>CM060696.1:7112486-9512486 GCA_030686995.1 Artemisia argyi
TAACTCGATTTTCACAAAAATTTGTGATTCAAAATTGTGATTTATAAATTCAATTCACTGTTGATTAATATATACTTGTAAATCAAATCAAAAAATATAAATCAATAGCTCAAACGAAGATTTCTCAATCTAAAAACCTTCTCAATGGAACCTATATATATATATATATATATATATATATATATATATATATATATATATATATATATATATATATATAATAAGAAGAAAAACTAAAATAAGAAGAATAAGAAGAATTTCTAGTTACACATTTCAAATATGAGGGAGAATTTTAAGGGGAGATGCATCTATTTTTGTAGGTGCATCTGAAATAAGTGGTTGTGGTTTCTTCTTATCATTCTTTTTTTAATTTTTCTTCCTATTTGATTATATATATATATATATATATATATATATATATATATATATATATATATATATATATATATATAACCAATAAAAAGCTAATTAAATAATTAAATGTGTATGTGGAATTATATGCTTGAATGCTTACCGAACATGTCAATCTCCACACATCTCTCAATAAGGTAATAACGACTAAAGTCATTCCAACCACCTTCATCACTTAAGTCTGAAATGCTATAAAGAAACTTCACGACATCCTTACTTCCAAATAAGGCAGCTGCATACAGTGGCAGCCTTCCTTTATCACCAGGGATTGTGTGCAAGGTCTTGTTCTTTTTCAGCATACTCTTAACCGTTTCAAGGTTTCCGGATGCAGCTGCCAAATAGAGAGCGGTGTTGTGTTTTTTGTTTTGAAGTGTCAAGTCATCAATTTCCATGAAATCTACAAGATTTTTCACGAACTCTTCCACCTGTTTGCTTCTATTTGCGGACGCCGCAACATGAAGTGCTGTTTCACTATTTTCAGTGAGACCATACCTAACCAAGTCTGGTTTCTTTTTAAGAATGGCTAGAGCTGATTTCCAGTCACCTTGAATGGATGCTTCATATAGAGGGGCACCATATTTAAAGTAATCTTCTTTTACATCTCCTATTTAATTAGTAGTTCCAACAAAAAGTTAGTGATTGCAATATTATTTTGGGTTAATTGCTTGAAAATGTATCATACTTGTCACTTTTTGTTATTGTGTGTACCGAACTTTTTTTTTTCTTATTGTGTAATGAACTTTCAAATTTCGATTATTGTGTATATTTTGTGACCATTTTACCCTAACTTTTTTCAAATTTTGAAGGGTAAAATGGTCATTTTACATGGCTAAATAGTCACGGTAGTAATAGTTCAGTACACACAATAAGAAGAAAAAAATAGTCCGGTACATACAATAACAAAAAGTGACAAGTATGGTACATTAACCCTATTATTTTCTCTAAAGAGTAACAATCAATTACAATTAACATATTATATACAGGAATATATTAGCTACAATTGCATTGTAGCCAACTCTTTATAATTTGTGCTATAAATTGTGAGTCCCTGAGTTTTTTTTAGGTCATGACTTCTTTTTGTGGGTCCCTAATTTATTTTCTAGTGTATTTTGATGGAGGATTGTAGCCAATTGGCTACGAAAATTGTAGTTAAATAGCTACAAAAATTGTGGTCAATCTATCCCAATTATATATTATTAACTGAAATCAATTGCATCTTTTAGTAAGATTCAATATTGCATGCATACATGTGCTCGTCTCCATGTGGAATTCCTAAGAGAAATGAAGCGCCTTAATTTAATACAGTAAAACAGAAGGTAGTAAAAATTGCAGTGAAGGAACAAAAGAGTAGAACGGATAGCAGAATTTACCATCAAGCAGACCTTGACGTGGTAGATTCTTTCGTGATCGAGTAGACATGTTGAATGGTGCAACAGTATTTATACCTTTGCTTCAGATCTAGTAATCAAGCAATGAGTGAATGAAAGAGTTGAAGGGTTAGAGGTATGATTTCCAACATGTATATATCGATTATTTATATACACTCTAGCTCCCTTGATTAAGTCAGTGTCAACGTCACGTTTATAAAAAAATACTACGTAATAAAAAGTCTACGTCTCTAACAACCAATGTTTCTAACTGCCAATGTTTTTAATAATATATTTTGCATAACAATAGCATATAATAAAAAGTCTACGTCTCTAACTATCAATGTTTCTAGCTACCAATTAATGTTTCTATATAAAAAAACTATCAATATTCAGCTACCAATGTTTTTAACTAGTTGGAAAACCGCGCGTTGCCGCGGGGTATTTTCCGAATAGGGAAAGTGTAATAACGGCCGGTAGCTGCTTAACGTCAATTTAGTGACTAAGAACTAACTTTGCAATTGACGTATAACATGAAGGACCAATCATGTAAATTATGCGAGGACTAAATATGCAACGAACTTTTGAGATGAAGGACCAATTTTGTATGGATTTTAAAAAAAAAATGTTAAAGATAACGACCATTAGCTAACAGCCGTTAAATATCTAACAGCCGTTAGTTATTAACTAACGACCGTTAAATCCGACCCGACCCGCCCAAACCCGACCCGCCCTAAAATGGTTTCTACAGTAGCTTGGCATGTGAGGTTGCCAAAAGCAATCCCAACAAATGTATATATGTTATAATAATATATTTTGCATCACAATAGCTTTACATGTGACAAACAAATAGCTTTAAACATGACAATATATCTCATGAGTTGAGATCCATGAAGAACCCATACATGTCATAGAACCTATCAACCAATCATAGCCACCCATTTATATTTTTCACCTTTTTTTTCAAAACAACATATCTTGCAAACGGTAAATCTTCAAGCTACAAAAAAAATACCATCACGACGAGAATTAAATGATCTTTTTATAGATATGCATTGTTATATACTTTCGACGAACTTTTTTTTCTCCCAGAAAAAATCATATATGATTCGTAAAAATCATATATGATTCGTAAAAAATCATATATGATTCGATTCTTCGAATCATATATGATTCTTACGAATCATATATGATTTTTCTAGGCGAAAAAAAAGTTCGTCGAAAGTATATAACAATGCATATCTATAGAAAGATAATTTAATTCTCGTCGCAATGGTATTTTTTTTGTAGCTTGACGATTTACGGTTTGCGAAATATTTAAGTTTTAAAAAAAGGGTGGAAGTTTATTTTTTTATTTTGATAAAAAAAAATGAGTGGCTAAGATTGCTTGATGGGTTCTATGATAAAAGTTGGATCTATAAAGAAATTTTGGCTATATCATACATAATTGCACTAATATAAAGCCGGTAGTAAGTAATATTAGGGTAAATTGCAAAAATGGTCCTTAATGTTCTACAAATTAGCAAAAACGGGACTGAGACAAAAAGTAGCGCAAAAAAGACACCCACGTTTCACATTTTCGCAAAATCGTAACCGAGAGGCCTTTTGGCTAACTTCCGTTAGTTTTTCCGTCAGTAAAGGGTATAATCGCCATTTCACTCGCTTCCCGCCTTTGACTACCCCAACTTTATTTCAATGACCAAATTTGCAAAGTTATAAAACTTAATTTTGGAGGCACACTTGGCATCTGAAGCGATTAACATTTCCCTCTTTTTTGTGTATTGCATAGCACTATAAAGTTCATGTTTATCCCGCTTATTCAACCATAACACACACAATCCCAACGATCAAAACAACCGATGATGGCAAACAATGGAAAAGGGAAGAGTATCTACATTGGTACCGAGGAATAGGAAATTGATAAAGTTTTAAGAACTGATGAGGCGAAAAATGATCCGTTTTCAGGGGGTCATTTAAGCCGGAATTTGAATTTATTTGATCAAATATTGCCCTAAATCGTTCCTTTTGTGATTTTAGGTACTTTTGGAGTGAATTCTGGAAAAGGAAGCATTTTGGACGTTTTTGGAGCATAAAAGTGAAGAAAATGGCAAAGTCTTAATTTTCCTTGCTTGTAACAGTACCTGACGGCGTCAAGAGCATTCATGTGACGGCGTCAAGAGTAAAAGTGGTAACGGTCTAGAAGAAACGTGACGGTGTCACCCAAGGCCGTCACGTGTTAACTTGTCAAAACTTGCGCGCAAAGTAGCTGATATTGTTTAGGTCATAACTTTTGCATACGAACTCGGATTTAGGTGATTCAAAAGTCCACGCGAAGAGGACGAAGAAAACTACAATTTGGTGAAGAAAAATTGTTCATGACGCCATCACTCTTTACGGGGTGACGCCGTCAAGCCTTGCCGACAGAAAACTTGCCTATAAATATAACATCATAATTTCACTTTTTGTAAGCCCTAAACCCTAAGGTCAATTCCTGGGTTTAGGTAGGTGTTTTTCCAGCAACTTAGAGGGTTTCAATCACTCCATAAACATCTTGTAATGGTTTGTTGATTCTATCTTAATTATGTTTTCCATTATCATTGTTGTTTGCTCTTCTTTGATGATGATTTGCTAATTCACCTTGTGTCTACTTATGATTGTGTGAAACTTGTATATAATTGATTAGATCTTATTGATTCCTTGTTGATGTTTGTGTCTATCTTCATCAATTAGGGTGTGACACTTCGATAGATCTAATTGGTTTAGCTTATAATTTTTGTTTCCTATTGTCTCTTGTTTAATTGAATGAATTCGATGTTAGGCTTAAGAAAACTGGCAGACTTCCATAGGGTAACATGCTTGAACGTCTTAAGAAACATGAACCAATGCGTACTAGGTTATTATGGTTGTATTTAATGCATGAGCGAATTCTAATGATCCCATGTTAGGAGCTTCTTGCAGGCTTGACATAGGAGTGAAGTAGGAGCTTATAGAGTTGGGGAAGTACGTACGCCACCCCACGAATGGTATTAAGGAATACAACCCGTCAATTAAAACAAGGTGTGACAATTCAATAGGTAGAATTTGATAGCTAGCAAGGAGTAACATATCATAGGTAGACATGCTTCACTTATCTTGTAGAACCCTAGTTTATTTTTCTTGTTAATTAGTTTAATTAGTAGCTTTTAGGTTAGTTGATTAGCAACTAATTCCGCCCCTCCTTCCAATACCCGAGAATTTTACTTGCTTTTCATAAAATATAAAAACACAAAAAGAATCATCCTTCACCTTTAGACCTAGTTAGATTAATTTTCAATCCTAACGACACTATTCCTGAGTTGAACGATCAATCCCCCGGTACTTGTCACTATACTATACTACAACGATCAGGTACACTGCCTGGTGGGGGTTGTAAGCTTCTCGAGATCCCTTGAGAGGTAAAGCCTGGTGCAATTCCCACGTATCAAGTTTTTGGCGCCGCAGCCCGGGGAATAGTTATTTTTTAGGTTGAATTTGATTTTTATTAGGTCTACTCATTAGATTCCTATCAAGTGAGATTTTTTTTTCTTTTTATTTTGTAGCTTTCTCGTAGTCTATCTTTTCTTTGTGATTTTGTTTGTAATTTGCTTTAAATGGACTTTACACTTAGACTTCTAAGATTGCAAGATAAGGTTGAGTGGCTAAGACACCAAAGAGTTCAAAATACCTCATTTAGAGACACCTATGAATCATATGAGCCTTCACCTAGGTTATATTTTTATGAACAACCTCTATGTTTAAGATCTCGTTTTAGTGAGGCCAATAGGAAATGCGACCTAGTTTGCCAAGGAATTATGGAGAGAGCCGTTGCAACAAATCATAAGTTGGATAAAGCACTAGGTTTGCTATTATCACTACCTAAGAAAACAATTGAGGAGGATTTAGCCGAGCATGATCACATTGATCAAAAAGACATAGGTTTTATGACCAATGACTTTGAATCTCAAGGAACACATGATGAAACCTTTAGGCAAATTGAATATAAGATTATTGAGGATGATCCGTATGATTCGGACATAGAAGTTGAGATGCCTAGAGAAGCACGTGAGATACTTAGGAGAATGCTTAGGATAGTTTCTACCAAAACACATGATGAGGATATAGGTGATCTTGACACATGGAATGATGAGGTCAATAACATAAGCCCACAAAATACTCAACCATTATTTGAGGCACACACACCGCCCGTGACTTTCCCAGAAGAAGTAGAAGAAACTTTAGGAATTCCGATGGAGGTAGAACCTTTGGATCAAGCACCACTTGAGGATATAGGTTTGAATACTTGTAGTGATAACCTTACTCCTAGTTCTAGGGAATTTCCAAGTGTTGATGAACCGGAACCTCAATCTTTACACACCTTTTCATCCTTAGATATATTTCTAGGAGACAAAAGAGGAACCGACCCACCCATCAACCAATATTATCCGGGTAGTTTTAGGATGAAGGAAGACATTCGCTCACCCCCTTCACCTCACGTGGCATATTTCCACCCTAAGGGTGTGTATCGCTACTTCCACCCGCACTTAATTCAAAGTGTACGGAAAACCTCCCCTATTTCCGTTAAATAAGGGTAGAGTCAGGCTCGTGACTCGAACAAAAACAAGCGCTTATTGGGAGGTAACCCAAGCTTTATTTATTTGTTTGTTTGTTTATTTGATTCTATTTGTTTCCGTATGCATGTTTTATTTTTGTTGTTTGTGGCTCATGTTTCAAAGTAAATTGTGAAAATGCTTTATTTTGTTTTTAACTTCGTCTTAATTGCATATAAAGGTATTTTGCAAAAGATAAGTGTAAGGGAGATCCAAATTTGTTTATAAGAACGAAATTGAACATGAACCACAACAATATTAAATGAACATGTGTATTAGTAATTGTTTGAGTCAAATACTTGTATCGAGTCATAATGATGTTTTGCAGGATTTTCCAGGAAGTAAGGCATAAGTTTTTCCAGAAATTTACCGGAAACATAACATGAGATTTTTACAGGAACATTCTGACGGCGTCAGGAGTTATAACCTGACGGCGTCAGGTACAAAAATTCTGAAAATTTTTGCAAGTTTTGTTTATACCGGAGTCTTAAAGTTTTTGTTGATTCTTTAGTTTTATAAACTCCAGGAAATCTGCAAATATTCATTCTACAAGCATTATATCTTTAATTGTTTTGTTTTTATTCCTAAGTCTGGAATTACATCTAGTTGTGAGTTTTCTTTGTTCGGATTGATGCTTTGGGTTTTTATGATTGTTTTCTCAGGTTTAACAGGTTACATATGACAAGAAGATGATTCATATTTCTAGAAGGGAAGCTTTGATTGTTCATTTTCTTGGAGGTAGATCTAACCTTGTTACCACACTATCCACACCGAACGAATCAGGGGAGTATTTGATTTCATTCTTTTACCTATTTCACTTTTACATTCTTTAATTGAACATTGGGGACAATGTTCATCCTAAGTGTAAGGGGAAGGTAAATGATGATACCTTATAGGATACTATTGCACTTGAGTTTGTTTGTTTCATGGTAGGCGTGTAATAAAACTATGAGAAATACTTGTTAGTGTAATTTTAGCGCCAAATTTAAATTTTTTTACAACATTTAGGAGTGAAACTTTAGCCTTAACAAGCGTCTCATGGATAGGAGATCGTATGACTAGCACAAAACCGTACCATTCAAAAAAAATTTCCCCCCAAATATGTGAGGTTCGCCTTTAGATTTGATAGGAAAAGCATTTACCATTAGTGCTTATGAGTGTACCGGTAGCATTTAGATTCTAGAACTTGCGTTAGTAATGCATCCCGAGACCGCTAGTGAGACTACATTCGTGTGGTAGGATTTACTACATGATAAGAGGCATTAGGATCACCCTTGTGTTTAAACCCGTATCATAATTACTTGACCATTTAAGTCATATTACTTGGCTAGTAAAGTCAACTAATTTTTCCCACACCCTTAGCGTTGTACTCATTTTTAGTACACGAAACCCCTAGTTCACCCCTCCGAGCCTATCTTTTCGTTTCTAACTTTAAGCATCTTACTTAAAGGAAGAATTTGTTACACCCCACTTAAATTTACACCCAAATCGCCTTAGCCTTCCGTGTATGCACTCATCTTTAGTGCATTATTGTTATTTGTTAAACACTTAGTTAATTATCTAGTTGATTACATGGTTGCTAAGTCGAGTTATATCCTTGTACATATTGTTTTGGGACGATTGGGACTCATGGGTAAAGTATTTATTTTATGGAGTAATGGGGAAGAACATCTATTATTACCCCCATATGTGCGTTAATCTTAAAAGTACTCCAAGTGTTTTGATTATCTTAATTCGAGTCATTAGATTAGTTTATTGTAAAGTATGTAAAAATTCAAGCGTAAGGGGAATTTTCATTCCCTATGATGTATTATTTTGGATGGTAGGGTAAGAATGTATGAAAAAAAAAATCGAAAAAATAAAGAAAAAGAAAAATATATATATATATATAGAAAAAGAAAAGAGAAAAAACATACGGACTACCATCCCGTTTCATTCTATGTTTATTTTATGTTTTTGTTATTTTTTATTTATTAGCTTAAGTCGAGTCTAGTCTTGGCTTAGCAATGCCATATTGTACATGTAATTAACCAAGATGATTAACTCGTCACCAGTAAAGATTGCCTATATCCAACAAAACCGTGTATTCCATATCCCTACACCTAACGTTATAACCCTTTAAAAAGACCTCTTTGATAGTTTATCCTAGGTGCTTACGCCATGTGGTGGAGGTTTGATCATTTCCCAAGCCTACGGTAATCTATTTTGCTATGACAGGTAGTGAGAGATGTTTTCCATTTCCATATTGTGATATTTACTTTATTACACCCGAGAGATGTGAGTATCTAAACACTATTTGTGAGGTGCTAGTGTATGACCTCCGTGCATCACCCCCTGCAGCACCGTCACTACACGCAAACATAAAGAAGTCAAGAAATGTCACTGCGTATATAAATACAAATACTCAAAGGAATGACACTTACGTAGGAGGAGAAGTCCCATTATTCTCCTGCGCAGCAACAGAAGATGACGTCTCTTCATCTATGGACTTACCCACAATAATGGTATGACGTCTGCGCTTAGAAGTCCCTTCACCACCATCCTCAGCAGCCTTATGCTTCACACTTTGGTGCTCTTCTTCGGAGTCAGTATCCACCTTGAGGATCCCAGCACTGGCGGACGATTCAGCACGCGCAAGTTCAAACGCAACCACTCCCTGCGCAGGAACAGTCTGCACTGGTGTCGCTCTCACAATAGGCTGTGAGGCGTCAGAAGACTCTTCCCGGGAAAACTCTAGAAGGCGTCCAGCAGAAGCCTCCAATACAGACACTTCACCTTCCCTCAGGGGGCGCACGCCCACAGTCACCTGCGTAGGCTTCTTCAATCTCACTACGACAAATAGATCGATGTCTGTGCGACACATGAACGAACAAAAGAAGAACAAGTTAGTTGATAAATCTAAAATATACAAGAGAGCTTACATTATAAAGGCGAGGATAAGAAAGGACAAGCACCCACCCCGGCCATCTTCACCCAAAAACGTTGGCACCTTGTCACTTACCCCGAAGTAATTGCGACTCATCCCCATATGAACCAAAAATTCCTCGGGATAGGGGCTGATGGGGATGCGGTTACTATTAATGGTCTCCGCATCTCCCACATTGTATGTACCGGGATCTGGGCGCTCATCCTTTGGAAGCGTCCCTTGGGTATAAAACCTAGAGAGCGTGGTGAATACCCTATCATCTATCCAAAAAAACTTCTCTCTCCAATCCCTAAGGGAATCTACCTTTTCAGCATAACACTAATAGGGTCTTGGGCTCTTGGAGAACGTTACCCACCCGTTCGGCCACGACGTGTGGTAAAGCGCGTGGAAAAGGTTGATCGTAGGTCTTACCGCGAGTAATCGACAATTTACCTCGAAATTCGTTATTTTTGCCGAACCTATACAGTGCAGCTGCAAAATATGGAGGCGATAATAGTTGAGCACGTCGCTCAAAAATTGGAATATAGGCACGTGCTGGTTTGCGAAATCAAAAAAGCGCGTGTATACCCCTATTTTCCCCTCAGGGAAGTCCGCAATACATGCGTCCGCATCCAGTACCTCCGGATGCACCGCTAGCGGAATAAAGTAATCGGAGGTTCATCCTCGCCCATCTGAGAATGGAACTCCTCTAATTGACAAACCATTTTTCCTAGTGGTATGCACACGCAATTACCTTTTATGCTACTAAGTTTTTTCTTGCACAAAGATTTGTGATTAGGAGGAAATTGTATTTTTTTCACTGTGGTAAACACAGTGAAAATGGGTACCCCTTATATAGGGTTTTCTCTCGCCTTGGATGAATGCCACGTGGATCCCACTATCTCCATCGTGTGGCTAGAATACCATGAGGTACAAGCACTTTTTCACGTTTCCCGAAGGACACGTGGATGACCTCCCCATTTACCGAGGTATCTTTGAGATATTTTGGGACTAGATACATCGTTCTAGTTTTTGGCGGTAAATATATTGAATTTTTCCCGCCACGCTTACCGCTCACATTACTAGGCTAGCATCCGCAGTAAATACCTGTGCATACTAGACTGGGGGGACATGATGACGTATAGTCTATATTCGGGTCACGAACCCAAATGATAAACATTACTAACGCCCAAGCCCACTACGAGTGGGCTATCATGACAATGATTTGGGCCAACACGCTAAACGGTTTGGGCTCATGAAAGCCCAAACCCAAGTTATTTATGGTTTTGATATAGATATCTCTTATTTAAGTGATATATATTAACCGGATATATACCGAAAAAGTAAGGAGCACGTATCCAATAAGGATTCCGTGCCTATATAAACAAAACCATAACTCTCGTTAAAGGTACGACTCATAACCCTAACTCTTCTACATAACCCTAAAAACCGATTACTTACTCTCATGCCGGAGGATAATCGTGGGAGATAATCTCACGATAAGCCTAACGGTGTTTGTTTGCTTTCTTAGTGCGCATGTCTCAAGCATTAAGATCTGATTGATACGGGAGCAGGAACCCAAACAAGGAACGCCCAACTTTTGTATCAACAATAAAACAACAAAAAATAATTTAAACGGCAGGGAATGTCAAACATTATATCTATGTATAAGCCAACATAAGAACATTGTGTAGTGACACTAATTTTTTGATACATTTATAGTTACTCATTAAAATTTTAGTACACTTTAAAATTTTAGTATACTTTGAATGACACATTACAAATTTTAATATATTTGTAGTGAAAACACTATGTTTGACCCTTTGGATTATAGTTCAGTTTTGTTTTTCTAATTAAAAATAATTTAAAACTTTACTAAACAAAATAGTTTAAAAACTTGATATATCACGTTATAAACAGCAACTCAAAGTCAACTGTAACCAGTGTCGCTATTTTGGGTTTTTAATGATACTGGCCAACTACAGCTGGTAGCTCACTTTATTGCAACCTTGTTTGGGCCTAAATGACAAAATTTTGACCCCACGTCTGCTAAGTAGTAACATCACCATTAAGGGGTGTTCAATTTTCGGGTAATACCCGAATAAACAAAAATGAACCAAATTAAAAAGACCAAAAATCGAATTTTTGATAACTGAACCGAACCAAATTAAATATTCGTTTTTTGGTTTGGATATGATTTTGGCAAAATAAAAATCAAACCAAATCAAAAACCAAATTCATACACACATTATACATAGGAACCATTATCAACCATTAAATCAAAGAATTATGGATGACATGTGGTATTTAAAAACTAATTGAATTTTAGTTAATAGATAAAATCACAAGGGCATTTTTGTTATATTATACTTTTGTGTAGCATTTAAAAAATTTGACGTGTGGTGGTTGTGTTTTCGCTTTCAATGTGCTTGTTTCAAAGGCAAATTTCAAAACCCACAGACGCATAGCATATAAAGGGGTGACATTGTTGCCTAAGCATTTTAATTAGCCAATAAAAAGAAGCCAATACATTTAATGTCTAACCATGTCTAACTACTTATTTTTAGTGGCAATGTGATGTCTAACATGCCTAACTACTTATTTATGGGTCAAACAGTCGAATCTTTAAATGCTCCCATCTTTACCGAATCGGTGATCTTCACCGAATCATTTGCCGAATTTGTCATGCCGCGAGCAAGGCAATGGAAATGCCGAGTGATGCCGATTGATGCCTAGACTTTGCCGATCACGTTGCCACCCCCTAACTAGGCTAAATTTATGGTGACGTGTTACTTTATAATGCTTAATTTGTGACATTTTTTTTTCACATTAATTTTTTTATACTTTATTTATAACACACTAAAGTAGTGTTTGATAATGACTTAAAACCCTTAATTAATAAATAGGTAAATTTATTAAGTCGTGTTTGTTTGGTGCTTAATTTAAATTGATGACTTTTTAGAAAAAGTTATGCGAGTGAGGGTCTTCATATTAAATCATCACTTTTATCCTACTTTTACATAGTTACTCTCTCTCTTTTTAACCTCTAATTTAACACTTATTTTAAATAAAAGGGTATAATAATAATTTTTCTAATTCAGACACTTTATTCATCACACAAAACAAACAACCATTTATTCGTCGACAAACAGACAACATATATACAGACAGACACTTTAATTTAACAAGACTTAATAAGAAAATTAAACAAACATACCCTAAATATGTAGTGACACCCATTTCTGATATGTATGTAATGACACACTAATTTTTTGGTACATAACATATGTTTGTCAAAACTATCTGTAAGCTGTAAACTGTAAGTTGTAACATGTAAACTGCAAAACTGTTAACATGAGCTACACGTTTTATTTATTTATTTGCAATAAAATTGTTTGGTAAATTAGCTGTTAACTGTAATTATAAGGTGTTATAAATATTTTAAAAGCTTTATGAAACAGTTTTTCATTTTGCAGCTACTTGTTTAAAATAGAGTAAACTGCAAATTATGTCCATAGCGTTTGTCATTTTTGCGATAAATGTCCCTAATTTTGGAAATTTACAAGTTGTGCACCTAACGTTTGGCTTTTTGCGAGAAATGCCCCTTATGCTCTACTACAGTTGCAAATTTCCATATTTTGCTAACGACCATTACAAATTCTCGTTAGTCAAAGTCAAATGCCATGAGAAATTACTAATTTACCATCGTCTTCTTCTCCACTCAAGTACATCATGAACACTACCCAGATTTTTCAAAAATTAACACCAAAACCATAAAACAACTTATTTGTAGATCTTGTTTGAGATCGTTAACACACTTGCAAATCAAGAAATACCTACAAATTCATACGTAATTCGTATGTGTTCATAAGCCCAAACAAATTTAGATTACATGGTAAAGTTAAGACACTTTTTGCAGCATTATTTATATAAAATCTAATCAGAAATTAAGGTTTTCTTATAATTTGGGGGTTTTGCTAATTTCGGGTTTATTTATAAATTTATGAGGTTATTTGATTTTGCTTAAAGTCTTCAACTATGTTGAAGCACTTGACTATTACACGACATGACCATTACACCTATGATTATAAGAAGGGAAAATGATCACTGCTGTAACAGCAGTGATCGTTAGCTGCTGTTTAAGGCTTCGACAGGGACCATTTTTGCTGCAAAATGAACATTCAGGGACCATTTAGTAACATGGGGGGGGGGGGGGGGGGGGTGGTTTTTGTGTGTGCAGCAGGTAACTCCCTGCTGTGTTACAGCAGGGATGTTATCCCCTTATAAGAATCTAAAATTACCGTAGCCATATATCCAGTAACCAAATTCATTCAATAACATCACTTTCCAAACATAAGATCCATAACATCATGATAAACCGGCCCTCGTTTACCTTTCAAAACCTTTCCCGTCCAACAAAAAACACACCTCACCGGAAATCCCTCCGATTCCGATGAGCCATATTTCCGATCAAACTCCGGCGAATGAAAACCCACAAATTCACACATCATAAACACTACCCGGGTTGGAAGGGGTTGCTAACAGTGATATTTCTAATGAATTTGTGGGTATTTCAATACAAACAAGCTAATAATCACAACCACTATCTCATATCTCTTAAAATTAATGAGATATATTAATTAATTACCTTCATTAGGATTCGCTGTAGACCCGATATTATTCTTCGTAACTAGTTTAACTTATGTTGAAATAACATTGGAAAATTCTAATGCCGGAACTTCATCGGAACTAAATAAATTAGGTATGTACGGACGATAGTTCGCGGGAAAATATACCATCGGAAGTTATTGGAGCATTCAATCACAATAAATTATGTCAAAACTGTACGGAAAACTTATTCCGGTAGTTAAAAGGTTGGAAAAATATGTACGGAGTTGAGAAATAAATAGGCCGGAAAAAGTTGTTAGACGGTGAAGGTCGCCGGAAAAAGGTGGAATGAGGAGACAAGGTATTTTGCAGACCAAATGCTGCTGCCAACTTTTTTTTCTGACAGAAAAGTAGGACCGTAAACGAACTGAACGTTCAGTGAACATTTCATGAACCGTTGGGTAAAAAGTTCGTTTATGTTCGTACGTTTATTAAATGAACGAACATGAATAATATTTTACGTTCGTTTAGTTAAATGAACGAACATTAACAAAAATCTTGTTCGTTCATTTATGTTCGTGAACGTCCGATTAGGAGTTCATTAAAGTTCGTTTATGTTTATTTATCTATTTATATTCATATATCATATCTTTTAATTTTATAATTTTAAAAATTGGTTTGTTTAAACAAAACAACACTTATAAAACAATATATTGTGAAGTATTCAATAAAGTTTATGTTTATTTGTCTATTTTCATTTATATTCGATCGTTTATGTTCATTTAGCATTCGTTTAATGTCTTAATGAACGAACATAAACGAACATGAACAATTCATTTTCTTAATAAACGAACATGAACAAGAAAATTTGTCCGTTTAAGCGTCCGTGTCCGTTTATTTGTCCGGTTAAAAATTAAATGAACGAACTTGAACAGAGCTCCGTTCGTGTTCGTCCGATTCATAACCAAAAATTAAGATAACGAGCTCCAATTAAGAGGTGACGTGTGTCATTTCTCAACTAACTCCAAGCCTAACTCATAACGAAAAATTAAGATAAGGAGCTCTAATCATGAGATGATATATGTGTCACTGATTAAGTGCTAAAGCAGTCAACTAAAGTCAACCATAGATATGGTCAATATAGTCAAATACCCTAGACCAATGCTTCCGGATAGTACAGTGTTTTCCCCGGGTCGTTATGTCCCAACGAGGTGTGGATGGTATTAAAACGGATTTGTGATCGGGTGATTTTGAATGGAAAAAGTAACCAGATAATAATTTGGTTTTGATTACGCTAATGGAAATGAGCTAAATTAAGGTTATGAACAATTACGGGAAACTAGGGAAGCTAAAAACGTATTTAAAATTAAAACGCGCGTTTAAGTCAAAATAACGCGAGTGCGCAAAATAAAAAGTGAAATTAATGCTACACTAGTCCCACGGGCATGAAAATTACATTTCTACGAGCCTAGTGATAAAAGAAAATTTTGAGAAAAAGAAAAATAATTTTTTTTGACTTTTTATGAATTAAAAACTATTTTATCTAATTAAAAATTAAAAGAAAATGCAAACAAAGTGAGAAAAATGCAAATTAAATCTTGAAAATTATAAAATAACTAAAAATTAATTTTAAAACTGAAAACTAATTTTTTTTGGCTTTTTGTGTAATTTTTAGTAATTAAAAACTATTAAAACTAATTAAAAGGTAATAAAAATTCAAATTAAATTCAAAATAAATGGGAAAAATGCAAATTTAATTTCTAAAAATCTAAAAAAACTGAAAATAAATTTTTAAAATATTTTTGGATTTTTTTTGGCTTTTTCTGAATTTTTTTGGAATTTTTGTTAATTAAAAAGTATTAAAAAATGATTAAAAATTAAAATTAAATAAGAAAAATAGTAAACCTATTCAGAAAAATTTGAAAAAATTACAGAAAATCTAAAATATTAAAATAAACTCGAGAAAAAATTTTGAAAGTAAAATAAGCCAGAAAAGTGCTGATTAGCTTAAAACTGCTTATTGGAAGAGCTTATTAATAAGCCAACCTTGACCAAATTGACCCCAACTTTGATCCAATGTATTTTTGACTATATTAAGCTCAAATGAATAGTAATAAGTCCAATATGCACTCAGAAACTCAGATTAAGAACAAACATATATGAATAAGCAATTATGAATAAGCAAATAAGCATACAAATTAAGCTAATGGATACCAATTACTGAAATGAGCAACTATAATCAATTATGAACTTAAATGAACAACAAATCTCAAGTTACAAGCAGAAACTCACAATTGCAGGCCTAAAATGGACTCAGAAACTTAGCTTCAGGTATCCTACTTGCAGCTTAAAATCAAGGCATCAAATAAGCTGATGAATGAAATCTAAAGGCAGATATAGAAACCTAGCACTACAAGCTACTTAAAAACAGTAAAAGCAATAATTCTAAAACCTATTTGATGACCAAAATGTCCCCTAGATTAGCACATGTTTAAGCAGCTTTCATTCGTATTTGACTTTTTCAATTGCAACCCAACTTTGACAAATCTGAATTTCAATGATTCAAATCTCTTCCTAGGTGTATACTGAGCATATCTAAGCATGATAGTCTTAATCACAAGCACAGAATATAGCAAATGGACAAGAAAAATTAGACACCTTACCAATATTCTATGTAGTTATGAAATTAAATGACCATTTTGACTTTTACAATCACTCTACCAAGTTTTATGATAAAACTAACTGAGATTATCCTAAAGCAAGGTAAATGTGCAGAGAACTAAGCAAGTGGACACCAGGAACACTCTTAACCACTCTGTGCCAAACAACCCTATAAGTACTAGCTGATTTTAAGTAACAAGAGATTTAGATCAAACCAACCTATGCTACTGCTTCCTATGTAATATCTAAGCTAATTTTACTATAAGAAAACTAATATGACTTAATACTGAGAACACAAATAGCAGAAACAAGTACAAACTAAAATAACTAGAAAAAAAAATTCTAAATGATCAATAGACTAGGAAAGCAATAGAAAACAATTATAAAAGCAGTAAATGAACCTGATAAACAACAAAAACATCACTGAGTATTGAATTAAGCTCTAATAAGCAATCTGTTAATAAAAGAGTAATGAGTATGAAACTTACAAACTTGCCCCAGCTGAATAGGGGTCTCATTTGATCAATATCCTATCTTTAGATAAGCTCCAACACCACCACAGAACAAGATTCAAACACTAGTATTCCCAGAATCACCATCATGGATCACCTTTGACTTTCGTTGACTTAGGCTCATTTGAACAATATTAAGCAAAAACAGATCAACAAACTCACTACAGGCTATAATAAAGCTTATGAAAGTAATGAATGTAAACTAGAAGCAGTTTGAAACATTAAATTGCATTAAAATTTAAATGACAAGGAGTGAAAATTTAAATTTCATTAAAAACTTTAAATAAGTACAATATGAAAGCTGATTAAGTAAAAACAAACTCAAAACGTTTAACTAAGCTGAATGATTAAAATAAACCTGCTATATTACCCTACTCCTACTCCTATATCTAACCCTCATTACCTACTGAAATCTACTGCCCAACAATGGCATACAACATGTTCTTTTTATACTAAAAGTAAAAACTAGGGTTTCACATGGCTCCTTCTTGTTACTGTGATTCTTGTGCTTCTTTCCCAGCCATTGGATTGCTTCCACTTTATCTCAGCCCTTATATCAGTTTTGGCGCCCCTTTGGATGTGGATTAGTGACCTGGAATGGATACCCGTGATGGGTTTGGTATCACGTGAAAGGATGGGGGAGCTTTTGAGGTGATGGAGATGGAGGGGTTTGCAGGGTTCACGGGTTGGATGGTGATGGAGGGATGGGGTTTGACTGGTCAAGGGTTTGGGATACTTTTTTATTAAAACGTATAAGTGGTGAGTTGGGCTTGGGGTTGGGAAAATGGGCCAAGGGTAGTGTGGATCATGGTGGGTTGGATTGGAGTATAAGGAGTGGGGTGGATGTAGTGATGGGTTTTAATAATTTACAGGGGTGCGTTTAGTTTATCAAATAAATAGCACAAGGACCAGATTTGTAATTTACTGAAACTGAAGGGTCCGAAACTGTCACATCTCCAAAGTATCACCAAGGGTCATACTTGACAAGCTTTAATTCCATAAGGACCTCTGGTGATATATTTCCAAAATACAGTATCCGAGGACCATTCTTGACAACTTAGTAAATTTGAGGGACCAAACTGTAAACTTTTGAAACTCTTTACCCAAAGATCATTTTTGATGATATTTAACTTTTAAAGAACTTGGGTTGACTTAACTTTCAAAATAAACGCTCAAGGACTAATTTTGACAAGTTTTGAAAGTTGGGGGACTGAAACTGCAAATTATGCAAACTTTGTTTGTTTTTCGTTTGTTTTCAATCATTTTGCATCTGAAACATATAAAACACGATCTTTGGGATATTTCCTGTATTTTTATGCGTTTCTGGGTGTTTTTAAATGTTTTGCAGTTCATATTTGACCAAAAATGATGAGTATTTACACACTCATCAATCCCCCACACTAAACTATTGCTAGTCCCTAGCAATCTTTTGAGAAAACTTAATGGATTTGAATCTCTTTACCAAAAGCCATTACTTCTGGAGTAGCCAAATGTTTCAATTCAAGTAATAACCATGGTACACTGATAACCATATGATTTTGAGCAAACCATCAGCTTTAAACGGATTTGATTTGTCTTTACCAAAAGCCGTTTGCTTCTGGACTAGCCAACTCTTGATGGAACACAGTCAACATCTTGGTTAGTTGATTACCAATTATGGCTTTCCACTGCCTTTTCCACAAGCCTTAATCTTGCGAGCTAGCCAACTCTTTACTTTTTAGGATATGGTGAGTTGAATACCATACAATTTTCGGCAAATTGTCAGCTATCAACGAATTTGATATATCTTTACCAAGAGTCGTTTGCTCCTGGATTAGCCAGTCCTTTTTGTGGTTTAGACATGGTGGACTGATAACTATAAAAATTTTGAAATAAAGTGATTTTTTTTTTTAATTTTCGCCAAAAACGGGGGTACTAGAAGGTAAAATGTGATCAAATTCGCTAGAATTCCCCCCCCCCCCCCACACACACTTAGAATTGAATATTGTCCTCAATATTCAAAGTTCCGGCTATTATGCCGACTCTTTGAACGTAAAAAGGCAATATTACAAGCTTAAATGTGGAAACGCCATGATGCATGTGAATTGCACCAGGCTTTACCTCTCGAGGGATCTCGAGAAGCTTACAACCCCCACCAGGCAGTGTACCTGATCGTTGTAGTATAGTATAGTGACAAGTACCGGGGGATTGATCGTTCAACTCAGGAATAGTGTCGCTAGGATTAGAAAACCCAAGAACTAGGTCTAGAGGTGAGGCATGATTCTTTTTGTATTTTTTTATATTTTATGAAAGCAATTAAAAATCTCGGGTATTGAAAGGATAGGCGGAATTAGTTGTTAGTCAACTAACCCAATAACTAAGATGCAATCAAAATAAAATAACAGAAATGAAAATAAAGCTAATTAAACTAATGTGGAGTGAACAATATATGGGAGAATTGTGTTTACTTAGATTTCACTACTCCCTAGATATCTTTTACAGGTTAATTACTTGTTACAGTTGCGTGGATGACGGGTTGTATTCCTTAATACCATTCATGAGGTGGCGTACTTACTTCCCCAATCCTATAAGCTCCTACTTCACTCCTATGTCGAGCCGGCTAAGAAGCTCCTAACATGGGATCACTAGAATTCGCTTATGCATTAAATACAACCAATAAAACCTAGTACACATCGGTTCATGTTTCTTAAGATGTTCAAGCAAGTTACACAATGGAGATCTGCCAGTTTTCTTAAGCCTAACATTGAAATCATTCATCCATTACAACTATAAACAAGCAATCAACCTATAATCAACATCTATGTTTCATTACATCTAAGCAAACACATAAAAGATCTAGCCTAGCATGTTAAAATCAAGACAAGCATAAGATATATTCAAACAACACATAGACATATTGAGAGGATCACTTGATTTGATAACACACTATGAGGTGTTGGACCTTTGTAATGCGTATATGTGATACTTTGAGTGAATATGATTAAGTATGCGGAATCTACTTAACCACACTTAGAATGTTTATTGGAAATGGAAATGTGATGCTTGTGTTTATTTAACAAAGAACAATGAAAGTATTTCACCAAACGATTCAATATTATTCAGAATAATACGAGTGATCTTCACTATCACTAGGGTTACAAAGACCTTGAATCTTGTGTTTTGTTCTAATGTTTTTCTCTATGTATATGTCTATATCTATCACACTTTTATCACGCACACATTCATATGCATAGCATATCTAAGATCTTCCTTTTATAGTCCAAGGAAAAGATCTTTTACAAACTATATGACTCATCTTAAATACTAGCTTATGACTAAGCTTCATTTTAGCTAGTTGATGATTTATCATGTTTAGTCATTAAGATACAACATGTATCTAGGATTACAACTCACTTGGAGTGTTCAATTTGATGACTACAACAAAGATATTATCTAGTATATGAATCAGTAGAATAAGTCGTACAGCTGTCTGTATGAGTCATAGTAGCATCAGCAGAAACACTATCAGTAGAAACCTTCTTTAGCAGAATCCATCAATGGAAACTTGCTTTGTGCTTTATCAGCAGAAACATACTTGATGTATTTCCTTAAGCCTTTATGCTGATTCTTCTGATTATTTAATTCCTAACAATCCTCCCCTAAACATGTGAATTACATTCAAACATGTTTTTCTGAATTAAATGAGGACTTTGTGAAGATCTTTCAAACACTTCATTGTCAGACTGTGATCTGAACTTTCTTCTCTTTTGAGTGATTGAATGTCTTTCTCTGTAACTCATCAGCTTTCTGTTCTTTGCTCCATTCTTGGACTAAAAGATGGTGCAATATTCAACTTGAAGAATTATAAGAGGCAATGATGCTGTGTATCTTGGATGCTTGTTCCATGAAGTAGAAATCATCTTTCAGCATGTCTTTGGAAGTGATGAACAAACGTAGTAAACTGAACTTGAAACCTTTCATCTTTTGATCTAGATAGAACTTTCTCCTATCAGCTTTGTTCTTGTTCTTTATCAGTAGAAACCATGTCATCATCTTGTATGCTCTTATCTTTTCCTTCTTTTTCTTTGGTTAATCTTCCTTTAAAGGGCTTTTGTAACCTCCCCTGAGATTTATTTCTCTCCTGAGCAATTTCCTCCCCTGTTTGGAAGATCTCTCACAATCATATTATCTGATCTAGCAAATTCCATGTTTTCAGACAATTTGTACATGAAGACATCAATTCCTTAAGAGTTTAAGATTCTGCCCTCATCACTTCTAGGTGTGTTAACTCCTATGAGAGGTGATTCAATGGATGTTTTTGACTCATGGTCCATCTGTTGATGGTTTTTAAAGTCATCTTTTGAAAATCCTTTTAAGAAACTTTTGCCTTAGCAGTATGTATATGATTTTATTATGAAAAATCATACTGCTTACAACCATTTTGAAGGGATTAAGTGTGGTAACTAACACTTAATCAAAATTTCGGTTTAAAGCAACCTCTGGTTGTGTGAGAACCAATGTTTTCAGTTATAAATAACTGCCTGTGTACAGATAAACCTATTCAAAAGGCTTTCTTTACAGGGTTTCCAGCTCGTGGCATTTGTTACCTCTAACACAAGTGTTAGATTCACTTTTGCTCGCTGTTCTTTCTATCAGATATCCGTAGATTAGTCACATTATACTTGAGAGTATAAAATGATAGAAAGTGAGTTGTATCAGTTATCAACTGATCAACTAATTTATCAATTCAATGTGAAACATCATAATCAGATTTCAAGAAAGAAGTTTTAAGGAGTTTTGAAGTCCCAAACTTTTTCTATCATGAACCTATTATATCAGCAGCAATGATCAGCAGCTTTGATCAGCAAATTTCACTTGAAATAGCCTTTCAGCTCAAACATTCATACCTGAAACTGTTAGTCTAAAACCAAAAGAACAAAGTACAAAGTACTTGTCTTGAATTAGAATAATCATAGAACTAACTGTATGAATAACTTTTTATCATCAGATGTTGAGTCCTTAATGATTGGACCATTTGACTTTCTACAAGAACACACCTTGTCCTTAGGAAGTGAAGTTTTACTTAAACTTTCACTTTCTTTCAAAGGTTCATTAACAACTACATTAGATTTTGGTTGAACACCATAATTTAATTCAGGTAGTTGAAATTCAGGTAATCCTGTGTGTTCTAGGTCAATTCCTGGGGATGAAGGAATACCTCTATATGGTGGAGGAACAGATTTGTATCTGTTACAAGTTTAGTCTCTATATTAGCTTATTGTTAAGTCCACGGGTCTTAGTGTTAATGTTTAGTCGTCATAGCTTAAAGAGTTAGTTTGGTTGGCTTGTGTCCCAAGCCCAACCTGTGTCCTTGTAATAGCCGACTATGAGTCTTGTTAGAGTCGGTTTACCCTCCCCCTCATCTCTATAAAAGGAGGTGAGGGGGGGGGGGGGGACGGATTTGGTACGCATTCTTTCAATACTTAATCTAATAATCGATTAAGGGTAATTACATTGTGCATCGTTCTTTTCTTTTCTGTTGATTATCTGTTGTGCGTGTGTCTTCTTCTACGATCGGGTGTATTCCGCTCTAGTAATCAGGGGTTATAGGTTGACGATTCCTACAAGTGGTATCAGAGCCAGGTTCGCGGAGTTCGCTGGTTATCTAGGATCGATCAAGAAGGGTTCCTTGGTGTTCGTTTTCTGGAAGGAGCAGAAAGGTTGTTTTCTGTTTGGGCTACCAGGCTTAACGACAACAAGAAGGAGCAGGGTCTCGACAGATAAGGGTTCTTGGGTCTTCGATTGTCCGGGTTTATGACAAGGTGTAGGAGGCTTAAGGTTTTGTTGGCTTTTAGATTCTTGAAGATCGAGTATTCCTGGTGGTGGTTTTTTCTTCTTTGACGTCTTAAACGAAGAAGAAGGTGAATAGATCTGGTTGTTGTTTTTATTGTTTGAAAGTCAACACACACTTCAATATTAAAACCTTTTTTAAATCCTGGTGGGGATAAGACAAGTATTTTTTACATATTTGGTTCTTTTGTTTTATTTTTAAACAAAAGGTATTTGAAGTATTTGGTTTTGCACAAGGGACTTTATTTGTTTGTGATTGTGGGGTTTCTTTTTTCACAAGGTTTAGCAAATAAATAAAGGGATTAAAGAATGACGGGAGCCAAGTTTGAAATCGAGAAATTCGATGGAACTGGTGATTTCGGGTTATGGAGAGTCAAGATGCGTGCTTTATTAATTCAACATGGATGTGAAGCAGCTCTGGAGGTTTTACCCGAGAATATGGATGCTACAGCAAAAGCTGAGCTAAACAAGAAAGCTCATAGTGCCATGATTTTGTGTTTAGGTAACAAGGTTCTGAGAGAGGTTACCGGGGAGACGACTGCAGCGGGGGTTTGGTCCAAGCTTGAGACTTTATACATGACAAAGTCCTTGGCCAATAAGTTGTACCTAAAGAAGAAGTTGTATACTTTCTACATGCCGGCTGGACGTACGATTTCCGAGCATATAGATGAGTTCAACAAAATCGTTCTTGATTTAGCAAATATTGAGGTAAAATTCGAGGATGAAGATCTTGCTTTATTATTACTCACTTCTTTACCAGCATCATACAAACACTTTGTGGATACCTTGCTTTATGGACGGGAATCTTTGATTTTGGAGGATGTGATGGCCACACTGAATTAAAAGGAAATCAAAGAAAGATCTAAGGCGAAGGGGATGATGGTGAAGGGTTATATGTGAGGGGAAGAACTGATCGCAGGAATTCGCATCAGTCTAGGGGAAAGTCAAGATCGAAGTCTCGAGTTGGAAGACTCAAGTGCTTTATTTGCCAATCTGAGGAGCACTTAAAGAGAAATTGTCCAAAGAATAATCGCAAGAAGTCAAATAGTTTCGTCAAGAAAGAAGATCAGCCGATGGTTCTGAGGTGATGATGGTTATGAGTGCAGAGGATCTGCTAGATTGGATCATGGATTCAGGAGGTTCATACCACATGACACCCAGGTTAGATATATTTTTTGATTTTCTGGAATGCGATGGGGGCAGGGTACTGTTGGGTGACAACAAGGAGTGCAAGATCAGAGGTATTGGCAAGGTCAGGTTACAACTGAAAGATGGGTCAAGTTTTATATTAAACAATGTCAGGTATATTCCTGAATTGAAAAGAAACTTGATATCGCTGGGAAATCTTGAAAAAGAGGGATATACCGTAAAATTGCAGTCGGGCAAAATCAAGGTGATTAATGGTTCTAGGGTTATTTTATCTGGAACACGAAGGGATAATTGCGTATACTCTTTGGATGGCCATGCAGTGGAAGGTGAGCTTAATGCTAGTGTTGAATAAAAAGAGAGTCTTGCGCAGGTTTGGCACAAAAGACCGGGACATATCAGTGAGGCGGGACTACAGGTGCTGGAAAAGCAGGAGCTGTTTGGCAAGAAAAGTCTAGGTAAGCTTGATTTTTGTGAGAATTGTGTTCTGGGAAAGTCACATCGAGTCAGTTTCGGTGTAGGAAGGCACACTACTCAGGGAGTGATAGACTATGTTCATTCAGACTTATGGGGTCCGTCTCAGGTGGAATCATTGGGAGGTAAGAGGTACTTCTTATCTATTGTTGATGATTATTCCAGGAGGGTATGGGTTTATAGTCTCAGGTTCAAACACGAAGCATTTGGAAAGTTCAAAGAGTGGAAGCAGTTAGTAGAGAATCAGACTGGGAGGACGGTTAAGAAGCTGAGGACAGATAATGGTCTTGAGTTCTGTAATCGGGAGTTTGAGCAGCTATGTAGTGAGAGTGGGATTGCTAGACATTTGACAGTTGCCGGGACGCCGCAGCAGAATGGATTAGCAGAACGGATGAATAGAACTCTCATGGATAAGGTACGCTGCTTATTAATTCAGTCTGGATTGCCCAAGACCTTCTGGGCGGAAGCGACATGTACGGCCGCATATCTTATAAATAGGTCACCATCGACAGCGATTGAGAAAAAGACACCTATGGAGATGTGGTCGGGACATCCAAGTGATTATGGGATGTTAAGGATTTTCGGTTGTGTCGCATATTCACACGTTAAACAAGGTAAGCTCGAGCCGAGAGCGGTAAAATGCGTTCTTTTGGGGTATCCTGAAGGTGTGAAGGGGTACAGGCTATATAGGCTTGATAATGAATCACCTAAAATAGTCACTAGCAGGAACGTGGTCTTCAATGAAAGTGTCATGTATAAAGACACGTTGAAGGATTCTGGTGCAGGTATTGATAAGTCTGTTGAGGAATTACAGGTTGAGGTGGAACTGCAGAGGTTAAATAGTCATTCGCTTGAGGAAGATCTGATTGATGGTCAGGAAGATGGCGATGATGAAGATGCAGGGGATCAGGATCATGATCAAACACCGGATCTCACAGATTATCAGCTGGTTCGGGATAGAGAGCCAAGGACAAGAATGAAATCTTTGAGGTTTCGAGATGAAAGTAATATGGCTGCTTATGCGTTTGCTGCAGCAGAGGAAGAAGATACTCATGAACCATTGACATATCAGGAGGCAGTTACTTGTAAAGATAGATTTAAGTGGAAAGCTGCTATGGATGAAGAGGTGGATTCTCTGAACAAGAATGAGACCTATGAGTTAGTGGATCATCCAGCTGGGCAAAAGCTGGTGAGCTGCAAATGGCTGTTCAAGATAAAGGAAGGGATTGAAGGTGTTCAAAAGCCTAGGTATAAGGCGAGGGTGGTGGCTCGTGGATTCACACAAAGGGCAGGTATTGACTATAATGAAGTATTTTCGCCGGTAGTTCGACACACATCTATTCGGGTTATACTTGCATTGACTGCGTGTAGAGATTATGAGCTAGAGCAGCTTGATGTAAAGACGGCATTTTTACATGGGAATCTTGAAGAAGTGATCTACATGAAGCAGCCACCGGGTTATGAACAAGGTAACAAGGTATGTTTGTTAAAGAAATCCCTTTATGGTTTGAAGCAGTCACCTAGGCAATGGTATAAGAGGTTTGATGAGTACATGCTGAGCAACGGGTTCAAGTGTAGCAGTTACGACA
Source organism: Artemisia argyi (assembly GCA_030686995.1). Classification (NCBI taxonomy): domain Eukaryota; kingdom Viridiplantae; phylum Streptophyta; class Magnoliopsida; order Asterales; family Asteraceae; genus Artemisia; species Artemisia argyi. Next base: position 7,138,614 of record CM060696.1, read on the forward strand.
GCTGCGTATATTACAGGAGTTATGCACCAGGTGAGTATATCTATCTATTGTTATATGTAGACGATATGCTGATTGCTTGTAAAAGCAAGGTTGAGATTGGGTCTATCAAGTCTTTGCTTAAAAAGGAGTTTGACATGAAAGAGCTCGGGGAAGCAAAGAAGATTCTTGGTATGGAGATCATCAGGGATCGGAGTCCCAAGATTCTGAGGGTGTCACAATTCGGGTACGTTTCTAAGATTTTAAATAATTATAGAATAGACAATGGGAAATCGGTTAAGATGCCATTGGGTGGGCACTTCAAGCTGTCGTTGAAGGATTGTCCGGTTAGGGATTGTGATGTTGAAAGGATGAGTAGGGTGCCATATACAAATGCGGTTGGGAGCTTAATGTACTTGATGGTGTGCACGAGGCCAGACATAGCGTATGCGGTAAGTGTTGTTAGCAGATATTTGGCGAATCCAGGTAAAAAGCATTGGGAAGCAGTGAAGTGGATTTTGAAATATTTGCGGGGTACTGCAAACGTGGGTTTGGTGTATGGGACAAATCGTGGCAACCATGTAGACGTAACAGGTTTTGTTGATTCAGACTACGCAAAGGATCCGGATAAAGGTAGGTTAATCACAGGTTACGCGTTTTTAGTACAAGGATGTGTTGTAAGCTGGAAGGCAACGCTACAACACGTGGTGGCTCTTTCAACTACAGAGGCGGAGTATATGGCCCTTACGGAGGCTGTGAAGGAAGCTATTTGGCTAAGGGGACTCTTGGAAGAGTTGGGCGTGGAGCTTAACACTGTGGCAGTTAATTGTGATAATCACGGTGCGATTCAATTATCGCGGAATCATGTTTTTCATGAAAGGACTAAGCACATCAATGTGCGTTACCACTTTATCAGAGAGGTCTTGGAAGCAAAGACGGTTGAAGTTCTGAAGGTGGGTACTGAACACAATGCTGCGGATGCCTTGACGAAGGTGGTACCTGGACGGAAGTTACAGCACTGCTTGGAGTTGCTGAGTGTCGGAGTAGGCTAATATAAAGCCTAAGGTGGAAATTGTTACAAGTTTAGTCTTTATATTAGCTTATTGTTAAGTCCACGGGTCTTAGTGTTAATGTTTAGTCGTCATAGCTTAAAGAGTCGGTTTGGTTTGCTTGTGTCCCAAGCCCAACCCGTGTCCTTGTAACAGCCGACTATGAGTCTTGTTAGAGTCAGTTTACCCTCCCCCTCATCTCTATAAAAGGAGGTGAGGGGGGGACGGATTTGGTACGCATTCTTTCAATACTTAATCTAATAATCGATTAAGGGTAATTACCTTGTGCATCGTTCTTTTCTTTTCTGTTGATTATCTGCTGTGCGTGTGTCTTCTTCTACGATTGGGTGTATTCCGCTCTAGTAACCAGGGGTTGTAGGTTGACGATTCCTACAGTATCCAACACCAGACTTAGCTTTATTAATAACTTGACATTCAATTAAGTTAGTCACACCCTTAGATGCATAATCTAGTGTTTCTACACTCATTTGAATATTCTCTTTAGCCTTACTAAGCCTATCTACTTCAGCTTTCAAGTTACAAATGTCATTATCTTTAAACATTATTTCTCTTTCAAGAAGAATTTTGACATCAGTAAAGGTAGATTCATTTGTTCGAAAATGTATGACTTGTTCTTCTAGAGTAGCTATACCTCTTTTATGATTTGTTAAGCTATAAGCTGTATCAATTAATTCTTTCCTTTGATTCTCATAACTTTTGGTTAAGGTATCTAAACTTTTAAGAGCAGAACAATTATTTGAACAAACTTTATCAGATTGTACCTCTGTGGTGAAAGCCATAAGAGCTGTCTGAGGAGAAGTTTCTTCTTCATCAGCAGTAAAGCTCCAATCAAATCCTAATCCATCAATAGCTACCATAGCCTTTGGATTGGTTGATTCCCCTGTCTTGGACTTGCTTCCAAAACCTCTATTCTTGCTATCTTGCTGCCTTGGCCTTCTGCATTCTCTTGAGAAGTGCCCCAACATATGACAGTTATAGCATTCTATCTTTGACTTGTCAAAACCAGCAGTATCATTGCTGCTGATAGTGAGTTTCTTCCCCGTCCTCTGATAGAATTTCTTAGCCCTCATGCTAAGAAGAGAAATTTGCCATTTTAGGTCCATCTCTTCTAAATCATCATCATTGACTTCTAAGAGATCTTCATGAGTAAGCATGGACCCATTATTCTGGCTTGTGAAAAAGGCACAACAAGCCTTTTCATTCAATATACCAAAAGTACTGCTTGATGAACTAGCAGCACCAGCTTCACTATCAACATTTTCATCTTTAACTGGGTTTGAGATACTAGGAGATGACATAAAAGCCATGTTCCCAGTATATGAACTAGAGACACCAGTTTTCTTTACTTCTTGTTCCACAATTTTAAAGTTGCTATACAAATCCATAAGATCCATAGTGTCTATGTCTGGTTTATTCTTCCAAACAACAACATGCATAGCCCACTCTTCTGGTAAGCTTCTCAGAAATTTTGAGTTTAAATCTTCTTGAGGTATATCAACCCCAAGAACAGCAAGTTGGCTCACAATTTTCTGTAGCCTTGGAAACATGTGGTCAAGAGATTCATTCATGGTTGATGAGAAATTTTCAAACTGCTGCTTGAGAAGGGTTTTCTGGGTCTTCTTGGTGGCTTCATTCCCTCCATACCTTGCAACAATTGCCTCAAATAATGACTTGGCATCTTTGAATTTGCTGAAGTTTATAAGTTGATCATTTGGAATGGTCATCATCAGCATGCTTCTGGCCTTGAGGTCATTCTTTTTCTTTATTCTTTCATCAGCAGTTGTAGGGATAGTTTGAACAACTGAAATTTCCCTACCTTCAACTGTTGATAAAGTGGTTGTGGGTTTGAAAGAGTTTCCATCTTCAATGATTTCCCAGAGAGTGTAATCCTGCACCTGGAAAAACTGTTCTATTCTTAACCTCCACAATTCAAACTCATTCTGTTTGAGAACTGGCAACTTTGCAGCAACATTTGTTTGAATAGATTCTGTATCCATTTCTTCTTCTTCTAAATCAAAAGTATCAACCTGGAAGCTCTGATACCAACTGAGAGGATCACTTGATTTGATAACACACTATGAGGTGTTGGACCTTTGTAATGCGTATATGTGATACTTTGAGTGAATATGATTAAGTATGCGGAATCTACTTAACCACACTTAGAATGTTTATTGGAAATGGAAATGTGATGCTTGTGTTTATTTAACAAAGAACAATGAAAGTATTTCACCAAACGATTCAATATTATTCAGAATAATACGAGTGATCTTCACTATCACTAGGGTTACAAAGACCTTGAATCTTGTGTTTTGTTCTAATGTTTTTCTCTATGTATATGTCTATATCTATCACACTTTTATCACGCACACATTCATATGCATAGCATATCTAAGATCTTCCTTTTATAGTCCAAGGAAAAGATCTTTTACAAACTATATGACTCATCTTAAATACTAGCTTATGACTAAGCTTCATTTTAGCTAGTTGATGATTTATCATGTTTAGTCATTAAGATACAATATGTATCTAGGAGTACAACTCACTTGGAGTGTTCAATTTGATGACTACAACAAAGATATTATCTAGTATATGAATCAGTAGAATAAGTCGTACAGCTGTCTGTATGAGTCATAGTAGCATCAGCAGAAACACTATCAGTAGAAACCTTCTTCAGCAGAATCCATCAGTGGAAACTTGCTTTGTGCTTTATCAGTAAAAACATACTTGATGTATTTCCTTAAGCCTTTATGCTGATTCTTCTGATTATTTAATTCCCAACACATATTGAATGAATTGAAAGGAGACTTATCTCAATTGAACATGAAAGGTTTCAAGGGGTGAAAACCCTTGAAAATACTGTTACAAACGACCTAGGGTTTATTAGGTTCGGCCCTAGAATTCTCCGCACAAGTTACTCTCTTAATGAATGAAAAATAGAAAAGTATTTATAGATTTTGTGAGGTGACGGCGTCAAGAGGAAAAATCTGACGCCGTTATCTCGCCGCCAATAAAGTTCTCGGACTGCCTAGATCCAAAGTTGATGCCGTCATGTGTAATCATGCTTCATGCCGTCATCAAATTTTACTCTTGACGCCGTCATATCTCTACTGGACCGTCACCAACTTGTGCTCTTGACGCCGTCAAAAAATCCTTCTTGACGCCGTCAGGTACTGTTCACAGCAAGGAAAATTAAGACTTTGCCGTTTTCTTCACTTTTATGCTCCAAAAACGTCCAAAATACTTCCTTTTCCAGAATTCACTCCCAAAGTACCTACAATCACAAAATGAACGATTTAGGGCAATATTTGATCAAATAAATTCAATTCCGGGCTTAAATGACCCCCTAAAAATGGTTCATTTTTCGCCTCATCATATACCCTTACACTTGAGATTTGCTTGTCCTCAAGCAAATGCGCTTTTATTCTAGTCAAAATACAAGTTAGAGGTCATTTAACACTAATATAAAAGTAATTACAACAAATAATCGTTCCACTAAAAACCAAAGACAAGCACGGAGGTCAACACTAGCACCTCACAAATAGTGTTTAGATACTCACATCTCTCGGGTGTAATAAAGTTTATATCACAAAATGGAAATGGGAAACATCTCTCACTACCTGTCATAGCAAAATAGATTACCATAGGCTTGGGAAAGGATCAAACCTCCACCACATGGCGTAAGCACCTAGGATAAACTATCAAAGAGGTCTTTTAAAAGGGTTGTAACGTTAGGTGTAGAGATATGGAATACACGGTTTTGTTGGATATAGGCAATCTTTACTGGTGGCGAGCTAATCATCTTGGTTAACTACATGTACAATATGGCGTTGCTAAGCCAAGACTAGACTCGACTTAAGCTAATAAATGAAAAATAACAAAAACATAAAATAAACATAGAATGAAACGGGATGGTAGTCCGTATGTTTTTTCTCTTTTCTTTTTCAATTTTTTTTTTTTTTTTTTTTTTTTTTTTTTTTTTTTTTTTTTTTTTGCATACACTCTTACCCTACCATCCAAAATAATACATCGTAGGGAATGAACATTCCCCTTGCACTTATATTTTTACATACTTTACAATAAACTATTCTAATGACTCAAATTAAGATAATCAAAACACTTGGAGTACTTTTAAGATTAATGCACATATGGGGGTAATAATATGATATTCTTCCCCATTACTCCATAAAATAAGTACTTTACCCATGAGTCCCAATCGTCCCAAAACAATATGTACAAGGATATGACTCGACTTAGCAACCATGTAATCAACTAGATAATTAACTAAGGGTTTAACAAATAACAATAATGCACTAAAGATGAGTGCATACACGGAAGGCTAAGGCGATTTGGGTGTAAATTTAAGTGGGGTGTAACAAATTCTTCCTTTAAGTAAGATGCTTAAAGTTAGAAATGAAAAGATAGGCTCGGAGGGGTGTACTAGGGGTTTCGTGTACTAAAAATGAGTACAACGCTAAGGTGTGGGAAAAAGTAGTTGACTTTACTAGCCAAGTAATATGACTTAAATGGTCAAGTAATTATGATAAAAGGTTTAACACAAGGGTGATCCTAATGCCTCTTATCATGTAGTAAATCCTACTACATGAATGTAGTCTCACTAGCGGTCTCAGGATGCATCACTAACGCAAGTTCTAGAATCTAAATGCTACCGGTACACACATAAGCACTAATAATAAATGCTTTTCCTATCAAATCTAAAGGCGAACCTCACATATTTGGGTAGAAATTTTTTTAAGTGGTACGGTTTTGTGCTAGTCATACAATCTCCTATCCATGAGACGCTTGCTAAGGCTAAAGTTTAATGTTGTAAAAAAATTTAAATTTGGCGCTAAAATTACACTAACAAGTATTTCTCATAGTTTTATTACACATCTACCATCAAACAAACAAACTCAAGCGAAAGTGTATACTATAAGGTGTCATCATTTTACCCTCCCCTTACACTTAGGATGAACATTGTCCCAAAGGTTCAATTAAAGAATGTAAAAGTAAAACAGGTAAAAGAATGAAATCAAATACTCCCCTGATTCGCTCGGTATGGATAGTATGGTAACAAGGTTAGATCTTCCTCCAAGAAAATGAACAATCAAAGCTTCTCTTCCAGAATATAAATCATCTTTTTGTCAAACATAACCTGTTAAACCTGAGAAAACAAACAAGGCAACCTCGCGTAAAATCGGCGGCAATCTATATATGCTAACAAGTCCTAGAAAACAATGTAAGATATAATGCTTGTGGAATGATGTTTACAGATTTCCTGGAGATTATAAAACTAAAGATTCAACAAAAAACTTTAAGACTCCGTTAGAAAAACAAAACTGGTAAAATTTCCAGATTTTTACACGTGACGCCGTCAGGAATTTCTTCCTGACGCCGTCAGAAGTGGCCTGCAGAAATTCTTATGTTAAGTTTCTGGAAAATTTCTGGAAAAACTTTGTCCTACTTCCTGGAAAATCCTGCAAAACATCATTATGACTCGATACAAGCATTTGACTCTAACAAATACGAATATACATGTTCACTTTATATTGTGGAGAATCATGATCAATTTTGTTTCTTAAAAACATATTTGGGGTTTTCCCTTACACTTATCTTTTTGCGAAATACCTTTGGATGAAGTTAAGATAAAGCCAAACGACAAAATAAAGTATTTTCACCATTTTAATTTGAAACATGATCTACCAACAATAAAAATAAAGCATGCATATGGAAACAAATAACAATCATACAAAATATAAATCACACAAAACATGGGTTACCTCCCAAGAAGCGTTTTTCTTTATTTACGAGTCTTGTAGCTAGATTCAAGGTCATGGGTTACTACGTGACCTCATCGTTGGTTTCACTCTCTAGATCATCTCCTATACCAGTTTTGTATTCCGGACCTAGTTGCAAGCATTCTTTGTAGAAACCAAGTATCCTATTCATCACATACTCTACTCCTCTACGTCTATCCTCATCATTCCTATAGTAAGCCGCTTGTTTGTGCTCTTTTTCTAGGTTCGAGAGAAGACGGCATTGTTCAATCTTATAGGGCATTTGGTAAGCGATCTCGTCATTCTCTTCCTTGAATCTAACTATCCCTAAGGTCGGATCATAAATCATCTTAGAGGCCTCAACGAACGGTTTTCCGAACACTACTTGACTTAGGCAATCATCTATTACCGGACGAATATCCTCTACAATCACAAAGTCGGTAACATAAGTAAAGTTTCCTACAAAGACATGTAATCCTTTCAATCTCCCTACAAAGTTGCTCATCCAATTTGTGATAGGCATTATCCTACATTCAAGTTGCTTCTTCATTACCCAATTATAGTAGGTCCTAGTCATGATGTTTATAGGAGACCTAAGATCGATGTAAGCTTTCCACACATGCATATGCCCAATGTTGCATGGTATGTTAATGTTAGAGGGATCACCTACTTTAATAAGGGGTGAACCAAGGATATATGGTGTCTCGGGATCATCGAATAAATCCTTGTGATATTCCCGTTCTTCCTTGGTGGGCAACTTATCAAAGTATTCTTCTACGTTTCCTACTTCCTCTAACTTTTCTCCCTTATTAACCTCAACTTCCCTAATTTCATCCCTAGTCTCGATTTCTATTCCAACTTCATCCTTGTCACTTTCTTCTATCTCCTTACCAATTGGTTTAACGGTGACAACATTGACTAAGTGGACGTGTTTGGATGACGAGGGGTCCTTAGTTTGGATTCCGCTATTGGCGTTCCTAGTGTCCTTCCTAGGTATAGTTAACGCTTGGGTGTTAAGGGCTTTCAACAAGTTGTCAATCTTATTGGTCATCTCCGTTTGTTGTTGATTGAATTCGGTTTCAAACTTAGCTATGCGAGCTTCTTGAGATGCCATAAACTTGGACATCAATCCTTCAAGATTGTTGGTACTACCATAGTTGTTGGAAGGATTGTTGTTGAAAGTGCGGTTAGATGGTGGACCGTTGGGTTGGTAACGATTAGGTGGGTTGGAAGAATTATTTTGGGGCTTGTTTTGGTTTTGCTTCCACCTAAGGTTCGGGTGATTTTTCCATGAAGAGTTGTAGGAATCACCGTAAAGGTTTGGCTCGGGTTTGAAAGTGTACCACTTATCTCCCGCTTCATCGGTACGCGAGGATGCGTAGTCCGCAAAAGCTGTTCCGGGGAGTTCCACGCAATCACGAGTGTCATGGGGACCACTACATAATTCGCATGAAGAAGTGATTTTGTTCACTTGGCTTGAAGGCTTAGGAGCTTCGTAGGATTTCATGAGAAACTTGACTTGGTCCTCAAGTTCCATGATCCTACGGTCGAGAGTGCTAGAATTGTTCGAAGGCAAAGATATTGCCTTGACCGTTTTGTTCAAATCACGGGGATCCTTCCAACTTTCGTTGTCATAGAGAGCAAGATCTTCTATGAGTTCCCATGATTCTTCCGCACTAAGATCACGTAGCTTGCCACCGGCCGATTGGTCAATGGTTCGCCTTGTGGAGAGATCGATATGGTTATAGAAGATTTGGACTTAGAGCCAAAGATCTATGCCATGATGAGGGACTTTTTGGAGTAAGTCCTTGAAACGAGTCCATGCTTCATATAGAGTTTCACCTTGAAGTTGTTGGAACATCAAGATAGCATTTCTAAGCTTAGTAGTTCTCCCCGGTGGGAAAAATTGAGCAAGGAAACGAGTGGTGAGATCATCCCATGAGGTGATGGATCCCGCGGGTAAACGTTCAAGCCATTTACTAGCTTGATCACGTAGAGAGAACTGGAATAGGCGTAATCGGGTCGTCTCTCTAGTTGCAACATCTAGGTCTATGGAATCTACGAGTTTAAGGAAGTCCTTGAGATGTTGATTTGGATCTTCAGAACGAAGTCCATGGAATGCACATCCGCTTTGCACCAACCGGATGGTGTCGGATCGCAAGGGAGACACATTGGCTCCTTGGGTGAGCTCAATGGTGTTTCGATAGCCTTGGTGGCTAGGTCGGGAATACTCTCCTAAGGTTCGGGGCCTAGGAGGTTGGTTTGCTAGTGGTGGGTTTTGTGGGTGGTCTTGAATTGGTGGGTTGATGGGTTCAAAGATGTTACCACCTTCCATGATGTCGGATGGTAAAGAGTTACGAACAAAAACACGAAGAAATAAGATAGACTAAAGAGAACCTAAAAATAAAAATAAAATCTCACTAGAAAGGAATCTAGCAAGTAGACATAATAAAAAGAAATCCTAACCTAGACAATAACTATTCCCCGGGCTGCGGCGCCAAAAACTTGATGCGTGGGAATTGCACCAGGCTTTACCTCTCGAGGGATCTCGAGAAGCTTACAACCCCCACCAGGCAGTGTACCTGATCGTTGTAGTATAGTATAGTGACAAGTACCGGGGGATTGATCGTTCAACTTAGGAATAGTGTCGCTAGGATTAGAAAACCCAAGAACTAGGTCTAGAGGTGAGGGATGATTCTTTTTGTATTTTTTTTATATTTTATGAAAGCAATTAAAAATCTCGGGTATTGGAAGGATAGGCGGAATTAGTTGCTAGTCAACTAACCCAATAACTAAGATGCAATCAAAATAAAATAACAGAAATGAAAATAAAGCTAATTAAACTAATGTGGAGTGAACAATATATGGGAGAATTGTGTTTACTTAGATTTCACTACTCCCTAGATATCTTTTACAGGTTAATTACTTGTTACAGTTGCGTGGATGACGGGATGTATTCCTTAATACCATTCATGGGGTGGCGTACTTACTTCCCCAATCCTATAAGCTCCTACTTCATTCCTATGTCGAGCCGGCTAAGAAGCTCCTAACATGGGATCACTAGAATTCGCTCATGCATTAAATACAACCAATAAAACCTAGTACACATCGGTTCATGTTTCTTAAGACGTTCAAGCAAGTTACACAATGGAGATCTGCCAGTTTTCTTAAGCCTAACATTGAAATCATTCATCCATTACAACTATAAACAAGCAATCAACCTATAATCAACATCTAGGTTTCATTACATCTAAGCAAACACATAAAAGATCTAGCCTAGCATGTTAAAATCAAGACAAGCATAAGATATATTCAAACAACACATAGACATATTGAATGAATTGAAAGGAGACTTATCTCAATTGAACATGAAAGGTTTCAAGGGGTGAAAACCCTTGAAAATACTGTTACAAATGACCTAGGGTTTATTAGGTTCGGCCCTAGAATTCTCCACACAAGTTCCTCTCTTAATGAATGAAAAATAGAAAAGTATTTATAGATTTTGTAAGGTGACGGTGTCAAGAGGAAAAATCTGACGCCGTCATCTCGCAGCCAATAAAATTCTCGGACTGCCTAGATCCAAAGTTGACCCCGTCATGTGTAATCATGCTTCAGGCCGTCACCAAATTTTACTCTTGACACCCTTGGCTTTACGCCGCCATATCTCTACTGGACCGTCACCAACTTGTGCTCTTGACGCCGTCAAAAAATCCTTCTTGACGCCGTCAGGTACTGTTCACAGCAAGGAAAATTAAGACTTTGCCGTTTTCTTCACTTTTATGCTCCAAAAACGTCCAAAATGCTTCCTTTTTCCAGAATTCACTCCCAAAATACCTAAAATCACAAAAGGAACGATTTAGGACAATATTTGATCAAATAAATTCAATTTCGGGCTTAAATGACCCCCTAAAAATGGTTCATTTTTCGCCTCATCACTCCATTTTTTCACTTTATATATATATATATATATATATATATATATATATATATATATATATATATATATATATATATATATATATATACATACATTTTTTTTAAGATATATATACATGGTAACAATGGCAGGGGCAACGCCCCCACACTTAGGGTGAAAACCCCATATGTATGCTACTGTTTTTGTTTACCGAGTCGCTAGCTTGACTCGACCCTGAATTCATTTGTTCTTGGGGAAGCAAGATGTGGAAGAAACACTCTCCATCGGACTTTCATTCAAGATGTTTGGACAAACATTTGAAGCACGTGAAAGTTCCACACCGACGAGATAAGTACCCGGCTCAAAAATGATAAATGAAAATGCCGAGGTCAAAGATAATGTCCTCATTCCCGAAGGAGTGAAGAACAGGAGAAGCCACGGGATAAATGAAGAAGAGAAAGAAAGTCATGACAAATATCATGACTAACTCATCATCATCAGAATGAGAATTTATAGTTTCAATATCATGAATCTCCTCATTTAAGCTTATTTGGTCTAGACATATCCCGGGTGTGTCTAGATCAAAATAGAAATTATCATACTCCGGTGGAGATATGATACGAGTGAGTTCACAGAAGAACTCATCAAAGGTGAATGAATCATATTCGGAATTGATGTAAGTGAGTTCACTAGGGGACTCCTCAAAAGTAAATGATTCATATACGGGGAGAGAATTATGAGAATGAGAAGTGGTAATGCCACTAATCTTCTCTCCCGTATGATCAAAATGGAACGTTTGCAATTTCGGAATAGAATCATTGATCAAAAGCTCACTATCCTCAACGGGGATAGGAGATGAAGTAGGCTTTTCATTAAAAGCCTCGATTCTAGAAATGAGAAGATCAACATTTAATAATGTAAGACGAAGAGATTCCTCTTGGATTATTTCTTCATCATTATCTTCTTCCAAGCTAACTAGCTCAGAAGGTAATTCTTCCACATAACTGATGTCTCCACAAGATAACGAATCGTCATCATTAGAATCGGAGAACATCTCAACATCATTATTTGGGAAGACAAAAGGAGGAGGGATATCACACATATGCTCAAGAATTCCCTGTGACTCTCTTGGGATTGGGACAAGGTCCTCAACACTAGACTTTATGAATTCATCCGATTCCTTTTCAGGAACAGTGTCAAGATGCTCGTCCCCCATGTTCAGAGAGTGAGTGGGAACCTCGGGTGTGATAACAGCAGACTCAGGGAGTTGAGAAGGACTAGCAGTCATGGATTCATCAAGTTCCATTATTTCTACTGCTAGTGATTCAGTCATGTTCTTTTCTCCCATTATTTCTACTGAAGCAGTTTCAACTGAAGTTGAATCAGAAGGTTTCTCAAATACCTTTGGGATTGGAACAAGGTCATTTATTTCCTCAAGAGGATTGACTTTGACTTCCTTGTCCCCTATTATCAAGATATCTGAAGGTTCCTTTGGGATTTCTTCTTCAAAGGGTTCATCCTCAAGATAAAATGAGTTAACAGGAGGATTTTGTCTCCTGAGAATCAGATCTTTAAGACAGTGTATACTATCTTGAATGTTCTGGTTGAATTGAGTTTGAGCAATAATCATTTTAGTAATCAATTCAGCTCTAGCTAACTCGTCTTGAGGGGATGGCTGAGGGGTTGTGTATTGTGAAGGCTGGTTAAAACCAAATTCATGATTGTTACAAGGAACCTGTTTATAGACAAACTGATTCCTCGTTTGACAATCAGAGCTGTAGTGAGGGTCTCCACAATACTGACAACAGTAAAACTGCTGGGTCTCATGGTGTGGAAGCTGATGGAATGAATCAGTCGTGTCTTGGTAGGAATAGGGATTCTGGTTATAGACAGACCCGTTTCCTAACTCTATCATGCCACAAACAAGGCAATTACCACCATTATAAGGACCACCACACCATTGACAATCAAGAAGGTGTGGATGAGACATAGAAAGAATCAAATGGTTTTGGAGGGTAAGAAATGTAGAATCAAAAAGGTAGGAGGGTAAAGATGGATATTTTTTTGATTTTTGATAAACATTTTATACAAATAAGAAAGAAAATATTTTTGTGTTTTTGTGTTCCTTGAAAACTGATTTTAAAATGTTTTCGGGAACAGTTTTGTTTCTGTATGATAATAATAAGAAAATATGAACAAGGATGGATAAATATACAAAGGAATGAATTCCAAAATCACTGATCTGCAAACCGTTCAGAATACGCGCACGACCTCCCCGGCAGCGGCGCCATTTGATTAAGTGCTAAAGCAGTCAACTAAAGTCAACCATAGATATGGTCAATATAGTCAAATACCCTAGACCAATGCTTCCGGATAGTACAGTGTTTTCCCCGGGTCGTTATGTCCCAACGAGGTGTGGATGGTATTAAAACGGATTTGTGATCGGATGATTTTGAATGGGAAAGTAACCAGATAATGATTTGGTTTTGATTACACTAATGGAAATGAGCTAAATTAAGGTTATAACAATTACGGGAAACTAGGGAAGCTAAAAACGTATTTAAAATTAAAACGCGCGTTTAAGTCAAAATAACGCGAGTGCGCAAAATAAAAAGTGAAATTAATGCTACACTAGTCCTACAGGCATGAAAATTACATTTCTACGAGCCTAGTGATAAAAGAAAATTTTGAGAAAAAGAAAAATAATTTCTTTTGACTTTTTATTTAATTTTTATGAATTAAAAACTATTTTATCTAATTAAAAATTAAAAGAAAATGCAAACAAAGTGAGAAAAATGCAAATTAAATTTTGAAAATTATAAAATAACTAAAAAGTAATTTTAAAACTGAAAACTAATTTTTTTTGGCTTTTTGTGTAATTTTTAGTAATTAAAAACTATTAAAACTAATTAAAAGGTAATAAAAATTCAAATTAAATTCAAAATAAATGGGAAAAATGCAAATTTAATTTCCAAAAATCTAAAAAAACTGAAAATAAATTTCTAAAATATTTTTGGATTATTTTTGGCTTTTTCTGATTTTTTTTGGAATTTTTGTTAATTAAAAAGTATTAAAAAAATGATTAAAAATTAAAATTAAATAAAAAAAATAGTAAACCTATTCAGAAAAATTTGAAAAAATTACAGAAAATCTAAAATATTAAAATAAACTTGAGAAAAAAATTTGAAAGTAAAATAAGCCAGAAAAGTGCTGATTAGCTTAAAACTGCTTATTGGAAGAGCTTATTAATAAGCCAACCTTGACCAAATTGACCCCAACTTTGATCCAATGTATTTTTGACTATATTAAGCTCAAATGAATAGTAATAAGTCCAATATGCACTCAGAAACTCAGATTAAGGCACAAACAGATATGAATAAGCAATTATGAATAAGCAAATAAGCATACAAATTAAGCTAATGGATACCAATTACTGAAATGAGCAACTATAATCAATTATGAACTTAAATGAACAACAAATCTCAAGTTACAAGCAGAAACTCACAATTGCAGGCCTAAAATGGACTTAGAAACTTAGCTTCAGGTACCCTACTTGCAGCTTAAAATCAAGGCATCAAATAAGCTGATGAATGAAATCTAAAAGCAGATATAGAAACCTAGCACTACAAGCTACTTAAAAACAGTAAAAGCAATAATTCTAAAACCTATTTGATGACCTAAATGTCCCCTAGATCAGCACATGTTTAAGCAGCTTTCATTCGTATTTGACTTTTTCAATTGCAACCCAACTTTGACAAATCTGAATTTCAATGATTCAAATCTCTTCCTAGGTGTATAATGAGCATATCTAAGCATGATAGTCTTAATCACAAGCACAGAATATAGCAAATGGACAAGAAAAATTAGACACCTTACCAATATTCTATGTAGTTATGAAATTAAATGACCATTTTGACTTTTACAATCACTCTACCAAGTTTTATGATAAAACTAACTGAGATTATCCTAAAGCAAGGTAAATGTGCAGAGAACTAAGCAAGTGGACACCAGGAACACTCTTAACCACTCTGTGCCAAACAACCCTATAAGTACTAGCTGATTTTAAGTAACAAGAGATTCAGATCAAACCAACCTATGCTACTGCTTCCTATGTAATATCTAAGCTAATTTTACTATAAGAAAACTAATATGACTTAATATTGAGAACACATATAGCAGAAAAAAGTACAAACTAAAATAACTAGAAAAAAAATTCTAAACGATCAATAGACTAGGAAAGCAATAGAAAACAATTATAAAAGCAGTAAATGAACCTGATAAACAACAAAAACATCACTGAGTACTGAATTAAGCTCTAATAAGCAATCTGCTAATAAAAGAGTAATGAGTATGAAACTTACAAACTTGCCCCAGCTGAACAGGGGTCTCATTTGATCAATATCCTATCTTTAGATAAGCTCCAACACCACCACAGAATAAGATTCAAACACTAGTATTCCCAGAATCACCATCATGGATCACCTTTGACTTTCGTTGACTTAGGCTCATTTGAACAATATTAAGCAAAAACAGATCAACAAACTCACTACAGGCTATAATAAAGCTTATGAAAGTAATGAATGTAAACTAGAAGCAGTTTGAAACATTAAATTGCATTAAAATTTAAATGACAAGGAGTGAAAATTTAAATTTCATTAAAAACTTTAAATAAGTACAATAAGAAAGCTGATTAAGTAAAAACAAACTCAAAACGTTTAACTAAGCTGAATGATTACAATAAACCTGCTATATTACCCTACTCCTACTCCTATATCTAACCCTCATTACCTACTGAAATCTACTGCCCAACAATGGCATACAACATGTTCTTTTTATACTAAAAGTAAAAACTAGGGTTTCACATGGCTCCTTCTTGTTACTGTGATTCTTGTGCTTCTTTCCCAGCCATTGGATTGCTTCCACTTTATCTCAGCCCTTAAATCAGTTTTGGCGCCCCTTTGGATGTGGATTAGTGACCTGGAATGGATACCCGTGATGGGTTTGGTATCACGTGAAAGGATGGGGGAGCTTTTGAGGTGATGGAGATGGAGGGGTTTGCAGGGTTCACGGGTTGGATGGTGATGGAGGGATGGGGTTTGACTGGTCAAGGGTTTGGGATACGTTTTTTTATTAAAACGTATAAGTGGTGAGTTGGGCTTGGGGTTGGGAAAATGGGCCAAGGGTAGTGTGGATCATGGTGGGTTGGATTGGAGTTATAAGGAGTGGGGTGGATGTGGTGATGGGTTTTAATAATTTACAGGGGTGCGTTTAGTTTATCAAATAAATAGCACAAGGACCGGATTTGTAATTTACTGAAACTGAAGGGTCCGAAACTGTCACATCTCCAAAGTATCACCAAGGGTCATACTTGACAAGCTGTAATTCCACAAGGACCTCTGGTGATATATTTCCAAAATAAAGTATCCGAGGACCATTCTTGACAACTTAGCAAATTTGAGGGACCAAATTGTAAACTTTTGAAACTCTAAAGATCATTTTTGATGATATTTAACTTTTAAAGAACTTGGGTTGACTTAACTTTCAAAATAAACGCTCAGGGACTAATTTTGACAAGTTTTGAAAGTTGGGGGACTGAAACTGCAAATTATGCAAACTTTGTTTGTTTTTCGTTTGTTTTCAATCATTTTGCATCTGAAACATATAAAACACGATCTTTGGGACATTTCCTGTATTTTGATGCGTTTCTGGGTGTTTTTAAATGTTTTGCAGTTCATATTTGACCAAAAATGATGAGTATTTACACACTCATCAGTCACTTCCCAACTTAAAATTCACCTTTATTTTCAAGTTGAAATATCTTTTTATCTATTTATTTTTTTATGATCTAATTTCACTATATTTTTTAAAATTATATGTTTTTTTTAATTCAACATCCATTTTTATATATTTTTTATGAGTTTTTAATTTGTACATTTTTAGTGGTTTATTTTTATTAATTCAAAATTTTACCACTTTAACCTTTATTTCAATCAATACAATCTTGATTCGACAAAATCATATACTTTTGGGGGAGTGTTTGACGGTTAAGAGACTGCGAGAGTATTTCTATATGCGAGAATAATAATGTCACGGGAAAGCAACGGGAAACCCAAGCAAATAAATACAACTAATATATACATTCGGAGTGTTGTGAAACGAATTTATTAAGCGGGTAGGGAATTGCGGAAAACGTTTGGCTATCAATTCGTTTACTATATTAATATAACTATATTTATCGCCGCCACTGTGCGCGGGTGTCCAACTAGTATATAAAAAGATGGTTTCTTTCTCTCTCTATAAATGTATGAATTTGTTGGTATTTCTCGATTTGCAAGTGTGTTAACAATCTCAAACAAGATCTAAAAATAAATTGTTTTATGTTTCGGGTGTTAATACTTGAAAAATCTGGGTATTGTACAAGTAGCGCCTAAGGGGCATTTCTCACAAAAATCCCAAATATTAGGCAGACAACTCATAAATTTTCAAAATTAGGGACATTTCTCACAAAAATAGCAAATGTTAAGGACATAATTTGCAGTTTACTCTTTAAAATAAAAACTTGAAGTTGATGCATCCAAACAGAGATACTTGTTTTGAAAGAGATTATTTTTGTAAAAAAAAGCTTACAACTCTAAAAAGGCTCCATGCCAAACACTTTTGATGTATTACCAAGTCACCTCCCAACACTTTATTTGATTAAACTCCATGTTTTACGAAGTTTTGAGGTAAGGTTAAAGGAATGGTAGGTGACTGATACGACCCGGTTAGGGGTTGTATAGGGATAAAGCACCACTTTTAGCGTGTGCAAGCTCCTTAAGAAAATAAAGAGAAAAACTAGAGATTTATTTATCTTAAACTTTTGATTGATTCATTCATAATAATGATTCGGTATATATATAACCGAATAACCCTAGCTTGTAAAACAAGCCAAACATAAAGACGTATCTAAACAATGACACTTTCCTAATATGACACAAAGACACATCCTAAATAAATATAACATGACATAAAGCCCGGGGCGTATCATTCCCCACTCCTTCGAAATCACCTTGTCCTCAAGGTGTGGTCTTAAAAAATTTCTCTTGATTCCTGGATCCCATATCCTAATCCTAGTCCTATCTTCCACTCCCGTAGTTCTCCTGCCTTCCGCTACCGCAACCAACACCTTTTTTCTCTTCCGCCTTCCACTACCTTGGACATAACACAACACCATTCTTCCGCCTTCCGCTACCCATGCCGTAACACTCCCCACAACTTCAAAAATCACCTTGCCCTCAAGGTGATACGAAGAATATGCCGATTGAGAGTCCGATATCCATTTCCACACATTTTGTTGAACAAATTTATGGTTGCGTCCATTATCCATGAGCCCGTGAGCATCACCGATACTAATTCCTTCCCATAGTTGGCGAACCCGTGGACTGTCATGAGCCACAAAAGAAGTGGGTATAGGACTAACCCCGTTGTCCCTAATTCCTCGCTTAAATTCAAATTTATTTCACCCAAACGACCATCAAATTCACGACCACCCACAACAATCTCTTCCATACTTTTATTATTTGCTGAAAATTCTTCAAACTTGCTATGAACTTCATTACTCTCACCAATATCGAAAACACTATCTATTGCATTAATAACCACATCAACACCAATATATTCATCAGCATCTAACGACCTTTTAATCTCAGGTGAAGTGAATTCACTTTGTAATGATGGAATGGTATCTGATTTCTTTTTAATTATATGCTCTTTCTCCTTTTCTTCAATTGCCTCAAAACGAGCCTCGACTATTTGGGCTAAGGAAAAGGTTTCTCCTAAAGTTGTAGGCCTTTCCCTCGACAGTTCTATTTGTAACGTCAGTTTAAGTCCGGAGATATAAAATGATGTAAGTAAAGATTCAGAGATCCATGTTACTCGATTTGCAAGTACGACAAACTCACTCTCATATTCGGCCACCGTACCCATTTGCAAGAGCTTAGAGAGTACGTATTCCGCGTCCTGATCGCTGCCGCCTGATGCCATGAATAATAACCGAATAACCCTAGCTTGTAAAACAAGCCAAACATAAAGACGTATCTAAACAATGACACTTTCCTAATACGACACAAAGACATATCCTAAATAAATATAACATGACATAAAGCCCAGGGCGTATCATTCCCCACTCCTTTGAAATCACCTTGTCCTCAAGGTGTGGTCTTGAAAAATTTCTCTTGATTCCGGGATCCCATATCCTAATCCTAGTCCTATCTTCCACTCCCGTAGTTCTCCTGCCTTCCGCTACCGCAACCAACACCTTTTTCCTCTTCCGCCTTCCACTACCTTGGACATAACACAACACCATTCTTCCGCCTTCCGCTACCCATGCCGTAACAGTGACTCACTCACCGTCACCTCAGGTTTCTCTCTCCTCTCACTTTCTCTTAGTCCCTCTCACCATATATCTGTTTTGCTAACCCTCTCTCACCTTTCATACCCATTTTTTTATTTAATTAAATACTTTATATTTATAAACTAAAAACATAAATGTGAACGTAAACATAAATGTAAATGGAAATGTAAACGTATGAAATTAAAAACGTACACGTACAAAATTAAAAATCTTTATTCATAAATTGAAACATACATAGATTATTAAAAACATAAGCCTACGAAATTAAAACACTACATATGTGGAAAACTAGAAGGGGGGGGGGGGTTGAATAGTTTTCCCCACTTTTTGTGTTTATAAAAACTTGGTTTCAAAATGTTGATTTGAATTTATTCAATTGTTTGTTTGAAAAACCTTCAATTAGAGTTTAGTATGAAAACAACATATAATCAATATGATCAATTATATATGTGAGCTTTTGGATTAGTTTTCAAAACTTAGTTTTATGAGTGGAGCTTTGGTCGATCTTTATGTGAATACGTTTAAAATCTTAAAATGTTTTGTATCAAGTTATCTATCAAGTTAAACTCAATATGAGAAGTGTGAATAATAATCTATTAGACCATATCATATAATTATACACACAATCACAATATTAACTTGTAACTATAACACAATCAATCATCATGACAATATAAGCAACAATCAACACATATTTGCAAGCATGGATATAAAGCGATAAATGCAAGAATAAACGTAAAGAGATAAGAGAAAGAAAATGCAAACCGGACACGATGATTTATAGTGGTTCGGCTACAAGGACACCTTCCTTGCCCTACTCCATTCCCCGAGTCACCTACTCGAGAGTTCACAACACTACTCAACAAGCTCCCTTTTGGCGGAGAAAACAGTACACACCTTTGCTTACACCAATTTACGACACCAAGAAAAATGTCGAGTCCTAATGCTAGCTAGGACCAAACTCACAACACGACTTCGATCACTACACAACTTCTACACGACTTCACGACTTCTTCACGACTTCACGACTTCACGACTACTTCACAACTTCTTCTATATTCCACTACTTATTCACACACCTACTTCTTTACAACTACATGACTTCTCCACACTACTACTTCTTCCCACTACTTCTTACTCACTCATTGACTCACTACTAAGTAAGATCATCTTGATCTACTTATTACATATACATACATAACTCAGACCTTCACATCAACACTAACTAGACTCTAATACATCTTTGGCTTTATGATAGTGAGGATTTTTCTCTTGCACTTTGAGTGGTGAATGATTGGATCACTTGAAACAAAGACTTATAATCTTATGATCAAAGGATTTAGAAAGATGTTTTGAAAGGATTAGGACTGAAAATTTTCGTGCAAAAGGTCTGGAAAAATATCAGAAATGATCTAGTATTTATAGGCAGCCGTTTCTGGCAAAAGGAGCGTGCCGGCCCCCTTAAAATTAAGGGGGCCGCCCAGACAGAAACGGCTGTTTTCTTGTCTTTTTCTGAGACAGGTTTATCTAGTGAAATTTTAACGGTTTTTGGATAAAAATTTGAATTTATATATTTATTATGAATTAAACATTTTCCTTTATATACCAAAAGTATTTTTTAAAATATATAAGATGTTTATAACATTTTATAAAATTTGTAGTGTCTAAATAAAATCCCTTTGATCATAAAATGTATTAGACATTTGTTTGTACATACCTTAAGTGATTGTTGAAGCATACTCGAGACGTTGAGATGTCGAGGCTTGTTGACGTATGAATGCATAGATGAATTGTGATCACAAGTAACTTAAGCACTTTACGTTATATGTTGTAACTTACATCTTTGTCATCATCAAAACATGAAGAGGATATTTAGATTAAATATCGTAATATTCATGCCAACAACATAGATTATTAAAATTTTAAGCCTACATAATTAAAACATAACATAGATTATTAAAAACTTAAACATACGGAATCAAAAACGTAAACTAAAATTGCAAATCCTACTTCACTTTGATCGTCGTCCTTATCTCTTCCTTGACCCTGAGTGCATCACCAGTCAAATGATCATATGGCTGCATATAAAACATTAAGTCATTTTGTTTTGCTTTATATTCCTGCATTTCCACCTCCCTCTTTTTGATCTCCTAAAATTCTAAGCGTTCTTCTTCTTCATTTCCATGGCACGTTCATTCTGGTGTGTGAATTATGAGATCATCATCCTAGGCAATGCTTTGTCATTTGTAGTTGCTGACGTTCTTGACAATCCCGCCCCTTTCTTCTTCGCTACTTTTGATTTTTCCCTGCCTACTGGTCGTTTCTCTTCATGCACCTCATCTTCCTCATCGTCTCTAGCATCATTATTCAGATTAAAACTAGCATCCCAAGACTCTGGGTTGAACGAACTAGACCTAGATGACTTGTATCTCTTGGACACTGATCCTAGTCGGACACTTTCTACGAAGTTTAGAACTTCAATGTTACTCCATTTCAGATACTTTCTTACAACCTCCTAACAATGACGAAGCGTAAACTATACTCCGTATTCAGCTCCATAGTTAAGCATTGCCGTGTTGTAGTAATCTTCGTCTATGGCTCCACTCAACAACGCCGGACGCTTGACGTTATTGTACACTCCACAAAACCGAGCCATGTTCGGGCGCATCGTCTTTTATTTCTCGTTCACCATGTCGTACATTCGACGACCGTATACCTTTGTTTTGCTCTCCATGTATTTTATAACATCAGTCTAAAATCCCTGATCCCTCATCGCGTTACCGACGACGCTATTTTCTGATTCAACAACCCAACCTTTGCATAGCGCAATTTCTTCTTCACTGGTCTATGGAATGCACCGGGATGGTGCTTCCTTGTTTCGAGTCGTCCTCTTTGCGCATCTCTTAGGCTTAGGTATGGCTGGTGCCGGTGCTTAGGCCGTGACTTCGTCGAGAGAGTCCTCACGAGCGGTGTTTTCATGAAAAGTGTCCAAAAATGTAAGCGCATACATGTCTTCATTTGAAAATAAAGAAATGGGAGACATAGGTGGTTATGATGAAGAACCACCCATATGGCTTTGTGACAGGTAGTTGGGGTTATCAAATGGGAACGCGTTTGGTTGTGAGGAGAATTGACTAAACGCGTTTGTTTGTGAGTATTGAGAAAAAGTTTGGTTGTAGGTTCCGGTATGGTAGGTTTACGTAAGGATAGTATGGTTGTGCTAGGAAGTTAACTAGTTGGTTTGATTGTGGAGTATTTCTGAGAACTAATGTTCCGTCAGGTGTCGGGGGAGTGTTTTGGGTAGTTTTTCGTTGTCAACGGTTGGTGTTACGGGGAGTGTTTTCTTGAGACACTTTTGTAGCTAAAATGAGAAGTAAATTGTTGAGAGTATAAAAAATATTGAAGTTGGGTTTAAAAATGATAAAGTTATTAGTATTTATAAGTAAAATATTGGGTAGTGGGATTTTTATTATTTTTATTTTTTTATTATTTTTTTTGACAAAGTAAACGGTAACATGCAATTGAGGTCCACAAATATTCGTTCAAAACAATGGTGACTGCCTCACCATACATGCATGTTTTTTGCTTATGGTCGTGCGTGACCTTGTCTTGTGTTTTGGCTGTCGTGTGTGAGCCACACGCTCACGATACACAATTCACGACCACTACGTTTGGTCTAACATAAAAGAGTTATACCACTTTTTGTTTTTACTTTTAAACATACTAATCTTTTTCTACTATGACTATGACATATCATGTCAAAAATAGACCATGGCATAACATTTCAAAAGTACAAAACACCCATGCTCTATATACTTTCCCAATGTTCTGACAACATACCTTTAACTTTTCTACAGTGGAATTGATTTGCATACCAAATTTTTTTGATAAAAACATTATTTTATATAAGCTGTATAGCACACCGTATAACACTGTAATGCATAGGTTGTGGTGAAAGAATAAAAAGTTGTGGTGTGCAAATCAACCCCTTTCTACAGGCCGGTCAAATTTGAAATTGTAATAATCGGTCAAATTTAAAAATTGGACCAGAGGTGAGCAATTTTGGAACGTTGGGGAGCAACGGTGAATTTTGTTTTTTTCGATTTTGGACTAAGAGTGAAATCTGGTCAAACCATGGGGACTAACGGTGTATTTTACTTAAAAAGAAAAGTAAAAACCCCTCTTTCTCCCTTCCCTTTCCTCCTCCGTCAGTATAGGCGGTGGCGATCTCTAACGCTCTGTTCTCGAGTTTTTTTTTTAAGTAATGGAAGGGGATGGGAAGGGAAATAAAAAAAAAGGGCGTTCTTGAGTTTTTTGAAGATGGAAAGGTAGAGGATGGGAAGGTGGGAGGGAGGGAAGGGATGGACTTTTGTGTGTAAATGTAATCCTCCCATATTTGGGATGATCAGGAGGGAACGGGTTTTCTAAGAACATGGGCTTTTGTTAAATGTCTATTATACCCTCATTTGTTCATTAATTATCTGTTATGGTGTAATATATAGTGATCGTGGTGTTTATTGTTGTTTTCCCCTGTTAATTATGCTTTACAATAAACAATACACAATCACGATATATGTTATCATGTGGAAGCTTGTATGTTTTGGATCAGCAAACCATACAAATTTGCCAACTATATGTCATTCATGCTTTACAATAAACAATACAAATTTGCCAACTATATGTCATTCATGGGATCAGCAAACAATACACAGACACGATTAGTATTAGTTTATATATACAATTATATATTTGTTTATACTTTATAACATTAGTAATTGGTAGCTTAACATCCAGACCTTGTGAATCTGACTACTTTCCAAGTGTAGCATTATGTTTTTCCATTTACTCACATTTTTATTAGAGTTTGCGTGACAGAATGTATAATTTAGCCATAATGTTTCTGCAGTATCTTTACTTAGTTGTATCATGTGACATACGCTTATATATATATTGAGTTGGACTAGCCAAGTGCTTTAACCAAATACGAAAACAAGGATCAACAATACGCTTATATATATATTGATAGTATTTCATGTGAAGAGTAAATTATGTTTTGAGGGTATATTTGTAATTTGCGTAGCTTTCTTTCCTTTCCTTGCAACTTAAAATAAAAACTTAAGAACACAAATAAAAACAACCACTTTCTTCACAATGTCATTCCCTACTTTCCCCTTCCCTTCCCATCCCCTTCCATTCTTTAAAAATTTGACTTGAGAACAGAGTGTAAACATATATTTCCAAATCATTCAATCCTTCCTAGTGTTTTTATAATTCTCCAATCTCCTAAGGTAACATCTTATTTTTATTTCCTTCCTTCCTTTGAATTCAATTACAATTCCATATGTTTCTACTCTACTTTAGTCTACACAACTATCTTCAGTTAGTCTTAATACTAATAAAAATACGTCAATTATTAGGGCTATATATATACAGATGGTGGGTTTTGCTATAATATACTACAATTAAATTATACAGTACCAGTGTATTAGTTTTGAACCCTGCTCATACTGATTAAATTCCCGGTCTCGTTTTTTGCCAATTCGGTTTTCAGGTTTTTATCGGGCTGGTCTGGTTTTTGGATCGTGATCAGCCCTAGATTAGGGGGTGTTTGTTTAAGCGTATATTACTTATATGTGGGCTTATGAGCTTATTTGAGGCTTATATTTCATAAGCCCCAATTTTCCAACTTATTTCGACACTTGTGGGCTTATATAAGTTTAATAATGCATTTGGGACTATTCTATAATTAGAAAGGCTTAAAATTCAGACTTTTTTCTTGCTTATTATGGAAAGATTTCAAAATTAATTTGTTAGGAAGCAAGTTGGTTTTGAAATTTGTTACGAAGCGGTTGGTTGTTCAAACTAAAATTATTTGGCTTAACCATCTAAACGTGTAACCAAATAACGCAAAATATAATCACACGGTACCTGCCGCATTGCGCGGGTACCGTTCTAGTTATGCTATAATAAACTTATATAAACCCACAAGTCTCAAAATAAGCCGAGAAATCGGGGCTTATGAAATATAAGCCTCAAATAACCTCATAAGACCTTAAGCAAACACCTCCTTATATTATTCATTAGTAAGCCTTAAACATTCATAACCACTATATGGTTTTTTAATCTCGAAATTGGAGTTTTTATCTGTAAATTGGATGATTTCAAATATGCTTTTGCTAGTTTCTAATTAGTGGACTCACAATCTTATTTGATTGTAGGATATTATCAATTCGGCAATATGCTTTCAGGTCTCAAGTTCATACCTCGCGATCAGATCGACGATAAAGTAACTCCTCTATATCCATTCCTTCCTAGCTCTTTTATTTCTCATACCATATGAACGTGACGCGTTATTGCTTTTGTATTAACTGTTCATTTTTTTGTAGACACAAGATGACAAATCAGACTCAAGGAAAAGTAACAAAAAGAAGAAAAACAAGTCCCGTCATGATGGCTCGAGTGACGAGGATGGATCTCAAAGAATCAAGAAAAGGTCTAAAAAGAAGTGGTATTCCTCTGAAGAAGATGATTCGGACTCGTACTCGGATAGTGGGAGTGAAGAGGATATGAGAAAAGGGAAGGAATCGAAAAAGAGACACAAGTCAAAGAAATCGAGGAGAAGGGGGAAAAGTAAACGAAGGGGATATTCCAGTGATGAATCCGACGATGACGATGATGATAAGAAGGGAAAGAAGAGATCGGACAAGAGTGATACAGATGGTATGATTTCGTTTCCTGTTTTTCAGATTATTATTGTTACTTTTATAAATACTTTTAACTTATCACGTTGCTTGTTTGCTTTATATTTCTGAAGGAAATAGCGGTTCTATGAATGATAATGAGAATATCGTAAGGAAAGAAATGGGTTTGGAGTGGATGCTTAGACCTAAAGAAGAGGACGTCAAACAGAAATCTGTACCAGCTTCTCATCTTCCGGAAGAACCTCCTGCCAATGAGGTATGCTTTTACTTCTTCAAGTCCTCGTGTTTCGTTGTTGTTCGATTAACAAAATCTATGTTTCTTATTTTGAACCTAAGGGCCAAGGCTCCCTAAGATATGCCTATATATTGGCTTTATTTTCCGTCGGATATTGAATTTAGTTTGATTGTTTGTGAAGTTTGCAACCTCTGTCTCTATCGTGACATTTATATACTACGAGAAATGTTAGGTATACTTCATACAATAAGCTCGATACCTTTACCCTTGTAATTAAAATAAGTTGGCCCCCGGTTGGTCTTTTCAAGCCCCTTTGGTCTCCATGAAGTTTCGTCATTGTTTTCAAGTCACTCTACTCTGTAGGTGCCTGCTTATCTGTACAACAAGTAATTCACAACAGACGTCTTATAAGGTGCTGTTATGGTTGTAGTTTTTTAGGGCGTTGAAAGTATGATGTATCTTTTATATCCGAAATGGTTGCTATCATTTGTTCACCTTGCAAGAGTTTGTTTACATTTTCAGATAAAGAAGGTGAATCCCAGAGAGCTGAATCCTTACTTCAGGAATGACGGAAGTGGCTATCCAGAAGAAGAGGGTGATGGAGCCAAATCTAGAGATAGTAATCTTCTGTCAACTTCAATAGTAGGAGACGGAGGTGCAAGCTGGAGACTTAAAGCTATGAAGCGTTCTCAAGAGCAAGCAGCTCGTGAAGGAAAAAACCTTGATGAGGTGCATTTTGCTTGCATAATTAATCCATCATGTATTACTTTTTCTGTCATCATCATGGTATAAATCATATGTATTTATCATTACAGGTAGTTAAAGAGCGGTGGGGTTCTTTGGGTAAACTAGCGGTTTCCGTGGCATCAAATTCTGCCGCACCATCCCATGCTCACCTTCATGCCATTAAAAACAGAATAAGACAGCAGAACAGGGACCAGCCAGGTGATCAAAATGTAAGTATTATTACTGTAATCTTCGGTTGTGATTCATGTGCCTCAGTACATTTCATTTTTCATTTTTTATAACTCCAGACGTAGGCATTGTTTTTTAAGGGATAATACCTGTCAGGTCAAAAACCTTGGCAGAAGGGTCATTAAGCTTAAAAGTTAACCAGCGGGTCACAAATGTTGGCCCCCTTAATCTATTAGTTTCTGACCTTGTAATGAAAAAACTTATGGCCATTTTACACTTGAATGCTTCTAAAAAAAGCTAGTTGTTGCCTGTTGGTAGTTATTAAACCAGTTATTGGTCCAATTATCCAAATAAATAATTGACTGAGTGAATGTGTAAACACACATTATTATGATTTAGAACTCAGAAGAGGATTATGTTTTATTACTTGATTAGAGCTCAGCTTAGTGGCCTGTTATTTTAAAACTTGTTTTTGTTTGTGAAAATTTGCCATATATGTCACAAGTTAAATGTCTGCACATGTGTTGATATCAGCTGGTTGCATGAATTTATGGATTTTTATTCTTTTTTATGTGTTGATATCAGGAGACTGAAAGGGACGATAGCCATAAGGGAATGCATGCTAAAATGAGGGTGCCCAGACGTGACGAGTCTTTATCATGGGGCAAGCGGAGAGGTCAAAGCATGTCAGTTAAGGACGCTGGTGTTATTTCTTCTGCATTGTCCAGCTTACAAAAGTTCAGCAACGATGGGAGTTTCTTGCATCAATTCAAGGGGTCACAGCAGCAGAAAAACGATGATTCATCGTCTACAGATGGTGGTGACAGGAGAGATTCCAAATCTGAAGAACCATTGTCTCATACAGATGGTGGTGACAGGAGAGAGGTGTCCAAATCTGAAGAACCATCGTCTCGTGCAGACATGAAGCCTGCACTAAGTGCAAACCAGTTGGCTGCTAAAGTTATGCAGCTTCGTATGAAAGGAAAGCATGCCGAAGCTGACAAACTATTGGTAAGGACCTACTTTTTGTTTTTGCAACAGATGGATGATGATATTTCTCTCATAAAAGTTCAGGATTAGACTTCTAGCTTCTCCTGGTTGTTTTGAAAGCATGCTTTGTTATGTGGGCTGAAAATCATTCTTTCTTTTAAATGTCTTTTAGTTATGTGGTTACTGTGCACTTTATTAAGGTTGAAACGGTTGCACTATTGTTAGGAACCTTATCTGTTGTCGAAAGTTAATTTCCGAAAATTATTATTCTTTATTTCAGAAAGAGGCAGAGGTTAATGAAGGGAAAAGCAAAACTGATACTGTCGGAAGCAATCCACAGGGTGATGGAACCGCAAGCAGGTAACATTTTTTTTTTCTTTAGCATTCGGCTTAATGTGCAAGGGGTATATACAAAAAGAGAATATAATTTTAAACTTTGTATAGACCTTTCTCTTGTCGAGTTCTATCTACAGATGTAAATGTCATGTACTCGTTTATACCCTTTATGATAGTTTGATGACATCTTTTCTTTCTATGTATAGGTATATTATGCACGGCTTAAAATCACGCGAAAAGAATAGAGAGGAAGATGCCGACATGCATGTTGCTCGATCAATTATGCAAAACAAAAAGTTCAGTATATCAGGTCAGGCAGATGATGAGTATGATAATGATGAGGGACCTAAGAGAAAGAAACGGGGTAAAGGTGACAATAATGCTGCTCCCAAGCCAGCCCGTTTTGAAAAACGTATTTTGACCCAACAGGAACGTTGCAACTTTTGTTTTGAGAACCCTAAGAGACCACGTCATCTTGTTATTGCAATCGCCAATTTCACATATATGATGTTACCTCAGTGGCAGCCTGTTGTACCAGGGCATTGTTGCATATTGCCCATGCAGGTTAGTTTTTCTCATGTTCAAGTTTCTCTTTAGTTATTCTTATAGATTAGTCGAGTGTTTTCTATAATGCTCATCTCTATTTTTCATGCAGCACGATCTAGCCACGAGAAGTGTTGATGATAATGTGTGGGATGAAATACGCAATTTCAAGAAGTGTCTTCTAATGATGTTTGCAAAGCAAGAGAAGGAGGTTGTTTTTCTTGAAACGGTTATGGGGTTGGCAAAGCAGAGTAGACATTGTATGATAGAGTGCATCCCTTTGCCTCCAGAAGTTGCTAAACAGGCTCCTCTTTATTTCAAAAAGGTTGGTGTACTTTTAAATACAATAAACTTTTGACAAAATTAATGATAGGCTTTGTGCGTCACGGGACTTGTGGTTTGGTAAGTAATGGTCGGTTGTTGTTTGTAGGCAATAGATGAAGCTGAATCGGAATGGAGTCAACACAACGCCAAGAAACTAATTGATACAAGTGAAAAGGGGCTGCGTCACTCAATACCTCCAGACTTCCCATATTTTCATGTGGAGTTTGGTTTGAAGAAAGGGTATGTTCATGTTATCGATGATGAATCACAGTTCAAGAGCAGTTTTGGTGTGAATGTTGTAAGGGGTATGCTTCGTTTGCCTGCAGAAGACATGCATCGGCGCCACCAACGTGACTCTTTAGACAGTAAAAAACAAGCTGTTGCAGATTTTCGTCGAGATTGGGACTCTTTTGACTGGACTAAGCAACTTGATTAGATTATACCTGTATTCTTCATAGAAGTTTATCGTATGCATTTGACCATTCTTGTGATTTTTATTCCATCATTCGTTTGTAAAAGCCATTTTTCAGACGCGTTTCTTGATATCAAGTGCACATATAGAAAGTTAGACTACAAGTTAAATTCCATGATGGTTCTCTAAGCTTTTGGCTGTTTTTGTTATTGATTTCAAGTATTGTGTTTCCATGTTACATTTTTAAGAAATAGATTGTTCTTGCAAACCCACCAGATATGAGAAAATTGATGGTACATGTTCAACAACAAAGAGCCAAGCATTATGGGTTTGGGTCCTAGGTGTTTGGCTAAGCTTATATGACGGGCTTACGAGCTTATTAGCTTATATTAGGGGTGACAATTCTCGACACGACACGATAAACGACACGAACCTGAAACGAAGTTAAACAGGTTTCGGTTGAGGATAAACAGGTTTGGGTCAAAAACAGGTCAACCCGTTTAACCTGTTTAATAAATGAGTCGTATTTGGGTTGAGTAAATATTAAACAGGTCAACCTGTGAAACCATTTAAGTATATAAGACTTTAAAAGTAAAATATATAACATGCCTTTTATGTTGGATGTGGATTAAATGTATTGCGTTATGTCCTTAATACGATTGAATTACGAATATAACTCATATAATAATGTTTATAACTGAGAAAATTGTTGTATAGTTATTTCTCTGTTATTTTTATCATATTTTAAATCCTTATATCATTTGTGCATTTAAAATTAAACTAGTTAAATTAACAAACCACCAACCTTATTCACTACTTCATCTATTTATTTAAACAGGTTAAACGGGTCAAAAATGGGTTACACATGTTATGCAGGTGTGAGTTTAGGTTGAGTTTCTTGACACGATTAATAAATGGGTCGTGTTTGGGTAGAGGTTATACTAACCTGCCAACACGTGAACCCGAATAGGTCAACACGAACACGACTCAATTGTCACCCCTAGCTTATATGTGTCAAATAAGTCTAAACCAAGTGTTTGGTTAAGCTTAAATGAGTTAACTTATTAGCTTAAATAAAAGGTTTTTGATACGCTTAGAAAGTGTGGCTTCCACAAAAAAGGTTGGATTTATGTTACGATTACAAATTACAATTTTACTTTGAATTATATTCAATGTAACATTTATATTTATCAACCAATGGATTTTTTTTTTTTTTTTTTTTTTTTTTTTTTGGATTTATAAACTTAAGTTAAATTAAACACTTGAATTTATCAATTTATTAAGTATACGCTAATCTAAACATTAACATAAACTTATGAATCTATGATATATAAGTCGTAAGCTACTTATATAAAATAAGCATAATCTCAATTCAGGTTAAAATGAACAAATCACAAACATGTTTTTGCACTTTACTTTAACCATTAATATTAATATGCTTATACATCATACACCTAAATAATTTATTTAAAATAGAAAAACGTAAACATTGACATGCTCTATAATAATAATAATAATAATAATAATAATAATAATAATAATAATAATAATAATAATAATAATAATAATAATAATAATAATAAAAAGATATGACAAAATCAAAGTAAATACTAGAATTGAAGAAAAAAATATATATATATATAACACATTAGTTACCCTTTGTCCCAATATTATTGTTTACATTTTGAGTTTTCTCAAATTAATTGTTTACTACTAAAGTTTTCCTCTAGAAACAACAAGTCTTGTATCTCTTGGAACAATTGGATGCAAAATCCTTTAAGGATTTCCACCTTGTAATTTTCTTCTAGCACTTTGCTAGCCTCTAATAATTTTCCGCTGTTCAAATTTATTTATTTTTTATTTTTTTTTTTTTTTATTTTTTTTTTTATTTTTTTTTTTTGTTTACTACTAAAATTAGATAAAGAAACCTAATCGAGATTACTAAATCACCCTAACTTGAAATTGTTATTACAAACTTTCAATAAAGCAGTAATTAATTAGCTAATGCTTTTGCTTGGCGTATGTTTCTAGATAAGCTTTCAACGAGAATTAACTTATCCAATAGAGGTATGGATATTCCTTGTGTGTTGTGTTCGGTCTGTGGGAACGAGGTGGAATCTCGTAACCATCTGTTTTTGGTTGTTCAATGGATTCTAATTTATTCGGGTTGATTGGGCGGTAGTGGAATATCCACTTTCCTGATTTGCTTGATCTTATATCGTGGGAGGTTTGGTTCAACGGGTTGTGGATTACAAGCTTGCAAAGATTGGCTTTGGAAGCTACGCTCTTCTCTTTGTGGTGGCATATTTGGAGCTTTAGGAATGTTGTTTTGTTTGCGGTAAAGAAGCCTAAAAAAGTTTTGATCTTTGACAACATTGTTATTGTTATGGGTGGTTAATGTAAATTAGGTACTCTGGTTGAAAGACTCGTTAGATGCTATCTCTTTTATATAATATTCTTTTTGTATAACTTCTTGCTAGCTTTTTTAATACTATTTCTATCTAAGAAAATAAAAATAAAAATTAGTTAAGAGTAAAACTGTTATTCTTCAAAAAGTAAGTGATGGTCTCAAAATTTGGGTAAATCATGAATATGTTTAAGAAATTGAAAACAAGTTTTACACAAGACCTATTTGACAACTATAACACTATTCGTACTTTTTAATGCTTATAATTATTATTAGAAATGAGTAAAAAAATTATAAGGGATAGTTAAGGAACACCAAACCGATTGAATGACAAATGAAACTCTCATTGAAATGAATCTAAGCTTGCTAGCTTAGCTTATGATTCAAGGAGAGGAGGATTCTATCACTATAATATATTTGTATTATTTTGTGTGTGTTTATAATCTCTAACTAACTCTCTATCAAACATTCTCTTATATAGGTGGGGATACGAGAGTAACATGTGAGAGGTCTTCAATATGTGTCAAGTATTTAATGAAGAAATACAATTTTCACTAAATGCTTTTATTCTTGGAATAAAATAAACCTTACTTTAGAGAACAATGTTGACAACTGTTACTACCTTTATACCAACTCCTCATACTTGTTTGACATGCTTATAATTGCTTTTAGAAAGTTTCCGCTCATATTTCATGTTTTTTCAGAGATAGAATATTCAAAGTCAGGAGACTTTGTCAGAGCTCAGTACCTCTGATGTTGTTTGTAGCTCACGTACTTTACTAATACCGCATAAGTGAGGTAAAATGTTTTTTCACTTGGTTTTTTACATTCCTAAAGCTTGCTGTTAAACGAGTTTTATACAACACTCATTGACTTGTCATCAGGTAGTAAACTACTTATTATTTCTTCATTCAGTAACTCAGGCGGTTTTCAGGGATAATTGAGTCATTTTTTTATTTTTTATTTTTTACGTTGGGAGCCATAAATAAGTGATGAATTAGGTTAGTGAAAAGTGAAAACATAAGGAAAGAGAAATGGAAGCCCATAAAAAGAAATCCGTAAATCGTCTCTTGAGTTTATGTCAAGTTCCCAAAATACATTTTATACAGTAAAAAAAAAAAAACCCAAACCCCAACCCAAACCCAAAGTGAAGAAAAGGGTTTCTGACTTTGTGTCCCCTCCTCATTATCTTCCCGCCAAAAAGAAGACAAAACATCATCATCATCATTCATCGGTGGGGATGTCTTTCTGGGGTTTGTTTCACTTTTCTTTTTCTTAACTATTGTTATTATTAATGTTTGTTTGTTAGTAACTAACAAATGAATGGTTTTCTTTTTTGTTTAAAAAATAAAAAAAGGGGTTTACTTAAAGCCCAATGAGCCTTACACTCTGCTGCACAACCAGAATGATCCTAAAATACTTCGCATCACTCAGGTTAGAATTCTCATTTCTACTCATTTAGGGGGTGTTTGTTTCGCTTATATAGCCGCCTTATGGCTTATTTGGTTTTGGGCTTATGTTTCATAACCTCACTTTTTATGCTTATTTTGAATCTTTTGAGCTTATATATATATATATATATATATATATATATATATATATATATATATATATATATATATATATATATATATATATATATATATATATATATATATATATATATATATATATATATATATATATATATATATATATTATGTCATAATAAGCTTATATAATCTCACAAGTTTCAAAATATGCCACAAAAAAGTGACCTTATGAAACATAAGCCCAAAACCACATAAGCCATAAGCCCTATGACTTATTTGGTTTTCGGCTTATGTTCCATAAGTTTTTATGGCTTATTTTGCAATGTTTTGCCTTATATAAGCTTATTATGACATAATGAGTATATATAAGTCGGAAAGTTTCAAAATAAGCTCCAAAAAGTGAGCTTATGAAACATAAGCCCAAAACCATATAAGCCGAAACAGACACCCCTAAGTAATCTTTTTGATTTTCTATCTCATTTTTTTTAGAAAAGAGGATGGCTTTTTTTAGAAATGTATTGAGAATTTAGAAAACTTGTTTAGATGAGATTTTTTTTAGAGAAGTGAAAAGGAAATTTTTTGTAGAAATGTGTAAATAACTCTTTTCGGAATTCTAGTTATACTTTGAAAAAGTAGACTTTTCACTTTTTCAGATAAAAGAAATCCGTAATCGTCTCTTGAGTTTATGTCAAGTTCCCAAAAAATACATATACAGTAAAAAAAACCAAACCCAAAACCCAAAGTGAAAGGGTTTCTGACTTTGTATCCCCTCCTCATTATCTTCCCGCCAAAAGAGAAGACAAAACATCATCATCATCATCGGTGGGGATGTCTTTCTGGGGTATTTTTCTTTCATTTTTCTTTTTCTTAACTATTTTATACAGTAAAAAAAAAAACCCAAACCCCAACCCAAAGTGAAAGTGAAGAAAGGGTTTCTCACTTTGTATCCCCTCCTCATTATCTTCCCGCCAAAACATCATCATCATCGGTGGGGATGTCTTTCTGGGGTTTGTTTCACTTTTCTTTTTCTTAACTATTGTTATTATTAATGTTTGTTTGTTAGTAACTAACAAATGAATGGTTTTCTTTTTTGTTTAAAAAATAAAAAAAGGGGTTTACTTAAAGCCCAATGAGCCTTACACTCTGCTGCACAACCAGAATGATCCCAAAATACTTCGCATCACTCAGGTAAACATTCTCATTTAGGGGGTGTTTGTTTTGGCTTATTTAGTTTTCCGCTTATGTTTCATAAGTTCACTTTTTATAGCTTACTTTGAAACTTTCCGGCTTATCTATATTTATTATGTCATAATAAGTTTATATAATCTCACACGTTTCAAAATAAGCCACAAAAAGTGAGCTTATGAAACATAAGCCAAAAACCACATAAGCCATAAGCCGGCTATTCTAATAGCCGGCTTATGACTTATTTGGTTTTGGGCTTATGTTTCATAAGTTTTTATGGCTTATTTTGCAATGTTTTGGCTTATGTAAGATCTTTATGACATAATAAGTATATATAAGTCGGAAAGTTTCAAAATAAGCTCCAAAAAATGAGCTTATGAAACATAAGCCCAAAACCATATAAGCCGAAACAAACACCCCGTAAGTAATCTTTTTGATTTTCTATCTCAATTTTTTTAGAAAAAAAGGATGGTTTTTTTTTTTCTTTTTTTTTTAGAAATGTATTGAGAATTTAGAAAACTTGTTTAGATGAGATTTTTTTAGAAAAGTGAAAAGGAAAATTTTTGTAGAAATGTGTAAATAACTCTTTTCGGAATTCTAGTTATATTTTGAAAAAGTGGACTTTTCACTTTTCTAGATAAAATTTTTAAATAAATTTGTGACTAAACATGTTTTCTAGTTTTTTTAATGAAAACCTGTTCTAGGAAAGTGTTATACTTTTCACTAACTGAATTGGAAAAATAACACATTCGTGTGTAAGTAGTTGAAAAATCAGGAAAACAACAGACATTTTAGTCCACCGAAAGTACTAAAACAGCCCATTGGCAAAAGTAAAACGGCTCTATAAAGTTATTAGCTTGTATTGTAAGAATAAAACTGTAATTGTAACTTGTTGGCTGCCAACAGGCTACCCTTGGAGATGCTATACGTACTTCACCAGCTAGGAGCACAGTAAATTGTTCCATAGGAGATAAACCAGAAATAGCTATATGTTCTTTATGCGTACCACACTTGACTTGTTGTCAACTAGACCTCGAGTTTCACGAATCCCATGATGTCGTTTTCTCCGTCAAAGGCCCACGAGGCATTCATCTTGCTGGTTACTTTGTAACTCCTGCTGTCGATCATCTCCGTGTAATGTGAGTTTCTCAACAACATATACAAATCGATCAATTACGAAACTGTGTATCTTTGACTCTATCGGTTTGAATAATGTGATCAGGAACAATGGGAATGAAGTTCTTAATGGTGATGAAGTTCCTGAGAAAACTCAATGTGGACTTCTTCAAGAAAATGGGTATCACTTTTTCTTTCGCTAAAAGTAGCTACGCATATTTTTTTCTTGAAAAATCTAGAAAGTCAAATTTGGGCAAAGTATTAATATCAGCACTGTGTTATTTTGATGAATCAGTGATGAAATTGTAAAGAAAAAAAAGAAGAAGAGAAGCAAGAAGAATAAGAAAAAGAAAGCGAGTACCATAGAATCTACAGCCAGTGGATATGTTAGTGATACACAGAGTGATATGTTAAAATCAAGAGTAACCAAAAAAGATGGGTGAGACATTAATTTATACTTGTTTATTTTTACTCATAGTATAGGGAAGCTTTTACATTAGATTGTTAGCACAACTTGTGTTTATATTTTGTATGATGATTGTATATAAAAGGAATTTACGGACTAATAACTTTGAAACTTTGAACAGTTCCACTAACGCTTTAGAAAGAAGCGAGGACAAGGTGAAGGCGAAAAGGGAAGCGAGTACCATAGACCCTATGGCCATTAGAAATGTTTGTGCAACGGAGGATGACAAGTTTGGTTCAGAATCAAGAATAATCAAAGAAAATGGGTGAGACATAAATTTATAGTTGTCCATCTTTACTCATCTTATAGTGGAGCATTCAAATTGAATTGGTAGCCAAACTTGTGTTTATATCTTGTATTTTGCAAGATGATTGTATGTCAAAGGACATTACAGACAAATAACTTTGAAATGTTGGAACAGTTCTACTAATGCCCTCGAAAGAGGTGAGGACAAGGAGGAGAAGAAGAATAGGAAAAGGAAAGCGAGTACCGTAGAACCTACAGCCATTGGGTATGTTAGTACTACAGAGGATGATAAGTTTGGTTCAGAATCAAGAATAATTAAAGAAAATGGGTGAGACATAAAATTTATAGTTGTCCATTTAAATTGAATGGTAGCCCAACTTGTATTTTGTATGGTGATTTTATATCAAAGGACTTTACGGACAAATAACTTTGAAATTTTTGAACAGCTCTACTAATGCTCTCGAAAGAGGTGAGGACAAAGAGGAGAAGAAGAATAGGAAAAGGAAAGCGAGTACCATAAAACCTACAGCCAGTGGGTATGTTAGTCCTACGAAGGATGATAAGTTTGGTTCAGAATCAATAATAATTAAAGAAAATGGGTGAGATAAATTTACAGCTGTCTATTTTTAAGTCTATCATGTATAATTGTATATAAAAGGACTTAACTGGCACATAACTTTATAATTTTGAACAGTGCTAATGCTCTTGAAAAAAATGAGGACACAGTGGAGAAGAAGAAAAAGAAGAAGAGGAGGAAGAAAAGTGGTTCAAGTAAGGATATCGTTAATGGCTGAATGCTTAACCTTTGCAATCTCTGTTTTAAGGAGTAAATTAAACCAAAAATCATATAAACTATGTCGTATAATTTGTTTAACAGAAGAAGATTTGTTCTGGCTTTGACTTTCGACTGATTATGTCTTCTTTTTGCATTCTTGTTAGAGCACAATTTGAGTAATGACAAGAATCCTAGCATGGGGGACATGAATGGAGATAGTCCAAGTTTGACAATCGAAGGTGAACTTCCGGAAATGTCGAGTAAGATAACCAAACTATAATTTTCAGAAACATTATATGCTAGTTTTAATCAACACATGAAACACATATTTTTTTCTTTTTCTGAATACTAATTTCAGTGACTTATATGATCAGAGTCGATTCTCGTGGAATGTAAAGTCAAGAGAACAGGAGCGAAAATCAAGTAAATTTGTGTAGATAAGCCAATCAGTTTAGAGAGTTACAAGGCAAGTACAATTTTGTGAAGTTTCACTTCAATTTTCTTTTGTGGATCAAGAAGAAACACTATTGCCCTCTAGTTGTTTTCATGGTTAAGATTTGAGGGCATTTTGGTCCAAAAGTGACAAACTTGTTTCAAGAAACCAATATCAATAGATGGTTTGGTTGGTTGTATATCTCACAATTTACTTAATTCTTCTCAATCCTCAAGTAGACAAGCAACCGGGAAATATTAGTATTTTATTCTCGTTTAATAAGTAACAGTTTGTTATATTTTGGTTGCAAGTATAGTAACTCAACTGAAGGCTGATGTTATGTGTAGGAATGAAAAGGATATGATGGTGATGGTTACTAGAGAAAAAAAAGTACACTATTAGAATTGCTAAATATTGATACAGAATTTGTAATGAAACATGCGACTGTTCAAAATACAAAATACAAAATACCCATTTGCTACAATGGTAGAATAAGAAGATATTTGCGACTGTTACAAAAATTTTCCAACGGATCTTGATGCTTTCTAAATTCGGAGATCCTGAAATAAAAGGAGTAAAAGCTTTATTGATGCTTAGTGATTTTTTGTTTTACGTCAGTTTATCTTTCAGTCTTCCGGAAAGATTAAACCAGAAACTAGTATAACTTCTCGTATAATATAATGTTCCTTCTGTATTGAAGAAAAATGCATGTTTTGACTTCTGAGGTCATACTTCAACTATTTAGATCCGAATCTAATATGCACCTTTACACACTGTGAAATCATCGGCCCTATTCTATATGTAGTATCTGTTACTAAGTTTACTTTACAAAGTTAAGAATTCATAGAGGTTTCGAAGTTGCAAATTTGGTTTGGTTGACTCCAAGAGTCAAACACTGTAATTTTTTTCTTTGTTGCAGCAGTTAACTTGTTGCTCTTCTTTCACAACTGTCAGTCTGACACATGCAATCAATTCACATCTCTGGTAAATATTTCACATATTGGGCGGTTAATCATTTATGTACT
Source organism: Artemisia argyi (assembly GCA_030686995.1). Taxonomy (NCBI): domain Eukaryota; kingdom Viridiplantae; phylum Streptophyta; class Magnoliopsida; order Asterales; family Asteraceae; genus Artemisia; species Artemisia argyi. The sequence continues at coordinate 7,177,383 of CM060696.1, forward strand.
CAAAGCGTGTCTTTCAGGATGGTTAACTCAATAACTGCAATAACGTGATATTTTATGGGTTCTTACCTACAAATCTGACCCAAGTGTAATTAAGAGACTGAACACATTACATGCAGAAGAAACAATATCTGCCCCGTTTCATTCTACTATAGATTCACTATACGGAGGTAGCCCTTGTGTGAGTCTATGCTAAATGTAATTCTGTTTTGTATCAGATTTTAGACAAACTTTAACAGATTATGCTGAATGCTAATAAAATAAAATATAATTTTTCAGGTTTTTTTTTTTTTTTTTAGTCATAAAAAAGATTGCACAAATATTAGAGTCGAGTTCCATAGTTCACCTGTTTGTTATTTTGATGGAAGATATATATTGCAACCAGTAGCTTAACAAACAGTCCATATTAAACATCATGTACGATGTTGAGTTCTATGCCTTATATTCATCTCGTGAACATAATTAAGTGTTATTGTTGCATATCATGTTTAAGACATAAAATCATAGTCCAGGGTGCTGTAGTCAGCAATAATTGTTGATAGTGCTGGTTATAAAGACTAACATAAGTGTAGTAACAAGAATAGTTTTGAATGATTGATTGGTTGAAGGGACACACAAAATCTTTCCTTAAGATAATAACACTGCATAGTCTGCATTACTAATTCCTAGCATTTATTCTTGTTAACATCTGAACTTAAAATAATCATAAATTTTCAAACTACTTCCATATCATTTTAAAATTTGGTTATCATTTTGCACATATATGTATCACACATGAGCACCCTTCAAGTTTATACATTCATAATGATGGACAATTCCATACGTATCAGAGTCTCAAGCACATTTAAATTAGAAAAAGCTGTATGCAATCATGGATTTTTCTTGATGGCACCCAACCGCTGGAATTCTTCCAGCAAAACACTTGTTAGGCCGCTACGATTACCTGACCAAAAATCTGTGACCGTCTCTATTAACCTACTTTGGCCAACATTCCTTTATAACTGTCCTTGACTATGTTCATCGAGATTTCACCGTCTGATCATGAAGCTATTTCGGTATGTGTACACACTCCACTTTCGTTGATACTAGATTTTTATTTATTTTTCATAAGTTACATCAAAAGTTTGTGTGTATGTCTGTATGAAGGATCAAGTGAAGAGAATGTTAAGGTTGTCCACAGAAGGAGAGGAACATGTTGAAAGATTCACAGCTTACACTTAGATGCAGCCAAAAGAGGGTTTGGTCGTCTATTTCGTAATCCTACATTTTTTGAAGATATTGTTAAAAGCATTCTCCTTTGTGGTTGTCGGTATGTTCTGTCTACAATTTGAATCAATCTTTTTTGTTTATATTATCAATACATAATTACTAATGTAAGACTAATGATAAAGGTCTTTATTAATATAAACCAATTGATTCTTGCAGATTCAAAGATACTTTAGAGATGGCGGAAAAACTTTGCATCCTTACAAAACGGCTACTAAGTGTTTAAAGAAAGAGGTAAGAAACTGGAATCCTCATTGGGTAATTTTCCGAGCCCACAAGAGCTACCAAGACGTGACTTAAAAGATTTGGGCACCTGCTGTTTGGGATATAGAGGTGCGACAATTTTAAAGTTAGCAAAGGATGTCATGAATGGCGAGATCAATTTGCTTGACTTGGAGAATCTTTCTGATGCGGATAAATTGTATAACAAGTACACATATCAAACAGGTTCATACTTTAATCATCTTTCTTAACAAATCACTTTAATTTGATACATCTTGCTTGATCAAGTTCCATTGTATGTACATTGGTGCCATATTAATAGAAATAGAAATTGAGAGTTTGACTTCATGATCGCTCTAATATATGCCTAGAGCCCTAGACGGTTAAGTGATGCTGTTTAATGTTTTACGAACTAATCATATGGAATATAATGACTGTCCAGAATGTGTATGGACATAGGTGATAACATATTTACACTGATGTGTGCTAATCATCAAGGTAACTAGGTTAGTATTGTTTCTTGCCCTTCGTATATAACACATGTTTTAATTAATGGTGTCAGGTCCACCAAAGACAAGAGTGTTCGAAGAAAAATGTAGAGGCATTAGTTAAGGAGATATATGACAAGTATGCACCATTTCAGTCACTCGCTTTCTGGTACCACAATTCTCCATTCTGTTAAATCCCTCGTAATATATCATATATGTGTGTGTATGTTTTGAGGCTTGACGTGTGTTTGATGTAACAAGGTTGGAGCTAGTCAAGCATTACGAGGAGAATGTTGGAAAGATATGTCTACTGAAGGAATGTGATTATAAAAGCGTTCCCGGTAGCTTTATCAATAGACGTAGTTAATTCGATCCAAATTTTCTAAAGTTTGTTTTAGGATTGATTGATTGATTTGGTTGAAGCAACTTCAAATAATAACGAAGCAAATAAATTTGGGTTCGTCCCGTTCAAATGATCGTACTTTATGTGCCTAAAATCTTGTCATGATATATATGTCTACTACTTAATCAAGTGTTAAGTGTTAACTGAATTAACTAATGGTCAATAAGATGCTCTTTAGGGTTTTGAATAGATTAAAGTGATTGTATCCAGTTAATTTGTTTATATATAGCTGCTACTATATGGTGGTTTATAAACATGTTTAAAAGATATGAAGGGGTACATGTTTAGTGGACAACTATTTCATGTTTATTTGTTATGAATAGGTCCAGAATTATAAAAAGTGTTTTTCTAACTTGTGCTCTAAGGGCATAAGTTAAGCACACAATAAGGGTGCGTTTGGTTTGCGGATGGGGTTAGAATCGGATTTAGGTTTGGAAATGGTTTGATAGAAATTGAGAAGAGAGAAAATGAATAAATAATTAAAAGTTTATATAATTTAAAAATTAATAATGAATTTATAATTGTTATTTGAAAAAAAATAGGAGAGAGATAAGATGCCATTTGTGGCTGAAAATGTAAGATAGTTCAATTTGTCAGAGATTCATTCGAATTCTACCCTTACGCAGTGGAATGGATCTATGAATCAAATGCATTACTTTATTCCCTGATTATAGTACCAAACTAAAGATTCAAACTATCACTCCATTCCATAAGGGCAAAAAGTGGCAACCAAACTTCCCCTAAGTATAACTTACTTTGTGAATCATTTGACACACTTTTAGACACAATATCATATTCATATTAACTCTATTTTTAACATATTTGAGTTCGCTGCGAATATCTCATCAAGGACAACACAAATAAGAATATAAATAAATTTTTATACAGCATATATATTTATGATAACGTGAACAAATACTGCGAATAATCATTTTTGTTAACCTTATTAGAAGCAAAAGCCTAAAAACCCGGTTTCTTAGGCCATTAGTGAGTTTATTATTATTATTTTTTTATCTCCTTACTGCCAATTAGCAGCGAAATGGTGACATGGAATTTTCTCCATCATCATTACTCGTAAACAATATATAAAAGCCTCAAACATGTTCCACGAAGGTATATTACATAGTTTCAGAAATACAACAATAAACATAGTTGAATTTCATACCTTTCAAGTGTTGGTTCTAACTTGTTAATGTCCGAAACTGAGTCAATGAGCATAAAATCAATTTGAGAGACGTGAGATGATTACCATTTATGTAATTGTGAAATATGCAAAATGATTATTTAATTGCGCTATTAATTAGCCAAATATGTATAAATAGTAAATAACAAAAAGAAAAAACAAACTTTAAATTCCAATATTGAAGAGGAGCATGGTAATATTAGTAACATGTTCAACCATGTTAATGGAGATATTTGGCTTCAAGAAAAGGATTCAAATAATAAAATATCTCCATCCGATGATGTTTCTTCAAGTTCTATGAATTCCAATATTCATGATCAAGTTTTTTTATCTCATGGTAAACAATTTGATATATCGATCCATATTTTATATTCATCCTCATTCTTCAACAAGTTATGTAACATGTATATAAATCACACTTTCATTTATTAACTTTTTCAATCAAAATATATGCAGATCTTAATGACACAAGAAACAAAAGAAAGTCTTCTAACATAGATAAACCATTGAACCATAATGTGCTATCTTTCAATGATTTGCCATTTGTGGAATTGAATCATTTAGCCAAACGTAAACATGCTTTCTCTCCAACACCAACTGCCAAAACTACAAGTACTGAACAATGCCATTTAACAGGTAATGCCAAAAAATGTAAAAATATTATAACTTACTAAGTACTATTATTATAATTGCATTTCCCTTTTTAATCTAAACAGTTGCAGACAAAACGAGCATGGGAGGTGCTTATGGTTGTAACAATAATGTCCTGAATTATCATCCTCAAGCTACAATCCATCCACAAAAATATCCTCTCTCCGATATCACTTCAAGTAAGAATTCTTAATAACGTGTTTTGTACTACGTTATATTACTACGCAAACATTCTTTTTTTAAGCTTTATTAAGTATATATGTTTGTTATTTAGGTACACAGTCTACTTTTGTTACCCCAATTCTTAATTATCATCCCATCTATATACCTAGAACATATTCCTCTCCATCTAACCAAACAAGTTTTGTTGACACTCCAACAAAAAACTTCCAAGTAGTAACACCTACAAGTTTTTCTAAACCTAATGCTACGATCATTCCAACTGTTGGATCAAAAGCTGTACCGTTGGCACCACCACTAAGGAGGCCAGGACGCCCACGTAAGATTCATGCTGATACAGCGGCACTGGCTAATAAAAATGTTGGAGTTTTACAAACCAAGGAAAATCAAATTCCTTCAATAAGTAATAGACATGTAGCGACGGCTACAGATGGTGTTAACACTCCAACAAAAAACTTCCAAGTAGTAACACCTACAACTTTTTCTAAACCTAATGCTACGATCATTCCATCCGTTGGATCAAAAGCTATACCGTTGGCACCACCACTAAGGAGGCCAGGACGCCCACGCAAGATTCATGCTGATACAGCGGCACTGGCTAATAAAAGTATTGGAGTTTTACAAACCAAGGAAAATCAAATTCCTTCAATAAGTAATAGACATGTAGCGATGGCTACAGATGGTGTTAACCCTATGCCAACGGCCAATATACAAAGATTCCCATTATCGGCCATTACATCAGGTAATATTTCACAGTTATCATTTATTTGTTCATATTGTTCTCTTTTATTTAACCATGTCATGTCAATATAAATTCCTTTCATAATGTTGTTGTAGGTTCACTCTCATTCACAAACCAAACGCCTATTGTTTCTCAGTATGGAACAAGTACAAATATTGCAACACCTTTAAGGCGACTTGGACGCCCCTATAATACTCCTGTAACAGTTGACATTACATCAAATAAAGAAAATTTGGATCCATCAAAGCCTGTTACAGAAAAAACACGTAAACCAGTTGGAAGGCCCCGGAAAAGACCTCAACAAAATGGTAATTTTTAAAAAATGCAGTAATTATTAGTTTACTTTTTATAAACTTATTTTTTACCATAAAATGGTCATGTTATCCAGGTGATCAATCAATACCAGCAGAGAATACCTTTCAATCTTCATGTGAAACTCCAATTAACAGTACCACTTCGTTTGATCCAAATATTGTCTCCTGCATTACAAAAGGTAATTGCTTATTGCTTATATCTTATAATCAATTGTTTATCAATATATATGTATACATATGTATTCCCTATAAGTTAACACCGACATACATTATTTCTTCTGTTACATTTAATAGATCAGGAAACACGCCGTACCCTACAACAACCTGTTCCAAACACCCCTTTCAGCATTGGTGTTGGATCATCATCTCCTATTTTTCAAACTCCTAATTTTACAAATCCAAAACAACAGATTCACCAGACTGGTACAAGTACTTTTTTTTTAAAATCATGAATTGCTATACAACAACATTTTTTTATCGTATTCACACATGTTCTCTGCATTATTCATTACAGGTAAACCTTCAACAACTAATAATAGAACAAGATTCAAAAACAGGACCCCGGTACAATTCGACATTGGTAAGATATACTAATATACTTGCTTTTTATTAACTATATTCACTGATTTGGATATACTAACCTTATGTGCACTTACAGGTAGTCCTTCAATTATACCATCAAGTTGTGTAATGAATACTACTGTTCAATCATCATCTGAAGTTAGCACAAGTAAAAAAGCCAAGTCAATTGCAAGTAGTACTCCATTTGATTTGTCAGACGAAGATACTGAAGATGAATATGGATATATGGATCGTATATCAGGCATTTCTAAAGGTGCATCTCATATTTAATATTAATACAAACTATTCCTTATTGTGTGAATAATCTTTAGCACCTCGCTAAAAATAATTTATGAACTTTTCAATAGAGTATTTTGACCATGGAGATCCGACTGAACAATGCGACAAATGTGGTGCATTGTTGTGGCTTGCTGAAAGTAAAAGGGGAGCTACTAATGCAGCTAATGATGATGGATATTCTATTTGTTGTGGTCGAGGTAAAGTTAAACTACCAGTGGCGTCGAAGAATCCTCCTACTTTGTTAACGCGACTTTTAAAAGCAGAACACCCTAATAGCAACACGTTTTTGGACAACATACGACGTTATAATTCCATGTTTGCTTTTACATGGATGTCTGGTAAACAAGACAAGTCGGTTAATACTGGACGCGGTCCATATTGTTTTAGAATTCAAGGGGAAAACAACCACGTGATGGGGGATTTGTTACCAAAAAAAGACGAACCGCCTAAGTTTGGACAGCTTTACATATATGATCCAGCAAACGAGGTTCAAAACCGCATCAATGTTGTTAGGTTTGTATTGTTGTTAATAGAAATTAAAACTTATATTTCCATATTATCATTATATGCATATTCTAATGAATAAACTTATCTTTTCTTTTAGTTCAAGCGATAATGCATCTTCATCAACAACAAAAACCATAGACCCGCAGCTCACAAAAGACATTAAAAACATGCTGGATCTTAACAACCCTTTGGTTCAGAAGTATAGGCATGCTGGACGAAAATTGGCTGAAGGTGAATCAAATGTTAGGATCAAGCTTATAGGTAGACGTCCACATGATGGTAGGCAATATGACCTACCAACTTCAAATGAAGTTGCAGCCCTCATTGTTGGTGATTTTGATTCAATGTCTACTGAAAGAGACATCATTGTCCACAAAAATAGTGGAAAGCTAAAAACTATTAGCGAGCTCCACGTGTCATTCCTTCCTTTGCAGTATCCGTTGTTGTTCCCATACGCTGAAGATGGATATCGTACGGACATTTACCATTATGGTATTACCGATGCTACACCAGATGAAAAAAAAAATATGTGACCATGCGTGAATGGTTTGCATATCGCATTCAAGACCGGCCAAACGTTTTTTCAACAATTTTGAATGGAAGAAGGTTATTTCAACAATTTTTGGTTGACGGTTATACTATGGTGGAGGCTGAAAGGATGCGGTACGTACGTAAACAGCAAAAGGAACTTAGGTGTGAAACGTATATAAGATTAGCACAAGCAGCTGAGCAACAAAACCAACCAAATAAAAAACGTGGAACCAAAGTTATTTTACCGTCATCGTACACCGGTAGTCCACGTTACATGTTACAAAACTATTTGGATGCGATGGCAATGTGCAAGTTCTATGGATATCCTGATTTGTTTATTACATTTACATGTAATCCAAAATGGCCTGAAATTACAAGGTTTCTCAAAGAGAGAGGTTTGAAATCTGAAGATCGACCAGACGCTACAACAAGGGTTTTTAAAATGAAGCTTGATCAATTGTTAAAGGATATAAAAGAGAAAAAAATATTTGGACGAGTACGAGCAGGTAAATTTTTTTCTATCAAAACATCCATTAAACACACTAATAAATACTGAAATAGTTTGTGTATTTTTTATTAACTACTTAATGTATCCTAATCTCTTAACAGAAGTTTATACTAAAATAAAGTAGACATTTTGATGTAACTACAAAATATGAGCTTTACTAAGTTCTTTTTATCTTTTTCATTTAAACATCGTAACGAATGCATGTATGTTTAATATAAATCATAATATATGATACACCAACTTTAGAACTAAATACACTTGGTCAACTTTAGAAATAAATACTGAAATAGTTTGTGTATTTTTTATTAACTACTTAATGTATCTTAATCTCTTAACAGAAGTATATACAATAGAGTTTTAGAAGCGTGGTTTGCCTCATTGTCATCTTTGTGTATGGTTGGAATCAGATGATAAGTTGAGATTACCGGCTGACATAGATAGGTGCATATCCGCTGAAATACCAAATAAAGATCAAGACCCCGAGCTACACCAATTGGTCAAAGAATTTATGATGCACGGCCCATGTGGTCCCGAACATAGAAACTGCCCATGCATGGTGGAGAATAAGTGTTCTAAGAATTTCCCCAAGAAATTCAATGAGTCCACTTTCATTGATGATGAGAGTGGATATGCCATATACAAAAGAAGTGATAATGGCAGAAGTGTTAGAAAACAAGGAGCTGATCTTGATGGTGGTTTTGTTGTCCCGTACAACTCTACGTTATTGAAAAGGTACTAGAAATATATTTGAATCTATTTTAAGACTTATTTTACTTATGAAATTCTAAATTTGTATTTTTTGTTGTTTATTAGATACCAAGCTCACATCAACGTAGAATGGTGCAATCAATTTGGATCTATTAAGTATCTTTTTAAGTACATAAACAAGGGTCTAGATAGAGTTACTGCGGCTGTTGAAGATGAAGAAAAGGATGAGATTAAGGATTACTACGACTGTCGTTACTTATCTTCATGTGAGGCTGCGTGGAGAATTTTCAAGTTTGATATTCATCACAGATTTCCCGCTGTCGAACGATTACCATTCCACCTTCCAAACCAACAATCTGTGGTGTTTGATCCTACTGAAAGTATTGATTATCAACTTGATAAGACTTCAGCAAATACTTCTAAGTTTTTAGCTTGGATGGATCTTAATAAAACAGATACAGAGGCACTAAAACTTTTGTACGTCGAAATCCTAAAATTTTATGTTTGGAATAAAACTGACAGAATTTGGACACAAAGAAAGCAAGGTACATCTATACGTCAAACAAGCTTTTTAAATTCATGCAGCATAAGTTTTTTCAATACTATAAACATATGTTTCTTTTGCATAGGTAAAAGCATTGGACGGATACACCATGTTCCTCCTTCTTGGGGGGATCTCTTTTACTTACGTAGGCTTTTAAACATGTGAGAGGTGCTCAAGAATGGGAAGAGTTAAGGGAGTTTGATGGTGTTGTGTATCCTACATGCAAAGATGCCTGCTATGCACGCGGATTGCTTGATGATGACAAGGAGTACATCGATGGGCTTATTGAAGCAAGTCAATGGGGAATGGGAGATTACTTACGAAATTATTTTGTAAGTTTAATATTAACTGATACTATGTCTAGGCCTGAGATTGTTTGGGAGAAGTCTTGGAAACTGTTGGCGGAAGATGTGTTACAATTAGAAAAGAATAAACGAAATCATCCAGGTAATAAATCATTTACATTTATACTAATTTATCACCTATATAAACGTAATATATTTGGATTAAAGTGTTCAGAAAAATCAATTTTTTGTCAACAGATCTAGAGCTAAGTGACACTCAGCGATACAATATATGTTTAACATACATTGAGGAAAGGTTACTTAGTTGTGGTAAGAGCTTGAAGAATATAGTTAACATGCCTTACCCTGATTCAGAGTTTACAATGGAAGGTTACAACCGGTTGATTTATGATGAATTGGACTATAAAATACCGGAACTTATTTTACAACATGAATCCCTGTATAACAGTTTGACTAATGAGCAGAAAGGAATATACGAGACTATTATTGATGCATGCAATAATAACAGTGGTGGAATGTTTTTCGTATATGGGTACGGAGGCACTGGTAAGACCTTTTTGTACAAGACTTTGACAACAACTTTAAGGTCTAAAGGTGAGATTGTTCTAAATGTGGCATCAAGTGGTATCGCAGCACTTTTGCTTGATGGTGGAAGAACATCCCATTCTCGGTTTGCAATACCCATTAATATTGTGGAGGATTCTATGTGTTCAATTAAGGCAGATGGAGACCTTGCTGATTTGTTAAGGCAAACAAAGTTAATTATTTGGGACGAAGCTCCAATGATTAATAAACTTGCCTATGAAGCTTTTGACAGAACATTGAGAGACATATCTTTAGACATAGGGGCTGATGAGAAGGTCTTTGGTGGTAAAGTTGTTGTTTTTGGTGGTGATTTTCGACAAATCTTACCGGTCATTCCGAATGGAAGTAGGCAAGATGTTGTACATGCTTCGTTGAATATGTCATATTTGTGGAGGCATTGCACTGTTTTAAAACTTACCAAAAACATGAGACTTAGAGTCGGGTGCAATCCAGACGACGCAGCGGAAATAAATGATTTCGCGGAATGGATATTGAATATAGGCGAAGGGAAGATAGGTGGTAAAAACGACGGTCATGCGGAGGTTGAGTTCCCTGAAGATATGCTAATACCTAACTCTGACGATCATGTTGATGCTATTATAAAGGAAACTTATGGTAATTGGGAGGAAAATTTGTGGGATTCGACATATTTCCAGGATAGAGCTATTCTTGCACCCACTCATTAACAGGTGGACAAAGTTAACGAACGCATGATGTCCAAACTATCTGGCAGGGAGAAGGTTTGCTATAGTTCAGATTCTGTGTGGGATATAGACGTAGATTCTAACTACGACGAGTCGATGTATACCACTGAATTTTTAAACACAATAAGAATGTCCGGCATTCCACATCATAAGTTAGTTCTAAAGGTCGGTGCTCCGATAATGTGTATCCGCAACATAGACCAAAGAGGTGGTCTATGTAATGGTACAAGGTTACAAATTGTTAGGATGGGGATCAATAATATTGAGGCAAAGATCATAGCCGGAGGTCAATTAGGTACAGTTGTCGCTATTCCTCGCATGAACATTAGCCCGTCTGATAAGAAGATGCCTTTTCAGCTTAACAGAAGACAATTCCCGATATCTATTTGTTTTGCGATGACAATTAATAAAAGTCAAAGGCAAACATTATCCAAGGTCGGTCTTTACCTGGAACGTCCGGTCTTTTCTCACGGACAACTATATGTGGCTGTATCAAGAGTTAAAAGCAAGAAAGGTCTAAAAGTATTATGTTGTGATAAAGACGGAAACTATTGTAATTACACAACAAACGTTGTGTATAAAGAAGTACTTCACAGGCTTTAGTTGTATTTTTTGTAACTTTTTCCAAAATGTTGATGTTTTAATCGTTAGGAATAAGACACTCAATATATTCACCTTCACTCGGTTTTTTTTGCCAGTCCATATTATGCATTTCACACTTATATGTATATTTTTTTTTATACAATACATGTAACACATTTTATATTTTCAATAATTTAACTTAATGCTAGCGCCCCATCGGGGCGGGCCTAAGGCTAGTATGTATAAATAGTAAATACCAAGTCAAAAATTGTTATACATATATAAGAAACTTAAATGATAAGTTGTTATTCACTTGTAAAGAAATCCAACACCTAGGAGGCAATAGCACAACGTCCCCACCTAGCGATTGAGCAACATCCACCTGATCAAAAACCGACCCCATTACCAAAAATAATAAATCCCCTAACTTTTTTGAGTTGTTTAGTGAGTATTGTAATAAAAATTAATACACATTTGTTTGAATTGAGAAGCATTTTTATGTTGAAACCTTGATAAAAAAAAAAAGCATATTTGAAGATATTAAGAAAAAGAAGCAATACTAATGCACACTGTTGATCATCAACCTATACAAGATTTTATAAAAAATAAAAAAAAAAAAATGAAATTTTTTAACAACTAACCTAAACTTCTAGTGCAAAGAAGTTAAAAAAAAATAATGAAATCCAATTCGACCCCCATTAACTTTAATTTATGATTTTACCATTATTAGAAAGGTCAACTTCCCGGTGTTTGTTAAAAAAAAATAATAATAAAAAAAAAAAAAAAAAAAAATCACCCCTAAGAACTCATGCTAACATAAGACAACTTATGCTACTCTAAAGTGTAAACTTGTGATTTGATGCCACCTAAGATTAATCAACTTAAAAAATGGGCAATCTAAAATTGTGTATTGAAAAACAACTTCAAGCTTTTTTTTTTTTTTTTTTTTTTTTTTTTTTTTTTTTTTTTTTTTTTTTTTTCGTCAACAACCAAACACAATGCGCAAAATAGCTCTCTATATAAGCAAACCCAAACACGTAAACACTCTTTAGACTCAAATGACAAATGATTCATTGAAAAGTTCAAAGTTTTGTACGGAAAATTACACCCTAATTTTGGATAAACAATTGCCAACAAAACATATGAATCAAACCCTTTATATTGGTCGAACATGTTCCACTGATGTATCAAATATCAAATCTATACTACATATAATAGACAAATGATTCTCTCTCCAAAAAATTCAAATGTACAAAAAATTATGCAATGTTTACAACACTTTAAAGCAAGGATTTTTCAGAATTACAACAAGCAAAGCATTGTATACAATAAAAACATGCATAACTCGAAATTCAGACAAAAATCTTACAATTATACATTAAATAGCATTTAAAACACCCATAGACGTATTATTACAAGAGGGAATTTCAAAAATCGTCCCTAAACTTTGGCCAATTTGCATGTTTCATCCCAGAACTGTTGAAACTGCAAAACCCGTCCCTGTGGCAAACTTTTGGGGCAAATATCGTCCCTGATCAACATCAAATGACTAAAATACTCCTGTTCAAACTTTAGGGACGATTTTTGCAATTTACTCTTATTCATTTCATTTTAAGTTTTTTACACAAATGGTCCCTGTGTTGCGTCAAGTTTTACAGTTAGTCCCTAATTTTGTGCAGTTAGTTTATCCGTTAAGTTATTTGCACAGTTAGTCCTCAGTTAATATTTTTTGCTAAGTTAGTTCTCATTTACTAAAAAAGTCCTATTTTTTGCACCGTTAGTCCATCCGTTAATATTTTTTACACCGTTAGTCCATCCGTTAAGTTATTTGCAAAGTTAATATTTTGCACCTTTGTCAATCCGTTAATATTTTTTACGTTCTCGTCCATTTTTTAACGTTTTTGTCTATTTTTTTTACCTTTTTGTCAATTTTTTTACGTTTTCGTCTATTTTTTTACGTTCTCGTATGTTTTTTTAACGTTTTCGTCTATTTTTTTTACATTTTTGTCAATTTTTTTACGTTTTCATCTTTTTTTTTACATTCTCATCCATTTTTTAAAGTTTTCGTCTATTTTTTACGTTTTTGTCCGCTTTTTTACATTTTCGTCTGTTTTCATATGTTTTTTTTATCCGTTTTCGCCCTTTTTTGTGATTAGGTAAGTATACTAGAAGAAAACTTGACATTTGATAAAAAAAAAAATGTTTCTATTTTAACTCACGGTTTTGACCCCTTTCTGGTCCGAATCATCAAAAGTGTAAAACACAAAAGTTGTCCGGAATGATGTTTTAAAAAACGGACGAGAATGTAAAAAAAATAGACGAAAACGTAAAAAAAATTGACAAAAACGTAAAAAAAAATAGACGTACATGTTAAAAAAACGGACTAGAACGTAAAAAAAATAGACGAAAACATAAAAAAAATGACAAAAACGTAAAAAAAATAGACAAAAACGTTAAAAAATAGACGAGAACGTAAAAAAATATCAACGGATTGACAACGGTGTAAAAAATATTAACGGATGGACTAACGGTGCAAAAAATAAGGACTTTTTTAGAAAATGAGGACTTACTTTGCAAAAAATATTAACTGAGGACTAATTGTGCAAATAACTTAACGGATAAACTAACTGCACAAAATTAGGGACTAACTGTAAAACTTGACGTAACACAGGGACCATTTGCATAAAAAACTTAAAATGAAATGAATAAGAGTAAATTGCAAAAATCGTCCTAAAGTTTGAACAGGGGTATTTTAGTCATTTGATGTTGGTCAGGGACGATATTTGCCCCAAAAGTTTGCCACGGGGACGATTTTTGCAATTTACTCTTATTACAATTACTTAAACATAATGTACAACCCTCCATTAAAACCCCTCCTCCATATTTAATTCACGAATTGCAAGCTGCTATACCACTTATATCAATCACCAAGGGCTGCAAAAGATATCAGTTTTGTGACTCCAGATTTTGGTCTCCGAACTTCATCATAAACCAAAACTCCTAGAACCTTATAACAAATTCGAGTCAAAAACCCAATGCCACGTCCCATCAAACAACCCAGATCATAACCAACAAACACCCATTGTCCTGTCAAATAACCCATTCGAACAACAAACCAACAACACCAACTAACCTATATCACATCACCAACAACAAGGCTCGAACATAAAAAGAAGAAAAAGGGACGAATCTCAGAGTTTCTCTTTCAAATACTCACAAACTTGTTCTTTAAACAAACAAAAGAGATATTCATCACAGATCTGTTAGAAGATGCACTTCTTTTGAATATCCGGAAATTAAAAGAAAGAACAAAACAAACTTTGTTTCATTCCATCTTTTATTTCGGGTCAACCACATACAAAAACAAACACAAGAAAAATACCTACCCGAGACCTCTTATAAAGATCTTGAAGCCGTGAACAATAAAAATTTTGTTTGGTGATTTGTTTAAAGGGGGATTTGTTGCGATTGTTACGTTTAGATCAAAGGAGAGTGTCTGTGGCTTCGTGTGTTTAAGAGTAATAGTTGTATTATCTTCATTTGGTTGCGGTAGATGCGTATATAGTGAGAGATATTGAAAGAGAAATTTGGTGTGTGGCAGCAGTATTGTGACTGCGTTTGTTTTGTGAGAGTGAAATTAGGGTATTACTCGCTTAGGGTCAATATTTTATATAGAGATTTTTTGATTAACTTAAGTTAGTTGAGTTGGACTTGCTTAACTCCAAGAGTGGGCCGAAAATAATATATTAGTGTGTTTGGGCTGGTTATTTCATTCGTCCTGATGAATATTTTGTTGAAAATTTTGGTAATAGAATTTTAGGATTATTAATTTGTGAGTGAGCCAAATTTTTGGGTTTATTATTAGTCACCATCAAATTCGAAGCCAACCACAACAATATAACGAGTACTGTACTAACTATATTTTTGAAACATCGCGCATACATCTTTCTATTTTATATGAAATAGCTGGATATTTCATAAAGTTATATCGATCTAAAATTCTTATCATCCGTAAAGTCATAACCAGGGAAAACTTATAATCCAAAAAAATCGCTCGACAAAAGTTTTACTTACAGGGTACCCACAGCTGCAACGCGCGGGCACCCTGCTAGTATTTATAAATAGTTATTCAAAATATACAAAGGAAACGTACCTTGTATTAATTGAGAAGAAAGAATATCGAATTGGGAGGTAAAAGAGATGTAGAGATTCGATCTTTTAGAGAAGCACAAGTCAAACATTCTAGAAAGTACATATTAATTGCATACACAAGCGAAATTACAGGTGGCTTAATTTAAAGATAACCAAATGGTTGTCGACATGGATCAAATGGTTTCTTTTCGGATCTTTAAAGATAACCAAATACTTTGGTCCACATTGTTTTAGACCCAATTCGTGGCGCTCAAACTTTTTTTCCATTTCTTTAAGTTAGCAAATTTTGATTTCTGTCAAATACAAATATTTTCAAGTAAAAAAACTTTTTTTTCCTTCCTATTATGCTCAAATTTTAATGGTCTTCACAAAAACAAATGTGTCAAACTCGAGTTCCCTATTTCATTTATAAAAAAATACTTTTTCTAACTTTTGTCATGATGATACACAATTAGAACATTCAATGAACATAAGTTTCCTTGTTTAAATGTCACTTGATATTAATAATTTCCTAATTTGCTTTCATTTACCATGTTTAATATTGTTTTATATGAAAATTATCATAATTTAGGAAACTAATATGTTCAATTAATACACATAAACATATGTCCATTGTGGCACATATTAGAAAATCTCTATAAAAAAATCTTACTTCGCAATTAAATGATATGTATATTCGCATAGTTTTAGTTTTTAGTATATTTAGTTATTACCGAACCAATACACGGCAACTGAAATTATTAATCGTAAAACCGCTAAAATTTACATCGTCGCACAAACACTTTCCGTATATAATTATCGCAAAATAATCACAAAAATATTCGCTGCAACGCAGCGGGCGCCTCCTTCTTGTTAAGATATCACTGGGCGAAATTTGATATGCCATGAAACCAACGTTTTCGAAGACTTGTATGATTCATGCTCTATTATGTACCCAAACCGCCCTTCATTTTTAGGCAAATAAAAGTGAACGCACATAAAACATGTCTTTTTTTTCAAATATTTTATTTATATAATAAAAGAAAACCCCAAATGGAGACTT
Source organism: Artemisia argyi (assembly GCA_030686995.1). Classification (NCBI taxonomy): domain Eukaryota; kingdom Viridiplantae; phylum Streptophyta; class Magnoliopsida; order Asterales; family Asteraceae; genus Artemisia; species Artemisia argyi. Next base: position 7,193,858 of record CM060696.1, read on the forward strand.
TCTGTTAGGATTATGAAAATCCATGTTAAAGACTCGGTCACCCCTTCTTGCCTCTTGCCCAAACCACAATCACATACGATCATGTAGGCGGTGTGAACCAGCAACCTCCATTAGTTCATCCAACAATGGGAACTCTTCCATTGGGAAATGTGTGAGAAATAGGGCGGTTGGATATGTTTATTGGTTAAAGCACAAAAGTAAATAACGTCTCAGTGAAGAGACGGTCAAGGGTTTTAATAATGGAATTGTTTTCACTATTGGTCCCTCAGTTTGTCTATGTTGCCGTTGGTATAGTTAAAACTCCCGCCCATTATTAAGTTGAGTGTTCACATTTGGTCCCTCAATTCTGACTTTAGATAGTCAAACTTCAAATAGAATATGACATTTACAATTTGACTCATGAATTGCAACGTTGCTTTCTAGAGTTATATGTGTATGCTACTTTCAACTATGATTTTCCAAAAGTTCCAACTTGGATTTTCTAAAAGTTTCAACCACAAATAGAAATTTGAATAATGGAATTTTGACTTTCAAAAGTCAAATTGTCATATCCATAACACACATAATATTTCAAAAGTTCCAACAACACAGTATATGGTTGCATTAATGTTTTACAAGATAAACATTAATATTGTAAAACCTCGCAAAAATCCATATAATTAAATACGTTTAATTATATATTAATCTTCGTCATTATTTTTAATCACCATTTTTACGAGGAAATTTAAAATTTTTCTTATTATACTATATTTACGAAATCACGTCATCCCATAATTCACCAAACGACAAAACAAGTTCTCGACACGTTTAATAAAATAAATATTTCACCTAATCCTAATTTAATACTAATTACAAAACTAAACAAGCCCTTAATAAAATTTAAAGCCCAACACCACGCCTAATTCATTTCAGCCCAAATTCTTTCTTTTTCTCTGCGTACTGTTCACCAGCCCACCAAGGGCCCAACTTCCTTTTAAAATTACAGTTTTCATTCGAGCAGATCCTCTCCAAAATGCCTCTGTATTTTTCGATTTCTAAACACAACATGTCCATATTTTTGTATCTCCTAATTGTCTACCCACCAAAGAATTAGGACGCCAAATTTTAGCTTCTAAGACGAACGTTTGATACGTTTAATAGAGGCAAAGTGTTTGGCCAAAAATCAACCCACTCGACACGTATTAAATCCAAGACTTAGCCATTTCGACTCCAACTTGATTCCCCCCTCCTCTAATATTCTTCCTAGCCTAGATACATGATATTGAACAAGTTTTTATCAGCCTAGATCAAGCCTTACTCATTAAATCAATTTGTGTATATAAATAAAATATGAGTCGACATATGAAATAATAAACCAATTCACATTTTGCTTCCCTCACTCACACAAACATCTTAAAGTCATGATATGTAGTAAAAATCTCAATATAATATCCCCACATCTCTGACACTCAATAGTTAGAACATGTGTTAATGATTGGAACTCAATATGTAATCGTACAATATATATATAAAACGTATAACTCCTTTCTTCATCACCACCTCTCCCACACAACTCCTTTCCATATTTTCTTAGTCTCTCTTCATCATTTAGAAGCCCCAAGATGACCAGAAGTTATCATCCTTTCCGGTGGAAGATTATTCGCAATATAGTGTGTATATATATATATATATATATATATATATATATATATATATATATATATATATATATATATATATATATATATATATATCGTATAAATGATTATGGCGAGTTGTGTTTTCCCCGTGTGTTTTCATTCATCTCCTCGACTCTCTACCCACCTTAGAGGTGTAGTAAGTCGTCATCAACCTCTCTTGAATTCATTCCATACGTTATTATATGTCCATGCACCACAAACGTGACTAGACTCTATCTTGGAAGGCCTAGGAGTCACGTAGCACACTTGTTTCACGTTTATTTTTACGTTACATGCATCACACAAACTCATTTTGAACTATATATCAAATGTATAAAAATGTTGCAAAACATAGAAATAATTCTAAGTCTTTTACTAATAAAAATCTGTCCCAAGTCACTTATAAAACCATCTTTTATCTCACAATTTAGCGTAACAAACATGTCATATTTTTACACCATCTAATAGACACCATGGCTAGCTACAACTTTCGTATAAATAACATGTAAAAATAACCACGTCTTGACACTCTAAATCGACCAAAGTAAATTGCAAAACTCGTATGTACCAAAAACACTTATAAATTTTCTAAGTCTTTTTACCCAGAAAATAGTTTCAGATCGCGACCAAAATGACCCTTTAAAACTCAATCCGACTTAATAACCACCCAATATTTTTACACAACCTATTTCTCCTTGATACAAGCTACAAGTTTCGTGTTTATACTTTGTAATAATAAGCTCGTTTAGACCCTTTAAATTGGCCAAAGTAAACCACAAAAACTCATTTTTCAAAAACTATTTATAAAGCTTAATGGACTGAAAAGCCCAATAAGCTGAAAATAAGCTCTCCGTATAAGCTGGACCAAAAAGCTATTTTGATATGATTTTATGACATTAAAAATGAGTCTAGGGATAAGCCCGACTTGTCTCAACGCTCACGGATCGTTAAACGCTAATGGGCCTTTAATTTAGCTCCTTAAAGCCCATTTATTGAAAAATAAGCTATTTTTGTAAATAAGCAGTTGAAATAAGTTTTAATAAGCTTCAATAAGCTCCAGAAATTTTAATATAATTTTTCCCATAATTTTTGTAATTTCGGACTAAAAATGTAACGCGATGACACCTAAAAGGACTAAAAATGCAAAACCTTAAAAACTTGGACAAAAACTGTCAAAACAAAAAGTTTAGGATAAAATTTGATATTATTTAATATTCCAAGCTTAGATTGTAATATTGGACATGTAGTGGACTATAATTGTAAATTATATATAAAAAGGACTAACGGTGTAACGCTAACGCTGTTAGTATAAAAAGTGTAAAAATTGGAAAAGGACAAGGACTACACATAATCTATTTGACATTCTTATTTTATTTTCCATTTTTCGGCAACCATCACGTCATATGCATTTTTATTACGTTATATATATATATATATATATATATATATATATATATATATATATATATATATTATTTATTTTTACGTTAATTATATATATAACGATATTTAAAAAGTTAATATTATTACTTACGATTAAAAAGGTAAAACTACGATGGATATTTTAAATAAAGTATTTTATCATATCATGCATGGCATAATAATTTCACTACACATCATCTATTCGTCATAACGAATAATAATTATTCGTTATTCGTTCGTATTTACCAAATAGTATTTGGTTATATTCTCTGATAAATTTATTTATCAGGTTCCGTATCAAAGACGTTTCCATAATCGTTCCCATAAATCTCATCCTACTTTACTTTTCATCATTTCCAAATCAATCCAGGTGAGTCATAGCCCCATTTCCAATAATTGTTTTTAACTCATTGGAGGAGATACATGCTTACATATACTTTGATAACTTGATAAGTATATGAAATAAAATACATGATTTAAATCAATTTCCTAATTGATTTTAAAATAATATAATTTGTGATTTAAAATGTGATATATACAATACTTAATTGAAATACAGATACTCATATAATAATGCTTTCAATTTGATTATTGTGGTATGTGATATATATATTTTACTGATGAATTACTTGACTGAAATATTGATACTCTGATGATAATGTTTCCAATTCGATTATTGTGATATGTGATATATATATATATTTTACTGATGAATTACTTGACTGAAATATTGATACTCTGATGATAATGTTTCCAATTCGATTATTGTGATATGTGATATATATAGGTTACTTGCGAAATACTTAAACTGAATTTCTAATACTCAAACGATAATATTTTCAAACTGAATTTCTGATACTCAAACGATAATATTTTCAAACTGAATTTCTGATACTCAAATGATACTGTTTTCAAATTGATTACTGTGATACGATACTTGATTACATGATGTTATGCTAAATGAGCCCATTAGTCCTTGATATTGCCTAAGTTAGCTTATCGCCATATAGTCCCTCAATCTTGAGCCATTAATCACTGTAATGTGAGCGCGAATATAGTGAACAGATTCGAAACCTGTTTCGGATTAACCTCCGATCCCACTAATACTTGACAGAATGCCATTATGCATATGGTTAGTCGTATTAGTCGTGATACACTATAGTTGAGACAAATAGGAATTGGCAAATCACCTATGATAAGAGGGCAAAATCTATCATTGATTTGATAGAACACCCCCTTTGTTAACGTCTTGCGTGTCATGAGGCTTGGTGCAATATCTATAAAGGAAAAATGTATGTTTTCAACATATATTTAGATACAGCTGTATAGGTTTGACCATACGTGAATTGTATATCTGATTGATTTTGTATAAGAATTACCTCCCGTATTATAGGAACCTTGAGCTGCATACACGTTTTCACGAGCCGAGCCACCGGAGGCTTGGCAATCTGTGTACAGATGTGGACCACCGCAAGTTTCACAACTTAGGTAAACAGTTTTGACCTGATTAGGATTTGTCTGATGGATACGCAAAAATGCTGTAGACAAATCATCCATCCTTTTAGCTAGGATTGATATTTCAGTGCTTGCCGGAGTGTCTGACTTAAATGAGTCGTTCCTCTCAGCAGAGGAGTCCCAAAAATTATGATGGGCAGTCATGTTTTCTATTAAGTCGTAGCACTCTTCAGGGGTCCTTTTCATAAAGGTGCCCCCAGCAGCAACATTGATGGTGTCACGATGACGGAGTGTCAAACCATTATAAAAGGTGTCAATAATGGTGACAAGAAGCATATTGTGATTAGGACACCTATCAATAGCAAGTTTGTAGCGTTCCCATGCCTCAAATAAGGACTCTTCGGGAAGCTGTCTGAAGTTGCTGATATCATTCCTCAGCTTTGTGACCATAGATGGTGGAAAGTATTTGGCCAGAAATTTAGTGATCATCTCATCAAAAGAGTGGATCGAATTCTTAGGAAGTCGATCAAACCATGAAGTTGCATGATGAGCGAGAGAATAGGGGAACAAGTATAAACGCAGGCCGTCATCAGTGACGCCATTTTGTTTTATGCTTTGGGTGACAGTTAAAAATTTGTCGAGATGCCTGTTGGCATCGTCACCCGGCAATCCGTGGAACTGGCACGTATTCTGGATCTGTTGTATCATGTGGTGTTTTAATCCAAAATCCGTGGCTTCAATAGTGAGTGGTGCAATTGGTCCACCCCTCCCGTGCATGGTAGGTTGACACAGTTCCTCCATAGTTCGGGTGTCAGGAACTGGCTCATCCTTGGGAGGGAATGGGGGCTCGTCGTTCATTTTTAATGTGTGTTCTTCTTCAACAATACGTAACTCGGGTACGTTTTTCTTCTTTTTATTCTTTGTTTGTGAACGAGTGCGCATGCACAAAAATTAGTTTTCAACACAAGATCGAGGCAAAACTACAGCGAACTTAAACCCAATAATCACAAATGAACAGCTCCTTTAAAAAAGGTACACTATTCACAAGGATACAATGGTAAGTTTTTAATCTTTTAGGTTTGGGAACTTATTATGTTCACACCCCCAGTTGGTAGGTGTTCTGCCTTGGTTTGCGGTGGTAAACTTTTATGTAATTATATTCACAGCAAAATGTTTTTGGCTTTTCGTGTATGGGTGAAAAAAACTTGGACAATATTTTTGAAACTGATTCGTTAACCGAAATCGTTCCTTTAAGATTACTCGCAGGCTGGCGGGAGGAAATAAATGGATCCCTCTTAAGTTCGCAATTTAATGTCAGAACTTACCTTAAACCAACTGTATAGGTTGTAATCGTAAAGATACGAAGTAATTTAACTTCACAGTTTGTTTTGTTGTTTATGATTTGTTTGGTGTTGTTAACACTTCAGGAGAAATGTTAATGAACGTTTTCAGATATGATTTTGCTTTTCTTAAAAAATTCACAAAGTGGTGATATTTGTACAGGAGGATTTTTGAAAACCACTAAACTTTTACCGTTTTTAAAATACGCAACAACCTCCCCGGCAGCGGCGCCAAATTTTGACTCCTCCCAAACCAACCAGTCAGCCGTGTGCAACTTTTAGGCCCACCTGGGAGAAAGTGCAAGTTAATATTGACCGTGGAAATATAGGGAAATCCCCGGGTCGTTAAATCCCAACGAGATTGAAATTGTATTTGTAAACGGATAGGAGAGTGAGTGGTACTGAGGACAATAACAAAGATGATTTGAGAATTGATTATACTATTGATTGCTTGATATTTGGAAAATATGAAATTATAACAGAAATACAGATATAAGCACAAAATCAGATAATCAAATAACAGACAGAGAAAAGTGGTATTTAACAAGTTACAAACTACAGGGGTTAAAAGTGGAACTTTTGAAAACTTAATATTAAAGAAAATAGAAAATGAAATTTAAACTATGAAAATGATTATTATAATATTTAATTACTATTTAATTAATAAAACTAATTAAAATCTAATTTAAAACTTAATTTAAATTAACTAAAAATTACAACTATTATAAATAAACCTAAAAACTTATAACAATAATTTCTAAACCTAAATAAGAACTTGAAGAAAGTATAAAAAATGAAAATAAATATTTTTGTCTTTTTATAAGTATTTTATTAATTAATAACTATTTAACTTAATTAAACTATTTTAACGGTTTTAAATTACTATTAATACTAAATTAGCTTAGAAAATTATGATAAAATTTATAAAACTATTTAAACACTACAGGAATACTACAAAATTATAAAAACTTGCTAAAAGTTATATTTAAGCTAATTGACTAATTAATTACTTATTAATTAATTTTAATCTAATTTAATTAATTTAAATAAGAAAATTATAAAATGAACTGTGGAAATTATGAAACTATTTTTTAAAAGTCTTAACTATTTTATAAAACTTAGGAAAAATATAAAATTCTACTTTAGTTGATTAAAATTAAAGAAATCTATTTAATTATTAATATTACCTATTTAATTATTTAAACTAGTTTTAAATCTAATAAATAGTAAACTGCTTAGGAAAATTCTAAGAAAATTATTTTAACTACTTTAAGGTACTAAGTAATTTATAAAATTATAAAATTGGACAAGTGCTTATTAATAAGCTGAAATGAAAATTAATTAGATAATTTCTATTAAATAGAAGCTATCACTATTTTTATGTTTGCTTTTTCTGGTTTTTCTTTTATAAAACTACTTAAATACTTAATTAATGAAACTTTAACAAAGGAAACTATTTTAGAACCTTAAAATAAGCACTGAAAGTGCTTATAAGCTTATATAGTTGACTAAGGTTGACCAAATTAAGAAATAAGCTAAGTTGAGGTTATGTGGGGTCCACTATAGTGAAATCTGGTTTAACTAAGTTACTTGAACTATTTTAAACTAAACTTGGTGAGATAAGCTCCTAGAATAAGCTGAGAAGCTCAAATAAGCACTTGCTTATTTGAGTTCTGACTCAGAAATGGGACAGAGATTGGGGACAAGTTAAGGTGGGGTCCACTGATCTATAGGTCAAACTAAGGGTCAAGTTTTGAACCTGGGTAGGAGGGGGTTTGTAATAAGCTAAGTAGAAGGTATGGGGCCCACTGAGTTGGCCACAAATCACCACCAAAGTGGTGGTGATGGCTGTGTATCTGATGTGCAGGGTAAGGCTTTGCCTTGCAGTCCACTTTCAATGAGTGTGGGGTCCACAAAATTAAAATAGGGTTCAAACTAAACCTAGGGGTTCAAATATGGGTTGATAAGCTACAAATTAAACTAATAAGCTACCTTTATGGTTCACTAATAAGCTCTAGGTGAGCCCTTGAAATGGTGATCATACACTGAGTAATCAGTGTGGCTTGTTTTACAAAGGTCACAAATTTGATCCTAAAAGCTATCTTACAATAAGCTAAAAGCTAAACTAAACCTAGATGTGATAAGCTGGTGTATTAAGCTAAATCCTAGGATGTGGGGTCCACTGATAAGCATACAAGAGGTCTTGGTGTTTTACCTAAAATCTGTGCACAGGGCAATGGTTTGCCCTGCAAGTGATTTTCAGCTTTTGCACAAGCTTAAGAAAAAATCTTAAAAATCAATTAAGCTTAGATTTCTATAGTTTAGGTGGTAGATAATAAGCACAAGAATTTTCAAGCTTTCAATTAGCTTCCTAAATTCTAGAAAAATCACCCAAGTTTTGAGAAAATCTGAGAGATGCAAATTGACTTTTTAATCTAAACTACTTAGTTTGACTATTGTGAATTTCTAAGGCTTCTAATAAGCTAAGACTGTTATATTAAGCTAAATTAAGACTAGAATAAGCAATTGAATCACTTATGAGCTAGTGTGATTGATTTTAGGACCCAAATCCCTCACAGTTAACTGTGAGGGGAAATTTTCTAAGATTTTGACTTTTTACTGTAATTGTGACCAAACTAATGGTCAAACTGACCTTATATGAACTTAAGTGACTTATTAGAACCAACTTTAATACTAATAAACAACAAGAGCACAACCAAACAGTTTAAACCAAACACACCTTAAACTAGAATGATATGAGATTTAAATAGCTAATGGCTATAAGAACTTATTCTACTGATCCATACTAACTTATTAAGATATATTAGATCTAATTAAGCACTTAGAAACAGAAAATGGCTACCAATACACAAGAACACAAGATATACTATGTTGACTGATTGATTTTTATTTTTTTTAGTAACTATTAATTCAAACAAACAAGATACTATTTTTATGTTATATTATGACTATATAAGACTAAATAAGCATTAAACACTGAAAAAGCAAGCATTAAGCAAAGCAATAATACAAAAGCAAAAGTGAGAATTTTGATAACTTACAATAAGCTTTCCTGCTCAAAACCAAGAACCAAGAACTCCTATTTCCTCCCCTGAGGATCTAAACCAATATTCCAAGCTGCTTCCTTTTCAAATTACCTCTGAGACCCAGAAATCAAGAACAAATGCCATAGTTGACTTTCTTTGACCAATTTGTAATTTGTGAGATTTTTTATATTAAATTGATTAGTAGGTTACTAAAAGCTGTATTGAGCTTATGGGAGCTTATATGAGCTTATTCAATCCATATAATCAAACAGTAACAAGTACAAAGCTTATTGAGATTTTTAATATGAAATTGAAAATTGCATTCACTAAGATAATAATACAAACTTGCTTTTTATTAACTTAAAAGATCACTAGTATACTGAGAACACTTAAACTGAAACTTGAAAGATTAAAATTACACTTGAACTTTTTAAAACACTAATACGACATACACTTTTTAAATTAAAAACTATATATGCTTCTCTTCTGCTTTCCTTCCTTTTATATGCTCCAATTAGGGTTCCAGGAGTGACTTTAAGCTTTTCCCACTTCATCTTGACCCTCCAATCTTCTGCATTGATCATGACCGTTTAAACCAATTTTGGCGCCAAAGTCTTACACGTAAACTTGGGGACTACGGTGAACAATTAAGGATAATTGGAGTTATGTGGAGGTGGCAGGGGACAAATGGGAAGTATTTGAGGCAAGTTGGTGTTGTATGGAAGAAAACAGAGACAAAATGGAGTTTGGAATGACAATTTGGTGTGGATAGCATTTAATGAGGAGTGGGTTGCTGTGTGAGGTGGAAGGGAGTTGGTGGTGAGTTGTATTGGTGAGGTGGAGGTGCAAGGTGGCACAAAACCACCTGGTATGGTGGTTTCAGGTGGTGGTGAGGGCGATGAACAGTGCGTGTGGTTTTGGGCGGTATTGGTGGGTTAAACGGGGTCAACGCCCGTTATTATAAAAAGGGGGTTTTGGATTGGGCTTATTTTGGGCTAGGGGTGTGTGTGGGCTGGGCAAGGGTTTGGTTTGGATTAGTTTTTGGTTTTGGATTTTAATAACAAGGGTCCAGTTTGGTTTTTAGCTTAGAAAATCACAAGGACCAATTTTGTAATTATTCCAAAGTTGAGGGGCTGTTGTTGTAAATTCCCACATGTAATTACAAGGACCTATTTTGCCATAATTGAATAGTACACGGTTATTTTTGATTTTTTTCATTATTTAAAATACCGGGGACTATTTTTGCCAAACTTGCAAAGTTGAGGGGCCTTTTTGTAATTTCTCCAAACTTTTCACATAAGGACCAAACCTGCAAAGTTAGATAAACCAAGGACCAAATTTATGATTTTTCTATTTTAAAAATATCCAGGGACCTTTTCTGTAAATTTTCAAACTCCAGGGACCATTATTGTAAATTTGGATTTTTAAGGGACTGTGATTGTAATTTCTCAAAATGTTATCAAAATTGTTCCATTTTGTCATTCATGCATAGTACAAGGGTATTATTTGTAAATTTCTAATTTTGAATACCCAAGGACCATTTTTGCCAATTTTGTAACTTGAGGGGTAAACGTTGCCAGTTTGTGTAAAATTTCATCCAGGGATCATTTGTGAATATTGTTGGTTTCCCAAGGACTTAAGTTGACTTTTCATTTATTTTAAACCTTCAGGGACTAGTTTTGACAATATTTGAAACTTGAGGGACTGAAACTGCCAATTATGCAAACTTTGTACGTTTTTCATTTGTTTTTGCATATTTTGTATTTGAAACATATAAAACACTCTTCTAAGATATTTTAAGTATTATGATGCATTTTTGAGTGTTTTTGTATGTTTTGGCAGTTTAGATTGGTACAAAATGATGAGTATTTAGACACTCATCAATCCCCCACACTAAACTATTGCTAGTCCCTAGCAATCTATTTGAGAAAAAATTTATGGATTTTTACTCTTTACCAAAAGCCATCACTTCTGGAGTAGCCAGGTGTAAGAACTGTGGCACACCTGATAACCGTGTGATTTTTAGCAAACCACCAGCTGTCAACGGATTTGATTAGTCTTTACCAAAAGCCGTTTGCTTCTGGACTAGCCAACTCTTGATGGAATAGTCAACATCTTGGTGAGCTGATTACCAATTATGGTTTTTCCACGGCCTTTACCACAAGCCATAATCTCGTGGGCTAGCCAACTCATTTGTTTTTGGGGAGTTGAGGAACCGTACAATTTTTGGCAAATTGCAAGCCATCAACGGTTTTGAGATGTCTTTACCAAGAGCCGTTTGCTCCTAGACTAGCCAATCCTGTTGTGGGTTAGACATGGAGGATTGATACCATTATTTGCATTTCTAAGTGTGAAAAAACTGGTAATTTTGATCAAATGGGGGTTCTTGATGGAACATGTGTTGTAATTTGCATTCGTGAGAACGCTCCCCCACACTTAGAACTGAATATTGCCCTCAATATTCACAGTACTTGGTGTCCCACCAAGACTTAGAACGTAAGAAGGTAATATTATTAACCTTTTATGTTACTCTATTTACATACAAACTCACTTTTTTCTTTTTATATGTCTTATACCATTTTTTTTTTTTTTTTTTTTTTTTTTTTTTTTTTTTTTTTGAAAAAATATTTTACATATGTACAACATGTGGTTCGTCTCCCCCACACTAGGGTGGTAGAAAAGAGAAAGAAATCAGAAATATGAGTGAAAACCCATATTGCTATGCTTTTGATTACCGAGTCACTAGCTTGACTCGACCTCGAATTGATTTGTCCATGAGGTAGCTTGTTTTTGATTCCCGAGTCACTAGCTTAACTCGACCCCGAATTAAAATTGTCCTTGGGGAAACTAGTTTTTGTTAACCGAGTCGCTAGCTTGACTCGACCCCGAATTTATTGGTCCATGGGGTAAGTTTGGAGATCCGGGACAACCATTGGTTGTATGTCCCCTCCAAAATAGTGTTTTAGCCGATGTCCATTTACTTTAAAATTGGGACCGTCGGGTTGCAATAACTCAACAGTTCCATATGGGTATACTTTGGTTATAGTAAATGGTCCAGACCAACGGGTTTTTAGTTTACCCGAGAAAATTTTTAACCTTGAATTGAAAAGAAGAACTCTGTCACCAACGTTGAAAACGCGGTTCTTTATTTTAGAGTCATGTATCTTTTTAGTCTTTTCTTTATAGATTAAAGAATTTTCATAAGCTTGATCACGTAATTCATTTAGTTCGTTAAGTTGAACTTTACGATGATCACCCGCTGTCTGAAGGTCGAAATTTGCATGTTTTAAGGCCCAATAGGCCTTATGTTCTAATTCGATCGGAAGATGACATGCTTTCCCGTACACTAGCTTATATGGAGTACACTCGATGGGTGTTTTGTAAGCAGTGCGGAAAGCCCATAATGCATCGTCCAGCTTATCCGACCAAGAGGCACGGTTTTCACCAACCGTCCTCTCGAGAATTCTCTTAATACCCCGATTTGAGACCTCCACCTGCCCACTTGTTTGGGGGTGGTATGCTGTAGAAAGACGGTGAGTTACACCATATTTCAGCATTACTCTTGCAAATTGTTCATTGCAAAAGTGAGTACCACGATCACTGATAATGGCACGAGGAGTCCCGAATCTGGCAAAGAGAGATTTTAAAAATTTACAAACTACTCGGGCATCATTGGTGGGTAAGGCTTTTGCCTCAACCCATTTTGACAGATAGTCGACAGCGACGAGTATATACTTATTCCCTCGTGAAGACGGGAATGGCCCCATAAAATCAATGCCCCACATATCAAATATTTCACAGACTTGGATGGCGTTTTGCGGCATCTCATTCTTTTTAGAAATATTCCCGTGACGCTGGCAAGCCTCACAGGTTTTGATAAGTTCATGGGCGTCTTTATATATCGTGGGCCAAAAGAATCCTGAATCAAACACCTTTTTGGCGGTGTAGTTTGGGTTATGATGTCCCCCCGTGGGTCCATCATGACAAGCTTTAAGAATTTCCATGGCTTCTTGGCCATGGACACACCGTCGGATGACTTGATCCGCACATATTTTGAACAAGTAGGGGTCGTCCCAGAAGTAATGTTTTACATCTTTAAAGAATTTTCTTTTCTGTTGGGACGACATCCCTTTCACAACGAAGTTTCCCGCACGGTAATTTGCAAAGTCGGCAAACCATGGGGTGGTGGCATTATCCCGGGTAGAGATTAGATTTAGAGTCTCCAGAGGAAAAGTTTCATTTATTTCTTTTCTCTCGAGAATATCCTGATGAGGATTTTCTAACCGGGACAAGTGATCAGCAGCAAGGTTTTCTGCTCCTTTTTTATCTCTTATGAGAATATCGAATTCCTGGAGGAGCAGGACCCAACGGAGTAGTCTTGGCTTTGCATCCTGTTTAGTGAACAGGTATTTCAAAGCCGAATGGTCCGTATACACCACGCTTTTGTTTAAGATTAAGTAAGACCGAAATTTTTCGAAGGCATATACCACAGCTAATAATTCTTTTTCTGTGGTGGTATAGTGTGTTTGAGCCTCATTCATGGTCTTACTTGCGTAGTGTATTGGCTGAAAATGTTTGGTTTTGCGTTGCCCCAGAACTGCACCAATAGCATAATCGCTAGCATCGCACATAAGTTCAAAGGGTAAGTCCCAGTCGGGGGCAACAAGGATTGGTGCCTCAGTAAGCCTTTTCTTTAAAATAGAAAAAGCTTCGATGCACTCAGGGGAAAAGATAAAAGGAGCATCCTTTTCAAGAAGATGAGTCATAGGCTGGGCTATTTTAGAGAAATCCTGAATGAATCTCCGATAGAACCCGGCATGGCCGAGGAAACTCCTAATTCCTTTAACAGTGGTGGGATGAGGCAGTTTAGCAATAACATCAATTTTGGCCTTATCAACCTCAATCCCATTTTTTGAAATTTTATGGCCGAGGACAATGCCCTCTTTAACCATAAAATGGCTCTTCTCCCAGTTTAGACAAAGATTAGTGTTTTCACAACGTTGAAGCATTTTTTCTAAGTGGGAGAGGCACGAGTCGAAAGAATTCCCGATGACTGAGAAGTCATCCATAAATACCTCCATGGTTTTTCCAATCATGTCATGGAAAATAGCCATCATGCACCTTTGGAAAGTGCCTGGAGCATTGCATAACCCAAAAGGCATGCGACGATAGGCAAATGTCCCGTAAGGGCATGTGAAGGTAGTTTTATCTTGATCCTGTGGATCAATGGGAATTTGGAAGTAACCTGATGAGGCGAAAAATGATCCGTTTTTAGGGGGTCATTTAAGCCCGAATCCGACTTTATTTGATCAAATATTGCCCTAAATCGTTCCTTTTGTGATTTTAGGTGTTTGGAGAGTGAATTCTGGAAAAGAGGCTATTTTGGACGTTTTTGGAGCATAAAAGTGAAGAAAACGGCAAAGTACCAAAAATCCATGCTGAAGATACAAGGTGACGGCGTCAAGACTTCCTTCTTGACGGCGTCAGACATGAAGAATAAAATACCGTAGCTGGTGACGGTGTCAGATGGATAGGTGACGGCGTCAAAGTGGCCAAGAATAAAATACCGTAGGTGGTGACGGCGTCACATAAGCCGTCACAAGTGGATCTAGGGCGTCCGAGGAAGTATATGGCGGCGAGGTGACGGCGTCAGACTTTACTCTTGACGCCGTCAGAACAATTTTCCTATATATAGTTTTCTAGTTTTTTCATTAAAAGAGAGGAGAAGTTTTGGTGAAACCCTAAAGACGATTTTGGTGCCTCTTTTACAGGTTTTTCAAGGGTTCCAAACCCTTGAGACCTTGCATTGTAATTGAGATAAGTATACTCTTAATTCAATCAATATGTCTATGTGTTGGTTGTCTATCTCTTGTTCTTATCTTAATTCTACTATGCTAGGCTAGATTTCCTTTGTGTTTGCTTAGATCTAATGAAACCTAGATGTTGATTATGTGTTGATTACTTGTCTATTCTTGTTTTGGATGAATGATATTATATGTTAGGCTTAAGAAAACTGGCAGATCTCCAAATGGTAACATGCTTGAACGTCTTAAGAAACATGAACCGAGGCGTACTAGGTCTTTATTGGTTGTATTTAATGCATGAGCCACTGTTTACAATCCCTATAGTTGTGCTGGGTCATGGTGTAGGAGGAGATAAGAGCTCATAGAGTTGGGGAGTTATGTATGCCACCCCACGAATGGTATTAAGGAATACAATCCGTCATCCATACAAGTGTAACAAGTAATTGACATGTAAAAGATATCTAGGGAGTAATGAAGTCTAAGTAAACACAATTTCTCCAAATACTGCTCACAACCTTAGTTTAATATTAGTTTAATTTCATTTTCATTAGTTTAATTTAGTTATATAATAGTTTTGGGTTAGTTGAATAGCAACTAATTCCACCCACTCTTCCAAAAACCCGAGATTTACTTGCTTTCATAAAAATATAAAAACACAAAAATAATCATCTTCCATCTCTAGAACTATTAATTAGGCTTTCTAATCCTAGCGACACTATTCCTAAGCTGAACGATCAATCCCCCGGTACTTGTCACTATACTATACTACAACGATCAGGTACACTGCCTGGTGGGGGTTGTAAGCCTCGCGAGATCCCTCGAGAGGTAAAGCAAGGTGCGATTCCCACACATCAAGTTTTTGGCGCCGCAGCCCGGGGAATAGTTATTGTCTAGGTTAGGATTTCTTTTTATTAGGTCTACTTGCTAGATTCCTTTCTAGTAAGATTTTTATTTTTATTTTTTAGGTCTTCTTTAGTCTATCTTATTTCTTTGTGTCTTTGTTCGTAAACTGTTTCGATGGATCACAATAACATTGATCGGCTGATTCCTGTTATTCGTGTTTTTCGTCGTAGGATGTTCCAATTGCCCGCCCCACTTCCTTTAGCAGAAAATGAGAACCCACCTAACCTCTCACCCAACCACCACTTTGACAATAATTCTGAGCTAGAAGAGTCCGATCATGATGATGACCGTAGGGCTAGTCCTTTTTACTATTCAGACTCCGATGAGGATCTTGATGATGGTGACGTAGTTAATGAGGATAGAATGGAAGAGGAAATAAACCCTCTTAGGTATGTGGACCCTAGAACTAGGATTGAGTGCGATAGTTCATTTAACATGCAATTCCCTTGTAAGATTGGATTTAAGAGCTTTAATGCCTATCTCAACTCATCTCTTCCAATGAACATAATCTCACGTAATGAATACAATAAAATCATGGTAGAGGAGTTAGAATACAAGGGGGAAAACGTCATTGCTAAGGCAATACCATTGCACGTATTTGTAGGAAAGTTGGTTTATCTTGTTGAGTTCATGGTTATGGAGAATCTAGGAGAGTTTATTGATAATAAATTGACCCAAGTTGTATGTGGAAAACCCTTCAAACGGTTGACCAACCTCGATGAAAAACTCATAGAAGGGCTAATTACATTCTCGGATGGGGATGAAGATTTTGTTTATCAAATGCCCCGCACACACCCTAGGTTCAAAGGTTTTTCCATGGAAAAGTGTAGTAGGTATCCGCCCATGGAAATGCTAAGTGAGAATGATGAGAGAAAAGGACTTAAATATACACATGAAAAGAGTAAAAAGTACTATCGCCAGTGCCTAGAGTTAGGAGAAGAATATAAGAAAGATGAGGCGACAATTAGGTGGCTCACACTTGGTTATGTGAGCATAAGCGATACACGATAACCCACGACTTTGAGTCTAGCTACAAGACTCGTAAATGAAGAAAAGCGCTTCTTGGGAGGCAACCCATGTTTTGTGTGATTTTAATTGTTTGATTATTATTTGCTTCCGTATGCATGTTTTATTTTTATTGTTGGTTGATCATGTTTCTCAATTAAAATGTGGATATACTTTATTATGTTGTTTGGCCTAGTCTTAACTTCAACCTAAAGGTATTTTTGCAAAAGATAAGTGTAAGGGGAAACCCCAAATATGTTTTTAAGAAACAAACCGATCATGATTCTCCACAATATTTAATGAACATGTATATTCGTAATTGTTAGAGTCAAATGCTTGTATTGAGTCATAATGAAGTTTTGCAGGATTTTCCAGGAAGTAGGACAAAGTTTTTCCAGAAATTTTCCGGAAACTTAACATAAAGATTTCTGCAGGTCCATTCTGACGGCGTCAGGCTATTGCTCTTGACGGCGTCAGGAGTCAAAAATCTGGAAATTTTACCGGTTTTGTTTTTCTAACGGAGTCTTATGGTTTTTGTGAATTATTAAGTTTTATAATCTCCAGGAAATCTGCAAACTTCATTCCACAAGCATTATATCTTACTTTGCTTTCTAGGTTTAGTAACTTATATAGGATGCCGCCGATTTTACGCGAGGTTGCCTTGTCTACTTTTGTCAGGATCTACAGGTTAATTATGACAAGAAGATGATTTATATTCTGGAAGGGAAGCTTTGAGTGTTCATTTTCTTGGAGGAAGATTTAACCTGGCCAACCTAAAATCCATACCGAGCGAATCAGGGGAGTATTTGATTTCATTCTCTTTACTTTTTACTTTTACATTCTTTACTTGAACATTGGGGACAATGTTCATCCTAAGTGTAAGGGGAGGGTAAAAAGATGATACCTTACATATGCACTTTCGCTTGAGTTTGTTTTGTTTGATAGTAGATGTGTAATAAAACTATGAGAAATACTTGTTAGTGTAATTTTAGCGCCAAATTTAAAATTTTTTACAACATTTAGGAGTGAAACTTTAGCCATAGCAAGCGTCTCATGGATAGGAGGTTGTATGACTGGCACATAACCGTATATTCAGAAAAATTTTCCACCCAAAAATGTGAGGTTCGCCTTTAGTTTTGATAGGAAAAGCATTTATTATTGGTGCTTATGAGTGTACCGGTAGCATTTAGATTCTAGAACTTGCGTTAGTGATGCATCCCGAGACCGCTAGTGAGACTACATTCGTGTGGTAGGATTTACTACATGATAAGAGGCATTAGGATCACCCTTGTGTTAAACCCGTATTATAATTACTTGACCATTTAAGTCATATTATTTGGCTAGTTAAGTCAACTAATTTTTCCCACACCCTTTGCGTTGTACTCATTTTTAGTACACGAAACCCCTAGTACACCCCTCCGCGCCTATCTTTTCATTTCTAACTTTAAGCATCTTACTTAAAGGAAGAATTTGTTACACCCCACTTAAATGTACACCCAAATCGCCTTAGCCTTCCGTGTATGCGCTCAATTTTAGTGCATTATTGTTATTTGTTAAACCCTAAGTTAACTTTCTAATTGATTACATGGTTGCTAAGTCGAGTCATATCCTTGTACATATTGTTTTGGGACGATTGGGACTCATGGGTAAGTACTTATTTTATGGAGTAATGGGGAAGAACATCATATATTACCCCCATATGTACGTTAATCTAAAAAGTGCTCAAAGTGTTTTGATTTTCTTAATTCGAGTCATTAGATTAGTTAATTGTAAAGTATGTAAAGATTCAAGTGTAAGGGGATTGCTCATACCCCTATGATGTATTATTTTGGATGGTAGGGTAAGAGTGTATGTTTGAAAAAAAAAAAAATCGAAAAAATTAAGAAAAAGAAAAAAAAAATATATAGAAAAGGAAAAAGAAAAAAAAAAAAAAAAAAACATACAGACTACCATTCCATTTTCATTCTATGTTCATTTTATGTTTTTGTTATTTTTCATTTATTAGCTTAAGTCGAGTCTAGTCTTGGCTTAGCAACGCCATCTTGTACATGTAATTAACCAAGATTGTTAACTCGCCACCAGTAAAACTTCCTTTATCCAACAAAACCGTGTAATTCATATCCCTACACCTAACGTTATAACCCTTTTAAAAGACCTCTTTGATAGTTTATCCTAGGTGCTTATGCCATGTGGTGGAGGTTTGATCCTTTCCCAAGCATATGGTAATCTATTTTGCTATGACAGGTAGTGAGAGATATCTTCCATTTCCATAATGTTATATTACTTTATTACACCCGAGAGATGTGAGTATCTAAACACTATTTGTGAGGTGCTTGTGTATGACCTCCGTGCTTGTCTATTGGTCTTTAGTGGAACGATTATTTGTTGTAATTACTTTTATATTAGTGTTAAATGATCCCTAACTTGTCTTTTGAGTAGAATAAAAGCTCATTTGCTTGAGGACAAGCAAATCTCAAGTGTAAGGGTATATGATGAGGCGAAAAATGATCCGTTTTTAGGGGGTCATTTAAGCCCGAATCCGACTTTATTTGATCAAATATTGCCCTAAATCGTTCCTTTTGTGATTTTAGGTGTTTGGAGAGTGAATTATGGAAAAGAGGCTATTTTGGACGTTTTTGGAGCATAAAAGTGAAGAAAACGGCAAAGTACCAAAAATCCATGCTGAAGATACAAGGTGACGGCGTCAAGACTTCCTTCTTGACGGCGTCAGACATGAAGAATAAAATACCGTAGCTGGTGACGGCGTCAGATGGATAGGTGACGGCGTCAAAGTGGCCAAGAATAAAATACCGTAGGTGGTGACGGCGTCACATAAGCCGTCACAAGTGGATCTAGGGCGTCCGAGGAAGTATATGGCGGCGAGGTGACGGCGTCAGACTTTACTCTTGACGCCGTCAGAACAATTTTCCTATATATAGTTTTCTAGTTTTTTCATTAAAAGAGAGGAGAAGTTTTGGTGAAACCCTAAAGACGATTTTGGTACCTCTTTTACAGGTTTTTCAAGGGTTCCAAACCCTTGAGACCTTGCATTGTAATTGAGATAAGTATACTCTTAATTCAATCAATATGTCTATGTGTTGGTTGTCTATCTCTTGTTCTTATCTTAATTCTACTATGCTAGGCTAGATTTCCTTTGTGTTTGCTTAGATCTAATGAAACCTAGATGTTGATTATGTGTTGATTACTTGTCTATTCTTGTTTTGGATGAATGATATTATATGTTAGGCTTAAGAAAACTGGCAGATCTCCAAATGGTAACATGCTTGAACGTCTTAAGAAACATGAACCGAGGCGTACTAGGTCTTTATTGGTTGTATTTAATGCATGAGCCACTGTTTACAATCCCTATAGTTGTGCTGGGTCATGGTGTAGGAGGAGATAAGAGCTCATAGAGTTGGAGAGTTATGTATGCCACCCCACGAATGGTATTAAGGAATACAATCCGTCATCCATACAAGTGTAACAAGTAATTGACATGTAAAAGATATCTAGGGAGTAATGAAGTCTAAGTAAACACAATTTCTCCAAATACTGCTCACAACCTTAGTTTAATATTAGTTTAATTTCATTTTCATTAGTTTAATTTAGTTATATAATAGTTTTGGGTTAGTTGAATAGCAACTAACTCCGCCCACTCTTCCAAAAACCCGAGATTTACTTGCTTTCATAAAAATATAAAAACACAAAAATAATCATCTTCCATCTCTAGAACTATTAATTAGGCTTTCTAATCCTAGCGACACTATTCCTAAGCTGAACGATCAATCCCTCGGTACTTGTCACTATACTATACTACAACGATCAGGTACACTGCCTGGTGGGGGTTGTAAGCCTCGCGAGATCCCTCGAGAGGTAAAGCAAGGTGCGATTCCCACGCATCATAACCCGAGAAGCCGTCAAGGAAACAATAGTACTCGTTTCCCGCTAGTCTTTCGAGCATTTGGTCCATAAAGGGCAGAGGAAAATGGTCTTTGCGGGTGGCTTCGTTAAGCTTTCTGTAATCAATACATACTCGCCACCCTGTAACCAAACGAGTTGGTATTAACTCGTTGTCCTCATTTGTGATAACCGTAATGCCTCCCTTCTTTGGAACACAATGAATTGGGCTAACCCAAGGACTATCTGATATAGGGTAAATCAATCCCGCATCAAGAAGTTTGATAACTTCTGCTTTTATAACTTCGTGGATTTTTGGATTTACCCTTCTTTGATGCTGCACGGTAGGTTTAAAGTCCTCTTCCATTAGGATTTTGTGTGTACAAAAATCCGGGTTAATACCCTTTATGTCTGAGAGCTTGTCACACCCCCAATTTACCTGACTTGCAGCGGAATGGAATACCTGGGGGTGTCTGTCATAGCACCACAGTTACAGTTACATTGAACGACCTAAAGTGTCGTTTGGAAAATACTGCATTTGATCATTGAAATAATTCAGAGTTTACAAAATGAGGTCCCCAAAATGTGTTGCAAGTTTATGAAAACAAGTCATACTAGATCAAACGTTTACATAAGTGCACGAAATAATGATGAGACGCGTCGACTCCGCGACTCCATGAAGGTCCAAATGCATGTCACATGAGATACCTTAATAACCTGAAATACATTGCTAAAACGTCAACACGAATGTTGGTGAATTCCATAGGTTTGTAAAATGTAATGATGTACGGCCACCACAAGTAAAAGTGCAAGATAAAAATCTCATGAAAATTGTACAATTGACCTTAAGCTCATGACACCGAAGCTATGACTGATGAAACTCTATGCCCCTCCTGAATGTTCTGCCGAAACATTCAAATGTAAAAGACATGACATGCATCCGCTTACTGTTGGTAATCACTACCACGGATGGAGGCGTCACCCTCGATAGATCTATCCACTCACTCTCGCTTAACGGTAAATAACGGTTCATGATGTTACAGGGGACTTATCACATGGCAAGGTAACTTAAGCAATGTACATATGTTTGAATACTTGGGCTCGTACTAAAATGATTGATGCAATGTATTCCCCCCGTGGGATTTGAAAACAATCAAAAATGTTGAATTGAAAACGGGGCTATGAAAACTCACCTTAACTGATGAAACTGTGATGAAATGAAATGAACACCAATGAACAATTAGCTGCTGCAACCCAATATGATGGTACCATGAACATGTAATGAGCTGAAAAACAAGGCGCGCACACTAGCCGCAACCAAATATGAATGATGAACGATCTACTTTAGATCATGAAATGATGTTATGAATGTCCATGCACATGTTTCCTATACCACTCTACTCTTTGAAAAACACTTGTTGTTATCAAAAGTATATATTCCAAGACTTAGGAAAATATGGCTATTAGAAAAATAAACTAGTTGTAATATATATACTTATATATATATCGTATGTACCAATGTTTGTGTTGAAATCCTCGGTTTGAAATCCTTGAAATAACGCCTTGTACTAATGAAAATATACTTGTAATCACTAATACATCATTAGTTATGAAATTGGGTACTTGGTTAATATTTCTAGAAAATCTAGAATTTAGTACGTAGAAGTATTATTACTTCTATTAGTGACAAAACGGTCTCATAAAACCAGTCGTGAAATAGTGAATATTAATATTTAGGAAAGAAGCTCAGTAGTTTTGAGAAGATTTTCATCATATCTAAAAAGTCACAGAAGTGAAGTTTGTCCATACAGGTCTCGATCATAAAGATAATTAGCCGTCAAGTGAGGTATGTGGGCTGTTTTGGCAGATTCTGGGCAGTTTTTGGGAAAGTTTGGAAGTCCATAAGTTGTTCGTTATAAATCCTTTTGACAAACGGCTGGATGTTTTGAAAACTAGGATGGGTGAACTAACTTTTTGTCAATGATGTAAATTTTCCAGAAATGAGTTTATCAATGAGTAAATTGGCTCTCAACATGATGTCTTACAAAAACTGTTTTTCTATAAGTAATATTTTGCTAAAAAGCTGATGGAAATAAATAGAGTTTCGCCGATTTTGAAACGTGTATATCTTGGTCGTTATAAGCTTGTTTTCTACGTTCTTTATATCCCCGAAATCGTGGGACAACATACTAATATATTTTTGATAAGTCGGGATGGCTAGATCAAGTTTTACACCTCAGATTGCCCATTGAAAATCGTGGGACAGCATGTACAATTTTCAGAAAATAGTTTTCGTCGTTAAACTTGCAAAAATCATATCTCCTTCGTTATAAACTCGTTTTAATCCATTCTTTCGCCTACGGATTCGTTTTTGAAAGTATTTTCTAAAAATTTTGCCAAAGTTTACTTTGTATTTACTGATTTTTCTGGATTTACAAAAATGGGACAGCATGTATAAATACTTGTTAGAAATCCATTTCCAAGGTTCAAAACTAGTTTTTACTTCAACCAAATCTCTTGTAAACACCACAAATCTATACTAATCCTACCATACACCTTCTTAGGGTGCCATGGGTTCCTAATCACTAGTAATCATGTTAATTTAACAAAGGAACACCTAAATAAAAATATAGGGTTTGTATGTTCAAAAAGTTAACAAAATAATGTGGTATAGCTAGCTTGTGCATGAAATTAATCATGAATACTATAAGATACATGTGTTAATTAGATGAAAACATAAAAATAAATTTGAATACTCACTTTGAAATAAGAGGTGATTAAATGATGAGAAACCTTGGATTTCTTGTGTTTTTGATGCAATATTCTTGATTAGAACCATAAAATGAATAACTTTGGTGCTTTAAACTATGAAAGATCATCACTTGATCATGGAGTTTGGTTTATGGTCGTGGGTTTCATGGAGAAGATGAGGAGAAATGAACTTTTTGATCTAAAATATGTAAGTGTGAAATGAGTTAGGAGTTTGTAGATATTCATGTGAAATATAACTTAAGTTAAAATGTATTAAACACTTGAGGTAAAAAAAATGCACATGGTCTAGAGGGGGGGGGGGGGGGGCATGTGGCCGGTTTTGGTATAAAAGAAAGAAGAAAAATAGGATTTGAGTTGCTAATTATAAGTATAGTATCATTTGTGTAGTTATATAATTAGTTTAGTTGTAATCGGGTACCGGGTTTGCTAGAAATAAATATTAACGAAGTTAATCGGGACTTAATAAAGTTGTAAATATGTTAAAAATATATTGGGTACAATTACTGAGTGATCGGGTGATTATTGTTTAGTTTTCATGAAAACCGTCGTAATATTCATAAGCTTACGTTATAAATAAAATAAATTTCCAAAATACTGGGTAAATGAATGTTAAAACTTTTATGATGATAAAATGGATATAAAAATATGTCGGGACCATTGTGGGAATATTTAGATATATTCGTCGTGTATAAACCGTGTGTTAACGTTTATTTATAAATAATTATAAGGAAAACGTTAAATGTATCAAATATATAAATTTGAAAATCCTAAGAGTGGTATAACATGTAAATGACCTACTGATGATATGCAGACTATCCCCAGTCCGTATGAAATGTTATTACTGATAATGCATGAATTCGCACCTGAACCAATACGGTTACGCGAATTTGAATACCCGTAAACTAAATTTACGATGAAATGTGTAATGCACGTGAATGATGAAATCTTTTCCCGCAATGAATAGTGTTCCGTGAATAGTAAAATTTTTGAATGCTTCTCTGAATGTCAAACTGACACCAAAAATGATGAATAGTAAACTGATGAATAGTGTTTTGATGAATAGTGTTTGATGAATAGTGTTTTTCCAAAGTTCGGGAAATGACCTGAAATGACCTGAAATGGTGAGTTGTGACAGTCTTCCCCTCTAAAAGGAACTTCGTCCCGAAGTTCAGTTTATGTTGGTATCTGAGAATGTATTGGTGAAAAGGTGATGATATTCGAGAATTCCAGCGAACTCTAACGATAGGAATTCGACTCTGATTCAACTGTTTGACCACACGGTCCATGGTTTCTGTTGGTTCTCTTACAAGGTCTGAGATTGTCATTTGGGTTGGATTCCTTCCAATGGAATCATGAGTGACTCATCTGAAAGTCATTTCTGGGGATCTGAAAATGTGAAATATGTTCGTGTAATCCTGTTGTTCTCTGGCAATGTTCAAATCTAACGGCCACTAGGCCTACCCTGTCTGAAATATAAATGGTCCAGTGTATATTGGTGTATCTTTCCAAGTTTTCTGAACGATAACATGCCTTTCCTAGGCAGAACTTTCTGCATAACTCTGCAGAACTTGAAGTTTTAATGGTTTACGACTTATTGAACTTGTAACTGATTCTTGACTTGTAGAAAATTTCTGGTTATCTCATGAATGCCTACTGAACTAGTGAGTTGAGCTTTTTCTGAGTTTGGCCCATCAATCGATGGTCTGCGCTTCTTAATGTTTTAAATGTGGTACTGGTAATATATACTGCTGAATTATGCCAGAACTCAAGTTTATATGCTAGTTGGTCGATTCTAAAATGAATCTTAAATAGTCCAATATGCTAAAGGTTCAACTTTTCTTGTTATCCAATTTGTATCATGCCAATCCAAGGCAATGCTTTTAACTTAGTTTGTTCTCCCACTTGAATCTGGATGGTTTGTTGTTCAGGATATCCAATCCAAATGATGTGTGTTATGTACCAACCTAACTTCTGCCAGTTTCCCGTTGTTGTTGTGATAACTATTGTTGTAGATGAATTTGATTTATGTTGAGTGATTAGTCCAACCATTTCTAGGGTTAATCACTCACGCTCTGAGTATACTTTCATATGTTTGAATTGTTCTCTTGCTTTGACCATTGGTCTGAGGGTGATAGGTGATGTTCACATCTAAATGGGTTTCTGAAGGAAATCCTGAAATGATTACCTGAAGTCCAAGTTGAATCGGTTTCCTTAACAGGAAAAACTGAAATGGGTACAACAAACCTTTGTGACTAATTCCATAACGTTCGGTCCTTCGAACTTGGCGTTATCTGAAGGGATAGCATATAGGTAAGAATTTGATTCCTTGTGTTTTGTTCCAACGGATGATAAGACATATGTTCTTCTTTGTCTATTGGGTTTGGTCTCCACTACTGAAGTTCGTGATTAATTTGTGATGTCCTTCCTAATTCCTTCATCACATATTCCAAATATTCTTTATTGTCAAGTCATAAATCCTAAATGCATAAGCGATGTTGTAGGGAAAGTGGTTCTGGAAATTTGTCTCGCGATTGTGAGTTTTGGTTGAAATCTTTTTCTGAATAAACGAATTTAGAAAATGGTGCAAATGATTTATTGGGTAATATTTTCTTGATGATTCAAAATCCAGTAGTTATGAAATAGGAACTGTTTTCAAACATGTTGTGATTAAGACTGCTTACCAAAGTTTGATGTCTATGTATATTTCTCATTGTACAATAGTGTTGCTAAAGATTGACCAAAAAAGGATCGTACTTGTTCAAAATAGGAATTTCAGAAATCATTTTTCCACAAGGTAGGTGATTTATGTAAACGCATCAACTTTATTTAAAAGTGAAAACACTAACAAGGATAAAATGGTAGAATAGGAAATGTTCGCTTAAATGCATAGATGTCTAACACTTAGTTCCTGAGGTTGGATAATGTCTATTGGTGGTTATCTGGCATAACTACAAGCATAGGTATTTAGACTAACTTAAGTCCTGAAATTGTTTATCGTTGTAATAGACAAGACGAAGGTATCACTTGATGTTGTGTCGATGAATGTCTATTATGTTTTCCCATGTAGATGAGGAGATATGTTCTGGCTTGATCCCTTGCTTGGTATGAAGGTGAGGTTATCTGAAATTTCTAAACATAATGCCTTAGAGGAATCTACATTGATATTCTTGTTTCAAACAATTGTCCTTTGTGAAAACTTGCTGCAGAAAAGTTTTTGTATAGATGAGGCCATGTTTAAATGAAATGCTCTATAGTCTCAATTAGAAGCTTGGTTTATTTTTATTGTGTTGTCCTGCGGACATCTATATTGAGTTCAATCCTGTAGCTCAGTCTAGCTAGTACCTTTAAATGATAGAATTTGACAACTAAGTCAGAGATGGTGATTCAGATGGTCTCGCAGTATCTTAGGATTGTTGTTGAGTTATGAATTCTCTCACTATATACTTCTAGTTCTGTAATCCTTTCATTGCTTTTATTGTATAGAGGAATCCTGCATGTAATTGATATGGAAAGTCTCTCTTAGGGAAGTCAATGGGAAAATCCAACTTAATGTCTGAATGAGTGACTGGTGGGGTAAGTATCCAGGGATAGTTCGGCAAAAGGGATGTTTATGAAAGAGTTCCTTTGTTTACAAAACTTTTGGATGAAGATTGTCATTATCAATCCTTTGAAAAGGTAATTATTTCCTTCATGGCATAATCCTTCCTGAATTTTACATAGGTGATCAGGCTATGTATAATTGAGGACTAATGATGCGATGTTGGATTTTGTCAAAATATCATAACTTTTATCAAAAGTTTTAGATGGTGTTCAACGCATTGTTATAAAAATGGTGTCCTGATATTTTCTTTCAAGTAACATGAAAATTGCTTCGCGTAACAATAGTAAATACTTGGTGTAATGACAGAAAATCAATTTATAGGATGTTAATAAAATAGCTTACTTCAGAAATTTTTCTGTAAAGTCGTTTCCCCATATGATAGTAAAATAGCTTGAATGGTGTATTGGATACGTGGGTGAATCTTGTCGAATGGTAATAGTCTACTAATTCGTCAAAAACGAAATCAACCTAATTCCTGATGAGACAATGCTATAATGTTGCGAAACGATTGAAGTCTGAGCAATTGGGATAGAAAATGGAGTAAACGAAGGTTATGATTATCACCTAGGTAACAAAGGATAGATACTACATTGGATAGGAAAGTGCTTAATGCCCCTAGGTCATGTCATCGTACCAACGGTAAGTACAAAAGGAAAGATACAACCCTAAAGGCTCGAACTACGGTTTATATATCGAAACAAAGCTCCTCCTGCTGAAGCATTGTTGTTATCCTTGATGTTGCTAATATCCTGACGGTTCTCTTTCAACAACTCACGCTATTCCTCGAGCGATTCAGTCTTGATTCCAAGTTCCTGATTTTTCCTTGTTCCTTAGTTCCGGGCAGTCATTCTTGAAATGCCCAAAGTTTCCACATTTGAAGCAATTCCCTGGGATTTTCTGATTTGTGAGTTTCCTACAATTTTCAGTCCGATGACCCTGCTTCTTGCACACTCCACACGTTTTACTGCAATGACCTTGGTGATATTGATTACATAGGTTGTAGTAAGGTAACTTTCCAATATACCTTCTCTTTGTGTGCGGTTCTGCAGCAAAGGCTCTATTCATTTCTTGTCCTTTGGGTGATTGTTGAGCAGCATTGCAACCTAGATTGTTGTTCCACACCTTCTGTGGCTAGGATAATAGTAAAAGCTAGTGAGGATATAAATCTGGTCTAGGGACTTCCTGGTGTCCCTCTGTGTGAAATCAGGTTTGTGGCATCATAAGGTCGAGATAGTCCTGAAGTGGTGTCTGAAGTTGCGCATCTATCAAATCTTAGATAATGTAGGTTCTGAACCATTCCTGAAGAATCTGCGGATGTTTCTGTTGAGTCCGTGTTATTGGTATTATCTACTAGATGTCATCTAGTTCATGGCAAGTGGGAATGGAAAAGGAAATGACAATGATGGTACCAGTGAATGAAATACTACCCTCTTTCGTGCTACCTCGCGACATCCAAAAGGTAAAACTAAAGTACACACTGTGGGAAGGCCAATAGTGTAATATGTAACTGATGGTGGTGATAGTACCTGAGTAGTAAGTGCCCTACTAGTGATGGAAAGAAAACACACTATCTTCCTTGTAATAAGCATCCTAATAAGTCCATTAAGATTAATTCTGAATACACTACCAAAAGGCATTCTATGTACGGGCTGAATGATAGGAAGACTCTGTTCCTATGGCAAATCAATAGTACTAATGGTGGTGTAAGTGCAACTGATGGTATAATGGTAGTGGAAGATGACAAGACATCTTCAATGTCGGAATCCGATAAAAGGATGTCAGGGTGAGTATCTGAAGACATGTCACTTGTGAACCAGGTCAATAAAATGATATACATATACGGATATGAGTATAAATAACTCGCACAGGGTATGTATGAAACAACATGTATCATGATTATGCACTTATGATGAAATGATGAGATGCTATGATGATGCGGTTATAGTCTAGGGTCCAAGATACATCCTAGTTCGCTATAACCTTAGCTCTGATGCCAATCTGTCACACCCGCAATTTACCTGACTTGCAGCGGAATGGAATACCTGGGGGTGTCTGTCATAGCACCACAGTTACAGTTACATTGAACGACCTAAAGTGTCGTTTGGAAAATACTGCATTTGATCATTGAAATAATTCAGAGTTTACAAAATGAGGTCCCCAAAATGTGTTGCAAGTTTATGAAAACAAGTCATACTAGATCAAACGTTTACATAAGTGCATGAAATAATGATGAGACGCGTCGACTCCGCGACTCCATGAAGGTCCAAATGCATGTCACATGAGATACCTTAATAACCTGAAATACATTGCTAAAACGTCAACACGAATGTTGGTGAATTCCATAGGTTTGTAAAATGTAATGATGTACGGCCACCACAAGTAAAAGTGCAAGATAAAAATCTCATGAAAATTGTACAATTGACCTTAAGCTCATGACACCGAAGCTATGACTGATGAAACTCTATGCCCCTCCTGAATGTTCTGCCGAAACATTCAAATGTAAAAGACATGACATGCATCCGCTTACTGTTGGTAATCACTACCACGGATGGAGGCGTCACCCTCGATAGATCTATCCACTCACTCTCGCTTAACGGTAAATAACGGTTCATGATGTTACAGGGGACTTATCACATGGCAAGGTAACTTAAGCAATGTACATATGTTTGAATACTTGGGCTCGTACTAAAATGATTGATGCAATGTATTCCCCCCGTGGGATTTGAAAACAATCAAAAATGTTGAATTGAAAACGGGGCTATGAAAACTCACCTTAACTGATGAAACTGTGATGAAATGAAATGAACACCAATGAACAATTAGCTGCTGCAACCCAATATGATGGTACCATGAACATGTAATGAGCTGAAAAACAAGGCGCGCACACTAGCCGCAACCTAATATGAATGATGAACGATCTACTTTAGATCATGAAATGATGTTATGAATGTCCATGCACATGTTTCCTATACCACTCTACTCTTTGAAAAACACTTGTTGTTATCAAAAGTATATATTCCAAGACTTAGGAAAATATGGCTATTAGAAAAATAAACTAGTTGTAATATATATACTTATATATATATCGTATGTACCAATGTTTGTGTTGAAATCCTCGGTTTGAAATCCTTGAAATAACGCCTTGTACTAATGAAAATATACTTGTAATCACTAATACATCATTAGTTATGAAATTGGGTACTTGGTTAATATTTCTAGAAAATCTAGAATTTAGTACGTAGAAGTATTATTACTTCTATTAGTGACAAAACGGTCTCATAAAACCAGTCGTGAAATAGTGAATATTAAGATTTAGGAAAGAAGCTCAGTAGTTTTGAGAAGATTTTCATCATATCTAAAAAGTCACAGAAGTGAAGTTTGTCCATACAGGTCTCGATCATAAAGATAATTAGCCGTCAAGTGAGGTATGTGGGCTGTTTTGGCAGATTCTGGGCAGTTTTTGGGAAAGTTTGGAAGTCCATAAGTTGTTCGTTATAAATCCTTTTGACAAACGGCTGGATGTTTTGAAAACTAGGATGGGTGAACTAACTTTTTGTCAATGATGTAAATTTTCCAGAAATGAGTTTATCAATGAGTAAATTGGCTCTCAACATGATGTCTTACAAAAACTGTTTTTCTATACTTAGTAATATTTTGCTAAAAAGCTGATGGAAATAAATAGAGTTTCGCCGATTTTGAAACGTGTATATCTTGGTCGTTATAAGCTTGTTTTCTACGTTCTTTATATCCCCGAAATCGTGGGACAACATACTAATATATTTTTGATAAGTCGGGATGGCTAGATCAAGTTTTACACCTCAGATTGCCCATTGAAAATCGTGGGACAGCATGTACAATTTTCAGAAAATAGTTTTCGTCGTTAAACTTGCAAAAATCATATCTCCTTCGTTATAAACTCGTTTTAATCCGTTCTTTCGCCTACGGATTCGTTTTTGAAAGTATTTTCTAAAAATTTTGCCAAAGTTTACTTTGTATTTACTGATTTTTCTGGATTTACAAAAATGGGACAGCATGTATAAATACTTGTTAGAAATCCATTTCCAAGGTTCAAAACTAGTTTTTACTTCAACCAAATCTCTTGTAAACACCACAAATCTATACTAATCCTACCATACACCTTCTTAGGGTGCCATGGGTTCCTAATCACTAGTAATCATGTTAATTTAACAAAGGAACACCTAAATAAAAATCTAGGGTTTGTATGTTCAAAAAGTTAACAAAATAATGTGGTATAGCTAGCTTGTGCATGAAATTAATCATGAATACTATAAGATACATGTGTTAATTAGATGAAAACATAAAAATAAATTTGAATACTCACTTTGAAATAAGAGGTGATTAAATGATGAGAAACCTTGGATTTCTTGTGTTTTTGATGCAATATTCTTGATTAGAACCATAAAATGAATAACTTTGGTGCTTTAAACTATGAAAGATCATCACTTGATCATGGAGTTTGGTTTATGGTCGTGGGTTTCATGGAGAAGATGAGGAGAAATGAACTTTTTGATCTAAAATATGTAAGTGTGAAATGAGTTAGGAGTTTGTAGATATTCATGTGAAATATAACTTAAGTTAAAATGTATTAAACACTTGAGGTAAAAAAAATGCACATGGTCTAGAGGGGGGGGGGGGGGGCATGTGGCCGGTTTTGGTATAAAAGAAAGAAGAAAAATAGGATTTGAGTTGCTAATTATAAGTATAGTATCATTTGTGTAGTTATATAATTAGTTTAGTTGTAATCGGGTACCGGGTTTGCTAGAAATAAATATTAACGAAGTTAATCGGGACTTAATAAAGTTGTAAATATGTTAAAAATATATTGGGTACAATTACTGAGTGATCGGGTGATTATTGTTTAGTTTTCACGAAAACCGTCGTAATATTCATAAGCTTACGTTATAAATAAAATAAATTTCCAAAATACTGGGTAAATGAATGTTAAAACTTTTATGATGATAAAATGGATATAAAAATATGTCGGGACCATTGTGGGAATATTTAGATATATTCGTCGTGTATAAACCGTGTGTTAACGTTTATTTATAAATAATTATAAGGAAAACGTTAAATGTATCAAATATATAAATTTGAAAATCCTAAGAGTGGTATAACATGTAAATGACCTACTGATGATATGCAGACTATCCCCAGTCCGTATGAAATGTTATTACTGATAATGCATGAATTCGCACCTGAACCAATACGGTTACGCGAATTTGAATACCCGTAAACTAAATTTACGATGAAATGTGTAATGCACGTGAATGATGAAATCTTTTCCCGCAATGAATAGTGTTCCGTGAATAGTAAAATTTTTGAATGCTTCTCTGAATGTCAAACTGACACAAAAAATGATGAATAGTAAACTGATGAATAGTGTTTTGATGAATAGTGTTTGATGAATAGTGTTTTTCCAAAGTTCGGGAAATGACCTGAAATGACCTGAAATGGTGAGTTGTGACAGAGCTTCCAAGCAATTGCTTGTTTGTGAGACTTTAAAACCTTGAGCAGCGCGGTTTTCTCCTCATCCTTTAAGTCTTTTGCAATAATGACCGGTAACTTATCGTTACCTTCCAAGAATGCATATTCTAGATGAGGAGGCAGGTCCTTAAGTTCAACCTCGGGGAAGTCATCATTTTTCTCAACATATTTGACTTCCACCTTATGAAGTTGTGGAGGTAGAACAGGAATGGGAGAAGGATCTTTGTTCAATAACTCCTCAAGGAGAAGTATATCCCCTTCCGGGTCAATCTCTTGGTAATCAATTCCTTCGGGAACTGAATCACTTTTGAGAAAGGCCTCTAATTCCTCAAGGACGAAATCACTTCCCCCAAACGGAGTGAGGGAAGGAGAAGAATTAGCGATTATGGGATCAGAAGAAATAGTGGGATTGCCACTCGGAAAATTATCAGCGAATCCAAGGAATTCCTGAGCATACTCCTCGGATGCAATGTCAATGACATCAATTCGGTTGACCGAATCAGCATTATAATTCGAGGAGTATCTCGAGGTTTGATCAAGGTTGAAAGTTATCGCTTCATTGCCAACTCGTAACGTGATTTCCTCATCGAAAACATCGATTAATGCACGTCCCGTTCTTAAGAATCCCCTCCCAAGAATGAGAGGAACTCTTGGATCTGCATCGAAATCAACAACGACAAAGTCTGCCGGAAAATTGAACTGTCCCACTCTCACAAATACGTCCTCGGCAATATCGAGGGGACGTGAAGTTGAACGGTCTGCAAGCTCGAGAGTCATGCATGTGGGACTAAGTGCCTGAAGAGAGAGCTTTTTCCAAATTGAGTGAGGCATTAAGTTGATGCTTGCACCAAGATCGGCCAAGGCAAAACATTCAACCATCCCAGGAAAAATACATGGTATTAGGAATCTCCCGGGGTCTCCTAGCTTTACGGGAAGCTTTTTCAATAGAACCGCAGAGCAGTTCTCATTGAGTGGAGTTCGTGCCATTTCAAACATTTTTTCTTTATTGCTCAACAGGTTTTTGATTGTCGAAGTGAATTTGGGCATTAAAAGAAGAGCATCCGCGAAGCTAATATCGAAGTGTAGTTCTTTGAAAATCTGAAAGAATTTTTCCATCTGATGATTAGCTTTTTCACGGAGCTTTTGGTCTTGCAATCGTGAGGGATATGGAATTGTTGTTTTTGGGTTGGCTTTTGGATATTCAACAGGACCTTTGGTAGTTTCAAATACGACTCTTTTAGTGGGAGTCGGGACCGGGATAACTGGAGGAGGGATGTCATTGGTACCTCCGTTATTATTAGGAAGTATCGTATCCGTAGTATCCTCAGTTTCACATTCCTCTACAGGGATAGGAGATGAGGTAGAGGGAGCTGTAGGTCCTTGGTAAGAAACTCCACTTCTTGTGGTGATCGCCTTTACATCGCCCCTCGGATTAGCGATCGTGTTGCTAGGTAAAGTTGTACCTGAGCCTGAGGGTCGATCATTTAAAGACTTCTGGAAATTAGACATTTGATTAATCAGCATTTTGTTCATTTCTTCTTGGGATTTTATAAACTGTTTTAATAATTCCTCATGTGATGGTCCAGTTGGAACAATGGCTTGATTTTGGTTTGGAAGATTTTGAGCCCGATTGTTCTGAAAATTCCCATGTTGCTGATTGTTATTACCTTGGAAGTGGTTTTGTTGTTGAGAATTACCCTGTGGGTAATTGTTCTGACCTTGATTTCTGTTATAATTCCCCTGGTTTTGATTTTGGTGAACCTGGTTTTGACCAGAGTTGAAATTCCCTTGGTTGTTATAACCTTGGTTTATTCGGTTCTGGTTCTGATTCTGGTTATAATTCTGGTTCCTGTTTTGAGGTTGATTAAACCCTGGTGGTCCGATGTAGTTATTAGATCGGTAGCTCAAAAGGTTTCGATCTCCTTGCGGTTGGTAAGAATTACCTCCCGTATTATAGGAACCTTGAGCTGCATACACGTTTTCACGAGCCGAGCCACCGGAGGCTTGGCAATCTGTGTACAGATGTGGACCACCGCAAGTTTCACAACTTGGGTAAACAGTTTTGACCTGATTAGGATTTGTCTGATGGATACGCAAAAATGCTGTAGACAAATCATCCATCCTTTTAGCTAGGATTGATATTTCAGTGCTTGCCGGAGTGTCTGACTTAAATGAGTCGTTCCTCTCAGCAGAGGAGTCCCAAAAATTATGATGGGCAGTCATGTTTTCTATTAAGTCGTAGCACTCTTCAGGGGTCCTTTTCATAAAGGTTCCCCCAGCAGCAGCATTGATGGTGTCACGATGACGGAGTGTCAAACCATTATAAAAGGTGTCAATAATGGTGACAAGAAGCATATTGTGATTAGGACACCTATCAATAGCAAGTTTGTAGCGTTCCCATGCCTCAAATAAGGACTCTTCGGGAAGCTGTCTGAAGTTGCTGATATCATTCCTCAGCTTTGTGACCATAGATGGTGGAAAGTATTTGGCCAGAAATTTAGTGATCATCTCATCAAAAGAGTGGATCGAATTCTTAGGAAGTCGATCAAACCATGAAGTTGCATGATGAGCGAGAGAATAGGGGAACAAGTATAAACGCAGGCCGTCATCGGTGACGCCATTTTGTTTCATGCTTTGGGTGACAGTTAAAAATTTGTCGAGATGCCTGTTGGCATCGTCACCCGGCAATCCGTGGAACTGGCACGTATTCTGGATCTGTTGTATCATGTGGTGTTTTAATCCAAAATCCGTGGCTTCAATAGTGAGTGGTGCAATTGGTCCACCCCTCCCGTGCATGGTAGGTTGACACAGTTCCTCCATAGTTCGGGTGTCAGGAACTGGCTCATTCTTGGGAGGGAATGGGGGCTCGTCGTTCATTTTTAATGTGTGTTCTTCTTCAACAATACGTAACTCGGGTACGTTTTTCTTCTTTTTATTCTTTGTTTGTGAACGAGTGCGCATGCACAAAAATTAGTTTTCAACACAAGATCGAGGCAAAACTACAGCGAACTTAAACCCAATAATCACAAATGAACAGCTCCTTTAAAAAAGGTACACTATTCACAAGGATACAATGGTAAGTTTTTAATCTTTTAGGTTTGGGAACTTATTATGTTCACACCCCCAGTTGGTAGGTGTTCTGCCTTGGTTTGCGGTGGTAAACTTTTATGTAATTATATTCACAGTAAAATGTTTTTGGCTTTTCGTGTATGGGTGAAAAAAACTTGGACAATATTTTTGAAACTGATTCGTTAACCGAAATCGTTCCTTTAAGATTACTCGCAGGCTGGCGGGAGGAAATAAATGGATCCCTCTTAAGTTCGCAATTTAATGTCAGAACTTACCTTAAACCAACTGTATAGGTTGTAATCGTAAAGATACGAAGTAATTTAACTTCACAGTTTGTTTTGTTGTTTATGATTTGTTTGGTGTTGTTAACACTTCAGGAGAAATGTTAATGAACGTTTTCAGATATGATTTTGCTTTTCTTAAAAAATTTACAAAGTGGTGATATTTGTACAGGAGGATTTTTGAAAACCACTAAACTTTTACCGTTTTTAAAATACGCAACAACCTCCCCGGCAGCGGCGCCAAATTTTGACTCCTCCCAAACCAACCAGTCAGCCGTGTGCAGCTTTTAGGCCCACCTGGGAGAAAGTGCAAGTTAATATTGACCGTGGAAATATAGGGAAATCCCCGGGTCGTTAAATCCCAACGAGATTGAAATTGTATTTGTAAACGGATAGGAGAGTGAGTGGTACTGAGGACAGTAACAAAGATGATTTGAGAATTGATTATACTATTGATTGCTTGATATTTGGAAAATATGAAATTATAACAGAAATACAGATATAAGCACAAAATCAGATAATCAAATAACAGACAGAGAAAAGTGGTATTTAACAAGTTACAAACTACAGGGGTTAAAAGTGGAACTTTTGAAAACTTAATATTAAAGAAAATAGAAAATGAAATTTAAACTATGAAAATGATTATTATAATATTTAATTACTATTTAATTAATAAAACTAATTAAAATCTAATTTAAAACTTAATTTAAATTAACTAAAAATTACAACTATTACAAATAAACCTAAAAACTTATAACAATAATTTCTAAACCTAAATAAGAACTTGAAGAAAGTATAAAAAATGAAAATAAATATTTTTGTCTTTTTATAAGTATTTTATTAATTAATAACTATTTAACTTAATTAAACTATTTTAACGATTTTAAATTACTATTAATACTAAATTAGCTTATAAAATTATGATAAAATTTATAAAACTATTTAAACACTACAGGAATACTAAAAAATTATAAAAACTTGCTAAAAGTTATATTTATGCTAATTGACTAATTAATTACTTATTAATTAATTTTAATCTAATTTAATTAATTTAAATAAGAAAATTATAAAATGAACAGTGGAAATTATGAAACTATTTTTTAAAAGTCTTAACTATTTTATAAAACTTAGGAAAAATATAAAATTATACTTTAGTTGATTAAAATTAAAGAAATCTATTTAATTATTAATATTACCTATTTAATTATTTAAACTAGTTTTAAATCTAATAAATAGTAAACTGCTTAGGAAAATTCTAAGAAAATTATTTTAACTACTTTAAGGTACTAAGTAATTTATAAAATTATAAAATTGGACAAGTGCTTATTAATAAGCTGAAATGAAAATTAATTAGATAATTTCTATTAAATAGAAGCTATCACTATTTTTATGTTTGCTTTTTCTGGTTTTTCTTTTATTAAACTACTTAAATACTTAATTAATGAAACTTTAACAAAGGAAACTATTTTAGAACCTTAAAATAAGCACTGAAAGTGCTTATAAGCTTATACAGTTGACTAAGGTTGACCAAATTAAGAAATAAGCTAAGTTGAGGTTATGTGGGGTCCACTATAGTGAAATCTGGTTTAACTAAGTTACTTGAACTATTTTAAACTAAACTTGGTGAGATAAGCTCCTAGAATAAGCTGAAAAGCTCAAATAAGCACTTGCTTATTTGAGTTCTGACTCAGAAATGGGACAGAGATTGGGGACAAGTTAAGGTGGGGTCCACTGATCTATAGGTCAAACTAAGGGTCAAGTTTTGAACCTGGGTAGGAGGGGGTTTGTAATAAGCTAAGTAGAAGGTATGGGGCCCACTGAGTTGGCCACAAATCACCACCAAAGTGGTGGTGATGGCTGTGTATCTGATGTGCAGGGTAAGGCTTTGCCTTGCAGTCCACTTTCAATGAGTGTGGGGTCCACAAAATTAAAATAGGGTTCAAACTAAACCTAGGGGTTCAAATATGGGTTGATAAGCTACAAATTAAACTAATAAGCTACCTTTATGGTTCACTAATAAGCTCTAGGTGAGCCCTTGAAATGGTGATCATACACTGAGTAATCAGTGTGGCTTGTTTTACAAAGGTCACAAATTTGATCCTAAAAGCTATCTTACAATAAGCTAAAAGCTAAACTAAACCTAGATGTGATAAGCTGGTGTATTAAGCTACAATTAAGCTAAATCCTAAGATGTGGGGTCCACTGATAAGCATACAAGAGGTCTTGGTGTTTTACCTAAAATCTGTGCACAGGGCAATGGTTTGCCCTGCAAGTGATTTTCAGCTTTTGCACAAGCTTAAGAAAAAATCTTAAAAATCAATTAAGCTTAGATTTCTATAGTTTAGGTGGTAGATAATAAGCACAAGAATTTTCAAGCTTTCAATTAGCTTCCTAAATTCTAGAAAAATCACCCAAGTTTTGAGAAAATCTGAGAGATGCAAATTGACTTTTTAATCTAAACTACTTAGTTTGACTATTGTGAATTTCTAAGGCTTCTAATAAGTTGAGACTGTTATATTAAGCTAAATTAAGACTAGAATAAGCTATATGAATCACTTATGAGCTAGTGTGATTGATTTTAGGACCCAAATCCCTCACAGTTAACTGTGAGGGGAAATTTTCTAAGATTTTGACTTTTTAGTGTAATTGTGACCAAACTAATGGTCAAACTGACCTTATATGAACTTAAGTAACTTATTAGAACCAACTTTAATACTAATAAACAACAAGAGCACAACCAAACACACCTTAAACTAGAATGATATGAGATTTAAATAGCTAATGGCTATAAGAACTTATTCTACTGATCCATACTAACTTATTAAGATATATTAGATCTAATTAAGCACTTAGAAACAGAAAATGGCTACCAATACACAAGAACACAAGATATACTATGTTGACTGATTGATTTTTTTTTAGTAACTATTAATTCAAACAAACAAGATACTATTTTTATGTTATATTATGACTATATAAGACTAAATAAGCATTAAACACTGAAAAAGCAAGCAATAAGCAAAGCAATAATACAAAAGCAAAAGTGAGAATTTTGATAACTTACAATAAGCTTTCCTGCTCAAAACCAAGAACCAAGAACTCCTATTTCCTCCCCTGAGGATCTAAACCAATATTCCAAGCTGCTTCCTTTTCAAATTACCTCTGAGACCCAGAAATCAAGAACAAATGCCACAGTTGACTTTCTTTGACCAATTTGTAATTTGTGACATTTTTTATATTAAACTGATTAGTAGGTTACTAAAAGCTGTATTGAGCTTATGGGAGCTTATATGAGCTTATTCAATCCATATAATCAAACAGTAACAAGTACAAAGCTTATTGAGATTTTTAATATGAAATTGAAAATTGCATTCACTAAGATAATAATACAAACTTGCTTTTTATTAACTTAAAAGATCACTAGTATACTGAGAACACTTAAACTGAAACTTGAAAGATTAAAATTACACTTGAACTTTTTAAAACACTAATACGACATACACTTTTTAAATTAAAAACTAGATATGCTTCTCTTCTGCTTTCCTTCCTTTTATATGCTCCAATTAGGGTTCCAGGAGTGACTTTAAGCTTTTCCCACTTCATCTTGACCCTCCAATCTTCTGCATTGATCATGACCGTTTAAACCAATTTTGGCGCCAAAGTCTTACACGTAAACTTGGGGACTACGGTGAACAATTAAGGATAATTGGAGTTATGTGGAGGTGGCAGGGGACACATGGGAAGTATTTGAGGCAAGTTGGTGTTGTATGGAAGAAAACAGAGACAAAATGGAGTTTGGAATGACAATTTGGTGTGGATAGCATTTAATGAGGAGTGGGTTGCTGTGTGAGGTGGAAGGGAGTTGGTGGTGAGTTGTATTGGTGAGGTGGAGGTGCAAGGTGGCACAAAACCACCTGGTATGGTGGTTTCAGGTGGTGGTGAGGGCGATGAACAGTGCGTGTGGTTTTGGGCGATATTGGTGGGTCAAATGGGGTCAACGCCCGTTATTATAAAAAGGGGGTTTTGGATTGGGCTTATTTTGGGCTAGGGGTGTGTGTGGGCTGGGCAAGGGTTTGGTTTGGATTAGTTTTTGGTTTTGGATTTTAATAACAAGGGTCCGGTTTGGTTTTTAGCTTAGAAAATCACAACGACCAATTTTGTAATTATTCCAAAGTTGAGGGGCTGTTGTTGTAAATTCCCACATGTAATTACAAGGACCTATTTTGCCATAATTGAATAGTACACGGTTATTTTTGATTTTTTTCATTATTTAAAATACCGGGGACTATTTTTGCCAAACTTGCAAAGTTGAGGGGCCTTTTTGTAATTTCTCCAAACTTTTCACATAAGGACCAAACCTGCAAAGTTAGATAAACCAAGGACCAAATTTATAATTTTTCCATTTTAAAAATATCCAGGGACCTTTTCTGTAATTTTTCAAACTCCAGGGACCATTATTGTAAATTTGGATTTTTAAGGGACTGTGATTGTAATTTCTCAAAATGTTATCAAAATTGTTCCATTTTGTCATTCATGCATAGTACAAGGGTATTATTTGTAAATTTCCAATTTTGAATACCCAGGGACCATTTTTGCCAATTTTGTAACTTGAGGGGTAAACGTTGCCAGTTTGTGTAAACTTTCATCCAGGGATCATTTGTGAATATTGTTGGTTTCCCAAGGACTTAAGTTGACTTTTCATTTATTTTAAACCTTCAGGGACTAGTTTTGACAATATTTGAAACTTGAGGGACTGAAACTGCCAATTATGCAAACTTTGTACGTTTTTCATTTGTTTTTGCATATTTTGTATTTGAAACATATAAAACACTCTTCTAAGATATTTTAAGTATTATGATGCATTTTTGAGTGTTTTTGTAAGTTTTGGCAGTTCAGATTGGTACAAAATGATGAGTATTTAGACACTCATTAAGAGACCACGGAAATTAATACATAGGCGTATAATTAGCATAGGAAGTGCTATTATTACAATGATTACAATAAAAAGCGTAGAATCTTCAATAAGCTGACCCGGCATAACAATAAGGATTCCCATCAACAGTACCTAAGCAAGAACCACCATAGGATGAATTACTCTAATTATTCTAAAAGATAAGTATAAGTACACCATTAGAGACAATAGCAAGCCTAGTTCTTAAACATAAAGACAAATAAGTTTTATTTCACATTTATTGAGGATTACATAGAAATATAACAAGGATACATTTTAAATAAACCTAGCTTGAGACTAGTGCCTCCATATCTTATCAACACCATATGATAGAACCGTGAGTGGTATTAGGAACCCCAAAATCCCGACCAAAACTACATAATCTTCATCCGGAACAAAAGTCAAATAGGTGGTGGCAACAACGATATATACCATTGCAATAATAGTAATTAGGCTCGGCATTTTCGGAAGTATTTAATGAGAGAAAAGGATTAAGAATAGGAAATGTGAAATGATAGGAAAATGGATGATGAAAGAATAGGAAATTAAATGGAGTATTTATAGGCTAAAAATATAGCCGTTAAGTTACTATTCACGACCGTTAATATTCACTATTCATTAGCCATTATTTTTCCACTATTTTCAATATTCACAACCCTTAAATACATCAGTTATTTTGTCTTGTATAAATACAGGTAAATCTAACTGAATCACGTTTCCTTGAATTTCGGATAAAAATCTCTCGACAACCCTCTGTTCAAAAAAAAAAATTCTTTACTCAAGTAATCACATTAAATTTGAATTTCGGGACGAAATTCAGAATGACATGTGAGTACTGTAAAACCTCG
The DNA here is from genome assembly GCA_030686995.1 of Artemisia argyi. Taxonomy (NCBI): domain Eukaryota; kingdom Viridiplantae; phylum Streptophyta; class Magnoliopsida; order Asterales; family Asteraceae; genus Artemisia; species Artemisia argyi. The sequence goes on from CM060696.1 coordinate 7,235,416, forward strand.
CAAAAATCCATATAATTAAATACATTTAATTATATATTAATCTTCGTCATTATTTTTAATCACCATTTTTACGGGGAAATTTAAAATTTTTCTTATTATACTATATTTACGAAATCACGTCATCCCATAATTCACCAAACGACAAAACAAGTTCTCGACACGTTTAATAAAATAAATATTTCACCTAATCCTAATTTAATACTAATTACAAAACTAAACAAGCCCTTAATAAAATTTAAAGCCCAACACCACGCCTAATTCATTTCAGCCCAAATTCTTTCTTTTTCTCTGCGTACTGTTCACCAGCCCACCAAGGGCCCAACTTCCTTTTAAAATTCCAGTTTTCATTCGAGTAAATCCTCTCCAAAATGCCTCTGTATTTTTCGATTTCTAAACACAACATGTCCATATTTTTGTATCTCCTAATTGTCTACCCACCAAAGAATTAGGACGCCAAATTTTAGCTTCTAAGACGAACGTTTGATACGTTTAATAGAGGCAAAGTGTTTGGCCAAAAATCAACCCACTCGACACGTATTAAATCCAAGACTTAACCATTTTGACTCCAACTTGATTCCCCCCTCCTCTAATATTCTTCCTAGCCTAGATACATGATATTGAACAAGTTTTTATCAGCCTAGATCAAGCCTTACTTGTTAAATCAATTTGTGTATACAAATAAAATATGAGTCGACATATGAAATAACAAACCAATTCACATTTTGCTTCCCTCACTCACACAAACATCTTAAAGTCATGATATGCAGTAAAAATCTCAATATAATATCCCCACATCTCTAACTCTCAATAGTTAGAACATGTGTTAATGTTTGGAACTCAATATGTAATCGTACGATATATATATAAAACGTATAACTCCTTTCTTCATCACCACCTCTCCCACACAACTCCTTTCCATATTTTCTTAGTCTCTCTTCATCATTTAGAAGCCCCAAGATGACCAGAAGTTATCATCCTTTCCGGTGGAAGCTTATTCGCAATATAGTGTGTGTGTATATATATATATATATATATATATATATATATATATATATATATATATATATATATATATATATATATATATATATATATATATATATATATATATATATCGTATAAATGATTATGGCGAGTTGTGTTTTCCCCGTGTGTTTTCATTCATCTCCTCGACTCTCTACCCACCTTAGAGGTGTAGTAAGTCGTCATCAACCTCTCTTGAATTCATTCCATACGTTATTATATGTCCATGCATCATATATTATTTTTATCGAAAGTATTTAGTTTCATATATATATATACATACGTACGTACAAACATATAGCACCACAAACGTGACTAGCCTCTATCTTGGAAGGCCTAGGAGTCACGTAGCACACTTGTTTCACGTTTATTTTTACGTTACATGCATCACACAAACTCATTTTGAACTATATATCAAATGTATAAAAATGTTGCAAAACATAGAAATAATTCTAAGTCTTTTACTAATAAAAATCTGTCCCAAGTCACTTATAAAACCGTCTTTTATCTCACAATTTAGCGTAACAAACATGTCATATTTTTACACCATCTAATAGACACCATGGCTAGCTACAAATTTCGTATAAATAACATGTAAAAATAACCACGTCTTGACACTCTAAATCGACCAAAGTAAATTGCAAAACTCGTATATACCAAAAACACTTAGAAATTTTCTAAGTCTTTTTACCCAGAAAATAGTTTCAGATCGCGACCAAAATGACCATTTAAAACTTAATCCGACTTAATAACCACCCAATATTTTTACACAACCTATTTCTCCTTGCTACAAGCTACAAGTTTCGTGTTTATACTTTGTAATAATAAGCTCGTTTAGACCCTTTAAATTGGCCAAAATAAACCACAAAAACTCATTTTTCAAAAACTATTTATAAAGCTTAATGGACTGAAAAGCGCAATAAGCTGAAAATAAGCTCTCCATATAAGCTGGACCAAAAAGCTATTTTGATATGATTTTATGACATTAAAAATGAGTCTAGGGATAAGCCCAACTTGTCTCAACGCTCACAGATCGTTAAACGCTAACGGGCCTTTAATTTAGCTCGTTAAAGCCCATTTATTGAAAAATAAGCTATTTTTGTAAATAAGCAGTTGAAATAAGTTTTAATAAGCTTCAATAAGCTCCATAAATTTTAATATAATTTTTCCCATAATTTTTGTAATTTCGGACTAAAAATGTAACGCGACGACACCTAAAAGGACTAAAAATGCAAAACCTTAAAAACTTGGACTGAAACTGTCAAAACAGGAAGTTTAGGATAAAATTTGATATTATTTAATATTCCAAGCTTAGATTGTAATATTGGACATGTAGTGGACTATAATTGTAAATTATATATAAAAAGGACTAACGGTGTAACGCTAACGCCGTTAGTATAAAAAGTGTAAAAATTGGAAAAGGACAAGGACTACACATAATCTATTTGACATTCTTATTTTATTTTCCATTTTTCGGCAACCATCACGTCATATGCATTTTTATTACGTTATATATATATATTATTTATTTTTACGTTAATTATATATATAACGATATTTAAAAAATTAATATTATTACTTACGATTATAAAGGTAAAACTACGATGGATATTTTAAATAAAGTATTTTATCATATCATGCATGGCATAATAATTTCACTGCACATCATCTATTCGTCATAACGAATAATAATTATTCGTTATTCGTTCGTATTTACCAAATAGTATTTGGTTATATTCTCTGATAAATTTATTTATCAGGTTCCGTATCAAAGACGTTTCCATAATCGTTCCCATAAATCTCATCCTACTTTACTTTTCATCATTTCCAAATCAATCCAGGTGAGTCATAGCCCTATTTCCAATAATTGTTTTTAACTCATTGGAGGAGATACATGCTTACATATACTTTGATAACTTGATAAGTATATGAAATAAAATACATGATTTAATTCAATTTCCTAATTGATTTTAAAATAATATAAGTTGTGATTTAAAATGTGATATATACAATACTTAATTGAAATACTGATACTCATATAATAATGCTTTCAATTTGATTATTGTGGTATGTGATATATATATTTTACTGATGAATTACATGACTGAAATATTGATACTCTGATGATAATGTTTCCAATTCGATTATTGTGATATGTGATATATATATTTTACTGATGAATTACTTGACTGAAATATTGATACTCTGATGATAATGTTTCCAATTCGATTATTGTGATATGTGATATATATATAGGTTACTGGCGAAATACTTAAACTGAATTTCTGATACTCAAACGATAATATTTTCAAACTGAATTTCTGATACTCAAACGATAATATTTTCAAACTGAATTTCTGATACTCAAATGATACTGTTTTCAAATTGATTACTGTGATACGATACTTGATTAAATGATGTTATGCTAAATGAGCCCATTAGTCCTTGATATTGCCTAAGTTAGCTTATCGCCATATAGTCCCTCAATCATGAGCCATTAATCACTGTAATGTGAGTGCGAATATAGTGAACAGATTCGAAACCTATTTCGGATTGACCTCCGATCCCACTAATACTTTACGGAATGCCATTATGCATATGGTTAGTCGTATTAGTCGTGATACACTATATTTGAGACAAATAGGAATTGGCAAATCACCTATGATAAGAGGGCAAAATCTGTCATTGTTTTGATAGAACACCCCCTTTGTTAACGTCTTGCGTGTCATGAGGCTTGGTGCAATATCTATAAAGGAAAAATGTATGTTTTCAACATATATTTAGATACAGCTGTATAGGTTTGACCATACGTGAATTGTATATTTGATAATGATAAATACAAACAGTTATAGAACAAGTATTGAGTGATGTTGATTTTTAATCACAGATAATTCATATAGATATTCAATCAATTTCAAATAAGGAATCAATAATCCTAACACGAGATGGAAACTCATGATGCTAATTTAATAACATGTACAATTCAAGTCTGGTCAAATTCCTATACAGCTGTATCTAAATATATGTTGAAAACATACATTTCCTTATGGATATTGCACCAAGCCTCATGACACGCAAAACGTTAACAAAAGAGGTGATTTATCAAGTCAATGATAAATTTTGCCCTCTTATAATAGGTGATTTGCCAATTCCTATTTTTCTTCAAATATAGTGTATCACGACTAATACGACTAACCATATGCATATGACATTCCGTCAAGTATTAGTGGGATAGGAGGTCAATCCTTAACAGGTTTTGAAGCTGTTCACTATATTCGCGCTCACATACTAGTGATTAACGGCTCATGATTGAGGGACTTTATGACGATGAAGGTAACTTAGGCAATATCAAGGTAATAATGGAATCATTCAAGATAGTATAGTATAGTCAAGTATCATGCCACAGTAATCAATTTGGGAACATTATCATCGGAGTATCAGTATTTCAGTTAAGTAATTCGCCAGTAACATATATATATATATATATATATATATATATATATATATATATATATATATATATATATATATATCACATGCCACAATAATCAAATTGGAAACAGTATTATCTGAGTATCAGTATTTCAGTTAAGTATTTTGCCAGTAACACACATATATATATATATCACATCTTAAGTCATAAACCATATCAGATAAATATTAATTAGGAAATTGATTTGAATCATGTAATTTATTCATATACTTATAAAATTATCAAGTATATGTAAGCGTGTATCTCCCCCAATGAGTTAAAAACAAGTATTGAAAATGGGGCTATGACTCACCTTGATTGATACGGGAATGATGAAAAGTAAAGTAGGATGAGATTACGAGAATGATTATGGAAACGTCTTTGATACGGAACCTGATAAATAAATTTATCTGAGAATTTAACCAAATACTATTTGGTAAACGAATAACGATAAATCGTTAAGATGAAAAGATAATATGCGAATGGAATTATTATGTTTATGATAATATGATGAAATATATTATTATTTCTAATATTTTTCCTTCTTAACCATGATGATAACAATACGTAATGATAATTAGTTAAAAAGTCGTTATATATATTATTAACGTAAAATATATAATATATAAATAAAATGTAATAAAAATGCATATGACGTGATGGGTGACGTAAAAATAGAAAATAAAATAAGAATGTCAAATATAATATGTTGGTCCTTGTCCTTTTCCAGTTTTTACACTTTTTATACTAACGGCGTTAGCGTTACACCGTTAGTCCTTTTTATATATAATTTACAATTACAGTCCACTACATGTCCAATATTACAATCTAAGCTTGGAAATTAATAATATGTCATTTTATAACCTATAGTTTCTGTTTTTACTGTTCCAGTCCTTTGTTTTAACAGTTTGGCTGTTTTAGTCCCTGAAGGTGTCGTCGTATTACATTTTTAGTCCAAATGTACAAAAATTATGAGAAAAATTATAAAAATTTCCGAAGCTTATTTTATTAATAACAAGCTTATTTCAACAGCTTATTTGCTAAAAAGCTTATTTCTTTTTTAAGTAATTGGGCCTTTACGAACCAAATCAAAAGCCCGTTAAGAAATTTAGAGGCGAGGGCATGAAAACAGTTTTGGGCCTGGACTTGGGCTACTCTCGTGATTCTAAAAATATATTTTATGGGCCTGGTGGACTGATAAAATGCTAAGTCTTATTGGGCTTAGTATAAGTCCAATCGAATTTTATTAAGTTTTTGAATAAGATGAGATTTAGAAAACCTTGTGATTTGCCGATCAAAATGAAGTAAATTGAGTGTCAAAACGTGAGTATTTTTACAAGTTATCTAAATGAAAGTGGTAGTTTTCTAGGTGGTCTATTGAGTCGTATAAAAATATTGGGTGCTCGTTAGGTAATATTTCAATTTATACGTGTGTTTCTTGGGCTACATGGATCGTTTCTATATATGTTAAAGACTTGAAATATTTTCTAAGTGTGTAGAGTTTTTTTTATATCCGATTGTATCTAGGTTTAAAAATAAGTTCGTATGATGCATGAATCGTAAAATAAATGTGAAACATGTGTGTGTCGTGACTCCTAGGCCTTCCAAGATAGAGGCTAGTCACATGTCGTGTACTACATGATAATTTGTACGTAAAAATTATATATAAAGCTTATATATGATCGACAAAACATATACATGATGCATGGGATATATTTAACGTGTGAAATGAATTGAAAAGAGGTTGAAACAACTTACTACACCTCTTGGGTGGTAAAGAGTCGAGAGTGGAAGAATGAAACACAAGATACGATCAAATTCGACTATAACCCAAATAATATACGAATATATTAAACCCGATTACCCTTTTCTTGCTTCCAAACGATCTCGTAACCACTTCTGGTCTTCAAGGGATAGTTTTTAGGAAGAAAGAAAGTTTTGAAAGTGTATGATAATTGATAGAATCGGATGCATGCATGAGAAGTATATATGGTGACATTTCCTAACACGTAAGTGTAAAAATTTCAAGGAAACCACAAATACTATGCAATGTCAGTAATTATAGGTTCCAGGCCGAGTTATATATCATATAATATCAATTGAGAGTGCATGGAATAAGGTGGATGTCTTATGGAATCACCTAGATGTCGACCACTATATTTATTTGTACACAAATTGAGTAATCGTGTACAACTTTAACATAGCTGATCATGAATGACATTTAAACATGAAATCATCTTAGGAATGTGATTAGGAACACTTAGGAACAAACGCGAAACAAAACGGTTAAGATTTGAGTTTATTATGAATCGATTGAGTTGAGTTTTTGTCAATCACTTCGCCTCCTAAAAACATATCAAAACTCGACCTATGGATTTGAAATTCGACATGCTAATAGTTGGCAAGGTGAGGAATGAGGTAGTGCAAAAATATATAATAGTCGTGTATAAAAATAGAGAATAAGAGAGGCATTTTGGAGCTAGTTTAGTCGACTGAATGAAATATTAAAACTAGAAATTGGGCTTTGAACATTGGGCTGATGAATAGTGTTTTTCAAATGGGGTTGGGCTGAAATATATTAAGGGCCCGTTTGGATTGTATTAGTTATTAATTAGGATTAGTAAGTTTTTAATATTTTGTTAAACGTGTCGAGAACTTGTTTTGTCGTTTGGTGAATTTTGCAATATCGTAATCGTGACCATTTAATATAATAAGAAAATTTAAAATTTTCCTGTAAAAATGGTGATTAAAATAATGACAGAGATTAATATATAATTAACCGTTATTAATTATAAAGATTTTTGCGAGGTTTTACAGTACCCACATGTCATTCTGAATTTCGTCCCGAAATTCAAACTTAACGTGATTACTTGAGTAAAGAATTTTTGAACAGAGGGTTGTCGAGAGATTTTTATTCCTAAAATTAAGGAAACGTGATTCAGTTAGATTTACCTGTACTAGACAAGACAAAATAACTGATGTATTTAAGGGTTGTGAATATTGAAAACAGTGGTCATGAATTGTGAAATAACGGCTAGTGTATAGTGTCCAACGGTCGGGAATAGTACCCAACGGCTATATTCTAGCCTATAAATACCACTTCCAAATTTCCACTTCTTCCATCAACCATTTTCCTCTCATTTTCCATCTCAAAATGCCGCACCTCACCACCATCTTAGCGATTGTGTATGTCGTCCCTGCCGCTATCTACTTAGCGTATGTTCCAGATGAAGACTTTGGATTCTTGGTCGCGATCTTGATGTTTGTCGTACCCCTCACTATCCTAGCCATTATCGTAGACAAGATATGGGGGTAAAAATCTTGAGGTAGGGTTGTTTTAAATTAAGTTCTTGTTGTGTTTCTATGTACTTGTAATGAATAAGGAATAAAACTCGTTTTGTTTTTTTTATGTTTAAGAATTTGTCTCATTATTGTTTTTAATGGTTTGTTTATATTTATCTTTCAGCATAATTAGGGTGATTCATCCTGTGGTGGCTCTTGCTATTGTTTTGTTGGTGAGAGTCTTTGTTGCCATAGCGGACCAACCTATTGAAGATTTCATGGTTTATATTGTAATAATTGTAACGGTAGCACTTCCGATGCTAATTATTTGTTTATGTATTAATTTTTACGGATTTTAATAAATTTTTTGCTATTTGGGTCTTTTATCAGTTTTTTTTTTTAATTATTTGGGTTCTCTCACTTATACTTTTGTTGGTTTCTTATCATAATGGTGATGAGATAAGATAGGTATTTATTGTGGTTTGTTCAATGTATTATTTATGAACAGTTCATTTTAGCTCTATATTTTGTTTTTGAATGAAGATTGTTATTTAAAAATTTGAAAATATCACTGTTCCTTTCATAACATAATTCTTCCTAAATTAGACATAGTTGATCAGGCTATGTATAATTGAGGACCAAATGATGTGATGTTTGGCTCAATCATATGTTCCTATAAATTGTTTTAGATGGTGTTCAACGTGTTGTCTTTATAATATAACACGTAATTCCCTTTAAAAATAAAGTAGAAAATTTTAGGGTTCATACTATGAATTAGAAATTTATGGAGTAAATATAGTATATTGTCATTTGGTAAATGGGACATAAATTTAAATTAACGTAGATTATCATTATTATGGAAATATTACAAGGTAGATTTTTTGTTACGGTAGAAAGATAGTTATTATACTTAAGTTACATCCATCGTAACTTAAAGTAAAATACAGGAAAGAGATACAACTTAGGAAATTCTTAAACTAGATTTTATTTATCTACAACAGGAATTTATTCATCTGTTTAAATCTAGTTGCCATTCCCTCGATACTATCAAGGTCTTTAAAGATTCTTCATTCTCTTGTAAAAGTCTTGGCTTTCCAATTAACATTGTAGTTTGGACATCGGCTCTTGTAATGCCCTTTCCCACCACATCCGTGGCATACTACTGTTGTTGGTTGTCCTTTCCTGTCCTGAGTCTTACAGCTTATTGCCTTGTGACCTGTTTTCCGACATTTCATGCATTTAACCATGCAGATTCCTGTGTGATGCTTGTTGCATTTTTGACACAAGGGTTGACTTCCACGATAACCACTTCCAGTAACAGGTGTGACGAGGCAATTTCTATTAGCTTTCTGATTGTATTCCAGCTGACGTTGATAGTTCATACAATCTTCTAGATGTTTACGATAGCGGTCTTGAGCATTGATGATGTTGCAGTAGATGGGGTTGATGGTTCCTATTTCGGGGAGTTTTCGCTTTTGATTATTTCCATTAGGTATAGCCCCGTGCCTAATTCCTTGATTATGGTTGATGGTAGGGTTGATCATTCCTTCTTGAATCTTTAAGTGAGGTGGCCTATACTTCATGAAACTTGCAGGGTGGTGCTTACCAAGTATACCCGTCTCTCTTCTCGGATAAACTACGGTAGTCCCTTCTAGTACCACCGACACTATGTCATTTACCAATATCTTCTTAGCTCCAGGAGTCATGGTGATTTCTGATGATGATGGATATGCATTGTTCATGTTGTCCATTTTCTGAAATCATTAATGAAATTCAACATTAGAATCCATATAATATCATAATAATTCAAATAATGAAGTTAATTATTTCATTGATGATAGACTGAATTGACTCCCTACTGTAATCTAATTTCAAGATATGTCTGTGTTGTATCATATATAAATGATCAACTCTTGATATGGGATTACTAAGGAACAAACCGACTTGTCTATTAAAGCTGAAATTTAATAATCTTTTCTTCATTCTTTAAATTCCCTTTCAAAAATTGATTTTTAGACAATTCTTGAGATTTTGGGTTAATTATGGTATGTTTAAGAAATCTTAACAATTGTAAGAAATCTTACTGTAGATTTGAATAACATTACAGAGGTAAACAGAATATTAATAACTTGACTGATTGTTTTTGCAAGATAAACGATACAAGATCTTTTATTAATACTATATTGATCTGCGTATAATCATTTGGTTATCAAAGAAAATAACAAATGATGAGATTTTTGCATGAAGATATGAGGATTCATTACATGCATGATTGATATGAAAGGAAAGATCGATTTATAACATAGAGATATAACAGAAAGGATGTTATTATACATTATGATTTGATTACAAGTTCTGAAGTTTCAGATTTATTGAACATTACATGAAATACTAACCAAAACTATTTGGTTTAGTAGGTACAACAAGGATACTTGTAAACTTAAGATTAGTTATGCCTCTGACGTAAATATTTAACTTCTTTCTCAAGTTCAAGTTGTGCAGCTTCCATGTTTGAGAAACGTTCTTGACACATGTTCATTTGATTTGCCAACATAGTCTCTAATGCGGAAATCTTTTGACCCTGGTTTCTGGCTGCATCTCTGGCTATCCATAGGGTTCTTTCAATATCTTCAACTCTTCCATGTGTATGACCGTGTTCTCTTCTTGCACAACGGACCCTGGAGTCCAAGCTTCCAAGCTCCTGGTTGGTGTTGTCCTTTATCTCATTAATCTTTATTCCTAATTCACACATTGTTCGTCTCTCAGCATCCGCCCTTTTGAACAATGCGTCAAGGTTACGGTCGTACCATTCAAATTGAGTTGGTCGTAACCCTTTTAGCTGTTCAGTGTGAGCATCCAATATGCTTGCTTGTCGATAAATAAGATTCCATATTGTATCAGGAGTGCTTATATTGTAGTCAGGTGAGTTAGCCGAGGATAAATTATTTGGAAAATCTGGTATTGAGGAATCTGAAGTATAAGGTAACGGAGAATTTGGCTCAACATTCTTCCACGGCATACCTTGGCTTGAACTTTGTCCAACTTCGAATGTTGCTTGGCCACCAATCAAATCTTCATATGATTCGGTAGCTCTCCTGAGTTTTTAACGTAAAGGTGAACGAATAGGTGACGATGGAGATGATCTCTGAGTGAGTTCTATATCAGGCTGGGGTTGTGATATTTGTATGTAAGGATCTTCAGTATTCGGATAATTTTGATTGATAGGTGAGGTATTAGTATTATAAGAGTAGTTTTGATATTCACGGGAGTTTCTGAAGACATGTTACTGTATTAACCGAGAATAATATTTTATAAGGATTTTGTATGTTAAAGATGTAACAGTAGAGATGAAATAATTATTGTGTAAGAGTAATTTCTAAACATGTAGGATAATCTCAACAGATAAGGTATTGAGCACGGAAGTCTGCAGACACGGAGGGCATAAAATGGTATGGTGTAAAAATCATTATTTTGAAAGTGTAGTTATAGTTTAATGTTTGAAAACATTAAATTATCTATAACTCTATCTCTAATACCAATCTATAACACCCCCAAATTTAAGTTTGTAGCAGCGGAAAAGTAATTTGGGTGTTACGGGGAGGATCGAAGTTATAATCTCATAAAACGGCTTAAAAGATGCGTTTGGAAAGTTATTTGTCATTCAAATAATATTTTTAATAAAAGATGAACAATTTGATTTAAACTCTTATTAAAAGACTAGGCGAGTACCCGCGCCTAGCGGCAGCGGTTTCTAGCGGCAAACAATTAATGATATGCGATATTGTAGTAAGTGTTTCGTATAATGGTCAAAATAGAACGTGAAAATATCAAAATGTAATTTGCAAATGGTTGTGCCCGTGCATAGAAACGGAATTTTCTAGCGGCTTACTTAGTTTTAATAGTTTTCATTTCAAAGTATAAGGGGTATTAAAGGTGGTAAATTAGACAATTAACTTTATTTTTTTAGAATAATTAAGTTTTCAAAAAATAAGATATATGCAGTTATTAAGGTAGTCGTTTATGTGCGTATGCTTGCATGTTCTTTTATGTTTTAAACAAGGAGTTTTGGCACCCGGCGCTTTGATGCCGGGTTTTTTTTGGCTATTGTGAATATTTTAATGGTACTTAAAAAACGCAATTTTTCGGAAGATGTTTTGCAGTGATGGCATTGGTTGGTTTCTTGTATGTTGGATATTAATAGTGGTACCCTCTGGACATGCATTCGGATGGAGCTATTCGCGTTATTAATCTATGTTGTGTGCCTGCTATGCTTTTGTGTTACCGATTTTTGTGATTGAGAGTTGGAAATTAGTATTGGAATTTGTAAAGGTATTAGTAGTTGAAAATTAATACCGTTACACATCACTGGTCGATACCGACCAATGTCATCACCTATTAGGATAGTAGTATGTCTATGGTTTTAGTTACCTTACTACTATACATAATATCATACATATTATACAGAGTTTGTAGAACAACCAAGCTACCGTCTCTTCATGAAAAGGACTGACCGACCGCCGTTCAAGAGCTGGTTAAACGATGCTCAGTTCTTTTTGTGGCGTAGGAGATATGTCTACAATGCTACTGGTTGCCATTACGCTGCAAAACAAAGTTGCTGGTTAGCATGACTGTACATATAATTGCTTTAGTAATGAATAAATGCTTGCGGGAATTGGTTGTTGGTCTTATGCACACTTACCGTATACTTTGTCGGACATCCTTTGGTAGTCTAAGTTTATGATAGATAATAACTAAAAGCACCTTATGTCTATTATCACTTTTGTCAATACCTGTGAACAAGAAATAAGTTTACGGATACAGTTGTGTGTAGATACTATGTAGTCTCTCAATGGCAATGACCTAGGACATGAAGGATATAGTAGATAACATGGAGATATAATTCATATCATAAATAAGATGGGAATGTTAGCGTTGTTAGGAGGCCAGAGTATTTGTAAAGTGTAGATGCAACCACCTATGGTATGCAAACACAGTCGACACATCTATAGTATGCAATAAATAATTATCATTGAGTATGTGGCGTCATACTACTGAGAATATGTAATAGGTAAATAGATTGGGCAAATCTGTGTGAGCTAAAACTGTTGGCACAAAGGGCATTAGGTAAGCGGAAAGTACTAACTGTTAACATATTGCAACAGTAATTTGATGATAAACTTTTATACCAAGTCAAAGAAGCTGTTATACATATCAAAAAAGATATATATATATATATATATATATATATATATATATATATATATATATATATATATATATATATATATACATATATATATATATATATATATATATATATATATATATATATATATATATATATAAAAAGGCTGCGTAAAATTACGTGACAATGAAATTTAACATATAAAAATTTTTGACTGTCACATGGAATAAAAGAACCTATTCGCCTTTAATTTTCATTAGAAAATCTTTATAGACTATATTTTCAGTCGTGTTACGGAGCTGGTTGTTTTGTTGGTTAATAAGTATCTTCTGCCCTCCGGGAGATGTCGCCCTTGATAATGCCACATATAACTGGCTGTGGCCGAAAATAAGGTTCGGTTCTATTACCATCTTTTGGAGCAGATGTTTCAGTGACCACACTCGTTATAGTGGTGCCAAGTGTGTCATTTTCAACAGTAGCAGCACACACATCACCCAAAGGGTCACACAAACGGTTTGATTCATTTAGTATATTATAACTATTGTTTTTAGGGGCTGATTTTGATTTAGTTCTCATATTTTTAGAAGCATAATTAACAACACAGAAACAATAACTCAGAGACAAAAGACAAAGCAAAAGCAGCCCCTAAAACATGAACATAAACAAACCTTACACCGCTACCCTACCACTATATTTAAGCAGCCTCCACACTCTAGTATTAGTTTTAGACAGCCACAAAGAACCTACGAAATCAGTTTTAAGCAGCCTCCAAATAACTGAATAGACTTTAGATCTAACATCATCCCCGTTACAAACACCCAGAGATAAAAAAAATAATAGCTTGACTCAGGAGTCTTCATGAGTGCATACAAATTGTTGCATAAAACTACCATCAATTCCATAACAACTCATCGGACTAACAAAATCATCATAGCCAAATTACATTCAAATCCTTTAAAAAATAGACAAACACGTATATACCGTTCTAATTAAACATCAAAAGCATTATAATGCACATCTATAAGATCTCGTAAAACCTACACAACCTAAAACAAATGACTACACACAACAACCACGCCAAAACTCTCGTGACCAACACCACTGAAACCACCCACCTCCTTCTTAGCACTAAATTAGCACCCTCAATTCTAAACCTTTGTATTTAATTAACTATCAAATTAACATATTAAAGGCAATAAATTAAACCATTACTCTCTATATCTCAAACGATCTAAAAAAAAAATAATAATAATAAAAAAAAAAACTCAAATCACATGGTTTTTTGTGAACAGATTTTAAAACTAGATCTCGAAAGATATTAACAACCAAAATTACCTTAGACAACAAAAAGTACACAAAGCCGCTACCATTGAAATCGCAATCAAACCACCAACAGTAGTCTTTGTAAACGCAACAACCTAAACACCAAGCAAAACCACCCGATCTACCACCAATACCACACATAACTGAAACCACCAAACCCAGTGGTTTCGCCGGATTGTGGCGGCGGATGATGAGGAGGTGGTGGCGGCTGAGGAGGAGAAGATGGTGTGTTTGAGGAGATGGTTTGTCATTTGAGAGAGAAGATAATCGTATGTTTTTGGTGTATGTAAATATTTGTTGTGTTATTTTTTTAAGGTGTAGAAAGAATTGTCTCAATCTTCCTACTTTCATGTACATTCATTGACAGTTCATGTACATTCATCTACAGCTTTTTATTGCCATATAAACTTTCCGCATGAAAAATTGTGTGTATGAAACAAGTTTCTACTCCATCAATGTGTTACCGAAATTAGTTGGCAAGGGCATTATGGGCATTGACCAAAAATTCAGTTTTCACTTTTCACATTTGACTATTTTTCCATTATAAGTAGTTAAGATATAAAGGCTTGAAAGAATGACATATTTAATTTTTAATTCATTTTAATTTATCAGAGTAATAAATGTCTGCTCCGTGTCTTGTCCTGCTCCATTAAATTACCTGAGATACACATGCTTAAAAGTGTCAACACAAAGGTTGGTGAGTTCATAGAGTTTTATGGAAAACCATTTATTTTGATAGATTTCAGGAATATTTGATAATGATAAATACAAACAGGTAGAACAAGTATTGAGTGATGTTGATTTTTAATCACAGATAATTCATATAGATATTCAATCAATTTCAAATAAGGAATCAATAATCCTAACACGAGATGGAAACTCATGATGCTAATTTAATAACATGTACAATTCAAGTCTGGTCAAATTCCTATACAGCTGTGTCTAAATATATGTTGAAAACATACATTTCCTTATGGATATTGCACCAAGCCTCATGACATGCAAAACGTTAACAAAAGAGGTGATTTATCAAGTCAATGATAAATTTTGCCCTCTTATAATAGGTGATTTGCCAATTCCTATTTTTATTCAAATATAGTGTATCACGACTAATACGACTAACCATATGCATATGGCATTCCGTCAAGTATTAGTGGGATAGGAGGTCAATCCTTAACAGGTTTCGAAGCTGTTCACTATATTCGCGCTCACATACTAGTGATTAATGGCTCATGATTGAGGGACTTTATGGCGATGAAGGTAACTTAGGCAATATCAAGGTAATAATAGAATCATTCAGAATAGTATAGTATAGTCAAGTATCATGCCACATTAATCAATTTGGGAACATTATCATCGGAGTATCAGTATTTCAGTTAAGTAATTCGCCAGTAACATATATATATCACATGCCACAATAATCAAATTGGAAACAGTATTATCTGAGTATCAGTATTTCAGTTAAGTATTTTGCCAATAACATATATATATATATATATATATATATATATATATATATATATATATATATATATATATATATATATATATATATATATACTAGATTTCAAAGCCCGCCCGATGGGCGGGCATGACTTATAATTATTGTTGGGCAAAGAAATTTAATCAAAATAAACTATAAACATACCAAATTATTTATTGATTACATTAAGAATGAAAAGAAATATATATGTTTGTCGAATATGAGAGAAAAAAGATACAAAGTGGTCTGCAAGAACAACCTATACGACCAAAAAACTGTAATGCGAAATAAACTTCTTTGTATACAATGGTTGAGACAACCACGTTTAATTATCCACTTCAAGCATACTACAAAAAATTAAGCAAAAGTAAATCAATTATAAACATACCGTCATATTTAGTGAGTGCATTAAGAATGAAACGAAATTAAACTAAACGTGTATATAGAACGAAATGTATACAGTTATTACTCATGAAAGTTTAACACAAAATGCAAGAATACAACCGGATCACAAAAGAATAATAAAACCCTTATTGTTATCCTTTGGTTGCGGCTTAAGAATCCTTGTAATACTATGTAATTCACCACACCACACCGCTAAAATGTTGGAAGGTAAGTTGCAATGTTGTCGTAACTTAGAACATCCGGATGATAAGCTGTGTTTGGTTCTAAAGTTCCGCTCCACCAATATCCTCATTGTCCATTCGGATCCTTCATGAGCCTTCATATTTATAATGGTGCACCATTCCTATGTGTGTCCTTGTTGTAATCCTGATATAGTTCTCTAACAATAGAATTAAATATATATATATATATATATATATATATATATATATATATATATATATATATATATATATATATATATATATATATATATATATATAAAATAAAAAAATCCACTATGCAACAGTTTCGTTAGTGGCGTGATCAATTATAAAGCATAAGATAACTAAAACAAAATATGAAACTCAATTGGAGTAAATAAGCAACCATAGCATAACTGATAGAAAATTGAAACTCAATTGGAGTAAATGGATTTCAACATGAACATGTTGCATGAAGTGAGATGTAAAACAGATGCACACATAATAAAATGTCCAAAATTTAAGGGTTCTAACCTGTTGTGGACATCTTTACTCATTAGAGGATCAGAGTACTGTTTATGAAGTACTTAGAAGGAAAAAAAACGTTTTTGTTGGTGTGTAAAAACGAATACATGGTAAGAAGGATTAAGTTTTTAAGGAAAAATCAAGCTACCTGATTACGTACATTAGCATATTTAACTTGCATTGCCTGGTTACTTGTCTTCATGTGAAAATCATGTTGTACAAAGAGTGACAACTTCATTTAAGTGATCATTCAATATATGATATCCTTTAAACCGGATACAAAAGTGATTGAGATGCTTGCAACTCATCAAATATTAGAAAATAGAAACTTACTTGAAGCGTAGTTAACTAAAATATGCTCTTCTTATGTTGAAGTATTTTAGGAGCACCAAAGATCCGTCACACATACACATTTTGTAATCTATAATATAGGTGAAACTACAATTTGTTAGCGTGAGTGTGTGAAGAGCCAAGCTTATGAGCTTTTTCAAATTTAAATAAGCTTATACACTCAAATAATATGCGAAACCAAACACACCCTTAGTAGATCTGTAAGAGATAAAGGGGTCAAAAAAATGAACCAAGATATATACTGAGAACACTCGATTATAATAGTATATCTAAGAATCTAAGATCAAAATCCAGTGTGCTTTACTCTTCTCGCAAGTCTTATATGGTTATAATGTAATTGCTATATTTCCTTAATATTGTCACCATATTTAATATTTCCAATGTAGTTCTATAATACAATTGTCTTTTTTTGTTTAACCTATTGATGTACCAAAAATGACTTATTGACTTGCCATTGTTATATTATAATTTGATACAACTAAAAAAGGAATTGGTCAAATGGTTCGAAAGTGTCAAAAGTCACCCTGTGTAAAAATTTATAGGCAACAAAATAGCTCTGCAAGCACTCATTATCTACAACTTTTTAAGAAAATGGACAAAGAAAAAACCTTAGATCTATATTTTAATCTTAAAAAAATTTCAGTTTTTAGTGTATAAAAAATATATGACATTTTTATTAAAGTGCATCATGAATTTTATCAAAAAATATTATTTTGCCCCCCGTACTTTAAATTCCTGAGTCCGCCACTGGATAGAGTAGTATTTGGTTTTAAGATGAATGCTATTGTTAGAAAAATCCTTATTGACGTAGGTATATATCAGACTTATATGAATAAGGCACAAAATATAAGTTTTCCTAATATAGGAGTGTCATCATTAACGTTTGGAACCTTGGAATTGCACCTCTTAATTTTATCATTGAACATGTATAGTAAAAAATAATTAAACAAAAATCCGGACATCCTTACTTAATCTTATAAAGATGAATAACATAAGTCATTTGCATATTTACAATCTTGTTTATTTATTTAAATGTCACAATAACTTGTGCTTTTGTTTTAAAATTTATAAATAATATTTATAAATAACAACTACATGTATGCGGTTTTAAAAAATATATATATAAAGTATGGGGGTATAGTTTAGGCATTATTTATTCAATTTATATAGTTATTAGAAACATGAAAGATGATATGTTTACGTAAGTCAATTTACTTTATTTAACATTTAAGAACTAAAGTTTTATTAATTATCCTTTCATTTTTTTACAAAAGGAACACATGTGTTTTATACATGCTTTTTTTGCTAGAGGAAATTTTAATAAGTTAGTTTGAACTCATTGTTTGAATCTTGACTTTCAATTGTTCAAAAGGATGATTTAGTTTTTCCCACATGACAATATTTATCTCTCCTATTTGTCCAACTAAAACCTCTTAAAAGATTTGATTTCACATTATGTATGTTCTCTTATTATATATAAAAGACATGTCATCTTTATTTTTGCGCAATACTACGATAATAAGGGATAATCACAAAAACCTACAATGCACAACAAATACCAAAAAAATTAATTTGCTATATTGCACTATAATTATCAAACCAAAATAATGTGTACATTTGATATTGAACAATACAAAATTACAATAGTAGCACAAAAGCTATGCATATTTGATCAATTTACAACAACAAAAAAGGGCAAACAAACTTTTTGTCATCCCTTTCTTGGTATCACGGACAACTATTCACTATGGCCGCAACACCGATTTAGTTATGTCCAAATTAAAATTAGAATAAAGTACGATTGGTATGCAAGTTGTAAATTAATACGGAGTATTATGTTAACCGAAAGTCAATAACCAAACACAGTTTACGTTTGTGGATTCATTGAAAATTGACAATAGCGTCTAATTTGATCTACTTGAAATTTGACTATCGTAACTTACAGAAAAAGATCCAACAACTCATCTGTATAGGTGAACCTTTTATCACATTAATGACTGAACATGAAAGATAATTTTCTAAATATAAGGTAGAACAATATGTTCAAAGTTGAAACTCAGGGTACAAAGCTCATATTAACATTCTGTATCACAAACTTAATTATTTCTTACAACATTCTCCTAACATGTCACCATCTGTTGTGGGAGCACCATCAAACTCCTGATTCCGTTTATCAACTTCTGCAATCATATGAGAAAGCAAATCTTAAGTAGGAGTAGTGGTTCCATCAGCAAGGTCTTTTCTCCTTTGCGCTATTATCCCATTAATGACTTCTCTAATCTTGTTTGAAGCCTTAAGCAAATGTGTACTTTGCAACAAATGGGCAAACTTCACCCTGCAACAGTTATGACACATTACATAAGAAGAAAAATAGATTAATGTGATGGTATTCGACTTCCCATGACCCATTACGTATGTACGTATATCATGGGTCAGTAAGTGACTATAGTCACATATATAAGAGGTTATTTAATCACAAAAAACAGCATATTTAAACGTAATTTTAAACGCTAACTCAGAATCCAATAATCCCCCAGATGTTGTCTCAACTCAGAATCCATATCCAATATATAATTCTTAACAGCATGCACTCTCTTTCAGTTAACTTATATACCAATAAGAACAATTTCAGATAAAGTGTATATATAAAGAAAGTATATATGTCAAGCCTGCTTTCTTTTTTCCATATTACCAAACGCTCTACAAACATGTTTTGTGACTTAAGTAAACAATCTCCAATGTTTAAAGTTATACTATCTGCTTTAAGCACCTATGTCGTGTTACAGAAACATTGGACTCAATCTCCAATGTCTCAAGTTACAGAAACAGTCAAGAGATCACATCTAACCTCTTTCAACAACGAAGATTGATTCCAATCATCATCTTCACCATCATTGGATTCAACATCGATCACACGGTTTTTAGAGAAGCTTCTGCTCGTAGATGCCCTACCAAGCACACTCCTAACTTCATTAGCAGCGACCGGGATCTCCAAGAGCAAAGGCCTAATCACCAACCCACTGCAAAAATTTAACAAACATATCACATGCCGGATAAAACACATTATTATATAGTTATAACTTCATTGCACATGATACTATATTATAAATGTCAAATTTGATTTTCCAAACACAGTCTCACACACTGGGTGTATTCGGGATTGCATTTGCAAAACGGAATCCCAGTCAATCCAACCCATTTTTTTTTCCAACAATTGGTTGCTTAAGACTTTCTATCTATGCAATAGCATAGTACACTTTCAACTAACCTTGGTATCCGTCTCCATCTTAACAACATTCCTTCTTGTACCCGCCAGCACCATTGTCACAAGGATTTTGCAATAATGTTTCGGAAGCAAAGAGTAAACCATATCCTTCCTTGAGTTTCACTTGTGTTGTTAAACAACAAACCTACACTTGACTGTTAAATTAGATATGGATTTACATCAAAACTTAAATAGTAACAGTAGGAATGACACATTGACAAACACAAATCCATTCCAGCATAGAAGACATTGGTTTCACAAACACTACCCACCGTAAAATTAAGCACCACTGGGCCCGAAACAGCGGCTGAATAGATCATCACCATAGTGTCATTATAAATTGAGAATAAAACTTTACCAGCTTTTTTTTCTTGGTTTGCAGACATGGTTTTTAATGCCATAAATACATACATAGTTCATACCAGGCTGCGGGCAAAAAGTCGCAGGATCACAGACAATGCCTGTAGTAAAAGCAAATAACTTCGGTCCAAGCTCTCCGCCTGCAATCATTGGAGAAAACTGTCAGTATACACGTACGGAATATACGCTAAAGTAGCAGGTGCTGCCATCATATTATGAATAGGCTGATAATATAATATCTTCACTCTCGAACGGCTATTATATAAGCTTACGAAACCAAAGAATACACTGGAAAAAAATATATAAAAACTCTCACCAAAGTATTCGAAATCACGATTGACACCATCCTGTGTATTTTCACCTTCGGGAAAAAAGGGTCAAAGATCAATATCTGATGGAATCCTATTGAACCCACCATTATCAGGTTATGCTAAAACCAAAGAAAATTTGTTTGCCTCGTGTATTTCGCAGTCTTCAAAAGCTCAAGACCTTCTTTGTTTTCCTACTTACAAATAAAAATGAAACTCTTTAATAAATCAACCAAGTACGATACTGAACTTTGATTATAAGAATATATTGTGAAGAAGAGACGGATCTGAATGTTTGGAGCAAAACCACCTTCATTGCCAACATTTGTGGCATCCTGGCCGTGTTTCTTCTTGATCACAGACTTTAAGGTGTGATACCTGACCCAACAATTATGACAGACATCTGGGTCACACTCACGACCTGCAACACGGCATTGGCATTGGTGGCATCTGCATTGAGACTTAGTACAGTGACACCCCTTATACTGGTTCCTACAGCTTTTCGGGCACCTAAAATATCATATTATGTATATATTTATCAGTGAAAATAAATATAAATGCCATTATAATGTACATTTTCTAATATAAGTTACATACCCGCAATACTTCACAGCAGTTGGAACTCTTTAAGCAATGGCAGGCCTTTCCACAACCAGACTTGCAGTCACATGGATTATATTGCTTGATAGTCCGGTTCTCGTTAGTACTTCCTCTCGATGTTGGTCGACGTGCAACATACTTTCCAAAATGGTTTTGTCTCTTGGCTTTATTCTTTCGCTAAGCTGATGATTGTGGCTCCTAACACCACAGACACATAGTAAAACAAAATGCAATTAAACGACTATCGTCTTTCTAAATAAATAACTATAATGTGCTCATTCTATGAATTGATTAATTAGAAGAGAATATTTTCACTAAAACCTCATGTTCATTCATAGGACATGTAGCAGATGGTCCTGCTTGGCCAGCATGCATACACTTGTACACTTGTATGCAAGTCTTGAGTCCAGGAAGAGTCTCTTTCGCCATGAGGCTTCACGTCCATATGCCATGCATACACAACTTCCCCTAACCTATGATAAAGAAGGATGTGCCACCCATATCAAACCCAATTAAGGGTTTCTCTGTCTCAACCTCGAAAAGGGTCTGCGAGTACATGATGACACCACCTGTAGGACCCGACAACACGGCTTTATGACCTGAAAATCTACTTTCAGAACTGGTAAAATAGTAATTAAAAGTAGCAAAAAGTGCATGTTCAATACACATGAAACTCGTAGCCATTCTATTTAAAAATTAACAGGTACAAAAATGATTCACTCTTGTTAGCATAAATGAGAGTTGATACTATTTTTGAAAAGAAGTTCGCCAAAAAGTGTTTCGGGTCGACCCAACCTTTATCATTATTGATCGTTTTGATCCATTACTCAAACTACCCGACCCACCCATTATTTCTACCTATAAACTAAACCCTCTGAATTTTACAGGTACCACAATTCTTTCTGCTGTAAAAAGCATAGTTAATCGAAACACCAAAGTAGTCTACAAAAAGAATCCAGACAAAGAGTATTTTAAGTCCAACACTTTTAATTACACTATAGTCGTGGTAGGAGAGCCACCGTACGCTGACTTTTTTCACATATAAAAATAGAATCTAACATGTTCAATACTTCAATTGCAGAAAATATTGATCATAAATTCGTAGTAAAGAATAATGGACTAACATTTTCCTATTATATATATATATATATATATATATATATATATATATATATATATATATATATATATATATATATATATATATATATATAATTGATACGACCCGTTAAGGTTATATAATATATATATATATATGGTATGATGACCAGTGGCTGAACTCAACAAATTACATCAAGTTTATGGCTGTGGCAGAATGCCAGAATGTGTGGGAGCTAGTGTTAGAGAAGAGATGAACTCATGAAAGTGTAGCTGTAGTGTTAGTTTGAAATTTTTTTAAACAAATAAGAGGGCGAAAATTCCCGCTCATATTTTTGGAGAATTAGACCAGGTCTTTAGCTTAAGACAGGTCTGCTTTAATTAATAAATAGAAGCCGAGTTTCAAAGTTTGTACCGGTCTATATTAGATTTTTTATAGACGTGTTCTCAGTTTCAAATCAGTTCTCTATTTGTTACTTTCATTAATACCAGGTTTTTTCATTTAAACGGGTCTTTATACTTTGTGGCGGGTAAACAAACATTTTTTCTAGACTCAACCGGCAGTGTCGGGCTTGACACCCTCTTTACATTGGCCAATCTGAATAAAAATGCAGAAAACGGCATGCCAATATTTAAGGATAAGTTTTTCACCTCATTTGCACTCGGCCAAAGTCCTCCATGTAATTCAGAATTCTCCCATGTCAAATTTCTAGACTACAATCAACAAAATCTGAATTAGAGGTGATACTAATTAACTTAAAATCAGGTCAAGCTGGGTTGTACATTATATAACCTGATATCTGCAATGTGGTTGTGCTATTGCTAGAATTCAAGCTGTTCATGGGGTTCATATTCTAATTCATCTGACCTTGTGACTGCATATAACCATGTAAACATCCCAATTAAGATATTACATCTGTGATGTTCAAGTTGATCATAATAAAAACAAATATTAATACCGATATAATATAATAGCTTGCGAATGTAAAATATAGAAAGTGAGAGAAGCTGTCAAGCCTTTTCCTAAAATGTCTTTACAAAACAATGTATCCATAGCAATCCCTTCTCACCCCGTATAAGTGTCCATGGTAGATTTAACATTTTTACAGCTCTCAACGACGTTAAAATCGTTCATGAAAAGGTAGGGAATTTCCCTGCAAATATAAATAAACCCATTCATTTGTTTATTAAAATCCTCACCACATGATCAGTTTCTACTTGTGTACATATTTATGGTAAATGAATAGATGATAAAGAGAAGAATATGGGAATAACTAAAGCCAGAATGGTTACCTTGAAAGCACAAAGCAAAAGAGTGTTGTTTCTTTTAATCTTCTGGCCTGTCTTCCAAAACTCAACACACAAAATAGTTTATTGAAAATTTAAAGTACATAAAGATTTAGCCTAACATGTACGTATAAAATAACAAACAAAATAATAATTATCTAAAGGTTTAAACACAATGAAAAATCAAATCCCTTCATGTGCATAAAAATCTTCAGCCTTTGTCCTCTAAGCTCATTCTGGTTTATCTCGTCCACAATGCTTCTGAATTGGTTTTCATGTAGAAGTGGTCCAGAGATTCGAAAGCAATCATTGAAACGACACAATAACAAATCAATATCACAGTAGATGAATAACAAAAACATGATCAGTACAGAATTGGTTCAAACATGCAGCCAATAGCTACTCTATTAACCCATCGTTAAAAACACAACCATTATCAGTTAACACCCTTAAATCAATTGCAAAAGGCAAACGTGTGGATTGTACTTGCTGTTAAGCTGCACTCGTATGTTCAAACAATCCAAATCTCCTTACTCGACCTCATGCCTAATTGCATATATTTATAACGTAATAGATTGACATAATGGCAGATAAACCTAAACGTAAAAAAAATAATAAAAAAAATAATAAAAAATAAAAACCTGTAAATATTCTAAGTGACCTCGTGAGTATTTTATCAACATCATATTATGTTGAACCTGCAAAAAAAAGAAAAAAGGAGATGGAAAGAGACCTAAACGTATAATGATGTTCATGGAGAGAATTTTGATGATTAGGGTTTCTGAAAAAAATATACGTGTGTTTTTTTAATAATAGATAATTTGTTAATTTTATATAATTAAGGAATAGATATTTTTAGGTTTATAGATTTGGTTTTGCAAAATATAATCCAAAAAGTGTGTTGGTCTAGTGGTTATCATGTTTGTTTGCGGACTAATGGACCTAGGTTCGATTCTTGTAAAGCCTAAATTTTTAATTTTAATAAATCCGAATTTTACACAAAAATCAATTAAATCAAATAAATGCCATCTGAAATTTTAACAAAACTTAAAAAAATTATAAAAATTGCTTACATGGATTAAAAAAATTATAAAAAGTTGCTTACATGGACAGAATGTGATGACATGGCTGCTAATAACAATTACTGGGCAATGAGGTGGTGTTTTCTTGAATTATCTACGTGTAACGCCTCCTGTTATATATATATATATATATATATATATATATATATATATATATATATATATATATATATATATATATATATATATATATATATCACATCTTAAGTCATAAACCATATCAGATAAATATTAATTAGGAAATTGATTTGAATCATGTAATTTATTCATATACTTATAAAATTATCAAGTATATGTAAGCATGTATCTCCCCCAATGAGTTAAAAACAAGTATTGAAAATGGGGCTATGACTCACCTTGATTGATACGGGAATGATGAAAAGTAAAGTAGGATGAGATTACGAGAATGATTATGGAAACGTCTTTGATACGGAACCTGATAAATAAATTTATCTGAGAATTTAACCAAATACTATTTGGTAAACGCATAACGATAAATCGTTAAGATGAAAATATAATATGCTAGTAGAATTATTATGTTTATAATAATATGATGAAATATACTATTATTTCTAATGTTTTTCCTTTTTAACCATGATGATAACAATACGTAATGATAATTAGTTAAAAAGTCGTTATATATATTATTAACGTAAAATATATAATATATAAATAAAATGTAATAAAAATGCATATGACGTGATGGGTGACTAATGCGTGGGAATCGCAACAGGCTTTACCTCTCGAGGGATCTCGAGAAGCTTACAACCCCCACCAGGCAGTGTACCTGATCGTTGTAGTATAGTATAGTGACAAGTACCGGGGGATTGATCGTTCAGCTTGGGAATAGTGTCGCTAGGATTAGAAAGCCTAAATTACTAGGTCTAAAGATGAGAGATGATTATTTTTGTCTTTTTATATTTTTTTATGAAAGCAAGTAAAATCTCGGGTTTTGAAAGAGTGAGCGGAATTAGTTGCTATTCAACTAACCCAAAACTAAGATGCAATCAAAATAAAATACTAAAAATGAAAATAAACTAATTAAACTAAGGTTGTGAGCAGTAATTGGAGAAAATGTGTTTACTTAGACTTCACTACTCCCTAGATATCTTTTACATGTTAATTACTTGTTATAATTGCATGGATGACGGATCGTATTCTTTAATACCATTCATGGGGTGGCATACATAACTCCCCAATTCTATGAGCTCTTATCTCCTCCTACACCATGACCCAGCACAACTATAGGGATTGTAAACAGTGGCTCATGCATTAAATACAACCAATAAAGACCTAGTACGCCTCAGTTCATATTTCTTAAGACGTTCAAGCATGTTACCATTTGGAGATCTGCCAGTTTTCTTAAGCCTAACATATAAAATCATTCATCCAAGAACAAGAATAAACAAGTAATCAACACATAATCAATATCTAGGTTTCATTAGATCTAAGCAAACACAAAGGAGATCTAGCCTAGCATAATGGAATTGAGACAAGAACAAGATATAGACAACCAACACATAGACATATTGATTGAATTAGAAGAACACTTATCTCAATTACAATGCAAGGTATCAAGGGTTTGGAACCCTTGAAAAACCTGTAAAAGTTGCACCAAATTCGTCTTTAGGGTTTCTCCAAAACTTCTCCTTTTTTAATGTAAAAACTAGAAAACTATATATAGGAAAACTGGGCTGACGGCGTCAAGACAACCATGTGACGCCGTCACCTCGCCGCCAAATACTTCCTCGGACGGCCTTGATCTACTTATGACGGCCTGTGTGACGCCGTCACCAACCACGGTATTTTATTCTTGGCCTTTTGACACCGTCAGGATGACTTTTGACGCCGTCATCAACTACGGTATTTTATTCTTGATGTCTGACGCCGTCAGGGTGTAACTCTTGACGCCGTCACCTAGTGTTTCCAGCATGGAAAATTGATACTTTGTCGTTTTCTTCACTTTTATGCTCCAAAAACGTCCAAAATGGCTTCTTTTCCAGAATTTACTCTCCAAGTACCTAAAATCACAAAAGGAACGATTTAGGGCAATATTTGATCAAATAAAGTCGGATTCGGGCTTAAATGACCCCCTAAAAACGGATTATTTTTCGCCTCATCATATACCCTTACACTTGAGATTTGCTTGTCTTCAAGCAAATGCGCTTTTATTCTACTCAAAAGACAAGTTAGGGGTCATTTAACACTAATATAAAAGTAATTACAACAAATAATCGTTCCACTAAAGACCAATAGACAAGCACGGAGATCATACACAAGCACCTCACAAATAGTGTTTAGATACTCACATCTCTCGGGTGTAATAAAGTAATATAACATTATGGAAATGGAAGATATCTCTCACTACCTGTCATAGCAAAATAGATTACCATAGGCTTGGGAAAGGATCAAACCTCCACCACATGGCATAAGCACCTGGGATAAACTATCAAAGAGGTCTTGTAAAGGGTTGTAACGTTAGGTATAGGGATATGAATTATACGGTTTTGTTGGATAAAGCAAGCTTTACTTGTGGCGAGTTAACAATCTTAGTTAATTACATGTACAAGATGGCGTTGCTAAGCCAAGACTAGACTCGACTTAAGCTAATAAATGAAAAATTAACAAAAACATAAAATGAACATAGAATGAAACGGGATGGTAGTCCGTATGTTTTTTTTTATTTTTTATTTTATTTATTTTTTATTTATTTTTTTTTTTTGCATACACTCTTACCCTACCATCCAAAATAATACATCATAGGGAATGAACATTTCCCTTACACTTGAATCATTACATACTTTACATTAAACTAAACTAATGACTCGAATTAAGAAAATCAAAACACTTGGAGCACTTTTAAGATTAACGTACATATGGGGGTAATAATATTATGTTCTTCCCCATTACTCCATAAAATAAGTACTTACCCATGAGTCCCAATCGTCCCAAAACAATATGTACAAGGATATGACTCGACTTAGCAACCATGTAATCAATTAGAAAGTTAATTTAGGGTTTAACAAATAACAATAAGGCACTAAAAATGAGCGCATACACGGAAGGCTAAGGCGATTTGGGTGTACATTTAAGTGGGGTGTAACAAATTCTTCCTTTAAGTAAAATGCTTAAAGTTAGAAACGAAAAGATAGGCTCGGAGGGGTGTACTAGGGGTTTCGTGTACTAAAAATGAGTACAACGCTAAGGGTGTGGGAAAAATTAGTTGACTTAACTAGCCAAGTAATATGACTTAAATGGTCAAGTAATTATAATACGGGTTTAACACAAGGGTGATCCTAATGCCTCTTATCATGTAGTAAATCCTACCACACGAATGTAGTCTCACTCGCGGTCTCGGGATGCATCACTAACGCAAGTTCTAGAATCTAAATGCTACCGGTACACTCATAAGCACTAATAATGAATGCTTTTCCTATCAAATCTAAAGGCGAACCTCACATTTTTGGGTGGAAAATTTTTCTGAATATACGGTTATGTGCTAGTCATACAATCTCCTATCCATGAGACGCTTGCTATGGCTAAAGTTTCACTCCTAAATGTTGTAAAAAATTTTAAATTTGGCGCTAAAATTGCACTAACAAGTATTTCTCGTAGTTTTATTACACATCTACCATCAAACAAAACAAACTCAAGCGAAAGTGCATATGTAGGGTATCATCTTTTTACCCTCCCCTTACACTTAAGATGAACATTGTCCCCAATGTTCAAGTAAAGAATGTAAAAGTGAAAAAGTAAAGAGAATGAAATCAAATACTCCCCTGATTCGCTCGGTATGGATTATAGGTGGCCAGGTTAAATCTTCTTCCAAGAAAACGAACAATCAAAGCTTCCCTTCCAGAATATAAGTCATCTCCTTGTCGAACATAACCTGTAAAACCTGACAAAATAGACAAGACAACCTCGCGTAAAATCGGCGGCATCCTATATAAGTTCCTAAATCCTAGAAAACAAAGTAAGATATAATGCTTGTGGAATGAAGTTTGCAGATTTCCTGGAGATTATAAAACTTAATAATTCACAAAAACCATAAGACTCCGTTAGAAAAACAAAACTGGTAAAATTTCCAGATTTTTGACACCTGACGCCGTCAAGAGTAAAACTCTGACGCCGTCAGAATGGACCTGCAGAAATTCTTATGTTAAGTTTCCGGAAAATTTATGGAAAAACTTGGTCCTACTTCCTGGAAAATCCTGCAAAACTTCATTGTGACTCAATACAAGCATTTGACTCTAACAAATACGAATATACATGTTCATTTATTATTGTGGAGAATCATGATCGGTTTGTTTCTTAAAAACATATTTGGGGTTTCCCCTTACACTTATCTTTTGCAAAAATACTTTTAGGTTGGAGTTAAGACTAGGCCAAACAACATAGTAAAGTATTTCCACATTTTATTTGAGAAGCATGACCAACCAACAATAAAAATAAAACATGCATACGGAAGCAAATAACAATCAAACAAATAAAATCACACAAAACATGGGTTGCCTCCCAAGAAGCGCTTTTCTTTATTTACGAGTCTTGTAGCTAGACTCAAAGTCATGGGTTACTACGTGATTTCATCATTGGTTCCACTCTCTAGGTCGTCTTCTAAACTAGTATCGCTTTCATAGTGCAAGTACTTCAGATCTTCGAATTCGAAAACCTCTTGTCGATACTTAGAACCAAGCTTACTAACATTCTTAAAGAATCCACATGATAAATCAGAAATATTCCTACACCCTCTCCTAACATCTTCATCACACAAGATAAGTTGGGAGCTCATCATATCAAGCCCGTCACAATCTATTCCCTTAAGGTCTTTTTTCTTGTATGGCGTTTGGTATGAAATCCTCCTAATCCCATCAGTGAAGGTCATGATTCCGTTCAAGTCATCCACTATCAAATTAGTGATTTCACAAAAGGGTGCTCCAAAGACGACTTGTGATAACCTAGGGTCGACATAGTCCTCTATGTTATCCATAATTGTGAATTCCATAGGGAATGCCATATTTCCTACGAACACCTGGATTTCATGATCCTTACCAACCACTTTCTCTCCCTTGTAAATCATCCCCCATCTGCAGATATTGTTATAGTGAAACAATGACATAAAATTCTTTGGCAGGAATACATTAATGTATATGTTATCGAAGTACTTATGACCGATCATGCAGGGGATTTTGAGATTATCCGGATCACGTCGTCTTATCTTCCCCAACTCTCCATCCTTTGACCCATATAGATTCCCCTCAAGAGAGGGACGATACTCGTACACCTCCTCACTATTCCTACGAAAGATTATCTTCCTAACACCATTGGTGAGTACTAAACTACCATCTTTCTCATCAAGGATTGCTCCTGATTCATTGATAAATGGTATCCCAAGGACAAGGTGGGTTAACGTTTGATTGGTGAAAGGGTCCACGTCATCAACCACGGTGAGGTCAGTATTGTAAACAAGCTCTCCAATCCTAATTGATAAATTTTCTATTACTCTCTTGCACGCAACGTGCTCTGGGAAGGTTTTGTGGTATAGGGAGAGGGGGATTCTGTTGACTGGGAAGCTAGGATCTATATGACTATCGGTTAAGAGCTTTTCCTTAATGGTACAGGGGATCTTGAAAACTTTAGGGTTACTTTCCTTAGTATGATTGTTACCCACACTAATAACATCCTCCATTTTTCTCTCGGGTTCTTCTATAATAGATTTACCCAAAATGGTTGGATCTTTCTCGTGCTCTTCCGATTTCTCTTTCATTTCATCCGGTTTGTCGGATTCTTGCGCGGTGTATTGCTCGGGTGAGTCGGTAGGTTTTCTTGCCAAATCATGGTCAACCCTTGAGGTCTCATCTTTCGCTGTCTGACTGAATTTGTTAGGTTGTTGTTGGGTTGGGTTGGGTGTTGAAGCAGATATCGTGGTGATGGTGTTTACGAAGTGGATTGGTCCAGGGGGTTGACAGGTTCTTTTCCGTTAGGATACAGATGTTTGAATAGCTTGCTAGGACTTTTTATTTTTACAGGGGAGGCTGGTGGACTCATGATGGTAGCAGATTTAACCTCATTAACGGGAATGGGCCTATTATCAATATGCTCTTTGATAGCAGTCAACAGATTACAAATCTTGTTGTTTACATCATCCTGCTGTTGTTTAAATTTGGCCTCGAGCGTAGCGAGCTGTAGTTCTTGAGAGAGAATGAATTTCTTTAGAGTATCTTCACAGCTTTGCCTAGGAATGCCTTGTGATGGAAAATGCTCGGACCAAGTGAGCGGTGAGGAGTCATTGAAGGATACGCTTCGCGTTTGGTACCTTCTAAAATCAGGTTTATCCTTCCATGCCTCATAGGCTTCGGCAGAAGTTCGAGGACCCTGACCCATGTGTGATGATGTGAATTCGTTATAAGCACGTTTTGGAAGTTCCATGCAGTTATGGGTCTCATGAGGGCCATTGCATAGTTTGCATGTAGAAGCGATTCTGCTTACTTGGTTTGAAGGTTTATGAGCTTCGTAGGATTTCATGAGAGACTTGACTCGACCTTCAAGTTCCATGATCCTACGGTCGGGAGTGCTAGAATTGTTTGAAGGCAAAGATATTGCCTTGACCGTTTCGTTCAAATCACGGGGATCATTCCAACTTTCGTTGTCATAGAGAGCAAGATCTTCTATGAGTTCCCATGATTTCCGCACTAAGATCACGTAGCTTACCACCGGCCGATTGGTCAATGGTTCGCCTCGTGGAGATGTCGATATGGTCATAAAAGATTTGGACTTGGAGCCAAAGATCTATGCCATGATGAGGGACTTTTTGGAGTAAGTCCTTGAAACGAGTCCATGCTTCATAAAGAGATTCATTTTGACGTTGTTGGAACATCAAGATGTCATTCCTAAGCTTAGTAGTTCTCCCCGGTGGGAAAAATTGAGCAAGGAAACGAGTGGTGAGACCATCCCATGTGGTGATGGATCCCACGGGTAAACGCTCAAGCCATTGACTAGCTTGATCCCCGTAGAGAGAATTGGAATAGGCGTAAACGGGTAGTCTCTCTAGTTTCAACACCTAGGTCTATGGAATCTACGATTTTGAGAAAGTCCTTAAGATGTTGGTTTGGATCTTCGGAACGAAGTCCATGGAATGCACATCCGCTTTGCACCAACCGGATGGTGTCGGATCGCAAGGGGGTCACATTGGCTCCGGCGAGCTCAATGGTGTTTCGGTAGCCTTGATGGCTAGGTCGGGAGTACTCTCCTAAGGTTCGGGGCCTAAGGGGTTCTAATGGTGGGTTTTGTTGTGGTGGGATGATGGGTTCAAAGATGGTACCACCTTCCATGATGTCGGATGGTAAAGAGTTACGAACAAAGACACGAAGAAATAAGATAGACTAACGAAGAACCTAAAAATAAAAATAAAATCTTGCTAGAAAGGAATCTAGAAAGTAGACCTAATAAAAAGAAATCCTAACCTAGACAATAACTATTCCCCGGGCTGCGGCGCCAAAAACTTGATGCGTGGGAATCGCAACAGGCTTTACCTCTCGAGGGATCTCGAGAAGCTTACAACCCCCACCAGGCAGTGTACCTGATCGTTGTAGTATAGTATAGTGACAAGTACCGGGGGATTGATCGTTCAGCTTGGGAATAGTGTCGCTAGGATTAGAAAGCCTAAATTACTAGTTCTAAAGATGAGAGATGATTATTTTTGTCTTTTTATATTTTTTTATGAAAGCAAGTAAAATCTCGGGTTTTGAAAGAGTGGGCGGAATTAGTTGCTATTCAACTAACCCAAAACTAAGATGCAATCAAAATAAAATACTAAAAATGAAAATAAACTAATTAAACTAAGGTTGTGAGCAGTAATTGGAGAAAATGTGTTTACTTAGACTTCACTACTCCCTAGATATCTTTTACATGTTAATTACTTGTTATAATTGCATGGATGACGGATCGTATTCTTTAATACCATTCATGGGGTGGCATACATAACTCCCCAATTCTATGAGCTCTTATCTCCTCCTACACCATGACCCAGCACAACTATAGGGATTGTAAACAGTGGCTCATGCATTAAATACAACCAATAAAGACCTAGTACGCCTCAGTTCATGTTTCTTAAGACGTTCAAGCATGTTACCATTTGGAGATCTGCCAGTTTTCTTAAGCCTAACATATAAAATCATTCATCCAAGAACAAGAATAAACAAGTAATCAACACATAATCAATATCTAGGTTTCATTAGATCTAAGCAAACACAAAGGAGATCTAGCCTAGCATAATGGAATTGAGACAAGAACAAGATATAGACAACCAACACATAGACATATTGATTGAATTAGAAGAACACTTATCTCAATTACAATGCAAGGTATCAAGGGTTTGGAACCCTTGAAAAACCTGTAAAAGTTGCACCAAATTCGTCTTTAGGGTTTCTCCAAAACTTCTCCTTTTTTAACGTAAAAACTAGAAAACTATATATAGGAAAACTGGGCTGACGGCGACAAGACAACCATGTGACGCCGTCACCTCGCCGCCAAATACTTCCTCGGACGGCCTTGATCTACTTATGACGGCCTGTGTGACGCCGTCACCAACCACGGTATTTTATTCTTGGCCTTTTGACACCGTCAGGATGACTTTTGACGCCGTCATCAACTACGGTATTTTATTCTTGATGTCTGACGCCGTCAGGGTGTAACTCTTGACGCCGTCACCTAGTGTTTCCAGCATGGAAAATTGATACTTTGTCGTTTTCTTCACTTTTATGCTCCAAAAACGTCCAAAATGGCTTCTTTTCCAGAATTCACTCTCCAAGTACCTAAAATCACAAAAGGAACGATTTAGGGCAATATTTGATCAAATAAAGTCGGATTCGGGCTTAAATGACCCCCTAAAAATGGATCATTTTTCGCCTCATCATATACCCTTACACTTGAGATTTGCTTGTCCTCAAGCAAATGCGCTTTTATTCTACTCAAAAGACAAGTTAGGGGTCATTTAACACTAATATAAAAGTAATTACAACAAATAATCGTTCCACTAAAGACCAATAGACAAGCACGGAGATCATACACAAGCACCTCACAAATAGTGTTTAGATACTCACATCTCTCGGGTGTAATAAAGTAATATAACATTATGGAAATGGAAGATATCTCTCACTACCTGTCATAGCAAAATAGATTACCATAGGCTTGGGAAAGGATCAAACCTCCACCACATGGCGTAAGCACCTAGGATAAACTATCAAAGAGGTCTTGTAAAGGGTTGTAACGTTAGGTATAGGGATATGAATTACACGGTTTTGTTGGATAAAGGAAGTTTTACTGGTGGCGAGTTAACAATCTTAGTTAATTACATGTACAAGATGGCGTTGCTAAGCCAAGACTAGACTCGACTTAAGCTAATAAATGAAAAATTAACAAAAACATAAAATGAACATAGAATGAAACGGGATGGTAGTCCGTATGTTTTTTCTTTTTTTTTTTTTTTTTTTTTTTTTTTTTTTTTTTTTTTTTGCATACACTCTTACCCTACCATCCAAAATAATACATCGTAGGGAATGAACATTTCCCTTACACTTGAATCATTACATACTTTACATTAAACTTAACTAATGACTCGAATTAAGAAAATCAAAACACTTGGAGCACTTTTAAGATTAACGTACATATGGGGGTAATAATATTATGTTCTTCCCCATTACTCCATAAAATAAGTACTTACCCATGAGTCCCAATCGTCCCAAAACAATATGTACAAGGATATGACTCGACTTAGCAACCACGTAATCAATTAGAAAGTTAATTTAGGGTTTAACAAATAACAACAAGGCACTAAAAATGAGCGCATACACGGAAGGCTAAGGCGATTTGGGTGTACATTTAAGTGGGGTGTAACAAATTCTTCCTTTAAGTAAAATGCTTAAAGTTAGAAACGAAAAGATAGGCTCGGAGGGGTGTACTAGGGGTTTCGTGTACTAAAAATGAGTACAACGCTAAGGGTGTGGGAAAAATTAGTTGACTTAACTAGCCAAGTAATATGACTTAAATGGTCAAGTAATTATAATACGGGTTTAACACAAGGGTGATCCTAATGCCTCTTATCATGTAGTAAATCCTACCACACGAATGTAGTCTCACTCGCGGTCTCGGGATGCATCACTAACGCAAGTTCTAGAATCTAAATGCTACCGGTACACTCATAAGCACTAATAATGAATGCTTTTCCTATCAAATCTAAAGGCGAACCTCACATTTTTGGGTGGAAAATTTTTCTGAATATACGGTTATGTGCTAGTCATACAATCTCCTATCCATGAGACGCTTACTATGGCTAAAGTTTCACTCCTAAATGTTGTAAAAAATTTTAAATTTGGCGCTAAAATTGCACTAACAAGTATTTCTCGTAGTTTTATTACACATCTACCATCAAACAAAACAAACTCAAGCGAAAGTGCATATGTAGGGTATCATCTTTTTACCCTCCCCTTACACTTAAGATGAACATTGTCCCCAATGTTCAAGTAAAGAATGTAAAAGTGAAAAAGTAAAGAGAATGAAATCAAATACTCCCCTGATTCGCTCGGTATGGATTATAGGTGGCCAGGTTAAATCTTCTTCCAAGAAAACGAACAATCAAAGCTTCCCTTCCAGAATATAAGTCATCTCCTTGTCGAACATAACCTGTAAAACCTGACAAAATAGACAAGACAACCTCGCGTAAAATCGGCGGCATCCTATATAAGTTCCTAAATCCTAGAAAACAAAGTAAGATATAATGCTTGTGGAATGAAGTTTGCAGATTTCCTGGAGATTATAAAACTTAATAATTCACAAAAACCATAAGACTCCGTTAGAAAAACAAAACTGGTAAAATTTCCAGATTTTTGACACCTGACGCCGTCAAGAGTAAAACTCTGACGCCGTCAGAATGGACCTGCAGAAATTCTTATGTTAAGTTTCCGGAAAATTTATGGAAAAACTTGGTCCTACTTCCAGGAAAATCCTGCAAAACTTCATTGTGACTCAATACAAGCATTTGACTCTAACAAATACGAATATACATGTTCATTTATTATTGTGGAGAATCATGATCGGTTTGTTTCTTAAAAACATATTTGGGGTTTCCCCTTACACTTATCTTTTGCAAAAATACTTTTAGGTTGGAGTTAAGACTAGGCCAAACAACATAGTAAAGTATTTCCACATTTTATTTGAGAAGCATGACCAACCAACAATAAAAATAAAACATGCATACGGAAGCAAATAACAATCAAACAAATAAAATCACACAAAACATGGGTTGCCTCCCAAGAAGCGCTTTTCTTTATTTACGAGTCTTGTAGCTAGACTCAAAGTCATGGGTTACTACGTGATTTCATCATTGGTTCCACTCTCTAGGTCGTCTTCTAAACTAGTATCGCTTTCATAGTGCAAGTACTTCAGATCTTCGAATTCGAAAACCTCTTGTCGATACTTAGAACCAAGCTTACTAACATTCTTAAAGAATCCACATGATAAATCAGAAATATTCCTACACCCTCTCCTAACATCTTCATCACACAAGATAAGTTGGGAGCTCATCATATCAAGCCCGTCACAATCTATTCCCTTAAGGTCTTTTTTCTTGTATGGCGTTTGGTATGAAATCCTCCTAATCCCATCAGTGAAGGTCATGATTCCGTTCAAGTCATCCACTATCAAATTAGTGATTTCACAAAAGGGTGCTCCAAAGACGACTTGTGATAACCTAGGGTCGACATAGTCCTCTATGTTATCCATAATTGTGAATTCCATAGGGAATGCCATATTTCCTACGAACACCTGGATTTCATGATCCTTACCAACCACTTTCTCTCCCTTGTAAATCATCCCCCATCTGCAGATATTGTTATAGTGAAACAATGACATAAAATTCTTTGGCAGGAATACATTAATGTATATGTTATCGAAGTACTTATGACCGATCATGCAGGGGATTTTGAGATTATCCGGATCACGTCGTCTTATCTTCCCCAACTCTCCATCCTTTGACCCATATAGATTCCCCTCAAGAGAGGGACGATACTCGTACACCTCCTCACTATTCCTACGAAAGATTATCTTCCTAACACCATTGGTGAGTACTAAACTACCATCTTTCTCATCAAGGATTGCTCCTGATTCATTGATAAATGGTATCCCAAGGACAAGGTGGGTTAACGTTTGATTGGTGAAAGGTTCCACGTCATCAACCACGGTGAGGTCAGTATTGTAAACAAGCTCTCCAATCCTAATTGATAAATTTTCTATTACTCTCTTGCACGCAACGTGCTCTGGGAAGGTTTTGTGGTATAGGGAGAGGGGGATTCTGTTGACTGGGAAGCTAGGATCTATATGACTATCGGTTAAGAGCTTTTCCTTAATGGTACAGGGGATCTTGAAAACTTTAGGGTTACTTTCCTTAGTATGATTGTTACCCACACTAATAACATCCTCCATTTTTCTCTCGGGTTCTTCTATAATAGATTTACCCAAAATGGTTGGATCTTTCTCGTGCTCTTCCGATTTCTCTTTCATTTCATCCGGTTTGTCGGATTCTTGCGCGGTGTATTGCTCGGGTGAGTCGGTAGGTTTTCTTGCCAAATCATGGTCAACCCTTGAGGTCTCATCTTTCGCTGTCTGACTGAATTTGTTAGGTTGTTGTTGGGTTGGGTTGGGTGTTGAAGCAGATATCGTGGTGATGGTGTTTACGAAGTGGATTGGTCCAGGGGGTTGACAGGTTCTTTTCCGTTAGGATACAGATGTTTGAATAGCTTGCTAGGACTTTTTATTTTTACAGGGGAGGCTGGTGGACTCATGATGGTAGCAGATTTAACCTCATTAACGGGAATGGGCCTATTATCAATATGCTCTTTGATAGCAGTCAACAGATTACAAATCTTGTTGTTTACATCATCCTGCTGTTGTTTAAATTTGGCCTCGAGCGTAGCGAGCTGTAGTTCTTGAGAGAGAATGAATTTCTTTAGAGTATCTTCACAGCTTTGCCTAGGAATGCCTTGTGATGGAAAATGCTCGGACAAGTGAGCGGTGAGGAGTCATTGAAGGATACGCTTCGCGTTTGGTACCTTCTAAAATCAGGTTTATCCTTCCATGCCTCATAGGCTTCGGCAGAAGTTCGAGGACCCTGACCCATGTGTGATGATGTGAATTCGTTATAAGCACGTTTTGGAAGTTCCATGCAGTTATGGGTCTCATGAGGGCCATTGCATAGTTTGCATGTAGAAGCGATTCTGCTTACTTGGTTTGAAGGTTTATGAGCTTCGTAGGATTTCATGAGAGACTTGACTCGACCTTCAAGTTCCATGATCCTACGGTCGGGAGTGCTAGAATTGTTCGAAGGCAAAGATATTACCTTGACCGTTTCGTTCAAATCACGGGGATCATTCCAACTTTCGTTGTCATAGAGAGCAAGATCTTCTATGAGTTCCCATGATTGTTCCGCACTAAGATCACGTAGCTTACCACCGGCCGATTGGTCAATGGTTCGCCTCGTGGAGATGTCGATATGGTCATAAAAGATTTTGTAACACCCCAACCCGATAAGGGTAGAAGTATTACATTACAGTGACATATCAGAACAAACACAAGCATATGATTCATACATACAAAAGAAATTCAGGGTTTACAAACGAAAATCTGAAACTACAAGGTTACAAAATAAATACTAAGTCTAAAAGATAGGAGCTTCTTCTAATCATCTCTAGTCCAGCGTAACTATTAAAGCATAGTCTTCTAAGTCCAGTCACACTCTCTTCCCATAACCCAGCTTCCTACTAAAACCTGCCGCAGGAAAAGGAAATGCGGCTGAGCTTAAAAAGCCCAGTGAACAGATACATATACAAAGCAATGATAATGAAACAGAACTGAAATAAGTGCATTGGAGAAATAGAATAAAGAATAGATAAAAGAGTAATAGAATAGAAAGAAGAAAGGATAGTCATCTACCACGAGCCCAAAACTCAAAGTCATATCTCAACATCATAATCTCAAAGTCATAATCTCACAATCAGAGGGGATACCTCTCAGGCAACCAGATAATATGAGGGGTGTCCTCATGTATCAAAAGGGTGGAGTAGCTAGCTCCCAGAAATTGTGAAAGGCGTGTATTGCACACAGCACCAGTCACCTCAAAGTCAACTCAAAGTCATAGTTAAATCCACTAAGCATACATATCTAGGATTGCAATCCATACGCCCCCTACTCAAAGTCAATCTCAAAGTCATATACTCAAAGTCATAATAGCCGGCAGATAATCATAAAAGGGACGGCGTGAGAAATCACTCACCCACACATGAGTCATGCCAGTGGTGCATCACAGACATGCCTATGGTACCTCCATAGGTAGGAAAAACATAAATGGCTCGGGTATCAAACTAAGAGTCAGGTCTCAAAGTCATGCAAAAGGTCATATAGCAAAGGTTTATCTCAAAGTCATCTCAAAATCATCTCAAAGTCATAGCAAAGATTCAGAATATCAAAGGTCATAATATCCAAAGTCATATCAATGGTTCAGAATATCCAAGGTTCATTCCCAAAGGTTCATTTCAAAAGATTTGTTATTAAGTTTCGTAAGTTCAAAATAAAATGTGAAAGAGTTAAGAGAAAATAGATTTAAAACTTTAATAGTTATTTACCCATTTCATCTCAAAGATCTCCCTCTTTAAACATTCTTCATAAAAGCCAATTAATCCTTCCTTTAAAATGGTTTCGTTTCAAAATCATAGAGTGTCATTTCAAAACAGTTTCCTTCCATAACATCAAGTTGTATTTTCAAAAGGTTTTCATATCAAATTATCATAAAAGATGAACCAGAGATATCGGATATTCAAAGGTCAGAAGTCATCGTAGTGGCAAAAGAAACGGATCACGAATCATGAGAAACCTTACTAAAAGGTTAGAATATCTGTACCTTATTCGCAAGCACAGAAATAGAAACAGATCAGAAATAGAAGTGGCTCAGGATCTCTCCTTCTTCACACCTAGAGGAGAAGAGGGGGAATCATAATTCATTCTCAAATTCATGCCTTTCCATTTTAAGTAACTTTCCCTTTTTAGCAGGTTTCTATAAATAGTAGTTTCCACTTTTAGAAAATTTCCATATTTAGAAAGTTGAATCATTATTAATGGTAATAAGATATCTTTTAACATAATTACACCTTTGGTCCTTGGGGTTTCATAACTTTGCATTTTATATCCTTTACTTTCCAAAATTACACTTTAAACCTTTTAGTATTCAAAGTTACACTTTAAACCCTTAACTTATCCATTTTACATAATGAGCACTTATTTTAAGATGTTATACGAATGGATACTCAAACTTTCATAATTTACACTTTAAGTCCCTCAAGTTATAAAAGTTACATATTTAACCCTTTCATTTACAATTTCAACTTTTAATTATCAATAATTACATATTAAGCCATTAAATGGTCAAAATGACTCATAAACCCCTGAATATATTAAATTACTCAAAACAGCTCTAAGTTTCTGAAAATTACATCTTTAGTCCCTCCATTTCAATTATTTACAAAACAAACCCTAATTAAGTTTAAAATACATTTTAATCCATTTAAATGTAAAACTTACACTTAGCACCCTCATCATATATTTTTGTCGAATAGTATACAGCCCACAATAAGTTCTAAAAATGACCCTTGAGTTTTAAAAGTTACAAAACTCACCCAAAACTTTTAACCAAATCGTATAAACCAAAAACAAAGGAATTAGAAACCCTAATCCTTCTAATCAATTCCCAATCATTAACTCATCATTACATATCATTAATTATCACCTTTTTCCAGCCCTAAACCAAAACCCTAGGCCCTCGACTTATTTCTTTCTTTTTCTTTTATACACGAATTACACAAAATAAATAAATTCGAAATACATGTTTTAAGCAAGGATAATTCTTTCCAATATTTTTCCAGGTTATATCACATCATAATAAGTGTATAATAATTTTATTAATAATTATTCTGGATCGGAGTATATATTTCACAATTAAACACGTTTTTAGGGTTTTAAATTACAAAAGTGATGTCGAGCATGCATGGGTCGAATCCAACAATTTATTTGATGTTTATAAGGTATAAAGGGTCTGAGGAAAATACCAAACCAATTTTGGAACGTGTAGAATAAGCAGTTCGATCAGATGTATACGCGATTGGCAAAACACTCCAAAAATCGTCACGACTTCACCAATGGCCTAACAACCTTGAAACCAATTTTCGTGGGTCTTATTACATATAAGGAACATCAAAAAAATGATGAATGAATTTTATAGAGGTCGAATTAAGCAGAAACGATTTACCTTATTTGTAGGGCTCGACAAAAGAAAAACAATGCCACGATGGTGTAAGGCTTCAACAATTCGAATGGGATTTTTCTTGGCTTCTTAGGATGATGATAGATCACAGAAAAATGCTTGATAGTGATGGGAGAGTCGAATGGAGGCTTGGGAATATTTTCTTGTGTGTTTTGTTTATTCGGTATTAGGGTTTGGAGGAAAAAGGGTATGGGTTGACTTTTATTTTGATTGTGCCGAGTAGGGGGGGGGGTTGTGGGCCAGGAATTTCGTGATTTTAGCTTGGGTAATATCTCTTAATAATTATCTTCTCAATTTACCATATATATATCATTTAAATCAAAATAAAACTAATTAAAATACATTTTTACCTTAATCGGCCATATAGGGGCATTTTGGTAATTTCACCACTTGTGTAAATGTTAAATGTAATAGTTAAAATTATTTGGATACATAACCTGTGCATTGTTTGAAGTCTGGGATTTATTTGGAGACTTTAATAAGCTTTTAATTAAATTTTAAATTTGTAAGGGCATTTTGGTCATTTCACATGTTCTCGGATTTTAGGTGTTACAACTTCTTCCCCTCTAAAAGAAAAATTTCGTCCTCGAAATTGGAAATCGCAAAGTTAGACGAAGTCGTAGTAAACCGTAACGGGTCGTCACAACCATTCTCACGCTCGGGGAGGTTCTTCCAAAAAGATCTTCAGACCAATTAGTTTCTCATGACTCGTAACTATTGTCAAAACAGTTTCAGATTTCTCAGAAAGGCATATCATACTGAATTTGAATCAAAAGGATAATGTACCAAACATAACGGATGATAAACGAATTCTCCAGGAAGAGGTATAAAAATACATAGGATTTCATCGAATTGATTAGGCGAATCAGATGAGAATACATTGAATTGTAGGAAACATGGGGTGATTTAAGGTTTAACTCTTCAGCTTCTCAGATAGTCTCGGCTTTTAGATAACCTTCCAAAGGTATTCTCATAAACAAACAGGTCTCATTTCATCAAGGTCCACAATCACATATTTTACTCATGGCAGATCATAATGAACAACTTCAACGAATGCGAAACGTATACGGGCAGAAAGCATATGGTTAGATATCGTCAACGGCAGAAATTTCATAATGGAACCTAAGATTCTTATCAGAAGTCGCAAAGATCAGCAAAACACGTGTCGAGAGTTCAAACGTATCGAATCGTATAACAAGGACAGCATATCAAACGTATAGGTAGAATGAACCTAAAGTCTCACTAAACTCAGATGATCTTGATCAGATGCCAGAATTCTAAAGCTTCTAAGGCACTCCTCGAAATATCACATGCCCACCATAAGTGCACGTTATATGATGTAAGTATTATCACGTTGGCCAGGCGTCATAATACTGGCATCATATACACATGCCCTCATGATGATCATACTTTATCTCAAGTCGTGAACACCCAAACTTATTTAAATCCACCTAGTCCACCTATAGTCTCAGAGGTCACCAAAATCAAACAACATAACTAAGAGAACGAAAATTACTCGAAGAGTAACGGAGATCCGAGAATGTCATTCAAAATTAAGGTACGTCATCAATAGCGTCAATCCTTTACAGCATCATCTTGTTTAAACACAATGTCCGCTTCAGAATCCGTCCACTCAAATACGAATTTCAAAATTTCTTCCAAGTTGGGGTAGCCTGTTTACTCTTGTCCATCTTACCTCCTGATTAAAAGAATTTAAAACTCGAGTCGGGTTCCTCCGGTCTTCAGCAGCTCCTCTTGGTAGTGTGGCATCGTAGCGGCAGTCTCTGACGCGCTTACTGTGCATCCCTCCATCTGCAAGTCCGCTTCTGCTCTCAATTCATCTTAGTACAACTAAAATGAATAGAGAAACAAGACTGCGTGTCTTCGACAGGTCTTCTAACATAGCTCCAGGTTTAAAGGTGCATGATGTTGTTGTTGACTCCAGGTTGTGTGTTGAATGGTTCGTCTTCTTTGGTCTGGTTGTCTTGATGCCCAAGCTGAAATCTTCACGTGTTGCATGATATATGATTGAGCATTATCCCAATTCCTCTCTCCTTCTTATATGCTTCTTCCATGGTAATGCTTGTCGCAACCATCTCCTCCTACTCTTCCACCTGGTTTCTAACTCCGATAACGGTCTTCGATCTTGGTCCCTCTTGTGAAAGCTCTGTCTTCACATTATACAGGGTAGTGTTGTCTACTATGAATTCTGAACGTCAATCAAATTTCTCTTCCAGAACAAAAGGTCATCTCACCAATAATCTCTATGTTCTTCTTTCGTTTTAGAACACAACACAATGTCATACTATGACAATTTGTCCAACACACGCGAAAACATGATTATTCTAGCCAACACCATTGGCATCATTCAAGCTCATAAATGTTATAACGAGTGCAAAGGCAGCTTCAGAAATCATCTCAGGGAGTTTTCACATCGCCTTCTTTCTTCTTCAAGAACTGAAATACTTCACAAAGGTTACTCTCGGTTAGTTAACCCTCTTCTTAGAAGTTCTTGTGGTTGCTTCTTCAGTCCTTCAAATCTAAAGTGATGCAATCAGATGCGGAGTTTCAAAGGAAGACCAAATTAAATATTGGTACTCGGGAACAGATAATGATTACTGATAGTGGTACGTTTAAATTCACGATAGTCGATACGTCATCGCATACTTCTCTCGTTCTTCTTTA
This sequence comes from Artemisia argyi, assembly GCA_030686995.1. Taxonomy (NCBI): domain Eukaryota; kingdom Viridiplantae; phylum Streptophyta; class Magnoliopsida; order Asterales; family Asteraceae; genus Artemisia; species Artemisia argyi. The sequence goes on from CM060696.1 coordinate 7,279,692, forward strand.
TAAACAAACAAGAGCATCCAAAGAGAATCACAAAGGGTTAACACAGATCGTATCCCATCAGCTCCTTCAATCTCTCAACTTCTATGGAACCATGGTTTCTTCAACTGAAATCAGTTCAATGCCCACTCTACTTCCTAAGTAGGAAGGAGTACCAAAAGGTTCATCAGAGAATACCAGAAAATCTTCGTACAACAAAATATCTCCCAATAGCCGAACTTTCTAAGGGTTGATAATAATGGTTTTCAGGGAAACTTGATAATCATATGAGTTCAGGGTTGGTGTTTCCATAGTGGCAGAAATTTTAGTAGATGTAGAGAGTCATCATAATGGAATAGGGTGAAGCAGATTTTTAAGGTCACATTTCAGATATGGTAGTCTATGGTATCTTCACGAATAGCCATTCAGTCCAAAAGACTGTACGATCAGACATCTCAAAGTCAAAGGATTCATAGAGTGAATACAGTCGTCAAATCATACAGATAGTTCATATATCAGAGTCAAGTACATGGTTCAACAAAATGTTGGGATGGATAAACGAACAGTTCAATGTGTGGGAATTTCGTTTAGCTTCTTAGCATAAGTAGCAGGTAGGATGTGTATCATTGGTAATACGAATATCGTATAATCGTCAATTCTGAGAGGTACAGAATCTCAGTTATCAGCATCATCATGCTTAGTTAACAAATCCATATAGAGATAGTATTTACATCATACCCTTCCAAAGGAAACGGTTGGCAGAACAAGGTTCATCATTCAAAGAGAGGAAACAAAACTTCTCATATTCGTGGTTCATAATTACCAAGATTCTCATAGGAGTGGCAATGGATCATACAGAGTTAAGTAGTATCAGATGATACATTCATACCCAGCATAAGTAAGGAATTTACAGAATGTGTCGAACACATTGTGGTTGAATGACCTACGATGTGGTCGAAAAGGTGTCAAACAGCTTATCAAACAAATCGGAGGCGGAGATCAAAATCTGAAGGTGGAACTTAAATGTGTAAGGTATCCAGGTAGCTTTCCGAGGTATTCCCAACTTACTTGGTTACTAAGCTTAAGTTGCAAAACTTCTATCTTCTGAAGCAAAGGTCTTTATAAGGCTACCCAAGAGCAAAGGCACGATCAGAGTGATGCGGAAGCAAACGATACTTACATGAATGTCTTAGTCTACCCATTCCTCACTGGTAATAACTAAGGTTCCTATGGGGAATCCTAATGTAAAGTTTCAAAGGTTGTCCTATGAGCGCCTACAGGGAAACTTAGGGGTCCAAACTTCACAGGTCAAGGGTAAATGTATTACGAATCGCAGCCTGGTCTCTGATACCATAATTGTAACACCCCAACCCGATAAGGGTAGAAGTATTACATTACAGTGACATATCAGAACAAACACAAGCATATGATTCATACATACAAAAGAAATTCAGGGTTTACAAACGAAAATCTAAAACTACAAGGTTACAAAATAAATACTAAGTCTAAAAGATAGGAGCTTCTTCTAATCATCTCTAGTCCAGCGTAACTATTAAAGCATAGTCTTCTAAGTCCAGTCACACTCTCTTCCCATAACCCAGCTTCCTACTAAAACCTGCCGCAGGAAAAGGAAATGCGGCTGAGCTTAAAAAGCCCAGTGAACAGATACATATACAAAGCAATGATAATGAAACAGAACTGAAATATAGTGCATTGGAGAAATAGAATAAAGAATAGATAAAAGAGTAATAGAATAGAAAGAAGAAAGGATAGTCATCTACCACGAGCCCAAAACTCAAAGTCATATCTCAACATCATAATCTCAAAGTCATAATCTCACAATCAGAGGGGATACCTCTCAGGCAACCAGATAATATGAGGGGTGTCCTCATGTATCAAAAGGGTGGAGTAGCTAGCTCCCAGAAATTGTGAAAGGCGTGTATTGCACACAGCACCAGTCACCTCAAAGTCAACTCAAAGTCATAGTTAAATCCACTAAGCATACATATCTAGGATTGCAATCCATACGCCCCTTACTCAAAGTCAATCTCAAAGTCATATACTCAAAGTCATAATAGCCGGCAGATAATCATAAAAGGGACGGCGTGAGAAATCACTCACCCACACATGAGTCATGCCAGTGGTGCATCACAGACATGCCTATGGTACCTCCATAGGTAGGAAAAACATAAATGGCTCGGGTATCAAACTAAGAGTCAGGTCTCAAAGTCATGCAAAAGGTCATATAGCAAAGGTTTATCTCAAAGTCATCTCAAAATCATCTCAAAGTCATAGCAAAGATTCAGAATATCAAAGGTCATAATATCCAAAGTCATATCAATGGTTCAGAATATCCAAGGTTCATTCCCAAAGGTTCATTTCAAAAGATTTGTTATTAAGTTTCGTAAGTTCAAAATAAAATGTGAAAGAGTTAAGAGAAAATAGATTTAAAACTTTAATAGTTATTTACCCATTTCATCTCAAAGATCTCCCTCTTTAAACATTCTTCATAAAAGCCAATTAATCCTTCCTTTAAAATGGTTTCGTTTCAAAATCATAGAGTGTCATTTCAAAACAGTTTCCTTCCATAACATCAAGTTGTATTTTCAAAAGGTTTTCATATCAAATTATCATAAAAGATGAACCAGAGATATCGGATATTCAAAGGTCAGAAGTCATCGTAGTGGCAAAAGAAACGGATCACGAATCATGAGAAACCTTACTAAAAGGTTAGAATATCCGTACCTTATTCGCAAGCACAGAAATAGAAACAGATCAGAAATAGAAGTGGCTCAGGATCTCTCCTTCTTCACACCTAGAGGAGAAGAGGGGGAATCATAATTCATTCTCAAATTCATGCCTTTCCATTTTAAGTAACTTTCCCTTTTTAGCAGGTTTCTATAAATAGTAGTTTCCACTTTTAGAAAATTTCCATATTTAGAAAGTTGAATCATTATTAATGGTAATAAGATATCTTTTAACATAATTACACCTTTGGTCCTTGGGGTTTCATAACTTTGCATTTTATATCCTTTACTTTCCAAAATTACACTTTAAACCTTTTAGTATTCAAAGTTACACTTTAAACCCTTAACTTATCCATTTTACATAATGAGCACTTATTTTAAGATGTTATACGAATGGATACTCAAACTTTCATAATTTACACTTTAAGTCCCTCAAGTTATAAAAGTTACATATTTAACCCTTTCATTTACAATTTCAACTTTTAATTATCAATAATTACATATTAAGCCATTAAATGGTCAAAATGACTCATAAACCCCTGAATATATTAAATTACTCAAAACAGCTCTAAGTTTCTGAAAATTACATCTTTAGTCCCTCCATTTCAATTATTTACAAAACAAACCCTAATTAAGTTTAAAATACATTTTAATCCATTTAAATGTAAAACTTACACTTAGCACCCTCATCATATATTTTTGTCGAATAGTATACAGCCCACAATAAGTTCTAAAAATGACCCTTGAGTTTTAAAAGTTACAAAACTCACCCAAAACTTTTAACCAAATCGTATAAACCAAAAACAAAGGAATTAGAAACCCTAATCCTTCTAATCAATTCCCAATCATTAACTCATCATTACATATCATTAATTATCACCTTTTTCCAGCCCTAAACCAAAACCCTAGGCCCTCGACTTATTTCTTTCTTTTTCTTTTATACACGAATTACACAAAATAAATAAATTCGAAATACATGTTTTAAGCAAGGATAATTCTTTCCAATATTTTTCCAGGTTATATCACATCATAATAAGTGTATAATAATTTTATTAATAATTATTCTGGATCGGAGTATATATTTCACAATTAAACACGGTTTTAGGGTTTTAAATTACAAAAGTGATGTCGAGCATGCATGGGTCGAATCCAACAATTTATTTGATGTTTATAAGGTTTAAAGGGTCTGAGGAAAATACCAAACCAATTTTGGAACATGTAGAATAAGCAGTTCGATCAGATGTATACGCGATTGGCCAAACACTCCAAAAATCGTCACGACTTCACCAATGGCCTAACAACCTTGAAACCAATTTTCGTGGGTCTTATTACATATAAGGAACATCAGAAAAATGATGAATGAATTTTATAGAGGTCGAATTAAGCAGAAACGATTTACCTTATTTGTAGGGCTCGATAAAAGAAAAACAATGCCACGATGGTGTAAGGCTTCAACAATTCGAATGGGATTTTTCTTGGCTTCTTAGGATGATGATAGATCACATAAAAATGCTTGATAGTGATGGGAGAGTCGAATGGAGGCTTGGGAATATTTTCTTGTGTGTTTTGTTTATTCGGTATTAGGGTTTGGAGGAAAAAGGGTATGGGTTAACTTTTATTTTGATTGTGCCGAGTAGGGGGGGGGGGGTTGTGGGCCAGGAATTTCGTGATTTTAGCTTGGGTAATATCTCTTAATAATTATCTTCTCAATTTACCATATATATATCATTTAAATCAAAATAAAACTAATTAAAATACATTTTTACCTTAATCGGCCATATAGGGGCATTTTGGTAATTTCACCACTTGTGTAAATGTTAAATGTAATAGTTAAAATTATTTGGATACATAACCTGTGCATTGTTTGAAGTCTGGGATTTATTTGGAGACTTTAATAAGCTTTTAATTAAATTTTAAATTTGTAAGGGCATTTTGGTCATTTCACATGTTCTCGGATTTTAGGTGTTACAACTTCTTCCCCTCTAAAAGAAAAATTTCATCCTCGAAATTGGAAATCGCAAAGTTAGACGAAGTCGTAGTAAACCGTAACGGGTCGTCACAACCATTCTCACGCTCGGGGAGGTTCTTCCAAAAAGATCTTCAGACCAATTAGTTTCTCATGACTCGTAACTATTGTCAAAACAGTTTCAGATTTCTCAGAAAGGCATATCATACTGAATTTGAATCAAAAGGATAATGTACCAAACATAACGGATGATAAACGAATTCTCCAGGAAGAGGTATAAAAATACATAGGATTTTCATCGAATTGATTAGGCGAATCAGATGAGAATACATTGAATTGTAGCAAACATGGGGTGATTTAAGGTTTAACTCTTCAGCTTCTCAGATAGTCTCGGCTTTTAGATAACCTTCCAAAGGTATTCTCATAAACAAACAGGTCTCATTTCATCAAGGTCCACAATCACATATTTTACTCATGGCAGATCATAATGAACAACTTCAACGAATGCGAAACGTATACGGGCAGAAAGCATATGGTTAGATATCGTCAACGGCAGAAATTTCATAATGGAACCTAAGATTCTTATCAGAAGTCGCAAAGATCAGCAAAACACGTGTCGAGAGTTCAAACGTATCGAATCGTATAACAAGGACAGCATATCAAACGTATAGGTAGAATGAACCTAAAGTCTCACTAAACTCAGATGATCTTGATCAGATGCCAGAATTCTAAAGCTTCTAAGGCACTCCTCGAAATATCACATGCCCACCATAAGTGCACGTTATATGATGTAAGTATTATCACGTTGGCCAGGCGTCATAATACTGGCATCATATACACATGCCCTCATGATGATCATACTTTATCTCAAGTCGTGAACACCCAAACTTATTTAAATCCACCTAGTCCACCTATAGTCTCAGAGGTCACCAAAATCAAACAACATAACTAAGAGAACGAAAATTACTCGAAGAGTAACGGAGATCCGAGAATGTCATTCAAAATTAAGGTACGTCATCAATAGCGTCAATCCTTTACAGCATCATCTTGTTTAAACACAATGTCCGCTTCAGAATCCGTCCACTCAAATACGAATTTCAAAATTTCTTCCAAGTTGGGGTAGCCTGTTTACTCTTGTCCATCTTACCTCCTGATTAAAAGAATTTAAAACTCGAGTCGGGTTCCTCCGGTCTTCAGCAGCTCCTCTTGGTAGTGTGGCATCGTAGCGGCAGTCTCTGACGCGCTTACTGTGCATCCCTCCATCTGCAAGTCCGCTTCTGCTCTCAATTCATCTTAGTACAACTAAAATGAATAGAGAAACAAGACTGCGTGTCTTCGACAGGTCTTCTAACATAGCTCCAGGTTTAAAGGTGCATGATGTTGTTGTTGACTCCAGGTTGTGTGTTGAATGGTTCGTCTTCTTTGGTCTGGTTGTCTTGATGCCCAAGCTGAAATCTTCACGTGTTGCATGATATATGATTGAGCATTATCCCAATTCCTCTCTCCTTCTTATATGCTTCTTCCATGGTAATGCTTGTCGCAACCATCTCCTCCTACTCTTCCACCTGGTTTCTAACTCCGATAACGGTCTTCGATCTTGGTCCCTCTTGTGAAAGCTCTGTCTTCACATTATACAGGGTAGTGTTGTCTACTATGAATTCTGAACGTCAATCAAATTTCTCTTCCAGAACAAAAGGTCATCTCACCAATAATCTCTATGTTCTTCTTTCGTTTTAGAACACAACACAATGTCATACTATGACAATTTGTCCAACACACGCGAAAACATGATTATTCTAGCCAACACCATTGGCATCATTCAAGCTCATAAATGTTATAACGAGTGCAAAGGCAGCTTCAGAAATCATCTCAGGGAGTTTTCACATCGCCTTCTTTCTTCTTCAAGAACTGAAATACTTCACAAAGGTTACTCTCGGTTAGTTAACCCTCTTCTTAGAAGTTCTTGTGGTTGCTTCTTCAGTCCTTCAAATCTAAAGTGATGCAATCAGATGCGGAGTTTCAAAGGAAGACCAAATTAAATATTGGTACTCGGGAACAGATAATGATTACTGATAGTGGTACGTTTAAATTCACGATAGTCGATACGTCATCGCATACTTCTCTCGTTCTTCTTTATAAACAAACAAGAGCATCCAAAGAGAATCACAAAGGGTTAACACAGATCGTATCCCATCAGCTCCTTCAATCTCTCAACTTCTATGGAACCATGGTTTCTTCAACTGAAATCAGTTCAATGCCCACTCTACTTCCTAAGTAGGAAGGAGTACCAAAAGGTTCATCAGAGAATACCAGAAAATCTTCGTACAACAAAATATCTCCCAATAGCCGAACTTTCTAAGGGTTGATAATAATGGTTTTCAGGGAAACTTGATAATCATATGAGTTCAGGGTTGGTGTTTCCATAGTGGCAGAAATTTTAGTAGATGTAGAGAGTCATCATAATGGAATAGGGTGAAGCAGATTTTTAAGGTCACATTTCAGATATGGTAGTCTATGGTATCTTCACGAATAGCCATTCAGTCCAAAAGACTGTACGATCAGACATCTCAAAGTCAAAGGATTCATAGAGTGAATACAGTCGTCAAATCATACAGATAGTTCATATATCAGAGTCAAGTACATGGTTCAACAAAATGTTGGGATGGATAAACGAACAGTTCAATGTGTGGGAATTTCGTTTAGCTTCTTAGCATAAGTAGCAGGTAGGATGTGTATCATTGGTAATACGAATATCGTATAATCGTCAATTGTGAGAGGTACAGAATCTCAGTTATCAGCATCATCATGCTTAGTTAACAAATCCATATAGAGATAGTATTTACATCATACCCTTCCAAAGGAAACGGTTGGCAGAACAAGGTTCATCATTCAAAGAGAGGAAACAAAACTTCTCATATTCGTGGTTCATAATTACCAAGATTCTCATAGGAGTGGCAATGGATCATACAGAGTTAAGTAGTATCAGATGATACATTCATACCCAGCATAAGTAAGGAATTTACAGAATGTGTCGAACACATTGTGGTTGAATGACCTACGATGTGGTCGAAAAGGTGTCAAACAGCTTATCAAACAAATCGGAGGCGGAGATCAAAATCTGAAGGTGGAACTTAAATGTGTAAGGTATCCAGGTAGCTTTCCGAGGTATTCCCAACTTACTTGGTTACTAAGCTTAAGTTGCAAAACTTCTATCTTCTGAAGCAAAGGTCTTTATAAGGCTACCCAAGAGCAAAGGCACGATCAGAGTGATGCGGAAGCAAACGATACTTACATGAATGTCTTAGTCTACCCATTCCTCACTGGTAATAACTAAGGTTCCTATGGGGAATCCTAATGTAAAGTTTCAAAGGTTGTCCTATGAGCGCCTACAGGGAAACTTAGGGGTCCAAACTTCACAGGTCAAGGGTAAATGTATTACGAATCGCAGCCTGGTCTCTGATACCATAATTGTAACACCCCAACCCGATAAGGGTAGAAGTATTACATTACAGTGACATATCAGAACAAACACAAGCATATGATTCATACATACAAAAGAAATTCAGGGTTTACAAACGAAAATCTGAAACTACAAGGTTACAAAATAAATACTAAGTCTAAAAGATAGGAGCTTCTTCTAATCATCTCTAGTCCAGCATAACTATTAAAGCATAGTCTTCTAAGTCCAGTCACACTCTCTTCCCATAACCCAGCTTCCTACTAAAACCTGCCGCAGGAAAAGGAAATGCGGCTGAGCTTAAAAAGCCCAGTGAACAGATACATATACAAAGCAATGATAATGAAACAGAACTGAAATATAGTGCATTGGAGAAATAGAATAAAGAATAGATAAAAGAGTAATAGAATAGAAAGAAGAAAGGATAGTCATCTACCACGAGCCCAAAACTCAAAGTCATATCTCAACATCATAATCTCAAAGTCATAATCTCACAATCAGAGGGGATACCTCTCAGGCAACCAGATAATATGAGGGGTGTCCTCATGTATCAAAAGGGTGGAGTAGCTAGCTCCCAGAAATTGTGAAAGGCGTGTATTGCACACAGCACCAGTCACCTCAAAGTCAACTCAAAGTCATAGTTAAATCCACTAAGCATACATATCTAGGATTGCAATCCATACGCCCCTTACTCAAAGTCAATCTCAAAGTCATATACTCAAAGTCATAATAGCCGGCAGATAATCATAAAAGGGACGGCGTGAGAAATCACTCACCCACACATGAGTCATGCCAGTGGTGCATCACAGACATGCCTATGGTACCTCCATAGGTAGGAAAAACATAAATGGCTCGGGTATCAAACTAAGAGTCAGGTCTCAAAGTCATGCAAAAGGTCATATAGCAAAGGTTTATCTCAAAGTCATCTCAAAATCATCTCAAAGTCATAGCAAAGATTCAGAATATCAAAGGTCATAATATCCAAAGTCATATCAATGGTTCAGAATATCCAAGGTTCATTCCCAAAGGTTCATTTCAAAAGATTCGTTATTAAGTTTCGTAAGTTCAAAATAAAATGTGAAAGAGTTAAGAGAAAATAGATTTAAAACTTTAATAGTTATTTACCCATTTCATCTCAAAGATCTCCCTCTTTAAACATTCTTCATAAAAGCCAATTAATCCTTCCTTTAAAATGGTTTCGTTTCAAAATCATAGAGTGTCATTTCAAAACAGTTTCCTTCCATAACATCAAGTTATATTTTCAAAAGGTTTTCATATCAAATTATCATAAAAGATGAACCAGAGATATCGGATATTCAAAGGTCAGAAGTCATCGTAGTGGCAAAAGAAACGGATCACGAATCATGAGAAACCTTACTAAAAGGTTAGAATATTTGTACCTTATTCGCAAGCACAGAAATAGAAACAGATCAGAAATAGAAGTGACTCAGGATCTCTCCTTCTTCACACCTAGAGGAGAAGAGGGGGAATCATAATTCATTCTCAAATTCATGCCTTTTCATTTTAAGTAACTTTCCTTTTTTAGCAGGTTTCTATAAATAGTAGTTTCCACTTTTAGAAAATTTCCATATTTAGAAAGTTGAATCATTATTAATGGTAATAAGATATCTTTTAACATAATTACACCTTTGGTCCTTGGGGTTTCATAACTTTGCATTTTATATCCTTTACTTTCCAAAATTACACTTTAAACCTTTTAGTATTCAAAGTTACACTTTAAACCCTTAACTTATCCATTTTACATAATGAGCACTTATTTTAAGATGTTATACGAATGGATACTCAAACTTTCATAATTTACACTTTAAGTCCCTCAAGTTATAAAAGTTACATATTTAACCCTTTCATTTACAATTTCAACTTTTAATTATCAATAATTACATATTAAGCCATTAAATGGTCAAAATGACTCATAAACCCCTGAATATATTAAATTACTCAAAACAGCTCTAAGTTTCTGAAAATTACATCTTTAGTCCCTCCATTTCAATTATTTACAAAACAAACCCTAATTAAGTTTAAAATACATTTTAATCCATTTAAATGTAAAACTTACACTTAGCACCCTCATCATATATTTTTTTCGAATAGTATACAGCCCACAATAAGTTCTAAAAATGACCCTTGAGTTTTAAAAGTTACAAAACTCACCCAAAACTTTTAACCAAATCGTATAAACCAAAAACAAAGGAATTAGAAACCCTAATCCTTCTAATCAATTCCCAATCATTAACTCATCATTACATATCATTAATTATCACCTTTTTCCAGCCCTAAACCAAAACCCTAGGCCCTCGACTTATTTCTTTCTTTTTCTTTTATACACGAATTACACAAAATAAATAAATTCGAAATACATGTTTTAAGCAAGGATAATTCTTTCCAATATTTTTCCAGGTTATATCACATCATAATAAGTGTATAATAATTTTATTAATAATTATTCTGGATCGGAGTATATATTTCACAATTAAACACGTTTTTAGGGTTTTAAATTACAAAAGTGATGTCGAGCATGCATGGATCGAATCCAACAATTTATTTGATGTTTATAGGGTTTAAAGGGTCTGAGGAAAATACCAAACCAATTTTGGAACGTGTAGAATAAGCAGTTCGATCAGATGTATACGCGATTGGCCAAACACTCCAAAAATCGTCACGACTTCACCAATGGCCTAACAACCTTGAAACCAATTTTCGTGGGTCTTATTACATATAAGGAACATCAGAAAAATGATGAATGAATTTTATAGAGGTCGAATTAAGCAGAAACGATTTACCTTATTTGTAGGGCTCGACAAAAGAAAAACAATGCCACGATGGTGTAAGGCTTCAACAATTCGAATGGGATTTTTCTTGGCTTCTTAGGATGATGATAGATCACAGAAAAATGCTTGATAGTGATGGGAGAGTCGAATGGAGGCTTGGGAATATTTTCTTGTGTGTTTTGTTTATTCGGTATTAGGGTTTGGAGGAAAAAGGGTATGGGTTGACTTTTATTTTGATTGTGCCGAGTAGGGGGGGGGGGGGGTTGTGGGCCAGGAATTTCGTGATTTTAGCTTGGGTAATATCTCTTAATAATTATCTTCTCAATTTACCATATATATATCATTTAAATCAAAATAAAACTAATTAAAATACATTTTTACCTTAATCGGCCATATAGGGGCATTTTGGTAATTTCACCACTTGTGTAAATGTTAAATGTAATAGTTAAAATTATTTGGATACATAACCTGTGCATTGTTTGAAGTCTGGGATTTATTTGGAGACTTTAATAAGCTTTTAATTAAATTTTAAATTTGTAAGGGCATTTTGGTCATTTCACATGTTCTCGGATTTTAGGTGTTACAGATTTAGACTTGGAGCCAAAGATCTATGCCATGATGAGTGACTTTTTGGAGTAAGTCCTTGAAACGAGTCCATGCTTCATAAAGAGATTCATTTTGACGTTGTTGGAACATCAAGATGTCATTCCTAAGCTTAGTAGTTCTCCCCGGTGGGAAAAATTGAGCAAGGAAACGAGTGGTGAGACCATCCCATGTGGTGATGGATCCCGCGGGTAAACGCTCAAGCCATTGACTAGCTTGATCCCGTAGAGAGAATTGGAATAGGCGTAAACGGGTAGTCTCTCTAGTTTCAACACCTAGGTCTATGGAATCTACGATTTTGAGAAAGTCCTTAAGATGTTGGTTTGGATCTTCGGAACGAAGTCCATGGAATACACATCCGCTTTGCACCAACCGGATGGTGTCGGATCGCAAGGGGGTCACATTGGCTCCGGTGAGCTCAATGGTGTTTCGGTAGCCTTGATAACTAGGTCGGGAGTACTCTCCTAAGGTTCGGGGCCTAAGGGGTTCTAGTGGTGGGTTTTGTTGTGGTGGGATGACGGGTTCAAAGATGTTACCACCTTCCATGATGTCGGATGGTAAAGAGTTACGAACAAAGACACGAAGAAATAAGATAGACTAACGAAGAACCTAAAAATAAAAATAAAATCTTGCTAGAAAGGAATCTAGCAAGTAGACCTAATAAAAAGAAATCCTAACCTAGACAATAACTATTCCCCGGGCTGCGGCGCCAAAAACTTGATGCGTGGGAATCGCAACAGGCTTTACCTCTCGAGGGATCTCGAGAAGCTTACAACCCCCACCAGGCAGTGTACCTGATCGTTGTAGTATAGTATAGTGACAAGTACCGGGGGATTGATCGTTCAGCTTGGGAATAGTGTCGCTAGGATTAGAAAGCCTAAATTACTAGTTCTAAAGATGAGAGATGATTATTTTTGTCTTTTTATATTTTTTTATGAAAGCAAGTAAAATCTCGGGTTTTGAAAGAGTGGGCAGAATTAGTTGCTATTCAACTAACCCAAAACTAAGATGCAATCAAAATAAAATACTAAAAATGAAAATAAACTAATTAAACTAAGGTTGTGAGCAGTAATTGGAGAAAATGTGTTTACTTAGACTTCACTACTCCCTAGATATCTTTTACATGTTAATTACTTGTTATAATTGCATGGATGACGGATAGTATTCTTTAATACCATTCATGGGGTGGCATACATAACTCCCCAATTATATGAGCTCTTATCTCCTCCTACACCATGACCCAGCACAACTATAGGGATTGTAAACAGTGGCTCATGCATTAAATACAACCAATAAAGACCTAGTACGCCTCAGTTCATGTTTCTTAAGACGTTCAAGCATGTTACCATTTGGAGATCTGCCAGTTTTCTTAAGTCTAACATATAAAATCATTCATCCAAGAACAAAAATAAATAAGTAATCAACACATAATCAATATCTAGGTTTCATTAGATCTAAGCAAACACAAAGGAGATCTAGCCTAGCATAATGGAATTGAGACAAGAACAAGATATAGACAACCAACACATAGACATATTGATTGAATTAGAAGAACACTTATCTCAATTACAATGCAAGGTATCAAGGGTTTGGAACCCTTGAAAAACCTGTAAAAGTTGCACCAAATTCGTCTTTAGGGTTTCTCCAAAACTTCTCCTTTTTTAATGTAAAAACTAGAAAACTATATATAGGAAAACTGGGCTGACGGCGTCAAGACAACCATGTGACGCCGTCACCTCGCCGCCAAATACTTCCTCGGACGGCCTTGATCTACTTATGACGGCCTGTGTGACGCCGTCACCAACCACGGTATTTTATTCTTGGCCTTTTGACGCCGTCATCAACTACGGTATTTTATTCTTGATGTCTGACGCCGTCAGGGTGTAACTCTTGACGCCGTCACCTAGTGTTTCCAGCATGGAAAATTGATACTTTGCCGTTTTCTTCACTTTTATACTCCAAAAACGTCCAAAATGGCTTCTTTTCCAGAATTCACTCTCCAAGTACTTAAAATCACAAAAGGAACGATTTAGGGCAATATTTGATCAAATAAAGTCGGATTCGGGCTTAAATGACCCCCTAAAAACGGATCATTTTTCGCCTCATCAGTGACGTAAAAATAGAAAATAAAATAAGAATGTCAAATATAATATGTTGGTCCTTGTCCTTTTCCAGTTTTTACACTTTTTATACTAACGGCGTTAGCGTTACACCGTTAGTCATTTTTATATGTAATTTACAATTACAGTCCACTACATGTCCAATATTACAATCTAAGCTTGGAAATTAATAATATGTCATTTTATAACCTATAGTTTCTGTTTAACTGTTCCAGTCCTTTGTTTTAACAGTTTGGCAGTTTTAGTCCCTGAAGGTGTCGTCGCGTTACATTTTTAGTCCAAATGTACAAAAATTATGAGAAAAATTATATAAAAATTTCCGAAGCTTATTTTATTAATAACAAGCTTATTTCAACAGCTTATTTGCTAAAAAGCTTATTTTTTTTAAGTAATTGGGCCTTAACGAACCAAATCAAAAGCCCGTTAAGAAATTTAGAGGCGAGGGCATGAAAACAGTTTTGGGCCTGGACTTGGGCTACTCTCGTGATTCTAAAAATATAATTTATGGGCCTGGTGGACTGATAAAACGCTAAGTCTTATTGGGCTTAGTATAAGCCCAATCGAATTTTATTAAGTTTTTGAATAAGATGAGATTTAGAAAACCTTGTGATTTGCCGATCAAAATGAAGTAAATTGAGTGTCAAAACGTGAGTATTTTTACAAGTTATCTAAATGAAAGTGGTAGTTTTCTAGGTGGTCTATTGAGTCGTATAAAAATATTGGGTGCTCGTTAAGTAATATTTCAATTTATACGTGCGTTTCTTGGGCTACATGGATCGTTTCTATATATGTTAAAGACTTGAAATATTTTCTAAGTGTTTAGAGTTTTTTTTATATCCGATTGTATCTAGGTTTAAAAATAAGTTCGTATGATGCATGAATCGTAAAATAAACGTGAAACAAGTGTGTGTCGTGACTCCTAGGCCTTCCAAGATAGAGGCTAGTCACATGTCGTGTACTACATGATAATTTGTACGTAAAAATTATATATAAAGCTTATATATGATCGACAAAACATATACATGATGCATGGGATATATTTAACGTGTGAAATGAATTGAAAAGAGGTTGAAACAACTTACTACACCTCTTGGGTGGTAGAGAGTCGAGAGTGGAATAATGAAACACAAGATACGATCAAATTCGACTATAACCCAAATAATATACGAATATATTAAACCCGATTACCCTTTTCTTGCTTCCAAACGATCTCGTAACCACTTCTGGTCTTCAAGGGATAGTTTTTAGGAAGAAAGAAAGTTTTGAAAGTGTATGATAATTGATAGAATCGGATGCATGCATGAGGCATGAGAAGTATATATGGTGACATTTCCTAACACGTAAGTGTAAAAATTTCAAGGAAACCACAAATACTTTGCAATGTCAGTAATTATAGGTTCTAGGCTGAGTTATATATCATATAATATCAATTGAGAGTGCATGAAATAAGGTGGATGTCTTGGTGAATCACCTAGATGTCGACCACTATATTTATTTGTACACAAATTGAGTAATCGTGTACAACTTTAATATAGTTGATCATGAATGACATTTAAACATGAAATCATCTTAGGAATGTGATTAGGAACACTTAGGAACAAACGGGAATGATGAGGCGGAAAATGATCCGTTTTTAGGGGGTCATTTAAGCCCGAATCCGACTTTATTTGATCAAATATTGCCCTAAATCGTTCCTTTTGCGATTTTAGGTGTTTGGAGAGTGAATTCTGGAAAAGAAGCCATTTTGGACGTTTTTGGAGCATAAAAGTGAAGAAAACGGCAAAGTACCAATTTTCCATGCTGAAGACACAAGGTGACGGCGTCAAGAGTTACATCTTGACGGCGTCAGACATGAAGAATAAAATACCGTAGGTGGTGACGGCGTCAAAAGTCATCCTGACGGCGTCAAAGTGGCAAGAATAAAATACCGTAGGTGGTGACGGTGTCACATAGGCCGTCATAAGTAGATCAAGGCCGTCCGAGGAAGTATTTGGCGGCGAGGTGACGACGTCACATGGTAGTCTTGACGCCGTCAGCCTAGTTTTCCTATATATAGTTTTCTAGTTTTTTTCATTAAAAGAGATAAGTTTTGGTGAAACCCTAAAGACGAATTTGGTGGTACTTTTACAGGTTTTTCAAGGGTTCCAAACCCTTGAGACCTTGCATTGTAATTGAGATAAGTGTTCTTCCAATTCAATCAATATGTCTATGTGTTGGTTGTTTATATCTTGTTCTTGTCTCAATTCCATTATGCTAGGCTAGATCTCTTTTGTGTTTGCTTAGATCTAATGAAACCTAGATGTTGATTATGTGTTGATTACTTGTCTATTCTTGTCTTGGATGAATGATTTTATATGTTAGGCTTAAGAAAACTGGCAGATCTCCAAATGGTAACATGCTTGAACGTCTTAAGAAACATGAACCGAGGCGTACTAGGTCTTTATTGGTTGTATTTAATGCATGAGCCACTGTTTACAATCCCTATAGTTGTGCTGGGTCATGGTGTAGGAGGAGATAAGAGCTCATAGAGTTGGGGAGTTATGTATGCCACCCCACGAATGGTATTAAGGAATACAATCCGTCATCCATACAAGTATAACAAGTAATTAACGTGTAAAAGATATCTAGGGAGTAGTGAAGTCTAAGTAAACACAATTTCTCCAAATACTGCTCACAACCTTAGTATAAATTAGTTTATTTTCATTTTTATTATTTTATTTTGATTGCATCTTAGTTTTGGGTTAGTTGAATAGCAACTAATTCCGCCCACTCTATTAAAACCCGAGATTTTATTTGCTTTCTAAAAAATATAAAAACACAAAAATAATCATCCCTCACCTTTAGAACTATTAATTAGGTTTTCTAATCCTAGCGACACTATTCCTAAGCTGAACAATCAATCCCCCGGTACTTGTCACTATACTATACTACAACGATCAGGTACACTGCCTGGTAGGGGTTGTAAGCTTCTCGAGATCCCTCGAGAGGTATACCTTAGAAGACTGTGCCCAATATTATTATAGAGTAGACAACCCAACAAACAACATCACAAATCAATCAATAACAAGTTTGAAGGAGCAAACAGGAAGTTTGTTGGGGGATGAATATACTCATGTTGAGATACCTAGTTGGATGGCACCTAATATCATAGTACAAAACAAACATATAGGTAATCTAGGTACAATGGAGGATGAGGTGGATAATCCAAGCCACAAAGTACCCCACAAGTCCTACCATCATTTGAGGCACATACACCGCCCGTGACTTACCCGGAAGAAGTAGATGAGACTATAGGAACCCCAATTGAGGTAGAACCCTTGGACCAAGCACCACTAGAGGATATAGGTTTGAACACTTGTAGTGATAACCTTACTCCTAGTTCTAAGGAATTTCCTAGTGTTGATGAACCGGAACCTCAATCTTTACACACCTTTCCATCCTTAGATATATTTCTAGGAGACAAAAGAGGAACCGACCCACCCATCAACCCATGTAGTCCGGGTAGTCTTAGGATAAAGGTAGTGGACTCTAAGCCTTGTAGAGAGGAAACCAATATAGGAGTGGAAAATGACCTTACATGCTTACATCACCCATTTATGATTGATCACAAGAAACATTATGGGTTTAAACCGGGTTTATTAGGTCAAGATGGATCCCCAACTAGTAGTCTCTTGAAGTTGATTGAAAATGATCCCTTCTTAGGAGAAAACTTCAACTCACCCATTGACCAAAATGAACTAGGTAAGGTTATAATGATAGGAGCACACCCATTTGAGCATATAATTCATCCGCCACTCTTTCCTCACATGGCATATTTCCACCCTAAGGGTGTGTATCGCTACTTTCACCCGCACTTAATCCTAAGTGTAGGGAAAACCTCCCCTATTTCCATTAAATAAGGGTAGAGTCAGGCTCGTGACTCGAACAAAAACAAGCGCTTCTTGGGAGGCAACCCATGTTTAGTGTGATTTTATTTGTTTGATTGTTATTTGCTTCCGTATGCATGTTTTATTTTTATTGTTGGTTGATCATGTTTCTAATTAAAATGTGGAAATACTTTATTATGTTGTTTGGCCTAGTCTTAACTTCAACCTAAAGGTATTTTTGCAAAAGATAAGTGTAAGGGGAAACCCCAAATATATTTTTAAAAAACAAACCGATCATGATTCTCCACAATATTAAATGAGCATGTATATTCGTATTTGTTAGAGTCAAATGCTTGTATTGAGTCATAATGAAGTTTTGCAGGATTTTCCAAGAAGTAGGACAAAGTTTTTCTAGAAATTTTCCGGAAACTTAACATAAAAATTTCTGCAGGTCCATTCTGACGGCGTCAGAGTATTACTCTTGACGGCGTCAGGAGTTAAAAATCTGGAAATTTTACCGGTTTTGTTTTTCTAACGGAGTCTTATGGTTTTTGTGAATTATTAAGTTTTATAATCTCCAGAAAATCTGCAAACTTCATTCCACAAGCATTATATCTTACTTTGTTTTCTAGGATTTAGTAACTTATATAGGATGCCGCCGATTTTACGCGAGGTTGCCTTGTCTATTGTTGTCAGGATTTACAGGTTATTTATGACAAGAAGATGATTTATATTCTGGAAGGGAAGCTTTGATTGTTCGTTTTCTTGGAGGAAGATTTAACCTGGCCAACCTATAATCCATACCGAGCGAATCAGGGGAGTATTTGATTTCATTCTCTTTACTTCTTAACTTTTACATTCTTTACTTGAACATTGGGGACAATGTTCATTTTAAGTGTAAGGGGAGGGTAAAAAGATGATACCTTGCATATGCACTTTCGCTTGAGTTTGTTTTGTTTAATAGTAGATGTGTAATAAAACTATGAGAAATACTTGTTAGTGTAATTTTAGCGCCAAATTTAAATTTTTTTACAACATTTAGGAGTGAAACTTTAGCCATAGCAAGCGTCTCATGGATAGGAGATTGTATGACTAGCACATAACCGTATATTCAGATAAATTTTTCACCCAAAAATGTGAGGTTCGCCTTTAGATTTGATAGGAAAAGCATTTATTATTGGTGCTTATGAGTGTACCGGTAGCATTTAGATTCTAGAACTTGCGTTAGTGATGCATCCCGAGACCGCTAGTGAGACTACATTCGTGTGGTAGAATTTACTACATGATAAGAGGCATTAGGATCACCCTTGTGTTAAACCCGTATTATGATTACTTGACCATTTAAGTCATATTACTTGGCTAGTTAAGTCAACTAATTTTTCCCACACCCTTTGCGTTGTACTCATTTTTAGTACACGATACCCCTAGTACACCCCTCCGAGCCTATCTTTTCGTTTCTAACTTTAAGCATTTTACTTAAAGGAAGAATTTGTTACACCCCACTTAAATGTACACCCAAATCGCCTTAGCCTTCCGTGTATGCGCTCATTTTTAGTGCATTATTGTTATTTGTTAAACCCTAAGTTAACTTTCTAATTGGTTACATGGTTGCTAAGTCGAGTCATATCCTTGTACATATTATTTTGGGACGATTGGGACTCATGGGTAAGTACTTATTTTGTGGAGTAATGGGGAAGAACATCATATTATTACCCCCATATGTACGTTAATCTTAAAAGTGCTCCAAGTGTTTTGATTTTCTTAATTCGAGTCATTAGATTAGTTAATTGTAAAGTATGTAAAGATTCAAGTGTAAGGGAAATGTTCATTCCCTATGATGTATTATTTTGGATGGTAGGGTAAAAGTGTATGCAAAAAAAAAAAAAAAAAAAAAAAAAAAAAAAAAAATAGAAAAGAAAAAGAGAAAAAAACATACGGACTACCATCCCGTTTTCATTCTATGTTCATTTTATGTTTTTGTTATTTTTCATTTATTAGCTTAAGTCGAGTCTAGTCTTGGCTTAGCAACGCCATCTTGTACATGTAATTAACCAAGATTGTTAACTCGCCACCAGTAAAACTTCCTTTATCCAACAAAACCGTGTAATTCATATCCCTACACCTAACGTTACAACCCTTTAAAAGACCTCTTTGATAGTTTATCCTAGGTGCTTACGCCATGTGGTGGAGGTTTGATCCTTTCCCAAGCCTATGGTAATCTATTTTGCTATGACAGGTAGTGAGAGATATCTTCCATTTCCATAATGTTATATTACTTTATTACACCCGAGAGATGTGAGTATCTAAACACTATTTGTGAGGTGCTTGTGTATGACCTCCGTGCTTGTCTATTGGTCTTTAGTGGAACGATTATTTGTTGTAATTACTTTTATATTAGTGTTAAATGACCCCTAACTTGTCTTTTGAGTAGAATAAAAGCTCATTTGCTTGAGGACAAGCAAATCTCAAGTGTAAGGGTATATGATGAGGCGAAAAATGATCCATTTTTAGGGGGTCATTTAAGCCCGAATCCGACTTTATTTGATCAAATATTGCCCTAAATCGTTCCTTTTGTGATTTTAGGTGTTTGGAGAGTGAATTCTGGAAAAGAAGCCATTTTGGACGTTTTTGGAGCATAAAAGTGAAGAAAACGGTAAAGTACCAATTTTCCATGCTGAAGACACAAGGTGACGGCGTCAAGAGTTACATCTTGACGGCGTCAGACATGAAGAATAAAATACCGTAGGTGGTGACGGCGTCAAAAGTCATCCTGACGGCGTCAAAAGTCATCCTGACGGCGTCAAAGTGGCAAGAATAAAATACCGTAGGTGGTGACGGCGTCACATAGGCCGTCATAAGTAGATCAAGGCCGTCCGAGGAAGTATTTGGCGGCGAGGTGACGGCGTCACATGGTAGTCTTGACGCCGTCAGCCTAGTTTTCCTATATATAGTTTTCTAGTTTTTTTCATTAAAAGAGAGAAGTTTTGGTGAAACCCTAAAGACGAATTTGGTGGTACTTTTACAGGTTTTTCAAGGGTTCCAAACCCTTGAGACCTTGCATTGTAATTGAGATAAGTGTTCTTCCAATTCAATCAATATGTCTATGTGTTGGTTGTTTATATCTTGTTCTTGTCTCAATTCCATTATGCTAGGCTAGATCTCTTTTGTGTTTGCTTAGATCTAATGAAACCTAGATGTTGATTATGTGTTGATTACTTGTCTATTCTTGTCTTGGATGAATGATTTTATATGTTAGGCTTAAGAAAACTGGCAGATCTCCAAATGGTAACATGCTTGAACGTCTTAAGAAACATGAACCGAGGCGTACTAGGTCTTTATTGGTTGTATTTAATGCATGAGCCACTGTTTACAATCCCTATAGTTGTGCTGGGTCATGGTGTAGGAGGAGATAAGAGCTCATAGAGTTGGGGAGTTATGTATGCCACCCCACGAATGGTATTAAGGAATACAATCCGTCATCCTTACAAGTATAACAAGTAATTAACGTGTAAAAGATATCTAGGGAGTAGTGAAGTCTAAGTAAACACAATTTCTCCAAATACTGCTCACAACCTTAGTATAAATTAGTTTATTTTCATTTTTATTATTTTATTTTGATTGCATCTTAGTTTTGGGTTAGTTGAATAGCAACTAATTCCGCCCACTCTATCAAAACCCGAGATTTTATTTGCTTTCTAAAAAATATAAAAACACAAAAATAATCATCCCTCACCTTTAGAACTATTAATTAGGTTTTCTAATCCTAGCGACACTATTCCTAAGCTGAACGATCAATCCCCTGGTACTTGTCACTATACTATACTACAACGATCAGGTACACTGCCTGGTGGGGGTTGTAAGCTTCTCGAGATCCCTCGAGAGGTAAAGCAAGGTGCGATTCCCACGCATCAGGGAAACAAAACGGTTAAGATTTTAGTTTATTATGAATCGATTGAGTTGAGTTTTTGTCAATCACTTCGCCTCCTAAAAACATATCAAAACTCGACCTATGGATTTGAAATTCGACATGCTAATAGTTGGCAAGGTGAGGAATGAGGTAGTGCAAAAATATATAATAGTCGTGTATAAAAATAGAGAATAAGAGAGGTATTTTGGAGCTAGTTTAGTCGACTGAATGAAATATTAAAACTAGAAATTGGGCTTTGAACATTGGGCTGATGAATAGTGTTTTTCGAATGGGGTTGGGCTGAAATATATTAAGGGCCCGTTTGGATTGTATTAGTTATTAATTAGGATTAGTAAGTTTTTAATATTTTGTTAAACGTGTCGAGAACTTGTTTTGTCGTTTGGTGAATTTTGCAATATCGTAATCGTGACCATTTAATATAATAAGAAAATTTAAAATTTTTCTGTAAAAATGGTGATTAAAATAATGACAGAGATTAATATATAATTAACCGTTATTAATTATAAAAATTTTTGCGAGGTTTTACAGAACCTCGGTGGAGTTTCAACAGGTTCCTAGCCAACTCCCAATTCATCCTCAAATTTTCAGATTGATCATCATTCAAATTGCTGAGCTTGATATAAAGTTTCTTCAACACGGGGAACAAGCAAGTACAAACTTTATTATTGTTAAGTCATTCACTGATCTAGGAAAAGATCGAAATACCACACTATCGAGTTGGCCGGACCTCATTCTGTTGCTGCCTAAATCTAATGAATAAATTTCCAAAGGTTGATCACTTTCCAATGAAGCCTGCAAATTGAGATAGTATTGTGATGCATAACCATGGAAATTTAAGATGATGTATTTGATTCATATGCATTCCACTTACTCTAGTTTCTAGCGTTTGCATTCTTGGAGCTCCACGAATTATTTGAATGATACCATTTTTTTGTTCCCAAAATCGACTCCGGATAGATTTAGAGTTTTAAGGGATACAAATATGACATGGACATTCATCCATGAGCTACCTTCTGCCAACAACTTTTCAAAATTACATTTCATAAGTATTAGACATGACTTTTTTGTAATTTTATGTGTGAAACTCAAATTAGTCTTGCCCTACACTCCTTAAAATCCAGTGTAAGGGACTCAAGTTTGGGAAGACTTCTCAGCTGAAATATATTGTAAGTTGTGATTGTGGTGACCTGGTTCCAACGACCGAATGACAAATACAACTTCTTCAGATTCCCAAGTTGTGCAATAACCAATAGTCTTATCTCGTTTGAATCAGTACGATTGATTTTAAGAGACTCAACTATGAGACAACCAGCAATAAAGTCCCAAATTGTACCAGTCTGAAAATTGACGGATAACAATTATGAGCTCAAAAGATTTGGGAAACCTTCAAAAGATACCAAACTAGGAAAAGTACACCAATGAAGTTCCAGATATTTCAACTCCAAACGAGTGTACATTTGGGTTGGCAAAATAACTGGTTCACCATACCAATTTCGAATAATGAGCTCCCCAATTCCTTGATTACCCAACAACAACAGGCAATCATGAATATCTTCATAATTGAAGTCATCTTTTCCAAACAACGTTTTAGGCTCTATAGAGAAAACAAACCCTCTTATGGGACCTTTGAGCTGAAGCAGCAATCTATTGACATGCCTCCCATCAAACTTATTTGTCAAAAAATAAAAGAAATCCTCATCAATTAGGACGTCAGTGAGCAACGTCCACTTAAACCTCCAGTTTTTCGCTAAAGTAGATGTCGTTGCTGCAACCTGGAATATGGCTGTCAATGGCCAACCTGTACCACTACCAGAGGCATGGACTGATAAGTGTTATTGGTTAGAAACTTGGAAAGAAGTTTACAGTTTCAAGATACAACCAGTTAGTGGGAGGGAGAACTGGAAGAAATCTCCATGTCTTAAAACACTAACTCATCCACATTATCACTCTCAATTTGATAGGCCTAAGAAGAAGAGAGTCAGAGGAAAAATGGAGGGCACACCGTGTGTTAGCAATAGTAAGTTGAGTAGGAGAGGAAGAACTGTTAGATGTTCTTCTTGTGGAAACCTGGGTCATAATAAACAGTCATGTAAGGGTCAAGGTGGTGCAACAACTTCTGGGTCAAAAAATACAAGCAAAGAAAAAGGGAAAAATGTTGAAGCTTCTTGTGGTTCATCTGGTAATCCAAGACCCTGCAAGAAAGTCAGGTTTTGTTTGGATGATTACATTGAAGGTTCACCATCTTTTGTTGCAAGAGAAGGTAATAAATGCTTATTCTTATTAAGTTTTTGTATTTTTTATGTTTTAATTATTTATCATTTGTTACAAATTTAAATGATAATGTTGATAATGTAGGTGGAAGCAACACTGCCGGAAATGACAATCATCCTTCTGCAAATCAAAGTGGTCAAAGGTCAGGTGCATTTGCTGCTATAATACAAAGCCAAAGGCATCCTAATGCAACTCCAAGTTGTCAAAGTGGAATTTCTAGCGGAAGCAGAAGTCCTGGATCACCAAGATGGAACAGAAATGCAATAAGGAATGGCATATATAGAGGTGGCGGAATTAGTAAGAGAGTTAGACCTGATACACCAAACAAGACTTGAGTAGGATTACATTTGAGTTAGAAACTTATGTTAGCTGTTTGAACATGTTTAAGACTTATTTTTATTTGTTTTCGTGTATGTGGATATATGTTTAAGACTTGGTACTAGGCCATTGCAATTTTCAAGTCATTGCAACTTGTTGCATTGACAATATGCAATTAAAGGCTTTTATGACTAATATTCTACATTTTTTGGTAATTTTCTGTTGGTGCAAATGACTTGCATCTGCATAATGCAATTGAAAACATGCAAATTCTTATGACTATTTTGACAAAAAAAAACAAAGTCAACATGGTTTAAAAGTTCCATTAACTTGGGTTGTAGTATGCAAAAACCATTGTTTTTCAGTTTAATGCAAAAGTCAACTTCCAATTTTTAACCAAAGCAAACTCAACATGCTTAATACCATTATCTTGGATTATAATACACAAACTTAACACAATGAGATAATGGCCAACTACTTATGTTTACCCATTTAAAAGTCAACAAATAAACGTTATAGTTTAACCACGACATAAAACAATAACAATAACAATGACAATTTCACAACTGCATCAATGCTTGATACCATTGAACTAATATTTCATAAGCAGCAAATAATTACACCGGTGATGAAATACAGCTGATTAACAAAAAAAAAATCATAACCCATCACCTACTCTCTTCCCAACTGCTACTTCACATGTAAAATAACACGGAAACTATAAAAAAAAACCCCAGCTTAAGATAAAGTATTTCTTCATTTTAGCAGCTTCACGTCTTGTATCATCTAGTGTAGCTTGGATAGCATTCCTTGACTTTAATAGACCGGGGATGATTGAAACTGATCTTGAACACATGGGCGGATCGTACCAGTCAATAAAATCACAACAACCATAGAACCTATGTCCTGGATTTCGATTGGTCCATGATGTGCGAATTACAACGATTTGTCCACATCAACACTGTACAATTTTTTTTTTTTTTTTTTTTTTTTTTTTTTTTTAGCTTTTGGGGAAGAAATAAATAAAGTTGAGTAGAGAGAGGGAGTGATGGAAATATTTGAGTGAAAAAAGAAAAGATTGTGGAATACGCTTTGCATGCAATCGAGATTTACAAGAGATGTATCGAGATATGTAAAAGCATGTACACGTGTGGATGGGAAGAAAGTGAACAATCACCTACTCATATAAGGCGGTGTGAGTGGGGAAAGTACCAAAACGTGATCGGACGAAAGTGCCCTCGTGTGGGATGCACGTGAGGACCGACTTAACTGGGAAATCTAACGACCGTCAGGATTTTGGAATAGTGGCGTAATACATTCTCGATCGTGGATCAAAAACGAAAATATTAGCGTTTTTAGATGTCGTATGAAATCTGAAAAAAGTATAGGGACTAACGGTGTAATTTACTCTATATAAAATCATTTTATACAAAAGTAAACTAAAAATAAATATAAAAAAAAAAATCCTAATTCTTACGCATTTTATTTTCTTGTTGTACTGTTAAATCTTTCATTTCTTCATCATTTTCATTTGTTTATTTATTCTTGAGTCTATTACTTCGTCTAGGTTCTAAAAATACGTATGCAAAAACGAAAATTAAAACATAAATGATAAACTTACCAGTCGGATTCATCTTTTCAACCTTAAATTTATGTGTTTTAATCAATTAGAGATGATCGGAAATTGAAACTCTAAAAATTTCTCCGAAACTCTAAAAATTTCTCCAAATTCTGATTGGTTTAGAAAGAGAAAGTAATTAGCGAGAGTGAAATGAATGTGTGTGAGCGATGGAGGGAAGTGAAACTCTAAAAATTTCTCCAAATTTTGTTTGTGTTTGATTGGCGGATTTAGAAATTTAGACTAGAGGGTATGCACACTTCTAGCAAAAATGAAATACCAAGCAAACCACAAGGACCAAAATGTAGTTAATAATTTTTTTACAAAAAGACAAAAAAGACAAGTCGCCCAAAAAATGTGGGCCCAGTCGCTCAAAAAAGTACCTAGTATAAGTGGTACATGGTAAGGACACCCTTAGGGACACTTGACACAATTGTATAACATCCGCCTAAAGTTTAGGGGCGACCTTCTCCCCTTGGGGTATTTGGAGAAAACAAGATTTTGTGGGTTATTTAGGGTGGAGGCTTTGTACTTTTGGGGTATTTATGTAATTTTCCCGAATTGAAAAGGGTATGTCAGAAAATGATTGCTACTGCAGTCGAACTCTACATTGGATTTTGGACTTTCTCTTTTCTTGAACAAAAGGGATTTTCTAAGGGGCCCCTTTCTAATATAAACAAAAAGCTTGCAGCAAAGTAAAAACAAAATATGTAAACATAAAATATGATATAATAAAGAACTACAAGATGATATAATAAAAGGGAAAATGATCACTGCTACAAGATGATATACAAGATGATATAATAAAAGAGCCTTTTCAACCAACTTGTTATTGTAACATCAACATCAATGAATGTTTTAGATCCTTGATGTCGAGTGCGAAAATAGCAGCAGGCCACGTGTTGGAACTTGCTAATCGATCCAAAATCTGTATAAATAACCATGCTTTACCATCCTTTTTTTCCACTGCACAAATATCATCATAAGCCATCAATCCATTAACAACATGAATGCGTTTATTAACAACATGAATGTGTCGGGGAATAACAGCTTCAACTTGATGGAGATTCTTAACACGGCGGGGACGGGAAACGACGATATATTGAAGATCATCGAAATCATTGCTGCCATATTAGTCCCAGTGATTGGGGCTTTTGCTGCCTATCGATTCACTTGTGGAAGGTCTGCCGGCGACAGCGAGGTATGCTTTTACTTCTTCTTAAAGTCCTTTGTGTTTTGTTTGTGTTTGATTGGCGGATTTAGAAATTTAGACTAGAGGGTATGCACACTTCTAGCACAGTTAATACGAGTAAATTTTTTTATAGATCCGCGGTATTAAAGTTGATTTGGTTTATCAAGTTTGCACTTATTCGAGATTGAATTGGTTACTTGGTATCTAGGAATCTAATTAAGGGCCTGTTTGGTTGGCTACCTTAGAGTGGGTTTTGCGATTGACAAGACATATATAGTATTTGTTTGGTTCATTCTTTGGATAAAATGGAATGAAATTGGAATAAAAATTTGATGGTAGGCCATTTTGCTTGGTTTTGCCTAACTTATCTCATAGAAGCTGGAACTTGAACAACTTTATAGGAGGGGCCAAACTGTGAACTATATTAAAAGTTAGGGGAGGGGGCCACAATCCCCCTTCGTCTCCATGAAGTTTCATCATCTATAGGTTGTAGGTGCTTGCTTATCTGTGCGACAAGTAATTTACAGCACGTACTTTAAAATCATGTTACGGTTGTAGGAATCTAATTTATAGCACGTATTAAAAGTTATGGTTTGATCTTTTAAAAGTTATGCTATTCAAAAAGGGGTTGCGGCGCAATTTGTTGCCCGTTTACCTGTTATGCGCTTGTAATTTTCATCATCTATACATCGAAGAAATGAAGAAATCTTTTAAGGTGCTCTTACGGTTGTAGTTTTTTAGGGTGTTGAGAGTATGATGTATCTTTTATATCCGAAATGGTTGCTATCAGGGGCGGAGCCAGTAGGGTGGCTGGCGGGTGCTCAGCCACCCCCAATCGCCCCACGATGTCTAGCTTAACGTTTAAATTTCAGTTCAGTTATCGTTGAATTTTCATTTTAGCCCCCTCTAATGGCTGAAATCTGTTAGCAACACCGTAGTCGAAGAACACCTTGTTCAAATTATGTCACCGGAAAATTATGTTTTGTTGCAGGTTGTAGATCTAGATGTAGAAAAATGAGTTGAATAGTCAGAGTCTATTTACTTTTTACGAACTAATTGTATTTGGTTTCTTATAGGTCTAATTTTAAAGAGCCCAACTTGTAAAAATGTTTCAGGCCCATTTATTAACTTTAGTAATTTGCAAAGTTGTTTCCACTCTTACCTGGCCATATTTTATTTTTAGAACACTATTTGGCTAACAGTTTCCTTTTTAAGATATCTTCATAATCATTTATCTAGAAAAAATATAATAACAATTATTAATTTTGTCATATTAAACCTAAAGATCCCATTCACTAAAAATTGTGATAGCATGCACTAAACAACAATAATGTCATGTGATTAAAGTGTTAAATTGATGTATATTGTAGTTTACTAGAAGGGTACCCGCGCAATGCGGCGGCGGGTACCCGATAATTATTTTTGTGGCGTGCAAATATTTTTTATTTATTTTAAACCTTCCTTATTTAGTTTTGTCTCAAATACTTTAAAACGTAGTAGATATATGTTTTTTTTTAAAATAGAACATTTAAATCATTAATAGTGTAATGTGTGTTTAGAAGCTGAGATGAAACTATGTTAGTTTGTGGGCTTTATATATATGAAATATGTATTAAAAGGTAGTTATAGTATATAGACTATAGACGTTTCTTTTTTTTAACTCACATTGCAGGTTTTTTTTTTTTTTTTTTTTAGGCTGTTATATCACATTCATTAAATTGGCTATTGCAAGTTAATGAGGTTTATAAATATTAGTAGCTCCTACAATTAAAGATATTAAAATTCATACTGTAACTTATCTCCTATTCATATAAGATTAGTTTGAAATCATTCCAATTAAAGAAATGTTTTTGGTCTTATTTTTTTAAGACTTCCTTTTTAGGAATGGCCTAAATGCATTATAATGTAGTTAAGATAGGTTCAAATGATCCGGATCTTGACGCATGAGCATTGAGCTTTTACAAAACGCACAATGCGTAATTTTTGTCTTATCGTTTTATATTCTAAAAACTAGGTTGTCGCTCATATAATTTTATTCTTATTTAGGTATTTAAAAGGTAAAAGAGTAACTTCCATTTTTAATACTTTTATATTATTGATTCGATTATAAAAACTTTGACTTAGTTTGTGAAAAATCCAAAGGGTTCATACTCTATTATGAAGCCTGAAGAAAGCAGGTTGCTATCATTTGTTCACCTTCCAAGAGTTTCTTTGTATTTTCAGATAAGTAGTGAGGTGGATGACAGAGAGCTAGATACTCGCCTCAAGAAAGCTGGAGGTGATGATCTGGAAGTTGGACGTGGAGGTGGTTATCTGGAAGATGGGGATGCTGAAGCCTGAAACCAACCCAACCCGGTCTCCGGTTCCTCGGTTCTTCATTTTCTAATGTTCAATTTTGCATATCATTTTGACATGAGGCAGTCTCATTTATTTTAGCAAGAGATTTAAAAATGCTTTTTGAATAGTTGTTGTTTGACAATGCAGCTTCATATCTCTCATATCTCTTTTAAAATTGATTCGGTCAACTAGCACTAAAAAATTTCATCCCTCCGTTATTTTTGATATAATTAAGGCAACCATTTGAATTTACCTTGGTTAAAAGTTTCCATACTAAGTTTTGTAGTTATTAATAAATATAAAAGTCCTAACTTTCAAATGAGTGTTGCATCTCGCACTATTATAATGCATAAATTACTTGTATTCTACATTTTCTATCTTCAAATTTCCACCAATTCAATTTTTTAAATCTACCAATCAAATCATTAAGCATACAAGTAGGCAGGGGCGGAGCCAGGAATTCAAGTTAAGGGGGGCCGATATAAATTTTAAAATAATAACAATATATTTCGAACAAATATAACTATAAATCAATATCAAAATTTTGACATAGACAATATATGATGGCTGCAAATACCCTATGTTTAGCTTTTTGCTTCCTCTTCAGAAGCTCTTTCTTGTATTGAGCTATGTTTTTTTTGGGTGATCCATAGTTGATGAAACAATTTGCCTTACTTTTCAAAGGAAATAATTTTTACATCTCAAAAACGTATTTGTTCCTAATTTGCTATATTGTTTTTAAGAGTAAATGTAGGTGGCAACATATAATTAGTTGTGATAATTGATAGTTCTCAAGAAGTAATTAAGGGTGCGTTTGGTATGCTCTCGTGAATCACAATGGGTATGAGTTTGATAGTAGTGGTGGGCCCCTCGCCTATGATAGAGTCATTCCTCCCCTCTTGGACTCCTATGGAGTATGGATAATATTCATGTTTCATTCCTATGTAATGTGAGCCCCTCATCTTAACCAAACACTTAGAATCATTACCACTATGATTCTCTCATTCCCATAGGAGGATACCAAAGTATATACCAAGTACGTAAATAACTACTATAAGCAACAAGCATTTAATAGTCTCAAACAATACAAGACACAAAGAAGTGAAGTGATTGTGATCATCATTTGAAAAGTAGATAATTTAAAGCATTTAATACCTTATGAGTAAAAATCAACAGTCGGGTCGGGTCTAATTTAATGTAATTATTGATATAACAAAACGTCATCTATATATTAATGAAAAAAAGTGAAAGTGATTACAATCGAGTCTTTCTAGCTATCGTAGCTTGAAACGGTTTATGCTTTTACTAGTTAACTAGTAACACCAGCTAACATGTTTCTCAATACACGACACTAAACAAAAATCATTAATTTTGATATGATTTTGGCGTTGAAATGAATACATGACCGCATTACTAACTTGTGGTATTCTTACTTAACGTTGAGTATGTCTTTCTGTTTTTACTAGAAGAACTTCTAGGTTTTTGTTACTTACATATATGTGGTTGCAACATTCATTTATCAAACAAAAGAGTGTGATGTTATATAAATACTTGTGTAGTTACGGTTTTTGTGAAAGGAACTAAAATAGAACAATGGATAAGGTGGAGGGGCTAAATATAACCTTCAATAAGAGGAGAGGGAGTGGGTGCGGGGAAGCAGCGGGGACGGTGAACCCCCGCACGGGAACACCGCCGCCTCGCGGTGAACCCCGCACGGGGAAGGCTTTTGGGTGTTGTTTTCACGCACGCGGGGAGATTGAAAAAGAGACGTTGGAGCCGAAAAAGAGACGTTGGAGCCAAACGGCTCTTTTTTTTTTTTTTTTTTTGTTTATATACCATCAGACCCCAAACAAAGATAGCACCAAAAAAAAAAAAAAAATACATCTTTCATTCTTGCTACATCTTTCCCGCTGCTGCAATTCGAAAGAAAAAAAAATATGGAACGTGATAAAAATAGAGATCCAAGAAGAGGTGGATCGAGAGGCGGATCGAGAGGTGGATCGAGAGGCGCAATTCGTCCTCGGATTCAATCACAACCCGGTCCCGAATCATCGTCTCAACAACAACCTTATCACCCCCAAATGTATCCTCAATCCCCACAAATTTTTTTCTCCCAACAACAAACCCTCCCGCAAATTCCCACAAACTTCGACCCGTTTGACTCAAACTATACTCAACAATCTCCACCGCCAAATCCTAACTTCAACCCGTATGCGCCGCGTTATTCCCAAGAAAAAAGGCGTGAACGGGTTAGTGAACCGTTACCCATTCCATTTGATTTCGAAGAGTATGAAGATTTCGACAATGTTGACATGGTACCCGAGACACAACCAAATGAAGATTTCGAAGAGGAGGAAGATGTCGAAGAGGTCGAAGAGGTTGTTGTCAAGAAAAAAAAAAAACCAAAGACTTGGACGCCCGATGAGGAGGAGGCGTTAGCGAAGTCTTGGGTTAAAACGTCGGTTGACAAAGAAATTGGCGACCGTCAATCCAAGAAAGGATTTTGGCAGCGAATTCTAATACATTTTAGAACGCTTGTCCCAAGAACCGAACGTACTCATCATCAATTGAATTCGAAATGGAGAGATATACATCCTTTGATCGCAGCGTTCAACGGTTACTACACACAAGCGGTATATTTATATATTTTTTATTTTTTTAGTTCTAAAAACGTTATACATATATATATATATTTTTTTGGATATTGTTATATATTGTATATTGTACATTGTTTTATAATTTTGTAGAGTCGCTTGAGAGATAGTGGGTGCGACGATGTTCAAGTCCTTGAAAGAGCCAATCGTGATTTTGAGAAACAATACAAGAAAACTTTCTCGCATTATAAAGCGTGGCAGATTGTCAAAGATCAACCAAAGTGGAAAGAACAACCAACTTTTACTCAAGAATCCACGGGATCGAGCAAGAAAAGAAAGTCGTCTGAATCGAGTAGCGCTCAATCGCCGGTGAACGTGGAAGATTTCGAGTGTGAGTTACCGAACCTCAACGAGAACCCAACTCCATCACGTCAACCAAAAGGCAAAAAAAAGACGACTCCAGGAGATTCAAGCCGAAGCTCGATGCGTGATGCCTTTGAAAGTTACACCGCTGAGAAGAAAATTTTATTGCAAGCTCAGTTGGAGGCTCAAAAGAAAAAAGACGACGAATATTTCAACTTTATTAACGGGGAGGTTTACAATCGTGACATGAAGTTCGTTATGGACCCTCACGATCAAATCCCAGACCTGACTTTCAAAGATTTCGTCATCAAAAGGAAACGCGAGCTATGCGCCAAATACGGTTGGCCATGTGGTTTGTAGGATTTAATGTTTAAGTTTTCCGTTTTTAAATTTTAATGTAACTTTAGGTATTTTACGGTTTTTAATAATATTATGTAATGTTAATTAAATTTTAATGGAATTTTTATTTTCGAATACATTTTTTAATATAATTTAAAAAAAAAAGAAAAAAAGAAAAAAAGAAAAAAGAAAAAAGAAAAAAAGAAAGAAAAAAAAAAAAAGTGAGTGAAAGGTGAGTGAAGGTGCCGCCCCCAAAAATGAAGTGAGTGAAGAGTGAGTGAAGGAAAAAATGGGAGATGATGTGGCGGAATGGGATTGGTTGTGAGTGAGTGAAGGGAAGGGGAGTGAGTGGAGCACTCCCCCCACCCTAAAAGAATATTACTAGTACGTTTTTAAATATATCTTGACTTTTGGGTCTTCTCCTTTAGAAAGAGCACAGATCTCCAAACCTCCATACAAACCTTCATAACAGAGAACATAGCTATGCTTTCTAAATTTCTTTCTCGAGTTGCTTCTTTGTTTTTCTTCTTTCCTATTTTGAATCTTAGTCTAGTTGCAAGGTAGCTAGGTCGTTTTCGTTTTTTTTTTTTTTTTTTTTTTTTCTCTCTCTCTCTCTCTCTACCGATCGAGCTTCTAAATGGTCTCGATATCTAAGGTGTTTCCGCGGAACCACCTTGTTATAGTGTAGGTTCGCCCCTGATTGGGGGTGGCCTAGCACCTGCTAGTCACCCCATTGCCTCCGCCCCTGCAAGTAGGCTTGCTAAATAAGCATAAGAATCATTTTTTATTTTAGAAACATGCATGCATTTATCAAAAGAGATTGTGTTATAACATAAAGGTATTAAATGTGATCATTGCTATATCTGAAGTCATAATGTACTTTTTTTTTAATCTTATATTTCACTTCTATTGACATACTTGTGTACGCTATCTAACTTAATATTGGCAATTTGTTTGTTATTTATCGGATATTGATCTGTAGTTAGGGCATCCTTTAGAAAAAGATTTATGAAAATGTCTAAAAGCTACAAAAAGGTTGTTTATATTCATGTGGCATGAAAAAGGTTCAAAATCCTAGACATCTTCATAATTTAATGCGTATGTTATGGTTGAACATTCAATATAATTGTAAGAGGAAAAATTCCAAAATACATCCATATGATTTGTCTTGTGTCTTGCTTTACATCCTCGTTTTTTTTTTTTTTTTTTTTTTTTTTTTTTTCGAAACCATCTCTCCGTTACTAAATATGGCAAAAAACCATATCTCCGTTAGTACAGTCAGTTAATGAGGACTAACGGGGCAAATTATTTCTCCGTTATCTCTTAACGAAAGAGATAATATTTGTATCGTCAGTCCTAAGGACTAACAGTGCAATTTATTTTTTGAAATAAATTGCATCGTTAGTCCTAAGGACTAACGGTGCAATTTATTTCAAAAAATAAATTAAAAGGGGGCCAACCGCCACCTCCATCACCGTCGCCACCCACCACAACCACCACCGCCACCTCCACCTCCACTCTCCACCATCACCGCCACCCACCACCACCCAACGCCACCACAACCCACCTCCACCTCCGCCACCTCCACCCACCGCCACCCACCACCACCCTACATCACCACCATACCCTAACACCGCCACCACCCAATGCCACCATCACCGCCACCTCCACCCACCAATACCACCATCGCCACCTCCACCCACTACCATCACCGCCACCCACCCCCTTTGGTAAATAGGGTACAGGGTAGGTTGTTCGATTTACCTGATCATTTTATATAACTGAGGCCAGTTTTGAGACAACACGATTTTGCATACATAGGCTTTTTGTTCTTCAGCTCTCGAGTGGTGTTCTTTTTTTCTATACATACAGATTCAGAATTATCACTGTTATATTGCTTAGTGTTTTCTAACTTTAGCTTTAGAACATTATTTTGATGACTGTTATGAAAGTACGTTGTGTATATTGCAGCTTAATAGATTATGCATTCTGATTTTGACAGCAAATAGCTTATGTTTCCAACCATAAACTGAATTGCTCTTTGCTCATGAAAATGGCTAACTGCAGCTTCTATCTGTAGCTTTTAATTGCCTATTCATTTGAGCAACATTTTTCATTGAATTACTTTACGCAACATTCTACCTATCTTTTTGTGCAGCATTTCGACTTAAGGTGGTTAAACTGATGAGGCTTATTGACAACTAGGAGGATATACAAATACACTTAATATGTCATAATTAACTTAAATTAATATTAAGTCTACAGAAGACTCCTAAACTCAGCAGTAGAACCTCATGAAGACATCACGTCTTTGCATCCATTAGTAGCTTCACCATAAGACACTTCAAAGATTCAGCCTGAAAGAAGGTTTCCTTATTTCAGAAACAGCAAAGCATGTGGACTAAGAAAAAAGAAGTGTAGCGAAAGAAATAGAAGGTGATGAGGTCAGACACAAAAGTAACACTCTTAAGGTCCACCAGCATCTTTTTCTAGCGAGACACAAGACAAACCACATTGATGTATTTTGGACTTTTCTCTTGTAAAAATTTATAAATAGTATTAATAGGTTTATAGTATTAAAAGTTTTATTAGTTGATGATTTGTCATGTTATAAACCTATTTAAAAACTCCACTATTTTGGATGCTTTTAACGTGTTTTCAAAATATTGTAGTTAGAGTTTTTCTTAATGAGTATTCAATAATTAAAATGCCGCGTTTTATTTTTGACAAAAATTTTGTTATTCATTGATAGCTATCTTTTCTTACATTGTTTCCTCCTATATATTGGCATTGCATAATGATGTGTGCTAAACTTGAAAGTAACAATTTTCCGTGATAATCCTTGTATAGTTATATTACCGTGTTCTCCATACTATAACTTACATATGCCTGTAACTCTATTCATCAACACATTCAACTCATTCTTCAACTTGCTAGAGAATTGATATGCGATGCTTAAAGATATTTTTCGTCTTTTCATTTGAAATCTCACCAATTGTTTTGTGTTTTCTTTAATATGTGATACTTTATATTCTAATTTTGTGTGTTTATATTGTGTGTGCAGAATGTATGTAGAATTGATGTGAAAGTTGATGCACAATAAGTGGCGAAGGTAATATACATTTCTTGTATAAATCTTTGTTATTTCAAATTTAGGCTTCAAGCTTACTTATATATTCCTAATGTTGTTTTTTTAATACACTATTAGTTTGAAGACTTCAATTAAACTTTTCATTTGATTTATACTATACTTTTTCTCAAGCTTTGTGTTAAAATGGCACAGAACAAAAGCTATAATCACCCAACCAACCACCCCTTGGTGATATTCCTTTATTACAACAATATACAATTGAAGATTAGTCCCCAACACGGCTGCTAATCAAACAATACAAAGAAAAGATTCTTGTCCCTCTATTAGGTGCAACAACAGAATACAAGAACTCACACACTATAAACCAAATCAAACTAGAGATCAAGATGATCTTATAACCAAGCTTACAATTGTAAACTACCCAGAAACCCTATGAAACCCAGATGAAATAGATGAGAAAACTTGTGTGTATAAACTTTGAGAGCTATCAATCGTAAAACTGAAACCCTAGCTGTTAAGCTTGAATATATAGCCCAGAATATTACACATCAACCCTTGCATAAACAACACTTAACAAACAACACCAAAAATGTTAAAGTTAGAAAACTTAATATAAAAATGTTACATAATATACCTCTGAAGGTTCAGCTGTTTGTCAAAAGGATTGCAATACTTTCAACACCCCCTCTCAAACTGATGAACCTGCAAAAAGATTAATCATACCAAGTTTTCTAACCATAACATCATGTTGCACAGAACCAAGTGCTTTGGTTAAAACATCAGCAGTTTGACTTTTAGAGTCAACCTTAATGTAACACCCCGAAATTTGATTAAGCAGCGGAAGTCTAATCGGGGTCATTACAGTTTAGTACACAGTCATACTCATAGAAAACAATTCAAAAGATTTGCAATATCATTCCATGAAAACTCAAATATTCAGAGTTACAAACATTTTTCCAAAATGTTAATTGTTTCACAAAAGTGGTGATGAGTTTGTAAAGAATGATATAATTATTGAAATAAAAGGGAGGTCCTGTGCCCTTTTGCCAGCTCCGTGCCGCCATGCTTGCTAGTTTCCTGAGATAAACATGCTTAAAAAGTCAACACAAAGGTTGAGTGAATCCATAGTAGTTTAAATAGTAATAGTGTGAACACAAGTCAAACATTTGAAATAAACAAGCCAAGATAGACAGGTCTTGACTAAATCGGGTGTAATATTGCTCCTAAGCCTCACGAAACGCAAGCCTTAACATTGATTTGACATATCTTAAAGATAATAATAATCATCTACACCACAGCGGATGTAAATGACAAGGGGCCCTCGGTGACAGGAAATGTGCCAAATTTCCATAATACCTCGAATATAGCACACCTCCTGCCAAGTGATCACCTTGACAGAGGTGGGCTGCCAACCAATAGATCTATCAACTATATTCGCGCTCACTCGCAAGTGATTAAGGTTCGTGATATGAGGGACTTGTAGCACAGGTGTCAACTTAGGCAATATCAGGTGATAACAGCATACAGAAAAATACTTGTGTTCGATTTATAGCATGTATCTCCCCACGGGGTTTAAAAACAATTAAAAATATGGGACCATGAACTCACCTGAAAGGTGCGTAATCACAAGGTGCTCAAAAGTGACGGTGTATTGCTATAGCTAGCAATGAAATTTCTCCGACTTGCGACCTATAAATATTTTGTAATCGGTGTTTTAGATTCGTGTCATAAATGTCGTGTGATATACCACGTGTACGGTGATATCCGTTTCGGGTGTCTTAAAATATATCCCAAATAACTTTACGTAGTTATTTGTTAGTGTTGATACGAATCGGTGTTTGATATATATTAACTTGTTATGAAAATAATATTGTTAAAAATATTTACGATTAAATATTTTTAATAAGGTTATATATATATTAAAGTTAAAGAAATATATATATATATATATGTAATTATAAAAGTATATGAAATAAATAAATTATAAGAATAGGTCTTGTCACAATTCAACCCTTAACTTTTACAAAAATTTACACCTTTTACCCTTGGTTAAAAGTAATTACAATTCTAGTCCCTTTTGTACTTTTTCCACTTTAATCCTTGATCTTTTGAAAGTTTTCATTTCCTACCCTTGATTTCAAAAAGAATTCAGTTTTGTCAAAGTTAGTTCGATAGTTTGCTATTTTGACGGTTTTAGTCCCTAACGTGGGACTTTTTGCAAAAATGGTCCTTGATGAAATTTTTGAAAACCGAACTTTTTGTATAACGAAAATATCATTTAAATCTTGTAAAACCTTTCTAAACCAGTTTCGAAAATCTCGAAAACATCTCAAAATCCTTTCAGTTTCAAACCGAAACTTTCCTTTGTAAAATACTTGGGCTTGTTAGCCCGTTAAAAGCCCAAAAAGAGATTGTTCTTGTTTATGAAACACATTCGACTAGGACTTGGTTTTTGGCTTTGTTTTCATAGTATTCGACCGAGTATGACTTGCATGTTTGGTTAGTTTGATTAAGTGTGAGTTGGTGAATTAGAGTGTCGAACAATATAGATAGGTTGTACGTATAAATAACATATGGCGAGGCCATTCCTCATGGGTGTCGAGACATGTTACATGTGTACCATAAGTGTAGCAAGTGTGACCATGGCATGTGTATCGTGGTAATGCATGATACGAGTATAAGTAAAGAAAGAAAAGAGTGGTGATCAACTTACAACACCAAAAAAAATGGTGGTGAAGAGTTCGTGTGTACGAGGCAAATGAACAAGCAACGTGGTACTCCCTTCCCGTCTTAGTAATCCTTTATCCCAATAGCTATCCAACTCGTTCAAACCCAATCTTCTTAGCTCGTTTTCTCCTTCGTCCTCCTCGACCACAACACAACGTGAAACACTAGAGTGCTTGAAATTTGGATGTTTTTGAGTGTGTGTGAAAATTAGCATTTAATGAGACTTATATAGCGAGTTTAAGGGGTGGTTCGATGTTTCTAAGATCTCAACACAAACCGAGTGGTCTTGTCAAGTTTCGACAATCTTGTCTACTATTCGAGTGTGTTGTCAAATCGTCATTAGCAAAAGAAGGAGCATTGTTGATTAGTTTAATCCTTAGCTTAGGTTGTAGGAAATAAATAAATAGTATTAGACCTTGTGTGGTAACCATGTTGGGGGAACCATGGGACATACGAACCATAGGTCGATAACCCATCTTGGCGTATAAAGCTTTGGTCCATGGGGTTGACGGCTTGGGTGGTGACTTGAGGTTTTCCAAGGTGCAAGGTCAAAGGGGTTGTATGCATGTTGTCGAGGCAATAGGGAACCAAGAAAAGAAACAAGAGTAGTTTCAAGGGTGTATGTAGGTGTTTAGGTTTTTGTTGGCTTCGTGTAACACCAAGGAGAAATCGAAAAAAAAGAAAGAAGCAAAATGACAACCTTGTGGGCTTGAATCTGCTCGGCCCAAACGAAAAGAAAAAAAAAATATAGTAAGAGTCTTGTGGGCTGTAGGAATGTTCGGCCCAAAGAAAGAAAGAAAATAAGGTCGTGTAGGCTTGGGGTGAAATCCGGCCCAAAAATATCGGGGTATCGGTGTCGTAAAAATGTGTGAAATATATCTCCGTGTCGGTGTCGGTTTGTGAAAACCATAAACATATAAATGGTGTCGTCATTTGTATTTATATACTTATATGTATATAATAATAATAATTTGTGAAAGTTAATATATATATATATATATATATATATATATATATATATATATATATATATATATATATATATATATATATATATATATATATATATATATATATAATATAAATATATATATTAGCAAAATCTCGGTGTTCAATTTGGGTGTCGGGTCGCAAGTGGAGTAACCGGTGTTAATCCTCATTGGGTGACATCCAAGAGTGGTATTCGGGTGATATCGGGTGACAATGCATAATCGGGTGTTAAACCAACGGTGTTCAAAACAATCGGGTGTCAATTAAACAGTGAACATAACAATCGGGTGTTCAAACAGACAGTGTCTTATGTAAAAATTTTAAATTAGCCCGCAAAAATGGCTTAGTTTAGAGTAACGTTTGTAATTAGCATTAATAAATGACCTGGGATTTTACGGTGTATTGCAGTACCCACCCGTTAGATTGGATTCGTCCCGGAATCCAAAGTTGAATCGGTGCTCGGGGTTGTCTCATCAAATAGTTGTGGGTATTTGGCACGCATTTGATCCTCGCGCTCCCATGTGTACTCGGGTCCTCTCTTAGAGTTCCATCTGACCTTAACAATGAGAATGCGACTATGCTTAAGTCGTTTGACCTCCCTATCCAATATCTCAACGGGTTCCTCAATAAAGTTCAACTTATCATCGATTCTGATCTCTTTCAGTGGTATCACAAGTGTTTCGTCCGATAAACACTTTTTCAAATTTGACACGTGGAAGGTGTTGTGTACTCTACTGAGTTCCTCAGGTAGTTCCAATTTGTATGCCACAGGACCGATCCTTTCAATGATCTCGAAGGGTCCAACGTATCTTGGGTTTAACTTTCCACGTTTTCCAAACCTAATCATTCCTTTCCAAGGTGATACCTTAAGCATGACCTTGTCTCCAACTTGAAACTCTATTGGTTTCCTTCGCACATCGACATAACTCTTTTGCCGATCCCTAGCGGCTTGTAATCGTTGCTTAATTTTCACTATTTTCTCAGTGGTTTCAAGTATCAACTCGGGACCTGAGAGTTGTACATCTCCAATCTCAGCCCAACAAACTGGTGATCTACACTTTCTTCCATAAAGTGCTTCAAATGGTGCAGCCTTAATGCTAGTGTGATAACTGTTGTTATATGAAAACTCTGCTAACGGTAGGTGTTTATCCCAGCCTTTTCCAAAATCAATCACACACGCCCTAAGCATGTCTTCTAGGGTTTGTATAGTCCTTTCACTCTGACCATCAGTCTGTGGATGGTAAGCTGTACTCATATCTAACTTAGTTCCCAAGGCTTTCTGTAAAGATCGCCAAAAGTTAGATGTGAAACGGCTGTCTCGGTCGGAGATAATAGAAATCGGCACTCCATGCCGGGAGACTATCTCCTTAAGGTACAAACGTGCAAGAACATCCATATCATCAGTCTCTTTGATCGGTAAGAAGTGCGCTGACTTCGTGAGACGATCAACAATAACCCAAATTGTGTCCAACCCACTCGATGTCTTGGGTAATTTTGTAATGAAATCCATTGTAATCCTTTCCCATTTCCACATTGGTAGCTCGGGTTGAACCAAAAGACCGGATGGTTTTTGATGTTCAGCCTTTACTCTTGAGCAGGTCAAACACTTACCGACATACTCTGCAATGTCAGCTTTCATGTTTGGCCACCAATACAACTTCTTTAGATCTTGATACATCTTGTCTGAACCAGGATGAATGGAATATTTAGACTTATGAGACTCGTGCATGATGAGATCTCGTATTCCTCCATACAATGGAATCCAACTTCTGTCCTTGAAACACAGCCTTCCATCTGGTTTCTTGACAAATCCATTCGTGCTTTCGGGCATACCGTAAATTTTCTCATGTGGTCTATTCTCTTCCTTAAGAGCCTCAGCTTGAACTTCAAGAATTTGAGACGGAAGTGGTGATCTAATTGTCATACCCAATGACCTAACTCTGAGGGGTCTAAGTCGTTCCTTTCGACTCAAGGCATCTGCTACAACGTTTGCCTTCCCCGGGTGATAGCGAATCTCACAATCATAGTCACTTAGCAACTCTAGCCATCGACGTTGCCTCATGTTCAACTCCTTTTGATCTAAAATGTGCTGAAGACTCTTGTGATCAGTGAAAACCGTACATTTGGTTCCATATAGGTAGTGTCTCCAGATTTTCAGAGCGAATACCACCGCTCCTAATTCTAGATCATGAGTAGTGTAGTTCTCTTCGTGGGGTTTAAGTTGTCTAGAAGCGTAAGCAATTACTTTGAGTCTTTGCATCAATACGGCACCCAAACCTTGGATCGATGCATCACAATATACCACGAAGTCCTCACTTCCTTCGGGTAGTGCTAATATCGGTGCTTCACAAAGCTTCTGCTTCAAAAACTGAAATGCTGATTCTTGCTCATCTCCCCATTCAAACTTCTTCTTCTTCTGTGTTAACTCGGTCAAAGGTTTAGCAATCCTTGAAAAACCTTCAATAAATCTCCGATAGTATCCGGCAAGACCTAAAAATTGGCGTATCTCAGTAGGACTCGTAGGTGACGCCCAATTTTTAACAGCTTCGATCTTGGCGGGATCAACATGAATACCCTTACTGTCGATAACATGCCCGAGAAATTGTACCTTCTCAATCCAAAAATCACACTTGGAAAATTTGGCGTAT
The DNA here is from genome assembly GCA_030686995.1 of Artemisia argyi. Lineage (NCBI taxonomy): Eukaryota > Viridiplantae > Streptophyta > Magnoliopsida > Asterales > Asteraceae > Artemisia > Artemisia argyi. The sequence goes on from CM060696.1 coordinate 7,321,632, forward strand.
AATTTCTCTTCTCTGAGCAGTGTTAGTATAGCCTTTAAGTGTTCTGCGTGCTCTTCCTTACTACGTGAGTAAATAAGGATATCATCGATAAATACAATCACAAACTTATCTAAATAGGGTTTGCACACTCGGTTCATTAAGTCCATCAATACAGCGGGTGCATTTGTTAGACCGAATGGCATTACTTGGAATTCGTAGTGACCGTACCTTGTCCTGAAAGCTGTCTTAGGGATGTCTTCTTCCCTAACTCTCAGTTGGTGATAACCCGATCTCAAATCAATCTTCGAGTAGACACTCGATCCTTGCAGTTGATCAAACAAATCATCAATCCTTGGCAACGGATATCGATTCTTAATCGTCAGTTTGTTCAACTCACGATAATCGATACACATCCTGAAGGTTCCATCCTTCTTCTTTACGAACAACACCGGGGCTCCCCACGGTGATGAACTAGGGCGAATAAATCCTTTATCCGACAATTCCTCCAATTGTCCAGATAACTCCTTCATTTCCGACGGTGCAAGTATATAGGGTGCTCGTGCTACGGGTGCGGCTCCTGGCATCAAGTCAATTTGAAATTCCACTTGACGAGTCGGCGGAAGGCCAGGCAAGTCCTCGGGGAAAACTTCTGGAAAGTTCCTGACTACTGGCACATCCTCGAGTCGCTTCTCTTCCGACTTCTTCTCGGTGACTTGAGCCAAAAAGACTTGACATCCTCGTTCGATGTACTTCACAACCTTGACGCAAGAAATGACGCTCAAATGTGTCTTACTTCGCTCTCCGCGAACAACCAGGGTTTCGTTATTCAGTGGGATGTGAACGACCTTTTCGTCACAAATAATCTTAGCGCGGTTCTCGGATAACCAATCCATTCCTACAACGACGTCGAAACTACCGAGTCTAATAGGCATAAGGTCAATGGCAAATGGGGTGTCTAATAGTTGTAGGGTGCAACCTCGGAGTATAGTGTTAGTGCTCACTAGCTTTCCATCGGCTAGTTCAATCTCATATGTGGTGTCTAGTTGGGTGGGTGTAATATTAAGCAGGGGTGCAAGTGAAATAGATACGAAACCTTGATCGGCTCCGGAATCAAATAAAACTTTAACGAGGCGGTTGTTTAGAAAGAACGTACCAGTGACTACGTTCGGATCCTGTTGGACATTTCCATCTCCCAGCACGTATGCTCTCCCACGTGCATTGTTATCCTTATTAGGGCACTGTCGCCTGTAGTGTCCTTTCTCTCCACAAGCATGGCATACCACAGCCACGGGTTGCAAGTTAGCTCCTGTCGCCTTGCAATCTTGTGTCTTATGTCCAACCCTTGAACACTTCCCGCACTTAGCATAGCAGGGTCCATTGTGATGCATCTTACACTTGTCACAGAATGGAAGGGGTCCAGCATACCTAGCATCCTTAACTGGTGCAGCGACATAAGCTCTGACAGCTTCCTGTCGTCGGTTCTGTTGGTTGTGGTGGGTGTTTCTGTCATGGTGGTAGTTACGGTTGGGGTTTCGGTTGTTGTTGTTGCTGCTGTTGTTATTGTTGTGATTGTTGTTGTTGTTGTTGTTTGTCCTTCTATCATCAAACTTCCTTTTGTGATCGTTGTTTCCCTGAGCAGAGTTACGCTTAATCTCCCGGTCTAGCAGTCTTTGGGCAATGGACATTGCTTCATCCAAAGATTGAGGCTTAGACGAGGTGACGTTTCCCTCAATGCTCCTGGGTAATCCTTCAATGTACCTTTCCAACAACTTTTCCAAATCGGGAACCTTAGAAGGGCAAAGTGTAGCAAGTTCCTGAAATCTCCTGTCGTAAGCCCTGAGATCATTCCCCTTCACAACCAACGTGTGAAACTCATCTTCTAACTTCTTGATCTCACCTCTAGGGCAGAACTTCTTCAACATCTTCTCCTTAAAATCAGCCCAGGAAATCTGATAGGCCTCCTCTACACCTATCTTCTGAGCAGTTGCATTCCACCAAGACAACGCGTCTTCCAACAATGTTCCAGTAGCAAACGAGACTCGGCTTTCCGCGGCACAACCGCTCCTCACAAATACAGTCTCAGTTCGCTCAAACCATCGAGCAAGCTCTGTTACTCCTTCAGTTCCTTTGAAGTGAGATGGTTTACAAGCAATGAAGTCCTTATAGGTGCACTTCCGAGTCGCAGCAGACTCGCTCTCAGCAGTGGCTCGGTTATTGCTACTAGTTCGTGCCATTGCAGCAGCTTGCTCTTCTAAAGCTGCAGCAACACTGTCGGCAACCAACTTTCTTATAGCAGCTTGGGTCATAGCGGGTGACGAGGTAGCAGTAGTGGTTTTCCTTGGGGCCATAATTCTATAAAATCGTAAGTGCATAAGTACAAATCCAAACATCCATAACAAGAGAAATAGTGTATCCAACTCATAATAGTCGAGATCATCACAAAGCACATATCACAACCACACCATAAATACATACATCAACATAACCATATCATTCATAAATAAACATCACGACATGTAACAACACACATGGAAATTATAATGAATCTCAATATGGGAGCATAATAAAAAGAAAGACAGACAACTAGAACATCATAAATCAATATCAATACGTTACAATCGTAACCAACATAAAGTTTTAATAATTTTTGGAATTCATTGTTACAAAACAATAAGTTACAACAATTATTAATGCCACAGGCGGCAAGTTAAGATGTCTCTGTAACTAATGACATGTCATAGATCTATGAAGGTCCAGGTGCGCCTCCTGATCTCCTCTCTAGCTCTCTGATCATCCGGATCATCTCCAACATCTCCATATCTCTGGATCTCTCACGGGCCTGAATCTCCTCAATAGTAGTCGAAAGTGCATGGATGGTAGAACTAGATGCAGCTAACTCCTGTGCCTGATGCTCCATCATCTCCTGTGTAATGGCTGCAATCGCTCTCAAATCATCAATCTCGTGCCTCTGAACATCTAATCGGTGACCAAACTCAGTGATGGTAGCCTGTGCCTCCTCGATCTCTGTCCCCATCATCTCAAATACCATCTCTAAAGCTGTCCTATGTACTACGAGGTTTGTGACCTCCTCCTGCATACACTCTATCCTCTCCAAGGATATATCCTCGATAACACTTAACAGCTCATCAAGTCGACTCTCGTGTCTAACCAATCTAGCAGCCAAAAGAGGGATAGTATGGTGTATCGGCTCTCCTGTGACCGGTAACACCGCTGAAGAGCCATCTCCAAGCTCAGCAGCCCTAGGTGATCCCTCAACTAATCTCCATCTACGTATGTAGTCTAACAAAAATGACCATCGACGAGCATCAACCAATCTATGAATACCAGGTGAGGTGGGTGTCTCGGTGGGAGCAGGTGATGGTATAGGTGATGTAGCAGGTGATGGAATCGGTACAGTAGTAGTCTGTGAGTAGAAAACTGTAGGTGGTGGCATGGGTGGCAAGATCTCAGAAGTAGGAGGTGCGGTGTAAGTAGGCAACATGTAAGGATGTGGCTCAGGTGGGGGTGATACAGGTGATGGCGGGGGTGCTGGTGATGCCACAGGTGTCAAATCTGGCATAGAAACAGGTGGTAACACAGATATGGGTGATGGTACAGGTGTAGGTACAGGTGGTGTAACAGCAGAAGCAGGCAAAATACAGACTCGTTTCCGAGCCGTACATTTGCGGGTATAGTCTCCCTCATGGTATCGAAACAACTCGCCGAAAGGCTCAGGCTCATAGGGCTCAAGAATCCTCACTCGCTTGCTCCGACGAATCGGTGCAGGCGGGGATGATGGTGGAACAGAAGCAGCAGTGTCAGAAGTATCGGAGTCAGAAGACTCGTCATCAGCATCTGAACCGGTGTGGTGACTAGCAGGTGGTGTAGGACGATCATCAGCAGCAAGAAACTGCTGAGATGTCAGGTACTGATCATAAAGGTACTGTCCCTGTGTCATGGGTCCACAAACAGGACGAAAGAGAGGCTGAATAGCAAAAGAATCAACGGGTGTAGAAGCAACCTCACCCTCCTCGAAGGGCTCAGTGTCAGCAGAGGGGTCTCCAGATGGAACAGGAGATGGTATAGCAGGTGATACAGGTTGGGTGTCATGGTCAGAATCATGGGTGTCATAATCAGATAAGTCAATAGTAGGGTGAGTGGATGATGCTGGTACGACGTCGTCACTGTCGGACAGAATAATAACCGGGGGCGACATGGTACTGTAATATCCCAAAAATAGCAGTGATATAAGTCATTTAGTCTACATAATGCTATATGCACAGTGATCATAGTGTCATAGTGAGCTAAATGCGATGGGTGCTAAAAATCAAACCTTAAAACATGACGTTGGCAAGCGCTGGCACGGAGGGCACTTCGGTGATAAATAGTTTGTTAAAAATTCGGTGAGGTTATAGTCCAATGTTTTGAAAAATCATTTGGTTCTCTATAACCATGGCTCTGATGCCAATCTGTAACACCCCGAAATTTGATTAAGCAGCGGAAGTCTAATCGGGGTCATTACAGTTTAGTACACAGTCATACTCATAGAAAACAATTCAAAAGATTTGCAATATCATTCCATGAAAACTCAAATATTCAGAGTTACAAACATTTTTCCAAAATGTTAATTGTTTCACAAAAGTGGTGATGAGTTTGTAAAGAATGATATAATTATTGAAATAAAAGGGAGGTCCTGTGCCCTTTTGCCAGCTCCGTGCCGCCATGCTTGCTAGTTTCCTGAGATAAACATGCTTAAAAAGTCAACACAAAGGTTGAGTGAATCCATAGTAGTTTAAATAGTAATAGTGTGAACACAAGTCAAGCATTTGAAATAAACAAGCCAAGATAGACAGGTCTTGACTAAATCGGGTGTAATATTGCTCCTAAGCCTCACGAAACGCAAGCCTTAACATTGATTTGACATATCTTAAAGATAATAATAATCATCTACACCACAGCGGATGTAAATGACAAGGGGCCCCCGGTGACAGGAAATGTGCCAAATTTCCATAATACCTCGAATATAGCACACCTCCTGCCAAGTGATCACCTTGACAGAGGTGGGCTGCCAACCAATAGATCTATCAACTATATTCGCGCTCACTCGCAAGTGATTAAGGTTCGTGATATGAGGGACTTGTAGCACAGGTGTCAACTTAGGCAATATCAGGTGATAACAGCATACAGAAAAATACTTGTGTTCGATTTATAGCATGTATCTCCCCACGGGGTTTAAAAACAATTAAAAATGTGGGACCATGAACTCACCTGAAAGGTGCGTAATCACAAGGTGCTCAAAAATGACGGTGTATTGCTATAGCTAGCAATGAAATTCCTCCGAGTTGCGACCTATAAATATTTTGTAATCGGTGTTTTAGATTCGTGTCATAAATGTCGTGTGATATACCACGTGTACGGTGATATCCGTTTCGGGTGTCTTAAAATATATCCCAAATAACTTTACGTAGTTATTTGTTACTGTTGATACGAATCGGTGTTTGATATATATTAACTTGTTATGAAAATAATATTGTTAAAAATATTTACGATTAAATATTTTTAATAAGGTTATATATATATTAAAGTTAAAGAAATATATATATATATATATATATATATATATATATATATATATATATATATATATATATATATATATATATATATATATATGTAATTATAAAAGTATATGAAATAAATAAATTATAAGAATAGGTCTTGTCACAATTCAACCCTTAACTTTTACAAAAATTTACACATTTTACCCTTGGTTAAAAGTAATTACAATTCCAGTCCCTTTTGTACTTTTTCCACTTTAATCCTTGATCTTTTGAAAGTTTTCATTTCCTACCCTTGATTTCAAAAAGAATTCAGTTTTGTCAAAGTTAGTTCGATAGTTTGCTATTTTGACGGTTTTAGTCCCTAACGTGGGACTTTTTGCAAAAATGGTCCTTGATGAAATTTTTGAAAACCGAACTTTTTGTATAACGAAAATATCATTTAAATCTTGTAAAACCTTTCTAAATCAGTTTCGAAAATCTCGAATTCATCTCAAAATCCTTTCAGTTTCAAACCGAAACTTTCCTTTGTAAAATACTTGGGCTTGTTAGCCCGTTAAAAGCCCAAAAAGAGATTGTTATTGTTTATGAAACACATTCGACTAGGACTTGGTTTTTGGCTTTGTTTTCATAGTATTCGGCCGAGTATGACTTGCATGTTTGGTTATTTTGATTAAGTGTGAGTTGGTGAATTAGAGTGTCGAACAATATAGACAGGTTGTACGTATAAATAACATATGGTGAGGCCATTCCTCATGGGTGTCGAGACATGTTACATGTGTACCATAAGTGTAGCAAGTGTGACCATGGCATGTGTGTCGTGGTAATGCATGATACGAGTATAAGTAAAGAAAGAAAAGAGTGGTGATCAACTTACAACACCAAAAAAAATGGTGGTGAAGAGTTCGTGTGTACGAGGCAAATGAACAAGCAACGTGGTACTCCCTTCCCGTCTTAGTAATCCTTTATCCCAATAGCTATCCAACTCGTTCAAACCCAATCTTCTTAGCTCGTTTTCTCCTTCGTCCTCCTCGACCACAACACAACGTGAAACACTAGAGTGCTTGAAATTTGGATGTTTTTTAGTGTGTGTGAAAATTAGCATTTAATGAGACTTATATAGCGAGTTTAAGGGGTGGTTCGATGTTTCTAAGATATCAACACAAACCGAGTGGTCTTGTCAAGTTTCGACAATCTTGTCTACTATTCGAGTGTGTTGTCAAATCGTCATTAGCAAAAGAAGGAGCATTGTTGATTAGTTTAATCCTTAGCTTAGGTTGTAGGAAATAAATAAATAGAATTAGACCTTGTGTGGTAACCATGTTGGGGGAACCATGGGACATACGAACCATAGGTCGATAACCCATCTTGGCGTATAAAGCTTTGGTCCATGGGGTTGACGGCTTGGGTGGTGACTTGAGGTTTTCCAAGGTGCAAGGTCAAAGGGGTTGTATGCATGTTGTCGAGGCAATAGGGAACCAAGAAAAGAAACAAGAGTAGTTTCAAGGGTGTATGTAGGTGTTTAGGTTTTTGTTGGCTTCGTGTAACACCAAGGAGAAATCGAAAAAAAAGAAAGAAGCAAAATGACAACCTTGTGGGCTTGAATCTGCTCGGCCCAAACGAAAAGAAAAAAAAATATAGTAAGAGTCTTGTGGGCTGTAGGAATGTTCGGCCCAAAGAAAGAAAGAAAATAAGGTCGTGTAGGCTTGGGGTGAAATCCGGCCCAAAAATATCGGGGTATCGGTGTCGTAAAAATGTGTGAAATATATCTCCGTGTCGGTGTCGGTTTGTGAAAACCATAAACATATAAATGGTGTCGTCATTTGTATTTATATACTTATATGTATATAATAATAATAATTTGTGACAGTTAATATATATATATATATATATATATATATATATATATATATATATATATATATATATATATATATATATATATATATATATATATATAATATAAATATATATATTAGCAAAATCTCGGTGTTCAATTTGGGTGTCGGGTCGCAAGTGGAGTAACCGGTGTTAATCCTCATTGGGTGACATCCAAGAGTGGTATTCGGGTGATATCGGGTGACAATGCATAATCGGGTGTTAAACCAACGGTGTTCAAAACAATCGGGTGTCAATTAAACAGTGAACATAACAATCGGGTGTTCAAACAGACAGTGTCTTATGTAAAAATTTTAAATTAGCCCGCAAAAATGGCTTAGTTTAGAGTAACGTTTGTAATTAGCATTAATAAATGACCTAGGATTTTACGGTGTATTACACTTAACTGTTTTAATCAACCCAGAAGCAACATTCTCTCTAATCAAATGAACATCAATATCAAAGCGTTTAGTTTTCTCATGCATCACTGGTTAGCAGCAATTTGAATAGCAGCTTTGTTATCACAAAATAACTCAACTGGTAACAAATTTTCTATAATACCCAAGTCCTTTATAATCTTAAAAACCCACATAACCTCACAAGTAGTAGAGGCCATATATCTATACTCTGCCTCATCTGAAGATTTAGATAGAGTAGCTTGTTTCTTACTCTTCCATGAAACCAAATTACCATTCACAAAAACACAATATCCAGATATAGACTTCACACTTAGCCCAATCAGAATCAAAATAAGCAGTAACTTTAAAGTTCTCATTATTCTTACTAAAATGCAACCCACTACCAGGTGCAAGCTTAAGATACTTTAAGACTCTTAAGCCTACATCAAGATGAGACTGCAATGGACTATGCATATGCTGACTTAAACAATGCACATCATATGAAATATCAGGTCTTGTCATAGTAAGATATATCAATTTGCAACAATTTTTTGATAATTTGTGACATTTTTTAAATACTTATAATCATCAGATTCCTTATGATTCAAGACAATATTCTCAGGCAATGGAGTTAACACAAGTCTACAAGCAAGCAAACCATAATACTTTAACAGCTCAAGACAATATTTTCTTTTGTTTAAACATAAACCTTTATTAGTTTTTAACACTTCAATCCCAAGAAAATATTTCAACTCCCCCAAGTCTTTAATTTTCAACTTGTTCCTAAGAAAAGTCTTAAAATTCTCAATTTCATTTTCACTGTTGCCAGTGATCACAAGATCATCCACATAAAAAAGTAAGTACACAACAGTACTACCTTTAGCCTTAACAAAGAGAGAATGATCATTTTTAGACTGTTCAAACCCAGCTTCAAGCAATGCCTCGGACAATTTAAGATTCCATTGTCTTGGAGCTTGTTTTAAGCCATAAAGAGATTTTTTCAACTTACAAACCTTTTTACTGCCTTCTTTAAAGTAGCCAGGAGGTGATAGCATATATACTTCTTCTTTCAAATCTCCATATAAAAAAGCATTAATAATATCCATTTGAAAATTTTTCCAATCTCTTTGAACAGCAACACTAAGTAAACACCGAACAGTTCCTATTTTTACCACATGACTAAATGTTTCATCATAATCAAAACCTTCCTTTTGATTGAAACCTTTAGCCACAAGTCTAGCTTTATACCTTTCTATTTCACCATCCGACTTATACTTAATTTTCAAAACCCATTTAGAACCTATGGGAATTCTACCATCAGGAAGATCAACTTCCTCCCAAGTATCATTCTCATATAAGGCATATATCTCTTCATTCATAGCATTTCTCTAGTTAACACCTTTTGAAGCTTCTTCATAAGAAGTAGGTTCAAAAGACTTATTCAAATTAGCAACAAAACAACAATTCTCGGCACTTAACTTAGTATGATTAGCATATTTATTTAGACCATACCTAACCTTAGAATCAAGCACATAATCATTTAATCTAGCAGGTAATTTAGAAGATCTACTAAATCTTCTCTGACTAGTAGTTCCTTCCTTAGTTTGACTTTGAGAACCATTTTGAAAACTATTTTGAAAACTAGGCACATCTGTTTTAGGAACTGCATTTCCTTCAAAATTATTATTTTCATCTAAAGGAGTTGCAGTATCATATTCAACTGATTGTTGTAGATCAACAGATTGAAAAATCTGTTTTAAATGATCAACATGACCATGATCCTCTACCCTATCAAACTGACAAGAACCACCTTCTCTACTAACAAATGCTACTTCCTCTCTTACTTCATTTAAAATTTCATCATTGGGAAAGGGACTAGGAGTTCTGGTTTTTGACTGAAAATTATCAAAGAAATTCAAACTATTAATTTCAAGATTAGATTCAAAAAGATCATTTTGTTTCATTTTATACAGAAAAATAGTCTCATAAAATTTAACATCTCTGGAATATAAAATAGATCTATTTTCCAAACTTAACAACTCATAAGCCTTTTTTCCACTAGCATAACCAAGTAAAACACACTTTTCAAAAAACTTATCAGATTCTTTTAATATAGTAGCATAACAAAGACACCCAAAAATCCTAAGATGTGCCAGACTAGGTTCTCTACCATACACCACAGAAAAAGGAGATTTACCATTTAAAACAGAGGAAGGCAACCTATTTATCAAATAAGTAGCAGTTAAAACACAATCAGGCCAAAAAAACAAGTGGAATCCCCCCCCCCCCCCCCTAAAACATAAGGCTTCTAGCTACATTAAGTAGATGCCTATATTTCCTTTCAGCAACCCCATTCTATTGGGGAGTATATGCAACACTAGTCTGATGAATAATACCCAGTGTGTCAAAAAAATCACCCATTTTATTATTAACAAACTCAGTACCATTGTCATATCTGACAATCTTAATTTTCTTATTTAACAACTTCATCACCTGATCATTACTAAGAGACAAATTACCAGTACCATTCTTAGAACCATTATTAACAACAGAAGCGCTTTTGATATCATTGGTTTTATTGAAATTATTTGCAGGTTTTAGATTAGGATTCTTTTTAAAACCAGGAGGATAACCAATAATTTCAAAGCATCTTTCAACAGTATGTCCTTTCAAACCACAGTGAGTACATAACAAACTATCATAATTTCCTCTGTTGTTACTAGAATTGTTATTCCAAGTGTTATTATTTCTCTTCCAGTTTCCATTTTTATTGTCAGATGTTTTAGACACAAAAGCAGAAATATGAGTCTTCTCAGTTTTCACACTAGTAGTAGGAATCTATCTATGAGATTCTTCCCTAGAAACAATTACAAATGCATCTTTGACCTCAGGGAGAATTTCCCTAGTCAAAACACTACTCCTAATAGGTTGATATATATCATCAAGACCCATCAGAAACTGCATAAGCTTTAACAATTTAGCATGATCAGACAATCCAGTTCTAGCTTCACAAGTACAATCAGGTAATTTAGTGAGAATATCAAATTCTCTCCACAAAGAACACAACTTATGATAATTTTCTAAAACAAGTAAACCACCTTGCTTAAAGGAATTAATATTTTGAAGCAAATTAAACACAACAGACCCATCAACCCTATCATAAGTGTCTTTTAAATCTCTCCAAACAACAGAAGCATTATCAAAAAAAAAAACATGACCAAGATACACATCTTGAGTTAAAGAACAAGAGAATCAGAAAACCCCCAAAAATTAGGGTTTTAAGAAAAAACCTTAGATCTCCAATTGAGGTCACAAGCCCTCAATTAAACCAAGAATCACCAAGAGATCGATCAATCACAACCTAGAGCTCAGATACCATGTTAAAATGGCACAGAACAAAAGCTATAATCATCCAACCAACCACCCCTTGGTGATATTCCTTTATTACAACAATATACACTTCAAGATTAGTCCCCAAAATGGGTGCTAATGAAAACAATACAAAGAAAAGATTGTTGTCCCTCTATTAGGTGCAACAACAGAATACAAGAACTCACACACTATAAACCAAATCAAACTAGAGATCAAGATGATCTTATAATCAAGCTTACAATTGTAAACTACCCAGAAACCCTATGAAACCCAGATGAAACAGATGAGAAAACTTGTGTGTATAAACTTTGAGAGCTATCAATCGTAAAACTGAAACCGTAGCTGTTAAGCTTGAATATATAGCTCAGAATATCACACATCAACCCCTGCATAAACATCACTTAACAAACAACACCCAAAATGTTAAAGTTAGAAAACTTAATATAAAAATGTTACATAATATACCCTTGAAGGTTCAGCTGTTTGTCAAAAGGATTGCAATACTTTCAACACTTTGAAGGAACTCTCTCATCATCATTTTTTTGCCATCACATGTTTATAATATTTTTCTTAAAATCAACTGTCAATAATGTTAAGACAATAGTTCAGCAACACTTAGTTTCTACCGTGCAACACATTCACCACAAATGAGACAAGGGAACCCTTGAAGAAGAACATGGAGATTAGCTCAAAGAGAATAAGATTCCAATACTCATAGTAAAGATTCATCAAGAACAAAATGACAGAAAGATAAATTGTATGACAAGTTGTACATATGTTAATGACTATGTTATGTTTTTTTTTTTTTTTTTTGAACAAAAAAAAAATAAAAAAAAATAATAACAGTCATTAACATATGTACAAGCTAAGGATTGATTTTTTGCGCTCAAGTTTTAGCATCACATATTTATACTTATGGTTTCACTTATCAACTTATATATTACTGTATTACAGTAGTTTATTACTACGCATAACACTACTTATAAAACCTTAGGTGGCGTTTAGTTGGAAAACATTTTCTTTCATTTCCTATTTCTTGTTTTGTAGGAAAAGGGAGGGGAGTTTGATTTCCACAAAACAATGGAAAATTTAGAAAACGCGTTTAGTCTGAGAAGCATGTGTTTGTGTTTGTGTTTTCCATTTTGCAAAATTAGAAAACGTGTTTAAGTGTTGTTGTTTTATATCTCAATTCACTATTCACCTTAGTAATATTATAAAAACATCTTCAAAACACAAAAATAAATATTACAAACTAACCAACTAAATTATAAAATAACTAAAAAAATCTCCTACGAGAAAATAAAGAATTAAAAAAGTAAAATATAACATCAAATAACGTTTTCATCTGTTTTTTTACGTTTTCGTTCGATTTGTTATGTTTTTGTCTGTTTTTTTAACGTTTTCGCCTGTTTTTTTTTACGTTTTCTTCTGATTTTTTACGTTTTCATCAGATTTTTTATGTTTTCATCCATTCTTTACATTTTCGTCAGATTTTTTACGTTTTCGTCTGTTCTTTTACGATTTCTTTCGATTTTTTTTACGTTTTTGTTTGTTTTTTTACGTTTTTGTCAGATTTTTTACAGTTTTGTCAGTTTTTTTTACGTTTTCTTCAGTCTTAAAAAAACGAAAATGGACAACAATGTAAGGAAACGTACGAAAACGTTAAAAAATGGACAGAAACATAGAAAAAAAAAGAATGTAAAAACGTTAAAAAAAAAAAGAAAGAACGTAAAAGAATCGAAAGAAAACGTAAAAAACAGAAGAAAACGTAAAAAATCAGACGAAAACGTAAAAAACTGGATGAAAACGTAAAAAATCTGACGAAAATGTAAAAAATCTGACAGAAACGTAAAAAAATGGACGAAAACGTAAAAAATTTGACGAAAATGTAAAAATCTGCCGACAACGTAAAAAATCTGACGAAAGCGTAAAAAACGGACGAAAACGTAAATATTAGAAGAAAATGTAAAAAATTGAACGAAAATGTAAAAAAATCTGAAGAAAACGTAAAAAAATTTGACCAAAACGTAAAAAAAATTTGGCGAAAACGTCAAAAATCGGATGAAACCGTAAAAAATCGAATGAAAACGAAAAAAATCTGACCAAAACGTAAAAAACGGATGAAAACGTAAAAAAGTGGACGAAAACTTAAAAAATCTGACGAAAACGGAAAAAACGGAGGAAAACCTAAAAATCAGAAGATAACATAAAAAGTCGGACGAAAACGTAAAAAATCTGACGAAAACGTAGAAAATCTGACGAAAATGTAAAAATCTGACGAAAACGTAAAAAATCTGACAAAAACGTAAAAAAATCAGACGAAAACGTAAAAAAGGACGAAAACGTAAAAAATAAACGAAAACATAAAAAATCTGACGAAAATATAAAAAATCTGACAAAAATGTAAAGAATCGAACGAAAACGTAAAAAATCTGACGAAAACATAAAAAATCTGACTAAAACGTAAAAAAACGGACAAAAACGTAAAAAATCGGACGAAAACTTAAAAAATATGACGAAAACGTAAAATATCAGATGAAAACATAAAATATCAGACGAAAACGTAAAAAATCTGACGAAAACGTAAAAAATCTGACGAAAACATAAAAAAAAACGGACGAAAATGTAAAAAATCTGACGAAAACATAAAAAATCGGACGAAAACGTAAAAGATCTGACGAAAACGTAAAAAAATGGACGAAAACGTAAAAAATCAGTCGAAAACGTAAAACAACTGACGAAGACGGATTTGGGGTATTTTAATGGAAAATAGGTGAAAAAAAAAAAAAAAAAAAAAAACATTTTGTAGTTTTGTGTGTTAAAGTTGGAAATATGAATTTTTTGTTTTGCAGAGAATTTTATTTGAAAACATTAATTTGAACGCGATATCTGTTTTCCTTGTTTTCCACAAAACATTTTGTGAAAAACGAAGGTGTTTTCCCTCACCTAAACACACCCTTAGGAATTCTTATGAATCTCAATGATAATAGCATATGTTGCTGATACCAACATCTACAAACATTCATCATTGTTGCTGAGAGCAAAATTCTAAATCCTAATTATCCATGTTTGGCAAAGATACTTTATGTATATGTTGCTCACATAACAAGTTAAATATAAAAAAACTTTTCTAAGTGTTACTATATGTCTCTTAGAGTCTTAGCTATAATCTATTGTGCAAATTCGTATATTTGATCTTTGCAGTAGGCTTTGAATAAATTGTTTAAATTTGTAGGTTTATAAAAGCATAGTATGTGTTTCTCGACTTTCGTAAGTCTCTTTGGTTTGATGAGTCGTAAATTTATGTGCCGTTTAGTTATAAAATTTTTTTCCTCTTTTTTCATTTCTAAATCCCTTGATAAGGGAATGATTTTTTTTCTCTAGAGAATAGTTGAGAATTTTGAAAACCCGTTTAATTGGAATTATATTTTTCTTTTTTAAAAATGATAAGAAGATTACCTCAAATTGCGACGGTAGCGGCGACGGCGGCGGTGGAGGATGACACGAGAGATTATGGGTAGAATGGTGTATGTGTTTTTTTGGAGTTGAGAAAAAAAATGAGAAAGAAAAAAGTAAGAATGGTAGAATGGGCTTTTCTATTTCTTGATTAAAATTTAGAAAATAAGAATTTCATTTTTTTTAAAATTGTTTGGAAAAAAATGTGACTAAACGGATTTTCAATTTTTTCACTTTCACATGAAAAATTTCCTAAAAAAATGAAATATTTTTCATCAAGTAAACGCACCCTTAATTGTTTCTTTTAATTTCAAATCTCATATTATCCACAATAATACTTTTATGTTAATTTTAAAGAAGTGCTGCCAAAATATTTAAAAAGTCCGCACAATCATAACTATATTGATAACACTTTGTTGGATTACTTTCATGCTTTATACTGTATTTACATTTGAACTCATTCATATTGGATCAGTATCCAAATTTGATGGTTAGAGTGATCGTATGCTTTATTGTGTAAACTAGCTTATAGACCCGTCAAATTGACGGGTTTTTAGAAGAATGAATGTATCAAGAAATTAAGTGTGTGGGTAAAGTAAGAAAAACAACGAAAGCAAATATTAAATTTTTTTTAATGGAATAATATATAAAGTCAATGATACAATAAAGAAATATGGATGTAACTATTAATCTAATAAACATTCATTCACGTGGCCTACAATCTTCATGGTCTTGGAAAGCAAATGTACGTATTGAGAGCGAATTAAGTGATAAGCAAATGAACATTTGTTGAGCATCTAATAAGTGTAAAAAAAAGTGTAAGTAAAAGGTGTTTGTGATTGATAATACATGTAAATAAAAATATGGCATAAAAGAACTTGGTCAAAGACCTTGAAGAGCTTCTTTGTAAACTACAGTTGTAGCAGTGTTTTGATAGATTACCATCAGCTTCATTTATTAGAATATCTTCGAAGAGAGGATGACCTTTTATTGGAAGTATGGCGGATCATCTCTGTCGTTTGCTTCTCCAAGTTCACCGTCTCCTACTTCCAATATGCAAACCCTCAATTTCTATGTCACCTAACTTTATTTCCAATGATAACTATTTATAATCAAGAGTTTATTAAAAGCCATTGTAAACATGAATGAATATAAAATAATACCACTTGAAATGCCCTCTGAGAGAAAAGTCGTATTCCTAAACTCGGTTACAGAACAAAAACATTGAAATAGATTTATCATGAATCTGTTGTTAACTTCACTTGTAATAACATCAAAAAGAAACATATTCAAATGCATCATTGCTCTAGGTTCATCATCCTAAAAGTTGTATCATGGAAAACAGTTTTTATTTTCTTGTTTGTGTAACAAACATTGGTGTATGGTCATTAGGAATATCGACCATATAACATATGTTATAAAAGCTCATAAAGAGTAGAAAGATCAAGTTGGCTGCAAATATAGATCATTCCTTCCACATGTCTGCAAACTCTCGTCCTCCAGTGGATTTGATTTGTCTTCTCATCTTGGCTAAACTTTATTGCATACTTATCATCCATATGCCTCTCTTTAAAGACCGTATCTACTAATAATCCTCGAAGTCTACTTAACAATAGAGAAACTTCTAGTATCAAGCCAGAACCACCTCTGCAAACAAATAATACCGAGCCTGTTGGAGAAATAACTATTAGTGATGGTGAAATTGTCGCCAAAGAAGTGAAGTGATCTGATTGTAAAGAGATCACAAACATTGAACTTGTCGAAACTAAAGAAACAGAAACCGAAATTGACATTCATTAAATGTAACTGAGGGCCGGGTATATTACACAACAAAAATACAAATAAGTAACTTAGATCAATAAAACCATGATTTTGAACACACAATACTAACAAAAGCATTATTTGGCAATACGATTTTCCTAAAACACACGCTATGCAATCAATATTAGCATATAGTTAATAAGATTTTCTTATATAAGACACACTATAAACATATCATTTAACTATAAACAAACACTATAAATTGTTTTTCTACTAATTTAAAACACACTAATCAAACAATCATCTTCAAAACACAATGCCAAACACCTCATAGTAACCAAAAGCTTATCATTACCACAAAGTTTAAGCTGTGATGGCGAAGCTTTATGGTTATTAGAATCATCAACCTCTCAGCTATATATTTGTAACAGTTTTATAGTAAATAAAATACAACAAGTTGAAGCTAAAAACAATTCATCGTGGAGTAAATAGCTACCAGCAGAACTTCACTTTTACCTTCATATTAACATCAGTATTCTGTATTTCCGAAACATCTCACCATTAAAGCAACAGACATGGATTGAATTAGAAAGAAACTTGTGTACTAAAAGTGAAACTTTTGTCCTAGATTGTGATTGGTTCCAGTCTCCACGGCCTTACGATCACCCATCAAAACTTTAATTTTATAAGTTACCATTGATTTTCAACCTGGTATTACAGGTATTGCAGCTTCTTCATATGCAAATTTTGTATAAACATGAATCATCTGCATTACCTGTAATTTGACCAGCAAAGACATGTTAGAGATAAGAGTCTGAGTTGTTTCTTTTCCACATAAAAAGAAATGGTCCTCTTCTTGGTTATAGATACACTTTGTGCGACTTTTAGCTGTTTATTTTTATGACCAATTAGAAAAGAAATAACCCAAATAGACCCATTCACAATGGGTCCATAGATCCCTTTTCATTTTTGAAGTTTCTGAATGCACAACTCTACCCTCTGAGTCTGCCACAAACTTCAAACTAAGAAAAGTTTAATGTAAAAGAGACTATATATACTAATCTTACAGGGCTAATTGGGCTTACTTTAACACTTGTTACATTCAAGACCAAATAAAGAATACATTGAACCATATTATCTTCCGATTGAGCCATTTTCAAAAACTAAATTTATTAGGTAAACAATATATAATTGCTAGTTAACATTAAATAATGCCAAGTAGTACATTTGTATATGCAAAGCCATATACTTATGATCCCATTTGAGATGGTACTTCTAATATATAAAACCACAGATTTTGAAAACCTTACTAACATAGAGGAGGTCCTACCATGTCATAGACTCATGGTATCCTCAAGTCCATTTAAGAAATTTCATCGCACTGATGAACAATATTTAGTCCCAAGACCTGCGAACAAAGAAACAACAACAAAAGTGTACAGTAACCAACACTCGAGTTACATAATTCCTGACTTAAGTAAGTAAACAAAGACATTGTCACCTTGGCCTATTCTGAAACTCACTTTGCATAGCATAGTAACCGTAGTGTTATGTGGAAGTCTGCATATAGGTTTTCTGATGGTGATTTTAGCGAAATTCTCTATTAAAGTCTGCAAAACATGATTTAGATAATATTATAGGATGTAACTGAAATATAACGGACATGGTATTCGAGGTTTATAATTAAATCCATTTTAAGTTAGGGAGGCACACGTCAGGGAGGCACCAAACTCCTAAGAACATTAACATTTCATTTATAAATAATGAATTAAGTATAAGCTTTAGTATTACCCATTTTAGACCTGGAACCTTTAACCTTTTACATGCTATTTGGCACTACTAATAAAATATACTACTATTTAGTTTGCTAACATCATATGGTAATCCACTAAGAGGGGTTACATTATCTATCAAAACATGTGATAAACATATTTGTATTATCCTCTAATTAGAATCTATTTATCTAATTAACAACGTACAACTTATCTAAAAAATATAACAAACTTAATAGATACTCTCATGATGGTTTGGGAAGTGATGATATTACATTTTTTTTATGAGATAATTACCAGTAAAACTCTCTGAAGAGTCCATGAATCGTGCTTCTCATCATATTGTAATGGAATTTTCTGCAATGAACCAACATATTTAGCAATGAAGCATTTATTCAGACTTCACTAATGTAACTGTTAGAATAGAAATAGAAACACTCAGTATGTTGAGACAAGTGTATGGACAAAACTTAGACACTTTAAACATTCAAAGAAATATGCTACTATGCATTACTTGACCCCATCTGATATCAAGTCTAGATACAGGTTTTTGGGACCGGGTGCTTAGAAAAAGGAGATTGTTTAGCTACAAGATAACATCTTTAACTGCAACGGAAAACATACAATACAATTAACAGCTACCTTTTTTTTTTCCTTTTGTTCTTGCGTTCGAACTATATCAGTTTCATATGGGTTCAGTTTCATGAAAGAGTTGATAAGCATGATCAAGAGCTATAATTTGTTGCTTATAAAAACAAAATATCCCAACTGATCATATACGGAATTATCTGTTTATAAGTCAAGAATCCACCAATATAAAGCAGCATCTAAACAAATCACAGAGTGAAGCTTAATCAATTGGGTATCATCAGAACTACAGGTTGTGAACTACAACAAAATGGCATACATATACATAGATTAAGCTACAGTTCCAAACCAAGACTTGTGTTAAGTGAACTTATGGTGATCAGCATAAGATCTTGTACCAGCATCTCTGAAATGGTAAACAAAAACCAAGACATGCTGTAAGATATAAAACTCATGGTTCCGATTCAATCATTGCCTGCTTGCTCTGATATTCATCCCATCTATGGTTACTTTCTCTTCAAATATTTCATCTGCAAGAATTCGGCTGGGTGTCAAGCTCTTGAACTTGATGAATGCTAACATAATCACAAACTTTAGCTAATGAAATGAGTATTGTAACATGTTCCCTCAAAATGCTTGGTAAGAAAATAAATTTCAGTACTTTATGAATAAGCAATTAACAATGACTTACAATTATCAAAATATAGAATCCCCGTACTTTTGCCGAACAACCAACTCATATGCATCAAGCGTCTACAACCTTTCAACGACTAAATAAGTTTAGGCATAAAAACACACATAGAACATAAACTACAAATAATCTTTTTCATCATCCATATCATCTACTAACAATTAAATTGAAGAATGAAAAGAGATAAAAGTTGTCAAACCTAGTTAATCTTCCC
Organism: Artemisia argyi; assembly: GCA_030686995.1. Classification (NCBI taxonomy): domain Eukaryota; kingdom Viridiplantae; phylum Streptophyta; class Magnoliopsida; order Asterales; family Asteraceae; genus Artemisia; species Artemisia argyi. The sequence goes on from CM060696.1 coordinate 7,341,299, forward strand.
CAATCACATTCTACCTACAAAAATAAAGTATAACATAATCAATCGAAATATATCAAGATGATTTCCCAAAAAACAAAAATAGGGTTCTGATTAAATACAAATAAATAACGCATTAATTAATTAATCACAAAAATAATTGTAATTTGCAACACATAAATCGAAATATATCAAAGGCCATAACTTATTTTTGGAGGTTTTTAGGAATGTGATTTCATTAAATGATCATTCAAGTGACGCTCCTCTTTTGAACATATGAATTTGAATAGATGAAAAAACAACATTCAAACATCACAATTGTATATTCATCCATGTATTAAAAACACTACCATAACTTCTACTTTCTACTTAAAACAAACAAATCATACTTATCAAAATAAAAAATGCACATCCAAATTGCTATGATATGTGATTCAAATACAATCCCTAAATTGAATTTAAATTTAAACAATACTTACCGATTTTAAGGGTTGGACACCAAAAAACCCAATTGCATAGATCGACTTCTTGGGGATGTTGAATCTATGGAAAGAATCGAACCAGTTTATGTTTTCTTTTTTGAATCGATGAAATCATTGGATGATTTTTTGAATAGTTGAATAAAAGTAATATATGTGTAGAAAGATCAGTGAATTAAACCTGCAAGATTAAAAGAAAAACATTAATTCTTGAATCATGATTTAATGGAAAGATTATGATACTAACATCAATAATATTTGTTCATAATCCAACTTTAATAGATTTAGATAATTGTTGCCAACACCCTTGTATCAATTTGTCCAAATCTTATAAAAACCATCAACTTAAAACCATAGAAAAAAAATATACATCAGACAAATTATCAAATATATTATAAATAGGATGGAAAAACAATTAGATTAAAATCGAAACCCTAAAAAATAGGTTTTACTATGAATCAGTGCTTACCAAATCTTCATACAAATTGCATACAAATCACTTGCACACGGATGTAACCAAAACGTTTTCTTGTTTGTGGATGAATCGGTATGGCATAGAAGAATTAGGGAAAGGATTTGAATTGAAGGTGATATGGTTTGGTATAAATGTGATTTGAAAATCTTGGAGAATTAATGGTAGAGTTGAAACTGCCGATTTTGCTTTAATTATAGTTGAATCGTATAGAAGAAGTCTCAAATGATAATGCTAAAGAGATGTAGTACCTTCCAAAAATACGGTGAAATATGGTGCAAGACACATCATATTTTTTAATGCAGGATGCTTCAGATGACTTGTACAGAACTCCATTTTATTAGAATACATAGATGTAAGATTCTTATTTAGATTACGTGAGAAATAAAATAAAAATAAGAATGACGACACAACCACACATGCACCTAAATAATTGATTCATCACGCTTCAAATTTTAACTTTTCATTTAGGGTAAACTGCAAAAAATGTCTCTAAACTTTCCCGATTTTGCGAAAGTTGTCCTCATACAAGATTTTTAGCAAATAATGTCCTTGAGCAGGTTTCCTTAAGCAAAAAGTGTCCTTGAGGATGACGTTTGTTTGCAAAAATGGTTTTTTGGCCTAACGCTCGTTAGGGAGCCCGTTAAGTGCCTTGTGAAATGACTATTTTACCCTCCTTTCCTTCAATAATCACAATTCCACCCTTCCCCTTTCTTTCCCGCCAATCAAAACCAAATTTGAGAAGCACTTATAACCCCGTGAAACACATAATCACACATAATCAATCTTACATCTTCAAAATAAAATGGACAAATCCGTTAACTTGAATAACTCCATCCGTCCCTGCAACAACCATGAGCAAACCCGTCACATAAACCCCACATTGGAAAACCTACACTCATCACACAGCCCTGAAAAGGAGGTTAAGATAATACCCGGTCCTGCTGGTATTGTTCAACTGGCTAAGCGTCGTAAACAAGCAGATATTAGCGAAGGTCTCAAGGAGTGTGTAATTTTGACACAAGAGTATATCAGGGCAGTTCTTGAGGATGTGGAAGTGGATGAGGATTTTTCACGTGGGCCATGGCTTAGCGCGATTGACTATGTGAATGCTAGTGGGGGTGGTGTATGGATGTTTAGGTGATTGTTCATAACGTTTCAGTGTTTTCTCCTAATCGATTAAACCATTCACTCCATTATCTTAACATTACAAAGAAAAACTTAGTTAAAGTTTTCCACAATGATACACTTTATGGGAGTGGGAGTGGGGTAGCTGGTGGCGGAATGTTAGACGAAGAAGACATATTGAAATTGTTAGAAGAAGAAGAAGAAGAAGAACGGGCTGAACAAGAGTGGCATAATGGGGGATATCTTATTGAGCAACATGAACATGAAATGAGGAGAGACGAAGAAGCCTTGTTACAAATACAAGAAGAAGAAGCAAGGGCTAAACAAGAGGAGGAGGAAAGACTTAGGAAAGAACGTGAGGTAGCTTGGGAACTTGGGTTGAATGGCTATGTATCTGATTCATATACGGATTCCTCGGAGGAGAGATTTAGGATAGAACCAGAGGAAGATTGGGAACTTGGGTGGTGTGGGTATGTATCGGATTCATTTAACGATACCGATTAAGTTGTAACAAATGTCTATGTTGACTTTTAGAAGTCAAAGTGCTGCTTGATGAGTGCTTAAACACTCATCATTTTTGGTCAAATCTGAACTGCAAAACATACAAAAACACTCAGAAATGCATCAAAATACTGAAAATATTTCAAAATTGTGTTTTATATGTTTTAGATGCAAAATGAGCAAAAACAGATGAAAGACGTACAAAGTTTGCAAAATTGGCAGTTTCAGTCCCCCAACTTTCATAATATTACAAAATTAGTCCCTGGAGTTTCAGATTTTGGCAGATTTGGTCCCTGGTGGGATATTTTTGAAAGAAAAATCATTTTTGGACCTTGGGAAATCAAAAGTTATCAAAATTGGTCCTTGGTGCGAAGTTTGGAAAAATTACAGTTTTGGTCCCGAAACTTTGCAAATTGACACATTTGGTCCCCGGGAATTTTAAAAGTGGAATTTGGCCCCTGTGTTTTTGGTACTTGGCAAGAATAGTCCTTATTATGAGATTGGTAACTTGGCAGGATCAGTCCCTCAGTTTTTGGTAAATTACAAAAATGGTCCTTGTGGTGTTTTGCAAATTAACCAAACAGACCCTTTTAATTATTTAACCCAAACCAAATTACCAAACCTGAAAACAGCCCACCCAATCCACAAATAAACCCCAAGCCCACTTAAAACCCAAGCCCAATTCCAAAAAAATATAAAAAGCCACAAACCGTTTTATTTAACCCCCAACTTTGACCCCCCATTGACCATCTCCTACACCTAAGCCCCCACTAGCCTGCTAATACCACTGCAAACACTCCACCTCCACCCCTTCCAATCATCACCCCTACAACCTTATCCCTCCAAACATATAAAACCAAAACCTTACACCCCTGCTCCAAGTTATCAGAGAGACAGAGACCCAAATGGTCAAATTGAGTTTCCCGCCAAAATCCAATAAACGGCCAAGATTAATTCCAAGCTATCCAATGGACAGAAAGCAAGTGGGAATAAGAGAGAAGTCATTCAGGGACTATAAAAGTCAAGAAAACAGGAAGAAGAAGAGTTAGTAGTTAGTAGTAGTTAATTTCAGTTTAGCTTATTGTCGAATTGATGTAATTCTAAATTTTAGTTGTAATTTTTAGTGTAAAATGGGTGTAACTTACATTTCAGTGTAATCTCATCTTATTTTAATCATCAATTTCAGTTTCTAAGATTAAATTCAGTTTGTGCCATTTTTATGTAAAAAATTTCATCTCAGTTTAGTTGTGAGATAAGTGCTATTTCCTGATCCAATAAGCTCACTTAGGTCTACTTATTAACATTTAAAAGATTTCCAAAGTTTGGGTTCAGCTTAGTCAAGAAAAACAAAATTATTCAAAAATAACAAATAAATAGTTAGTAAATAAAAAATCAAAAAGAAGAGAGGAAGGAGCTTGGAGCAAGGATGATAATGGAAGGATTTGGTTTAGAAGCTTGTTAGGAAGCTGTAGGTTGGTTAATTGGATCTTGGTTCTCTGTTTCTAAGCCTGGCTCAATTGTAAGCATTTTTATCTCATTTTGGAATTTCACTGTAGCAGTGCTTGATAAGTACTTATTTGTGGTGTTCTCTGCTCATTTAGTGTACTTAGATAATATTATTGCTTAAAATCATTTGGTAGTTCATTAAAAATCTTTGTGCTCAATTTTAGTCATAACTGCCTATTATTAGTATAAATTGTTAGATTGATCATTGTGGGCCCCACTCTTGGTCATTTAAGCTTATTTTCCATTCTAGTCAACATAAGTCAACTGTTAGCTTTTTGCTTTCCATTTTAGCTTATTTTTAAGTTCCAGAAAGATTGTTTTCACAAAAGTTACTTGTTTTTAGTGGTAAAATAGTTTTCTAAAATAAAAATCAAGAAAAAACAATTTAATATTAAGTGATAGTTTCTATTTAATGTAATTTAATTTTCATTTTCATTTTTATATTTTTGTTAAGAACTTAGCTATTTTATATTTTTCTTAAATTCCTTTTATATTAAAGTATTTATAGTAAATTTTTCAGATTTTTATTTTATCATTTAGTATTTATTAGAATTAATCTTAGTTTAATTAATAATTAATTAATATGTAAGTTTTAAATAGCATAATTAATTTTTATAAAGTAAGACCTAGTTTTTATATTTTTCCTAGCTTTTATATAATGTAAAATAATTTTAGAAATTTTCTTATAATTTTTACTGTTCATTTTCTATTTTTTCTTAATTTAAAATAGTTTAATTAGGTAATTAATAATTATTTAGTAATTAGTTAATAGAAAAATCATAAAAAGACAAAAATACATATTTTTAATTTTAAAAGTTGTTTTTGGTTATTTTATAATTTTAGGAATTTTATTTTCACCTTTTTAGTATTTAATTAATATTATATTGTATTAAGTATTTTAAATATTAGTAATTAGTAATAATTAGTAATTAATTAATATTGAATAATTAATTAGTGTGAAAATTAATTTTCATTTTCTAAAAATTTTCTTTTATCTTTTAGTTTGTAAAAAAGTCATTTTCACCCCCTGGGTGTTTTCAGATTTCCGTTTTCACTTTTTATTTTGTACGTTTACGTTTTATTTAAACGTGAACGTACGCGTTTTAAGTTTTAAATGATTATGGGTTTTCTAGTCTTACGTACTTGTTAATATAACTTACTTAAGCTATTTTCTATTAGATTTCAGTAGTGTAAACAATCACAACTCCCTTATACCCATTTCCGTCCAAATTCACCCGATCACAAACCCGTTTTGATACCATCCACACCTCGTCGGGACATAACGACCCGGGGAAACTACTATATTCCGCGGAGCATTGACTCTAGGCAGTTTGACCTTGTTGATCATTACCTGGTCAGTTTAGGTTGACCGTTTGGAGCCAATCAAATTTTGGCGCCGCTGCCAAATTTTGATTGGTCCCAAAGCAGTCAGATATTATTGACCAAGGTCAACAAGTCAAAGACAGCCTCGTTCCAATACTCCGGTGATAGTATAATGTTTTCCTGGGTCGTTAAAGTCCCAGCGAGATTGAAATGGTGTCGTTTGAAATCGTTTATGAGTGAGTGGCACTGAGGACAGTAGCCCAGATGATATGGAATTGATTTTGCTACTGTTATTTTGGTATTTGTACACAGATATAATATTCACAAAAATCAGATACTCAGATATATGCACAAATTCACAATTAAGTTCATGTAATCGGACTGGAAAAGTGGGATTTGGTGAATTACAAACTACAGGGGGTGCTTTTGACACTTTTTGAAACTTAAAATTAATTTAAAATTGAAAATGAAAATGAAATTATGAAATTATGAAATTATGAAAATGATTAAAATATTATTTAAATATTATTTAATTAATAAAACTATTTAAAATCTAAATTAAAACCTAATTTAAATTCACTAATAATTATAAGTATTACAAATTAACCTAAAAATTTGCAAAAATAATTTCTAAACTTAAATTAGAACTTGAAGAAAGTATAAAAAATAAAAATAAATATTTTTGTCTTTTTGTGGGTTTTTTACTAATTAAAAACTATTTAACTTAATTAAACTAATTAAACTAATTTTAATTAATAATAATACTAAATTAACTTAGAAAATTATAAGAAAATTTATAAAATTTCTTAACCATCACTGGAATCCTACAAAATTATAAAAACTCTAAAAATTATGTTTAAGATTAATCCACTAATTATTTACCTTTTAATTACTTTAAATCTAATTTAAATAATTAAAATAAGAAAAATGGAAAATGAACAGTAGAAATTCAAAATATATTTTCTAAAACTCTATTATACTATATTAGATCTATAAAAAATAAAAAACTAGGTTATGCTTTATAAAAACTAAATATGCTATTTAATACTTAATATTGATTAATAATTAAGAAAAACTAAAATTAAATCTAATAAATACTAAATGACAAAATAAAAATCTGAAAAAATTACTAAAAATACTTTACTATATAAGGTAATTAATAAAAATATAAAAATACTAATTACTCAATAAAAATCTAAAAATGAAAATTAAAAGATAAATTGAATTAAATAGAAACTATCACTTAATTTAAATTTGGATTTTCTTGGTTTTTCTTTTACAAGCCTACTTAACTACTGAAAATAGAAAACTTTTATGAAAACACTTTTGAAATTAGCTTATAAATAAGCAGTAGCACCCCCTAAACTTAATCAGTTTGACTTTGGTTGACTGTGTGGACAAATAAGCTCAAATGACTGATGGTGGGGTCCACAAGGGTTAAAACTGGTTCACATAAGCTACACAAACTTAATTAAGCTGAAAACATCTAGCAACAACCACTGATTAAGCTAAAAATATGAAATAAGCACTTTGGAAAACTGAAACTCAACACAGAATGGGACAAACTTGAGGCCTTATTCCAGGTGGGGTCCACTTGATCCTAGGTCAAACTTTTGGTCAAGGGTTGTTCCCTGATAGGAGGGGGGTTGGGAAAACCAAGTTTGAAACACTATGGCCCACTGAGTTGGCCACAAACCACCACCAAAGTGATGGTGGTGGGATGGTTAACTGGTGCACAGGGCAACTTGCAGCCCTACAAGTAGCTTTGTGACAAGCTAGGGTTCTCCACAAAAATCTTAAAAATATAAGCTCAATGGGATACTGGAGCTGAGGTGGTGGTGTGTAATTACAACAAGTTTCAGCTTCTCAATCCAAACACATAAATCACAAATAATCTTGTAACTTTTGCAAAAATCTGAGATAAGGCAATTTGACTTTTTGAGAAAAACTTGAGCTTTTGACTTATTTGGATTTCTAATCACTCTTACTGATTAAAGACTAGGTTATAAGCTATAATTAAGCTAAATTATTCTATATTAACAACTCATGTAGCTAATGAGATGGATTTAGACACCCAAAACCTTCACAGTTAACTGTGAAGGGTAAATTTGTGAGATTTTGACTTTTTTGTGAAACAAAGCTTGATTTTATAGTCTAAACTACCCAATGAAACCTAAGGTAAGCTGTTTGAGCAATGGTTCCCTTCTGAGATCAACAACAACACAACCAATCAGGCTAATCCAAACACCCCTAATGTTGGACTGTTTTGGGTTTTTCAAATCAATTGGTTGCTAGGATGTGTAAGCTTGATTCCAGACCACTAATTATGACTAGATGACTTTGTTTAAGCACTTAGGAACAGTACACAATGGCAAATACACAGGCTTTAATACTTGCTTAGTTTAGACAGTTAAACCTAAGAATATAAGTAACTATGTATTTTAACAGACAAGTTATGGAAATTAAACTTAAAATCACTTAACTAACAATTAAAGAACAAGAGCAAACACAGAAATGCAATAAACAAGCAGTCAATAAGAACTAAAGATTTTGAGGGAAAATTTAAAATAGCAAAAGCTTACAAGGATACCCTCAGCATGAACAGAGGGTTTTCCTATGATGCCTATCTTTAGATAGGCCAACTCCAACTCAAATCTTGCTCCTCAATGATCCTTGGTACCTGAAATCAAGTTGGAAACAGAATAGTTGACCAAAGTTGACTTTTTTGTGTTTTTGAAATTTTCTACTAACACTGGATTTTAGAGTCTCTAAAAAGCTTTAATAAGCTTATTGGAACTTAAGTGAAACTATTTCAGTCCATGGTTACTGCTTCTAATCACAACTCAGCTCATTTAGAAATGCTTGAATAGAGAAAATTGGAATTACACAAAACAGAAATGGAACTTTGATTTTATTACTTAAAAAGATTAAGAGTACATTGGGATAACTGCTACAATGCTTAAACTTGAAAATTACAATAAGATAAGAACTTGATTTAAAAATCGACACTAGAATTTAACTAAAAGACTACACCATCTAATCCTTGCTTCCTTTGCCTTTTATAGCCCCTGATTAGGGTTTCTTGAACCTCTCTGAGCATTTCCCACCAATTATCTCAGCCATTGGATCACTGCAAGCCCTTTGATTTGATGCCACGTATTTGGCGGGAAACTTTTATCTTTGCAATTGGCTCTGGATATCAGACAAGGGGGGGGGGGGTGGCAGCATTTATTGTGATGTGAGGGTAGGTGCAAGGAGGTGGAAAGGTTATGATGACTCTGCAAGTGGTGGGTGGTGGAGTAATACCAGGGGTGGTGTGGTGGTTTTGTGGTTTGGCTGTGGGAGAGGGAAAAGGGGAGTTGACCGGTATTTGACCGAGGGTCAAATATTTGACCGGGGTTGTGGTGGGCTGGTATGCATTGGGCTCAAAATAGGAAGGGGTGGGCTTTTAGGATTGGATTGGGTTTAGGGAATTGGGGTAATATTATTAATATAGGATCCGGTTTGGTTTTGGTTTACACAAGGACCTTTTTTGCAATTTAACGAAAGTTGAGGGGTGGGACTTGGCAAGTTTCCAAATTGTTTCCAAGGGTATATTTTGCCAATCCATGAATAGTATAAGGTCCTTTGTTGAATTTTCCAATTTATTTTCACCAGGGACTAAAATCGTCAAACTTTCAACTTCAGGGACCATTTGTGTAAATTTTCACCAAACTTTCCACCAAGGACCAATCCTGTCATAAAAGGTTAGTGCAAGGACAAAATTTATTTTTCTCAAAGTTTTTCATATCCCAAGGACCATTTTTGACAATTTTCAAAGTTCAGGGACTAAACTTGACATTTTGTGAAACTTTTCACCAAAGGATTAAATGTGTAACTTTTTGATTTAAAAGGACCTTTGGTGACTTTTTCAAGTTTTTAGAACAACTAGGGACTAGATTTGACAATTTTTGAAAGTTGGGGGACTGAAACTGCCAATTATGCAAACTTTGTGCGTTTTTTATCTGTTTTTGATACTTTTGCATTTGAAACATGTAAAACACTTTCCTGGGATATTTTCACTATTTTGATTCAATATTGAGTGTTTTTAGATGTTTTGGCAGCTCAGAAATGGTAAAAATGATGAGTATTTACACACTCATCAATCCCCCACACTAAAACATTGCTAGTCCCTAGCAATCTTTTGAGAAAAACTTGATGGATTTGAGAATCTCTTTACCAAAAGCCATCACTTCTGGAGTAGCCAGGTGTAAGAACTGTGGCACACCTGATAACCGTGTGATTTTGAGCAAACCACCAGCTGTCAACGGATTTGATTAGTCTTTACCAAAAGCCGTTTGCTTCTAGACTAGCCAGCATCTTGATGGACTAAGTCAACATCTTGGTGAGCCGATTACCAATTATGGATTTTCCACGGCCTTTACCACAAGCTATAATCTTGTGGGCTAGCCAACTCATTTGTTTTTGGGGAGTTGAGGAACCATACAATTTTTGGCAAATTGCAAGCCATTAACGGGTTTGAGATGTCTTTACCAAGAGCCGTTTGCTCCTGGACTAGCCAATCCATTTGTCATTTAGACTTTGGCGGACTGATTACCACAAAAATTTTGAAATAAAGTGAAAAAATTTTGAAAAATTTAGGCCTAAAAATGGGGGTACTTAGAAAGTTTTGTGATAAAATTCGTAAGAATTCCCCCCCCCCCCCCCCCACACTAGAATTGAATATTGTCCTCAATATTCAAAGTCCCGGCTATTATGCCGAATCTCTGAACGGAAAAAGCTAATATTCGAATCTAACTGTGGAAATATCGATTTTATTTTTCACTTTATTTATCTGTACATACAATCTTTTTTTTTGAATGAGACTTATATACATATTTACTTTTCAAATGGTGGGGGACGGCCACTCCCCCACACTAGGGTGGTAGAAAGTAGAAAAGAAGTCAGAAATACGGGTGAAAACCGATATATGTTGCTAATTTTTGTTCACCGAGTCACTAGCTTGACTCGATCTCCGAATTCATTGGTCCATGGGGAAAGTTTGGAGATCCGGGACAACCATGGGTGGTATGTCCTCTCCAAAATAATGTTTCAATCGATGATCATTCACTTTGAAGTTGGGACCTTTGGGTTGAGATAACTCAACAGTCCCGTATGGGTATACTTTAGCAATAGTGAATGGTCCAGTCCAACGGGTTTTTAATTTCTCCGAGAAGATCTTTAATCTTGAGTTGAAAAGAAGGACTCTGTCATCGACGTTGAAAACGCGGTTCTTAATCTTAGAGTCGTGAATCTTCTTTGTCTTTTCTTTGTAGATCAAAGAGTTCTCGTAGGCTTGATCACGAAGTTCGTTTAATTCATTGAGTTGAACCTTACGGTGATCACCCGCTTTATGAAGGTCGTAGTTAGCATGTTTCAAGGCCTAGTAGGCTTTGTGCTCGAGCTCGATCGGTAAATGACACGCCTTCCCGTATACAAGCTTGTATGGAGTACACCCGATAGGTGTTTTGTAAGCTATACGGAAGGCCCAGAGTGCATCATCTAGTTTATCTGACCAGGAAGCTCGGTTTTCACCTACTGTCCTCTCAAGAATCCGTTTTATACCACGGTTGGAAACCTCCACCTGCCCACTTGTTTGGGGGTGATACGCGGTAGAAAGACGATGAGTAACACCGTACTTAAGCATGACTTTTGCAAATTGATCATTGCAGAAGTGAGTACCGCGATCACTAATGATGGCACGTGGAGTTCCAAAACGAGAAAAGGGGGATTTCAAGAATTTCACAACAACTCGGGCATCGTTAGTGGGTAAGGCCTTAGCCTCAACCCATTTTGACAAATAGTCAACAGCCACGAGAATATACTTGTTTCCACGAGAAGATGGGAATGGCCCCATAAAATCAATGCCCCAGACGTCAAAGATTTCACAAACTTGAATAGCATTTTGTGGCATTTTGTTCTTTTGTGAAATATTCCCGTGACGCTGACAAGCATCACAGGCTTTGACTAACTCGTGGGCATCCTTATAGATCGTGGGCCAATAGAAACCGGAATCAAACACCATTTTGGCAGTGTAGTTAGGACTATGGTGGCCCCCAGTGGGTCCAGCATGGCAAGCCTTGAGAATATCAGCGGCTTCCTGTCCGTATACACATCGCCTGATGACTTGATCGGCACAGATTTTGAAGAGGAAAGGGTCGTCCCAGAAGTAATGTTTGACGTCTTTAAAAAATTTGTTTTTCTGTTGGGACTTCATTCCCTTCACGATGAAGTTACCCGCATGGTAATTTGCAAAGTCGGCAAACCATGGGGTAGTAGAGTCACCACGAAAAGTAACCTCACTGAGTGTCTCGAGAGGGAATGATTCATTTATTTCTTGTTTCTCGGACACATCTTGATGTGGGTTTTCTAATCATGAGAGATGATCAGCAGCAAGGTTCTCGGCTCCTTTTTTATCACGGATAATGATATCAAATTCTTGGAGGAGGAGAACCCAACGGAGAAGTCTCGGCTTTGCATCTTGCTTTGCAAATAGGTACTTCAAAGCCGAGTGATCCATGTACACTATGCATTTGGTCAAGATTAAGTATGACCGGAATTTCTCAAAGGCATACACCACAGCTAGGAGTTCTTTTTCAGTGGTGGTGTAATGACTCTGAGCCTCGGTCATAGTTTTGCTTGCGTAGTGTATAGGCTGAAAGTATTTTGCTTTTCGTTGCCCCAAGACCGCACCTATGGCAAAATCACTAGCATCGCACATAAGCTCAAAAGGTAGGTCCCAATCGGGGGCAACAAGAATCGGTGCCTCGGTAAGCTTTTTCTTTAATGTTTCAAAAGCTTTGATGCACTCAGGAGAGAAGATGAAAGGAGCATCCTTCTCGAGGAGATGGGTCATAGGCCGGGCAATCTTAGAAAAATCTTGGATAAACCTACGGTAGAAGCCGGCATGACCCAAAAAGCTCCTAACACCTTTTACGGTGGTGGGATGAGGTAATTTAGCAATGACATCGATTTTGGCTTTGTCAACCTCAATCCCGTTCTTTGAGATTTTATGGCCGAGGACTATGCCCTCTTTAACCATAAAGTGACTTTTCTCCCAGTTGAGACTTAAATTCGTTTCTTTGCAATGTTTAAGCATCTGTTCCAAATGGGAGAGACAGGTCTGGAATGAATCCCCGATGACTGAAAAGTCATCCATGAATACCTCCATGGTTTTCCCGATCATGTCGGAAAAGATAGACATCATGCACCTCTGGAACGTGCCTGGAGCATTACATAAGCCGAAAGGCATACGTCTGTAAGCAAAAGTTCCGTAGGGGCATGTGAAGGTAGTCTTCTCTTGATCCTGGGGATCAATGGGGATTTGGATGTAACCCGAAAAACCATCGAGGAAGCAGTAGTATTCATTCCCCGCATGTCTTTCAAGCATCTGGTCCATAAAAGGAAGAGGAAAATGGTCTTTACGGGTGGCTTCATTCAACTTTCGATAGTCAATACATACTCGTCAACCCGTGACCAAACGAGTTGGAATCAACTCGTTATCCTCGTTGGTGACAACGGTAATGCCACCCTTTTTAGGAACGCAATGAATTGGGCTAACCCAAGGACTGTCAGATATAGGGTAAATCAATCCCGCATCAAGAAGTTTTAGAACCTCTTGTTTGATAACTTCGTGGATTTTTGGGTTTACCTTTCTCTGTTGTTGCACTGCTGGCTTAAAGTCATCCTCCATTAAGATTTTATGAGTACAAAAGTTCGGGCTTATGCCCTTAATGTCGGAGAGTTTCCAAGCGATTGCTTGTTTATGTGACTTTAGAACCTTTAGGAGTGCTGCCTTTTCCTCATCTTTTAAGTCTTTAGCAATAATGACGGGCAATTTATCATCACCCTCCAGAAATGTATATTCTAGATGAGGAGGCAAGTCCTTGAGCTCAACCTCGGGAAAGTCTTCAGTTATTTCAACATTTTTGACTTCCGCTTTATGAAGTAATTTTGGAATCGGAGAGGGTGAAGGATCGTCATTTAACAATCTTTCAAGGAGAAGAATGTCCCCCTCCGGGTCAAGATAGTTTTCATCAACCCCATCGGGGATTGAGCTATCCTGAGCAAGAAAAGCCTCAAGCTCTTCCAGAAGAAAGTCACCTCCCTCAAACGGAGTGAGGGAGGGGGAAGAGTCAGAAATGATAGGATCAGTCGAAAGAGTGGTACTGCCACTTGCTGAGAAACCAAAGACTTCTTGAGAAGACTCCTCAGACGCAACATCAATGATGTCAATTCGGTTAACCGTTTCTGCGTCATAATTGGAGGAGTATCTTGAAGTCTGATCAAGATTGAATGTGATGGCTTCACCATCAACACTTAGAGTGATTTCTTCTTCGAATACATCGATTAAAGCACGACCCGTTCTTAAGAATCCCCTCCCGAGAATGAGAGGGACTCGTGGGTGAGCATCGAAATCAACAATCACGAAATCTGCCGGAAAATGGAACTTTCCTACTTTCACGAAGATATCTTCGGCAATGCCGAGAGGACGAGATATGGTACGGTCTGCAAGCTCGAGAGTCATGCAGGTTGGAGTGAGAGCAGGAAGTGAGAGTCTTTTCCAGACTGTGTAAGGCATCAGGTTAATGTTTGCGCCAAGATCGGCCAAGGCAAAGCATTCAACCATCCCAGGGAAAACACAAGGAATGAGAAATTTCACGGGATCTCCAAGCTTTTCGGGAAGCTTTGTCAAGAGCACTGCTGAGCAATGCTCGTTAAGAGGAGTTTTTGCCATCTCACAAAGTTTTTCTTTGTTGCTTATCAGATTTTTGTTTGTCGAAGCAAACTTAGGCATGAGAAGAAGAGCATCCGCGAAGCTAATATCAAAGTGTAATTCTTGGAAAATTTGATAAAATTTTTCCATCTGATGATTAGCTCTTTCGCGGTTCTTTTGATCATTCATACGTGAAGGATATGGAATTGACGGCTTAGGATCATTCTTTGGGATTTCATCAGAACTCACAGGGGGATCAAATACAACTTTCGACATATGAGTCGGGACCGGGACAACTTGAGGGTGGACGTTGTTGATACCTCTGTTATTAGTAGGAAGTACCTTGTCCGTAGTAACCTCAGGCTCATGTTCCGCTACCTTAGGAGGAGAAGAAGAGGTAGAAGGAATCGAGGGTCCATTGTATGATACCCCACTTTGGGTGGTGATCGCTTTGACATCGCCCCTCGGGTTAGCGATCGTGTTGCTCGGTAGTGTACCCGGGCCCGAGGGTCGATCATTTAAAGACTTCTGAAGCTCAGAGATCTTGCTGATCAATAACCGATTCATTTCCTCTTGTGCTTTCATGAATTGTTTTAGCACTTCTTCGGAGGAAAGACGAGGGTGCAACAACGTTTTGATTTTGAACAGGAGGATTTTGAACACGGTTATTTTGAAAATTCCCTTGATTTTGATTGTTGTTACCCTGAAAAGTGTTTCTCTGATTGAAATTACCCTGATTGTAATTTCCTTGATTCTGGTTTCTTTGAAAATTTCCTTGAAAACCTTGATTTTGATTGCCATTTTGAAAATTGTTTTGATTAAACTAGCCTTGATTTTGATTCGGGTTTTGGAAATTTGAGTTTTGACCTTGGTTAAAATTCTGATTCGCGTTACGGTTTTGATTTTGGTTAAAACCTGGAGGTCCGAGAAAATTGTTGGAACGATAGCTTAAGAGATTACGGTCCCCTTGTGGTTGGTAAGAATTACCCCCCGTGTTGTAGGAACCGTGAGCAGCATATACGTTCTCTTGAGGAAAGCCAGCAGTAGCTGGACACTCGGAATACAGATGAGGGCCCCCACAAGTTTCACAACTTCGGGCCACGGCTTTCACTTGCTGATTTTGAACCTGATTTTGCATCGTGTGGCTCATTCTCAACACAGCCGTAGAAATATCATCCATCTTTTTGGTAAGAGCAATTATTTCAGGAGATGATGATGAAGGAGTAACGGAATTACATGACGCATCCCTCTCCGCAGAGGAATCCCAAAAGTTATGGTGGGCAGTCATGTTCTCGATTAAGTCATAGCACTCCTCGGGACGCCTTTTCATAAAGGTCCCACCAGCAGCAGCATTGAGAATGTCTCGGTGCCTTAATGTCAGACCATTATAGAAGGTATCTATGATGGTAACTTGCAACATATTGTGGTTAGGGCACCGATCAATAGCTAGCTTATAACGCTCCCAAGCCTCAAAAAGAGACTCATTGGGACGTTGCCGGAAGTTGCTGATATCATTTCGTAACTTGGTAACCATGGAAGGTGGAAAATATTTTGCTAAAAACTTGGTTACCATTTCATCAAAGGTACGAATAGAATTCTTTGGAAGTCGGTCAAACCATGCAGTGGCATGATGAGTGAGAGAATAGGGGAAGAGGTACAGCCGGAGGGCTTCATCGGTGACACCATGCTGTTTCATGCTTTGGGTGACCGTGAGATATTTGTCAAGATGCTTATTGGCATCGTCACCCGGTAATCCGTGAAATTGACACGAATTCTGGACTTGTTGGATCATGTGGTGCTTGAGGCCAAAGTCCGTAGCCTCAATAGTGAGTGGTGCAATAGGCCCACCCCGCCCTTGCATGGTAGGCTGGCACAGCTCCTCCATCGTTCGGAGATCGGGAGCTGGCACATCCCTGGGAGGGTCAGGGGGTGGTAAAGGTGGTGGTGGCCCAGCGGCCATTTCGGTCTTTGGTTCTTGTGTGTCAGAACGTAGCTCGGGTACGTTTTTCTGATGTTTACGTTTTGTTTGTGACCGAGTGCGCATGCACTAAAAACAATTTTTCAAAACAAGATCGAGGCAAAGCCACAATGAACTTAAACCAGAAATCACAAGTGAATGGCTTCTTTGAAAAAGGTACACCACTCACAGGGATATAAAGGCAAGTTTTAATCTTAAGTTTGGGAACTTATTATGGGTTTGTATTTATTAATTTGAAAAACTGCTTTAGGCTTATGGGTGTGTGTGCAGAAAACTTGGGAAATATTTTTGGAACTGATTCGTTAACCGAAATCCTCCCTTTAAGATTACTCGTAGGCTGGCGGGAGGAAGTAAATAGGTTTCCTCTTCAGTTCGCAATTTAATGTCAGAACTTACCTTAAACCAACTGTTTCAGGTTGTAATCTTAAAGAAAACGAAGTAATTTAACTTCACAGTTTTTTTTTGTTGTTTTTAATTTTTTTTGGTGTTTTTAACACTTCAGGAAAAGTGTTAATGAACTTTTTGATATGATTATATTTTTACAAAAACTTTTTACAAATTTGTGTGAAATTTGTACAGGGATGGTTTTGAAAACCACTAAACTTAAAACGATTATGTAAAACACGCCACAACCTCCCCGGCAGCGGCGCTAAATTTTGATTGGTCCCAAAGCAGTCAGATATTATTGACCAAGGTCAACAAGTCAAAGACAGCCTTGTTCCAATACTCCGGTGATAGTATAGTGTTTTTGTAACACCCCAACCCGATAAGGGTAGAAGTATTACATTACAGTGACATATCAGAACAAACACAAACATATGATTCATACATACAACGAAATTCAGGGTTACAAATGAAAATCTGAAACTACAAGGTTACAAAACAATAAATACTATGTCTAATAAAGTGAAACTTCATCTAATCGTCTCTAGTCCAAAGCATAGTCTTCTAAGTCCAGTCACACTCTCTTCCCATAACCCAGCTTCCTACTAAAACCTGCCGCAGGAAAAGGAAATGCGGCTGAGCTTAAAAAGCCCAGTGAACAGATACATATACAAAGCAATGATAATGAAATAGAACTGAAATATAGTGCATTGGGGAATATCATAAGGAATAAACAAATGAATAATAGAAATGAAGGAATAGGATAGTCCTCCACCACGAGCCCAAAACTCAAAGTCATATCTCAAAGTCATAAGCCTTCAATTCATAATCTCACAATCAGAGGGGATACCTCTCAGGCAACCAGATAATATGAGGGGTGTCCTCATGTATCATAAGGGTGGAGTGATCAGCTCCCAGGGGTTGTGAAGGGCATGTATAGCACACAGTACCAATCACCTCAAAGTCAACTCAAAGTCATAGTTAAATCCACTAAGCATACATGTCTAGGATTGCAACCCATACGCCCCTTACTCAAAGTCAATCTCAAAGTCATATACTCAAAGTCATAATGGCCATAATAGTAATCATCAAAAGGGACGGCGTGAGAAATCACTCACCCACACATGAGTCATGCCAGTGGTGCATCACAGACATGCCTATGGTACCTCCATAGGTAGGAGAAACATAAATGGCTCGGGTATCAAACTAAGAGTCAGGTCTCAAAGTCATGCAAAAGATCATATAGCAAAGGTTTATCTCAGAATCATATCAAAGGTTCATAATAGCAGTTCATAACAAAGGGTTCATATCAGAAATAGTATTCAAGGTCCAATCAGAGTTTATCAGGTCAAGGTTCATATTCAAAAATCAATTCATGGTTCAGTTCAAAAGTCCGTTTCAAAAGTTTCTATTAAAAGTCCAATTTAAATAATCTTTTAAAACAGTTTTCATAAAAATGGTCTTTCAAAATATAGGGTTCATGAAAGTTAAAAAATTTAGCATCATTTATAAACATCTTTTCAAATCGGTTCTTCTCAAAACATTTCCATGGCATAATTAAAAGGTTTTCATAGCATGGTTTCATAACGGAGGTCATATCAAGTGGGATCAACAGAGAAGGTTCAAGTAAAGGGGATCATAGCAATGGCATCAATTCGGGAACTAACGGATCAGAATATGAAAGAGATCATGAGAAACCTTTTGAGAAAGGTCAGAATATCTGTACCTCAATCGCCATCGAAATCATAACATACGTAAGCATATGGAAACACTCCTTCTTCAACGAATCTACACGAATGAATGATCGGCTTATTATTAATAACTTATTCAATTCAGATTTCTCATTTTAGTCGGCTTCCCAGTTTTAGTAACTTTCCATTTAAAGTGACTTTCTACTTTTAGCAGGTTTCCATAAATAGTAAGTTTCCACTTTTAGAAAGTTTCCATAATTAGAAAGTTGAATCATTATTAATGGAATCAAAGTATCTTTTAACATATTTACACATTTGGTCCTTAGGGTTTCATAACTTTACCTTTTACACCCTTATATTTCCAAAACTACACTTTAAACCTTTTAGTATTCAAAGTTACACTTTAAACCCTTAACTTATCCATTTTACATAATGATCCCTTATTTTATCATGTTATACGAATATACCTTCAAGTATTCACAATTTACACTTTAAGTCCTTCAAGTTATCAAAGTTACATATTTAACCCTTTAATTTACAATTTCAACTTTTAATTCTTAATAATTACATATTAAGCAATTAATTTACCAAATTAGCACATAATCCCTTGAATACTTTTAAATACTCAAAACAGCTCCAAGTTTCTGAAAATTACATTTTTAGTCCCTCTCTTTTAATTATTTTCAAAACAAACCCTAATTAATCATTAAATACATTTTAATCCATTTAAATGCAAAACTTACACTTAGCACCCTTAGGTTATATTTTTGTCGAATAGTATACAGCTCAATAAGTTTCCAAAATTAACCCTTAAGTTTTAAAGTTCACAAAATTCACCCAAAACCTTTTTCTTAAATCGTATAATCATAGAATAAAGAATTACAAACCCTAATCCATCTTATTCACTTTCCAATCATTAGATCATTATTAACATCATTAAATGTCACCTTTTTCCAGCCCTAAACCAAACCCTAGGCCTCTCGACCTATTTCTTTCTTTTTCTCTTATACACGAATTACACAAAACAAATAAATTCGAAATACATGTTTTAAGCAAGGATAATTCTTTCCAATATTTTTCCAGGTTATATCACATCATAATAAGTGTATAATAATTTTATTAATAATTATTCTGGATCGGAGTATATATTTCACAATTAAACACGTTTTTAGGGTTTTAAATCACAAAAGTGATGTCGAGCATGCATGGGTCGAACCAAACAATTTATTTGATGTTTATGAGGTATAAAGGACCTGAGAAAATACCAAACCAAGAATGGAACGTGTAGAACAAGCTGAACGATTTATGTGTATGCATATAGGCCAAAAACGTATCCAAAATCCTCACGCCTTCACCAACGATCTAGCAACCTTGTAAATAATTTTCGTGGGTCTTATATAATGTAAGTATCACAGGAAAAATGAGAAATAATTTTTATAGAGGTCGAATGAGGTGCAAACGAATTACCTTGTTTTTAGGGCTCGACAAAAGAAAACAAATGCTACGATCGTGTAAGGCTTCAACAATTCGAATGAGATTTTTCTTGGCTTCTTAGGATGTTTATAAATCACAGAAAAATTCTTGAGAGTGATGGGAGAGTCGAATGGAGGCTAGATGATTTTTGTGTGTGTTTAATCCAATCGGTTTTAGGGTTTGGAGGAAAATGGGTGTGGATTGACCTATAATTGTGGAATGCCGTGTGATGAGGGGGGATAGGGACCAAAATTTCGGAATTATAGGTTGGGAATTAATTGTGATGATAATCTTCCATAATTAAAAGATTTAAACCATTTAAAATCAAAATAATTCACTTTAATTTACTTTTTATCTCAATCGGCCACTCTAAGGGTATTTTGGTAATTTTACCACTTGTATAAATGTGTAATGAAGTTGTTAAAAATATTTGGTATCATAACTTATGCATTGTTAGTAGTTTGGGATTTATTTGGATACTTTTATAAGCTTTTAATTAATTATTAAATATATAGGGGCATTTTGGTCTTTTCACTTGCTTTTAGATTTTAGGTGTTACAACTTCTTCCCCTCTAAAAGAAAAATTTCGTCCTCAAAATTTGAAGTCGCAAAGTTAGACGAAGTCGTAGCAAACTGCAAAGGGTCGTCACAACATTCTCACGCCCGGGGAGGTTCTTCCAAAAGATATTCAGACCAACTGGTTTCTCATGACTCGTAGTTATTGTCAAAACAGTTTCAGATTTCTCAGAAGGGCATATCATACTGAATTTGAATCAAAAGGATAATGTATCAAACATAACGGATGATAATCGAATTCTCTAGGAAGAGGTATAAAAATACATAGGATTTTCATCGAATTGATTAGGCGAATCAGATGAGAATACATTGAATTGTAGCAAACATGGGGTGATTTAAGGTTTAACTCTTCAGCTTCTCAGATAGTCTCGGCTTTTAGATAACCTTCCAAAGGTATTCTCATAAACAAACAGGTCTCATTTCCTCAAAGTCTACAATCACATATTTTACTCATAGCAGATTATAATGAACAACTTCACGAATGCGAATCGTATACGGACAGAAAGCATATCGTTAGACATCGTCAACGGCAGAAATTTCATAATGGAACCTAAGATCCTTATCAGAAGTTGCAAAGATCAGCAAAACACGTGTCGAGAGTCCAAACGTATCGAATCGTATAACAAGGACAGCATATCAAACGTATAGGTAGAATGAACCTAAAGTCTCACTAAACTCAGATGATCTTGATCAGATGCCAGAATTCTAAAGCTTCTAAGGCACTTCTTAAAATATCATATGCCCACCATAAGTGCACGTTATATGATGTAAGTATTATCACGTTGGCCAGGCGTCATAATACTGGCATCATATACATATGCCCTCATGATGATCATACTTTACCTCAAATCGTGAACACCCAAACTTATTTAAATCCACCTAGTCCACCTATAGTCTCAGAGGTCACCAAAATCAAACGACATAACTAAGAGAACGAAATTACTCGAAGAGTAACGGAGATCCGAGAATGTCATTCAAAATTAAGGTACGTCATCAGTAACGTCAATTCTTTACAGCATCATCTCGTCTAAACACAATGTCCGCTTTCAAATCTGTCCACTCATTTACAAATTTCAAAATTTCTTCCAAGTTGGAGTAGTCTGTTTATTCTTGTCCGTCTTACCTCATGATTAAGAGAATTTAAAATTCGAGTCTGGTTCCTCAAGCCTTCAGCAACTCTTCTTGGTACTGTGGCGTCATAGCGGCAGTCTCTGACACGATCACTGTGCATCCCTCCATCCGCAGGTCTGCTTCTGCTCTCAATTCATCTTAGTACAACTAAAATGAATAGAGAAACAAGACTGCGTTTCTTCGACAGGTCTTCTAACATAGCTCCAGGTTTTAAGGTACATGATGTTGTTGTCGACTCCAGGTTGTGTGTTGAATGGTTCGTCTTCTTTAGTCTGGTTGTCTTGGTGCCCAAACTGAAATCTTCACGTGTTGCGTGATGCATGATTGAGCACTATCCTAGTTCCTCACTTCTTCTTGTATGCTTCTTCCATGGTAATGCTTGTCGCAACCATCTTCTACGACTCTTCCACCAAGTTTCTAACTCCGATAACGATCTTCGATCTTGGTCCTTCTTGTGAAAGCTCTGTCTTTACATTATACAGGGTAGTGTTGTCTATTATGCTTTCTGAACGTCAATCAAATTTCTCTTCCAGAACAAAGGGTCGTCTCACCAATAATCTCTATGTTCTTCTTTCGTTTTAGAACACAACACAATGTCATACTATGACAATTTGTCCAAAACACGCGAAAAACATGATTATTCTAGCCAACACCATTGGCATCATTCAAGTTCATAAATGTTATAACGAGTGCAAAGGCAACTTCAGAAATCATCTCCGGGAATTTTCACATCGCCTTCTTTCTTCTTCAGGAACTGAAATACTTCCCAAAGGTTACTCTCGGTTAGTTAACCCCCTTCTTAGAAGTTTTTGTGGTTGCTTCTTCAGTCCTTCAAATCTAAAATGATGCAATCAGACGCGGAGTTTCAAAGGAAGACCAAATTAATTATTGATACGCGGAAACAGATTAGTGATAGTGGTACGTTTAAGTTCACGATAGTCGATACGTCATCGCATACTTCTCTCGTTCTTCTTCATAAACAAACAAGAGCATCTAAAGAGAATCACCAAGGTTAAAAATCATATTCCATCAGCTCCTTCAATCTCTCAACTTCTATGGCACCATGGTTTCTTCACTGATATCAGTTCAATGTCCACTCTACTTCTTAAGCAGGAAGGAGTACCAAAAGGTTCATCAGAGAATACCGGAAAATCTTCGTATGACAAAATATTTCCCAATAGTAGAACTTTCCAAGGGTTGATAATAATGGTTTTCAGGACAACTTGGTAATCACATGAGTTTGGGGTAGGTGTTTCCATAGTGACAGAAATTTTAGCAGATGTAGAGAGTCATCATAATGGAGTAGGGTGAAGCAGATTTTTAAGGTCACATTTCAGATATGGTAGTCTATGGTATCTTCACGAATAGCCATTTAGTCCAAAAGACCGTACAATCAGACATCTCAAAGTCAAAGGATTCATAGAGTGAATACAGTCGTCAAATCATACAGATAGTTCATATATCAGAGTCAAGTACATGGTTCAACAAAAATGTTGGGATGGATAAACGAACAGTTCAATGTGTGGGAATTTCGTTTAGCTTCTTAGCATAAGTAGCAGGTAGGATGTGTATCATTGGTAATACGAATATCGTATAATCGTCAATTGTGAGAGGTACAGAATCTCAGTTATCAGCATCATCATGCTTAGTTAACAAATCCATATAGAGATAGTATTTACATCATACCCTTCCAAAGGAAACGGTTGGCAGAACAAGGTTCATCATTCAAAGAGAGGAAACAAAACTTCTCATATTCGTGGTTCATAATTACCAAAATTCTCATAGGAGTAATAATGGATCATATAGAGTTAAGTAGTATCGGATGATACATTCATACCCAGCATAAGTAATGAATTTACAGAATGTGTCGAACACATTGTGGTTGAATGACCTACGATGTGGTCGAAAAGGTGTCAAACAGCTTATCAAACAAATCGGAGGCGGAGATCAAAATCTGAAGGTGAAACTTAAATGTGTAAGGTATCCAGGTAGCCTTCCGAGGTATTCCAAACTTACTTGGTTACTAAGCTTAAGTTGCAAAACTTCTAACTTCTGAAACAAAGGTCCTTATAAGGCTTATCTAAGAGCAAAGGCACGATCAGAGTGATACGGAATCAAATGATACTTACATAAATGTCTTAGTCTACCCATACCTCACTGGTAATAACTTAGGTTCCTATTGGGAATCCTAATGTAAAGTTTCAAAGGTTGTCTTATGAGCGCCTATAGTGGAAACTTAGGGGTCCAAACTTCACAGGTCAAGGGTAAATGTATTACGAATCGCAGCCTGGTCTCTGATACCATAATTGTAACACCCCAACCCGATAAGGGTAGAAGTATTACATTACAGTGACATATCAGAACAAACACAAACATATGATTCATACATACAACGAAATTCAGGGTTACAAATGAAAATCTGAAACTACAAGGTTACAAAACAATAAATACTATGTCTAATAAAGTGAAACTTCATCTAATCGTCTCTAGTCCAAAGCATAGTCTTCTAAGTCCAGTCACACTCTCTTCCCATAACCCAGCTTCCTACTAAAACCTGCCGCAGGAAAAGGAAATGCGGCTGAGCTTAAAAAGCCCAGTGAACAGATACATATACAAAGCAATGATAATGAAATAGAACTGAAATATAGTGCATTGGGGAATATCATAAGGAATAAACAAATGAATAATAGAAATGAAGGAATAGGATAGTCCTCCACCACGAGCCCAAAACTCAAAGTCATATCTCAAAGTCATAAGCCTTCAATTCATAATCTCACAATCAGAGGGGATACCTCTCAGGCAACCAGATAATATGAGGGGTGTCCTCATGTATCATAAGGGTGGAGTGATCAGCTCCCAGGGGTTGTGAAGGGCATGTATAGCACACAGTACCAATCACCTCAAAGTCAACTCAAAGTCATAGTTAAATCCACTAAGCATACATGTCTAGGATTGCAACCCATACGCCCCTTACTCAAAGTCAATCTCAAAGTCATATACTCAAAGTCATAATGGCCATAATAGTAATCATCAAAAGGGACGGCGTGAGAAATCACTCACCCACACATGAGTCATGCCAGTGGTGCATCACAGACATGCCTATGGTACCTCCATAGGTAGGAGAAACATAAATGGCTCGGGTATCAAACTAAGAGTCAGGTCTCAAAGTCATGCAAAAGATCATATAGCAAAGGTTTATCTCAGAATCATATCAAAGGTTCATAATAGCAGTTCATAACAAAGGGTTCATATCAGAAATAGTATTCAAGGTCCAATCAGAGTTTATCAGGTCAAGGTTCATATTCAAAAATCAATTCATGGTTCAGTTCAAAAGTCCGTTTCAAAAGTTTCTATTAAAAGTCCAATTTAAATAATCTTTTAAAACAGTTTTCATAAAAATGGTCTTTCAAAATATAGGGTTCATGAAAGTTAAAAAATTTAGCATCATTTATAAACATCTTTTCAAATCGGATCTTCTCAAAACATTTCCATGGCATAATTAAAAGGTTTTCATAGCATGGTTTCATAACGGAGGTCATATCAAGTGGGATCAACAGAGAAGGTTCAAGTAAAGGGGATCATAGCAATGGCATCAATTCGGGAACTAACGGATCAGAATATGAAAGGTCATATTTAGTAACTTTCCATTTAAAGTGACTTTCTACTTTTAGCAGGTTTCCATAAATAGTAAGTTTCCACTTTTAGAAAGTTTCCATAATTAGAAAGTTGAATCATTATTAATGGAATCAAAGTATCTTTTAACATATTTACACATTTGGTCCTTAGGGTTTCATAACTTTACCTTTTACACCCTTATATTTCCAAAATTACACTTTAAACCTTTTAGTATTCAAAGTTACACTTTAAACCCTTAACTTATCCATTTTACATAATGATCCCTTATTTTATCATGTTATACGAATATACCTTCAAGTATTCACAATTTACACTTTAAGTCCTTCAAGTTATCAAAGTTACATATTTAACCCTTTAATTTACAATTTCAACTTTTAATTCTTAATAATTACATATTAAGCAATTAATTTACCAAATTAGCACATAATCCCTTGAATACTTTTAAATACTCAAAACAGCTCCAAGTTTCTGAAAATTACATTTTTAGTCCCTCTCTTTTAATTATTTTCAAAACAAACCCTAATTAATCATTAAATACATTTTAATCCATTTAAATGCAAAACTTACACTTAGCACCCTTAGGTTATATTTTTGTCGAATAGTATACAGCTCAATAAGTTTCCAGAATTAACCCTTAAGTTTTAAAGTTCACAAAATTCACCCAAAACCTTTTTCTTAAATCGTATAATCATAGAATAAAGAATTACAAACCCTAATCCATCTTATTCACTTTCCAATCATTAGATCATTATTAACATCATTAAATGTCACCTTTTTCCAGCCCTAAACCAAACCCTAGGCCTCTCGACCTATTTCTTTCTTTTTCTCTTATACACGAATTACACAAAACAAATAAATTCGAAATACATGTTTTAAGCAAGGATAATTCTTTCCAATATTTTTCCAGGTTATATCACATCATAATAAGTGTATAATAATTTTATTAATAATTATTCTGGATCGGAGTATATATTTCACAATTAAACACGTTTTTAGGGTTTTAAATCACAAAAGTGATGTCGAGCATGCATGGGTCGAACCAAACAATTTATTTGATGTTTATGAGGTATAAAGGACCTGAGAAAATACCAAACCAAGAATGGGACGTGTAGAACAAGCTGAACGATTTATGTGTATGCGTATAGGCCAAAAACGTATCCAAAATCCTCACGCCTTCACCAACGATCTAGCAACCTTGTAAATAATTTTCGTGGGTCTTATATAATGTAAGTATCACAGGAAAAATGAGAAATAATTTTTATAGAGGTCGAATGAGGTGCAAACGAATTACCTTGTTTTTAGGGCTCGACAAAAGAAAACAAATGCTACGATCGTGTAAGGCTTCAACAATTCGAATGGGATTTTTCTTGGCTTCTTAGGATGTTTATAAATCACAGAAAAATGCTTGAGAGTGATGGGAGAGTCGAATGGAGGCTAGATGATTTTTGTGTGTGTTTAATCCAATCGGTTTTAGGGTTTGGAGGAAAATGGGTGTGGATTGACCTATAATTGTGGAATGCCGTGTGATGAGGGGGGATAGGGACCAAAATTTCGGAATTATAGGTTGGGAATTAATTGTGATGATAATCTTCCATAATTAAAAGATTTAAACCATTTAAAATCAAAATAATTCACTTTAATTTACTTTTTATCTCAATCGGCCACTCTAAGGGTATTTTGGTAATTTTACCACTTGTATAAATGTGTAATGAAGTTGTTAAAAATATTTGGTATCATAACTTATGAATTGTTAGTAGTTTGGGATTTATTTGGATACTTTTATAAGCTTTTAATTAATTATTAAATATGTAGGGGCATTTTGGTCTTTTCACTTGCTTTTAGATTTTAGGTGTTACAGTTTTCCTGGGTCGTTAAAGTCCCAGCGAGATTGAAATGGTGTCGTTTGAAATCGTTTATGAGTGAGTGGCACTGAGGACAGTAGCCCAGATGATATGGAATTGATTTTGCTACTGTTTTTTTGGTATTTGTACACAGATATAATATTCACAAAAATCAGATACTCAGATATATGCACAAATTCACAATTAAGTTCACGTAATCGGACTGGAAAAGTGGGATTTGGTGAATTACAAACTACAGGGGGTGCTTTTGACACTTTTTGAAACTTAAAATTAATTTAAAATTGAAAATGAAAATGATTAAAATATTATTTAAATATTATTTAATTAATAAAACTATTTAAAATCTAAATTAAAACCTAATTTAAATTCACTAATAATTATAAGTATTACAAATTAACCTAAAAATTTGCAAAAATAATTTCTAAACTTAAATTAGAACTTGAAAAAAGTATAAAAAATAAAAATAAATATTTTTGTCTTTTTGTGGGTTTTTTACTAATTAAAAACTATTTAACTTAATTAAACTAATTAAACTAATTTTAATTAATAATAATACTAAATTAACTTAGAAAATTTATAAAATTTCTTAACCATCACTGGAATCCTACAATATTATAAAAACTCTAAAAATTATGTTTAAGATTAATCCACTAATTATTTACCTTTTAGTTACTTTAAATCTAATTTAAACAATTAAAATAAAAAAATGGAAAATGAACAGTAGAAATTCAAAATATATTTTCTAAAACTCTATTATACTATATTAGATCTATAAAAAAAATATAATAACTAGGTTATGCTTTATAAAAACTAAATATGCTATTTAATACTTAATATTGATTAATAATTAAGAAAAACTAAAATTAAATCTAATAAATACTAAATGACAAAATAAAAATCTTAAAAAATTACTAAAAATACTTTACTATATAAGGTAATTAATAAAAATATAAAAATACTAATTACTCAATAAAAATCTAAAAATGAAAATTAAAAGATAAATTGAATTAAATAGAAACTATCACTTAATTTAAATTTGGATTTTCTGGGTTTTTCTTTTACAAGCCTACTTAACTACTGAAAATAGAAAACTTTTATGAAAACACTTTTGAAATTAGCTTATAAATAAGCAGTAGCACCCCCTAAACTTAATCAGTTTGACTTTGGTTGACTGTGTGGACAAATAAGCTCAAATGACTGATGGTGGGGTCCACAAGGGTTAAAACTGGTTCACATAAGCTACACAAACTTAATTAAGCTGAAAACATCTAGCAACAACCACTGATTAAGCTAAAAATATGAAATAAGCACTTTGGAAAACTGAAACTCAACACAGAATGGGACAAACTTGAGGCCTTATTCCAGGTGGGGTCCACTTGATCCTAGGTCAAACTTTTGGTCAAGGGTTGTTCCCTGGTAGGAGGGGGTTGGGAAAACCAAGTTTGAAACACTATGGCCCACTGAGTTGGCCACAAACCACCACCAAAGTGATGGTGGTGGGATGGTTAACTGGTGCACAGGGCAACTTGCAGCCCTGCAAGTAGCTTTGTGACAAGCTAGGGTTCTCCACAAAAATCTTAAAAATATAAGCTCAATGGGATACTGGAGCTGAGGTGGTGGTGTGTAATTACAACAAGTTTCAGCTTCTCAATCCAAACACATAAATCACAAATAATCTTGTAACTTTTGCAAAAATCTGAGATAAGGCAATTTGACTTTTTGAGAAAAACTTGAGCTTTTGACTTATTTGAATTTCTAATCACTCTTACTGATTAAAGACTAGGTTATAAGCTATAATTAAGCTAAATTATTCTGTATTAACAACTTATGTAGCTAATGAGATGGATTTAGACACCCAAAACCTTCACAGTTAACTGTGAAGGGTAAATTTGTTTGATTTTGACTTTTTTGTTAAACAAAGCTTGATTTTATAGTCTAAACTACCCAATGAAACCTAAGGTAAGCTCTTTGAGCTATGGTTCCATTCTGAGATCAACAACAACACAACCAATCAGGCTAATCCAAACACCCCTAATGTTGGACTGTTTTGGGTTTTTCAAAGCAATTGGTTGCTAGGATGTGTAAGCTTGATTCCAGACCACTAATTATGACTAGATGACTTTGTTTAAGCACTTAAGAATAGTACACAATGGCAAATACACAGTCTTTAATACTTGCTTAGTTTAGACAGTTAAACCTAAGAATCTAAGTAACTAGGTATTTTAACAGACAAGTTATGGAAATTAAACTTAAAATCACTTAACTAACAATTAAAGAACAAGAGCAAACACAGAAATGCAATAAACAAGCAGTCAATAAGAACTAAAGATTTTGAGGGAAAATTTAAAATAGCAAAAGCTTACAAGGATACCCTCAGCATGAACAGAGGGTTTTCCTATGATGCCTATCTTTAGATAGGCCAACTCCAACTCAAATCTTGCTCCTCAATGATCCTTGGTACCTGAAATCAAGTTAGAAACAGAACAGTTAACCAAAGTTGACTTTTTTGTATTTTTGAAATTTTCTACTAACACTGGATTTTAGAGTCTCTAAAAAGCTTTAATAAGCTTATTGGAACTTAAGTGAAACTATTTCAGTCCATGGTTACTGCTTCTAATCACAACTCAGCTCATTTAGAAATGCTTGAATAGAGAAAATTGGAATTACACAAAACAGAAATGGAACTTTGATTTTATTACTTAAAAAGATTAAGAGTACATTGGGATAACTGCTACAATGCTTAAACTTGAAAATTACACTAAGATAAGAACTTGATTTAAAAATCGACACTAGAATTTAACTAAAAGACTACACCATCTAATCCTTGCTTCCTTTGCCTTTTATAGCCCCTGATTAGGGTTTCTTGAACCTCTCTGAGCATTTCCCTCCAATTATCTCAGCCATTGGATCACTGCAAGCCCTTTGATTTGATGCTACGTATTTGGCGGGAAACTTTTATCTTTGCAATTGGCTTTGGATATCAGACAAGGGGGGGGGGGGTTGGCATCATTTATTGTGATGTGAGGGTAGGTGCAGGGAGGTGGAAAGGTGATGATGACTCTGCAAGTGGTGGGTGATGGAGTAATACCAGGGGTGGTGTGGTGGTTTTGTGGTTTGGCTGTGGGAGAGGGAAAAGGGGAGTTGACCAGTATTTGACCGAGGGTCAAATATTTGACCGGGGTTGTGGTGGGCTGGTATGCATTGGGCTCAAAATAGAAAGGGGTGGGCTTTTAGGATTGGATTGGGTTTAGGGAATTGGGGTAATATTATTAATATAGGATCCGGTTTGGTTTTGGTTTACACAAGGACCTTTTTTGCAATTTAACGAAAGTTGAGGGGTGGGACTTGGCAAGTTTCCAAATTGTTTCCAAGGGTATATTTTGCCAATCCATGAATAGTATAAGGTCCTTTGTTGAATTTTCTAATTTATTTTCACCAGGGACTAAAACCGTCAAACTTTTAAACTTCAGGGACCATTTGTGTAAATTTTCACCAAACTTTCCACCAAGGACCATTCCTGTCATAAAAGGTTAGTGCAAGGACAAAATTTGTTTTTCTCAAAGTTTTTCATATCCCAGGGACCATTTTTGACAATTTTCAAAGTTCAGGGACTAAACTTGACATTTTGTGAAACTTTTCACCAAAGGATTAAATGTGTAACTTTTTGATTTAAAAGGACCTTTGGTGACTTTTTCAAGTTTTTAGAACAACTAGGGACTAGATTTGACAATTTTTGAAAGTTGGGGGACTGAAACTGCCAATTATGCAAACTTTGTACGTTTTTTTATCTGTTTTTGATACTTTTGCATTTGAAACATGTAAAATATTTTCCTGGGATATTTTCACTATTTTGATTCAATATTGAGTGTTTTAAGATGTTTTGGCAGCTCAGAAATGGTAAAAATGATGAGTATTTACACACTCATCACTGCTGCATATGCAAAATGCTGTTCCAAACATCAACAAGTTAAAACGTCTTTAAATGCTATTAATCGAAGCATATTAATATTGAAACACTGATGTACTCTGACCATATGTGATACTTCAAGTTCGTTGGATCGATATACTCTGACCAAACTACTTTGTAGCTTGTAAGGTTTTAACAATCTTGAATGACTCCAAAACTATTAATATTGAAACACTGATGTAACCTTGTAAAGTATGCGGAATCTACTAACACAAAGCTTAAGAAGAATTTTATATTAAACCAAACTTGAACCTGCTTTGTATACAGATTCACCAACAATCCCTAACTCTCTAATATCGTATTATCTAATTCTTCTCTAATTCACGTACCACTAATACCTTCTAAGGCTCCTTTTATAGACACAAGGAAAACCTTAAGTCGGCTTACAATACTTGAACGACAAGTAAACTAACTAAAACAATTCTAGAATATTCTAATAATATTGCATTACAATCCTTAAATGATATTGCATATCAGTCCTTTATCTTAGAAGTACTTTGAATATTCTTCATGCACGAGCAGTACTTTGACCACGAGCAGCACTTTGACACAAGCAGTACTTTGAACTTCCAGAAGTACTTTGATCTTCATATGATTTTATGTCTCTTTACCAAAGCCATTAACTCTGGAGTAGCCAGTGTTTAGGTTTAAACACAAAAACCATGGTACATTGATAACCATATGATTTTTAGCAAATCATCATCTATCAACGGATTTGTTTAGTCTTTACCAAGAGCCGTTTGCTTTTGGACTAGTTAGTTCTTTTATTACAACCATGGTGAACTAATTACCATATAAATGGATTTTCCACAGCCTTTACCACAAGCCATTTTCTTGTGGGCTAGCCAACTCTTCACTTTTACAGATATGGTGAGTTGAAAACCATACAATTTTTAGTAAATTGTCAACTAAAAACGGATTTGATTATCACATCAGAGCCGTACCCTCATGATGAGTCAAACTCTTTCTTGTCTGTTAAACATGGTGAGTTGATTACCATTTGCTGTGTAGTACAAATATTAACACCATGTATTACTCTCAAATCCTTTTATTGATATCATCTTATGCTTCAAAACTTTTTATTCAAGAAGACTTTACTGGTTTTATGCAGCAAGTAGTACTTTGATAAAGTACTGTTTGTCTTGCAGTACTTTGATAAAAGTACTTTATTATTCAAAAAGATTTATATAATAACAATCATACCAGTATTTATGCATTATCATCATCTGCAGTAGTCCAATTGATGAATAGTTCAATCACCATCAATGCTACTTGAGTCTCATTCTCAACCTCTATGCCATGATCCAACATTCTGACCATAAGTTCACTTATCAGAGGATATTGTCTCTCTGCTAGCATATGGACCATGGTTCCATCTTCCATTTTAAGTGAGTGTACCCCTGATGACTCAAAGAATCTCCATCTTGTTATCTCCCAATTCTCTTGATCATTCCACAGAGCTTCACTACTTGTTTCATTAGTCTCCCAGATGGTTATTAAATCTCCCAATAAGATCAATCCCACTCCTATTGGCTCAGTATCTTCAAAGTAAGTCTGCACTTGTAGATACAAATCATAAAGATCTTCTCTATCTATCTTGTGTAATATATCCCATAGCATATTGAATACTGTAAAGCTTTCATCCTCTCTATGAAAAATGAGATAATCCCCTTCAGATGATTCTACCACAGAAAATGAAGAAATTTTAGATTTCTTCTCATCATCTTCTGTCTTCTTTGAGTTCTCAAAATCAACAACTCTAAGATAGTTCCTCAGTTCATCAACAGTGTCTGGTCTAAGCATCTTGAGTCTCTTTGATAACTGATTATCTTGAGTTGCACTTTTTCTCTTTAACTTTCTTTTAGCAACTAGTTCCTTTCTTTCTTCCTCCAGCTTCTTTTCTTTCTCAGAATCCATAGGCACAAAACTATCCAGCTCTCTTTTAATTGACTCTAGAACACTGTCAAATAGATCTTTCACTTCTGGATATTTTAACTTTTGTAGATTCTTAAATCCTCTTTTTCTTAAGAAACTTATCATGGAATTCCTTTCTTGAGCTTTATTCAGTGGCCTTCTTGTTTCAACAACTGGCTTCCTTGATTCCCTTAAGTAGTCAGCATCTAATTCAGCTTGATGCTTTCTTGCAGCTTTTTCATTCTTTGCTACCTCAAATGCTCTAAGCTATGCCAGAGTGAACTTCTTCTTCTTCTTCTTTGAAACTTTCATGATCCCTTTTCCCTTGTCATTAGGATCCAATTCTTCAGATTCAGAAGAAGATTCTGAGACTTGAGGTTGTTCAACACCAGGAATACTTATCCCTCTTGGTCTTGTCAAATTAAGCATTATCTGAGCTATAGTCTCATCATCACTAGCTGTATGCTCCTTTATTTCTTCTTGCTGAATAGGATTGGAAGGACTAGCTTGTTCATCAAAAATACTTGTAGAAGGTCCAGCTTCATCAACATTCAAGGCAGCAGTACCTTGATCACCTTGATCTAAAGTACTTTGCACACCAGTACTTTGAGGATCAGTACCTTGATCAGCAGTACTTTTAATATTATCATCTTGATCAGCAGTACTTTGAATGTTGTCACCTTGAACTCCAGTATCTTGCTCAACAGCAATGTTCTCTTCTTCAACAATTTTCTCAACTTCATCAAGCTTTCTCTCAGCAGTACTTTGAGCAATATCTTTAAACACTTGTGTATCATCAAAATTTAGCATCTGATCATCTTCTTCATTAGATTTAGCATCATCTGCATTCAAATTCTCTTCTAAAATCCTCCCCAATTTGAATGTAGATTGCTTCCTAAGTTTCTTCTTCTGTGACTTAGATGCTTTCTTGGATTTCTAACCACTTATCTTCTGTTGCTTTACCCACATTATGTGATGCTTAACAAGTGGCCAAATAGAGTTTTTCAACTTCTTCAACCTAGAATTTAGCTTCAAAATAACATCAGCTTGAGCATTAACCACCATCTTCAGCCTTCTGAATTCCCTAGTCAATGCATAAGTGTCCAACTGTCGTTCAACTTCCTCATCTCCTCCAGATGTTTGAGGCCCATCTGTCGAAGTAAAATCATTGGGAGATGGTGGTTTAGCCACATCTTGCTCTGAATCAGAAAAAGCAGTACCTTGCAGAGAAGCAGTACTTTCCTTGGAAACAGTATGTTGAGAAGTACTTTCTCTGGAAACAGTCTTTTCCCTTGAAACTGGTACTGAAGTAGTTCTTTCACTTGAAACAACTAGCTGAGGTGATGCAAGAGGTGGTGTTGGAGTATGTGCTGATGTAGAATGTTCAGAATGTTCAGATTGTTTAGAACCACTAGCTGCATTTGCTTCTTCCCTAACAGCTTGTGCTACCTCCAAGATATGAGCTGTCAAAGGTGTATTTCTCCCAGAAAACTTAACACACTTGTTAGTCATAAAAGTAAACACCTTGGGTGAAAGACCAACAGTAGGTAAGAAATTTTGAGGTTTTGGAACATCCACAAGCTCTTTGTTCAAGAATAATTGAACAAACCTAGGATACATCAAAAATGGTGAACCAACTTTGATGTGACCCAGCATACCATCAAGAATCATATAAGAGAAATTGAATTGTTGATTGGTAGCTAACCCAACTAATGCAGAGGCTATGTTATGTCTAAATTGATCCCAAGCAGTACTTTTGGGACTTAGACAATGAAGCAAAACGTGGATAAGGTACTTCCAATGAGGACTAACTAAAGGTTTTTGAAAAGTGAGCTTATTAAGAGCACCTTCATAGCCTATCTCTCTTAGTGCATCCCAAATAACTTGTTTATAAAAAAGAACAGTACCTGCTTCATCATTGAACAATAAGGCCTCTCTTATTGTGGCTTCAGTGATACGAATAGGTCTCCCTGCAACAGTAGCTTGAATAACATCTTCATCATCTTCCAACGCAGATCTGGCAGTATTCCAAAACTCTTGAATCCAGGGCCCAATGATTTCATGATTAACTAACAAAGCATAGTTAATTGATGACCCAGTTAGAAAATCAATGATGGCATGGAAATCAACATTCCTTTGAGTCTTATCCAAGTTGGCAATCATGTTGTGTTTGTTAATGGTTTGACGGTTTGCCATTGTTGGTGTTTGTGACAAGGGATGATGATCGGAGATGAATGTAGTCTTGTTTGAATGATGAACAGGAATTATGATGAGGGTTTTTTAAAGGTGGAAGAGATAATCACAAAGAGGAATGATATTCAAAAAGAATCTCGGCCCAATAAATGCATATATTGTTATTTTTGGCATTTATCTCCTCCGTATAATGTGCAAAGTTGTTAGCCCCTCTTTTTGACCGTTGGAACAGTACTTCTGTTAGAACAGTACTTTCCATTAAATGCCAAACAGTACTTTCCCATATAATACTGAGCAGTACTTTCATTCAAACATGAAGCAATACTTTGATGCAAAGTACTTTCCACCAAAATATCTAACCAATTTGACTTTTGGCCCAAGCTACTAAAAATCTTTTCAAAGTCAAACCAATATAATAAATACTAACCATATTTACTTTCCCAAATCTACCAAAACAGGTAGGTGTTAATATCTTTCATAATTATCCCTTGACTTTGACTTTGCCTATAAAAAGGGCTTGGATCAATACAAATCTTCACCAAAACTTTTTCTTTACCATCACAAACCCTAGTAGCATCATGAGCCATTTTCCACTGATCTATATCTCTTCAGATGATTCTTCTGATGAATAGATAAGCTATTGTTCTGACTCTGAACAAGAATCTTCAGGATGTAGTAACTACTTTCCTCCATGTGCTTCAAGCTCAACAAACCTGAAGCCTAATAAAAAGGTTTCGACCCCTTTTCCTGCTCCATCTCTTTCCAAGGAGTTACCACAAGCATTGACACAGGCTCTGGAATCAGCATAGAAAAACATGAAGTGGCCTGCACCTGAGAAGCCTGCAAGACTACAAAGGCCACCAAAGCAAGTGCTAGGTCTTGCTTGCCCAAGGAAGCAGTCAACCTTTGAGAACAAGAGGAAGAGTACTCAGAAGGCAAAGCAGGACTACTAGGGAAAGGGCAAGAGGCCAATAGAGTAGCTGATGTAGGGTGTAGGTTGTTAGGATTTGTGTTTTGTTGTCATGATGATGTGTCTGTCTTGAATGGTGAATGTAACTCTTTTATGAATATGAATAAAATTACTCTTTTTGTTAATGATTAATGTAGCCTCCCCTCAAATAATGAATAGCTACTAATGCCTCCCCTCAAATGTAGCTTAATTATTGATCATCCCAATACTCACCACTAAATGATTAAATCTTGAAACATCAAAGCCCTTTGTGAGTAAATCTGCTACATTATCATTTGTGTGAACTTTAACCACATTTATAAGTCTGTGCTCATAACAATCTCTGATAAAGTGATGCCTGATCTAAATGTGCTTGGTCTTGGAGTGGTAAATAGGATTCTTCACAATACAGATTGTACTCTCATTATCAATGTTGATAGGAGTATTCTTGAAGTTGAATTCATAGTCCAAAAGTTGATTTTGCAACCAAAGTACTTGGCCACAACAACTTGCAGCAGCCACATATTCTGCTTCTGTGGAAGATGTTGTTGCAATTGTTTGCTTCTTGCATTGCCATGAAACTAATCTTCTTCCAAGATATTGGCACCCTCCAGTGGTTGATCTTCTATCATAATTGTCACCAGCATAATCACTATCTGAAAAGGCTTCCAAATGAAAAGGAGACTCCCTAGGATACCACAACCCTAGCTTAGGTTGTTGCCTGAGATACCTAAAAATCCTCTTGGCTGCATTAAGATGTGAAACTTTGGGGTTGACCTGATATCTTGCACATAAACACACAGCAAAAGTAATGTCAGGTCTAGATGCAGTCAAATACATTAGACAGCCAATCATGGATCTATATAGCTTAACATCAACAGCTTCTCCATCATCATCTTTTCCCAATGGTTTGTTAGCAGCAATGGGTGTGGAGGCTGGCTTGACAGTGGTGAAATTAAACCTCTTTAGAATGTCAGAGACATACTTATCTTGACTAATAAAAATTCCACTGCTTGATTGTTGAACTTGAATCCCCAAAAAGAATGGTAATTCACCCATGGAACTCATTTGAAATTCTTTTTGCATAAGCTGCTCAAACTCTTTAACCATAGACTGTTTTGTGGCTCCAAAAATAATACCATCCACCTACACTTGGACAAGTATAAAATCCTTTTTATCTCTTTTGATAAACAAAGCTTTATCAATAGCACCTCTCCTGTAACCATGTTGCAATAGAAAAGTGGAGAGTCTTTCATACCAAGCTCTAGGGGCTTGATGGAGGCCATACAGAGCCTTAATAACCTTGTAGACTTTGTTGGGATGTGCAGGATCTTCAAAACCAGGAGGTTGTATGACATAGACTTCCTCTGTGATAGTGCCATAAAGAAAAGCACTCTTAACATCCATTTGATAGATAGGAAAGCCCATATATGATGCAAAAGCCAGAAACAACCTTATGGCTTCAATTCTTGCCACAGGAGCAAACACTTCATCATAGTCTACCCCTTCTTCTTGTCTGTAGCCTTGAGCAACTAATCTTGCTTTATTCTTGATGACATTCCCTCTCTCATCTCTTTTAACCCAGAAGACCCATTTGGTACCAATTAACCTCTTACCATCAGGTAAATCACATAACACCCAAACTTCTTAAAGCTTGAATTGTAAAAGTTCTTCTTGCATGGCTTCAACCCAACTCTCTTTAGCTAATGCTTGAGACACTATCTTAGGTTCTTCTTGAGACAGAAAGCAAGCAAATAAGCAAAATTGCTAATCCTTGTGATTCACCCTGTTTTGTTTATAAACAAAGCTAAGTAAAGAAGTATGTTGCTGAGAGAGATTCTTAGCTTTTGTTCTAGTGAGCACTCCTGAAGTGGAAGGTCCAATAATTTTACTAGCAGGATGATCTTTATGAACTCTTAAGGTAGGGGTTGGTGATACAGCAAGATTGTCTTCCAAATTTGTGAAATTAGGATCTTCATTGGAATCTGAGAAAATGGCTTCTTTTTCCAACTCATCATCAGTATCTTCTAAGGCAGGCATGTTTGGATCATTCAAATCATCAGTGTTGATCCAATTTGATGTATCTAAGACATTTGAAGTACTTTCAAATGGATCAGCAGTACTTTGATGCAAAGTACTGTCCAAATGATCTGTGTCTTTAGACTTTTTCTTTGCTGCCTCATAAGCTCTTCTTTGATCATCTTCATAGGATTTTGCAATATTTTCTTATAAAAGCATCCTATTAAGTTCATCTTGGATGGCTTGATCTTCATTAGACACTGTGGAATTTGGTTGAACAGTACTTTGTGGTTCAACAATACTTTGAGGTTCAACAGTACTTTGAGGTTCCAAAGTAACATCTTCAGATCTCATATTGACTCCATGAACAATGTATTGTAATTCATCTTCATTGTGAACAACTTGATTTTCTTCTTTAACAGGCACATAATTCATGGATGAGGCCAAAATATCAAGATCAAACATCCAATCAGGACCTTTACCTTTTTGATTTTCTTGTTCTTCAAGAAACTCAACATGAAGACATTCTTGAACCTTCTTGGTAGCCCTATTGTATACTCTAAATCCTTTACTATTGGTACAGTAACCCAATAAGTATCCTTCATCAGACTTGCCATCAAACTTTCCCAGAGTATCAACAGTGTTCAAAATAGTCAGTGGACAGCCAAAAGGTTTCATAAACTTAATGTTTGGCTTCTTTCCTATAAGCAACTCATAAGGTGTCTTCATCTGTGGTTTTGTCACTGATACTCTATTCAACACATAACAAGCAGCACTTATAGCTTCAGCCCAAAATGGAAAAGCTAATTGAGAATCTGCAAGCATTGTCCTTGTTGCTTCTATCAAAGTTCTATTCTTCTTTTCTGCAACTCCATTCTGCTGTGGAGTTCTAGCAATACTAAACTCTCTCTTGATTCCTTTGTTGGTACAAAACTCATCCATAAGCTTATTCTTGAATTCAGTCCCATTATCACATCTAATAGATCTTACTTTGAGTCTCAACTGATTTTCAAGTGCTATAATAAGATCATGAATAGCATCAAAGGTTTCATCTTTAAATCCCAAGTAAAAGACCCAACTAAATCTGCTACAATCATCTGTTATTACCAAACAGTACTTCTTCTTGTTTAAACTTGCAACAGAAACAGGTCCAAACAAATCCATGTGTAGTAATTCCAAAGGCTCTCTAATAGTTCTTTCTTCAATCTTTTTGCACGAAGCCTTGTGTTGTTTACCCTTCTTGCAAGCCAGACATGAGTGATCATTCTTGTATGTTTTAGAAGGTAAACCTCTAACTAAATTGCCTTTGACCAACTTTTTTATGTTCTTGAAATTTACATGCCCTAATCTTCTGTGCCATAGATGTGCTTCTTCCATTGTTGCCCTGGCTACTAAACATGTTGCTTTTTCAGTAGCATTGATGTTCTTCAAATCTAAGCTGTACACATCATTGGTTCTTGGTACTCTCAGCATTACCAAGCTATCATCAACTAACTTAAACTCAGGGGAGAGAATAAGACATTCTGTGTCAAGAAATAACACAGGATATTTCTTGTCACAAATCTGAGATACTGACAACAGATTGAATTTAAGCTCCTTCACATATCTAACATTCTCAAAATCAATAGATCCAGTCTTCATGGTTCCTTTACCAGTAATTCTTCCTCCATCAGGATCATTCCCAAAAGCAACTCTTCCTCCAAAATAAGCCTTAAAATCTGACAAAAGCTCCTTGTCTCCTGTCATGCTTCCAGAGCAACCACTATCAATAATAATATGATCTTTAAGCTCCTCTTCTGGGTTGCCCTGTATAAGAATGAAAAAGGTTAGTTTCTTTTAGGAACCCAAGCCATTACTGACTTGTGTTCCCCTTGTGGAGTGACATACTCAAATTCTTTGAGTATGTAATCACCACTATTTTTGAAAACATTATCAAGAATTTTTGTTTTTGAGTCCAAAACTTGTGTTGAATTCTCAACAACATTCCTTTTTTCACTTTTGCTTTCTAAAAGTACTGTCTCTTCCCCAGCAGTACTTTCTTTCTTAACCCATTTAGTTTTAACAATTGGTGTTGGATTCTTTGAGCTAGGTACTTTTCTTGAGGTGTAAGACCTTCTAGGTTTATAATAATTAACCTTCCTTGGTCTTTCTTTTGAAAAAGTTCTAGAATTACCTTGGTTGGGTGAAAACCTAGCAGTACTTTGAGAAGGTACTGCTTCACTAGTACTTTAAAAAGTATATTTTGAGGGTACAGGTGGTTTGGAAAAAGGTATTTTCTGGTGAGGGTACCTATAGTCTTTAGAGAAATTTCTATGGTTAACCCTATTTGAGTGATTCCAAACTGGTTTACTCTCCCTTGGTTTATTCTCCCTGTGCTTATGGTTTGCAGATGTGGTCTTTGGGAATTTGCTTAAGTATTCTGAGTGATAATCACAGTCCTTAATCAAATGGTGAGGACTATAGCATACATAACATAACTTTGGACCCATAGTCCCAAATCCTCTTCCAAAAGGTTTTCTAAAATTAGCAGTGTTTTGAAAAGATTTTCTTGAAGGTACTGTTGAATGA
Organism: Artemisia argyi; assembly: GCA_030686995.1. NCBI lineage: Eukaryota > Viridiplantae > Streptophyta > Magnoliopsida > Asterales > Asteraceae > Artemisia > Artemisia argyi. The sequence continues at coordinate 7,381,780 of CM060696.1, forward strand.
TCAACAGTACTTTGAGAAGTTTTTGGAAGTACTGCTTGTTTTGAAAAGACTTTATCATTCCCTGAACCCTTGATATCATCCATAGGTTTCTCAACAGTTTCCCTTAAGGACTTAGAACTAGATTGACTTGAATTAGATTGACCTTTAAGCTTTTTCCTAAACTCCAAATTGTCTACACCAAAACAAGAAACATCTGTCCTAGGTGGTTGAAAACTACATGGGGGATGAGGAACTGCATTGTATCCCTTGTCTTTCTTAAATTCAAGAGGTGTTGGACTAGGTGATTCCTCATCACTAGATGTGTTTTCCTCTAAGCTTATGAATTCTTCATCACTAGTTGAGGACTATTCTGAAAGAATTAGTTCCTTATTCCTAATTGGAATTGCTTTTGAACTACTATCATCATAACCTAGGCCAGTTTTAATGTGTACTGTTCTTTGTTTCTCTACAAAACTAACATGTGACAGGCCTGATTCTTTCCAACTAGCAACTTTTTCTAACAACTTATCTCTTTCTTTAGTGACTTTTTTTACTTCAGAAACCTTACATCCTAACTTCCATTCACTTAACTTTAATTGATAATCTTGTTGCTGATATTTTTTTGCCCAAGCTACTTCATTGTTTTCATGAGTAATTATTTTGGCTTCCATTGACTCTAAAGTCAATTGGTAACCAGCTATCTCAGACCTAGCCCTTCTAAAGTTATCTCTTTCAGTCACATATTCATTAAGCAACTTTTGATATAAACCATTACACTTAGAGCATACCTCAGAGATAGTGGTTGAACTTGGTGAAGTAGCTACCATAGCAAGCAGAACTGGCTCTTCTTCACATTCCATGCTCCAATCAAAGCTTCCTAGATCATCTTTTGATTCCAAAGCAGCATATATAGGTTCCTCATCAAAAGCTGTGCTCCAATCAAACTCTTCCACTGCAACCATAGAGTAGGTTACTGGTTCATCATCAAACTCATTACTCCAGTCAACCTCTGATATATTCTCTTGAGCCACCAAAGCTTTTGGTTTTGGTTCAGTAATAGGAACCTCTTTTCTTTCAATCTTGGGCTTTTCCATCATTCTGTTTGCCTGATACTTTGCAAACTTGCATTCCCTTGCAAAGTGTCCAGTATTTTGACAATTAAAGCACTCAATCTTGGATTTATCAAATGCTATACCCTGCTTAGCCTTGAAATCAATACCTCTTCATGTCTTGTTCATGAACTTCTTGATCCTTGCTGTGATCATTGCAACTTGCCATCTTATGTCAATTTCTTCAAGAGCATCCTCATCAATTTGCAAAACATCTTCTTGATAAGTAACAGGTAAAGTGGCTTACTGAGCAAAGAAGGAACATATAACATCATCTGAATTGGTGTTGTTTGATGGTGATGAAGTGGTAGTAGTCATGGTTGTGCAAGGGTGCTGTTTTTCAACAGCAGTACTTTGGTTAGCAGTAATTTTAGTGGAAGTACTGCTTCTGTTTTCAGAAGACACAAAGGCAATGTTTTGGGTTTTCTGATGAGAACTTGAACTTGTGTTACCATTCATCTCATGCTCATACACCTTCAAATTGTTGTAGAGATCATCAAAGTCCATAGAATCCAAACCAGGTTGTCCTCTGATCATTGTAGCAACCACATGCCATGCTAATGTCAAACTTCTCAAGAACTTCAAGTTTGCATCTTCCATAGATGCTTCTGCTCCATACAACTCTAGCATACTCAGAAGATTTTGGAATCTATCATATGCAGAATCAAGACCTTCTCTTTCACCAACAGTGAATGTTTCAAACTGTGGCTTCAACAAGTTTCTATGCATCTTCTTGGAAGCATCATTACCTCTAAATCTTATCTTAATTGCAGCCCCTAATTGTTTTGCATCCTGAGCATCATGAAACTTTAATAGGTGACCATCAGGATTAGCAGACAGCAGTATGTTGAGAGCCTTGTCTTGATTTCTCTTTGTAGCAGCTGGTATGGTTGGCTTAGGTGGTTTAGGTTGTCCTGGGATTTCTACTGGTTTTTCAATAACCATATTACCATTGACAATCACATCTCATAGAGCATGGTCTGTGATGGAAATGTACTGCCTCATCTTCATGCTCCATAGATCATATTCTCACTTCTTAACAATAGGAATTCTGATTGAGGTGATGGAAGGAACTGGTGCAACTTCTGTCGACATCTTTTAGGGTTTGTAGTAAAATTGGTTTTAAGATTTTCTTCTTAATCAGAGTTTCCACACAAGCTCTGATACCACTTGTTGGATCGATATACTCTAACCAAACTACTTTGTAGCTTATAAGCTTTTAACAATCTTGAATGACTCCAAAACTATTAATATTGAAACACTGATGTAACCTTGTAAAGTATGCGGAATCTACTAACACAAAGCTTAAGAAGAAGTTTATATTAAACCAAACTTGAACCTGCTTTGTATACAGATTCACTAACAATCCCTAACTCTCTAATATTGTATTCTCTAATTCTTCTCTATTTCACGTACCACTAATACCTTCTAAGGCTCCTTTTATAGGCACAAGGAAAACCTTAAGCGGCTTACAATACTTGAACGACAAGTAAACTAACTAAAACAATTCTAGGATATTCTAATAATATTGCATTACAATCCTTAAACGATATTGCATATCAGTCCTTTATCTTAGAAGTACTTTGAATATTCTTCATACACGAGCAGTACTTTGACCATGAGCAGCACTTTGATACAAGCAGTACTTTGAACTTCTAGAAGTACTTTGATCTTCATATCCCAACAAAGTTACATAATATCATTTGGCAATGTACGAAAAAAAAATTAACCCACCACAATACCTCTACACACCCTTTGGTGTATCCAAAACAGAGGTAATATAATTCGAGTTACATTAGTGAAATTGCAAACATAATATACAACCAAATTAAACTGTTTTTTGTTACTGCACATTACATTATCCCAAAAGATGATCCCATTTGTCAAACTTCAAAACTAACTATTTGATGAACCAACAAGTGATCAACTATATCTGCACAATCAAATTAAGGAATGTAATGAGGTTAGTATAATATGCAATGCAATGTATGCAAAAAAGTATGCTAAACAATTCATTAGACTAACCTAGTCAAAATAACACCACTTTGTTTCCCAAAGAATTTGGTGCCCTTAGACCCAGCACGCAGTTTGTGATTTTTACATCACTTCTTGGTCTCACAAGACCCGCACCTGTAACACCTGATGTCTTCTTCATATAACCACCCTCTCTAATGACAATTCCACCTGGCCTTGGCAAAACAGGCTTCTTCCTGTTAATGCCTCATCCTCATCAACCATGATTCCTTTTCCCTTATCCATAAACCTCTTCACCACTTTTTTATTCTTCCCGAGTTCAGGATCTGCATCACCTACAACCTTTCTTTTCAAGTTTACACTTCTCTCCCTATTAAATCTAGTCCTAAAAGGAGCTGAAGTACTATAGCTACGCAAGCTAGCATCTTCTTCTACCCATCCGATAAGCTCCCCATGTTGACCCTCTAAATCCATGTTTTTTAAATAGTATTCAGATAACCGCTGTGGTTTGTGAGCAACAAACAAATCTACAGAACCAAACCGACAACCTAGTTCCAACATTGTATGAACATCATTGTCTGTGTGAATCAACTTCAAGCCATCTTCTAATGATTTGCCAGGCAAACAAAAGAACAATGCCCATTTATCTCCCCTAATGCTTGTTTACATATGATCCAACCCAGGAGTAAAGGGACTTCTATCATGGACAAAGGCAAATAGTTTATAATCAGACCCTTCTACATACCTCAATGGACCAAACTCAAAGAATCCATTTTTGTGCATCTTGAACACAATTTCATCCTCATAAGCATTTAAACCTGCCACCGTTTAAATTCAAACATCAAGAGTCAATTAAGGTAAAAAAAACTATTCAAACTTGAAGTCTAAAGAGCAATGTCAAACACAGCTACATGCCACTCAATCATCACAGTCAAGCATGGCACTCAATATCAGTACATAACAATCTATCAAAGAGATAGCAAATAAAAAGACACATAAATGAATTATATTAGATTAACATACCATGATCCGCACGCTCTTCCTTCCCCTCCCTCTTCCTACCACTTCCAACAGGCCTTCCCCTCTTCCTTATGTGTGACATCGTACTCGGTTTATCAGTCCCTTCCCTCTTCCTTCCACTCCCAATAGGCCTTCCCCTCTTCATTTTCTCTGACATTGTAATTGGATTATCGATTGGTACAGAAAAACCTACTTTTTTCTGGGCCTTCCCCTCTCTCATTTTTTCTCTTCAACTGCAACTACTTCATTGGCTGTTCCGCTACCACTTCCAAGGGTAGGAATAGTTTGCGCACCACTACCACCCATGTCTGGTTCGTTGAAAGTTTTGTTCCACATCCATTGAAGAATAACTGCTATCATTTCCTTCCATATGTTTGCATACGAACCATATTTGGCAATTATTTCATCACCAAATGTATCCACAACTTCCTCAAACACTTTATCATTTGATAAAACTTTCCCCCAAGTCTTTTCTGATGTTTCCTCACCCCCAATCAACACAGACTTTCCCTTATCGTTGTTTGCCATAGACGGGTTTGATTGTACCGTGTTTACTTTTTTATTTATTTATTTTTTGTTTTTTTGTTTGTTTTTGTAAACCAAAGGTGACTATTGATTATCACTTTGAAATGAACAACGGGGTTGGTTTGGTAATTAATGTTCGATGAAAAAGCCTACTCTAGTAATCCGGTTGCTTTAATGAAGTTTATTTAAATTTGCAAATATAGTCCTTGAAGTATATTTGCCGGGTATTAATCTAGACTTGCAATTTACCCCTTCACAAAATTTGCAGTAGCATTAAAAGAAAACCTGCAGTAGCATAAATTTTAACTAGCAGTGTTAACCTGCAGCTGTTGTAATTCCTTAAAGCAGTGTTAACCATACATTTTCCCCACTTTGGCTGTTGTGGGTGATGGTTGAGTGGATTTGGTGGGGAGATGATATGGAAATGTATAGTGCATAAAAATTAACAATAATCAACTACATTTGAATTAAAGCATAATACATAAATATGTTCTTAAGACATATTAATATAACCATATCATAGATAGAGTTACTTAGACATATTACATAAATATGGATGTTCATCAAACATAAAGCATAACCTAATAAAAATACAACCATATCATAGAAGTACTTAACATATTGCATAAACATACTTAGAACTCAAATTAATACAACAATAACATATGTGGAAGAGGTTTCATGGTTTTTTGCCTCTTTCCTCCGTGATTAGCACAATTAAGTTGTTAATCGATGTCCACCTAGAGCGAGCCTCTTCCTTAAACACACGTAATTCCTCACGACCCTGAAATGTATTTTTGCAACATTGACATTTAGAGGCGTGTGGTTCTGGCATTGGTGGAACTAGTTTTTCAGGGTCTGCGGAGAAATACCATGCTTGAGAGCCTCTAACTTTCAATGGGTAATGGACCGCATGGTTGTGACTCTTTGTTGCTAACTTTCTGGATTGTGCATCCATGGTGACACTAGTACAAAAAGTTCTATTGGTCACGCATGGTCGATTTTGAAATGTCACACTGTAACATTTATACGTGACTAAATGTACCAGAATAAAATGAACAGCCACACTTGATCCGACTTGTGTGACCATTTCGGAATTCTATTCTCACACATTTGAATATTTATGTGACTAGAGGTAACTGGAAAAAAAATTTTGGATTATTTAGTCACTTTTAATTCGAGACGTGCGACAGATACAAATGAGCTCGAAACATTAGTCATACTATAGATATACATATGTCACAAATATATGTCACACAATTTAAAAGTGTGACCAAAATAGATATATGGTCACATGAGGTAATTGTGTATGTGGCTAAATTATATAGTCAAGTTTGTCACACATTATATAAACGTGACTGCTATTCTTTGTTGAATAGTTAGCCACATATGAATTTGAAATGTGTGACAACTAAAAATTCAGTTTGAAACGTAAGTCACGATATGCATTTAAGAGTGACAAATATATGTCACACACTTGAAGAGTGTGACCAAATGTCATATATGGTCACACTAAACCATAAACATACATGATTAAGTGTAACCAAAATTTGATACATATGGTCACGTAAGTTAATATGCGTGTCTAAAGTCTAGTGTATGTTTGCTTGCCACAACCTAATGTATATAGTCACATTTAATTGTAGCACGATCATGTGACTATAGGCTTTACAATAGTCACACCATATCACAAATGTGTATCTAAATCATGATTATCGCCACGTTATAAGGGTATTATATGTGACCAATACATTCAAAATAGTCACATTGTGAATTTCATGTGACTATTATTTATAGCAAAATGTGAACTTAGTTATCATTAACCTTGATATTAGTCACATTGAGTTACACAAACAAGAGTTGTAATAGCAGTTGTAACTATTGTAATAGCAGTAGTAATATTGTAATAGCAGTAGTAACTTTTCTACAAACAACAAAGTTGTAATCTCACAAAAGGTGAATTGTACTTACCAAAAGGTTTTTTACAACATAATGAAAACAGAGAAGCTAAAGTATGTACCCCTGCTACCTCCAAACACCTAATTATCAGCTTGTTTTCTTCACATCATACAATGCTCTCTTATACTGAGCATGAATTCTTTCAATGAGATCTTTAACTACCTCTCTACGTTCTTCACATATGATCTTTGTAGATGTCATCACAGCAAGTAAACTAGCAGGCAAAGGATATTCTTTTTCTGCAAGCATAAAAACATCAATTCCACCTTGTGTTGATAAGTGATGTACATTGCATCTATCATAAAACTTCCATGAAGTTGAGAAATGATGGCATGGGAAGTTCCAATAGATATCAGCTGGATCAGGTTTATATAACCTATGTAATTCAACCCACAAATCTTGCTCTTTTGCATCTAGCTTCTTGACTATTTTGATTCTTTCTTGAACCAACTCCCATAATCTGTCTAAGTCTACTCTGTCAATTGTTCTTATCAAATCTTCAAACCTTTTGTACACTGTTGATCCTCCACCAGCCCTGATTATCTTCCAAGCCTTTCCAAATTTATCTCGGTAAATCTCCCAGTCCATGATTGGATGTCTAGCTTGAATAGGGTCAACATATAATGTTTCAGGAACAATCACCATCATCTGATAATGAGAAGAGCTGTCTTCTTTTCTTTGTGAATCATTCTTCTTCTCAGCAGGTTTGTCTTCAATGATCTTTTGTTTCTTTGATGGTGTTTCTTCTGTACCCATGGGGATAAAGTTTTCAACATATTTCTTGAGTCGGTAGTATATACTTTCAATTTGTTCATATGTCATTTCCCTGAGGTCAGAAGCTTTATACTCACCTTGATGCTGTATGTATATCTTCATTTCACTGATGAGCTGAGACCTTGTGGGATTTCTTTTCCTCTTCTGAATTTGACGTTGATTCACTGACTTAATTAGGTCCTTTAAAACTAATTCTTCACATCTTTCCTGTATCAAATCAGCAAGTCTTTGTACTTTGTCTTCCCCATTTACAGTCTCATCTATGTAAAGTTCTTTAATTCTAGCCTGTAGAACTTCATCCGCATCAATAAAAGCTTGCATTTGCTCTCCATGAGCTCTTTTTTTCTCCTCTTCTTCAAGTCTGGATTTTACTTGCTCATCTGTTTCAAATTCAGACACTTTATCTCTCCTATTCTTATCCATAAAGTTAGCTATTTCAGCTTCATCAACTATCTTTGCAACCTCTTCATCTGTAGCAACTTCAGCAGTAGAAACTTGATTTGTTGTAGTAGCAGAAACATCTGTACCACCTTAGCCATTTCTTCAACATTACTATTAGTAGCAGTTTCTCCCAAACTAGTATTAGTTTCCACTACCTGCTCTTTATTTACATCTTCCAAAACCGCCTCATAACCCCCCTTGTCAGCAACTAAATAATCATCGTCCACATTATCATCACTATCAATCCCAATATCCATATCCACATGCATATCTGCACAAGCACCTTCAGCATTTGTTGTTTCCTCCCCTGAGACTCTGCTTTCATTCGTCACCTGTTTGGGAGCATCCTCCAAACTAGTAGCCTTAGAAGAACTCACCCTGTGTGCTGTGCCCACCTTCTTCAACCTTCTGAACTGAGCTTTTCTTGACCTCTTTCAACCTTCCAAATATCGAACACTCAGCTTCAACCTTTTGATCTTTGCACCATTTTTTGTTAAGCGCTTTTGGAGGCCAAGAATATCCTCTTCTAACTGGGTACAACAGGCCTTCAGATCCTATATACGTTTCATTCTATTCTCCCCAGAATCCATCAATTCATTTGTTTCAGAACTACTCTCATCACTTTTGGATGTGTTACCTTCCCTGAGAGGTGAATCAACGGGTGTATATTCACTCTCATGTATGTTACCACTGGCCTGCTGATGAGTGTCTAAATACTCATCATTTTATACCAATCTGAGCTGCCAAAACATACAAAAACACTCAAATATGCATCAAAATACTTAAAATATCTTAGAAGTGTGTTTTATATGTTTCAAATGCAAAATATGCAAAAACAGATGAAAAACGTACAAAGTTTGCATAATTGGCAGTTTCAGTCCCTCAAGTTTCATAAATTGGCAAAACTAGTCCCTGGTTATTCTAAAAAACTTGAAAAAGTCACCAAAGGTCCTTTTTAATCATAAAGTTACATATTTAGTCCTTTGGTGCAAAGTTTCACAAAATTACAAGTTTAGTCCCTGTACTTTGGAAATTGACATAAATGGTCCCTGGGATGTAAAAACTTTAAGAAAATTAAATTTTAGTCCTTGTATTATTAATCTTTTGCAGGAATGGTCCTTGGTGTGAAGTTTGGAGAAATTGCATAATTGGTCCCTGAAGTTTGGTGAATTGACAGAAAAGGTCCTCGGGGTATTAAAATGGAAAATTATGAAATCAAGGTCCTTGGGTTATTCAATATTGGCAATTATAGTCCTTATTTAAACTTTGGATAAATCCCAAACCCAGCCCTTCATCTTTGAATAAATTACAAATTTGGTCCTTGTGATTTGTTACTAAAAAAACCAAACGAACCCTTTATATTATATACCCAAAACCAAATCTAAACCCAACACACCAACAGCCCACCCACTATCCCTTTTTATTACCCAAGCCTAATCCAAAGCCCAATCCCTTTAAATAAATAAAACCGGCAAACCATGGTCACTGTTCACCTTCCCTCACAAGCCAAAACCGCCCCTCCACCTTGCCTGTTTCACCACCACCTCATCACCCACCTCTTCACGCAATACCTCCACCTCTCCACAACTTCCAAGGCGCAATAAATGCCCTAAAACCCTCTCCACGCAACCACAGCTGCCCCATGACTTTTTCGCGCCAAAAAGATATTTAAACGGCTAGGATGATTGAGACTAATACAATGGTCCACAACTGGTGGCAAATGTCATTGTGGGTCCCAATAACCCTGGAAGTTGCTATAAAGAAGAAAAGAGGCAATGGTGATGGATTATTAGATTAGACTTAGTGTAATTCAATTGTAGTAGTGTAGTTTTTATTTTAAAGTTGTAATCTCAGTTAAATTAAGTTGTCTTCAGTTAATTAATTATAGTTTGAATCATCTTAAACCTTTAAATCTCAGTGTTGCTCAATAAATTCAAGTTTGGCAATTTTGAATGAAAGTGACAAATTCATTTAACTTTGTTAAATTGTGTATGTTATTGTTTCTGTAATTGTAATTCAGTTACTTATAAGCTTTTATATGCTTTTCAGCTTTAAAAACCACTTCTAGTTCATAATAACAAAAATACAAAAAAAATAATTAATTAAATAGAGAAAAATAAAAAAAATAGAAGGAAGAACAAGAAGGGGACTGAGCAGGGTATTTATTTGGACTGAAATAACTTCATTGGTGTAGTGACAAGCTATTGGGGGTATTCTTGGTCCTTGGCTACTAGTTTCTCAGTCAAAACTTCAATTGTAAGCCAAAACCTCATTTTTTGCTTTGTACTGTAGCTCAACTTAATTATTGCTTATCTATGTATTTTTATGTTTATTTAATATAATGGAGTAATAATGTTGCTTAATATCTAGTGCTTGTTCATCTGAATCAATTATTGCTTTACATTTCACTTTAACAGTCAAATTAGCATCATCGTGATTTTGTAGTCTTGGTTGTTAGTGTTGTTGTTTTTGAGTTTCTATAAGTTTTCTTAATCATAATAAGTCTTTATAATTTAATTTCATGGTCTAATATAGTCATTTGCTTTGAAATCTTAAAATCAGTCAATCATTAGGAGTGTTTGGCTCAGGGTTGCTCACTGAGCTCCACTGAGTTTGAGTGTGAAGTTGTGAGTCAAGATAGTAATTTAGGTTCATACAAGCTCAGTCCAACCATCACTTTGGGTATTACACAAGGCTAAAGTCAAAATCCAACTCCAAACCCCTTGACAGTTAACTGTCAAGGATATTAGTCTCATAAACCCACCCATTAGCTTATATCTTTAAGCTTTAGCTTATTTTAGGTCTATCATAGCTTATTATAACTTAATCAATCAGTTAGAAGTGTTAGAATCTAAAGAAAGTCAAACTAGTTAAGTTTTACAAAAAGTCAAATTTTACTTATGCAGAAAATCCCAAAAACTCCAAGATTTCTTGTGAATTTTGTATTAGGTTTCAAGGTTTGAAATTTGTTGTAGTAATAGTCTACCAGCTCATCTTTAATTTCCCACATAGCTTATATTTTTAGGATTTTTACACTGGGCCCCACTCACCATCAAACTCACCTGCAGGGCAAGGTATTGCCCTGCTCCATCAGACTCAGTTCACCACCACCACTTTGGTGGTGATTTGTGACCACCACAGTGGGCCCCATACCTTCAACTTAGTTTCTCCCAACCCCCCTCCTAGTAGGCTTTAAGGGTTGACCTTTTGTTTGACCTATAACTCTGTAGACCCCACTTGGATTTGCCCTTGAACCTTGTCCCTAATCTGTCTCAGATTCCAAAAAGCCAAGTGCTTATTTTGAGCTTGTTAGCTTATTCAGTTAACATCAATTGCTTATTCTTGCTTTAACAAGTTTACTTAACTCATTGGAACCTGAATTATCCATAGTGTGCCCCACATAAGCTCAGTTGATCTTATTTGCTTATTCAGTCAACTAAAGTCAACTGTGGAGGTAATAAGCCCCCACAGTGCTTATTATTAGCTTATAAAAAAGTTGTTTTTATTAAAGTTGTCTATTTTTAAGTATAATATAGTTTTGTAAAAGAAAAATCCAGAAAAGACAATATAAAAATAAGTGATAGTTTCTATTTAATATAATTTAATTTTAATTTTCATTTTTAGATTTTTATTAAGTAAGTTGTGTTTTTATATTTTTATTAATTTCCTCTTATATTAAATTATTTTTAGTAATTTTATTAGATTTTTATAATTTCATTTAGTATTATTAGTTTTATTAATTATTAATCAATAATTAAGTTATAAATAGCATAATTAATTTTTACATAGTAACACCTAGTTTTTATATTTTTTTATAGCTTTTATATGTTGTAAAACAATTTTAGAAATTTTTCCATAATTTTTACTGTTCATTTACTAGTTTTGATAATTTAATTAGTTTAACTAGATATTAAATAATAATTAGTAAACTATTTTAAAAATATATAAAATAAAGTTTTTATAATTTTTTAGGATTCCTGTGATGGTTAATTAGATATATAAAATTTTTCATAATTATCTAAGTCTTTTTAGTATTTATAATAATTTGAATCATATAAATAGTTAATTAATAATTAAATAGTTAATAATTAATAATAATTAGATAAATAGTCTTAATAATATAATTTTATTTTTAGAATAAGTTTTATAATATTTTAGACTTTTACAAAGTTTAATTTTAATTTTCTAGACTTATTTCACATTTTATTTATTATTAGTGTATTATTAAATAAATTAATAAATAGTAATTAAATAATAATAATTAATTAAATAATTAGGAATTATTAAATAAATAATTTAAGTTTATTTAATTTGCATTTAAGCCCCTAAGGTTTGCAAATTACTACTTTAGTTAAAACAGTTCTTGTTTCGTACGTTTACGTAGAATTAAATTAATCGTACGCGTTTCTAGGTTTTAAACGTTTTTAGATATCTGGCTTACACGTAATCACTCTTATAGCTTATTTAAGCTATTTTATTTTATAAAACCCTAGTTTAATCACTCACACACACTTTTATACCTTTCCTGTTCACATTCACTGATCACAGATTCGTTTTTAATAAATCATCGCACACCTCGTTGGGACATTACGACCTGGGGAAACACTGTATTCCATGGAAGCATTGGCCTTAGCTGTTTGACTTATTGACCATCACCTGGTAAACTAGGTTGACTGTTTCAGACGAATCAAAATTTGGCGCCGCTGCCGGGGAGGTTGTGCGCTTATTCTAAACGATTTTGCGTATTAGTGAACCTGAATACACGCTCATTGTACATTTATCCATCCTTGTTCATATTATTATCATATAAAACCAAAAAAGTTCCCGAAAACTTTTTACAATCAGTTTTCAACGAACACAAAAAAAAAAAACCCAAAAAAATATTTTCCTTCTTATTAGTACTACAAAAATTTTCAAAAATACCAAAAATATTCACCTTTACACTCTTACCTATTTGATTCTTCATTTCTCATCCCCTAAAACCTTTGATTCTTTCTATGTCTTATTCTTACCCTCTTGTCTGTCAATGGTGTGGTAGTCCATATAATGGTGGTAATTGCCCCAGTTGTGGCATGGTAGAGTCAGGAAACGGGTCTGTCTATAACCAGAATCCCTATTCCTACCCTGACATAACTGATTCATTCCATCAGCTTCCATACCATGAGACCCAACAGTTTTACTGTTGTGAGTATTGTGGAGGACCTCACTACAGCTCTGATTGTCAAACTAGGAATCAGTTTGTCTATGAACAGGTTCCTTGTAACAATCATGAATTTGGTTTTAACCAGCCTTCACAGTACACAAACCCTCAACCACTTCCTCAGGACGAGTTAGCTAAAGCTGAATTGATTACTAAAATGATGATTAATCAAACTCAATTCAACCAAACCATTCAAGATGGAATAAATAGTCTTAAGGATCAGATTCTTAGGAAACAAAAACCTCTTGTTAACTCATTACATCTTGAGGATGAAAGTGACGAGGATGAACCAATTGAAGAAGAAAACTCAAAGGACCCTTCAGATATCTTAATAATGGGGGACAAGCAATTCAAAGTAACTCCTTTTAAGGAAATAAATGCCCTTGTTCCAATCCCAAAGATATCTGAGAAACCTTTTGATTCAACTTCAGTTGAAGCTACTTCAGTAGAAATACAGGGAGAAAAGAATATAACTGAATTACTAGCAGTAGAAATTATGGAACTTGTAGAAACCATAACTGCTAGTCCTTCTCAATTCCCTGAGTCTACTGTTATCACACCCGAGGTTCCCACTCACTCTCTGAACATGGGGGACGAGCATCTTGACACTATTCCTGCAAAGGAATCGGACGAATTCATAAAGTCTAGTGTTGAGAACCTTGTCTCAATCCCAAGTGAGTCACAGGGAATTCTTGATCATGTGTGTGATATCCCTCCCCCTCTTGTTTTTCCAAATGATCATATTGAGATGTTCTCTTATTCTGATGAGGACTATTCCTTATCTTGTGGAGACATTAGTTATGTGGGGGAATTACCTTCTGAGCTTGTCAACTCAGAAGAAGAGAATGATGAAGAAATCATCCAAGATGAAGCTCTTCGTCTTACATTATTAAATGCTAATCTTCTCATTTCTAGAATCGAGGCTTTTAATGAAAGGCCTATTTCATCTCCTATCCCCGTCAAGGATAGTGAGCTTTTGATCAATGATTTTATTCCGGAATTGCAAACGTTCCATTTTGATCATACGGAAGAAAAGATAAGTGGTATCACCATTTCTCATTCTTATAATTCTCTTCCCGTTTATGAATCATTTACTTTTGAGGAGTTCCCCAATGAACTCACTCAAATCAATCCCAAATACGAATCATTCACCTTTGAGTAGTTCTCCGGTGAACTCACTCATATCATATCTCCACCGGAGTATGATAACTTTTATTTTGATCTAGACATACCCATAATATGTCTTGATCAAACGAGCTTAAAAGAGGAGATTCACGAAACAATGAATTCTCCTGTTGAAGATGAGGAGTTACTTATGATATTTATCATGATTTTCTTTCTTTTCTTCATATATCCCGTGGCTTCTCCTGTTCTTCACTCTTTCGGGAGTGAAGACATTATCTTTGACCCCGGCATTCTCATTTATAAATTATGAGCCGGGTACTTATCTCATCGGAGTGGAACTTTCACGTGCTTCAAATGTTTATCCAAATATCTTGAATGAAAGTCCGATGCTGATTGTCTCTTCCACATCATGCTTCCCCATGGACAAATGAATTCGGGGTCGAGTCAAGCTAGCGACTCGGTAATCAAAAACAGTAGCATGTACTTAGGGTTTTCACCCTAAGTGTGGGGGAAATACTAACCCACATGTTGTATATATGTATATATTCTAAAAAAAAAAATGTAAATAAACTTAAATAAAGGCTATAGAGTATTTTCTTCTTACGTTCTAAGTGTTGGTTTAACACCCGGTACTTTGAATATTGAGGACAATATTCAGTTCTAAGTGTGGGGGAGATTCGTTATTCTAACGAATTTAAACACATGTTCCATCAAGAACCCCCATTTTAGCCCAAATTTTAAAATTTTTTCTCACTTAGAACGCAATAAATGGTTATCAGTCCGCCATGTCTAACCCACATAAGGATTGGCTAATCCAGGAGCAAACGGTTCTTGGTAAAGATATCTCAAACCCGTTGATGGCTTGCAATTTGCCCAAAATTGTATGGTACCTCAACTCGCCATATCCTAAAAAGCGAATGAGTTGGCTAGCCCTCAAGATTATGGCTTGTGGTAAAGGCAGTGGAAAATCCATAACTGGTAATCAGCTCACCATGATGTTGACTATTCCATCAAGAGTTGGCTAGTCCAGAAGCAAACGGCTTTTGGTAAAGACAAATCAAATCCGTTGACAGCTGGTGTTTTGCTCAAAATCACACGGTTATCAGGTGTGCCACAGTTCTTACACCTGGCTACTCCAGAAGTGATGGCTTTTGGTAAAGAATTTTTCAAATCCATTAAGTTTTTCTCAAAAGATTGCTAGGGACTAGCAATAGTTTAGTGTGGGGGATTGATGAGTGTCTAAATACTCATCATTTTATACCAATCTGAGCTGCCAAAACATACAAAAACACTCAAATATGCATCAAAATACTTAAAATATCTTAGAAGTGTGTTTTATATGTTTCAAATGCAAAATATGCAAAAACAGATGAAAAACGTACAAAGTTTTCATAATTGGCAGTTTCAGTCCCTCAAGTTTCATAAATTGGCAAAACTAGTCCCTGGTTATTCTAAAAAACTTGAAAAAGTCACCAAAGGTCCTTTTTAATCATAAAGTTACATATTTAGTCCTTTGGTGCAAAGTTTCACAAAATTACAAGTTTAGTCCCTGTACTTTGGAAATTGACATAAATGGTCCCTGGGATGTAAAAACTTTGAGAAAATTAAATTTTAGTCCTTGTATTATTAATCTTTTGCAGGAATGGTCCTTGGTGTGAAGTTTGGAGAAATTGCATAATTGGTCCCTGAAGTTTGGTGAATTGACAGAAAAGGTCCTCGAGGTATTAAAATGGAAAATTATGAAATCAAGGTCCTTGGGTTATTCAATATTGGCAATTATAGTCCTTATTTAAACTTTGGATAAATCCCAAACCCAGCCCTTCATCTTTGAATAAATTACAAATTTGGTCCTTGTGATTTGTTACTAAAAAAACCAAACGGACCCTTTATATTATATACCCAAAACCAAATCTAAACCCAACACACCAACAGCCCACCCACTATCCCTTTTTATTACCCAAGCCCAATCCAAAGCCCAATCCCTTTAAATAAATAAAACCGGCAAACCATGGTCACTGTTCACCTTCCCTCACAAGCCAAAACCGCCCCTCCACCTTGCCTGTTTCACCACCACCTCATCACCCACCTCTTCACGCAATACCTCCACCTCTCCACAACTTCCAAGGCGCAATAAATGCCCTAAAACCCTCTCCACGCAACCACAGCTGCCCCATGACTTTTCCGCGCCAAAAAGATATTTAAACGGCTAGGATGATTGAGACTAATCCAATGGTCCACAACTGGTGGCAAATGTCATTGTGGTTCCCAATAACCCTGGAAGTTGCTATAAAGAAGAAAAGAGGCAGTGGTGATGGATTATTAGATTAGACTTAGTGTAATTCAATCGTAGTAGTGTAGTTTTTATTTTAAAGTTGTAATCTCAGTTAAATTAAGTTGTCTTCAGTTAATTAAATATAGTTTGAATCATCTTAAACCTTTAAATCTCAGTGTTGCTCAATAAATTCAAGTTTGGCAATTTTGAATGAAAGTGACAAATTCATTTAACTTTGTTAAATTGTGTATGTTATTGTTTCTGTAATTGTAATTCAGTTACTTATAAGCTTTTATAAGCTTTTCAGCTTTAAAAACCACTTCTAGTTCATAATAACAAAAATACAAAAAAAATAATTAATTAAATAGAGAAAAATAAAAAAATAGAAGGAAGAACAAGAAGGGGACTGAGCAGGGTATTTATTTGGACTGAAATAACTTCATTGGTGTAGTGACAAGCTATTGGGGGTATTCTTGGTCCTTGGCTACTAGTTTCTCAGTCAAAACTTCAATTGTAAGCCAAAACCTCATTTTTTGCTTTGTACTATAGCTCAACTTAATTATTGCTTATCTATGTATTTTTATGTTTATTTAGTATAATGGAGAAATAATGTTGCTTAATATCTAGTGCTTGTTCATCTGAATCAATTATTGCTTTACATTTCACTTTAACAGTCAAAATAGCATCATCGTGATTTTGTAGTCTTGGTTGTTAGTGTTGTTGTTTTTGAGTTTCTATAAGTTTTCTTAATCATAATAAGTCTTTATAATTCAGTTTCATGGTCTAATATAGTCATTTGCTTTGAAATCTTAAAATCAGTCAATCATTAAGAGTGTTTGGCTCAGGGTTGCTCACTGAGCTCCACTGAGTTTGAGTGTGAAGTTGTGAGTCAAGATAGTAATTTAGGTTCATACAAGCTCAGTCCAACCATCACTTTGGGTATTACACAAGGCTAAAGTCAAAATCCAACTCCAAACCCCTTGACAGTTAACTGTCAAGGATATTAGTCTCATAAACCCACCCATTAGCTTATATCTTTAAGCTTTAGCTTATTTTAGGTCTATCATAGCTTATTATAACTTAATCAATCAGTTAGAAGTGTTAGAATTTAAAGAAAGTCAAACTAGTTAAGTTTTACAAAAAGTCAAATTTTACTTATGCAGAAAATTCCAAAAACTCCAAGATTTCTTGTGAATTTTGTATTAGGTTTCAAGGTTTGAAATTTGTTGTAGTAATAGTCTACCAGCTCATCTTTAATTTCCCACATAGCTTATATTTTTAGGATTTTTACACTGGGCCCCACTCACCATCAAACTCACCTGCAGGGCAAGGTATTGCCCTGCTCCATCAGACTCAGTTCACCACCACCACTTTGGTGGTGATTTGTGACCACCACAGTGGGCCCCATACCTTCAACTTAGTTTCTCCCAACCCCCCTCCTAGTAGGCTTTAAGGGTTGACCTTTTGTTTGACCTATAACTCTGTGGACCCCACTTGGATTTGCCCTTGAACCTTGTCCCTAATCTGTCTCAGATTCCAAAAAGCCAAGTGCTTATTTTGAGCTTGTTAGCTTTTTCAGTTAACACCAATTGCTTATTCTTGCTTTAACAAGTTTACTTAACTCATTGGAACCTGAATTATCCATAGTGTGCCCCACATAAGCTCAGTTGAGCTTATTTGCTTATTCAGTCAACTAAAGTCAACTGTGGAGGTAATAAGCCCCCACAGTGCTTATTATTAGCTTATAAAAAAGTTGTTTTTATTAAAGTTGTCTATTTTTAAGTATAATATAGTTTTGTAAAAGAAAAATCCAGAAAAGACAATATAAAAGTAAGTGATAGTTTCTATTTAATATAATATAATTTTAATTTTCATTTTTAGATTTTTATTAAGTAAGTTGTGTTTTTATATTTTTATTAATTTCCTCTTATATTAAAGTATTTTTAGTAATTTTATTAGATTTTTATAATTTCATTTAGTATTTATTAGAATTAAAATTAGTTTTATTAATTATTAATCAATAATTAAGTTATAAATAGCATAATTAATTTTTACATAGTAACACCTAGTTTTTATATTTTTTCTAGCTTTTATATGTTGTAAAACAATTTTAGAAATTTTTCCATAATTTTTACTGTTCATTTACTAGTTTTGATAATTTAATTAGTTTAATTAGATATTAAATAATAATTAGAATAATAATTAGTAAACTAGTTTAAAAATATATAAAATAAAGTTTTTATAATTTTTTAGGATTCCTGTGATGGTTAATTAGATATATAAAATTTTTCATAATTATCTAAGTCTCTTTAGTATTTATAATAATTTAAATCATATAAATAGTTAATTAATAATTAAATAGTTAATAATTAATAATAATTAGATAAATAGTCTTAATAATATAATTTTATTTTTAAAATAAGTTTTATAATATTTTAGACTTTTACAAGGTTTAATTTTAATTTTCTAGACTTATTTCACATTTTATTTATTATTAGTGTATTATTAAATAAGTTAATAAATAGTAATTAAATAATAATAATTAATTAAATAATTAGTAATTATTAAATAAATAATTTAAGTTTATTTAATTTGCATTTAAGCCCCTAAGGTTTGCAAATTACTACTTTAGTTAAAACAGTTCTTGTTTCGTACGTTTACGTAGAATTAAATTAAACGTACGCGTTTCTAGGTTTTAAACGTTTTTAGATATCTAGCTTACACGTATTCACTCACACACACTTTTATACCTTTCCTGTTCACATTCACTGATCACAGATTCGTTTTTAATAAACCATCGCACACCTCGTTGGGACATTACGACCCGGGGAAACACTGTATTCCACGGAAGCATTGGCCTTAGCTGTTTGACTTGTTGACCATTACTTGGTTAATATTATCTGACCGTTTCAGGCGAATCACCTGCTCCACACCCATGACATCCTCACCCTTTTTATGTGGAAGGTTCACCATATATGGAAAAAGCGGTGTAACCTTTCCTGAAAAATCCTTGCCATTATTTTTCAGATTTGAAAATACTTTCTTTTGTAGTGAGGGGGCAGCATAAGTTCCTTTATGGATTTTAAAGGTAGTCAACTGTTTTTGAATAATAAGTTGCAAAAACCTTGGATATAATAAAGAAGTACCATCATCAGCCAAGGTCTTGATCATACCCTCCAAAATCATTTTAGAAAAATTGAAAGGTTTTCCTTTAGCACGGCATATCACTGCTGATGCCATGGTGGTACCAAACTCATTCCAACCTGTTGTTTTAGGACTCAAACAATGTAAGAGAGTATGAATCAAGAATTTCCATTGAGATGAGAAGAGACCTTTGTAAAATTTTAATCTATCATTTTTCTTCTCATACCCCATTTTTTTCAAACCTTTGAAAATGGTGGCATTTTCAAGACACACAATCACTTCATTATCTGGTAGGTTAAGAGATTCCCTAATAGATGACTTAGTTATGAGTATATGTTGGCTATCTACCTTAGCCTTAATCTGTTTTTCTCCATTAAAAGTTATGACCTTAGCAGTAGCCCAAAACTGCTTAATAAAAGAAATGTATATAGGAGGATTCACAATTAATGCATACCTAATAGGGGTAGCAGTCAAGAAATCGATTATCTGTGTGAATCCTTCAGAACCATCTGGTTTCTTCAAAAAAGAGACCATGTTGTGTCTATCAACAAATGTGCGTTTTGATTCAATTGCCAACACCATCTTGAATTAGGGTTTTGTGATTTGGGGATTTTGAAAATTATTAATAAAAGTTGTTAGTGTTTGTGATTATAGAGAAATTATGTGTGCATGAAACTGAATTATCGATTTGATTGGGGATTTAAACGGTTGAGTGTAAATGTTACCAATCCACCCATGCACTCTCAGTTCTAGCAGTACAAATCCAGCAGAAGTAACGTTTTCTTAGAAGCAGATTTTTTTTTTTTTTTTTTTTTATTGCAAAGGGTGAATCATTATATTAATATCAACAAGTAATGAGAAAATTGAGCAATGACAAAAGTACTGGAATTATGATTAAACATTTTCCATTAAAACTTGAAATGCAAAATTACAAAATAATGTACAAAACCAGCTGCAGTAACGTTTTCTTAGCAGCAGAATCTTTTTATACTGCAAAGGGTGAATCATTATATTAATATCAACAAGTAATGAGAAAATTGAGCAATGACAAAAGTACTGGAATTATGATTAAACATTTTCCATTAAAACTTGAAATGCAAAATTACAAAATAATGTACAAAACCAGCTGCAGTAACGTTTTCTTAGCAGCAGAATCTTTTAATACTGCAAAGGGTGAATCATTATATTAATATCAACAAGTAATGAGAAAATTGAACAATGACAAAAGTACTAGAATTAAGATTAAACATTTTCCATTAAAACTTGAAATAAAAAATTACAAAATACTGGAAATAAAAGTTACACATTCTAAAAATCTACTAATCTAATTTTGGAGATTTCTCCGGGTCAAATGCCACATATGCATCTGCGTAATTCAACCCATCAAACTCCACATCAGACAAATCATCATCATCCAATGTCTTGTATGCCTTGGGATGTTGTTTGAGAGATGGTTTTTTTGTTGCTTTGTACTCCTTTTCATCCTCAGCATGTTGTTTGATAGATTGTGTTTTTCCTTCTTTTTTTATTTCGGCAGCCAACCAAATGTACCACGTATTTCCATCCAATTTAAATTTTTTTACACTTTTTGCCGCTTTCTTTTTTGAAGCAGACCTGCTTGAACCTTCTCCTTCAAACCATTGTGCTGATCTCTTGTTGTTTGCAGACATTGTTTATGAATACTTCCTGAAGGTTTTTGTTTAGAAATTTGATAAACTAGGATTTGTGATTTGAGATACACATGGAAACGAGTATAAAAAGGGGATATGGGAAAACCAAAATACCTATGTTTAATGCAGGAAAGGATTGATGTTTCCCACAGGTGGCTTGAACCTTTTCAACATCTTCGGGCCAATCATGATCCATTGGGATGAGCGTTTGCCAGGGATCAATGCTTATATATAACTCTTGACAGAACTATATACATATTAGTCGCCAACAAAGACTAGTCACAATGGAACATGATTGACTTGAAGAAATCTGCAAAATTTCATGATTGACTTGATCCAAATATCCCTTTGGAAAGTAGTCTGACCATGGATTTGCTGCAAAAAAAATAAAAAAATATATTAAAATTTTAAAAAATATAGTGTAAATGAAATAAAAAATAATGGAATGCAATAAACCAACATACGTAACCCTTCTAACATCCCATTACTGCTCCTTTTGTCGTTTCAACTCCCTTTGAGCAAAGGACTGCACCAGCCGCATTGCTAGATTGTTGAAAAAACAAAAGAAACTGTATGGGAAGTTAGAATGGAAAGGTATGTTGAAATTCTAGACTCAAAGTAATACAAACAATCTACAAATGTTGAGTAAAGAATAGAGTCTAAGTAACATCACTCATCTTGAATGCGATAATGGAGTGTGGCATGTCATGAACAGTACACACTATATCATTATTGCATTGAAGATGTCTCAATGATCAGACCAGATCGATCTATCTAACGTTGCAGTACCGTCTAATAACCACACAAACGGTAGTAGACGTTTTTCAAATTAAGCAATGGAACCATCTACAACGCTAGATAGAGCGCCCTAATCATTGAGCTTTAAGTTATTAGAAAACAGATTCTTACTATCATTTATATTGCTCCCTTAGATGTCACGAACATACATATTAATTATGTAGATTCTAAGACATTAGAGAGCTACTTGTGCATGAATGAAATCATATAAAATTTATATTAACAATGCAATGAACTACCATCCTTTCTACCCTAGCCAACAACAACATATTATTCAGCCTTGAATCTCTAACCTACCAACATGCTGGAAGACGAAGACGCTAAATTCAAGCATCGAACCTACAAATTATACTTGATAGTTGTTTCTGTATTTTGACAAAGAGCAAATATGAATCAACATGGATGAACAACACCAAAACAAGTTTAGGTTCATACTTGAAAGTGGTTTCTGTTCACCCATGTTGATACTTCTTCCATCTTTGATACTTGGATGTTTTAGCCTAAATATTCGCACACACATCCGCCACTTTTCTTCCTTATTCTCTCAATACAAATGCAACATAATTCTTATATTAAAAATACATCATACATATATATAAAGCAAACAGAGTGATACAAAAAATCTACAAATGTTGAGTAAAGAATAGAGTCTAAGTAACATCACTCATCTTGAATGCGATAATGAAGGAGTGTGGCCTGTCATGAACAATACACACTATATCATTATCGCATTGAAGACGTCTCAATGATCAAGGCCCATCTATCTAACGATGTAGATGGGTTCCATCGCTTTAATTGGACCCCGTTTTCTAACGATGTTTAATCTTGATTATTGAAAGAACCATTAAACATCGTTAGAAAATGGGGTCCAATTAAAGCGATGAAACCCATCTACATCGTTAGATAGATGGGCCCTGATAATTGAGCTTTAAGTTCTTAGCAACCAAATTCTTACTATCATTTATATTGCTCACTTGAATGTGACGAACATACATATTAGTTATGTAGGTCCTACGACATTAGGGAGCTAATCATGAATCAATGAAATCATATTAAATTTATATCAACAATGCAATGAAAATATTTTCATTGTAACTGAATACATGAAAAAACTGTTTAAGTTCTTGATATGTTTATTGTACTTCAACCTAATCCTAAGATAAAATAAGCTAATCCAACCAAACCTTAAAATCTCTTTTGCTCTAATTATTCGCAAAAACAACACAGCATGTTCTTCCTTATTCTATCAATACAAATTATACTTAATAAATATTTCTGTATTTTGACAAATTAAGAGCAAAGATGAATCAATAATGGATGGACAACACCAGAACAAGTTTATGTTCATACTTGAAAGTGGTGTTTGTCCACCCATCACTGATACTTCTTCCATCTTTGATACTCGGATGTTTTAGCCTAAATATTCGCACACACATCCGCCACTTCTCTTCCTTAATCTCTCAATACAAATGCAACATAATTCTTACAACAGATAGTCAACCTAATCCTAAGATAAAATAAGCTAATTCAAGCAAACCTTAATATCTCTTTTGCTCTAATTATTCACAAAAACAACACAGCATGTTCTTCCTTATTCTATCAACACAAATGCAACGCAATTCTTATAACAGATAATCAACCTAAGCCTAAGAATAAATAGCTATAAGGGGATATTTGGATTATATTCATTTGTGATCTTATCAGCTTTTTGAGATTTGGGATCAAAACCTACATCCGAGTGAGTTGTAACTGTAAGTGTGAGAGAGAAATAGAGGATTATGGAAATGTGTGAAGTGTGTTTGATAAGTTTGTGCATATATATATATATATATATATATATATATATATATATATATATATATATATATATATATATATATATATATATATATATATATTACTGTAGAAGTGTAAATGAAGTGTGTTTGATACTCTTGCTAGGGGTGTTCACGGGGCGGTTCGGTTCGGTTCGGTTAGTTGGAAAACTTTAACTATCCATCGCGGGGCGGGTAATTTATTTATATTATATACGGTTCGGTTCGGTTAACCATGGATATCTAAAAGTAAAAACCGAAACCCATTACCCATGTTAATTACCAATTGCCAACAGTCATGGATGTGTCGTAACATGACACTTTAAGCAACTATATATCCATCCAATCCATATGACCCATGTGATCGATGTCGATCAAATACCCATTAATTAATGAATGTGACTAGTGATAACCTAATGCACATGACCCACGACCCATGTGAATTAGCCATTATCATCGGTCTTGCATGGTTTCCATTACACTAAAGCCACTATAACCCAATGCACATGACCCATGACCCATAATGCATGTTAATTACCAATTGTCAACAGGCATGGATGTGTCGTAACATGACACTCTAAGCAACTATATATCAACCTAATGCATATGACCCATATGATCGATGTCGATCAAATACCCATTAATTAATGAATGTGACCAGTGATAACCTAATGCATATGACCCATGAGCAATGTGAATTAGCCATTATCATCGGTCTTGCATGGTTTCCATTAAACTAAAAGCCACTATAACCCAATGTACATGACCCATGACCCATAATGCATGTTAATTACCAATTGTCAACAGTCATGGATGTGTCGTAACATGATACTCTAAGCAACTATATATCCACTTAATGCATATAACCCATATGATCGATGTCGATCAAATACCCATTAATTAATGAATTTGACCAGTGATAACCTAATGGACATGACCCATGACCCATGTGAATTAGCCATTATCATCGGTCTTGCATGCTTTCCATTACACTAAAAGCCACTATAACCCAATGCACATGATCCATTACCCATAATGCATGTTAATTACCAATTGTCAACAGTCATGGATGTGTCATAACAGGACACTCTAAGCAACTATATATCCACCTAATGCATATGACCCATATGATCGATGTTGATCAAATACCCATTAATTAATGAATGTGACCAGTGATAACCTAATGCACATGACCCATGACCTATGTGAATTAGTCATTATCATCGGTCTTGCATGGTTTCCATTACACTAAAAGCCACTATAACCCAATGCACATGACCCATTACCCATAATGCATGTTAATTACCAATTGTCAACAGTCATGGATGTGTCGTAACATGACACTCTAAGCAACTATATATCCACCTAATGCATATGACCCATATGATCGATGTCGATCATACACCCATTAATTAATGAATGTGACCAGTGATAACCTAATGCACATGACCCATGACCCATGTGAATTAGCCATTATCATCGGTCTTGTATGCTTTCCATTACACTAAAAGCCACTATAACCCAATGCACATGATCCATTACCCATAATGCATGTTAATTACCAATTGTCAACAGTCATGGATGTGTCGTAACAGGACACTCTAAGCAACTATATATCCACCTAATGCATATGACCCATATGATCGATGTCGATCAAATACCCATTAATTAATGAATATGACCAGTGATAACCTAATGCACATGACCCATGACCCATGTGAATTAGTCATTATCATCGGTCTTGCATGGTTTCCATTACACTAAAAGCCACTATAACCCAATGCACATGACCCATTACCCATAATGCATGTTAATTACCAATTATCAACAGTCATGGATGTGTCGTAACATGACACTCTAAGCAACTATATATCCACCTAATGCATATGACCCATATGATCGATGTCGATCAAATACCCATTAATTAATGAATGTGACCAGTGATAACCTAATGCACATGACCAATGACCCATGTGAATTTGCCATTATCATCGGTCTTGCATGGTTTCCATTACACTAAAAGCCACTATAACCCAATGCACATGACCCATGACCCATAATGCATGTTAATTACCAATTGTCAACAGTCATGGATGTGTCGTAATATGACACTCTAAGCAACTATATATCCACCCAATGCATATGACCCATATGATCGATCTCAAATACCCATTAATTAATGAATGTGACCAGTGATAACCTAATGCACATGACCCATGACCCATGTGAATTAGCCATTATCACTGGTCATGCATGAGTTGCACCGGCTTGGTAGGTGTATACCATTTGTCACAGACACTAAGAAGCAAGTATCTAGGGACCTCCTGATCATATGTTATCCGGGATCGAGAAAGTTTGAACTCGGATTGAGCTTGACTCGAAAAATTCGATTTATCTGTAAAGATGTGTTTTATTACAAAAATTAAATTTGAAATATAACCTAAGAATTGAATTTGGTTCGACTTCAGCTCGAAAAGCTTGATACATTCATAAATAAGTATTTACACTTAGTACACTTACATATTAAAAAAAACACATATTTTATATCACTTACAAGCTCGACAACTCAACAATAACTCGAGTCGAACTTATACAAGGTTGAGCTCAACTCATTAAACGTTTCGAGCTCATTTGATAGGCTTTCAATCTCAAAAATTTTAATATAGTGCTCTAATGATCCCGCCCCTTAATTTTCCCCAAAATTTCAATCTCCCGCTCCGCTCATATAGCGCCCCTTTTTCACCCAAAATCAAAACATTAACACTACTAGCTTAGTCAGATCTATCTTCTCTCTATTCATCTCTTCTCCTTCTCTCTAGAACCGACTCACACCACCGCCACACTTCACCGCCTTATCTCGCCGTGGTTCCACCAACCATCGCTCCTCCACGCCATCACCATCATCAAGACAAGGGAACTCTATGGGAAACTTTGTTTGCTTTGGTTATTTGGTTCGAGATAACCACCAGCATCACAGTCGAGCCACCATCACCCTCATCTCACCTATCATACTCTGTTCATGGGTATGCTCAAACACATATTTAATTTATATTTTCTTAAATGTGTAATCGAATATAAAACGATTTAAATTGATTTACGTGGATTAAACTAGCCTAAAACATGTTTTTGATTATAAATTCGTGTGGTGGTAATCGTTGCAGGTAGACTTATTAAGACGAAATAGTTTTCCGGTTTATTGGAATGGAGACAATCGACGTGTTCTAAGAGGCCACTTGATGAGGCAAAAAATGAACCATTTTTAGAGGGTCATTTAAGCCCGGAATTGAATTTATTTGATCAAATATTGCCCTAAATCGTTCCTTTTGTGATTTTAGGTACTTTGGGAGTGAATTCTGGAAAAGGAAGCATTTTGGACGTTTTTGGAGCATAAAAGTGAAGAAAACGGCAAAGACTTAATTTTCCATGCTGGGAACAGTACCTAACGGCATCAAGAAGGAAAATATGACGGCGCCAAGAGCAAAATGCATGATGACCCAGAGAAAACCTGACGGAGTCAGAAGTAGGGCGTCAAGAGTTATTTTGGTGACGGCCTGGAGCAGAATTACACATGACGGCGTCAGATCTAGATCTAGGCAGTCTGAGAACTTTATTGGCGGCGAGATGACGGCGTCAGAAATTTACTCTTGACACTGTCACCTCACAAAATCTATATATACTTTTCTATTTTTCATTCATTAAGAGAGGAACTTGTGTGGAGAATACTAGGGTCGAACCTAATAAACCCTAGGTCGTTTGTAACAGTATTTTCAAGGGTTTTCACCCCTTGAAACCTTTCATGTTCAATTAAGATAAGACTTCTTTCAATTCATTCAATATGTCTATGTGTTGTTTGAATATATCTTATGCTTGTCTTGATTTTAACATGCTACGCTAGATCTTTCATGTGTTTGCTTAGATGTAATGAAACCTAGATGTTGATTATAGGTTGATTGCTTGTTTATAGTTGTAATGGATGAATGAATTCAATGTTAGGCTTAAGAAAACTGGCAGATCTCCATTGTGTAACTTGCTTGAACGTCTTAAGAAACATGAACCGATGTGTACTAGGTTTTTATGATTGTGTTTAATGCATGAGCGAATTCTAGTGATCCCATGTTAGGAGCTTCTTAGCTGGCTCGACATAGGAGTGAAGTAGGAGCTTATAGGATTGGGGAAGTAAGTACGCCACCCCATGAATGGTATTAAGGAATACAATCCGTCATCCACGCAACTGTAACAAGTAATTAACCTGTAAAAGATATCTAGGGAGTAGTGAAATCTAAGTAAACACAATTCTCCCACATATTGCTCACACCACATTAGTAATTAGTTTATTTTCATTTTTTTTATTTTATTTAGATTGCATCTTAGTAATTAGGTTAGTTGACTAGCAACTAATTCCGCCCACTCTTCTAAAAACTGAGATTTTAATTGCTTTTATAAAAACATAAAAAATACAAAAAGAATCATCCCTCAGCTCTAGACCTAGTTTTTAGGTTTTCTAATCCTAGCGACACTATTCCTAAGTTGAACGATCAATCCCCCGGTACTTGTCACTATATTATACTACAACGATCAGGTACACTGCCTGGTGGGGGTTGTAAGCTTCTCGAGATCCCTCGAGAGGCAAAGCCTGGCGCAATTCCCACGCATCACCACTGTTTTGCTCGTAAAGGCAGTCTTGACTGGTTTCCACTCCGGGAGGATGTTGCTGAACAGTTGGAGTTTTCTTATCGCAGTTGCGTAAGTTATCTATAAAAAGATTAACATAACATCTGTTATATAGGAAATTAACTCAAATATGGTTGCTTTTTGTCAAACTGTTTCATTTGTACCAAATGTTAGTGATTTGCTTGCTTGGTAATGTGTTTGACATTTATTCGTTCCACGTTTGGCACTGCATAAAATTGCAACCAATTGTATATTATTTGTTGCCCGAGTCGATATGCAACCCGTATGTTTGTTTTTGAGGCTAAACTTATATTTGGGACATCTAATGTTGTCGTCTTTTATGTTAGCATTAATCACGTTACTTGTTTCTTGCAGGGGGTACATGCTATTTTCACGGGTGAGGATGATACATGGGATGCCTGGCTAGAAATTCCCTCAGATGGATTTTCTGGCACACTTCATTTTCGAGTCGTGGGTATGCTCCATCTCAGTCACCAAAGCCAACCCATGTATATTTTTACGGTTTCATGGTTGGCAGATCTTATATTATGCAACGTTATTAGTGCCTTAGTTTCTTACATTTCCCATATTTTTTTTTTTTTTTTACAGAAAGAAACTGGCATTAGACTCAGACATAAGCCACTTTTTATGTTGTTAACAATTTCATTTTCTAATGATAACACCATTGTATTTCTTAATTTATATTGCAGGTGACCACTCCAATGCCCATTGAAACTTTGGAAAACGTACCAGTAATGGAAACAATGGTAAGTAATAAAACATCCGCCTTTGATTTTTTTAGTTTTACATACATGACTAATGTACCGTGTTTTATATATACATATAGGAACCTGTTAAAACTATCGGACATACGAAAATGCTTAAGCCACGACAAACCGGTTCTACAGGTTACACCACCAACTATGATACCAAATATTAGTGAACAAAATACAGGACTAAAATTAGTACCAACGAAGCGAAAACATTTGGTCTCTAGGAAAACCTTGCAAAAGCAAGCTAAGGCGGCGAAGAGTCAACAAGTTTTAACTTATGACAGTTGAGAATTTGATTATATACGACATTACAATTTTATATATATTTGCTTCATTTATATACATTCTGTTATATATATATATATATATATATATATATATATATATATATATATATATATATATATATATATATATATATATATATATATATATATATATATATATATATATATACTAGCAGTAGTAACTCTGCTCCAGCAGTACTAACGTGGTACTAGTATTAACTCTCCTATCATGTTTGTGCAGATAGTTGAACCAGTGGCTCATCTAGTTCTGTTATGTTGTGAGCTTTGACATGTTCTAGTCCTGCTCTCATCCTGATGTGTTGATATGCAGTAGCCTACATTTTCAAGGCTTTTATATCCAGATGATGAGATTAGATCAATGGGAAAAAACTTGTAAGTTTAACTGCAAATTTTATTAGTATGTTCATTGTTTTGGATTAAAAGTCTTCATGATGTTTTTTGAATTACTGCTGATCATGTTTGTGTTAATATTGCTTAGATGGATTTAGTGCAGCTCATGAACTTCAAAGAAAATGTAGCCAAGTATTTACTACTGCTAGTACAAAAGTTACTACTGCTAGTTAAAGTTGGTACTGCTCACACTACTAGAAAAACAGCTATTCTTGACTCCAAATGCGAGTCAAGAAGAGGCCTTATGACTCGCAAATGCGAGTCAAGGAAGGACCCGTCATAAAGCTTCATGACTCGCATTTGTGCGTCATCCCTCTATGACGCGCACTTATGACCCACGTTTTATGACTCTTTTTTGTGAGTCATAACCTAATTTTTTTTTTAAATTAATTTTTTTTGGGTTCCTAATTTTCTATTAAATGACAATTAAAAACCTGATAATACAAAATTAAAAACACAAATATCAAAATAACGCATTTCATATATATATATATATATATATATATATATATATATATATATATATATATATATATATATATATATATATATATATATATATATATCAAAACAATGAGGTTAATTCAAGTACTAATTCACGATAAGTCACAAGTTAATTAACGACAAAAATTACATATCGGTATGCCTAGTTTTTATATAGATCAAGTTTTTAAACTACCCCTGTGCAGACACCATTAACATCGGCATGACCATGCGACCACTTGCATCACCACCACTCCATTCCTTTGCTTTTATTGTTTGGCCTTTAGTTGCTCTTTCGAAATTGCAAGCTGCAATTGTGAAAAGCTTTGTACTCATTCGACGGACCTGTGTGTTCAACATTGAGAATAATAGTTAGCATCATGTTTGAATTGCAAGTAAAGAATAACTTTTGTGAATAATATAATGTCACTGTATTTTGTTTACCTGAACGCACACCATGTGGTCGGTGGTTGCGTGTTACTGGTGGTGGTGCAGCAGCATACTTTGCAGATGGCTGAACTTGCGGCCCCCCTGAGTGGCAGTCGGTGACACATAGTCGCTTTGTATATGTCCGTCAACGTTACGGGGATTCTCAGCTGTAGACTCCATTTCAATCATATAATCTACAATTCCAACAGTTGGACATGATATTCCTGCAACATCAGTAATGTCACAATAGTTCAACGAATGAGAGAAAAGATCTAGTTTGTGTCAAAACTGAAATGTACGAATGCTATGACATAATGCCTACCTAGAGGAGCAAGCTGTAAGGGTTGGCCGACTACCATGGTTGGTGGTAAACCATTTGATCTATTGCCAGCCACCTCTTGTACAGGAGCCAAATGGTGAGGTACACAGGCATTCTTCCCTGATGTCAAATAATGATAGTTACCCCATGTTTTCCTGATGTCAAATAGAAAATATCAACAAACAAACAGAAAATATCGTTAATTACCCATGTTTCCCTGATGTCAAATAGCTTTGTCGTAAATCATCAGTCTCCTCCAATAACAATGCCTACAAATACTGATCACAACAATTATACTATATTATTATACCATATAGAGACAACTTAAAAGTCATGATTCCTTACAATTAAATAAACTTACCCAAATCCATCTTGACAGTAGCATTCGCTATCTAGAGCGGGTACCAAACATTCACGTAACTACACTCTGCAAGAAGCTAAACACCTGCAAGCATATAAAAAAAATTACGGCCATTAGGCATAAGAATTTGTCAAAAGCCTCTGAGTAAAAAACGGACTATGTGTTTATGTGGTTCCAACAACATTTGCATACCGGTTGTCTCCAGGAAAAGTAGCACTAAACGTTAAGAGCCATAAGGTATCTGAATCACCGACGCATTGAAAGAATATTCGCAAAGAGGGGTTAGAGAAGCCCAAGGATACTTATACACTACTACTTAAGATTTGAACAAATTACTCAAAAATTGCAGTAACTTAAAATTGAACTATGGCAATTTCTACAGGACATATGGAGCCGTCAGTATGGTATATCAAGGTAGCATCTAAAGAAAAAAAAAAAGGTTTTGGAGCTTACGCTTAGCAACCATTTGGGCTGTGAGCCCAAGTCTTTGATAAATTGATATCACTGTAGTCGGTAGCTATGTTCTAGATGACGTTGATGAAACTGCAAATAGCACAAAGATTGTGAACAAAGGTGGCAAAATGGACTGGTCGGTTAACTGTCACATAGTTTTGACGGGTCTGTACGGGTTGGTACGGGTTGACCCAAATAACTTTTGTCGCAGTTCATTTTTATACTTAATGTGTGATGTATGAATGATTAAAAAGGTTAAATGGTTAAAAAATACACATTGGATGACATTCTACTCTTGATCCTATTTGACAGGTTATATTTCGTTATAATATCAGTAAGCGAGTTAAAATTCCACATTTAGATTCGTAGATCATCAAACGGAAAACAATAGTCAAACATTGACTTACATGGATTAAGGATTTTGAGTACTTCTCATTGTTTAGGTCCAACGGAGGTTTGTAAGTCGATCTTTGATCCACTTCAATGGAATCACATCCTTTACCATCTCGACACCCTCCTGTGTACATAGATATGTTGTTAATTCAATATCAAGTTACCTACAATAATCATAATTACTTTCATTATCACCAAAAAATTGAAGAAACTGATTATTTACGTACAACTTAAAAGACAATAATCAAATAATAGCTTTTAAAACACAATGCCAAAGATCCAGTAGCGAATAGTACTAATAGTAGGTTCCTACCAACTAAGATGAACCATGAACCTTAATGTCATATACTATTACTATCGCCAGTTAATATATCACCACCGTCATTTTCTGTATACAATCTAGCAAACAACAAATGCAAGTATTGATTAAAAAAAATTAATAGTAAAATTTTCACACAGACATTTCATCGAACACTTGGACTCCAACCAATTTCTTTTACAAAAACAACACCAAATTGCATAAACCTTTAAACTTTTGAATACCTTTTATCCAAGACACATACGGAAAAAAAACCACAAAGTTAAACATAAACCACAAAAACCTACCAACCAACACACAGTTTCAACAAACACCCTCTTGGTGTGGTCGTGAATCATACCCTCAACCAAACCATCACCCTTTGGGGTGGGCTGCTACAACAGGTAATAAACATGGTTGAGTTTTGTCATACCACCAGAAAACCGAGAGAGGAGTAGTGAGATGAAGGCGACGGTGGTGCGTCTGTGGTGGTGATTACTCGAACCAAGCGAGAGCCGATCATCACCATCTAAACCCGTAGCCACTCACCCTTGATCTTCTCCTTGATGGTGATGGTTGTGGTGTTATCAAGTAGTGATGGACGGCGGTAGTCGGATGGTGGTGATGTTGTTGTTACTGCCGTTGTTTACCAAAGAGAGGAGGGAGGGATGGAACATTTGAGAGAGAGAAGATGAGATCTGAAATAATGAATAAAAGGGGATTTGAAAATTTTCAAGCTTTTGTGGTCCGTGTTTTTTAAAAAATTTGAGATATGACACGAATTTTATGACACACAAAAATGCCTGTCGTCTAGCCTTCAGATTTTACAATTTATGACAGTTTTTTTATGACTTACAATTTTGCGTGTCATTATATTGTGTGCGTCATAAAATGCGAGTCAATGATAGACCTTTTTCTAGTAGTGTCAGAGATTAAGACCGCTCGAAGTTGCTACTTGCTTATGGAAAAGATTATAGATACTTATAAAGAAACTATTGTAAGCCGACTAGGACTCCTTGGTGTATAAAAGGATGTCCAATTTCATATTTTGTTCAGTTATACATTCCAATTTTATTGTATTTGAATTTGTTTTGATATATATTTGAATTGTTTTGATATATATTGATTTTTTAAATGTGACTAAAAGATGCATATAGTCACACTTATTAACACTTTTGGTCACTGTTTGCTTTAGTCATTGTGTGACTAAATATTACCGAAGGCCACACAAACATAAAATCCACGTGGCCATTGGATGATCTATAGTCACACAAAATACACATTTCTTCACTTTAAACAGCATATGGTCACACTTATTTACACTTTTGGCCACTGTTTGCTTAATGGTATGTGACTAAATACCCAAAACAAACATGCTTTGTGTGACTAAATATTACAAAAGGCCACACAAACATAAAATTCATGTGGCCATTGGATGATCAATAGTCACACAAAATACACATTTTTTCACTTTAAACAGCATATGGTCACACTTATTAACACTTTTGGCCACTGTTTGATTAATGGTATGTGACTAAATACCCAAAACAAACATGCTTTGTGTGACTAAATATTACAAAATTCCACACAAACATAAAATTCACGTGGCCATTGGATGATCAATAGTCACACAAAATACACATTTCTTCACTTTAAACAACATATGGTCACACTTATTTACACTTTTGACCACTGTTTGCTTAATAGTATGTGACTAAATACCCAATACAAACATGCTTTTGGTGACTAAATATTACAAAAGGCCACACAAACATAAAATTCATGTGGCCATTGGATGATCAATAGTCACACAAAATACACATTTCTTCACTTTAAACAGCATATGGTCACACTTATTAACACTTTTGGCCACTGTTTGATCAATGGTATGTGACCAAATACCCAAAACAAACATGCTTTGTGTGACTAAATATTACAAAAGGCCACACAAACATAAAATTCACGTGGCCATTGGATGATCAATAGTCACACAAAATACACATTTCTTCACTTTAAACAGCATATGGTCACACTTATTTACACTTTTGGCCACTTTGTGTTAAATTGTATGTGACTAACTCCAAAAAAATAACACCCATTGTGTGACTAAATCATCACAAACGTCACATTTATTGTATATTCATGTGGCCACATGACGGAAAATAGTCACACAAAATACACATTTACTTGAATATATCATCTCAAATGTCACATATATTATATATTTATGTGGTCAAAGGACGAACAATAGTCACTCTCAAAAAATATTCGTGTGACTATAAGTTGTTTACGGTCACTAATAATGACTAATCCAACAAAACTTGTGCCTAATTTGTCACACATATTCAGGGTTTTGGTCACTCTTTTTTGATGGAAAAGGCCACGAACTCAACAATGTGACCATATGCCACCTACGGTGGCGGGACTTTTAGTGACACACAACGAAAAAAACGTGTGTGACTATAGGCATATCGTCACACATTTTTGGCGTGACCAACAGAATTTTTGTACCAGTGTGAGCTTAGAGTTTTAATGAGTTTGATGAACAAAGTTGATGATATAAGATGGGCAAGGTTTTGAGAAATGTTGGCAAATAAATGAAGCAAGTGACATGGGTAGGTTTGTGTGTAAATGTGCTCAGTTAATACTCATTTACATTACACAAAGAAAGTCAAACGAGTTGTCAAGTTGCCTGACCCTATGTTTGACTATACAAAAGCACTATCTAACTAGGTTGACAAATAAATGAAGCAAGTGACATGGGTAGGTTTATGTGTAAATGTGCACAGTTAATACTCATTTACATTACACAAACAAAGTCAAACGAATAGTCAAGTTGCCTGACCCTATGTTTGACTACACAAAAGTAGTTTCTAACTAGGTTGAGCATTTATCTATATAATTTGCATACAAATTACATACTTTGTTGGCTAACAAAGATAAAAATTTGTTAAAACAAGAATGCAGACAATCTCATAAGCAAAGAAGTAAGCAAATAATATGGAAAATAACAAATTTAACCAAACGAACTTGCATTAGTCATAGGATACAAAAGATAAGCCATTGTTAAAACAACTACCATCCAAATACATAATTATTTACCAACAACCTATTACAACCAAATCAAAAGTTAGGAGAAAAGGTTTCATTTTTTGTTGGCTTCTTCTTTCATGACCTCCACAAGGTAGTTGTGAATGCTTGTCCACATGAAGCGGGCCTCTTCCTTAAACACACGTAATTCCTCACGAAGCTGAAATGTATTTTTGCAACACTGACAATAAGAGAAATGTGGTTCTGGCATTGCTGCAAGTGGTGGTTCAGAGAGACGGGTGTGATAATCAACAGAAGACCCCCTTACGGTTCTTTTGAAACCATGAAGGTATGTTTGTGATTCTCTGGATTTAGCATTG
The DNA here is from genome assembly GCA_030686995.1 of Artemisia argyi. Lineage (NCBI taxonomy): Eukaryota > Viridiplantae > Streptophyta > Magnoliopsida > Asterales > Asteraceae > Artemisia > Artemisia argyi. Next base: position 7,417,872 of record CM060696.1, read on the forward strand.
GGGTGTATTTTTAGGTTTGAGGATTGGGCATCCATGGTGACTAAATTTGATGACCAATGTTTAAGAGATAAGTGTTGTAGTGTAATTGTGGTGTCAAGAATATAAAGGGAGAGAGCATTGAGTATTCAATGGGCAGGTTTGTGGTTCGTGTGTGAGAATTTAATGAAGGCACTAACATTGCTAATTGATTGGGTAGGTTACTAGGTTTCTGTATTTTTTGACTTTTAAAAGTCAACATGGGTATGTTTCAATTAGGATGTTTATTTTTCATTTAGGATGTTTATGTTTCAATTTTTACGTTTGTGTTTGAATTCTTGACTTTAAAAAGTCAAAATGCATAAATACAAACACCCCCGCATATGCAAATGTACATGCAAAATGCTTAATCAAAAAGGTTATGCAAAATGAACAATCCTTAACCAAACCTATTAGATAAACATGTCTTCCATAGATTAACTAAAATTGTCTTAAAATACCATTACATTCAAATAGTAAACACAAAAGAGGAACATTATCCTGCATTTAATTTTTCTTCTTGGAATGCAATGCACAACACTTAGAACCTCTTTTGGGAGCTGGTTCTTTCTTCTTTACTCTTAGGCCAAGGACGCAGCTAGTTACACTCGGAGGCCTTGCCTTCCTCTGCTCACTGGTACCCTCATCTAGCCTTGCCTTTCTCTATTTAGCAGCAGCTTGCTTCCTCTGGTCACTGGTACCCTCAGCTGGCTTACCCTTGTTATGATTACTGGTACCATCATCTGATTCAAAGTCAAAGCTCAGAGTACCAAAATCCAAAACTGCATAAAGTATACAACAAAGGTAAACTATGATACAAGCTATAATATTCACTTCCAAGAACATCATTTAAATCAATAACATCTATATGGTAGAAAGACATTCCAAACACCCCTTTAAGAGCTTCAGTATATTTATCTTGTAGCATTTCCTTCTTTCTGCTAATAAACAACTCATCAACAAGATATGCAGGGGTTAAATAAGAATTATTTGCTTTTCCAAACACCCTTTTAAGAGGTTGAATGCTTTTACCTTGATTTTCAACTTTGTCATCAAAAACTGCTCATCAAGAAATTCATCAACATTTTCCTGTTTGATGGTTTTGAATGGCCAATATCTTGCTTTCATCTTTTCCATTAATTCATAATTAATGGCATTACCCAGCCTAGACCAAACTTGTTCATCATCCGGCAAACATTCAGTCAGTTTAAGCTCAACCTTTGAACTCATAGCTGTAAACATTATTCCAGCAAAGCCAAACTTTAATATTAACACAAATAAATGTATTTACATAACATCATAACAGGTTCAAAAAATTAACCTTTCATCCATTTCAACCTGTAAAACACATGTTCAAGTTTTGAAATGCTCTTTTCCATACGGGCACAACAACTCTTCGCACCATCATTGAAATCTATAAAGATTGCCAACAAGACAAGATGTGATCACTTATACACTAAATGTCATCAATTAACACAAGCAAGTAGACACTACTCTTAACCACTCACAATCACATTTAATTACCAAAAACAAAGTAATCCAATTTTTAACAAATAAAGGAACTAAATAAACAACAAAAACTTACCAACAGTGGTATCACTGTCGCTGCTTCCACTTTGGTTGGCATCCATGGTCAACAAATTAGGGTTTATGTTTGTATGTGTTAGATGTTTTGTTTGTGGCAGCTCCAAATGATTTACTTTATATCAAGGTTTTATCGCGAATTTTGTCCCTCAAGGTTTGGAGGGGGGAATACGTAATTGTACATAAGTGCGGGAAAGAAAGGGGAAGGGTGGAATTGCGATTATTGAAGAAAAGGCGGGTAAAATAGTCATTTCACAAGGCACTTAACGGGCTCCCTAACGAGCGTTAGGCCAAAAAACCATTTTTGCAAACAAACTTCATCCTCAAGGATACTTTTTGCTTAAGAAAACCTACTAAAGGACATTATTTGCTAAAAATCTTGTATGAGGACAACTTTCGCAAAATCGGAAAAGTTTAAGGACATTTTTTGCAGTTTACCCTTTCATTTAAAATGTGTGGCTATAGTTAGTTTTCACCATTCCTATTTTAATTATTCTTCTCATTGATTCCTTTCATGTGACGCCAATGCATAACATTTTGAGTGCTTCTATTAAATAACCTTTACATATGTGATCATTACAAGGAAGTATAGCTCACTCATGCTATTAATAACTGTTATCGAGGCTAAATGGAAGGTATTTTTGCAATTGAAAGAAAGTATTTATCCCAAAAGTGCAGATCACGCCTTCGGCTAACCATGTAATATTAAGGATCATAAGGAAGCAATGTCCATTGTCCATTTCTTTTGCCATCACAATAAACAAAAAGTCATGCACAATCTCTTTCACAAGCTGGTTTGTATTTGCAACTTCCTGTTTCCAAATATTAACAACTATGTTTTTGTGTCACGCGTTAAGAGCTATAAAGGTCTAACGATATTTTTTTTTTTTTTTTTTTTTTTTTTTTTGGGGGGGGGGGGGGGGGGGGGGTATTGTTGTTGTTGTTGTTGTTGATGTTTTTATTTTACTTCTTTTTCCAACTAAGTATACTCACGTGTTTGTTTTTTCCGACTTAATGTGTAATACATAAACATCACTTATTTACCATTCTTTTAAATACCCGTGAGCTTCACGGGTCTTTTAGCTAGTATATATATATATATAAAAGATTTTGTTGGTTTAGAAGAGGTATATGAAGGCCTAGTTGCGGACCTAACACTTTGAAAGAGCCCAAAATTTGAGTCTATTAAATATTAAATGGCCAAGTTTCTATGTATAAAGTGTAAGTTTTTGAAAAAATTATTGAACAGTCTATTTCCATGCGTTTTAATTTTAAGTTTTTCTCATACAGTAAAACCTCTATAAATTAATAACCTTTAAAAAATTAATAATTTGTCCAGTCCCAACTTTGTACCAGTACAAACTTGGATCTCAATCGATAAAATAATAAGATAGTAATTTTTCTAAAATCCTAGTGTATATACATTGGTCCCAACGAAACTATAAATTAATAATTACTACTAAAAAATACACAATTTATTCAATGCCTTGAACCTCGTAACATTCATACATTTTTTCAATGCCTTGAATTCATAAAATGATAATCGGAACTTGTTTTTCTAATTTATTTTTCATCTTTAATTAGTATACATTGTAAATAGTTGGAAATTTAAAGGTCGTACGTAAAACCTTTTTAAATTAATAAATTATTAATTTATCGATATAATAATATCTCGCTAAATTAATAAAATATATCAACATCAGGTTTTAATGTATATATGTTTGTCTAACATAAAATGTAATAGAAAAACACGTATATATACTTGTGATCTTGTCCATATTAAATAGAGGCTTATTTAACAACTTGTCTTTTAAATCGAGAATGTTCAACTGTCCCATGATTCTAATTATTTTAAGATGACAACTACACATTTTTTTTTTTTTTTTTTATTAATTCGTTCGAGCATATAAATACTGATACCAAATTAAAGACGATGCATGTTCATTTTTGGTTTGAATTAGCTGCATTTAAATAAAATGTTATGAAGATATTTTGTCAAGAATGTGTTAATTTCCTGTTTGTATACCTACATTGATTGCACTTTTAGTGAGGTTGTTTACATGTATTTGAATCTTTCGATTCACGAAGCCAATCTGTAATTACGGCACATGTCACTCAAAATCCACGGGACGGCCCTGAACACTAGTAGTAGTTGCAACAAATTTTTTGGTTTGAACATAACATTAGCAAGAATCAACAACATGTATGTGTTTGTGTAATTGCGTTTATGTTTTGATCAACTATAAGTGGGTAACAGTAGGAGCAAGAAAGCTATTTGCTTAATGTAACAGTAGTACAAACATAACCAAGGAAAGAATCAATACTTTTTGTTTCTGCAACAGATGGATGATGATATTACTCTCATAAAAGTTCAGGATTAGAATTCTAGCTTCTCCTGGTTGTTTTGAAAGCATGCTTTGTTATGTGGGCTGAACATCATTCTTTCTGATAAATGTCTTTTAGTATATATGGCTACTGTGCACTTTCTTAAGGTTGAAACGGTTGCGTTATTGTTGGGAACCTTATCTGTTGTCGAAAGTTAATTTGCAAAAATTATTATTTTTCTATTTCAGAAAGAGGCAGAGGTTAGTGAAGGGAAAAGCAAAGCTGATACTGTCGGAAGCAATCCACAGGGTGATGGAACCGCAAGCAGGTAATTTATTTATCTGTCCCAAAATTATTGTCTCCTATCGACTTTTTCGGTCTTTACTTTTCAACTTTGACTTTAAGTATTTTTTTGTCTATATTACATAATACTTGATACAAAATATATGAACGGATTAAGTTTTAAATGTATTTTCATTTTGTATAATTTTTATCAAAAATTGTATAACATAAACAAAAATATTTATAGTCAAAGTTGAGAAAAAAAGACCGAAAAGGTCAATAGGGGACAATAATTTTGGGACGGAGGTGTATTTATTTATTATTTTTTTCTTTAGCACTCAGCTTAATGTGCAACTGTGCAAGGGGTATATACGAAAAGAAAATATCATTTTAAACTTTGTATAGACCTTTCGCTTGTCGAGTTCTATCTACAGATGTAAATGTCATGTTACTCGTTTATACCCTTTATGATAGTTTGATGACATGTTTTGTTTCTATGTATAGGTATATTATGCACGGCTTAAAATCACGCGAAAAGAATAGAGAGGAAGATGCCGACATGCATGTTGCTCGATCAATTATGCAAAACAAAAAGTTCAGTATATCAGGTCAGGCAGATGATGAGTATGATAATGATGAGGGACCTAAGAGAAAGAAATGGGGTAAAGGTGACAATAATGCTGCTACCATGCCAGCCCGTTTTGAAAAACGTATTTTGACCCAACAGGAACGTTGCAACTTTTGTTTTGAGAACCCTAAGAGACCACGTCATCTTGTTATTGCAATCGCCAATTTCACATATATGATGCTACCTCAGTGGCAGCCTGTTGTACCAGGGCATTGTTGCATATTGCCCATGCAGGTTAGTTTTTCTCATGCTCAAGTATCTCTTTAGTTATTCTTATAAATTAGTTGAGTGTTTTCTGTAATGCTTATCTTTATTTTTCATGCAGCACGATCTAGCCACAAGAAGTGTTGATGATAATGTGTGGGATGAAATACGCAATTTCAAGAAGTGTCTTCTAATGATGTTTGCGAAGCAAGAGAAGGAGGTTGTTTTTCTTGAAACGGTTATGGGGTTGGCAAAGCAGAGCAAACATTGTATGATAGAGTGCATCCCTTTGCCTCCAGAAGTTGCTAAACAGGCCCCTCTTTATTTCAAAAAGGTTTGTGTACTTTTAAATGCAATAAACTTCTAACAAAATTAATGATAGGCTTGGTGCGTTCCGGGACTTGTGGTTTGGTAACTAATGGTCGGTTGTTGTTTGCAGGCAATTGATGAAGTTGAATCGGAATGGAGTCAACACAACGCCAAGAAACTAATCGATACAAGTGAAAAGGGGCTGCGTCACTCAAAACCCCAAGACTTCCCATATTTTCACGTGGAGTTTGGTTTGAAGAAGGGGTATGTTCATGTTATCGATGATGAATCACAGTTCAATAGCAGTTTTGGTGTGAATGTTGTAAGGGGTATGCTTCGTTTGCCTGCAGAAGACATGCATCGGCGCCACCAACGTGACTCTTTAGACACTCAAAAACAAGCTGTTGCAGATTTTCGTTGAGACTGGGACCTTTTTTACTGGACTAAGCAACTTGATTAGATTATACCTGTATTCTTCATAGAAGTTTATCGTATGCATTTGATCATTCTTGATGATTTTTATTCATCTTTCTTTTGTAAAAGCCATTTTTCAGAAGCGTTTCTTGATATCAAGTGCACATATAGAAAGTTAGACTACAAGTTAAATTCCATGATGGTTCTCTAAGCTTTTGGCTGTTTTTCTTATTGATTTCAAGTATTGTGTTTCCATGTTACATTTTTAAGAAATAGATTGTTCTTGCAAACCCACCAGATATGAGAATTTTTTTTTTTGAACATCAGATATGAGAAAATTGATAGTACATGTTCAACAACAAAGAGCCAAGCATAATGGGTTTGGGTCCAAGCCTAGGTGTTTGGCTAAGCTTATATGACAGGCTTACGAGCTTATTAGCTTATATAAAAGGTTTTTGATATGCTTAGAAAGTGTCGCTTCCACAAAAAGGTTGGATTTATGTAACATGTTACAATTACAAATTACTATTGAGTAAAGATCATTTGAGGACCAAACGTTTTTTACATACCAAGGGACTAATCTCCACCCTCCATCTTCCCTCCATCTTTATTTGATCTAATGGATAAGATTAATCCCAACAATTTAAAAAACCCACTTTCATCCTTTTTTTTCAAATATTAATATCTTTCAAACCGTTAATCGTTAAGCGAAAAAAAATATACCGTTACGACGAGCATTTAATTATCTTTCTATAGATAGGCTAATTGATATATTTTCGACAAAAAAAAATTTTTTTGTTTTTTTCACGTTTTTTTTTCGTGGCCGAAAAAATCATATATGATATTACATATAATATCATATATGATATTACATATCATATATGATATGTAATATCATATATGATATTATATGTAAAATCATATATGATATTGCATGATATGCAATATCATATATGATTTTTTTTTCGGCCAGGAAAAAAAACCGTGAAAAAAACGATTTTTTTTTTTTTTTTCGAAAGTATATCAAAGTGCCCGTCTATAGAAAGATAATTAAATGCCCGTCGCGATGGTGTAATTATTTTCGCTTAACGATTAACGGTTTAAGAGATATTTAAATTATAAAAAATGGGTGAAATAATAAAATCCTTTTAATCTCAACCATTGATTTCCTTTTTAGATAGATGGTGGGGATGAGTCCCTTGGTATGTGAGTAATGTTTGGTTTGTAATATAACTCGACTCATTACTATTTTACTTTGAATTATATTCAATATAGCATTTATATTTATCAACCAATGCTTGTATTTATTTATTTATTTATCAACTTAAGTTAAATTGAACATTTGAATTTATCAATTTATTAAGTATAAGCTTATCTAAACATTAACATAAACTTATGAATTTACTAAGCAACTTGATTAGAATAGTGTTGTATTCTCTCAAAATTTATCATCTGTATTTGACCATTCTTGATGATTTTTATTTATCTTTCTTTTGTAAACGCCATTTTTCAGAAGCGTTTCTTGATATCAAGTGCACATATGAAAAGTTAGACTACACGTTGAATTTCATGATGTTTCTATAGGCTTTTGGCTATTTTTGTTATTGATTTCAAGAATTGTGTTTCCATGATGCATTTTAAGCAAAATAGTGCGGTTATGATAATTCATAGTACATGTTCAACAACGAAGGGCCAATTAAATGGATTTGGGTCCAAGCCTAGGTGCTTGGCTAAGGTTATACGAGGGGCTTACAAACTCTAGTAGTACCCATGCATACTAACGAGATTTTATAGCAGCAAATAGTTTGTGATAAAAAATTTTTTATAGTAGCAAATAGTTTGTGATAAAAAAAAGTTTATGGGTTTTAAACGAAAAATAATAAAAGTTTGAGGATTTGGGGATTAAACATAATGTTTTGAAACCCAGTTTGACTCGGGTGGTTCAACCGGTTGAAACATTCTGGTCGAAAAACGGATTAATTTAAACCGGGTCAACCCGACGGGTTGGGTCGAAAAACCGGGTCAACCCGCTGGGTTTGAAGCGTCCCGAGTCAACCCGGTTTTTTGTGTGTATTAATATTTCCTTTTAAAAGATAGGTTTTCGACATTTCTTTTTTTAGTTTCCAAAAAAAAAAAAAAAAAAAGAAAAGAAAAGAAAAAAAAAGTTGAAAACATATCTTGGTTTTTTCCTTTATATAGTACAAATATGTGTTAAATAAGTTTAAACAAACTGCTTGGCCAAGCTTATATGAGTGAGCTTATTAAAATGTGTGCCTTCCAAAAAAAAGTTTGAATTTACATAACATGTTACAATCACAAATTACAATTTTACTTTCATTTATATTCAATTTATCAATCAATGCTCTTTTTAGTGATTTATCTGTTAAATTAAACACTTGAATTTATCAATGTATTAAACATTAAACTAATCTAAATATCAACATAAACTTATTAATTTATGATATGTAAGTCATAAGATATTTATATAACATAAGTGTAAGCTAAATTCAGGTTAAAATAAACAAATAAAAAACATGCTTCTGCACTTTAATTTAAACATTCTCTATATATATTATAGGGCACCGCTTTGAGCACAGTGCTTTAAAAAACTATTTTTTATTGGGCTTCTTGCTGGGTTTCTTTGTTTCACATGTTAAGCCCAAAGGGTGTTGCACAAATATCATATTTCAGCATTGGTTGTTAGTTTCATATTAGGATTCAAGATAGTATCAAGCGAATCAAAATTTCACAAAATTTGGCCCTCACTCACACGATAATTGCTATTATATTACAACCACTATAAACCCTTATCTACACTTTTGGCTAACTATCCTTTCATCCATTGTTGCACTTAACTTTAAAAAAAAAAATTAAAAAAATTATTGCAAAATGATAAAAAAAAATAAAAATAAATAAAAAAATACCCGCTGCGCAGCGGGCACCCTTACTTGTTAATATTAATATGTTTGTTCATCATACACCTAAATAATTTATCTAAAATAGAAAAACGTAAACATTGACATGCTATCTAACAAAAAGATTAAAAGAAACGACAAAATCAAAGTAAATACTAGAATTGAAGGAAAAAAATATATAAAACATTAGTTAACATTCGTCCTAATATTATTGTCCACATTTTTATTTTGAGTTGTGGCAAATTAATTGTCCATTTCTAGAAATAGATAAATAAATTTAATCGAGATTACTAAATCACTCTTACTTGAAATTGTTATTACAAATTTTTATTAATTAGTTAAGAGTAAAATTGTTAATTACAAAAATAAGCGAGAAAAAGTAATACTCTGTAATAAGTATATTTTAATTAAAAAGTTTGTTTTTTGTTGGTGCGGTGGACAATTATTTTGAGAGAGTAGTAAATAGGAGATAAATTAGGTTAGTGAAAAAGAAATAGAAATGGAAGCCCAAAAAAGGAAATCCGTAATCATCTCTTGAGTTTTGTTATTATGTTAAGTTCCCAAAATATACATATACGGTAAATAAACACCCAATAAACGTGAAACAAAACATTTTTAGCGGAATTCAACTCAATAATAAATCATTAAATAAATTGTCTTAATACATTTTCTAAAATTTGAAATACAAATATGGTTTGACTCACACTCAAGGTTATAAATAGCGTGAGACGTGACATGACGTGGCGGTAAGGTCAAGCCTCAAGCCTTAACGTGAAGCGTGGCAGCATGTCGTTTTTAAGACGTGAATTAAGGCGGCAAAAATTATTTATAGATTTATATTATATTTCATTAGTATATCATATTTCATATATATCGAGTTTACAAAAAATGTTATACATAAGCAATAAAGTCAATAAACTCTCTTTACATTTGTAATCTTCTTCAAATACTAGTAAACCCCTAAACGCCAAATACCAGTAAATCTCAAATACGATGCCCAAATTCCAATTACTAGTAAATCCCCTAAACGTCTCAAATACGAGTACACCTTATCGCGCCTTATCGCACCTCATCTCATGCCAAGCCTTAAGACGACGCCTTGGTCTATTGCGTGGCGTGGAGGTGACGCCTCACGTCTTTACGAGGCCTTTGCGGCGCCAAGGCGCGCCTTTTAGAACACTGCACACACTATACAATAAACGTGTTAAGGTTAACACTTTGACTTTCTCAGTTTCACAAAAAATAGTTCAGTAGCTAACTCAACGTAACCTAAATATTTAGCCTAAAAATAAATTCGTAGTTACAACCAATTGCCGAGTATCAAAGGAATTCATAAAAACTATAGTACATTATCAAGCTATTAAACCTTTAATTAACTTAATTAACAATTAAAATAAGTTGAGATGGAACTTAAAAGACTTGAAAAGGCAATTCGACTATAACAATAATTTGATACTGTAATATGTAGTAGTAGTAGTATATAAAAAGTAGGAAGGAAGATACTTTCACTAGGGGATAAGAGCGCTAGGTATCGTTTAGTGCCGTGAGAAAAAAGATATGCCACCTTAGCATTTTTTCTTCATGACACTAGTTTTGGTTATGACACCACAACCACCCTCCCTAGTAAAAAAGTGATGCCGTAAAATAAAGTGGTGACATAGTACACACCCTTGGTCCCCAAAGTGTGTGTGTATATATATATATATATATATATATATATATGAGATTTGCAAGGTTATCTTTATTTTTATAAATTAATTTATGAATTTAGTATTCATATAATTGATTAATAGTTAACTAGCCACGGAGTACTATCTACTCAAGACACAAATAAGCAGACATGATTATTATTTGGGTCAGGCCCAATCAACTACCGTACCCATCTAATAGTATGCAAAATCACAGCCCAATTAATAAGTAAACTTTTACCCTAATATTACTCATTCACTCGCAGCCGCACACAATTATACTCCATCTTCTTCATCCTCTAATTCTTCCTCTCAAAACTGCAAAAAAGAAAAAGAAAAGAAAAAACGCATCACCCAAACAGATCACAACACACAAACAAAAGAGAAACAAACCCACAAAAAAAAAAAAAAAAAAAAAAAAAAAAAAAAAACCCTTTGGCGTGGGCTGGTGGCTTCCCTAGGAACATCAAAATGTCCTCTATTAACAACATAAACCAAATTTCTGATCAATTTCACCCTTCTTGGTAATTTCCTCACACAAAGATCCTCTATAATAACAAAAAAGCTTCCCTAGGAACATCAAAATGTCCTCTATTAACAACATGACGGTGACGTTAAATAAGATATTGAAGATCAACGAAATCGGTTCCGGCATAGTAGTCACAGTGATTGGGCTGTTTACTGCCTATCACCATCACCGATTTCGGTGATCTTCAATATCTCGTTTCCGTCACATCACTTGTAGAAGGTCTGCCGACGACGACGAGGTATGTTTCTTATTTTGAACCTAAGGGCCAAGGCTTCTGATAGTGTAACCAACATAATATACAAAATATAACATGCATTCACGATGCATCCTAAATATATATTATATATATGCAACTAGCTTAAAGACCCGCGAATCCGCTGGGTTTTAAAAAAATATGAAAATGAGATAATAAGAAAACAATGAAAGTAAACATGTCCATTAGATAATACGTGAGTTATGTAACTACTAAAAAAATAAACGTGCATGTATTGTCTTCTCAATAGAGTTGAATAGCAAAGCTACGCAGTTAAAGTCAAATACTTGAGTAATCCCATGTTCAGTCCATGAACACCTAAAAAAGTCAAAGAAAGAGTAAGTTGTTCATAAAGAGTCTATGTAAATTTTAAAAATGGTATAAAACATATAAAGTGCTAAGTGCAGTTATTAAATTTAAACACTTCACTTTAATATCTTGCAAATAGATATGCTTTTTAAACACTTCACTTTAATATCTTGCAAATAAATATGCTTTTGTAACCATTTCTAAGTTTACAATCTAAATACTTTGGTTCCGAATACGTTCATATATATATATTTTTTTAAAAAGCCAGTCTTTTTATGTTTGATAATAATAATAATAATAATAAAACATATTGTAAACAATCATAAAGACTACACATATAACATATTTTTATTGCTCAAATGCAAATATGATATGTGAGTGAATGAATGGACTATGTAATTTCAGTGTTTATCACTTAAAAAGAAGGAAAATACTAGATCCACCAGAAAATCAACCAATCAGCACTCTGCCACGTTAGCGAGTGGTTGAAATTTTGTAAACTTTATGTGGGTGTAGCACACCTCTAAAAAGAATGATATGTTTAATTGCACTAACAATTTATTTTTTACTATACATGAGCATTTTTGCAAACAATAAGCAAAGAACCTAATGGGTAAAAAGACTTATAAAACCAAAGGGCAAGTGGATGAATTTAAAACATCATAAGATGCCATTTAACTAATGTGCTTGATTAAATAAACGTGATCGATGAAAAAACTAAAGAAATGAAGGTTGTGATTATCTTGCCAGTAACCATTAACCAACTTGCATTTGGTCTGCACTTAGTCATTCCCAATTTGAATACTTACCAACTTGCTACTTCCTTGTTATATCACATGTTAATATGCAAAAGGGGACTGATATTTACACGGGGTAAAAGACTTCGTACACAGCAAAATATAGTGAAATGACATTTACGCCCTTGTTCTATTTTTAATCTAATATTGTTGTCGCTTCCACCTTTCCCCGTGAAATCCATCATTGCAACTGAAAATTACATCTTGGTTCACTTGACTAGTGCTACAATTCTATCCATTTTAATTTTACCGGCGCTCTTCCGCTGCCACCACCTAATTCTGATCATACCCTTTTTTTAAAGGTATTTCTATGTCGATTGATGATGCTCTGTTATTTATGGAAGCCTTAAATTAAAGTCTTTTTGAATTTCCATGAACAATTAGACACATTTTCATGTCTCTTGAATCAGATCAAGAAACATCATCATTTAAGGTAATTGTGTGTTGCTCTTTTTTTACAAATAAAATAAAGAGAAGAATTAACATCACTAGAACTTAAATCACGCAGTGCATCACAAGTGTCAGTGGTGAAAGACGCTGGATGATTAAGGGAAGCAGTAAAAAGAGAATGGGTTCTTTGGTCATGGTTTGACACGGGATTAATAATAAGTGGCACAAAGAATTGCGTAAATTGTTGAGGGGTAGTGTCTATTCACAACAAAGTCCTGTGTACAGATAAAAAGTGTCCGTGAAAATATCATCTCCCTATGCAAAATATTTATCACATGTTAATATGCAAATTATTTAGTTTAAATTTCACTTAAGTGTATTAATTAGCAAGTAAAAAATAAATAAATATACTCTTCTATGAGTATATTTCGCGATAAGATTTTTAAAATATTTTTGAGCATTTAGTATGGTGAATCTTATCGCGAAACATGCTCATAGAAGAGTAGTAAAATGGAACACAAAGCCATCTTTTAATGACGAAGCTTATAAGAAAAAGTTCAATGACTAAAACAAAACAAATACAGTAAGTCCCTTGAATAAAACACAATTATTATCTATTCATACAATAAGCAGTATACTGATTAACCAAATAGCTATATATATATATATATATATATATATATATAGCAATCATATGATGAGTAGCAAATAAACAAATGTACCTTGTAAAGTGTGTTTGAACCATGGTATCATAAAACGGGCGCCGCGCCATTCAACTTTCAACGTCAACTTTTTGCGATATTTATTTAGCAATCTCACAAGAACATTGCCCTATCTAGGGCTGAGCATCGGGCCGGATCCCGACCCGTTCCGCCACAACCCGATACAGAAACAAGGTAAAAAACAAAACCGATCCCGAACCGATTGTTAGTCGGGTCGGTTCGGTCGAAGTCGGGATCACTCGGTCGGTTGTCGGGTATAAGAAGTTAAGCCCGAAAATCCACCAAAGTTGTAGCTCAGTAGCATATCCAAACACCCTTTAATGGCCAGTAGGGTGTAGCAAATCCAAACACACCTATAGGCTGTAGCAGATCCAAACACCCTTCACTGACTCAGTTTACACTTTGCAAGTTTGCATTACAAATCCAAATCCAGTCTTACAAAATACAAATACTCACCGACTCAGTTTACACTTCATGAAAAATGTAACCAAATAAGCAACCAAAATACCAAATACAAAATACAAATACTCACCGACTGATTCGTATGTAGGTACAGAAGATGAGATTGATTCACCCCTCGTGTTTGGATGACATTGATCTATTAAATTCTTTTGTTGAGATGAGAATCAATCGTGTTTTTGATTATATTGTTTTGTTCGGTGTTTCTGACTTCTAGTTGTAAAAGGTGTTTCTGACTTCTAGTTGATAAAAACAAAAGGGGCGCCTGATATTTACTAAACCTAATATTCAGTCGGGTTGGCGGGCACTTGCGGGCTTAAGTCGGTTTTTATCCCGACCCGACCCGACCCGATACCGACATATCTCATTTTGTATAACCGAATACCGACCCGATACTTGTCGGTTCGGTGTCGGGATTAAACGGTTAGGTCGGTTTATCGGGACTAATCGGTTTCGGTCGGTTTTGCTCAGCCCTAGCCCCATCTCACCTAACCAAATACAAACAATATCCAATATCAGTACCACAGTATAAAATGGCTTAACAAACACATGTTAGAAATATTTTGCAACATGAAATAACACCTGAGCATAGAGCTTGTCTTGTGACGCATTAAATACTTGCAACCCGAATTCCACGAGAGAAGCAACATCGTCCAATGAAACTTCACTCTTAGCCTTAATAAATCTGCATGATCGAAAATAATGAATATATTGCTGTTTGAAAAGTCGATTCCATCCAATGTAATGATGTATTATTGTAAGCAAACATCACAAAAGGGAATAGTAATTGGGTTCAGACAGAGGCAACCCTACTAATTTGGAATAACCAACTCGTAAAATAATTCTTCAAAATTGCTTATTGCTCGAATAATTAGTATGGAAAAGCAAAATCCCAAACACCCTAAAAACTGTTTATCTGCTGTATCCAAAAGTAGGTTCAATAAGCAATCCCAAACACCCCCTTATTTAAACACTCGTGCAACTAAGGTATCAAATACAAAAATACGCTGTAAATACAGCCATTTCTGATAGTATACCATTAACTACGGCTAGATCTGAAATTTTCACTTAATATAAAGTCTGTGTTTGAAATCCAAGTCCATAAGTCTCAAAATAAGGCGAAATCAAATAAGCATACAAACAAGCTTAAACAAACAAACACCCCCTAAACAATTTCACTAAACTAAACCACAATTCACAGTAAAAACTCAAAACTAACAGTAAAAAAGTCAAAATTGACCACATGATCGCTGTAAACCACATAAAGAAAGTTACTGTAAACAAAATATGCTTACAGGTCAATAGCTGAAATCCATTTAAGAGACCCATAAACAGATAACAGAATTCACAACTCCTTTAAATGATTCCTTCTCCTTCTTCGTCGCTTCAGCAACCGGAGGTGGGAGCCACGCGTTGTACCGATGCATTTTGTGTTACTGTGTGTGTGTGTTTTTGAAGGTGTAATTGGTGTGTGTGATTATATTTATAAAGTGAGCGTGTTGTGATTTCTTTCTGGGCAAGATAGATAGAAGAAGAAATGGGTGACCGGGTATAGCAGGTAGCCGGTTTAGTTTGGTTTTGCAACAAGTTAAGCTGTTTGTTTTGATCTTGTTCGTGTTTTTTTGTTTTTTTTATTGATAGAATGTGGACTTTTGTGGTTGGGGTGGTTTGGTTGAATTTTATGTGATTGAATTATTTATTGGTAACATTAAATGAATGACACTTTTGTCAAGATCAATAATGTGGTTAGTCTTCTTTTCCCTTATTTACCAATAATGAATGTATGTAGAATATAATACTACTTGATATCTATCAAATAAGATGCACCAAGTTCACCTTTTAAGATAACTTATACTTCTCATCTCTTTAATATTCTTTTAATGGTTCTTTAATGATAATTTAAAGTTATTGATTATATCGGTAATCTTATGATAAAACCCGCTAATTATAACACGTTATCAGCATGATGGTTCACAGTTGTTATAATCAAGAAAAGTTTTTATAAAATCGTTTTGATGTAAACATTCTTAAATTGGGATATCAACACTTCGTTGTACAATTTATTACATGTGTACAAATGTTTTAGAAAATAAAGTGATTTCATAGTGGTGTCAACAAGTTACATAATCCATATAACCTGTGTGTAGAATATGTTACACAATTCATAAAACTAAACGCGACATACTTACAAATTTTGAAATCTCAAAAGTTAGTGACAGCTATTAGAATTAAGTATATGAAAGCTTATGACATTTTATTGGACTTTTGAAGATCTTTGGACTACTAACAATTTTCATCTTATTCTTATCCAAATCTTATTATTATCTTACTAATCTTTTATTTATGCAACTAACATTTACTTTATTGCAATTAACTTTTATTTATGCAATTAACATTTACTTATTCAGTAACTAACCTTTATTTATGTTTTAACTGTTATTTATTTAAGTACACTTATATTTATCTCTATATTTACTAATCATTATAACTTGTGTTTATTGCAATGTGCTATGTGAGTTTGTTTCTTATTTATTATTCTTACTGATTTTATAAAAGATTTTATAATATATATATATATATATATATATATATATATATATATATATATATATATATATATATATATATATATGACAACTCTGTAACGGTTGTAAACAGAAACACACAGCTTTACAACGTCTATAATTTTTTGCTATAAATTCAGAGCTACCAATCTACAATTTTTCACAAAAATAAATCATCATCTTTCTTAAATCAAGTTTTGCTCAAAGAAGTTTTCAAAGATGATTCACCCGCTTCTCATTGCCGTCGCCATTATGCTTACCTTACTTCTGATTCCGCTTTTTGAACTATCACCTAATGAATTTGAATTTTTCTTAGTTATGTATTTGTTTGTGGCTCTCCCATTTTATTGTATTGCGTTACTTATTGATATATATGGATTTTAATATTGTCTTTGTTATTTGCTCAATTTGTGTTTAGCGACAAAATGTCAAACATTGAAAAAGTCAAATTTCCACCTCTTGGCATAACTGGAGCAAATTATATACAATGGACAGCAAATGTTAAGAGGCATCTCAAATCAATGGGTGCTTTAGCAACATTACAAGAGGGCAATGAATGCCCAGAGGAAATCAAAGCGAAAGCTGATGTTTTCCTCCATCAACACATGGATGAAATGCTAGAATTTGAATATTCAAATAGTGATGATCCAAGCATTCTATGGAAAGATTTACAAAGCAGATTTGATCAACAAAGGGAAGTTTTACTCCCTTCTGCTAGAGATGAATGGAACAATTTAAGGTTCCAAGATTTTAAAAAAGTTAATGAGTATACCTCTGCTTTCTTCAGAATATGCTCAACACTTAGATTTTGTGGGCAAATTGTTACTGAAGGAGATTTGTTGGAGAAAACTTTCTCCACATTTCATACTTCAAACTTAAACTTGCAACAACAATATCGATTGCAAAAATTTAAAAGATACTCTGAGCTAAATGCAAATCTTCTTGTAGCAGAGAAAAACAATGAATTGCTAATGAAAAATCATCAAACTCGTCCCACCGGATCATTAGCACTTCCAGTGGCAAATGATGTTAACAATAATGATACCAAAAACTTTGGAAGTAAAAGAGGAAGAGGTAACCCTCGTGGACGTGGTCATGGTCATGGCCATTTATGATAAAAACAATGTTAACGGTCACAACCATTTTTTCAATCGAAACAATACTTACCATCGAGGTGGTTATAATGGTCGTGGTCGTGGCCGTGGTCGTGGTCGTAGTCAAAGAAACTACAATTACCATGCTCGACAAGTTAATAATCCTGTTCAAAATAATGAAGCTGGTACCTCTCAAAACCATGGAGGAACCTGTTTCAGATGTGGAAGTAAAAACCACTGGTCAAAAGCTTGTCGCACACCTTCACATCTGTGTGAGCTCTACCAGTCATCTCTTACACTCTGTTCCCGAGTTTTAATATGAAAGAGAAGAAGAGAAAAGACAAAATTGGACAGAAAAGAAGAGAAGAGTAATGTAATTTGTTTTTTTACACCGTGTTCCCGAGTTGTAAGAGAAAAGAAGAGAAAACCGATAGATTTTACAATTATACCATTTGTTACATACAAAATTTATATTTTATTCTTGGGCATTTAAGTCATTGTTTAATTAAAAAGTTTCCAAATATACTTTCCTCCCAAATCATCCCACTTTTGGAAAGAAAGTTTTAGAGAGAAATATAACCCAATTTCCTCTCCTCTTCTTCTCTCTTCTCTCCTGAAAAAACTCTGGAACACAAATTTATTTCGTTTTCTTCCCACTTCTTTTCTCTTCTTTCAAAATTAAAACTCGGGAACGCAGTGTTAAAGGAAGAGAGAAAGAAGTGAACCATGTGGATCAGTTTGACAATACAAATACTGAGCTGAATACCTCAGACTTTTTCAATGACTTGGAAATGTGAAAGAAATGATGTTGGATCTTAATAAATATGTATAATAACTATGTATTTCCTTTCCGTAATTTTGTCTAACTATGTCTAATTAGTTTTTTCTTTTCATGTAAAATATATCAATAAATGAACCTTTTAATAACATCTTTTATATGCACTTATTATTATTTTTATGTTCATATTAGAAGATTAAAGATGAATCTCAATGAAGCACATCACCAAGCAAATAATGGAGACTTATGCATAGCGGATAGTGGTGCCACACACACTATCCTTAAATCCAAGAAATACTTTTCTGAATTAAAACTAACAAAGGGAACTATTGATACTATTTCAGGTCCTACAAACCTGATAGAAGGAGTAGGAAAAACTAATTTAGTGTTACCAAATGGTACACAGCTTTTGATAGAGAATGCTTTATTTTCCCCAAAATCCAAAAGAAACTTGCTAAGTTTCATAAACATATATCATAATGGGTATGATACACAGTTAAGGACTATTGAGAACAATAAGTATTTGAATATCATAAATGATAATCATGTATTGGAAAAGCTGCCAATGCTCCATTCTGGTTTGCATTGTACACTTATTAATGTGCCACAAGCACATATGGCAGCTAGGGAAAGACATTGTGATCCTGGTATATTCAACTTATGGCATGACAGATTAGGCCACCCAGGATCAACAATGATGAAAAGGATAGTCGAAAACACACATGGACATCCCTTGAAAGATCAAAAGTTCCCTAAGTTTGATAAGGTACCCCTATGTACATCTTGTTCTCTAGGAAAACTGATTGCAAGGCCTTCACCACTTAAAGTTGAAAATGAATCACCTATGTTTCTTGAAAGAATTCAAGGTGATATATGTGGCCCAATTCATCCACCTTGTGGACCGTTTAGATACTTCATGGTCTTAATAGATGCAACAAGCAGATGGTCTCATGTCCCCTTATTATCAACTCGTAATGTGGCCTTTGCAAAGTTTCTTGCTCAAATCATTAAATTAAGGGCACATTTTCCAAATTACACAGTTAAAAGAGTGAGACTGGATAATGCAGGGGAATTCACATCACATACTTTTAATGATTATTGCATGTCTATTGGAATTGTTGTTGAACATTCAGTTGCTCATGTTCACACACAAAACGTTTTCTAAACTGTGACATCCTGAATTAAAAGGAGTAAAAGCTTTATTGATGCGTAGTGGTTTTTTGTTTTACGTCAGTTTATCTTTTAGTCTTCCGGAAAGATTAAACCAGAAACTAGTATAACCTCTCGTATAATATAATGTTCCTTCTGTATTGAAGAAAAATGCATTTTTGACTTCTGTGGTCATACTTCAACTATTTAGATCCGAATCTAATATGCACATTTACACATTGTGAAATCATCGGCCCTATTCTATATGTAGTATCTGTTACTAAGTTTACTTTAGTTAATAAAGCTTTCTCACAAAGTTAAGATAGAGGTTTCGAAGTCGCAAATTTGGTTTGGTTGACCCCAAGAGTCAAACACTGTATTTTTTTTCTTTGTTGCAGCAGTTAACTTGTCGCTCTTCTTTCACAACTGACAGTCTGACACATGCAATCAATTCACATCTCTGGTAAATATTTCACATATTGGGCGGTTAATCATTTATGTACTCAAAGCGTGTCTTTCAGGATGGGTTAACCCAATAACTGCAATAACGTGATATTTTATGGGTTCTTACCTACAAATCTGACCCAAGTGTTATTAGAGACTGAACACATTACATGCAGAAGAAACAATATCTGCTCCGTTTCATTCTACTATAGATTCACTATACGGAGGTAGCCCTTGTGTGAGTCTATGCTAAATGTAATTCTGTTTTGTATCAGATTTTAGACAAACTACAACAGATTATGCTGAATGCTAATAAAATATAATTTTTCAGTTTTTTTTTAGTTGGTTTTGTCATAAAAAGATTGCACAAATACTAGAGTCGAGTTCCATAGTTCACCTGTTTGGGTTATAAGTGGTTTATTTTGATGGAAGATATATATTGCAACCAGGAGCTTAACAAACAGTCCATATTAAACATCGTGTACTATGTTGAGTTCTATGCCTTATATTCATCTCGTGAACATAATTAAGTATTATTGTTGCATATCATGTTTAAGACATAAAATCATAGTCCAGGGTGCTGTAGTCAGCAATAATTGTTGATAGTGTTGGTTATAAAGACTAACATAAGTGTAGTGACAAGAATAGTTTTGAATGATTGATTGGTTGAAGGGATACACAAAATCATTCCTTAAGATAATAACAATGCATTACTAGTTCTTAGCATTTATTCTTGTTAACATTATATCTTGACTTAATATAAGCGTAATTTTCCTACTACTTCCATATCTGTTGTGTTTATAATATTTAGAAGATTTTTAGACCAACATTTTTAAATAAAGATTTTTAACACACATATTATAATAAAGTTATCATCTACATACTTGAAATACCAACTACCAGGAGCACCCTTCAAAGTTTATACATTCATAATGATGGACAAATCCATACTTTAGTCTCAAGAACATTTAAATTAGAAAAAGCTGTATGCAATCATGGATTTTTCATGATGGCACCCAACCGATGGAATTCTTCCAGCAAAACGCTTGTTAGGCCGCTACGATTACTTGACCAACATTCCTTTATATAACTGTCCTTGACTATGTTCATCATGAGATTTCACCATCTGATCATGAAGCTATTTCGGTATGTGTACACACTCCACTTTCGTTGATACTAGATTTTTATTTATTTTTCATAAGTTCATCAAAAGTTTGTATGTATGTCTGTATGAAGGATCAAGTAAAGAGAATGTTAAGGTTGTCCACAGAAGGAGAGGAACATGTTGAAAGATTCCAGAGCTTACATTTAGATGCTGCCAAAAGAGGTTTTGGTCGTCTATTTCGTAATCCTACATTGTTTGAAGATATTGTTAAAAGCATTCTCCTTGTGGTTGTCGGTATGTTCTGTCTACAATTTGAATCAATCTTTTTTGTTTATATTATCAATACATAATTACTAATGTAAGACTAATGATAAAGGTCTTTATTAATATAAACCAATTGATTCTTGCAGATTCAAAGATACTTTAGAGATGGCGGAAAAACTTTGCATCCTTACAAAACGGCTACTAAGTGTTTAAAGAAAGAGGTAAGAAACCGGAATCCTCATTGGGTAATTTTCCGAGCCCACAAGAGCTACCAAGACTCGACTTAAAAGATTTGGGCACCTGCTGTTTGGGCTATAGAGGTGCGACAATTTTAAAGTTAGCAAAGGATGTCATGAATGGCGAGATCAATTTGCTTGACTTGGAGAATCTTTCTGATGCGGATAAATTGTATAACAAGTAGACATATCAAACAGGTTCATACTTTAATCATCTTTCTTAACAAATCACTTTAATTTGATACATCTTGCTTGATCAAGTTCCATTGTATGTACATTGGTGCCATATTAATAGAAATAGAAATTGAGAGTTTGACTTCATGATCGCTCTAATAGATGCCTAGAGCCCTAGACGGTTAAGTGATGCTGTTTAATGTTTTACGAACTAATCATATGGAATATAATGACTGTCCAGAATGTGTATGGACATAGGTGACAACATATTTACACTGATATGCGCTAATCATCAAGGTAACTAGGCTAGTATATTTTCTTGCCCTTCGTATATCTATAACACATGTTTTAATTCATGATGTCAGGTCCACCAAAGACGAGTGTTCGAAGAAAAATGTAGAGGCAATAGTTAAGGAGATATATGACAAGTATGCACCATTTCAGACGCTTTCTGGTACCACAATTCTCCATTCATGTTAAATCCCTCGTAATATATCATATATGTGTGTGTATGTTTTGAGGCTTGACGTGCGTTTGATGTAACAAGGTTGGAATTATTTGCACCATTTCAGACACTCGCTAACGATTTTAAATGTCTTTCTAATATATATTTATCATCACTAAAACATAAAAGAGATATATGTACATTATTTGCACCAATAAATACAATTCCAGAACTCGATGAAACGTTTTGAATCATATAAAGATGATCGGGAGTATAAAGATGGTGTAGTAAGTTATAGATGTCCTGAACATTGATTCTTTTGGGTTTGTTAGATATTAGAATAATCATGTTCTTAGACCTGCAGAGGGATTTGTTTATAACTTATAGATAGTTGATTATAAGAGTATAAATACTCATCATTTCATGTGAAATCTATACTACATTATAATGCATTTGGGACTATTCTATAATTACAAAGACTTAAAATTCAGACTTTTTTTCTTGCTTATTATGGAAATATTTCAAAATTATTTGTTAGGAAAACAAGTTGGTTAGGAAGCGGTTGGTTGTTCAAACTAAAATTATTTGGCTTAACCATCTCTAATATCTCTACTTATAAAGCATGAAGATAACTAAACGTGTAACCAAATAACGCAAAATATAATCACACGGTACCCGCCGCCGTATTGCGCGGGTACCGTTCTAGTAATAGAAAATACATACGTTGAAACATCTCTCTCATTTCTATATCACATGTTGCACATGCTTATACACACTTATACACACTGACACGAACAAAGCTCATATAAAAGTAATAAAGACTCGAACGATAAAAGAGATCGCATGTTATGTATGTCATCTCTGCTACATTGTTTTGGACTCTTTAGCGCTATCGAAACAATATAGTCTTCAATTCCCAATTCATGAGGAGAAGTGATATTTTTTATTGTATTCATTTGTTTTCTTTTTCTTATATTAAGTATAGAGGTGCTAAGATTCATACTTGGAATGATTGGTTAAAGTATCATTTGTAATTTCTAGCTCCTTGCTAGAGATTCTGATGGAAATTACCAGTGCATTAGTATTGGTTTGATCACAACCTTGGTCCTAGAAACTTATGCCACTTGTAGTATTCGAGAGTCTTTATTTTTATTTTTTTGAATCTCAAAATTTATAAATAAATGAACTTCACAGCATGCCTAGACAAGAGTAGTACTAACGTAAGTGACTAGTTAGAAAATCTTCGATCTCGACCTCCATATTACTTCAAAGTACTTCTTTCACAACTTTTTCATGGGTCAATGTTCCCCATCTTGTGTAAAAAATTCAAAAAATTTCTAGAACTATTTATTATTTTCTATCATTTTTATACTTCTCACGACAAAAGGCCTATTTATTTGAATGTCCACTTAAAACGTGTCCAATTAATGCTTATGTCTTAGGAATTAATTGAGAAGGGTATTTATTGCGTGAATCGAAAACTTCTTTCACAACTTTTTCATGGGTCAATGTTCCCCATCTTGTGTAAATATTTCAAAAATTTTCTAGAACTATTTATTTTTTTCTATCATTTTTATACTTCTCATGACAAAAGGCCTATTTATTTGAATGTCCACTTAAAACGTGTCCAATTAATGCTTATGTCGTAGGAATGAATTGAGAAGGGTATTTATTGCGTGAATTCGTTATTGGGTGGGCTATCGACATTCAGATAGACATCGCTCACTAAGGTTAGTTTATAAACGTGAGACTGACCAACCGCAATAGGTAATAAGGAAGACTCCATTGCATTAGACAAGTAAGTGACATTCGGCAAACATAGCAAGAAAATAACTAGAGAGTAATTGAATTCTATATGTTTTTCCTCTTATAACAAGTTCACCTCCAATTTACTTTTCTTGTTATATAGTTTAATTTGATAGATATGTTTTAATTGGTTGTACAATGTGAATAAATCATTGTACTTTTAAGTAATGGATAATGTTTTGAAACCCGGTTCAACCCGGGTGGTTCAATCAGTTGAACCGTTCTGGTCGAAAAATGGGTCGATTTAAACCGGGTCAACTTGCTAGGTTGGGTCGAAAACGGGTCAAATTAAACTGGGTCAACCCGCCGGGTTTGAAGCGTCTCGGGTCAACCCGGTTTGTGTTTTAATTGGTTGTATTTAATTTGGTAGATATGTTTTTAATTGGTTGTACAATGTGAATAAATCATTGTACATTTTTAAGTAATGGATAATGTTTTGAAACCCGGTTCGACCCGGTTGGTTCAACCCGGTTGAACCGTTCCGGTCGAAAAATTGGTCGAGTTAAACCGGGTCAACTTGCTAGGTTGAGTCGAAAACGGGTCAAATTAAACTGGGTCAACCCGCCGGGTTTGAAGCGTCCCGGGTCAACACAGTTTGTGTTTTAATTGGTTGTTTTTAATTTGGTAGATATGTTTTTAATTGGTTGTACAATGTGAATAAATCATTGTACATTTTTAAGTAATAGATAATGTTTTGAAACCCGGTTCGACCCGGGTGGTTCAACTGGTTGAACCGTTCCGGTCGAAAAACGGGTTTGAAGCGTCCCGGGTCAACCCGGTTTGTGTTTTAATTGGTTGTATTTAATTTGGTAGATATGTTTTTAATTGGTTGTACAATGTGAATAAATCATTGTACTTTTAAGTAATGGATAATGTTTTGAAACCCGGTTCGACACGGGTGGTTCAACCGGTTGAACCGTTCCGGTCGAAAAGTAGGTCGATTTAAACCGGGTCAACTTGTTAGGTTGGGTCGAAAACGGGTCAAATTAAACTGGGTCAACCCACCGGGTTTTAAGCGTCCCGGGTCAACCCGATTTGTCTTTGAATTGGTTGTATTTAAACCGGGTCAACTTGCTAGGTTGGGTCGAAAACGGGTCAAATTAAGTTGGGTCAACCCGCCGGGTTTGAAGCGTCCCGGGTCAACCCGATTTGTGTTTGAATTGGTTGTATTTAGTTTGGTAGATATGCTTTAATTTGGTTGTACAATGTGAATAAATAATTGTATTTTTAAGTATTTGGGTGTTTTAATAAGACTATTAATTACATTTCATTTTCTCTCTCATTTGACCATTGTTGAAAACTCAACATTCTACATTGACCATTTTTACATTATATGTAGTGTATATATATATACATATATATATATATATATATATATATATATATATATATATATATATATATATATATATATATATATATATACACACATATATATATATATAGAGTTAGGATCAAATAAGAAGAAAACTTAAAGATGATCCTAACAGTAAGAATGTACCATAAAGTAGGTTCTTCTATTTGTGAAGGGTAAATGGCCTAGGTGGATGGTGTATGATGAGGGGAATAGAGAGGAATGAAAGATGATCCTTCTTGGTCCTCTCAATACACCGTCAAGGAGGTAATGGGTGGGCTTCCCTCAAGGTGAGTGTTTCTAAGCAATTGAAGCCATTTTTAAGAGATGGAAATGTAGATTGCTTGGAAGAGCCCTTGATTGGAAGGGTTATGGGTGCCTAGTGATGCCTCTCTCCTATTCTACTTTGTTTACTGTGGTGGCAGGTTGAGTGATCATGGTGGAAAGGAGATGGGGAAATGTAGCTAGATGGTATGGTGCATAAAAAAAAAGGTAAATGGAGTTGGATAATTAGTTTCTCAAGTGAAGGATATACATATATATGTTGTTTTGTTAGACAATATGTTTTGTGAGAGATGTAGCTTTATCAGTGTTGTATTAGATATAGTGAGTAGTGTGTAGTTGTATCTGTTATGGGAATGCCCATTTCCGTTTTGATATTCTTATGTCTTTGTATAGAAATGTTTGGAAGTTAATATAAAAATTTACCTTTGCACCAAAAAAAAAGAGAAGAAAACTTAAAATAAGAATGATAAGAAGAAACCACAATCACTCATTTCAGATGCATCTACAAAAATGGATGCATCTCCCCTTAAAATTCTCCCTCCTATTTGAAATGTGTTGGTAGAAATCCTTCTTATTCTTTCTATTTTAGTTTTTCTTCTTACCGGATCCCTACCCTATATATATATATATATATATATATATATATATATATATATATATATATATATATATATATATATATATATATATATATATATATTAGATTTGCAAGGTTATCTTTATTTTTATAAATTAATTTATGAATTTAGTATTCATATAATTGATTAATAGTTAACTAGCTACGCAGTACTATCTACACAAGACACAAATAAGCAGACATGATGTTTATTTGGGTCAGGCCCAATCAACTACCGTACCCATCTAATAGTAACTTTTACCCTAGTTTTTACTCATTCACTCGCAGCCGCACACAATTATACTCCATCTTCTTCATCCTCTGATTCTTCCTCTCAAAACTGCAAAAAAGAAAAAGAAAAAGAAAAGAAAAAACGCATCACCCAAACAGATCACAACACACAAACAAAAGAGAAACAAACCCACCAAAAAAAAAAAAAAAAAAAAAACCTTTGGCGTGGGCTGGTGGCTTCCCTAGGAACATCAAAATGTCCTCTATTAACATCATAAACCAAATTTCTGATCAATTTCAACCTTCTTGGTAATTTCCTCACACACAAAGATCCTGTATAATAACAAAAAAGCTTCCCTAGGAACATCAAAATGTCCTCTATTAACAACATGACGGTGACGTTAAATAAGATATTGAAGATCATCGAAATCGGTTCCGGCATAGTAGTCACAGTGATTGGGCTGTTTACTGCCTATCACCATAACCGATTTCGCTGATCTTCAATATCTCGTTTCCGTCACATCACTTGTAGAAGGTCTGCCGACGACGACGAGGTATGTTTCTTATTTTGAACCTAAGGGCCAAGGCTTCTGATAGTGTAACCAACATAATATACAAAATATAACATGCATTCACGATGCATCCAAAATATATATTATATATATGCAACTAGCTTAAAGACCCGCGAATCCGCTGGGTTTTAAAAAAATATGAAAATGAGATAATAAGAAAACAATGAAAGTAAACATGTCCATTAGATAATACGTGAGTTATGTAACTACTAAAAAAATAAACGTGCATGTATTGTCTTTTCAATAGAGTTGAATAGCAAAGCTACGCAGTTAAAGTCAAACACTTGAGTAATCCCATGTTCAGTCCATGAACACCTAAAAAAGTCAAAGAAAGAGTAAGTTGTTCATAAGAGTCTATGTAAATTTTAAAAATGGTATAAAACATATAAAGTGCTAAGTGCAGTTATTAAATTTAAACACTTCACTTTAATATCTTGCAAATAAATATGCTTTTGTAACCATTTCTAAGTTTACAATCTAAATACTTTGGTTCCGAATATGTTCATATATATATATATATTTTTAAAAAGCCAGTCTTTTTATGTTTGATAATAATAATAAAACATATTGTAAACAATCATAAAGACTACAAACATATAACATATTTTTATTGCTCAAATGCAAATATGATATGTGAGTGAATGAATGGACTATGTAATTTCAGTGTTTATCACTTAAAAAGAAGGAAAATACTAGATCCACCAGAAAATCAACCAATCAGCACTCTGCCACGTTAGCGAGTGGCTGAAATTTTGTAAACTTTATGTGGGTGTAGCACACCTCTAAAAAGAATGATATGTTTAATTGCACTAACAATTTATTTATTTATTTTTTACTATACATGAGCATTTTTGCAAACAATAAGCAAAGAACCTAATGGGTAAAAAGACTTATAAAACCAAAGGGCAAGTGGATGAATTTAAAACATCATAAGATGCCATTTAACTAATGTGCTTGATTAAATAAACGTGATCGATGAAAAAACTAAAGAAATGAAGGTTGTGATTATCTTGCCAGTAACCATTAACCAACTTGCATTTGGTCTGCACTTAGTCATTCCCAATTTGAATACTTACCAACTTGCTACTTCCTTGTTATATCACATGTTAATATGCAAAAGGGGACTGATATTTACACGGGGTAAAATACTTCGTACAAAGCAAAATATAGTGAAATGACATTTACGCCCTTGTTCTATTTTTAATCTAATATTGTTGTCGCTTCCACCTTTCCCCGTGAAATCCATCATTGCAACTGAAAATTACATCTTGGTTCACTTGACTAGTGCTACAATTCTATCCATTTTAATTTTACCGGCGCTCTTCCGCTGCCACCACCTGATTCTGATCATACCCTTTTTTTTAAAGGTATTTCTATGTCGATTGATGATGCTCTGTTATTTATGGAAGCCTTAAATTAAAGTCTTTTTGAATTTCCATGAACAATTAGACACATTTTCATGTCTCTTGAATCAAATCAAGAAACATCATCATTTAAGGTAATTGTGTGTTGCTCTTTTTTTACAAATAAAATAAAGAGAAGAATTAACATCACTAGAACTTAAATCACGCAGTGCATCACAAGTGTCAGTGGTGAAAGACGCTGGATGATTAAGGGAAGCAGTAAAAAGAGAATGGGTTCTTTGGTCATGGTTTGACACGGGATTAATAATAAGTGGCACAAAGAATTGCGTAAATTGTTGAGGGGTAGTGTCTATTCACAACAAAGTCCTGTGTACGGATAAAAAGTGTCCGTGAAAATATCATCTCCCTATGCAAAATATTTATCACATGTTAATATGCAAATTATTTAGTTTAAATTTCACTTAAGTGTATTAATTAGCAAGTAAAAAATAAATAAATATACTCTTCTATGAGTATATTTCGCGATAAGATTTTTAAAATATTTTTGAGCATTTAGTATGGTGAATCTTATCGCGAAACATGCTCATAGAAGAGTAGTAAAATGGAACACAAAGCCATCTTTTAATGACGAAGCTTATAAGAAAAAGTTCAATGACTAAAACAAAACAAATACAGTAAGTCCCTTGAATAAAACACAATTATTATCTATTCATACAAAGTAGGAAGGAATATACTTTTGGTAGGGGTTAAGAGCTAGGTATCGATTGGTACGGTGAGAAAAAGTGATGCCACATCAACACTTTTTCTCCATGACACTAGTTTTTGGCTATGACACCACAACCTCCCTAGTAAAAAAGTGATACCGTAAAATAAAGTGGTGCCATGGTACACCCTTGGTCCCCAACGTTTATATATATATATATATATATATATATATATATATATATATATATATATATATATATATATATATATATATATATATATATATATATATATATATGAGATTTGCAATGTTATCTTTATTTTTATAAATTAATTTATGAATTTAGTATTCATATAATTGATTAATACTACAGTAGTTAACTAGCTACTATCTTCACAAGACACAAATAAGCAGACATGATGTTTATTTGGGTCAGGCCCAATCAACTACCGTACCCATCTAATAGTAACTTTTACCCTAGTTTTTACTCATTCACTCGCAGCCGCACACAATTATACTCCATCTTCTTCATCCTCTGATTCTTCCTCTCAAAACTGCAAAAAAGAAAAAGAAAAAGAAAAGAAAAAACGCATCACCCAAACAGATCACAACACACAAACAAAAGAGAAACAAACCCACCAAAAAAAAAAAAAAAAAACCTTTGGCGTGGGCTGGTGGCTTCCCTAGGAACATCAAAATGTCCTCTATTAACATCATAAACCAAATTTCTGATCAATTTCACCCTTCTTGGTAATTTCCTCTCACACAAAGATCCTGTATAATAACAAAAACGCTTCCCTAGGAACATCAAAATGTCCTCTATTAACAACATGACGGTGACGTTAAATAAGATATTGAAGATCATCGAAATCGGTTCCGGCATAGTAGTCACAGTGATTGGGCTGTTTACTGCCTATCACCATAACCGATTTCGCTGATCTTCAATATCTCGTTTCCGTCACATCACTTGTAGAAGGTCTGCCGACGACGACGAGGTATGTTTCTTATTTTGAACCTAAGGGCCAAGGCTTCTGATAGTGTAACCAACATAATACTCCCTCCGTCCCTTATTTATTTATTTATTTTTTGCTATACATGAGCATTTTTGCAAACAATAAGCAAAGAACCTAATGGGTAAAAAGACTTATAAAACCAAAGGGCAAGTGGATGAATTTAAAACATCATAAGCCATTTAACTAATGTGCTTGATTAAATAAACGTGATCGATGAAAAAACTAAAGAAATGAAGGTTGTGATTATCTTGCCAGTAACCATTAACCAACTTGCATTTGGTCTGCACTTAGTCATTCCCAATTTGAATACTTACCAACTTGCTGCTTCCTTGTTATATCACATGTTAATATGCAAAAGGGGACTGATATTTACACGGAGTAAAATACTTCGTACACAGCAAAATATAGTGAAATGACATTTACACCCTTGTTCTATTTTTAATCTAATATTGTCGTCGCTTCCACCTTTCCCCGTGAAATCCATCATTGCAACTGAAAATTACATCTTGGTTCACTTGACTGGTGCTACAATTCTATCCATTTTAATTTTACCGGCGCTCTTCCGCTGCCAGCCACCACCTGATTCTGATCATACCTTTTTTTTAAACATATTTCTATGTTGATTGACGATGCTCTGTTATTTATGGAAGCCTTAAATTAAAGCCTTTTTTTAACGTATTTCTATGTCGATTGATGGTGCTACAATTAGACACATTTTCATGTCTCTTGAATCAGATCAAGAAACATCATCATTTAAGGTAATTGTGTGTTGCTCTTTTTTTACAAATAAAATAAAGAGAAGAATTAACATCACTAGAACTTAAATCACGCAGTGCATCAGTGACAAGTGTCGGTGGTGAAAGACGCTGGATGATTAAGGGAAGCAGTAAAAAGAGAATGGGTTCTTTGGTCATGGTTTGACACGGGATTAATAATAAGTGGCACAAAGAATTGCGTAAATTGTTGAGGGGTACAAAGTCCTGTGTACGGATAAAAAGTGTCCGTGAAATATCATCTCCCTATGCAAAATATTTATCACATGTTAATATGCAAATTATTTAGTTTAAATTTCACTTAAGTGTATTAATTAGCAAGTAAAAAATAAATAAATATACTCTTCTATGAGTATGTTTCGCGATAAGATTTTTAAAATATTTTTGAGCATTTAGTATGGTGAATCTTATCGCGAAACATGCTCATAGAAGAGTAGTAAAATGGAACACAAAGCCATCTTTTAATGACGAAGCTTATAAGAAAAAGTTCAATGACTAAATCAAAACAAATACAGTAAGTCCCTTGAATAAAACACAATTATTATCTATATACTGATTAACCAAATATATATATATATATATATATATATATATATATATATATATATATATATATATATATATATATATATTTCATAGCTTTTTTTAGACTTCTGGACTTGTATAAACTTATATAAGCCCACAAGTCTCAAAATAAGCCGAAAAATTAGGGCTTACGAAATAAAGATTTCGGCTTACTTT
The DNA here is from genome assembly GCA_030686995.1 of Artemisia argyi. Classification (NCBI taxonomy): domain Eukaryota; kingdom Viridiplantae; phylum Streptophyta; class Magnoliopsida; order Asterales; family Asteraceae; genus Artemisia; species Artemisia argyi. The sequence continues at coordinate 7,449,409 of CM060696.1, forward strand.
TCATAAGCCCTAATTTTTTGGCTTATTTTGAGACTTTTGAGCTTATATAAGCTCACAAGTCGCAAAATAAGCCAGAAAATTCATAAGCCTAAATGGGCCCTTAGGTTTCATAAGCTTAGCCTAATAGGCCCCTACTTTTATTTGTATTCATCATGTGAAATTAACAAAATAATCTCACAGTTGATGAAAATGGATACACGGGGCAAGAGTGCTATAAATGGTATGATTTCGTTTCCTATTTTTGAGATGATTATTATTATTTTTATAAATACTTTCAACATATAACGTTGCTTGCTTGCTTGCTTTATGTTGCTCTACCGGAAATGGTGGTACTGCTAATGGGGTATGCTCTGCAGGAAATGGTGAACTGCTAATAAGGTATGCTCTGCAGGAAGTGGTGGTACTGCTAATGAGGTATGCTCTGCAGGAAGTGGCTATCCGGAAGAAGAGAGTGATGGAGCCAAATCTAGAGATAGTAATCTGCAGTCTACTTCTATAGTAGGAGACCAATAGAAGAGCTCGATTTTGCCACGTAGGCGAAATCAAGCGACGTGATTGGTTAATAAAAAATCAAAATTGAATTGATTTTGGTCAAACTTTAATAAATTTGGTGGAGAAATTTGATTGAGAAAAGAAAAACACAAATATTTGTGTCAAATTTGTGAAACATAAACTTAAAAAAAGATGAAGTAATTAATAAAACATTAATGGTTGAATTTTACATAAAATATAGGGAGTTAAGTGAAATTACAAGTTTCCATATTTTTTAATAGCTTTAGAAAAAAAAAACAAATAACCCCTTACACTTTATACCTTCTATACTTTTTAATATAACTTTGTTTAAAATGACATGAGTATTAGTATTAGTTTCAAACTTTAATTTATTAAAATTACAAAATTTTGTAAATATACAAATTAGATTTAATATACGTTAAATTTTTTTTAAACTAATTTTAGTTTAGACTTTCATCCATTAAGATATTTTTTTTTACTATAGACGTTAAATAATGACTCATGTTATTTTATTTTAATAGTTTAATTTATATGTACCCGAGCTTGAATATTAAATACGACTAAACTATTGTTAACGGGAATATGAATATCAAATGTAAGCACGGGTTACTGTGATATGAAAATAAATATACGTTATTGTACTCATAACAACGACTCATGAACTTCTTATTTAAAGTTTATATATGGATATCCAAAAAAAAATTTAAAAAACCTTTAAGGAGAATATTTTAAAAAATGATATAAATAGTTAAAGTTAAACAATAACATCAACCTCAACATCGATGTCAGTTAAACAAAGTTAAATCTTTCAACCAACAAATTTTTTTACAAAATATTATTGTAATAGATATTAATACATAATAAAAAATCCTGAACAATTATTAGTTATACTTATATTACAATTTTCACGGGTCAATTCTTATGTCTATATATTAAACTAAAATTTTAAAATAAATGTGATTCATATGTAAACACTGTACGTGCACGGGACTTATAGCTAGTTAACACGACGCCTAACTTTTTTTATTAACTGTTCATTTTTTTAGACATAAGATGACGAATCGGTACCAGCTCGTCATCTTCAAGAAGAGTCTTGTGCCAAAGAGGTATGCTTTTACTTCCTCTTAAAGTCATTCGTGTTTCGTTGTTCGATTAACAAAATATATCTTTTTCTATTTTGAACCTAAGGGCTCATTTGGGCTTATATTTCACAAGCCCTAATTTCAAGGCTTTTTTTAGACTTCTGGGCTTTTATAAACTTATATAAGCTCACAAGTCTCAAAATAATCCGAAAAATTAAGGCTTATAAAATATAAATTTCGGCTTATTTTTCATAAGCTCTAATTTTTCGGCTTATTTTGAGACTTGTGAGTTTATGTAAGCTCACAAGTTGCAAAATAAGCCAGAAAATTAGGGCTTATGAAATATAGCTACTTTCAAAGTCCTCGAACTAAGTTGAAATAAATAGAAAAGAAATCACTCATTCCCCTCACAGGCGATCAAGGAGAAATTAAGCTGTTTATGATCCATTTTGTGCAACTATCAGGATTTATGTTTCATAGCGAGCAAACATTGTACAACTTTCAGAATTTATGTATTGATCTTGATGAAAATAGCTACTTTCAAGCATGAATAATTGCTTGCTGTTGTCGGGTTGATTGTAGATTACTTGCGAGTCTTTGAAAACCATATGTTGTTACCTTCTGTTTGTTAACTTGGGTACCTCAGTTTAATCCCATATCCTCCTCAGTCCTCACGTTGTTAACACACCGATTGTCAGATTGTGTAGATGCAATACGAATTACATCATCAACAATTTTAGAGATTTTATTTATTTTTATTATTTTATTTATTTTTTTAATTCCAAAAGGTTACATCTGCTAACATTTCTATATCCATGTAATCGGAGTCCGTTGTTAGTGTTGAACTTTATTGATTCATGCTGTTTGTACAATCTTATTTGGTTGTTACATTGTTGACTAATTGGACCTAATCAAATCAGGTCTAAGTAGTTTTGGTGTATTTTCCTCGTTTTCCATCATATACTTGTTATGCTCAGTAACTGAAGCTACTTGTTCTTTTTCATTCCAGCTGATGCAAGGCAATTGGTCCAACAAGCAAGGAATGTGGCCGCCAAGTTCCGTTTCAATTACGGATTTGAGATGCCTGTTGACGCACTGGCTAGATGGTAATCCTGTTACTTTGCACCCTGTTTATTTTGTTGGTAATTATAAAATTATGCACGTGCTTTTTGGTAAGATGTGTCATGTCCATACTGTATTTTGTTGTGAGTGCCGTGAATAAGCTGCTATCACAATTGCAAGGTCTTTGTCATATGAGTTACATACACTGTATCAAGTCTGTTTGCTAATTGTTTTTGTAAAATTACGTGTTACAGGATTGAAGGCACATCCCAAGTTGGAGTGGGTATGTTTCTTACTAATTTATCATTTGAATACTGTTCAGTCTGTATTACTCAGATTTATTATGACTTGTGAACGAACTTTTACTTGTTCAGCTATCTGTGTTGCTTATCTTGTCTGTTGCCTAATATTTCATATATATCCACTGCAGTGACTATGGTTTTGGGTATTGATGATGGAAATGGACCCAAGCTCTTTAAATGTGATCCAGCTGGACACTTCTTTGGTCATAAGGTGTGAATTTTTCTATTTATATGGATGTCAATATTTATCAATTTAGTAAATTATGATCTGGCATGTAGTATTTTTGGAGCAATGTCATAAGAGGTGCTTTATGTTTTCCTATCCATGATCTGAATTTTTTTCATGGAATATTTGCAGGCAACAAGTGCTGGCTGGAAAGAGCTAGAGGCAATTAATTTATTGGAAAAGAAAATGAAAAATGATCCTGAATTTTCTTATGACGAGACTGTACAGGTGCGTTATTCTGTTTCTGTTTTAGGAAAAAAGAACTTTGTAAAAAATGTTCCAAGTTTAAGAAAACCAGGCTAATTATCGAATTCTTAATAGAATCTAACATAATGTATTCTATAACTATGGTTGTGCAGACTGCAATTTCTGCTTTGCAATCTGTTCTACAAGAAGACTTCAAGGCCAATGAGATTGAGGTATAAATATCTACCCCGTATCCATTTAAGGCTTCATACGATATGTTGTGCACAAAGTCCACCTTAAAGGCTTAAAACATAGTAATGTTGCAGCTCCTTTATTAAAATAAATAAATAAATAAATGATGGTTAACATATAATGGTAAGATAATTATCAACGCATCTATGATCCTCACAAGATTTTACGGAAGTTTCTCTTTTTCTGGCTGTATCATATCGCCTAGGGTAAGACCAGGCTTAAAGTGGCTGGTCTTAGGCTTAACAGGATTTTCTTTTGAGGGTCTTCTTTAGACCTTTTGGGGCTGTATCTAGTAAGGGGCATGACCAAATGCTCGTGTGTGCATATCTGTATATTAAGTTTGTTGGTATGATAACAAGGGACTTAATGGTTTTCGTGGACAGGTCGGAGTTGTGCGAAAGGAGAATCCAGCTTTTCACGTGTTCTCTATCGAGGAAATTTACGAGCACCTGACTGCCATCAGCGAGCGTGACTAGATTTTAAGTGATTGGGACTATTTTCATGTTAATGTCACTATGTTGCTTGAATTGGAAGAATGTTATTTAGAATTCGCAACAATGTTGTTCTTGACTTGCATCCTGTTTTCACACTTTTTTATTTGCATTGGTGATGTAGTTTATTTTACTTCAAACGTGTTAAAGTTATGACGTATCGCAACTTATTTTGATTGAAATAGTACAGCAGGAGCAATCTGGAGTTCTTGACTCTTTATTTTGGACTTCTAAAAAGTCACTATTACCATAATCTTACTTCTGCATCACGCGGTATTTACATATGTAATTTTCATGGCGTTTGCTACTCTACCTGAAGAAGCTTGTATATATCATGTCGCCTGTGTTTTTGCAAGTGTTTTTGTACTGGGATACGCTGCCTAGATCGTAAGAAACATTGTCAGATAACATCAAGTTTTATGTAAACTACAGTAAAAGGGTATGTTATATGTGTATGCAATCACTTGTGGTGATTTATTGCGGAAAGATCAATCTCAGCAATCAGTACCCCTTCCTCATGTTCTAGTTTGCCAACAACTTCACCATCCTGAAAGAGTAGGCAATAAAATGAAAAGAACCAATGGATAACAGGTCAACATTGATAAATGAAAATTAGTAACCGACTGCTTGATGGAGAACGCATATTACCGGACCCACCACGGTAGAATGGTCCCATATCTCTTAGCAACCACCTGAGTTTCGTGAGGGTGAGCAAGTGGTGATATAGATCTTACAGCATACATGAAAAAAATCCCATCTCAGTATTCCATTAAATGTAGACAATACATCAAGCTGGCACCATTACTTGGTTATCATGCTCAGTTATTCAACATGAACATGCATTTCCTTCAATAACTAAAAGAATTCAATTTGCCATTGGCTACGAACCAGTCTAATAAAAACCATTGGCGTTGTTTCAGAAATGCAAACTTACGTTCTTTCTACTAACTATGCATTAATCGCACATACATGTTAGTCATTTATCTATACTACTTCTAAAACAAATTTGCCTATTCTTGAAAATTTAAAATTTCTTAAAAATGAGTAAAGTTGATTCTCCAAAATACCTCTTATAATAATTAACTTACATAAATCTTTAACATTAATGGAGACATTTTATTAAGGCAACTTTGACAATGAATTTAAACTTACTGACAATTTTTTGAACGACAAAAAATTGAATTTTACAAACATAATATAGCAAAAATTAAGTCCTGCACTATAATATTAACATCATATATTTTTTTGTCAATTGGCTTACAAAATGTTGTTTGAGCGGGTATTCGTCTAGGTCATACGGTTGCAACTGGTTCCATCAATTTTAAAAAATAAGCAAAAGAAAAAGAAAAAAAAAAAAAAAAAACACAAATAGTCGCATCAAGGGTCACACCAAAAGACAAAGTTCGCTAATATAATTATTTGTCGTTATTTAGCGTCGTTTTGCGCGAATTTATTAATAGATAAGTAAGAAGATACTTGTTGCAATATCTATTCTTTTTATATTTATTTATGTATGACCCTAAACTTTTTTTTACAAAATTTGATTTGAGTTTTCCTAACAAAATTTTAATTTTCTCATGTACTAGTTATAAAGCCTGTGTACACACCGGGTTTTAACATATTATTTTTAAATAACAAATACGAAATATTTTTTTTGTAAGATATATGATTTTGTCTAACCTTTGGTATATTTTGTGATAATAATAACTAAACATATACTTTTCTAAAAGTTTATTAGTGTTGCCAAAGATTTCATGCCGCTTGTTGAAGATGATGTTGGTTTAGGGAAGATTCAGATTTAAGGATATTAGGAAAAGAGCGTATGAAAATTTAATTTATTGTCTTTTAAACGTTTTAATGTTTTAATATGATATAAGTTACATATGATTATGACATGATATAAGTTACATAAGACTTTTAGCTCTTTATTTATATTGAATATTAAGAGTTCATAGGTAGTTACATATGATTATGACATGATATAAGTTACATAAGACTTTTAGCTCTTTATTTATATTGAATATTAAGAGTTCATAGGTAGTTACATATATGACATGATATAAGTTGACCAAAATGGTAGAACTTGTCGGCTGAATATATGATATCTATTCGGTTACGTATCATGTGCCCCGCAATCCCGCATGAGATTTATACATCAATTAAATTGTGTTTAAAAGTTTAGTTTAACATAAAGAATTATAATAATTTTAGCAGTATTTAATTTTTTTACACTCACACACACATCACACAAGTTATTACACATTTACACGCGTTTTGCAAAAATAACACACTTAAGCAAATTTTTACTGAAAAATTGAAATTAACATTAACCCATAAACTAAAAGTTCGACCCTAGCTTAGCTGGCTAGCTAGCTCCAATAATAAACTTTGAGTTTGGAAATAAGAAAAATAGCTATATGCATGGATCGTTTAACCCTTAACCAGCTAATAGCTTATACGATAGTTATTAGTAACTAATGACGTACCCTATGAAAAAATAACTGGAATTGTATTTTATATTATTTTTTAACCCTTAATGCACACTAAGGGGGGTGTTTAGATATTATTATTATTATTATTATTATTATTATTATTATTATTATTATTAATATTTTTTTTTATAAACATCACATTTTCATTAAAAACATGGACGATTACATGACATTGGAGGGGAGTCTAGACACAATTTGAGCTCTCACTCATTTTTTAATGCAAAAACTAACTTGATGAAGAATAAAAGCACCGCTCTTAATGTTATTGGAGTGACTATTGGCAGTAGCCTTGATACGAGAAAGTGTATTAAACGCTTTCGTCTCGAATTCCCCGAACGTGGAAAAGGCAAAAGGGACGAACTTGTATCCATTGGCTTCACACTTGGTCGCATATTTATTCCTTTTCCTTTCCACAGCATTACTCAAGGCTATCCCTGGGCCCCATGAAGTCACCCTATTCCCCGCAAACGGAGAGACCCCAGTTACATCCAGACATGCATTCTTACCTTCGAACCAGTTGAATAATAGCACATTTGCAGGACGTAATTCTTTCCCTTCCTCTGAAAGAAACCCCATTTTTTCCTCCTTGCGCACCATGACCCCCGCCTTAGAGCATATATCAACAAGGATATCACGCACCAAATTATGCCTGAACTTTACACCCACTTCGCTAGAGCAGTGAATCGCGTGATCCCCCCATTGGTCCATACGATGTACATTGCAGCTCGGGCAAATATCGCCTTCAGAGAACATAGGGATCGTAAGCCTGTAGCATAACACAGTCCGAAATTGGCGATGATTCATCCTCTGTCCTAAACCGTCAATAGGGATGGTAAAAAGAAAATCCTGTGCATGCGGGGCACGAATACTACTGAGAACAGCCTCCTGCCTTGGGCTTAGCGAGTATTTGGGAACAAGATCTTTCTCAATGACACCAAAGTAGCACTTTGCCAAGGTTTTCATCATATGGGGGCATAAGCACTATCGGTGGCAGGGAGAATGTCTGTGTTACACGTAGTGTTGAAAGTATCAAGAGCATGCTGAAATGAAAAGCCGTGGGAAACGATACCCGTTTTAGTGAGTATCTTATCCTGCAAATCACTCGTTTGCATACGAGAGGCAATAAAAGCATATTGGATAAGATCCCCCGCTGAGAGGATGCCAAGGCCACCCAACTTTATTGGGAGAGTGGCCTGCCGCCACTGCCAATCCCCAAACCCCGACCCTGAGGCAGTAACAATCTTCTCCAGGGAGGCACGTAATGTCTGGTCAAACTGAACTTGGGCATCCAATAAGTATAATGGGGAGCATGTTCTCAAAGCGTATGATAATTTTGAAACTCCTGCACAGTTATGCAAGAGAAGAAGCTCACATTGAGGATCATCGAGTTTGCTAATAGCCCCCATTAAGGAAATGGTTTTAGAGACCCTTTTGGAAGCTAAGTCCCGACAGAAACTTTCATCTAAACTAACAGAACCACCCAGAAATTTGACGCCATGAAGCGGACGAGCGATATTCAAAGGAAACCTGTTATTATTATTATTATTATTATTATTATTATTATTATTATTATTATTATTACTATTATTATTATTATTATTATTATTATTATTATTATTTAATACTATTGTTAAAATTAACCTGTTTTTTTAACTAAAAATAATTGTTTATGAATAGAGTGTTTGGTCTGCTTCTGATTAAACATAAGTAGATAAGTAATGTCTGCAAATTTTGTATATTTAATCAAAAACTAGGTAATATGATAACTTTTCCCGTTTGTTAATGGTTGTATTAAATACTTTGATTGTTAGAACCCTATAAATAGAGGTTCATTTTGTAGTGTTTGTGATCATCAATGAAAATGCGTTCCACAATCTCTCAATTCTTCTAGCTTATATTTCTTGTCGATTATCGTTATTTCATGACATTATCAGCAAGATAGTCTCCTAATTACAATCCTTGATCTTAATTGGTATGTCTTGATGTCTATTTACTTATTAATACAGTATGCATTATGTGTCGTATGATCGTATCTTGTGTTAGTTTGTCTTATAATACAATATAACCATCCATGTTTTGATTATTAGTATACTACATGTTTTATTTATTTCGTACTATTTTTTCTTTATTAATGTTATAGTTTTAAATAAATGAAGTATTTGTTAAGTTTTGGGTAAAAATTGAAAATAATTGAGGTAAAGGTGAGTTAAGGTGAGTTATTGTACCATGGTATTTTTTGGTGAGTTAAAGTGAAAAAATTAAAGCTGATGCAGCGATAACGTGACACTAAGTTATAAGATAGTAACTCATAGGCATGTAATGTGTTGCTCTTAAAACCATGGTTGTCAGGATCCCGATCCTGATCTTAGGATCTTACGATTTTACGATACTGCAAAGCAAAAATGATCCGGATCTTATATCGGATCTTTGAAAGCTTAAGATTTTATAGGATCTCGATCTTGACCATAGGATCTTAAGATCTAATCCGATCCGATCCTGCTTTTCTCGGATAACAAACTAAAAAACTGCAAATTTCTGGATTATTTTTTTGTAGAATTTAAAAAACAACATGTTAATCTTATTAAACATTTCATAATCATAATTTAGGACAACTATTCGATGGAACATTCATATAATTTTGTGTTTATGATATATAATAATTTGTAAATTTGTATAATATTACAAAACTATTAAGAAAATAACATTATAGTAGGATCTTAAGATCTTGATCCGATCTTACAATCATGATCTTGCAAAGACGAAAACGATCCTGGGTAAGATCCCGATCTTGAAAACCTTGCTTAAAACTGTTTCATTCCATCAAAGGGGCCGGGAAGACACGCGTATTGTGTCTTTTAATTAAATATTTTATTATGGCTTGAGATATGAATTAGTAAAACCTTTAATAACCAATCAAAAAGTATTGATATCATGACATGACAGAAAAATGAAACATTCGAATAGTAAGTTATATTACTCGAATTAATTATCTATAACTATTTATAAATCATTTAGCTTCAAAAATCTTAAAACTTTTGAGTTCACATATTTTTATTAATAGAAGTTCTTAAAAAGATATTATCTATAGGAATATTCGAGCCTCTATTTATCCTTTAGAAAAATGATTCTTATGCCTACTAATCAAGCCTACAAATGAATCTAATGATTTGATTGGTTGATTTCAAAAAATGATTGGTGGAGATTTGAAGAGAGAAAATACATAATACAATTGTACAAGTGATTTATGCATTAGGTATGCTTTTAGGCTTGTGTTGTAGGTCTAAATAGCACTACTCTATACTTTATAGCCCTCTCCAAAACCATAAAACTTTTGCTTAAAAAAAAAAAACTGTTCCATTTTCTATTTCAAAATCAACCAAGTTAACAAAAAACTACTCCGTATTTGTATTTGAAGCACCATTCAATCGATACGCTTATTTTATATGGGATAAAAATATCACGTTATTGGGTTTTATATTTCGCAAATAAGGAAATATGGTATGGCTTATGCTAATAGGCCATACCAGTTGAGATACTGTATCAAAAAATTTCAATACGAAGCTTTCCATTTGGAATTTACGGCGCGCTTGGTAGAAGGTTTTGAGTGGTGAGAAATGGATAAGGTAATGAAAAAAATTGTTTTGTTGATTATAATGCAATGACCTAGGCAATAGTGGTTGATGAGCTATTACCCGATCTTTTTCCCATTATCGAGTTTAAACCAAGCAAACCATTAAAACTGTTTCATTCCATCAAAGGGGCCGAGAAGATGATGAGTATGCAAATACTCATCATTTCACCACCAATTTTGATACGTAAAAATACAAAAAAAGGCCAAAAACAATATAGATATCCTTGGTTTCGTGTTTTTATGTGTCTCAGGTACAAAGGGATTGAATTCTGGGCGAAATCATGCAATTTTTGAGCGAAAGCATGCAGTTTTACGCGACTCGGCAACGAGCGGTACATACTATGATATTAAGGCCAGCCCCGAATAGATTTTTGGAAAAAGAATGGAAAAATGACATAATCAAGCATGAGATTGGAAAGAGCACAAAAATTACAAGACCAATGAAATTTTACTTGAAGCATCGAGGCCGATATTAAGCTTATTTATTTTAAGGATCAATGAATTAAATATATAGAAGATGAGGATTGAAAATGAAGGCCAGGGGTGTCAAGTGACAATTCACATCAAACTTCTAATTAAATCAAGTTTCTAGAAGCATGGGTCCCACCACCATGTGATATGTGAATTGAAAATGACAAACTATTTGTTCCATTTGGTATTTGATCGACCAATAATAAACAATGAATTTACATGAAGACTTTTGTGTTCACTTTTGTGTCAGGGAGGAATGTTCCAAGAATAAGAAGAAAGAAAAGTGATTTACTTTTGCTGGACATGTGCGACAAATTCATGCATTTTTATTATCTCTTGGTCGGGAGAAGATACGGAAAAGACAGTGACTATGTAATTTCTTGGTCGCGACGTTTGGGCTTATGAGTTAATGTGATATTATTTAGGAATGCTCTTTTGAAGTTTATGGAGGGACTAAACATGTAATATTTGGGTCTATAAAAACCCACCTCCCACACCTCATGGAGCACGTTCTTTTCTCTTCATTTTTTTAGTTTTATCTAGTCTACTTTATGTTTAAGCTTTTATTTTAAGTTGTAATCTTTGAATTATTGTTTTAAGCTTTATAAAAGTATTGCCTTGTTTAAATCTTATTTACTTGCAATCTAACTTTCTTTCATCTGATTCTTCTTTATCCTTTTCATTTAAACTTTCAAAGTTCGCAAAATATTTATAAAAGAGAATGTGAAATAAAGAGTTTCTTATGATGGTGTAGTTGTAAAATATTGTTTTACATATGGTCACACACACTCTTTTTCACATCTTTCTTCTTATAAATATATTGTTTTAGTTATTTAAATTCTCATTTTGCTTGTTTTTAAAATCTTCATCTTTTGAAATCTTTGACCTTAATGCTCGAACTAGTTTACTTTTTGTAAATATATCTCCTTGAGAGAGTTTGGTAACTAAGACTTGTTCTCTTACTATTAGTTTGTCTATTTATTTTTCATTATTCTTGTTTAGTAATTATTCTAGTTTTAATCCTAGTCCGATCCATTCTAGCTTTAATCCTAGTCCGATCTACTCTAGTTTAAATACTGGTCCGATCTATTCTAGTGTTAATGCTAGTCCGATCTATTCTAGTTTTGATATTAGTCCTAATATTTTAGCTTTATATATTATTGTTTATTTATTGTCATTTTTAGCGTAATGATTATTATACTAACCTTAACGAAGCACCTATTTTTCGTTGTTTTCTTATCTTTTGCAGCCTAAGGTGTGGAGCTTAAGGGTCTTATACGCTTGTTTTTCGTTTTGGTAGCTTAAAGTTACTGTGATATTTACTAGTTTCGTTAATATCACTATAGTGTAAACATTAAACCTATTGATTTTAATAATCAATATTCAGTTGTAGTATTGTCTAAAAAGTTTTAGAATTACTTAAGTAGTTTTAGTATTTATTAAAAATTGAATTAGCGTAAAACAAGTCTTTAAATCGTAGTAATTAGAATTTTAACCTTATAATTAATTTTTCTTAAAAACCTTCTTTTGCCATTTAGTACGTAGGAAAATATTGTGTTTAGCATTCACTTTCTTTTCCGCGCATTTATACGTTTTTTTTAGTTTCTTATACATTTTCTAGTTTCTTATACGTTTTTTAGTTTCTTATACTTTTCTTTTAGTTTGTTGCTTTAAGTTTCTGATTCATTTGTCCAAATAATCTCTCAACCAATCTTACAAGCACTTTAATTCTGAACCTCAAACGATCTTATCCATTCACACCTCGTTGGGACACGACCCGGGTGATCACTTGCCCGGTCTCACATATATATATAGTATTCACGGGTTTCTGCATGTCGGTCTTTTCACAAAAGTTGACTAGTCAAAATTCCACGCATACTTTGTATGTATTTATTTGATACCTGTTATACAGACGTATCAGAAGACATGCGTATTGTGTCATTTGATTAAATATTTTATTCTATAAAAGTCAAGTATTTTAAGTTTATACATAAAGAAAAGAAGAAAAAAAAGAAAGAAAGAAAAGAAAAGAAAAAAAGAAAAAGAAAAAAAGAGAGAGATAAACATAAAATGAAGGCACGTCACGTATATAGAGAGGTCAGAGGTGTGTTTCGAATGTTCCTATTTTCTCATCCAATGCTAATTATGCCTTCATTGGCTAATTATGCTAGTTTTGTTATGGATCATTATATTGTGGATGTGCATATAATTAATAAGAGGCCCATGCCCCATTTAGCTAATAAGGTTTTTACTCTAATATAATCTTATATATACCAATATATATTAATTGAAGAACACTTTCATTTTCTCAATCTTGTATTCACAAATCAACAACCATGTGGTCTAGTGGTTAACACTTAACTTGTTAAGTGTGCCACTATGAGAGTAGTATCGGATGGGTGACCATCCGGGAAGTCCTCTTTGATCACAGGGTCTGTTGATACCAGGCTTTCAAAGTCCTTCAATGAAGGTTTCAACCCACTAGGGTTCGAATCTGGAGAAGGCAGGGTTTACTTCAAATTAAGTGTCGTGCCTTCGGGCGGCTTAAGTTGAAGGTTTTCCCCCCATCGGGTTTCAATTGGACATGGTTTTCCCTTAAAGAAAGTAACCGTTCAAAAAAAAAATCTTGTATTCACAACAGACAACACGTTATCAGCACGCTCTAAAAAGAAACCAATTCAACTTTCCGTTAAATTCCATGGTTCGCTCTCAAGAAAAAAGGTTAAGAAGTTATTTTGATCCCATGAGGTAATTCTTATATCATTGTTATATATCAATTCCATTTACTGGTTGATTGCATGTACGATTATTTTAAGTATATGGTATACGTGATGGTGATGAGGTACTGCTTGCAAAACATCAAAACATCTATCAACAATACTATTTTAATACTCTTATAGTCTTATATACTCCGCCTAATAATTCAAGATGCGTTTTGTATATCTATTTTTAAATATGTAAGTTTAGTGATTATTTTTATATATCTTGTATGATAATACAGTAATAGAATCCAAAACTTGTTGTTTTACCAATGGGAAGTGATTTGCACACTCCCAAAAATGATTGGCACACTCAAATTTTGAGTGTGTTGACATTTATACCCTCACATTGTTTGGGCTTATTCTTATCCTGTAAGGGTATAAATGTCAACACACTCACATTTTGAGTGTGCCAATCATTTTTGGGAGTGTGCAAATCACCTCCCTTTACCAATAGTCTATCACCATTCATATCTTACAGTAATAGAACCCTAAAGGTTTTAGTTTAGTTAGTTAGTTTTTTTTTTTTTTTTTTTTTTTTTTTTTTTTTTTTTTTTTTCCTTAAAAAAAAAATAAATGTCTTGATGGTGCTATCTATGTTAAACTTTTAACAGCTTTGTTTAAAGTTCGATGAAATATTTTAGTGGAGAACATGAATTGTGTATTGATATATGGTGGTGAAAATTATAAAAGAAAAAAGAAACAGTATTACTTAGACGTGACTACATATCAATCTAAAAGAATGTCTGGTGATTAAAGATGATTATCTAAATTGTTTTAATAGATTATATGAAGAATAAAGTCTAAAACCTCTTGACGTTGAATGTATTCATTATGTTTTTGCTGGAAGTTATTAAAACACACCTTTAATTTAGTTATTTTCTTCAGTTGTATATATGTTTTTATGATGCAATTATCTTTATAAGTTGTTTGTGGACAAAAACTAAATAAATATTAGCATTACATTAGACCTGATTAGGTTGAGTCGCGTTATCTCTTTGATATCGAGTTTACTTTTGTGATGACTAATTGTATATATCACTTTGGTTTATTATTCTTATGTTATGATGGTTGTTTTTATTTATTACCAGTATGTGTTAGTCATGATTTCATGGTTGCTAAATATAAGTAGGTTTTTGTAAAATATTTTAGTGACTCGAATAAAAAAGAACTAGTAATAAGGAGTGTCATTAGACTTCTAGCATAGTAGTTAATTAATATGATTGAATGTTATATAACTACTATAAAATAGTAGTGTACGCTAGTATATGTTGAAACTAATATTTCGAAACTATATTTTTTGTTACTTAGAATTAATGGTTAGTTTTACTAGAATATCATTGTCACATGGTCAAACTTCGATCTGCATTGTAATCTAATCGAAAGTATACAATACTATGAATTGATTAAATTGACGGTTGTGTTTTTTGAATATGTACCTGTGCATGTGATATGTGGTTTTAATACAATTATTCATGAGTTGAGATTACTCTTTTAAGCATGTTTGGTAATGATTGATTTGAATACATCATGCTCTATCTATTTTCTAGTTTTACTGTCAGTTACCAAGCTCATATGTGACTCTAGACTCTTTGTATGAAGTTAGTCATTAAGACATGTTGGCAAGAAAATCAAGACATTCGATAGAAACAAATATAAAGTTTGTCATATTAATATGTTATATGTAAAGATAAAGATGAGATGTTTATATTTTGCTTATATTGTCATCAAGTTTAAAACTTATTTATTACATGTTTTAATTTTTATTAGCTTCTGAGATATCCTTAAATTGATTAATGGCATGCATATGTTCATATAACTAGTACAGCTTCACTTTGGTGAGCATGTTTTATTCTTTAATAATGCTATATGCTAATGTGCAATTACATTGAACTATGTGAATTACACAAAAGTATATATAAATTTGATTGGAGAAACAAAGTATAAATGTGATGATGTATTAGTTTTTCAATATCATTCGACTTTTAGATATAACTCAGTGCACATAAAAGCACATGTGGTGTAACCACCGGTAAATTTCCACTTAAATTAAACTTATACTTATCCATTTTTCACGTCTATTTTTTTGTTTTTTGTTTTTTTTAACAAACTAATGACAACAACTAACTAATGTCACCAAACTCACATTCTAAATAAACATGTTCACTTAAGTTCGTTTTAAATAAATATCTTTATATGTCAAGTACCAAAGTTTTCAACTTCCATTTACCACATTACGTATAAACTAAATGTTTTCTAACTATTACCCTGAAATATTAAAACCATGATTTTATGTAATGAAAGCATAAAACCCTAATTCCACTTTAACTCTAGATATAAACCCTAGTTTCAAAAACCTATGATTTTATGTGATATAAAAACCACAAATCTTATTTAATACGTATGCTATTTTTATAAAATGCAAGATTTCAAGTTTTTTTCAAGCTAAGGTGTAAGTCAGTAATGCATGAAAACTAATTATTTATAAAACTCATTATAAACCTCAGTGTACTTCTTTTTCAAATCACATTGTATAAGTCTTTAATGAACAAGCCTTCAAAATATATTTTCTTATATTTAATAAACTAAGTACAAGTTCCTAAACCTGGTGTACAAGTACTTAATGCATAAAACTTAAAAACTATACATTTACTAGTTTAAAATCTAAATAAACTAACTTATATTTATTTTAACCTTACTAAATACTAAAAATAAATTTACTATAACCCTTAAACTTTAGAACAACCCTAGTGAACCCATGGTACCACTCTCTATAGCACAATTCGACACATATTTTATTCTCTTGTATAATTCGACACTAAACCTAAACAAACAAACCCTAAACAAAGTCCTACACTAACTAAACCCTAAACTAAAGTCATTACTTCACTAAACCTACATGTACAACCAACTATAGCCTAGGTACAACTAGTAAAGCCAAAATAGATCCCTAGATACACTTTAGTTCGAATGGAACTAAATAAAAACCAACTAAGTTCTAGGCTAATACTTGTAAACTCTCTAACCACAAAATACTCAATTGGTGCCCTACACTTCCACATATACTCGTTTCTAGATGTTCCCATCAAGAGTCAAAGGAGTAGTTAAATTCCTTGGCCTAGGTTCGAAACACATTACCCCCATCACATAACATTACGCCAAAACCAAACTCATTCTTACCATGATACTTGTACATACCCTACAAGACATCTACTAGGCTTCTTATACATCCACATCATCATGTCTCCTAAGTTTTCAACCTAAGTCAAATATTGTAGGAAATATTCATGCCTAGGATCGAACCACATTACACCATATTCACAAGTGTTCACCAAGTGTCATGAAAACATCTTAACATGTCTCCTCTCACTCAACAAGATGACCTAGCCACTCTTGAACACCTTAGGACTCACCTCTATATAAATCGACCCTCATTCTTTCTTTTCTCCTCACCAACAATTCGAAACACTCCAAACCATCACACCCTCATTCACTTACTGATCTAGAGGTCCTAAAAGAAACCACATATGCATGTCCCCCTAGATTCTTACTCTTGGTCAAAAGCATCAAGCCAAGGCATTGTAACATCTTTTTTTCCACACGTTGGGACATGCTAAGCCATACAATTCACCAAACTAACTTTGCTTATGTCTCTTGGACTCTAGACAAGCCTTTCCAGGTGGCTAAATGCATTAAATGAAACCTTAGATCTTTTCTCTATATAATTCGAACCAAACCACCCTTTTTCATGCAATCCATAATCGAATAAACAACACCATACTCAATCACATATATTTCTGATCCTTAAGTCCTTAAAAGAAGTAGAATAAAGTTTCATTGGAGTCTAGAAGCATTGGAGTAGCTTGGTTACATTTTGGATCCACCCTTGTCGAATTTCCTCTTTGTATTGAGTACCATTTCTGTAAGTCCTAGCCTTTCTAAACTCTTTAAATCATGTTAGTAACTTCATTTAGTAAGCTAGAACCAAGTATAAGATAGTTCATTCATTGCTTTTCCTTCTTTTCTTTTTCTGTTTGGTCGAGTAGCATCAGATTACCACAAAGAGTCGTGACATGTAAAACGATTCGACAAGCCCTAAACTTTGTTTAAAATTAACTTATATATACATAATAGCATGAAACTAATCTTATAAAGTTGGTTTGGAAGGTTAAACATCAAAAACAAAAACCCTTTTTGAAACAGAAACATGTCGAGACATGTTTCTGTGAGGTCAACTTTGGTCAATCGTAACGAGCTCTAAAAATTACGAAACTTGGTGGATTTAAAGCCCTCACAGCATAGATTAACAAGGATCAAAAACATTTTGAAAACATTCAAAGGTCACGTTTTTATTTGATGGTTTTGAGGGCTGTTCACCCACTGTAACATAAACATAAAACATACAAAACGAGGAATTTCTACTCCGATTCATCAAAAAGTTAAAACACGAAAGTTGTCCGGAACGACGTTTTCTTCAAAAACTCAGGAGCACGGGTCCTAAAAACGCACGATAAGAGCTGTAGGTGCGGACTATTTTTAAACCCGACATTTGAATTTCCAAAAATCTTTTCTTAAACGCCTCACTTTTGCCTCATTTTTCTACCATAAGCTAAGGCTTATAAGCCCAGCCAATAAGCTATTTTAAACACCACCTAGAACACTTCAATTTGCCCCCAAGATCTGGCCATAAGATGTACATGTCACGTTCTTATTCTCTTGTCGTGAGCCACATTTAAACTTTTCGACATATTTTCTAAACAAGAGAGCTCAAGACCTTTAAGGGATAATCTAGGTAGATTTAAAAATATGTTACAATACTTATAAACTTAATTCATAAGCTTAAAAACCAAAATAGAATCTGTTTCTATATTCTGTTCTAAATCGATATGGGCTCCAAGGTACCAACTTTAGTGATTTATTTCGACTATCAAATGAGCAGCTAAGAACCCAAACTAAGGGGCAAATTAAAGACCTTCTAGCATAGATTAAGTAGGATCAAGAACATAGGAAAAATATCAAGTAGATTCGTTTTTATTCACCTTTCTTTTTGGCCTGTCGCGACTAAAATAAAACCAAAACACTTTGTATATTTTTACGTTAAAAACAGTTTTAAACGCTCAATTTTGGAAAATTATTGTGACCTAACCATAATAGATTAGAACCTCTAGTCTGAACCTGTTAAAGACTACCTGGCAAACTTTTGAAAAAAAATCAAGAACTTTGTAAAAACATTGTACGGATTTGTATAAAACTAAGCCCGTTTTTGACCCGATAATATACACTAAAAATACTTTTTATAACTACTTTAAACTAAAGGGGTATATTATGTAATAAATGAAAGTTCGAGTTTCCTTGGACCAAAAATGTAATTTTTACAAATTAAATAGTACAAGGGATGTTTTTGTCAACAAACAATAGTTGTGGGTATAAAGTGTCATTTTAGAAACTACAAGGATAAAAAGTGTAATATTTTTATGTAAGTTTCGATAATATATTTTCACTATATAATAATTCGAGAATATATTTTAACACATTAAATGGCTCGGGTTATGTCATAAAACGTATATATATATATATATATATATATATATATATATATATATATATATATATATATATATATATATATATATATATATATATATATATATATATATATATATAATAGTTATACGTCGGGAATGAGTTTTTATAAAACTTATATAAGGAATATATTTAACGTTATAACGATTCAGGACTTGTTATAAAAACTTATATATCAATATCGAATAACAAACAATAAATAGAAAAAAATGGTAAAATCTTAATACCAATAACCTTTGAAGAGACTTCATAATAACTAAAATAATAATTGTTAACAAAACCTTTACGATAAATATTAAACTCACATATACGTAAATACCAATACTGAAACTTGACATAATCAAACTCAGGTTTCGTGTCGGAGACGTTTATCAACTTTATTTAAGTTGATTTCCATTCAGACTGCTTTATTACCCAGGTGAGTTCACAATCCCACTATTTTTCATACATTTTCTAAACTTGTGGGGAGATACATGCTACAAAACCGAACACAAGTATTTTCTGTATGCTATCTTGATTTATATTGCCTAAGTTCCCACTGTCGCCTTTCCTGATAAAGACCCTCATATCATGAGCCATTAATCACTTGCGAGTGAACGCGAATATAGTAAATAGATCTATTGGAAGTTGACGGCCCATTTGTACTAGCCGGATAGATAGCTATAAGCTAGCCGGATTGATAGACAAATGTACTATATTTGAGTTGCATAGGAGACTAACAAACTCCTACCGGAGGGCATTATTACTTTCATTTGGTTATGTTAGTAATAAAACATTATCTCGGTAATGTTCTAGCAGTTAACGTTTGCGCTCATGAGGCTTAGAGCAATATATTACATTTCAATACTTTGTTTTATATCTAACTTGTGTTCAAATTATTATTTATAAACGCTGTGAATTCACTCAACCGTTGTGTTGAATTTTTAGCATGTTTATCTCAGGTCCATAACAAACAAGGATGGCATGGAAGGGCATGGATATGGAAGGAAGGCTAAGATTTTATTATTCTTTGATAAATTATTTAACAAATTGTAAAACTACTGGGACCTTAATATGTAAACTCTGATATTTGAATAATAAAATTTCTAAAACAACTCAATTAGGGATTGTTTTCCTATTATTATAACTGTTGTGCCATCGAGTAACACCCAGCTTTAATTCGGCTGCGTATCCCAAATTTGGGGGTGTTACATGTGGTCATAAACAATGGTTTATGAGCCAAGACTATTTAATGAGTGGCATGACCGGTTAGATCATCCCGGATCAATATAGATGCGACATATATAGAAGAAAAATAAGTTTATTTCAAAACAGATTATATTGTTCTCAATGGAAGTTAAATGTTAATATATCACCACCATATAAGTAAGGACTTTGTCCTATAAACTTTTGGAAAGAATATAAAGGGGATGTATGTTGGCTTATACATCCGCCATCTGGATCATTTTGAGTTTTAAAATCGATGCATCGTCAAAATGATCATCAAATACGCAACTAAAGGTTAGCGTGATTAGTGACTCGTCTTATAAAAGTGCGAGCATGATTTTCCATATTTAATTATTGAGAATGGTGGTGAATACTTCCAAGTATTGGGCGATTATTGGAATAAGTGTTGAACATAAAAGTTGCCCATGTTCATACGCGAATTGCTTTTGTTGAAACGTTTATAAAACGTCTTCAGTTGATTGCAAAGCCAATAATATTATGAGAACAAAACTTTTAAATTATGGGGTATGTTATAACATAAAATTCGCATCTGGCCAATGACTCCTCCCCATTAGAATGGTTTTGGTCACGAACCACATGTTTCCCATATAAGAATCTTGTAAATGTGTGGTATATGTTTATTGTAAATCCACCACAATGCACAAATGGATAATTCATTCAGGAGGAGAATGAGCAGCAAGGAATATGGAATGAATTATGATATGAATGTTGATCCTTACAGTAATGAATATGAACTTTACGTTAAAGGGATAATTTATATTCCAGATCTAGTAATTGCCAGCATGATTTTGATATTAAATAAGTGACTAGATAATATAAATGCTGCTAATGCTCCAATTAAAATGTGTGTCCCAAAGGTACAACCAATGAATGGTAGTAAGTCTATGGCACGGCTGCAGCGTGATAGACAAATCGATTCCAAATAAAAGTTCTCGAATAATTAGATAAAATGGAGCAAGAAAATGAAGATGGTCAAATCGAGGTAATAAGACCCCATAATAGTTAAGAGACACTAGACATGAAGGTTATTGAAAAACCCCGGGTACATGAAAAACTATGAGATCTCAATAAACGGTATATAATGTCTAGTAAAGTGTGGAATCGAAAAGAAATGAATCGACGTCGATAATACTATTATATATGATTTTGTAAATAAATAAGATAGCGCTATAATCATGGTGAGGATCATGGAAGCAATACCTGCAGGAAGTGCAAATGTATAAATGAATGGCCAAAATGATGTAAAGACGCAAAGAATTAATGAAAGGTTGAAGTCTCTTGTGATGAGACATGGTTACTGGGACTTGAAGTCCGTACATATGAATATGTAAACTTATTGAATATGCATCAGTCTTTATGAGTAAATGAAATGAAGTTATGCATAAGGTACAAGTGATGGCACACATATATTTTCTATAAGACTTGTAAATGATCATGTAGATGCATGTTCTCATGTGGTGGATCGAATAATATATTTTAATATTGTATAAGTCTGGCAATGTGTAAACAATTGATATGCGTCTAATAGATAAATGAATAGAGCTCATACGAGATTTTATTATCGGATATAAGTTGCATAAAGCATGCTAGTGATTTTTTTAATGCTTAAAGCATATAAGAGAAGTTCTCGAGAACACTACTTGATTGTATTGAATTAATCATGTTTTTGGCATATGTTTGCCTTAGCGTATAGTATTGTGCCATAAAGAATTATGTTTGCCAATGAAACTTTATAAAGAGATCTAAATTTGAATATTATTCAAGTTTCATTCATTTTGATTTATGATTATAAAGGCAACTAAATGAATAGAAGTTGAATTTGAAACAAAAGACACAACTTGTCTTAGTTTATGAATTGAACATCTTAAAGATTTAATCATTATGCATCATGAAAGCTAAAGAAAGATGCTACATATCTTTATATGGATAAATGATGCTCATGTTTATGAGGTCAAATGATGAAGAAAGACCCCTTGATCTATAAAGATGATGATCACAATATCGATTCAAAGTGTCGTACTAAACTGTGTATGAAACTTATGATTCTAGCCAATGGTCATATATAATAGAATATATCATTTAGATTAATTGTGTTTGCAATGAATAACTTGTGAAGTACGATGATGTACTTAAATGAGATGTATGACATACGTTAATCGTTAAAATGGATATGCGAACAACATGTAGAGAATATTTATTCACGTGATTCTATCAAGACACTTCAGTGTGCATTATAGTGACTCAATAAGATTAAGCGATGTGATCATCAGGGGGAGAGAAGATACCCGTAGCACTCTTTTTCCCTTGACCATGGTTTTGTCCCCACAGGGTTTTCCGGCAAGGTTTTTAATGAGGCAACATCCCCGAGCGTATAAAGGAGTTATGTACTCTTTTTCCTTCACTAGAATTTTGTCCCACTGGGTTTTTATCTAGTAAGGTTTTAACGAGGCATAATCCTCAAATGGAGTCAAACAAATATTTCGGTATCTTTAAGGTACAAAGGATATGGGTTTATATTTAACTAACCATCAAATACAAGTCTAGTTGGTTTTGCAGATGCAGGATATATGTCTGATCCTCATAACGATCGATCTCAAAATGGATATGTATTTGCAAGTGGAGGAACCGTAATTTCATGGCGTTCAGTTAAGCAAACGATCTCAGCGACTTTATCCAACCATGCAGAAATTATAGCGATACATGAAGCAAGTCGAGAATGTGTGTGGCTAAGAAGTGTGATACAACACATACGTAGATCATGTAGTAATTATTCAAAGAAGGAGACACCAACAGTTTTGCATGAAGATAATGCAACTTGTATTGCTCAACTTAAGGAAGGTTATATCAAGGGTGATAGGACAAAACATATTTTATTGAATTCTTCTTCACTAATGACTTAAAGAAGAATGGTGATATTATTGTTCAACAAGTCCGTTCATGCGATAATTTAGCAGATCTATTTACCAAGGCACTTCCTACCTCAACATTTAGGAAACTAAGTCACAACATTGGGTTGCGTCGACTCAAAGAGCTCAAGTGATATAGTCATCAGAGGGAGATAATACACGCTGCACTCTTTTTCCCTTAGTCATGGTTTTGTCCCACTGGGTTTTCCTGACAAGGATTTTAATGAGGCAGCAATTCCTAAGTGTATTAACAATATGAACATCCAAGAGGGAGTGTTATGGATCATTATATTGTGGATGTCCATATAACTAATAAGAGGCCCATGACCCATTTAGCTAATAGGGTTTTTACCCTAATATAATCTTATATATACCTCATGTATGACAATATATATTAATTGAAGAACATTTTCATTCTCTCAATCTTGTATTCACAACAAGTTCCTATTTTCTCATCCAATGCTAATTATGCTATTCCTATTTTCTCATCCAATGCTAATTATGCTAGTATACTACATTAATTTATGAGTATGTATTGATAATGTTCATTGTACATGACGTTAATATGAGCTAGCCTTAAATCATAAGGTTATGTATACTTTGCTTATCTAAACTACTTTATAATGCATTTAGGACTTGCTATAAGAGGAAGTCTTAAAATTTTTAAGACCAAAAACTTTTCCTTAAAAAGAAATTATCAAGCTATTAGTTATAAGTGTTGTTCATAATATTAATCAATACGGACTTAATGATCATGGTCAATACGTTTTGAATGTATTATTAAGAGACTTTATGGCTGTTAAAAGCCCCCTTTTGTAACAACATATTAATTAATTTTGTAACATCCAATTAACTTTCATTAACTTGTGATCACTACAAACAGGGATATAAATCCCCCTCCCACACACCAATTTCATCAAAGCAGAAATCCCTCCACATGGTACCATACCCCGGTACATATTCCCGCAAATCTATATCAAATCCTCATCAGTCCAAAGTCAAAAAAAAAAAAATAATAAATAAATAAATAAAAATAATAATAAAAAACAAAAAACTCACAATTGCTAAGAACTGCCTACAACATATATCCTATCTCATCTACTTAGGTAAACAAAAAAACCACAACAATACCAAGTCTTAATCCCATCTCCGAGACCTTTATAAAGATCTTGATGTCGTGTTTCATAACCATAACTTCATATTCGTGTGTTGTGAGATACGTGTTTGAGCAATAAGAAAGTTATAGGTTATGTTTGTGATTTATATATGAACTAAAACAATAAGTTATTTACAAGTTGTTATTGAAATAGAGAGAAGAAAATAGGAGGCGGCTGGGTGTTTGAGAAGAGAAAATAGGGTTATTGTGGAGAAAAATTAGGGATATAACCACTAAAGATTAGGGCTTTTGTTTGTTAGTTGATGGATTTTGGGCTTACTACTTGCGTATGATTGTTAATGGATCGTGAATATGAATTTTCTTGGGCATAATTTCACTTCAGTTAATGACTTTTATCTTTTTAGATTTGGCCAAATGATCTCGCACGAAATGTTAGGTATTTTTATGAAAGGCTTTAATATCCAAGATATTAATTAAAGTTTATTTAGGCTGATAATAGTTTTCGACTCATTCAAGGTAATTGAGCCGTATATTATTTGTATATGATTTTGGGCTTTTGATATTAAGTTGGTTAATGTTAATAGTGGGTTTTATTTTTGTTGGTTAAAATTTATTTCGAGCTGAGCATACGGATTTAAAGTGATAACCGAATTTTTCCGAAATTGTTTTGAGGTTAATGGTTACGTTTGGGCTTCGTAATGAAAAAACAACTAATTTTGGGGGTTATATTTTATTGACGAGATCAGGATTAATCATTATCAAGATTCACTTAACCGATAAGATATGTTACTGTTTATGTGTTTAGAAATTGAAAAAGTGAGTATTGAAAATGAAAATGTATGGGATATATATAGTGTAGATTAAAAAACATTTGCTCGTCACAAAAATACTCAAGAGGTACCCGCCGCCGCATTGCGCGGGTACCCCTCTAGTTATAGATATATAGTATATGTTACTCCATCCGTCCCAATTTTATTGTCCACGTTTCCTTTTTGGTATATCCCAATTTAATTGTCCACTACTAAAAATATATAGGGAAGTTTAACCAAGTTTACTATATTAACCTTGTTTAAAATTATTATAACATACCTTAAAGAAGACTTTAATTAATTACCTAAGGGCAAAAATGTCATTCTGTCAAAAAGTAAGAAAGAGAAAGCTGTAATAAATGTACTTTTCTTAAACTGTGTGTTTTTTTATCGGGGACAATAATTTTGGGACGGAGAGAGTAACTTATATGAAACTTTGTTATAAACTGTTTTATATTCGGTTTCGACCCCCATTTTAATTGTGAATTTTTTTTATACATTAAGCAATAAAAAATTTTAGATCCCGACCCCCCACTGAAAATTTTCTAGCTTCGCCACTCAACAAAATGATCTCAAACGGAAAAAATAGGCCAGACAAAAATTACGATTGTGTCGTCTACCCTCTTTTTGAGCATTGATTGACATGCTTAATTGGTGTGCATAAATGTATACATAATTCTATGTGTGAGCATCCTATTGGTGACAACAAAGGATCCACATTTTCACTAACAAATAAACCACCTCCACATCCATTTAGGCATACATTTAGGCCTCTCAATCATTTTCTTTTCTTTTTACTATATGAGGAGGGATAGTGGAACCCACTATTTTAATATTATTATTTTTTTAATGTGACTCACTTTTTCCCTTAATAAGTCTATATCTCCAAGGCAAAAATTGTTAGATCCTCCCCATTAAGAGCAGTGGGTAACATAATGTGACCCCCCACATTAAGTTATAACGCACCGGATCAAACCCACGTTAAACGTTACCAGGTGTCGAAGTCAAACGCACGTTAACGCACCACGTTGAAAGTTTAAGGATGCGTTAAGATAAAAAAAAAAAAAAAAAAAAAAAAAAAAAAAAAAAAAAAAAAAATCGTTTTTGTCCCCTGATTCTTGTGTGTTATATGTTTGTGATGTGTTTGTGTTTGTGGGGAAGAAGATACATGTTTCCATTTTGCAGTTTGGTTCTTGTGGTATTGTGGTGTTTACATTTTACACCGCATGTTTTTGTAGAAGGTTTTTTTTTTTTTTTTTTTTTTTTTTTTTTTTTTTTTTTTTTAATAAAATTTTTATTTAGTTTTTTTTATGTGGTTTTTTTTTTTTTTTTTTTTTTTTTTTTTTTGTATTGTAATTTTTAAGGTTATTAATGAAGTATTTGGGTTATTGAATGAATGAAATAGTTAAGGGTTAATTTGTAATTGGTTTTATGGTTGAGTAAAGGTGAGTTATAAGGTTATAAATAACGTGAGGCGTGGCGGCATGACGTTTTTAAGGCGACAAAAAGTATTGATAGATTTATAGATTTATGTTATATTTCATTAGTAGTATATCATATTTCATATATACTGAGTTTACAAAAAGTGTTATACATAAGCAATAAAATCAAGAAACTCTCTTTACATTTGTAATCTTCTTCAAATACTAGTAAACTCCTAAACGCCAAATACCAGTAAACCTCACATACGATGCCCAAATTCTAATTACTAGTAAATCCCCTAAATGTCTCAAATACCAGTACACCTTATCGCACCTCATCTCATGCCAAGCCTTAAGACGACGCCTTGGTCTATTACGTGGCGTGGAGGTGACACCTCGCGCCTTTGCGAGGCTTTTGCGGTGCCAAGGTGCGCCTTTTAGAACAATGGTTATAGGTGAGTTATGCTACCGTGGTAGAAAGTGAAGAGTTAAGGTTAAAAGGTTAAAGCTGATGTGGCGCTGACGTGACAGTGAGTTAAGTTTTAACTAGCCATCAACTTACCCTTTGCTTTAAGTGCCTCATATAGGTGTGGGCCCCACGTTCCCTACACATATAGTAAAAAAGAAACACCCCGTATCTAATATTTTCTATGCGTCATTTTCATATCCTCTTTAAAGCACGTCGATACCACAGGCACTATATACTTTTGAAAAACGGTTTTCGCGTTTATATTTAAGCCTGTATGACGTACAAAATTATTGAGAGATTAAATTCATTTTTCTAAAATAAATTATTGAGAGATTAAATTCATTTTTCTAAAATAACTTGCTTAAATTATGCATTTATGCATTTACTTGACCGAGAACATTTATAAATACTAAATGAAAACAATATTTTATAATTCTTTAAAGTCAAATATTACTTCATAAAAAGCTTATAAATATCAGCTTTAGGTTTAGGGGGTGTTCGTTTAAATTTATATGTGGGCTTATAAGCTTATTTGATTTCGGCTTATATCTTACGAGCTCCAATTTTTCAGCTTATTTTGAGACTTATGAACTTATATAAGTTTAACATATCATAATAAACTTATATAAGATAAACTTATATATGTTCACAAGTCTCTAAATAAACCGGAAAATTGAAGCTTATTAAATATACGAAAAAAAAAGGAAAAAAAAAAAAACTCGTTAGCCACAGCTCCTGCTTTATTTACAGCTTCATGTTCACTTTCATTTGGTTTTGGCTAGGGTTGTAAACGAACTGAACGTTCAGTGAACATTTTATGAACCGTTCGGTAAAAAGTTCGTTTGTTTACTAAATGAACGAACATGAACAATATTTTACGTTCGTTTAGTTAAATAAACGAACATGGACAAAAGTCACGTTCGTTCATTTATGTTCGTGAACGTCCGATTATGCGTTTGTTAACGTTCATATATATTCATTTATTTATTTAAATTCATATATCATATATTTAATTTGTATAATTCTAAAATTTGTTTGTTTAAATAAAACAACACTTATAAAACAATATATTGTGCATAATTTAATAAAGTTTGTGTTTGTTTATCCATGTTCATTTATGTTCGATCGTTTATGTTCGTTTAACGTTCGTTTAGTGTCTTAATGAACGAACATAAACAACTCATTTTCTTAATAAATGAACATGAACAAATAAAATCGTCTGTTTAAGCGTTCGTATCTGTTTATTTTTCCGGTTAAAATTAAAACAAACATGAACAAGGCTTTGTTCGTGTTCGCCCGGTTCGTTTACAGTCTAGTTTTGGCAAACATATTTAAAGTCAAAAATACATCCATGTGGTTTGACATTTGCTCGCTTTACATCCTTTTTTCTTTTTTTTGGCACAAAATCATCCCAGTGGTAGTAAAGTTGACACAAAACCATCCCTCCATTAGTAATATCAGTTAATGAGGACTAACGATGCAAATTATTTTCCGTTATCTCCTAACAAGAGTTAAAATATTTGCATCGTTAGTCCTCATTGAGTTAAAATATTTGCTCGTTAGTCCTCATTGACTGTAGAGTTAAAATATTTGCATCGCTAGTCCTCATTGACTATTCGTCCGTTTTTCTTACGTCTTCGTCCGTTTTTCTTACGTTTTCGTCCGTTTTCGTCCATTTTTCTCTTGTTTTTATCAGTTTTCGTCCGTCTTTATACGTTTTCATCCATTTTTCTCATGTTTTTATCCGTTTCTTCTGTTTTTCTCACGTTTTTATCCGTGCTCAAACACTTTTATTCGTTTTCGTCTATTATTTTACGTTTTCATCCATTTTTCTTATATTTTATCCGGTTTCATCCATTTATATATATATATAATATGTATGAAAACGGATAAAAATATATGAAAATAGATAAAAACATATGAAAACTTAAAATTTGATAAAAATGTTTCTGAATCGATTTTAAATCACGATTTTGACCCATTTCGGGTCCGAATCATCAAAAGTGTAAAACACAAAAGTTGTCTGCAATAATGTTTTACATCAAAAACGCGCGGGATTTTAACCTGAAATTGCAAAACTGTGGCTATTTACCCCCAAATCGATAACTGCTTAAGTTTTGGGAGTAAGCAGCCACTGTTTTGCAATTTCAGGTTAAATTCTCGCATGTCTTGATGTAAAACATTATTCCAGACAACTTTCGTGCTTTACACTTTTGATAATTCGGACCCGAAAGGGGTCAAAATCGTAATTTAAAATCAATTCAGAAACATTTTTATCAAATTTCAAGTTTTCATACGTTTTTATTTATTTTCATAAATTTTTCTCCGTTTTCATACATGTTATATATATATATATAAATGGATGAAACCGGATAAAATATAAGAAAAACGGATGAAAACGTAAAATAATAGACGAAAACGAATAAAAGTGTACGAGCACGGATAAAAACGTGAGAAAAACGGAAGAAACGGATAAAAACATGATAAAAATGGATGAAAACGTATAAAGATGGACGAAAACTGATAAAAACATGAGAAAAACGGACGAAAACGGATAAAAACAGACGAAAACGTAAGAAAAACAGACGAAGACGTAAGAAAAATGGACGAATAGTCAATGAGGACTAACGATGCAAATATTTTAACTTAATGAAGACTAACGATGCAAATATTTTAACTCAATAAGGACTAACGATGCAAATATTTTAACTCTATAGTCAATGAGGACTAACGATGAAAATAATTTAACTCAATGAGGACTAGCGATGCAAATATTTTAACTCTTGTTAGGAGATAACGGAAAATAATTTGCATCGTTAGTCCTCATTAACTGATATTACTAACGGAGGGATGGTTTTGTGTCAACTTTACTACCACAGGGATGATTTTGTGCAAAAAAAAAGAAAAAAAAAAGAAAATGGATGTAAAGCGAGCAAATGCCAAACCACAGGAATGTATTTTAGAATTGAAAAAAGTCCAAAATACATCCCTGTGATATGCCAAATGACCGATTTACATCATTTTTTTTCTTTTTTAACTCAAAATTCATCCCTCCGTTAATAACTTTGGAACAAATACATCCCCCATTTAGTAATATCAGTTACTGTGGACTAACGATGCAAATGATTTTCCGTTATCTCCTAACAAGAGTTAAAATAGTTGCATCGTTAGTCCTCATTGAGTTAAAATATTTGCATCTTTAGTCCTCTTTGACTATAGAGTTAAAATATTTGCATCGTTAGTCCTCATTGAGTTAAAATATTTGCATCGTTAGTCCTCATTAAGTTAAAATATTTGCATCGTTAATCCTCATTGAGTTAATATATTTGCATCGTTAGTCCTCATTGACTATTCTAACGTTTTTATCCTTTTTATCCGTTTTTTTTTACATTTTTATCCGTTTCTTCCTTTTTTCTCACGTTTTTATCCGTGCTCATACACTTTTATTCGTTTTCGTCTATTTTTCTACATTTTCATCCATTTTTCTTATATTATATCTGGTTTCATCCATTTTTTTTATATATAATATGTATGAAAACGGATAAAAATATATGAAAATTGATAAAAACGTATGAAAACTTGACATTTGATAAAAATGTTTCTGAATCGATTTTAAATCACGATTTTGACTCCTTTCTGGTCCGAATCATCAAAAGTGTAAAACACGAAAGTTGTCTGGAATAATGTTCTACATCAAGGCACGTGAGATTTTAACCTGAAATAATGGCTTTTTACAGCCAAAACTTAAGCGGTTTTCGACCAAATTCATAACCGCTTAAGTTTTGGTAGCAAACAGCCACTATTTCAGGTTAAAATCTCGTGTGTCTCGATGTAAAACATTATTCCGGACAACTTTTATGTTTTACACTTTTGATAATTCGGACCTGAAAGGGGTCAAAATCGTGATTTAAAAGCATTTTTATCAAATGTCAAGTTTTCATACGTTTTTATCAAACGGATAAAAACATGATAAAAATGGATGAAAACTGATAAAAAAATGAGAAAAACGAATGAAACGTAAGAAAAACGGACAAAAAAAGGATAAAAAGGTAAGAATAGTCAATGAGGACTAACGATGCAAATATTTGAACTCAATGAGGACTAACGATGCAAATATTTTAACTCTATAGTCAATGAGGACTAACGATGCAAATATTAATGAGGACTAACGATGCAAATATTTTAACTCTATAGTCAAAGAGGACTAACGATGCAAATATTTTAACTCAATGAGGACTATCGATGCAAATATTTTAACTCTTGTTAGGAGATAACGGAAAATCATTTGCATTGTTAGTCCATAGTAACTGATATTACTAACTGGGATGTATTTGTTCCAAAGTTACTAACGGAGGGATGAATTTTGAGTAAAAAAAAGGATGTAAATCGGTAATTTGGCATACCACAGGGATGTATTTTGGACTTTTCTCTTTAGAATTTTCTCATCCATTTTTAGTAAATATCTCATAAATTATTTAATCCAAAACGTATTTAAACTTATTTAATCTTTTATATAATAAAGAATTACATCATTTCGTATTGTTTTCGCAAATCCCTTCTCATTGAAAAAAAATTGGACCAATAGGAGAGCTTGATTTTGCCACGTAGGCGAAATCGAGCAACGTGATTGGTCAATAGAAAGTCAAAATTAAATTGATTTTGGTCAAACTTAATAAATTTGGTGGAGAAATTTGGTTAAGAAAAAAAACGCAAAAAAATATAGGTGTCAAATTTATGAAAACAAAAACTTAAAAAGAGAGGAAGTAATTAATAAAACTTTAGTGGTTGAATTTTACATAAAATATATGGAGCTAAGTGTAAAATTACAAGTTCCATGTTTTTTAATAACTTTAAAAAAATCACAAATAACCCCTTGCACTTTATACCCTCTATACTTTATAATATAAACTTTGTTTAAAATGACACGAGTATTAGTATTAGTTTCATACTTTCATCTATTTAAATTACAAAATTTTGTAAATATGCGAATTAGTTTTAATATTATTAGTTGTAGACTTTCATCAATTAGAATATTTTTTTAAATAAGGACATGTTATTCTATTTAAAAGTTTAATTTATGCGTACACGGGTTTGAATATTAATATTGCTAAATTATTAGTAACGGGAATATAAATATCAAATGGTAAGCACGAATTACTGTGATATGAAAATATTCGCGATTCTACTTATAACAACGATTTTAACTTCATTAACGCTTATTTATGTGCTACTAAACTCACATATTTTGTACAACATGATATCAATAGTTAAAGTTAAACAATAACATCAACATCAACATCAGCATGTCTGCCAGTTAAAAACATTATACAAACCTAATTATTATTAAAAAAAAATTGAGTTAAATAGTCATTGTTTAAGTTAGAAGGTGTTTTACTTAAATTATATAAAATAAAATAAAAATGCACACATCACAATCCTTATTTGATAACAATCACCTTCTAAATCAAAAAAAGAAAAACTATGTAGGTGATAACCTAATTTTATTCATTGATGTGATGTTTCATCAAAAAAAAAAATAATAATAAAAAAATAAAAATAAATAAAAACTCTAATAGTTGACCATTGTAAAGGAATTAAAGTTTGTACATGAGAATTACTAAGCAAGCATATATAGTTTTTAATCAGGTTATTACGTTACTATACTGCGATAATGTTATTGAGTTGGTAATCACGGATGTGAGATACCATTTCTATACTTATGATTTATGTGTTAACCTCTTTTTGC
Organism: Artemisia argyi; assembly: GCA_030686995.1. Classification (NCBI taxonomy): domain Eukaryota; kingdom Viridiplantae; phylum Streptophyta; class Magnoliopsida; order Asterales; family Asteraceae; genus Artemisia; species Artemisia argyi. Next base: position 7,482,154 of record CM060696.1, read on the forward strand.
TTCTCGATATAATATGAAAGAGACCTCAACAGAACTTTGGCTTATGTCTTATCTAGCTGATAGTTTTTAGTAACCTTTTTTATGGTTTAACTTTTTTGTTATACACACCAACTTCTACTTTTTTTCTTTTTCTTTTTTTTTTTTTTTTTTTTTTTTTATGTTTTATTGAAAACTTCTACACTTAATATTTGTGTTTTTACTATAAACACATTAAGCTATGATAGAATTAGTTGTAAGTTTAGAGGTTTGTTACTAAGCTTCTAAAAGAAGTTTATAGCTTTATCATAAACTTATTGTGTTATGGTAATTGAATAAGCCAATAAACACCTTTAATAATTATAACCAAACACCCCTTTAGTTATAATCTGAAGTTTTCTTATTTGATGTTATAACTAACTATGTTGTTATCCTCACTATAATGCAACATGTAAGTGGTTTTTGCAGTTTTATGATCTTATCACACACACTAAAGTGCAATGCAATTTTTGTGTGCGTTTTTAGAAGAGGATTAAGTATAAATACATGATTGTCATGGAAGGATTTATACGCCTACTCAAGGTATGAATGTATAATTAAGTTGAGTTGTTGATTTAGATAATACATGAATGTATTTTAATGTACCAAAGATGTATTTTATTGCATATATGGGGAATTTTATAGTAGGAATTCTTAGCAGGTGTCTTTGAATGAGTTAATGAAACTTAGCGGGTGTTTGCTGTCATTAATAACAATATGGGTATCAATCAACAGTCTAAAATATGGTGTCTTTTACCTTGATGATCTAGGCCAATTGTAAAAAAAACTGCACTAAAATGAAAGGTAAGTAAGGATTCAAACAATCCTAAAAGACTTGCGAATGTACTCTTTGTCATTTTTTTCATGCATTTATATTTTACTTATATAAGTAATTATAATTTCTTTATATAGTTCAGTCTCAGAAAAAAATTATTTTTATGCATTAAGACATAAACGTAAGATTACATTCGAGTTCTACCCATCACATTTTTTTTTCTCTTTATATAATAAAGAAGCTATAGTGTAAGTATCTATGTTAATTTGGTAATTTTAAGATCAACATAAGAAGTAAATAGCGCAAACTTATGAAAATGCTATTTTTCAAACCAAAATGTACATTAGTAAACATGGTATGATGGTTATTCATAATCAAAAAAAATGAATCAATCTTCAAAGCTATCTAAATATGCTACATATTTTAACGAAAATATAAGTAAAAGAAATACCACGATTACAAAACATATCGTAAATTGATAGCATGAGTTTGCAAAACTAAAAGCATATATCACTGAAATGTCATGTAAGTCAAGTCTCATCATGTGATTTTGCTTGAATAATAAAATATAATTTTTAACTCAAAAACATTCTCCTAAAATAATAGGTAGATTATAACATATATACATATGATTTTTTATTTTTAGTCCACCAAGTAAAAACAATTGAAGCATGTTAAAAGATTTATTTCTTAATCGATAATAATATATAAAATCAAAATGAAATTTTAAAAAACCTGTGTGTGCACAGGTATTATAACTAGTATTAAGCGTAAAGCATTTATCTATGATCCACAAAATCACTTAAAACCTAGCTTTCCTAGTAGTGAGAAAACAAATATCCAGTCACAATTATCTTGTAACGTACATTATTCCTTTTTGCGGTACTCTGTTTCCAATTTCTTTGGCATTTGTGTATCGCTTTGTACCTTCAGCTCATCTAAAAAACGGTTGCCTTTCCATAAAAGTGTAAAGTGCTAGGTACTCAATTATAAATTCAACCAATTGTTGTCTATATATCCATCCATGTTTGTTTATTATTTTATTGATACAAACCACAAATACGCTATGACATTTACGCCTGAGTATAGTATTTAAATACAGTACTTCTATGAAATACTAAATCACACACATGCAACTTACAACCGTTTTACAAGTACCTCTCAAAACAAAACCATTACAAATTACAATACTTAGACCGTGGGGTTTTTATAGTAAAGTACATGTTTCTTGGGCCTAAAGATGTACTTAGAACGATATGTGGAGCGAATTATATCAATAAACAAAAAGTATTGCGCCTTAACATATATGCCGAATGGAATCAGAGCAAATACGCTGATAAGGATAGGTATCCATAGCAAACCCTTATGGTAAAGTACAAAAAAACTGATACTAAATGCGATTATCATGGTCGTCATAGATAGAAAAAGATACGACATACCGATTATCAACTTTCTGGGTACTGATTCCAGGAAATCACGTTCGGCATAGCGAGACGTGAAGACGGATAAGAACATGTAGAGGATTGAAGCTGAAGCTGAGAACAGAGATATAGCATCTGCAATAACGAAAACCTTGAATGTTGTTTCTGAACGAAAGATAGGGATACCATTGTTTTGGTCATATCCTCCCGGAACCGTAAAAGCTGCAGCGAATACCATGGTGGCAATAAGTGCGGCTACCACCATACATTGACTAGCTATTTCCTTAATCCATTTTTCACCTTGTGTAAGCATATCTTTGTGTTCCTTTGAGAATAACTCATGTGGTGTTAGATCATCACTGTTCCTCCGTTCTCTATAAGATGGAGGGATCATTGACTCTACCTCCTGCAGCACAAACAGATAAGAATAGTTATAGATCATCTTATTGTTATACTCATACGGAAGAGAAGAGATGTGTTTTATACGATTAAAAAATAATCCTAGAAGCTCATAGTGGAATTTGTACGTGTACCTGGAACCATAATAGTTCTTGTTGCATCTCTAAAGCACCTCCTGACACATTCTCGACCTGCTTTCGGTTCACAGTCCTCCCAACTAAATGCAACATATTGTTAGCATCCGTATCTTTCATAGGGGTTATCATATCCTTCATTGCGCCTATCTCGTACAATAGATTATAGATACCAGCGTGACGATGTTTGACAGCTACGTGAAATATACTTAGACCATTATCATTTATCTTCCATATGAGATCAGGATAAAGACGAATGAGCTCAACTAAAAATGTAGTATTTCCTACTTCCGCAGCAACAAACAACACTCCAGAAGAGAATGTTCGTTTTGGATTTTCTATTGCATAACGCATTCTGGCAATTCTTACATTAATGAGTTCTTGCAGTTTATGAGCTTGATCAGGTCTAATTAAGTTCTTGGTTTCATTATGTGTTTTCACAATATATTCAGAAATGAGCTTTTGTAGTTGTAGAACTTGATTTCCCTTACCAGAAGCCATCTTGTTTTCTTTAATCAAGAGTTGTATTTCATCATGCATATCCAGAAGATGTTCAGAGACGAGGTTTTTAAGTTTAGAAACTTGGTTTTCTTCTTTTGTTATATTCTTAGTGTCCTCTTGAAGTTTGTTAAGATGTTTATATAGTCGTGCAGTGTGAATGACGCTTCCTGAATCTGACATAATAATCGGATCTGGTGTCCCTCTAAGTATACGATCAATATCATTCTTATCCATTTGCACAATATCTTCCCAAATGGTTCTCAGTAACTGCAAGGCTTCACTTTCTTTTTCAGGAGTTCCCGTCTTTAAATGAATGAATGCAGAAACTGATAGCAACAACCAGAAAAAAGAGTTGTTTGATTATGCCAAATCGTTATATTACAGAATTTACATGTAAACTAGTAATAGCTGAACTTGGATTTTATTTAACAATTGATAAAGGGGTGGGTTATTAATACCTACCTATATTTACAAGTTGTACCCTCCATTGTTTTTAATTTTTAGTTGTTAATTTTCTTTAATTTTTAATTTCATTTTTATAATTTTGTTTATATTATAAAACTATAAAACGAAAAGTATGGAACAAAAGATATAAAGTTTAATAAGTCAACAATATTAAATTGATAAAATTACGAAACATAAATTGATGAAAAACTGTATTGTACTATAAATAATGAATCAAAGGGAGTTGATCGGAGGTTGTAAGAAAGTAAAAAATATTTGACGTAGGGGGTCTCAATAACACAACCCTAAAATAGATAAATGTTATTTGTAACCAGTTCTCACATATCATACGGATCATATTTTAATTTTTTTCCTTTTAAGCGCTCCTTACTATTGTTGTCTTCTTTACTTTTTTTATTTTTTTCAGATTTTTCTGAGAACTTTTTTGTTTTGTGATTATCAGTAGTACCGTGATATTAAAGATATTTATGAGTACAACTATGATACTAACGATATTTACTTAAAAACTTACTTTGATATTAACAAAAAACTTAATATCACTGTTTTTTTATTACGATATTAAGAAAAGTTACGTTGAAATTTAAAAAATTTAACTTTAATATTAAGAAAGCATGATAATTACGGTGATATTAACAATATTATGATACGGTGATATTATAAAACCAACCGTGATACTAATTTTTTTCACATGTAAAATTAACCGTGATATTAAAAAAATATTCTATGATATCAAAAAAGTTATTGTGATATTAAAATTTTTATTAAAAAAAAATTATGTGATATCAAAATCTGATTTTGACTTTTTTACAAAAGTCAAGTCTGATCTTGACTTTTGTAAAAAAGTCAAAATTAAACGCTAATATCACAATACTTTTAACGTTGAAAACGATTTTTTCTGAAAATTTTTTCAGCGATTCTTAATTATTTGTTATCCTTTTTCTTTTTTTTTTTTTGATTTTTTTGAATTTTTTTCAAGAAAAAAAACTACTGTGATATTAACATTTTTAGAAAAAGACGGGATATTTACGATTTTGCCACTCCGCCTTTTTCAGATGGTTGACTAGATGGAGGGATGAGATTCGTCCGTACATCCGCACTAAAATCCAAAATCGTACATGATCCATTCCCTATATATGTATATATATATATATATATATATATATATATATATATATATATATATATATATGTATATATATATATATATATATATATATATATATATATATATATATATATATATATATATATATGTAGAGGAGGGTTAATGTGAGATCAAACTTAAAGTTGTAAAAATAAGATCTAGTCTAAACAACCACTAAAAACATTTATAAATAACCATATTAGCAATAATATACAAAAAGTAAAATATTAATACGAATTAACATTTTAGCAACTAATAACCAATTGATACATGCGTTTGGAATAGTGGTACACAATTATAAATTTACATATCGAATCAAAGTGTATCACCTTAACATGATACACATTATATGTCGAATCAAAGTGTATCACATTGGTTTCGTCAAATTTAAAAAGAAAACCATTGGAACTTTAACAATTTTAGTTGTGATTAATAAAAATAATAATTTTGTTTTAACGAGAGTGTCATTTGTCAAATTTTAGTTGGATCTCATTTTTACAACTTTAAGTTTGATCTTATTTGAACTATATATATATATATATATATATATATATATATATATATATATATATATATATATATATATATATATATATATATATATATATATATATATATATATATATATATATACCCGCCAAAAATTTATAACTATGATGCGCATTTTTTAATGCATCTCGGTTATAAAATTGGTGCATCATAGTTATACCTAATTTTTATAACTGTTATGCACCAAAAGAAAAAGGTGCATCACAATTATTAAAATTAGTTATAACTATGATCCACCAATTTTTATAACCGATATGCATTAAAAAAGTGCAGCACAGTTATAAAAATTGGTACATCATAGTTATAACTAACTTTTTTAATTGTACCAAAAGAAAAAAGTGCATCACAGTTATAAAATTTTGGTGAGAATTTTTTTATTTCGCCAAAAAGAAAAAAATATTTGCTAAAAAAGAAAAAAAAAATCGAAGGAGGGGGGTGGAGTGGGGTAGGTGACACATGTCATATGATGTGACATGGTAATGTGAAAAATGTGACACATATTACTCTCACAATCTTTCGTATCCTTTTTATTATAAGCCTATTCTCATTATACGCCACCCTATACACACTAAAACATTTGTATCTAGGTAAAAAGCTGCTTAAAGTTTCTTCACAAGTATTGATATTTTACTTACGTCTTAATAGCCATTTTTTTCTATCTACAGTAGAAAAATATCAAATAAATGAAATATATAAGGCTGAGTACAGTGGACCGAATTAATCGGTCGAATGGCATCGGCGACCAATTTTGAAATCGGTCGAGCCCTTTGTGGTTGGTTGGTCGAATATCGGAAAAAAGCAATCAATCGATTTTATGACCGACTTTAAGGCGCAAAAAAAAAAAACAAAATAGATAAATAAATAAATAAATAAATAACCCTTAAAAATGTTATCGTTTATTTGAATTAAAAAAAAAAAAAAAAAAAAAAAAAAAAAAAAAAAAAAAACAAACACAACAACCTTTACCACTTTAAAACTTTATAAATACCAACCTCAAACACACTTTTAAACACACAATTCAAACAACTTACCATCCATATTCACCATGTCAAAGAAAAATACTCCCCCATCAAAAAACCTACGTTCCCGACTACCCCAAAATGCACCGGATTTGAATTTCTTGCCGGAAAACAACTTTGAGTTAACCGGCATAACACCACCACAAAATCGGGGTATTCGCTTTCGTCCACCCGCTTTTGAATATACATCACGACTACCACAACCGAATCAAAATCAAAACCCGTTTTACGTTAATCGTTCATTTGTCCCACCGCAGCGTCCTAATACAGATTATCACCAAGAACCAAGTAGGTCGTCGTATCATCCTAACATCGATTTCTTGTATTCTTACCAACCGCATCAAGATTATTCCCCGCTTCGTAGTGCTAATCTTGAAATGGATTTGGAGGATTATATGGCAGACTATCCTACTCAACAATACTCGACCCAGAACTATCCGAGTCAAGATGCTTCGATGGGGCAAGGTTCGGGTCACGGTTCGTACCATGGTTCCATGCCTATTAAAGATGATGACGATGTCGAAGAGACGTCACCCATCAAATTAAAGTAGCCTTCGCGACGTGCTACAAATGCAAACGACAAAGGCAAAAATATCGAACCAACCAAAAAGGTCGAACCATGGACAAAAGCGGAAGAGGTCGCACTTTGTAGAGCTTTCAACTATGCTTTGGAAAATTCCAAAAAAGGAAACGCTATCAACAGGTGCCGCTTTTAGGAGTTAGTGATAGCATACTTTGAAAAAGAAACTGGTACAAAAAGAACATATGACTCGATCATGACCAAATGGAAGAATATGATTCGTAACAGGGTTGGGAATTTTTGTGCTATTATGGATAATATCAACGATACTTATGGAAGTGGTGAGAATGATGCAGACGATAAAGAAAAAGCTCTTAGAGAGTATCGTGTGCTTTACGGTCATGATTTTAATATGGAGGATTGTTTGAAAGTATTGAGGGGTCATGATGCTTGGAAGAATGAGGTGCCTGCTTTCCAATCGAATAGTCGAAAGAAAACAAAGAGTTCTACAACTACCTCGGGGTCAATACAAGGTCCCTTGAATTTTCAAGACGTGGATGATTCTGATGATGAGGAAGAGATTAAAGAATCAAGACCACAAAGTCGTGACGCAGCCAGGAAGAATCATCCTTCTCTCGTGATCCACCATCATCATGGAAAAACACGCTAGCCAATACCTTTTTCAAGTCCGGGGAAAAATAAGGACATTGAAGAGTCGTACGTTAAGTTCAAGGAACAAGAGCTAACGATGAAAAGAGAGAAAATTAAACTCCAACGAAAGCAAGTGGAAATCATGGAAATCACAAAACGGGAGCAAGACTTGATAGTCTGCAATTCGACAACGAAATGAACTTTTGTGGATTAAGGCACAAATCACGAAATGAACTTTTGTGGATTAAGACTTGATATTATAATGTTTAAGTTTTTAATTTAGTATTGTAATATTTTTATTTTTATTGAATTTTAAATGTGTTGTTTAAAATATTTGAATTTAAAAAAAATAAAAAATAAAAAGTCGGTGGCACATGGGTCATGTTTGTTACCGGAGAGAGAAAGCTGATGTGACAGGAGATGGCCTTGGTCACCAGTGTAAGTAGCCTAATAAACCAGTTGCGAGATGAAAAGTAGAAAAAAAGCAAGTGCATTAGTGGAAGAAATATTTTCTATTCGGGGAAGTTTAGGTAGCGTTTAGTTGTAGAAATTTTTTACTGTTTTTTCGTTTCTAAATTCCTTGAGATGGGGATGGTTTTTCTTCTCTAGAGAAAAGTTGAGAATTTTGAAAACCCGTTTAGTTAGAGTTATATTTTTTCTTTTAAAAAAAATGAGAAGATTGTGACGGTGGGCGGCGACGGTGGGTGAGGATGGAAGGTGAAGGTGGAGGATGGAAGACGGCGTGATAAGAATATGGTTAGAATGAGATCGGGGAGTTAGTGTGTTTTATTTTAGAGAGGAAAAAAGTGAGAAGAGGATAATGGGGTTTCCATTTTTTCTATTCAAATTTGGAAAATAAGAATTTCACATTTTTTGTAAATTGTTGGAAAAAGTGTGAATAAATGGATTTTAAGTTTTTCTATTTTCAAATGAAACTTTTTTTAGAAACATGGAGTATTTCTCTCCAACTAAACGCACCCTTATATCTCAAACGGATAAGTAAAAATTAAGGAAACAAGTCCACGTGATTTTGTATTTTCATTTAAAGAAGGACGATAAGGATTTTTTTGTAAAACATCAAAAATATATTTTAAAATTGATAAGTTGGAAAACAAAATTTTAGTTTCTTGGAGAAGATTTTTGAAAAGAACCAATTTGAACACGATTGCCTAATTGTTTTGTACCATTTTTCTATGAAAAATATAAAGCATCTCCATTGCATCAAGTTTGCTCAAAATTCTTCACAAAAAAAAAAGCTATCAATTAAAATTAACAAAGGTTTTAAGAACGAGATCCTACAAAGATTTATTTTCGTCTTTGCAAAATCGTGATCGTAAGATCAGATCGAAATTATAAGATTCTACTATAATGTCATTTTGTTAATAATCTTCTCAATATTATACAAATCTCTAGATTAGTATATATCATAAACACAAAATCATATGAATATTTTATGAAAGTGTTGTCCTAAAATTTGATCATGGACTTTTTTAAGAAGATTAACATGTTTTTTAAAGTTTATAAAAGATAATCCATAACTTTGATTTTTAGTTTGTTGTTCGAGAAAAATAAAATCGGATCGGATTAAATCTTAAAATCTCATGGTCAAGATCGGGATCCTATGAGTTCTTATGCTTGCAAAGATTTTATGCAGGATTGCGATTTTTTCTGTTATGTCACATCGTAAAATCGTAAAATGCAAAGACTAGTATCAGAATTTTAACAACTATGAAATTACCTCCAATGCAAAGAAAAAAAGCATTGGTAATTTTATATTCATTTTAATAATTAATTTACTGTTGAATTGGCGTGAGAAAAAGTTCATTTAAGTCTTTCACTTAAACTCGAGGTTGCTCATGTATTTGATGAAAGTAAATTATCATTTCTAATGATAAAATTAAATGACATTTTTTTAATTGAGTAGGGGTTGTTTGATAGACTATTAATAGGATGATTAAGAGGCTGTTCTTTGATTCGGTCAGAGCCACGATTGTTTGATAACACAAAAGTAACACACTCACAACTCATATATCTTATTCTAAGCGATTTAGCATTAGGTTGGGTGCAAAACCATTCAGCGTCTAACAATTTACCATTTAGCCTCATTTTACAATTAATTCTTTATAAACCTACCTATAAATTTGTTGTTTATAAACCTACCTATGTTACGAGTATTCATGGTGCCATTTATAGACTATTAATATTAAAATTAAAATTGTTTTGATGCATTTCTTTAACTTCGTTTATCAAGATGAGCATTTGTTGTCATCCTAATAAATTTAACATAAAGATAATGTTTAAGAATATTTGATTTATATTATTTTGTTGTTAGTAATTCTTACTTTTACAAATTATAAAATGACTAAATTACATAAATGTCACCATGGTTTGTCATTTTTTCACATTTAGTCACTGATTTTTTTTTTTTTTTTTTTTTTTTTGACAAGTTCAGTCATTAAGGTTTCAAATCGTTACAGATCCAGTTCAATTGCGTTACATAAATGGTCATTGTGGTTTTTGCTAAAATTACATAAAAAAGTTCAGTGACTAAATGTGAAAAAATCGATAAACCTTGGTGACTATTTATGTAATTTACTCTTATAAAATTTATCACCTGAGACTAATTATTAAACAATCATGTTTCATGATACAATCAAAGGTTACATTGGTAATTTTATGTTATTCAGAGCACCGACTCATAACATCTGTCAAACAACCATCAGATTCATTCAGATCAGGCTTTCAAATCATTAAGTGTTAAATCATTCTATTTTATCAAAGAACCCCTAAATCAATATATACTAAGTACTGCACTGGAGATGCTTTTAAGTTTCGTGTACTTAAAACACATAGTTGTTATTTTCACATACCTCCTAATTGACATTATTTTTCATGAGGCACTTTATTTTGCATACTCTAATTTTGGTGCATACCAAGGGACAATTCTCCACCATCTATCTAGCTTGATCTAATGGTGGAGATTAACATAAGATTAAATAGAGAAACATAAGTCCATGTTTTTTTCCTCCTATTTCTTTTTCTTTTTATCTTTTTTATTATTCATTTTTTTTCTTTCTTTTTTTTTCTTGTCTTTTTTAACGCTTCATAGTTTTATTTGTTTGTTTGTTTTTTTTTTGTTGTTTTTTTTCACACTTCTTTTTTTTTTCTTTTTTCTTTTTTTTTTCCTTTTTTTTTCAAATTCATGTTTTTTTTCTAATAAATGTTTTTTTCGCTTTCATACATTTCCGTCTATTTTCATATGTTTTCGACCGTTTTCATACGTTTTTGTCTGTTTTCGCCCGTTTTCATCCTTTTTCATACGTTTTTGCCCTTTTCATACGTTTTCGTCTGCTTTCTTACGTTTTCGCCCGTTAACGTCTGTTTTCATATGTTTTCTTACATTTTCGTTCGTTTTCATACGTTTTCGTCCGTTTTCAGACGTTTTCGTTAGTTTTAATACATTTTCATCCGTTTTCTTTCGTTTTCGTCCATTTTTCATACGTCTTCGTCCATTTTCAGACGTGTTTTTACGCTTTCATACGTTTTTGTCCATTTTCATACATATTCGTCCATTTTCTTATGTTTTCGTTCGTTTTCATACGTTTTCGTCCATTTTTCAAACGTTTTTGTCCTTTTCATACATGTTTTTACACTTTCATTCGTTTTCTTCCATTTTCATACATTTTAGTTCGTCTTCTTACCTTTTCGTCCATTTTTTCATTCGTTTTAGTCCGTTTTTAAATGTTTTTGGAAATTTTCATACATTTTCATATGTTTCTAAATATCACAAGTGATATTCTAAATATCACAAATTATATTATGTATATCATAAGTGATATTATGTGATATTCTAAATATCACAAGTTATACTCTGAATATCACAAGTGATATTCTGTGATATTTAGAATATCACAATTGATATTCTGTGATATCCAGAATATCACAACTGATATTCTGAATATTACAAGTGATTTTCTATGATATGCAGAATATCACAAGTGATACTATGAGTACCACAAATGATATTCTGGATATCATAAGTAATATTCTGAATATTATAAGTAGTTTTCTGAATTTGACAAGTGATATTCAACAAATGTTTTGTAACATTAAAATCACAAGTGATAGATATTAAAAGAATCACAATTGATATTTAGAATATCACCATTGATATTCAGAAAACACAAGTAATATTCTGAATATCAATTGTGATATTCAGAAATGTTTTCGTCCGTTTTCATCCGTAATCTTTCGTTTTTGTCCATTTTCCATACGTTTTCCCCGTTTTCATACGTGTTTTTACGCTTTCATACGTTTTTGTCTGTTTTCATACATTTTCTTACATTTTCGTCCATTTTCTTACGTTTTTGAATATCACAAGTGATTTTTGAATATCACAAGTGATATTAAGTGATATCTAGAATATCACTTGTGATTTTCTGAATATCACTTGTGATATTCTGAATAGCACTTGTGATTTTCTTTTTGTTTCATCCGTTTTCATACGTATTAGTCCATTTTTATACGTTTCTGCATATCACAATTGATATTCAGAATATCACTTGTGTTTTTCTGAATATCCATGGTGATATTCTAAATATCACTTGCGATTTTCATGTTACAAAACATTTGTTGAAAATCATTTGTCAAATTCAGAAAATCACTTATGATATTCAGAATATCACTTGTGATACTTTGAATATCACAGAATATTACTTATACTATCCAGAATATCATTTGTGGTACTCATAGTATCACTTGTGATATTCTGCATATCATAGAAAATCACATGTAATATTTAGAATATCACTTGTGATATTCAGAATATAACTTGTGATATTTAGAATATCACAGAATATCACTTGTGATATTCAAAATATAATTTGTGATATTCAGAATATCACTTGTGATATTTAAAAACATATGAAAACGTCTGAAAATTGCTAAAAATATTTAAAAGTGGTCGAAAACGAATGAAAAAACGGACAAAAACGTAAGAAAACGAATGAAAATGTATGAAAACGGAAGGAAACTTATGAAAGTGTAAAAACATGTATGAAAAGGATAAAATGTTTGAAAATGGACGAAAACGTATGAAAACGAATGAAAATATAAGAAAATGGACGAATATGTATGAAAACGGACGAAAACGTATGAAAGCGTAAACACACGTCTGAAAACGGACGAAGACATATGAAAAACGGACGAAGACGAAAGAAAACAGATGAAAACATATTAAAACGAACGAAAACGTATGAAAACCGACGAAAATGTAAGAAAACATATGAAAACGTATCGAAACAGACGTTAACGGATGAAAACGTAAGAAAACGGACGAAACGTAAGAAAACGGGCGAAAATATTTGAAAACGAGCTAAAACAAATAAAAAGTATGAAAACGAACGAAAACATATGAAAATAGATGAAAGCGAAAAAAAAAAAAAAACGTTTATTAGAAAAAAAAAACAAGAATTAGAACAAAAAAAGAAAAAAAGATAAAAGAAAAAAGAAAAAAATAAACGTGGAAAAAAAGACACCAAAAAAAAAAGAAAAAAAGGAAGAAAAAAAAAGGAAAGAAAGAAAGAAAAAAAATGAATAATAAAAAAAATAAAAAGACAAAGAAAAGGGGGAAAAACATGGACTTATGTTTCCCAATTTAATCTTGGTTTAATCCCTCACCATTAAATTAAACTAGAAGAATGGTGAGAATTTGTCCTTTGGTATGCACCAAAATAAGAGTATGCATTTAAATTTTCCTCTATTTTTCATTGTATAAATGACTTATAAGTTTCATAACTGATAACAGTCATGTTGAAACTTTTGTTGTTTTATTAGTATGCATTTAGAAATTATTTTTTAAGGAAGAGTTAGCCAACCTAACCCGCTATTTTATACTCCAAATCCATGTGTGCACATCACATAAAAGTATTATCAAGATATAAAATTATAGATCTCTAACATCAATAGTAAAGTGGATGCTTACACAGAGACGGTTGATCATTAATGTGCAAGTAGAGATGTTTACCTGATTTAATGGTTCTCTCAATGATATTAGACTCTTTTTCCCAAAATACCTCAGGCTTTCGTGCCAAAACGCCTAGTACATTGCTCACCCTACCAATACGCGGAAACTTTTTCACTATATCTAATGCGATATCTATAAAAGAAATTTGACATTTGGATCGTAAGTGAATATTAAAACAAACATCAATCAATAATATGTGGAAGCAAAAACTCTTGGTCTATGTAATTGTGTTTTGCTTACCGTCTTATGCTAATATTAATCTTTACAAAAATTGCAGATAACAGTTTTGGTGATTAGACAATTTACACTACTTAACAAACAAGGACTAGAGAACTTACCGAACATGTCACCCTCCACACATTTTTCAAGAAGCCATCCACGATTTGTAATTGTCCAAAAGTCATCACCCAATCCATAGGATTGTTCATAAAGATACTGGACTACTTTATCATTTCCAAACAAGGCAGCCGCATAGAGTGGCACCATTCCTCCACCACCAGGGATTGTCACCAAGGTCTTGTTCTTTTCTACCATGATCTTAACTGTTTCAACATTTCCAGCTGCAGCTGCCAAATAGAGGGCAGTGTTGTGATTTTTGTTTACAATTTCCAAGTCGTCCTTTAACATCAAACCCACCAGATTTTTCACAAACTGTTCAACGTGTTTGGGACCTTTTGCGGAAGCTGCAATATGAAGTGCCGTTTCTCCATTTTCGGTGATACTATACTTTACCAACTCTGGTTTTTCAATAAGAATGGCGTAAGCATCTTCCCAGTCGCATTTTATCGATGCTTCGTATAGAGGGACACCAATTTTGAGGTATTCCGTTTTAGGTCCTTCAAAGTTGTTCCAATACAGATAGTTAGTACTAGTAGAATATAATATGATCTAGCTAGTCATCTCAACAAAGGCTTTTTTTTTTTTTTTTTTTTTTTTTTACTTAGATAAAGCATAATACTAATACACATAGCCATGTTTTGGGCTCACAAATTTAATTAATATCGACCCCGGCCACTATAATCAAATCAAAACCAATTATTCACATTAATCATAACTGAAATTAAGTTCCATCTTTGGGTAAGGTAGGCTCAGGATGAAATTCTAGGACTCGTTTATGCATCTTCATGTGGAAATTCTAACAGAATTTAAAATTAAATATCATATAGTAGTATAAACTGCAAAGTTTCCTAATATTCTTGGGGTTCAAACACTTTGGATTAGTCGGTCAACTATTCACAAACCATAGTTATCCACACACACACGCACACACGCACACACACAAACACAAAAGATACTAAACTAATGAATCAGTTTCTTTTTTATTTCAATTTGATATTAGTGTTACCTGTTACAGTAAATAGCAGAAAATAGCAGCAATTACCATTAATAAGATCTGGAAGAGGATGCTTCGTTCCTGTTGTATTTGGGTTAGCTTGCTGATGCTGATGGTGTGGGGCACTATCCACGCTTTCTAAATTCTTAACAGTGACAACATAAATTATTATCAGCATTAAACAAAATGTTACATGCACTATGCTAGAAATAAATGTAACAACAGATAATAAATACCTTGTCCATAGCAGAGATTATAGTGAGAGGTGGTACCTTAAGGTGAGTGATAATTGGACATGAACTGTATCCTTTATATACAATATAAATCGCATAAGTCAATGCCAAAGTTTAAAAAAAAATAGTTTTAGGGGATTTATCTATCTCTTATATATACTAGACGAGTACCCGTGTATAGCAACGGAATTTTATAGCGACAGATAATTTATTGATAAAAAAAAATTTATACCTTATAAACGAAAAATAATAAAAGTTTGAAGATTTGAGAATTAAACATAATGTTTTGAAACCCGGGTGGTTCAACCGGTTGAACCGTTCCGGTTGAAAAATGGGTCGATTTAAACCGTGTCAACTTGCTAGGTTGGGTCGAAAACGGGTCAAATTAAACCGGGTCAACCCGCCGGGTTTGAAGCATTCCGGCTCAACCCGGTTTGTGATATATGTTTTCAACATTTCATTTCGTAGTTTCAACTTTTGAAATATATGTTTTCAACATTTCATTTTTTAGTTTCAACTTTTGACTTTTCAGTTTTTCCTTCGGGTACCTGATTCACCAGTTTGTATCGGTTTCAACAGGTCCTCTCTGGTTTGTTTTCGGATGGTTTTTATTGATTAGCCGAACCGGTGGCGACACCGGTTCCCAGTTAAACCCGTTGATCCCGTCCAGTTTTCAAAACTATAAGTATCATCAACTTGTTAGGTTGTATGAAGCTTTGTGTTTTTTATTAATTTGTATAATGTGTATAATAACATGTACTTTTCATTTTAGGGTGTTTAAAAATAACATTAATTAGTGTGTTTAATTATTTCATATGTATTATGTTTTAGCTTATTTAAATTGTACATTATAAAAATTTTATTGTACTTTTTATTAAGTGGTATTTTAATTGGTTGTATTTAATTTGAAAGATATGTTTTTAGTTGGTTGTATAATATGAATAAATCATTATACTTTTATGTAATGAGGTATTTTAATAAGAGGATTAATTACATTATTTTTTTCTCTCATATGACTTTTCAACAACTCAACCTTTTTCACTTTAACTGTTTTTCCTTTATAAGTAGTATATATAAAGGGTGAAGAGTGACAAAATCGTCCAAAACAAACACAAATGACATCTTTCTGTTGGTCTTTGACTCTTTGTTTGGGACATACTCATGTAGAATGCCATGTCCGTACTTGCAAGAATAAAATTCTATTTCTTTGTGTAATGGTTATATTGCATCTATCACTTGAATTGAAATTTTTTTAAAAGATGTTATGTTTCAAAAATTCTGCCACAAAAAAATGTATAACTAAGTAATAATTATCTTTTAATTGAACTAAGATAACAAAGTTTTTATATCCTGATGCTTGATAGACATTTAAGATTGTATATTTGCATGTGATTAAAATGTTTAATACTTGTTCGGTTTTGAACTTTTCTTTGAATTTTACAAACTTTCTGTATTAGTTATTGAGTTGTACATAAGATTTGATTAATAAATATGAATTGTTTCCATCAATATAATTCAAACCTTTCCAATTCGGTCACATTAATTCACAAGGCAACACACAAGGGTAAAATCGGGATTGACCGAAAGTTAAGTTTTCCACAATTCCACTTTGACCATTTCTCTATTATAAGTAGTTAAGATAAAGAAATATACTATAATATACGAGTAATATATAAAGAACGAGCCGAGGCACCCGCGCGTTGCTGCGGGAATGTTGTGTTTAATCCAAACTCGAAATAGAACAGTCAATTACTTTTATTATTTTTATTATTTTTAATTTTTTTAGGGACTAAATTTGCAAAAGATCGCTAACGGGGGACTAACGATGCAATTTATAGCTAACGTGAGGGACTAAAAGCGTAAAATCCTTAGCTACAGTACATGAACTATTACAAACTGATTTTTTTACTATAGCATCACTGTTTGGCACTGTAGCAACGTTATTTTCAGTTTTAGTCCCTTAACGTGGCGTTCTTTGCAAAGTTAGTCCTTAGGGACTAACGGTGAAAAAAAAGTTAACCTTAGGGGCTTTTTCTGTTTATTATTTGTACAGAAAAAGCCCCTGAAGTTACTGTTCCATTTCAAATTTAATCCATGTTTGTTAGATGACGGTCGTTAAGGACTAACTTCGCAATTGATCACTAACCTCAGTGGCTAAAATTGGAAAACATGAAATTTGCGTGAGCACTGTTGCTACAGTGAAACTCACGCTTTTTAGAATATATATAAATATATAGAAAAAAATAGTTTTAGATGATTTCTCTATCTCTCCTATATAAAAAAAAATAGTTTTATGTGATTTATCTATCTCTCCTATGATAATACGGAGTAACATTTATGAAATATTTTTTAATCCTCACACATTATTATATTTTGCTTTAAACTCATACTTTTTTTTTTCTTTTTCTTTCAGTGAATACAAATTGAACTCTTATTTTGCATCAAGTGTCACATCAAAACCATTAGTTCGCAAATACAATTTGTTGCTATACGCTGTCGCTAGGGGTGTCAGTAGGGTTAGGTTGACCCGACACGAACCCGATTAGGCTTATCGGGTCGGGTCAAATCGGGTCAAAAAATCTTGTCGGTTTGTTTTGGCCCGAACCCGATAACCCAATAATGTTATCGGGTCGGGTTAGGGTTAAATAAATAATGCTATCGGGTTATCGGGTCAACCCGATAAGACCTGACAATCACTTTTGATTTTTAGTTATTACTTTTTAGTAGCATAAACTATATACTCTCTAGTCAATGTACATTATTTAATATATCCATGAAGACAGAATCCAGTTACCATCTCAATCTATGTATTTGATCAGATTCTGGTTGTTGTTTTTTTGTTGTTGTCAAACATAAAATGCTTTCACGGTTTTAAAAGTTGGCCGGCCCAGAAGACCACTATCAAAGCTAGCTGCTGCATTGAAAAATAGCAACATTGCATTCGGTAAAGAAATCAGCTGGAGGGTTTCTTGCCATCACTACAAAAATGGGAACGATTTGGGTCGACAATCTCTACCCAAATAATGAAAAAAAGTCGTACCAGCTGATTTGGGTCGACAATCTCGACCCTTTTTGGTTGTACCATTTTTCTTGTCCCAAAAACGTTTGGGTCGACAATTTATTTATCGAATGGCACGACATTATAAAGGGACCCACTAATCAGTCAAACATATAAAATTCCATTTGGAACGACATTGTCGTTCCAAAACCTTATTTATTTTTCGTAAATCATGTATTTAAATACGCAAAATATTTTCGAAAATGCCAAATGGAACGACATTGTCGTACCAAAATTTAATTTTATTTTGCGTAAAATATTTTCGAAATTCCATTTGGAACGACATTGTCGTTCCAAAACCTTATTTATTTTTCGTAAATCATTTATTTAAATACGCAAAATATTTTCGAAAATGCCAAATGGAACGACATTGTCGTACCAAAAATTCATTTTATTTTATGTAAAATATTTTCGAAATGCCAAATGGAACGACATTGTCGTACCAAAGGTTCATTTTATTTTATGTAAAATATTTTCGAAATGCCAAATGGAACGACATTGTCGTACCAAAGGTTTAAAATGTTTAAACATTTTTACAAGTGGCACGACTTGATCTTGCATTTTTGGGACGACATTGTCGTCCCATTGTGTCAAATATGCAAAAAAAAATGCAGCAGCAGCCTGCATTTCCAGGTTTTTTCCGGAATATTTTTCGGAAAAAACCTACCATTACACAAGCTGTAAATCAACCAATATCCGCAATACCAAATCGGCAATATGATACAATACCAAATTACTCATATATGACTTAAATTCGACAAATACGATACAAATTAAACTAACAAATACAAACTTAATACAAAAACAAACCAAGATTCGGCAATAGATTCTAGTATTACATAACTAATAACAAATACGATACAAATTAAACTACACCTACTCCCACTCCTCTTCCTCTTCCTCCCCCTCCTCCTCCTCCCCCTCCTCCTCACCACCACTAGCATTAAAATTCTCGGGAATGTGGCTCATATGAGGATTAGTTTGTCGTATATATTGGTTAAGGTCGGGTGTCGGGTCGGAATAATTAACACTATGATCCGGGTTAGAACTAGTACCCGGGCATGTAGTATAGTTGGGAAAGACGGGACGATAACAATTGTCGAAGGAATTATTGGGAAATGGGGGAAATGGTGGAAAACTGGAAAAGTCAACAGGAAACGGATTACCTGGGTTGTTGTTGTTGTTGTAGTGGCTGACAAACTGCCCAAATATAGATTCGAAGTTGGTTTGTCGAGACTGCATCTGTTGCTGCTGAAGTAGGAGTATTTCATTTTGCCTCCTCAACAAGTCATTCTCTTGTTGCTTTTGCCTTAACACCGCCGAAACTTCCTCCTGAGTAGCAAAGTTTCGTGCAAGCGGATAATGTGGGTACCTCGCTGAAGCTTTGCCGCCGCCTGGCATTAGCCTGCCAACGCCCTTAAAATGTTGCCGGTTGTTACTATGGGCGGTCTTATCGAGTACTTGCTTCAAAGTCATCAACGGGGCCGTACCGGCTTTAACTTGTTGCCACAGATCCTTCATCAAATGCTGTATAAGTAAAAAAAAAAAAAAAAAAGTATGTTAAAAAGAGGTAAGTTAAAAAAAAAACAAGTAACTTGATATTAATTACGCATGTTCGGAGATAAATTACTTACATAAGCCGTCTCGTTTTCTTCACTTGTAAAGACGCCATCTTTTGTTGTATGGCCTATCCTCCACGTCTCCACGAGTTCTTCATTCCGCCCTTTCTTCGCAACCCGCTATACATACAACATAAAATAAATTAATAACGAGTTATATATAAACATTATATAGACAATTGAAAATCAAAAAATTATAATGAGTCTTACGCATTTAAATAAACAAACAATTTAAATATAGCACGCATATCAAAACGGTCGATAACGATAAGAATACAAATATAATAAACAATTAATACCTCGAGTGCAGGAAATATGTGAGCCATAAAAGGCTCCGGAATCTGCTCCCATTGGTTGCAGTCAAAGGGAAGTGGACTAACTAGTTCCCCCAAAAGACTACTGAACTGCGTTGCCCACGTTCCCACGGCTGTAAAGGTACCTAGATCATCAAGGTCAAAGCTGATGGGCAAAGGCCGATTACCGTTCGCTTTGAACGCCCTCCTTATGACCCGATTTGAGGTCACACTCCGAACCGAAGCTACAAATATAAGTTATTGAGTCGTGAAAATACAAGTAAAAAAATTTAGTTTTATCAATAAAAAACTTCAAATAAAAATCACAATTTGTTACCGAAACAGTAGCCCGGCGTAGTAAAATAGGGCCAGTGTGGTGGTGGTGGATCACCACCGGCATCCCCGCCGTGTGATTGGGGACCTACATACACCATCTGTAAAATTATAAGTACAAAAACAAATAAATTCGTGGACCAATTAATACTAATAAACACATTCATATAAATATACACATTTAAACATAACATAACATGCAATTTCATTCAAATAAAAGTTACACGTTTAAACATATAGTAACAGTTTCATTCAAATTACAAATTAAGAACAATTACAATTCACATAAGTTTAACAATTATACTAACCAAATTACAATATCATAAGAGTAATTAAATTATATACCTAGTTCGCGGCTAAAATAGAGGAAGAAAAGAAAAGAGAAAAAGAGGAAAAGAGGTGTTGTCCCGGCTCTCCTGGCTGTCCTGGCTAACCAAAAACATACACATAAAAAAAAACAACCTAAATTAATACCAACTTCATTTTAGCACATCAATACTTGTAAACTTTACTACAATGTGTAACACCCCCAAAATACCGCAGCGGAAGACTGTGTCATAGGGGTGCTACTTCATAATACAAAGTACAAGGTATAGAAAACGAACTCTAAATGAGACGTTTTGAAAAGTTACCATTCAATTAATATATTCCGAGTTACAAACTTGAGATTCCAAAGTATGATACATAAATGTATACAAAGTTTTGAATGGTAAATGATAAAAGCGTAAGTCTTCAGAATATGCAGCTTGACTCTAAGTTCCACGCACTAGCTATCGCCTTACTAACCTGAGATAAACATGCTAAAGTGTCAACACAATGGTTGGTGAGTTCATAGAGTTTGTCTTAAAATAGTTGAAAAGCCTTAAAGAATGTTCACACAGCAAAGGCATTGAGAATTCACTCAGTTACAAGTCCCGCCATAAGAGACTTGTAACCTGTGTGTTCACAACCCACTGCTACAATATAGTATGATTAAGACATGTATAATTCATCAAAACAATTAAGCAATTAGTCGTGAGTCTACTCTTCATCTCCGAAGACCTCACGTTTATGATGTATCCAACATTCGCAAATGTTAGGATGTATCAATAGCCTCAATGGTCATCCAACAACTTAATGTGGAGCCACCGGAAGTCTCAATGGTCATCCAGCAACTTAATCTGGAGCCACTGGAAGTCTCACAATCAAGTATAATGCAATCATGTATATATGACATCAAGTATAATGCGATCAAGTATAAGACAATCAAGTATAAAACAATCAAGTATAAAACAATCAAGTATAAAACAATCAAGTATAAATGTTTTGAGTATTTGTACAAGTAAGCAAGTAGTTGTGCATGTATCCCCCCCAAAGAGTTAAAACAAGTATGAAAAAGTAGGGGCTATGACTCACCTTAAGCTTATGTAATGAGAAATGAAAGTGGTAGTCGAATCGCGAAAGTCTCTAAGAGCAGCCTATAATAGAACGTTGCGACTTAAGTTTGGAGTAACGTCTAAGAATACAAAGAATTGCCTATATATGTCTTGCATAATGTTCATGATGTAGTACTTAGTATATAGTGTAAGTCGTTGAATATAAGTGGTTTATGAAACATGTATAGGTTGTATATCTCTTACTACCGTTCGGGCCGACATAATTCAGAAGTCATAGAGTAAACGTTCGAGTAGCCAGGACACTTTAATTCGTAAATCCACAACTCATCTCGACGGCTTACTTAATGAACTCCTCACATGAGGCTCCGTACTATTGTAGTATTTGATAACATATATAAGTTTTGATCTTTAAAAGTTATATGGTCTTTAGCCGTGGCTTTGCCGTGACCTTGGTCATTGTACCATGGTCTTGAGACTCAACCTTGGCTTTAGCCATGGTTGTGGTCTTGGCTTTAGGTCATTAGACCTCTTGGTCTCATCTAATTATAATCATTATATAGTAACTTTGGTCTAAAAATGGGCTGTTAAGAATTTGAAGAAAATTATCACTCGGAAAGCGTTTTCAGGGCTCGAGCTTCTTTGTTCCTGAACGAAAACGTCATTCCAGACAACTTTCGTGTTTTAACTTTTTGATGAATCAGACCAGAAGGGTGACTTTCAAAATCAAAATCTGATCAGAATGCTATTTAGGCAGTTTTGCCGTTTTGGTTTCGCTAACTTCTTATGGCCATAACTTTTGACTCGGGTACTCGTTTTGGGTGATTCAAATTGCTATGTTTTCCATGTTAAGTCCTCTTTAACAGTAAGTAAGTGTCAAATATCAAAGTTATACTATTTTGGTCGTGGTTCTCCATAAAAATCACTAGTTTGCTTGTTTGCTTGTCATAAGTTAACATATGTATACCAATACTTGTTTTATCCATTTTTAAACATCATGAACACAATAACAACAACATATATAGCATGAAAGGAACACAAAGAGTATGAAAATGATAATTAAGCAAGAAAGTGTATAAGGGTTTCTTACAACTTTTGGCTTTCACTTAAGAAAGGAAGTCAAGTATAGAACTAGGACACTAAACCTAATCTTGTAAACCCTTCACCATAACTCTTGTAACCCTTGCTAGCCTTGATATAACCCTTGTGAAAACCCATTAACTTCATCCCTAATACCCTTATGTAGCTCTTAATTTAACCATGGAATCACCAAACAAACTCTTGATTCATGTAGAGACTAAATAGGCCTTTTCAACTTTGGTGTGTAACTTGAAGATTGAAATCAAAATAAGAGTGTTTGTGTTTGTTTTGTGTTGTGAACGACTTCAAGAGGGGTAGGAGGGTTATATAGGGCCTTGAGGAGGTGCTAGGAAGGTGTTAGGAAGTTGCCTAAACTTGGAGGCCAAGATGTACACTTGTAATGATCTAATGAACCCTTGGTGACCAAGTTTGCTTAATATACAAGTATCCTAAAGTCCAAGGCTTATCACCAAGCCACCAAGGCTTGGTGAATCATCATATACACGTTCATATGATGGGAGGAGTGACTAGGTACTTAAACTTGGTATTATCTAGCTTACGGAGTGAGTTTTGGTCCCGGTAATCGCTAACGGTAAGTTATTAAGTCATGAAACTTAAAATCGTGTATCCTAAAAATATGAAACTTATAAATATGCTAGAACTTATCAATATACTCCATAATAAAATATAAAATGAGTGGTAGGTTCTATCGGTGCTAAAACCCTGCTAAAAACTGGAAACACGGGTCTAAAACGCGTAATTCGCGTAAAACGCTGAACTGAAAAACGTAAAATTCCAAAACTTTTGGAATTATCCTAAAATGAGAGAAAATCATATTTCTATTGTTTATAATGTTTTATGGACATATCGGGATGCTGGAATGACGTTTAAACCTAAAAGTAAATCTCGGACACGGCTTTGTGATTTTTGCAGAAATGATCCGACGAGCGTCAAACTCTCGGATTATCGTTAAAATAGTTTAACTTACGAGAATATGAAATAAAAATTTCTGAGATGAATAGTGAAAAGTGAATAGTAAAAAGTGAATAGTAAAATTTTCGGGAATAAAAGTTAACCTGAAATTGCGAATTGTTACAGTCTCTACCCCTTAAGGAGAACTTCGTCCCGAAGTTCAGTTGATGTTAACTACTTACGGTGTATCTAAGAGAATTCGGGATCTCTAATATAGTGGTGTTTACTCTGATTCGTCTAAGATTCTAGTTAAGGAGTTGTATCGGCTACAATTAAGCCCACTTATTTATAACACATTACTTACATAAAGAAGCGTCCAAATTTATGTAAATAAGGTCTCATAAACTTATGGTTCGGTGATTTACAATTTCTTTATTTAAATGAAGAGGCATCCCAATCCATTTAAATAAGGAGATTCTAAAACATCCTACTTAAGAATTTCCGACACAAAATCCGCCTTCTGAGGCCGATAGTAAGATAATCAAGTCATCAAATCCCTAAAGCTAAGCAATAATATTATTTAACTCAAATCTTGTGTCTCATCAAACAAGAACTGTCACAAGATCAAGTTAAATAATTAGTTATTACTGAGCTCCATGTTTCTAATGACTCGGCTAATCTCTGGGGCTCCTTATAATAATAAAGTCACATCATCTAATAGCGTGGAACTAAGCAAACCTCTAACCAAAAAGCATATGTGTATGTATTGTGTGTAAGGCAAATAAAGAGGAAGGTCCCAACGTATATAGCAGTTATAGTCTAGGCTCTAAATGCAACCTAGTTCTCTATAACCAAGGCTCTGATACCAATCTGTAACACCCCCAAAATACCGCAGCGGAAGACTGTGTCATAGGGGTGCTACTTCATAATACAAAGTACAAGGTATAGAAAACGAACTCTAAATGAGACGTTTTGAAAAGTTACCATTCAATTAATATATTCCGAGTTACAAACTTGAGATTCCAAAGTATGATACATAAATGTATACAAAGTTTTGAATGGTAAATGATAAAAGCGTAAGTCTTCAGAATATGCAGCTTGACTCTAAGTTCCACGCACTAGCTATCGCCTTACTAACCTGAGATAAACATGCTAAAGTGTCAACACAATGATTGGTGAGTTCATAGAGTTTGTCTTAAAATAGTTGAAAAGCCTTAAAGAATGTTCACACAGCAAAGGCATTGAGAATCCACTCAGTTACAAGTCCCGCCATAAGAGACTTGTAACCTGTGTGTTCACAACCCACTGCTACAATATAGTATGATTAAGACATGTATAATTCATCAAAACAATTAAGCAATTAGTCGTGAGTCTACTCTTCATCTCCGAAGACCTCACGTTTATGATGTATCCAACATTCGCAAATGTTAGGATGTATCAATAGCCTCAATGGTCATCCAACAACTTAATGTGGAGCCACCGGAAGTCTCAATGGTCATCCAGCAACTTAATCTGGAGCCACTGGAAGTCTCACAATCAAGTATAATGCAATCATGTATATATGACATCAAGTATAATGCAATCAAGTATAAGACAATCAAGTATAAAACAATCAAGTATAAAACAATCAAGTATAAATGTTTTGAGTATTTGTACAAGTAAGCAAGTAGTTGTGCATGTATCCCCCCCAAAGAGTTAAAACAAGTATGAAAAAGTAGGGGCTATGACTCACCTTAAGCTTATGTAATGAGAAATGAAAGTGGTAGTCGAATCGCGAAAGTCTCTAAGAGCAGCCTATAATAGAACGTTGCGACTTAAGTTTGGAGTAACGTCTAAGAATACAAAGAATTGCCTATATATGTCTTGCATAATGTTCATGATGTAGTACTTAGTATATAGTGTAAGTCGTTGAATATAAGTGGTTTATGAAACATGTATAGGTTGTATATCTCTTACTACCGTTCGGGCCGACATAATTCAGAAGTCATAGAGTAAACGTTCGAGTAGCCAGGACACTTTAATTCGTAAATCCACAACTCATCTCGACGGCTTACTTAATGAACTCCTCACATGAGGCTCCGTACTATTGTAGTATTTGATAACATATATAAGTTTTGATCTTTAAAAGTTATATGGTCTTTAGCCGTGGCTTTGCCGTGACCTTGGTCATTGTACCATGGTCTTGAGACTCAACCTTGGCTTTAGCCATGGTTGTGGTCTTGGCTTTAGGTCATTAGACCTCTTGGTCTCATCTAATTATAATCATTATATAGTAACTTTGGTCTAAAAATGGGCTGTTAAGAATTTGAAGAAAATTATCACTCGGAAAGCGTTTTCAGGGCTCGAGCTTCATTGTACCTGAACGAAAACGTCGTTCCGGACAACTTTCGTGTTTTAACTTTTTGATGAATCAGACCAGAAGGGTGACTTTCAAAATCAAAATCTGATCAGAATGCTATTTAGGCAGTTTTGCCGTTTTGGTTTCGCTAACTTCTTATGGCCATAACTTTTGACTCGGGTACTCGTTTTGGGTGATTCAAATTGCTATGTTTTCCATGTTAAGTCCTCTTTAACAGTAAGTAAGTGTCAAATATCAAAGTTATACTATTTTGGTCGTGGTTCTCCATAAAAATCACTAGTTTGCTTGTTTGCTTGTCATAAGTTAACATATGTATACCAATACTTGTTTTATCCATTTTTAAACATCATGAACACAATAACAACAACATATATAGCATGAAAGGAACACAAAGAGTATGAAAATGATAATTAAGCAAGAAAGTGTATAAGGGTTTCTTACAACTTTTGGCTTTCACTTAAGAAAGGAAGTCAAGTATAGAACTAGGACACTAAACCTAATCTTGTAAACCCTTCACCATAACTCTTGTAACCCTTGCTAGCCTTGATATAACCCTTGTGAAAACCCATTAACTTCATCCCTAATACCCTTATGTAGCTCTTAATTTAACCATGGAATCACCAAACAAACTCTTGATTCATGTAGAGACTAAATAGGCCTTTTCAACTTTGGTGTGTAACTTGAAGATTGAAATCAAAATAAGAGTGTTTGTGTTTGTTTTGTGTTGTGAACGACTTCAAGAGGGGTAGGAGGGTTATATAGGGCCTTGAGGAGGTGCTAGGAAGGTGTTAGGAAGTTGCCTAAACTTGGAGGCCAAGATGTACACTTGTAATGATCTAATGAACCCTTGGTGACCAAGTTTGCTTAATATACAAGTATCCTAAAGTCCAAGGCTTATCACCAAGCCACCAAGGCTTGGTGAATCATCATATACACGTTCATATGATGGGAGGAGTGACTAGGTACTTAAACTTGGTATTATCTAGCTTACGGAGTAAGTTTTGGTCCCGGTAATCGCTAACGGTAAGTTATTAAGTCATGAAACTTAAAATCGTGTATCCTAAAATATGAAACTTATAAATATGCTAGAACTTATCAATATACTCCATAATAAAATATAAAATGAGTGGTAGGTTCTATCGGGTGCTAAAACCCTGCTAAAAACTGGAAACACGGGTCTAAAACGCGTAATTCGCGTAAAACGCTGATCTGAAAAACGTAAAATTCCAAAACTTTTGGAATTGTCATAAAATGAGAGAAAATCATATTTCTATTGTTTATAATGTTTTATGGGCATATCGGGATGCTGGAATGACGTTTAAACCTAAAAGTAAATCTCGGACACGGCTTTGTGATTTTTGCAGAAATGATCCGACGAGCGTCAAACTCTCGGATTATCGTTAAAATAGTTTAACTTACGAGAATATGAAATAAAAATTTCTGAGATGAATAGTGAAAAGTGAATAGTAAAAAGTGAATAGTAAAATTTTCGGGAATAAAAGTTAACCTGAAATTGCGAATTGTTACACAATGTCTAACAAAAGTTTCTTTAATTTGTCCCGGCTGTTTACAATATACTATCTTAAATACACAATCTTACATCACCAAAACACTTTTAAGACAATAAAAAAAAAAAAAAAAAAAAAAAAAAAAAAAAAAAAAAACCACAAGCTAGAAGTGGTCCATAACTTTGTCCCGCCTGTCCATAACTTTTGAGGACGACATTGTCGTACCAAAACACTTTAACTCAATAAAAAAAAACATACCTTTAAATTAACAAAAAAAAAAAAAAAAAAAAAAAAAAAAAAAAAAAAAGAATACCTTTCACGGCGGTACTGCTGCTGCCGTGGTGGTTCACGGTGGTGGTGCTGCTGCTGCCATCTAACGCCAACACAAACACAACACAAAATAGAAACAAAGATTATCAAACCAACATTAAACAAAACAAATTAAG
Organism: Artemisia argyi; assembly: GCA_030686995.1. Lineage (NCBI taxonomy): Eukaryota > Viridiplantae > Streptophyta > Magnoliopsida > Asterales > Asteraceae > Artemisia > Artemisia argyi. The sequence continues at coordinate 7,510,319 of CM060696.1, forward strand.
AAAATGAAATTAACAAAAAATTCATACCTTTACCCAAAACAAATTAACAAAAATTAAACAAATTGTGCACAGTGGTGCGTGTGTAATTGGTGTTTTGAGGTGATAGTGGTGTCGAATGTGGTATTAATTTGGTTGTGGTGGTGTAGAATCGAAGAAGAAGAGCTGCGTATATATATGTGGGGGGTTTTTTTTTTGGTTTGACAAAGACTTAGAAAGGGACGAACAGATCTGGGAATATCAATAATTGACCAAATGGGACGACCAAAAAGGGACGACATTGTCGTCCCAATACTTGTGGGTTTTTTCTTGTGGGTTTTTTTGCTTGTGTAATTACCTTTGGCACGACATTCTCGTCCCAATGGTTGAGGATTTTTTTTTTGTGGGTTTTTTCTTGTTTAATTCCCTTTGGCACGACATTGTCGTCTGATGAGGCGAAAAATGATCCGTTTTTAGGGGGTCATTTAAGCCCGAATTCGACTTTATTTGATCAAATATTGCCCTAAATCGTTCCTTTTGTGATTTTAGGTGTTTGGAGAGTGAATTCTGGAAAAGAGGCTATTTTGGACATTTTTGGAGCATAAAGTGAAGAAAACAACAAAGTACCAAATCCAAGCTGGAATTACAAGGTGACGGCGTCAAGGATTTACTCTTGACGGCGTCAGAAAGGATGAATATTTTACCGTAGCTGGTGACGGCGTCAGATGAAGAGATGACGGCGTCAAAGTGGCCAAAGATTAATTTACCGTAGGTGGTGACGGCGTCACCAAGGCCGTCACAATTGGATCTAGGGCATCCGAGGAGGTTTATGGCGGCTTGTTGATGGCGTCAGAATTAACTCTTGACGCCGTCAGGACGAATTTCCTATATATAGTTTTCTAGTTTTTTCATTAAAGGAAGAGAAGTTTTGGTGAAACCCTAAAGACGATTTTGGTGCCTCTTTTACAGGTTTTTCAAGGGTTCCAAACCCTTGAGACCTTGCATTGTAATTGAGATAAGTATACTCTTAATTCAATCAATATGTCTATGTGTTGGTTGTTTATCTTTTGTTCTTATCTTAATTCTACTATGCTAGGCTAGATTTCCTTTGTGTTTGCTTAGATCTAATGAAACCTAGATGTTGATTATGTGTTAATTACTTGTCTATTCTTGTTCTTGGATGAATGATATTATATGTTAGGCTTAAGAAAACTGGCAGATCTCCAAATGGTAACATGCTTGAACGTCTTAAGAAACATGAACCGAGGCGTACTAGGTCTTTATTGGTTGTATTTAATGCATGAGCCACTGTTTACAATCCCTATAGTTGTGCTGGGTCATGGTGTAGGAGGAGATAAGAGCTCATAGAGTTGGGGAGTTATGTATGCCACCCCACGAATGGTATTAAGGAATACAATCCGTCATCCATACAAGTGTAACAAGTAATTGACATGTAAAAGATATCTAGGGAGTAATGAAGTCTAAGTAAACACAATTTCTCCAAATACTGCTCACAACCTTAGTTTAATATTAGCTTAATTTCATTTTCATTAGTTTAATTAGTTATAAAGTAGTTTTTGGGTTAGTTGAATAACAACTAATTCCGCCCACTTTTCTAAAACCCGAGATTTTACTTGCTTTCATAAAATATAAAAAAGACAAAAATAATCATCCTTCATCTCTAGAACTATTAATTAGGCTTTCTAATCCTAGCGACACTATTCCTAAGCTGAACGATCAATCCCCCGGTACTTGTCACTATACTATACTACAACGATCAGGTACACTGCCTGGTGGGGGTTGTAAGCCTCGCGAGATCCCTCGAGAGGTAAAGCAAGGTGCGATTCCCACACATCAAGTTTTTGGCGCCGCAGCCCGGGGAATAGTTATTGTCTAGGTTAGGATTTCTTTTTATTAGGTCTACTTACTAGATTCCTTTCTAGTAAGATTTTATTTTTATTTTTAGGTTTTCTTTAGTCTATCTTTTTCTTTGTGCCTTTGTTAGTAAATTAAGTTCATTGACTATTCCGTTTACCATTATGGAGAACGCGAATCCACCAAGTCCGACACTAGAGTTTTACCAGAAAAAATATAATTACACCAGTTTGGATATACCAAGATGGACGAATGAAATGAGGAGGACAGGATCTTATATTGATTTTATTGAGTACCTTGAGAAAAGAGGCCAAGGGCATAAGACTTTTAATGAATTCACCTTAGGAGCTCCATCAGCCCCTCAAAATGCCTCACTTAGTGAAACCTATGCACCATATGAGCCTTCACCTAGGATAGTTTCGTATGAGCCACCTAGCTGCATGTCATGGTTAGGCCCTACCATAATACAGGATGAACACATAGGTGACCTTGATGTGATGGAGGATGTAGCCGAACTTGATCACATTGATAAAAAAGACCTAGGTTTTATGATCGATAATGATGAATCTCAAGAAACAGATGATGAATCTCTTGGGCAATTTGTATATAGCAGTCAGAATATTGAAGATGATCCTTATGATTCGGACATAGAAGTTGAGATGCCTAGAGAAGCACGTGAGATACTTGGGAGAATGTTAGGGCTAGATCCTGACACATGGAACGATGAGGTGAACAACATAAGCCCACAAAATACTCAACCATCATTTGAGGCACACACACCGCCCGTGACTTACCCGGAAGAAGTAGAAGAGACTTTAGGAACCCCAATAGAGGTAGAACCTTTGAACCAAACACAACTAGAGGATATAGGTTTGAACACTTATAATGCTAACCTTACTCTTAGTTTTAGGGAAGTTCCTAGTTTTGATGAACCGGAGCTTCAACCAAAACCGTTACCTAATCTTCCGTCCTTGGATGAAAATTTAGGAATTGAAATAGGTTCCGATCCACCCATCAAACCATATAGTCCGGGTAGTCTTAGGACAAAGGTAGTGGACTCTAAGCCTTGTAGAGAGGAAGCAAATATAGGAGTGGAAAATGACCTTACATGCTTACATCACCCATTTATTATCGATCATAAGAAACATTATGGGTTTAAACCAGGTTTATTAGGTCAAGATGGATCCCCAACTAGGAGTCTTTCGAAGTTGATAGAAAATGATCCCTTTCTAGGAGAAAATATTAATCCACCCATTAACCCGATTGAATTACGTAAGGTTATGATGATAGGAGCACAACCCTTTGAGCAAATAATTCATTCACCACTCTTTCCTCACGTGGCATACTTCCACCGAGATGGTGTGTATCGCTACTATCAGCCGCACTTAATCCTAAGTGTAGGGAGAACCTCCCCTATTTCCATTAAATAAGGGTAGAGTCAGGCTCGTGACTCGAACAAAAACAAGCGCTTCTTGGGAGGCAACCCATGCTTTGTGTGATTTTCATTTTATTTGTTTGATTGTTATTTGCTTCCGTATGCATGTTTTATTTTTATTGTTGGTTGATCATGTTTCTAAATTAAAATGTGGAAATACTTTACTATGTTGTTTGGCCTAGTCTTAACTCCAACCTAAAGGTATTTTTGCAAAAGATAAGTGTAAGGGGAAACCCCAAATATGTTTTTTAAGAAACAAACCGATCATGATTCTCCACAATATTAAATGAACATGTATATTCGTATTTGTTAGAGTCAAATGCTTGTATTGAGTCATAATGAAGTTTTGCAGGATTTTCCAGGAAGTAGGACCAAGTTTTTCCAGAAATTTTCCGGAAACTTAACATAAGAATTTCTGCAGGTCCATTCTGACGGCGTCAGAGTATTACTCTTGACGGCGTCAGGAGTTAAAATCTGGAAATTTTACCGGTTTTGTTTTTCTAACGGAGTCTTATGGTTTTTGTGAATTATTAAGTTTTATAATCTCCAGGAAATCTGCAAACTTCATTCCACAAGCATTATATCTTACTTTGTTTTCTAGGATTTAGTAACTTATATAGGATGCCGCCGATTTTACGCGAGGTTGCCTTGTCTATTGTTGTCAGGATTTACAGGTTATGTATGACAAGAAGATGATTTATATTCTGGAAGGGAAGCTTTGATTGTTCATTTTCTTGGAGGAAGATTTAACCTGGCCAACCTATAATCCATACCGAGCGAATCAGGGGAGTATTTGATTTCATTCTCTTTACTTCTTAACTTTTACATTCTTTACTTGAACATTGGGGACAATGTTCATCTTAAGTGTAAGGGGAGGGTAAAAAGATGATACCTTACATATGCACTTTCGCTTGAGTTTGTTTTGTTTGATAGTAGATGTGTAATAAAACTATGAGAAATACTTGTTAGTGTAATTTTAGCGCCAAATTTAAAATTTTTTACAACATTTAGGTGTGAAACTTTAACCATAGCAAGCGTCTCATGGATAGGAGGTTGTATGACTAGCACATAACCGTATATTCAGAAAAATTTTCCACCCAAAAATGTGAGGTTCGCCTTTAGATTTGATAGGAAAAGCATTCATTATTGGTGCTTATGAGTGTACCGGTAGCATTTAGATTCTAGAACTTGCGTTAGTGATGCATCCCGAGACCGCTAGTGAGACTACATTCGTGTGGTAGGATTTACTACATGATAAGAGGCATTAGGATCACCTTTGTGTTAAACCCGTATTATAATTACTTGACCATTTAAGTCATATTACTTGGCTAGTTAAGTCAACTAATTTTTCCCACACCCTTTGCGTTGTACTCATTTTTAGTACACGATACCCCTAGTACACCCCTCCGAGCCTATCTTTTCGTCTCTAACTTTAAGCATTTTACTTAAAGGAAGAATTTGTTACACCCCACTTAAATGTACACCCAAATCGCCTTAGCCTTCCGTGTATGCGCTCATTTTTAGTGCATTATTGTTATTTGTTAAACCCTAAGTTAACTTTCTAATTGATTACATGGTTGCTAAGTCGAGTCATATCCTTGTACATATTGTTTTGGGACGATTGGGACTCATGGGTAAGTACTTATTTTATGGAGTAATGGGGAAGAACATCACAATATTACCCCCATATGTACGTTAATCTTAAAAGTGCTCCAAGTGTTTTGATTTTCTTAATTCGAGTCATTAGATTAGCTAATTGTAAAGTATGTAAAGATTCAAGTGTAAGGGGATTGCTCAAACCCCTATGATGTATTATTTTGGATGGTAGGGTAAGAGTGTATGCAAAAAAAAAAAAAAAAAAAAAAATCGAAAAAATTAAGAAAAGGAAAAAAAATATAAAAAAAAAAAAAGAAAAGAAAAGAAAAAAACATACGGACTACCATCCCATTTTCATTCTATGTTCATTTTATGTTTTTGTTATTTTTCATTTATTAGCTTAAGTCGAGTCTAGTCTTGGCTTAGCAACGCCATTTTGTACATGTAATTAACTAAGATTGTTAACTCGCCACCAGTAAAAATTCCCTTTATCCAACAAAACCGTGTAATTCATATCCCTACACCTAACGTTATAACCCTTTTAAAAGACCTCTTTGATAGTTTATCCTAGGTGCTTACGCCATGTGGTGGAGGTTTGATCCTTTCCCAAGCCTATGGTAATCTATTTTGTTATGACAGGTAGTGAGAGATATCTTCCATTTCCATAATGTTATATTACTTTATTACACCCGAGAGATGTGAGTATCTAAACACTATTTGTGAGGTGCTTGTGTATGACCTCCGTGCATGTCTATTGGTCTTTTGTGGAACGATTATTTGTTGTAATTACTTTTATATTAGTGTTAAATGACCCCTAACTTGTCTTTTGAGTAGAATAAAAGCTCATTTGCTTGAGGACAAGCAAATCTCAAGTGTAAGGGTATATGATGAGGCGAAAAATGATCCGTTTTTAGGGGGTCATTTAAGCCCGAATTCGACTTTATTTGATCAAATATTGCCCTAAATCGTTCCTTTTGTGATTTTAGGTGTTTGGAGAGTGAATTCTGGAAAAGAGGCTATTTTGGACGTTTTTGGAGCATAAAGTGAAGAAAACAACAAAGTACCAAATCCAAGCTGGAATTACAAGGTGACGGCGTCAAGGATTTACTCTTGACGGCGTCAGAAAGGATGAATATTTTACCGTAGCTGGTGACGGCGTCAGATGAAGAGATGACGGCGTCAAAGTGGCCAAAGATTAATTTACCGTAGGTGGTGACGGCGTCACCAAGGCCGTCACAATTGGATCTAGGGCGTCCGAGGAGGTTTATGGCGGCTTGTTGACGGCGTCAGAATTAACTCTTGACGCCGTCAGGACGAATTTCCTATATATAGTTTTCTAGTTTTTTCATTAAAGGAAGAGAAGTTTTGGTGAAACCCTAAAGACGATTTTGGTGCCTCTTTTACAGGTTTTTCAAGGGTTCCAAACCCTTGAGACCTTGCATTGTAATTGAGATAAGTATACTCTTAATTCAATCAATATGTCTATGTGTTGGTTGTTTATCTTTTGTTCTTATCTTAATTCTACTATGCTAGGCTAGATTTCCTTTGTGTTTGCTTAGATCTAATGAAACCTAGATGTTGATTATGTGTTAATTACTTGTCTATTCTTGTTCTTGGATGAATGATATTATATGTTAGGCTTAAGAAAACTGGCAGATCTCCAAATGGTAACATGCTTGAACGTCTTAAGAAACATGAACCGAGGCGTACTAGGTCTTTATTGGTTGTATTTAATGCATGAGCCACTGTTTACAATCCCTATAGTTGTGCTGGGTCATGGTGTAGGAGGAGATAAGAGCTCATAGAGTTGGGGAGTTATGTATGCCACCCCACGAATGGTATTAAGGAATACAATCCGTCATCCATACAAGTGTAACAAGTAATTGACATGTAAAAGATATCTAGGGAGTAATGAAGTCTAAGTAAACACAATTTCTCCAAATACTGCTCACAACCTTAGTTTAATATTAGCTTAATTTCATTTTCATTAGTTTAATTAGTTATAAAGTAGTTTTTGGGTTAGTTGAATAACAACTAATTCCGCCCACTCTTCTAAAACCCGAGATTTTACTTGCTTTCATAAAATATAAAAAAGACAAAAATAATCATCCTTCATCTCTAGAACTATTAATTAGGCTTTCTAATCCTAGCGACACTATTCCTAAGCTGAACGATCAATCCCCCGGTACTTGTCACTATACTATACTACAACGATCAGGTACACTGCCTGGTGGGGGTTGTAAGCCTCGCGAGATCCCTCGAGAGGTAAAGCAAGGTGCGATTCCCACGCATCATCGTCCCAATGGTTGTGGGTTTTTTTCTTGTGGGTTTCTTTTGCTTGTTTAATTACCTTTGGCACGACATTGTCGTCCCAATGGTTGTGGCGGGATTAGTAAATTCATGGCGGGTTCATTTAATTTTCGTGAAAATTTTTGGTGAAAACAAAAGGGACGACATTGTCGTTCCTTACGGGTTTTTTTTTCATTTATCTTTTGTGAAAAACTTTGGTGAAAACAAAAGGAACGACATTGTCGTTCCTTATGGGGTTTTTTTTTTCATTTATCTTTTGCATACTAATAAATTAAAAATGATTTAAATTATTTAATTAATACAAAATAAATAACTAATGATTTAAATTAATTGAAAAAAATATTTAAATAAATTAAAATTATTTAAATAGATGTTGTAATCTTGTTTTGAATTATTTAATTAATGCTAAATAAATAAAAAATAAATCGCGTCCAAAAACGAGACAATCTTGCCTAATTTTAATCAAAAAATAAAAACCCGACCCGAAAAATTCAACCGTGGATGAGAGAACTGCGTTCTGCTATACCTACTCAATTTTTTTGAACAAAATGGGACGACATTGTCGTCCCAATGCCAGAATTTCCCACCAAATTTTTCCTACCTAACAATATAAACACACACACACACACACACTCATCTAACTAATAAAACCTCTCACACACACTCATCTCACTATATATCTCTCTCTCTATCTCTTTCTAGCAGTTTCCGTTTTCTGGCGACACCAGCAGTTTCCGGCCACCGGAATCTTTTTTTGGCCACCACATTTTATCACCTCAACTTGTAGATCGGGCCACCCCGGTCACGATTCAACCACTCACAACCACTCATCCTGACAACCACTCAACCTCACAACCACCAACACACACTGTTATCATGGTGAAGAAGATGGCAGAATTTGAAGCTTTTCCTTGTCCTTGTGGACGAGGGGACGTGATTCTGCGAGAATCGCGTAGATCTTACTCCCGTGGTAAACTATACTATCCGTGTCCTTTCTCGAAGGTGAACAATTACATACTTTTTCGTGTATTATATAAATAATTTGGTTAGTTGTTAAAAATAATAGTTTTTACTCTTTAACAGCCTGGGACAATAGACCATGGATGTGATTTTTTTTTATGGAAAGAGGAACGACTCGCCAAAATGATGACCGGTTCTCTGGGAGCTTCAACATTAAGCGGTTCTGGATCTGCTCCAACAAGGTGCTCAAACTGTCATGAAAAAAATCTTAGAATAAACCTGCTGGAGGCATAAAAACAGGTGCTGGAGGCACAAAAACAGGTGCTAGAGACAAAATTAAGGATGCTGGAGGCAAAACTTGACATGGCAACGTATCCCAACCACGACCACGCATGTCAGTCGGATGCAATACTCCGTGACCTTTTAGGTGACAGGATAAATTTCATATGTAGTACTGTTATTGTTGTTGTTGCTGTTATCTTCGTATGTAGTGTTGTTATTGTTGTTGTTGTTGTTGCTGTTGCTGTTTGTTTGTCATTGTTGTTGTTGTTGTTTGTTGTGTCATTGTTGTTGTTTAATAAAATGTTGTTGTTGTTGTGAAAACTGATGTCGGGATTCGTTGCAATTTCAACTCTTGCCTCCAGCATCCTTACTCTTGTCTCTAGCGCCTGTTTTTGTTATGGATATCCATAACAACTCGACTCATCCATTTAACATGTTATGCATAGCCAACACAACTCGACTCATCCGTTTAACATGTTATGCATATCTATAAGAACTCGACTCATCCGTTAAACATGTTATGCATATCCGTAATAACTCGACTCATCCGTTAAACATGTTATGCATATCCGTAACAACTCGACTGATCCGTTTAACATCTTATGCATATCCATAACAACTAGACTTAAACATGTTATGCATATCCATAACAACTCGACTTAAACATGTTATGCATATCAATAACAACTCGATTCATCCGTTTAACATGTTATGCATATCCATAACAACTCGACTCATCCGTTAAATATGTTATGCATATCCGTAACAACTCGACTGATCCGTTTAACATGTTATGCATATCCATAACAACTCGACTTAAACATGTTATGCATATCAATAACAACTCGATTCATTCGTTAAACATGTTATGCATATCCGTAACAACTTGACTGATTCGTTTAACATGTTATGCATATCCATAACAACTCGACTTAAACATGTTATGCATATCAATAACAACTCTATTCATCCGTTTAACATGTTATGCATATCCATAACAACTCGACTCATCCGTTTAATATGTTATGCATAGCCATAATAACTCGACTCATCCGTTTAACATGTTATGTATAGCCATAATAACTTTTTAAAATTAATTTATATATAAGTATTTTTAGATAGATTAATGGATTTAATTTTAAATTAAATTAAATAATTTTAAATATTTTTTTTATCAAATAAAAGTATTTAAATTAAATAATTTTTTAAAATTAATTTATAAATAAGTATTTTTAGATAGATTATTATATTATAATTGTTATTTTCAATATTATAAAAAAAATGGGACGACATTGTCGTCCCATATGTTATTTTAAAGTTTCCAACATGCTTTGTAAAATAAAATTGATTTATAAAGTTTCTGAAAATAAAAAAAAAGTTATGTTTTAACAGAATGGGACGACATTGTCGTCCCATCTGTTATTTTAAAAGTTTCCAACCTACTTTGTAAAATAAAATTGATTTATAAAGTTTCTGGAAACCAAAATTTTTTCTGTTTTAACAGAATGGGACGACATTGTCGTCCCAAACCGTTTGGCGGGCAAAAAAACACAGGCGGGAAGTATTAATTTGTCGAATTTTTTTCAAAAACATTCTCTGAATAATAAAATTCAATTTTAAAACGTTTGGCACGACATTGTTGTTCCAAAATGAGTGGGGCCAAAACGTTTTTGCTGACCGCTATATTTGTTGAAAAAAGTGGGACTCTTTGTCCATTTGGAACGACATATGTCGTCCCATTTGTTTAGGCCGTCCCAAAGGCTTTCATTTGGTGTAGTGCATCTAATCCATCAAATTGGTTAGCTTGCATTTCGCAATTTATATCATGTAACTAATCTATTGTACTTTGCGAAGTTACTTAACAGAACTAATATAAGGGTGGTGGCAGTGGTCACTCCAAAAATCCCGCATACCTCCCAACCAATCAATAATATCATTTCACCTCACTCACACTTTTTTCATACCTTCCAACCCTTTTTTAGTGGCAACAATACTTTTTTCATACCTCCCAACCCACCAACTTTTTTTTATTTTATTTTTTATTTTCATAAATAAATAATTTAATAAAAACATAACATTTCATTAATAATTAAAATAAAAATACAAAATACTTGGAAAAAAAACATAATTAATAGAAAATTACATAATACGTTAAGAAAATAAAAATAAAAATAAAAATAAAAATAAAAATAAAATAAAAAATAACTAGTCATCGAGGTATGCTAAGTTTTGAGCCTCTAAGTGCTCCGTAATATCATATTGGAGACGATAATGGATTTGTTCGTCGAGTAACTCCAGTGGTACACTATCGTCATATACTGGCGCGACCGGCGGATCCATTATATGAACCGGTGATATTGCCTCCTCGTCGTCTTTTAAAATCATATTGCACAATATGATACACGTATTAACGATTTTTCGATTCTTTTCAACCGAAAAACGAATGCCAAATCCACAAATCATATGAAGCGACGGATTCAAGCATAATAGTCGGGTATTGGTGATCACCTCGCGTATATTGGCCTTTCAAATGTTTAGGACAATTTCGCCAAACGAAATGTGTACAATCAAGGCTACCAAGCATTCTAGGAATGTGATGTTGTTCTTCATGTGCCTCGTATAAGCGTGCAATGTCATGAGATGTCGGCCTACGTAAGAACTCTCGACCATATAATTCAATAACCGCATGGCAAAAATGATCAAGGCATTCTCCTATAAAAATATTATAACGAAAACATTATAAAAAAAAATTATAACAACAACATTATAAAAATATTATAACGAAAACATTATAAAAAAATATAACGAAAACATTATAAAAAAATATAATGAAAGCTTAAATAACAAAAATGAGAATGTTAACCTGACGTTCTTCGTGCCATGTTTAAATAGTCATCAAATCTATCCGGAGGTTCACCCGTTGCAAGTTGCCGAATGGCCGATGTGCATTTATGTAATACCGTGAAACTTTTTTCCCCCTCGCATCATAGCCCTCTTGAAACCATTCGAATCTCGCTTCAATATCACCAACAATTCTTAAAAACAGCCTTTTATTCATACGAAACCTATCTCGAAAAATGTGGTGGGCAAACTTTGGTCTTTCGACGAAATAATCATTCTTGAAATTTCCTAAAGCTTTTTCACAAAAATGGGTGACAGACTCCCGTGTTTCGGAAGGGGTTGCCGTGTCCTCAATAGAATCGTACACGGCTAAAAAGGTTGATAGAGTATTACCCGTGGAAACAATTTGTTCGGAAGACTCGGCGGGAAAATGGAAATCATCGGATGAAGAAGATGATAACATTGTAAAGGATGAAATATTGAGGATGAAGTGGTAATTTGTATTGGATGTGGTATTTGAATTGGTATAGTTTTGTATTTATAAAGGAAAAAAAAAAATTTGTTCCACATTTAATGTCCAACGTTCAAATAATAACGTTCCACTCCAACTCCAATGTTCGAATATGTTTCAAACCGTGGAAATGTTTATCACCGTTAAACCATGCCGTTGGACCAAACCGCTGGGGTGGTGGCGGTGTTCCTCGGCAGTTTGGGGCAAACCGCTGACCACCCCGCTCCCATTGCCACCACCCTAAGCAAACAATGGAAAGAAGCTCATCGGCATGGTTCGTGCTACATCAGATCATGCATTCAATGTAACAATATGGGATGTTCTTGTAGATCCTAGCTACTAGGTATAATTATGTACAGTACTTTTCAAAATAGCAAACATGTTGCATTTACCTGTCAGTGTAACTTGGGTCAAGTCTTATAAAGCTTGATGATGGACAACATCAATAACTCGAAAGATATGCATTGTTTATTAATATGTTGATGTAGTTTTGTTTTTAGAAATAGTTTTTCCATTATTATTAGTTTGCTGATTTAAATTCTTTATTATTTTGTTTCATCACTTTTGAAAGAATAATATCACCCGATAACTCGAATCACCCGACTCGACATAACCTGACCCGAATACCACCCGAACCCGACAACCAGATTCCTTATCGGGTCAGGTTGCGGGTGAGTTTTTAAAAAATCAAAACCCGACTCACCCGACCCAATAACCCGACCCGATAACACCCCTAGCTGTCGCTATGTGCTAGTATTCGTCTATTAATGAGTTTCAACGACTATCTCCGACTCAAATACTAAGATATAATATACCGAGCAAGTCGTTCATGACATGTAACCCACTACCCATTAATTATAACTAGGGATGAGCACGGTACCGGTCCCGTACCGAATTAGTGGTACCGATTTTTTTCCGAGTATAAATAGTGATACCGGTACCGTACCGAACGGGATTCGGATACCGCTACCGGGAAATCGGGTTTTTCCCGTTTTTATTCAGGAATTTCCCGATTTGGTACCGGTCCCGTACCGAATTAGTGGTCCCGATTTTTTTATCTTATTTCGTAGTCCCGGTACCGTACTGTATTTCAGGAATGGTACCGTTTCTATACGATACCGGTACGGTTCCGTTTCAATTCTGGGATTCGGCTCGAATGCTCATCACTAATTATAACGTAAATATAATAGACAAAAGGTGTCTATGACGTAAGGGCATATACATTGCATGTAGTTTTTTTTAAGGATTTTGCTACATCCACATAAGGATTCCCACTAAAAACCTCCACTCGCTGACGTGTCAGCGGGTGATTGGTTTTTTGTGGGATCCACATTCCACAAAAAACCAATAACCCGCTGACACGTCAGCGAGTGGAGGTTTTTAGTGGGTTTTTTATGTGGATGTAGCATAGCCCTTTTTTTAATGCAATAGAGTGACACCTCATCATTACACCATCATATATAATTTCTCTTGTAATGCATTAAACTTGACATGTTCAGTCAAAAAAAATATAAAATAAGGGAGTGTTTGGTGAGGGGTTAAGAGGTGGAGAATGGGTAAAGGATTGATTAAGGGTCCACATATCTCAGGGTCCGCTTGGTTCAAAGTGAGAAAAGGGAAAAGGAAAGGAATGCAAATGAATGAGTGAGGTGGGTAATCAATATCTTACCCCCCAATTTACTCTATAATGGTTGATTACCCACTACGGGGTAATCAATACCTTACCCCTCCTTTACCAAGCACCATTATTTAAAAGATGTGGGCCCTTTTCAATTCCTTACCCATTCTCCACCCCTCCTTTACCCCCCCACCAAGCACCCCCTCATTGTTTGTGCTTAGTTAGTAAGTGCAAATGTATTGATTACCTCGTAGTTGGTAATCAATCATTATAGAGTAAATTGGGGAGGCAAGAGATTGATTACCCACCTCACTTATTCTTTTGCATTTTTTTCCCTGAGAAAGCTCTTTCCCTTTCCTCACTTTGAACCAAGCGGACCCTAAGTACATTAAACTAATTTAAAAATAAGTGAGTGGGATGTTTTGGTTTTTTTATTAATTTAATTCAAGATTTGGGTTCGCTTTTACAATAGAATGTTTTAACATATGCATATGTGGCTCTTTCATAAAGGATTGTAGACATGCCACCTCAAAAAAATTTCCTATTATGCGTATGCCACCTACTTACATTATAGATGACCTAAGAGACATAGTTGAAGTATGGTTTCAAGGCTATATCTAAGATGATTCTTTTTTATACAATTGATTGTATGAAATAGTTTCATCCAATCAAACTATTTGGTGGTTACGTGTCAAATTTTATTGTAATGTCATATTTCGGAAAGTAAATATAATTAGTTTTAACTAATATATATATATATATATATATATATATATATATATATATATATATATATATATATATATATATATATATATATATATATATATATAGGGTAGGGATCCAGTAAGAAGTAAATTAAAATAAGAAGTGCTAAGAAGTGACCAAAATCACGCATTTGAGATGCAACGACTTGCATTAGATGCATTTTTATTCATATAGATGCAACATCTTGAGTTTCGAAAGTTAATTTGATGTATAGATTGTGCAAATTGATTTTCATGATTTTAGCACGTGCAGGGGAACAAAAAATAAGAGAAATCAAGAAATGCGTCTAATATACGTATATGCATCTGATTAAAAGCTAGAAAACACACTATGGTGCGTTATAATGCATCTAAGATTATAGGGATGCATCTAATTTAGATCGGTGCATCTCAGATTTGTAGTTATGGTTCTTCTTATTCCTTCTTATTTTAAGTAATCTTCTTATTTGATCCTATATATATATATATATATATATATATATATATATATATATATATATATATATATATATATATAGGTTTGGGTTAAAATAAAAAGAGTCTTAAAATAAAAAGAATAAAAAGTCTCTGATGCACTAAATTTATAACTATGATGCAGTGAATTTGAATGTGATGCAGTAACTTAATAACTGCAATGCATTAACTGTGATGTCGTAACTTTTTATAGATGTGATGCAGTAACTGTGATGCACTAAAATTTATAACTGTGATGCAGTGACTTAAAAATGTGATGCAGTAACTTTGTAACTGTGATGCACCAAAATTCGCCTTCCTAGACTTTTTATTTTAAGAGACTTTTTATTATAACCCTACCATATATATATATATATATATATATATATATATATATATATATATATATATATATATATATATATATATATATAATCATAACAATTTAATTAGCGGTGGTTATTTAACAAAAAATAAATGTACCCATAGAATAAGTTTGTACCGATTATAGTAAATATTGCTTCTTGGAGAGTCATGAATAAACGTATCCCAACTAGAATCGACTTGGACAAGAGAGGTATAGACTTACACTAGGTTCGATACCCTTTGTGTGGCAATGTATTGTGAATGAGTTTCACGTAATCTCTCGATGCAAAATCACAGCGGATACTCGGGTTCAAATTTTCAAATGGTGGAGCATTGATCCACGCCATTTTTCATGTATTGAAGGCATGCTTTTTCTTTCAGATTTCGTAGGCTTGTCGCTCACCTACTCCCTTCCGCAGTGGTTCAAATGACCATTTGGATCTCTAATAGGCACAAAAAAAGGTTTATTGTAACTTTGTAGAGTGGTGTAGCAATCCTCGAAATGCACTTTCTCCTGCTTTGTAACTCTTATCTCTTCCCCTTGCTTATATCATATTTTTTTCCTTTGCCGATCAAAAAAATAAATATATTCTCTTGATTAACCATAGCCAAGAATCAAAAAGCCTAATAAATATGATGACATATCTCGATTGTTAATTTGTGATGTCATATATATCACATCAATAATGAATAGGAACATAATCAAGCTATACAGGGGAATACATAATTTTATGACTAAATTTCACCGTTCGTCCCTAAACTTGTCAAGATTCTCATGTATCGTCCTTAAACTATTTTTTTCATTTTCGTCCCTGAACTTGTTGATATTGGCGCGGTTGGTCCTTTTGACAAACGGACGTTTGGTTGTAGCGTTAGCTGACGTGTCTACCATGGGTAGTTTAGTCATTTCACACATAAACACCTCCAACAGTGATTCTCGCTGTTGGTCCCTAAAAGATTGCTGTAAGAATAGTTGCTACAGTGATTCTCGTATTTGATCCCTAAAAGTTTGCTATAAAGAAAGTTCCAAGCACTTTTTCCTGAAGCTTTTGTTTTCCAAGATACGCCTGCAAAAAACTTTCCCGCCCAATCACCTCAACGTCAAAATCACAAAAGTATCGAAAATCGTCCCGAACAATGTCCGCACCAATGTGGAAGATGCTTAAAAGAGGAGTGACAGTCCCTGCAGAAGAGTTGGAGGCGCAATGTGAGAATGACTATGGTAATGAGTTTAAATCCAGTTGATTTGAGCTTATTTTGCTCAGCTTGTGTTTATATATGTTTAGGTACTAAGTAATTGACTTTATATTGCAGAATTTCAGCGGAATTTATTCACCAAACGAATACATCATGGAGGGGCCTTTATGCGTTTCCCTAACAGGGAATACGTGGGTGGTGCTGAAGACATATTTGATATGGTGGATGTTGATGTATTCTCTGTCTTTGATCTAGACCAGATGGTGCTACAGTTGGGCTACACAGGTCAGAATGAGCCTCTGTTTTACCATTATCTTAGTCCTATGAGTACTTTAGACCACGGCCTGTTTCCCCTGTCATCTGATGATGATGTGAGATGTTTGGGTTATCTAGTAGGTGGTTTCAAGTTGATTGAAGTGTACATGCATAGAGCACGGTTGTTATATGGTTACTGGTAAAACAAGGGTAATAATAGAGGAACTTGTGTCTAGTCCACCTAGTGCCTCTGAGGTAACTAAACCTCCTCAAATGTTGACCCTGACATGGCCTGATAATACTGATAATGTTCCACTTCCAGCCAACTCAACTCAAGGTACCCATTTTACACAATTGACTTTAAGTGAATGTGGTGAAAATCAAAACAATGACCTTCCCCAGATTGATTCACAGTTTGGAAGTTTAAATTTAAGTTTCACCCCAGTTGTACCTGCTAGTAAGGAGGTTGTTTCAAAAAAACTTGCTGATATAGTTAGGATGATGGACTTTGATGAAAATGAGTTAGATATGCCTCTTTCATTTAGTTATTTGGATGCCATGCATGTCGACACCACTAGTGGATTAAGTCCTGATGAAAATTTTGGTGTTGCTGACCTGAACTTAAATGTAGGGTTGCCTGTTTTTGGCCTAGATGATCTCCAAACACATACAGCTGAGGGTCAACAGGATAACAGGCAAGAGGCACTAGAGGGTGAGGTTCAGCAGGTTAATGGTGTCGGGGCACAAGAGGATGAGGAGGATGACATTCATAATGTCAATGATAGTGATTATGAAGGAGGGTCAAGTGACAATGCAGGTTCAGGTGATGAAGGAGAGGTTGCAGTTATGAATGATGAAGGACACACTGGAGTTGAGCCTCCTGTGCAAGTAAACGGTTTTCATCTAGCAAGGGATAATCCTTCTGTCAGTATTGGCAACAGCAGTGGTGATCAAATAAATAAGTATAGACTAACTAGGAATAAAGCTTATGACAGCATTGGCAACAGCAGTTTAGTTGGAGAGATTGTAGGTGGAGTAGAAGCTGTTAGTGTTGAAGGTTTCGAGAGTCAATCAGGTTCTGATGGTGAACCAGATTCTGCTGTTAGGAAACAGTTATGGGAAATAAGAAGAGCAATTGGAGCTGACATGTTAGGGAATCCTATTATGAATTATTATTTTTTCACTGGACAAGAGTTTGCAACCCCAGAAGAGGTGAAGGAAAGAGTATACATGCATGCAGTTGAGAGCAGGAGAAATTTGAAGTTGGTCAAGAATGATAGTATTAGGATAAGAGCTGTATGTGATAACCAAATTCCTGTCTTTACAGAGTCAGTCTTAAGTGGATCAACAGGCCCAACTGTAGATACAGGTGTTGGGCCTAGTGGATCAAGTAGGCCATTAGGTATAGGGAGTAAAAGAAAGAGAAATGATGTAGGAACTTCTGATGATGTTGATGATGAATGCCCCTGGGTCTTGTATGTAGGCAAAGACAAACTTAGGCAAAACTGGATAGTAAAGACACACAAAGACAAACACACTTGCCTTCAATCAAGGGAAATCAAACACTGCACTTATAAATATTTGGCAAACAAGATCTATGACCTAGTTAAGGTTAATCCAGAGATCCCAGGAAAGGCAGTTCAAGACCAGCTCCAGTGTGAATTACATCTTCAGGTTTCTATGACAAAAGCATTCGGGGCCAAAGCTAAAGCAGAAAAAGATGTTGCATGTGATCACAATCTGCAGTATATGATGCTTAGGGACAATATTGGTGAATTGCTGTCTACAAACCATAATACGACTATGAAGCTTGCAATTGATAGAGATTCTGCTAATCCTAGTGAGCCTAGAAAGGTGTTTAAAAATACATCATATAAATACTTTAGGCTAAAAACAACGAACAAGTTGTCATCGACGTGGAAATCGTAGGCTCGTAGCTGGTTTAGGCCACTACTAACAATGGCAGTCTGAAACAAAGCGCCAGCACAACACGGGGGTCAAAAGCAAAACTCGCTCTTTACCGCCATGCTCTTTTTTTTCTCGTAGTAACTAAATAAAGAAAATAGGGACGTAAAGCAACGCAACTACAAGTTATATATCCGAATTCCGAGTATGCAGTTACCAATGGTCCAAAAGATGGTAGGGACACGGATTTGCCAGCGACTCATGATGATGATGGTTAAGAAATGTAACGGTAAACTCATGTCACTCGTAGTTAGTATAAGTTTGGTGGAAGTGACATGGCCGGAAGCCCGGAAGTGACAGACACCGGTGGAAGTGGAAACAAATTAAATAAGCTGGATTAATTTTGATATTGGAAATATTGAGTTTTTACTTTTAGAGAGTCAATGGTGGTATATTGGGTAAACTGTTTTAAGGGCATGTTAGTCAATTCATCTAGAGGATCCGTGTACGAATAAAAAACACCCGTGTAAATGTCTTTTATGGACATAGTTAAAAAATCAATATAGAACTCATATTTATTATACAACCAATGAACCAATCTTATCAATTTATTTTTTTTTATCAAAATAAAAAAAAAAAAAAACTTTCACCCTTTTATTAAAAAAATAAATATCTCGCAAACCGTTAATAGTTATTGATGCGTAGGGATTGCACCAGGCTTTACCTCTCGAGGGATCTCGAGAAACCTACAACCCCCACCAGGCAGTGTACCTGATCATTGTAGTATAGTATAGTGACAAGTACCGGGGGATTGATCGTTCAACTCAAGAATAGTGTCGTTAGGATTGAAAATTAATCTAACTAGGTCTATAGGTGAACGATGATTCTTTTTGTATTTTTATATTTTATGAAAAGCAAAGTAAAAATCTCGGGTATTGGAAGGAGGGGCGGAATTAGTTGCTAAACAACTAACCCAAAAGCTACTAATTAAACTAATTAATAAGAAAAGTAAACTAGGGTTCTACAAGATAAGTGAAGCATGTCTACCTATGATATGTTACTCCTTGCTAGCTATCAAATTCTACCTATTGAATTGTCACACCTTGCTTTAATTGACGGGTTGTATTCCTTAATACCATTCATGGGGTGGCGTACTTACTTCCCCAATCCTATAAGCTCCTACTTCACTCCTATGTCGAGCCGGCTAAGAAGCTCCTAACATGGGATCATTAGAATTCGCTCATGCATTAAATACAACCATAAAAACCTAGTACACATCGGTTCATGTTTCTTAAGACGTTCAAGCATGTTACCTTATGGAAGTGTGCCAGTTTTCTTAAGCCTAACATTGATGAGACATTCAATCAAAACAAGAATCAATAGGAAACAAGAATTATAAACTAAACCAACTACATCTATTGAAGTTGTCACGCCTTAATTGATGGAGATAGACACACACATCAACAAGCCCCTCATTGATGGAGATAGACACAAACATCAAAAAGAAATCAATGAGATCTAATCAATTATACAAAGGTTTCACACAATCATAAGTAGACACAAGGTGAATTAGCAAAACATAATCAAAGAAGGACAATCAACAATAATAATGAAAGACATAATTGAGATAGAATCTTCAAACCAATACATGATGTTTATGGAGTGATTGAAACCCTCTAAGTTGCTGGAAAAACACCTACCTAAACCCAGGAATCGACCTTAGGGTTTAGGGCTGACACAAAGTGAAGTTATGATGTTATATTTACAGGCTAACTTTCTATCAGCCCATCTTGACGGCGTCAGCCCGTTACTCTTGACGCCGTCACGACCATTTTTTCACCAAATTGTAGATCTCTTCGTCCTCTTCGCGTGGGCTTTTGAATCACCTAAATCCGAGTTCGTATACAAAAGTTATGACCAAAACAATATTAGCTACTCCGCGCGCAAGTTTTGACCAGTTAACACGTGACAGCCTTGGGTGACGCCGTCACGTTCTCTCTGGGCCGTCACCACTTTTACTCTTGACGCCGTCAAGATTTTCTTCTTGATGCCGTCATCCACTGTTCCCAGCAAGGAAAATTAAGTCTTTGCAGTTTTCTTCACTTTTATGCTCCAAAAACGTCCAAAATGCTTCCTTTTCCAGAATTCACTCCCAAAGTAAAATCACAAAAGGAACGATTTAGGGCAATATTTGATCAAATAAATTCAATTCTGGGCTTAAATGACCCCCTAAAAACGGTTCATTTTTCGCCTCATCAGTTATGCATTTTTAAAAAAATTAAATAACTCGCAAAACGTCAATATATATATATATATATATATATATATATATATATATATATATATATATATATATATATATATATATATATATAGATTTAACATTTAAATTATCTTTTTAGGGTGGTGGCAATGGTCACTAGAAAAAAAACCTATACCTCCCAACCCACCAATAATATCATTACACCTCACTCACACTTTTTTCATACCTCCCAACTCTTTTTTAGTGGCAATTGTCACTTTTTTCATACCTCCCAAACCACCAACTTTTTATTTTTTTATTTTTTATTTTCATAAATAAATAATTTAATAAAAGCATAATATTTCATTAATAATTAAAATAAAAATACATAATACTTGGAAAAAAAAACATAATTAATAGAAAATTACATAATACGTAAAACAAAAATACCTAGTTGATTGAGGCAAAAGCAGTCAACTAAAGTCAACCACGGATGTGGTCAATATAGTCAAACTCCTTAGGCTCAATGCTCCGTGGAAGTACAGGGTTTCCCCGGGTCGTTATGTCCCGACGAGGTGTGGATGGTATAAAAACGGGTTTGTGATCGGGTGAATTGGATGGGAAGTAACCAGATAAAGATTTGGATTTGTTTACACAACTGGAATGATTAGAAATAACAGTATTAACAATCACGGGAAACAGAAACGTATAAACGTAAACCAAATTAAAATCAGACACGATTGCGTGCTGGGAAAAAGGTGAGTTTTAAGGAAAATAAACTACAGGGGGTGAAAATGAAATTTTTGAAAAGTTAAAATGAAAATGAAATTTAAAATGATTATTTTAATATTTAAATACTATTTAATTAATTAAAACTATTTAAAAAGTAAATTAAACCAATTTTAAATAAAACTAAAAATGATAAACACTACAAATTAAACTAAAAGCTTGTAAAAATAATTTCTAAAACTTAAAATGAACTTGAAGAAAGTATAAAAAATAAAAATAAATATTTTTGTCTTTTTATGGATTTTCTATTAATTGAAAACTAATTATCTTAATTAAACTATTTAAACTAATTTAAATTATAAATAATACTAAATTAACTTAGAAAATTATGGAAAAATTCCTAAAATTATTTTATAATATTTAAAAGCTAGGAAAAATATAAAAACTAGGTGTTGCTTTATAAAAACTAATTATGCTGCTTAAAATTTAATTATTAACTAATTACTAATAAAACTAAGATTAAATCTAATAAATACTAAATGACAAAATAAAAATCTGAGAAAATTATTAAAAATACTTTAATATAATAGGAGTTTAATAAAAATATAAAAATGCTAAGTACTTAACAAAAATTTAAAAATGAAAAATAAAATTTAAATTACATTAAATAGAAACTATCACTTAAAATTAAATTGATTTTTCTGGAATTTTCTTTTACAAACTTATTTTACAACTAAAAACTAACAAATTTTGTAAAAACAACTTTTTTGTAACTTGAAAATAAGCCAATTATGAAGCAAAAATCAAAACAGTTGACTTTGTTTGACCAAGGAAGGAAATGAGCTCAAATGAGCTTTGGTGGGGTCCACAATGGTTGAATCTAGTTTAAATAAGTTGTTAGAACATAATTAAGCTGGAAAAAGCCATCTGGGACCACAGAATAAGCAAAGGGATCAAATTAAGCACTTATCTATTTTGAAACTTCACTAAAAATGGGACAGAATTGAATGGCAATTCCAGGTGGGGTCCACTGGGTTTGGGGTCAAACTAATGGTCAAACCTAGGAGAGGGGTAGGAGGGGGGTTGAAAGGAACAAGGTTTGGGCATTGGGACCCACTGAGATGGCCAGAAACCACCACCAAAGTGGTGGTGGTGGACTGAGACCTGCTGATGCAGGGGAAGGGTCACCCCTGCAGCCTACTTTGATCAAGTGTGGGGCCCAGGGAAAAAGTCACAAAAATGCAAGGAATGTTGGAACTTAAAGACAAGGTGGGGGAGTGCTAAACCTCAAAAGATCAAAGCCTAATTTCTAAAACTAAATTCTATAAAAATCTTGGAGTTTTTGGAAAAATCTAAAAGCATGCAATTTGACTTTTGATAAAAACTTGATATGTTGACTTATTTGAACTTTGATTGCTTCTAGTGAACTAAGAACATGGTATTAAGCTATAGAAAAGCTACTCTAAGTTAAAACTTCCAAAATCAAGCTCATGTGAGGGATTTGAGGTCCCAAAACCTCAACAGTTAACTGTTGGAGGTTAGGGATGGTGATTTTGACATTTGCTTATGGAAACCTGGATTTTTGACTCTATTTGACTTGTACTAACCTAGTGTAACATGCAGGGACAGAAATGACTCACAATAGAACCACCAAACTACCTAGGCAATGTTAAACCAAACACCCCTTATAAACCTTGTGGAAAACTAAAAGGGGGGTTGAATAGTTTACCGCTTTTTAGATTCTTTTTAACTTGAATATCTTTTACGTTTTCTTAAAGATATAAACACAACGTTATATGTTTGATTATTTGAAAAGCTTTTTATGTAAATATCAATTTTAACTATACTAGTTTCATACATTGAAAAGCTTTGCTTGTGATAATCTTAACTTTGCTTGTTTAGTTATTTGAAAAGCTTTTACTTTTGTTTGAAGATACAAACACATCTTTACTTGTTTAGTTCTTTGAAAAGCTTTATATGTAACTAGCAATTCTAACTAAAGAACAACATGTAATAAGCAAAGATAAAGAAAGAAACGATCAAACCACAACACGATTGTTTATCGTGGTTCGGCTACAAGGACTCTTTTTCCTTGCCCTACATCCACGCCCCGAGTTTCCAACTCGAGAGTTATAAGCACTAATCAACAAGCTCCTTTCACCGGCGGAGGAAACCTTTACAACGTCGCTTACACTTTTACCGACACTAAGCTAGATGTCGAGTTCTTTTACACGGGTACAACCACTCCCATCGTCGCTTATACTTTTACCGACACTAAGCTAGATGTCGAGTTCTTTACCAAGGGTACAACCACTCCCGTTAGTTCTTTTACAAGGATACAACAACTCCCGACACACTACGTATTTTGAGGTCTAAAATACTAACCACTTACATCTATATACATGACACACATGAAGTATAAACTATCAAAGCTTATACATGACCAAGCTACCAAGACTTGCAACTTTAGAGTTGAAGCTTGTAACTTCTTAAATGATCTTGTGAAGTCCCTTGCTACATAAGAGAATCACACAAATCAAAAGGTTACTGAGTTAGTTGAGAGAGTATGTGAAAATATGTCCTAAAAGGGTTGACCAAAAACTAACAAATGGTTTGGTATTTATAGCAAACAATTCTGCAGGTCTGGCGGATCAGGTGGATCCCTCAAAAGGGTTCCGCCCGTGTACCCCCAGGGTACCGCCAGGGCTGCAGTTGGTTTTTGCAATAAATCTTGCAAACCAAACAAAGTCACATCTCATTACTCTTGCAAACCAAACAATGTCACATCTCATAATATCAAGTCAAACACTAAACTTGCAAGCTACCACTTAGTAAGTCAAACACACTTCTTACCATAAATGTATAATGACAAAGCTTGCCCTAAATGTGATGTGACCTTACTATATTAAGAAATAAATGTGTTGTGACAAGACTTATTTTAGTTTAAGAAATAAAAACAATGTTTTGTTTAAAAGGAAATGTTAACCTTAGCTAAACAAGACTTAAACACTAAAAGTGATGATTTACTTATAGCTAAACTTCATACTTTGTCATTAACAAAACTTAGCAAAGATCGTAAAATATAAATAACGTTTTTAGGCGATATTTGTATTAACAATCTCCCCCTTTTTGTTGATGACAAAACATAAACTTTATTTATAAGTAAGTCACTAGTTTTAGTATTAAGTCTTATAAAGTTAGGTATGAAAACTTGTTTTTGCTAAGATGATGTGATTTACAAAATAAATTTGAAACAAGTTTATATCTAAATTCTTCCCCTTTTTGTCGAAACAAAAAGAAGAGTAGCGAAGCGGAAGTGACCACTTGCTCCCCCTTGGACGATACTCCCTCTAAATGGAGTGCCAAGAGAGGAGACATGGATTTTGAACCTACAAGAAAAAGGTTAGTTGTTGCACAAGACAAGTCATGAAAGCATTTCATGTTTAAAACACAACTAAGAGTTGTGAAGTGAAATAGTACAACACTCATGCTCCCCCTTGAATATTACTCCCCTAGATGGAGTATCAAGGAAGGAAAACATGGAAAATGATTCCTACAAAAAGAAAGGTTAGTTTCAAAAACACAAGATATACGTATGGTACCATAGAAGGTATAGTTCACTTATTATACCTAAATGGTCAACAAATAATGAAAACCTTGTAGTAGAATGAAATTCATTTCATGTAAAATTTTGACTCTTAAAGAGTCAAGGACAAGAAATTTGGATTACACCATCCTACTTCTTAAAAATAAAGAAAAACTAAAAATAAACTAAGAACTTAAAAAGCTACAAGGAAATCATCATTTTCCTTAATGAGAAACATTTCCCAAAACAAGGCTAAGGTTGTTTAAGGATGAAAATGTGGGTTGGAGGGTTGTAGCGGGCTTTATTTTGAAGGTTGAAAGGATGACACGGTTTTGGTTTGTTGGTTGAATTGGGAAACATTTTCCAAAAGAAACGGCTTTGTTTCATTTTGGAGACTCTAAGGTTGAGGTGTGTGAGACGAGGATTGTAGAAGATCCAAAATGTGGTTTAGTATGTGATGAGGCGAAAAATGAACCACTTTTAGGGGGTCATTTAAGCCCGGAATTGAATATATTTGATCAAATATTGCCCTAAATCGTTCCTTTTATGATTTTAGGTACTTTGGGAGTGAAATCTGGAAAAGGAAGCAATTCGGACGTTTTTGGAGCATAAAAGTGAAGAAAACGCCAAAGTCTTAATTTTCCTTGCTGGGAACAGTAGGTGACGGCGTCAAGAAGGAATTTCTGACGGCGTCAAGAGTAATTTCCATGACGATCCAGAACTGATTTGAAGGCGTCACGAAGTAGGGCGTCAAGAGGAAAATGCATGACGGCCTGGAAATGCATAACACATGACGGCGTCAAAAGTAGATCAAGGCAGTCCGAGAATTATTTTGGCGGCGAGGTGACGGCGTCACAAGATTTGTCTTGACGCCGTCAGACCCTATTTCCTATATATAGTTTTCTAATTTTCACATTAAAAAGAGAGAAGTTTTGGAGAAACCCTAAGTACGAACTTGGTGCGAATTTTACAGGTTTTTCAAGGGTTCTAAGCCCTTGATACCTTTCATGTGTAATTGAGATAAGTATTCTTTTAATTCAATCAATATGTCTATGTGTTGGTTGTCTATATCTTGTTCTTGTCTTAATTCCATCATGCTAGGCTAGATCTATCTTGTGTTTGCTTGGATCTAATGAAACCTATATGTTAATTATGTGTTGATTACTTGTTTATAGTTTTTTTTTGATGAATGAATTTGATGTTAGGCTTAAGAAAGCTGGCAGATCTCCAAATGGTAACATGCTTGAACGTCTTAGGAAACATGAACCGATGTGCACTAGGTCTTTATTGGTTGTATTTAATGCATGAGCCACTGTTTATAATCCCTATAGTTGTGCTGGGCATGGCATAGGAGGAGATAAGAGCTCATAGGATTGGGGAGTTAAGTGCGCTACCCCATGAATGATATTAAGGAATACAATCCGTCATCCATGCAACTATAACAAGTAACTAACGTGTAAAAGATGTCTAGGGAGTAGTGAAATCTAAGTAAACACATTTTCTCCACTTATTGCTCACAACTTTAGTTAATTTAGTTTATTTTCATTTTTAGTATTTTATTTTGATTGCATTTTTAGTATTGGGTTAGTTGACTAGCAACTAATTCCGCCAAAATCCTTCAAACCTGAGATTTTTACTTGCTTTCTAAAAAACATAAAAATACAAAAATAATTATCCCTCACCTTTAGAACTAGTATTTAGGTTTTCTAATCCTAGCGACACTATTCCTAGCTGAACGATCAATCCCCCGGTACTTGTCACTATACTATACTACAACGATTAGGTACACTGCCTGGTGGGGGTTGTAAGCTTCTCAAGATCCCTTGAGAGGTAAAGCCTGGTGCGATTCCCACGTATCAAGTTTTTGGCGCCGCAGCCCGGGGAATAGTTATTATCTAGGTTAGAATCTCTTTTTATTAGGTCTACTTGCTAGATTCCTTTCTAGTGAGATTTTATTTTTATTTTTAGGTTTTCTTTAGTCTATCTTATTTCTTTGTGTCTTTGTTTGTAATTCTTCACCACCCGACATCATGGACGATGGGAACATCTTTGAACCCGTCATCCCACCACAACAAAACCCACCACTAGAACCTCTTAGGCCCCGAACCTTAGGAGAGTATTCCCGACCTAGCCACCAAGGCTACCGAAACACCATTGAGATCACCGAAGCCAATGTGACCCCCTTGCGATCCAACACCATCCGGTTGGTGCAAAGCGGATGTGCATTCCATGGACTTCGTTCTGAAGATCCAAACCAACATCTTAAGGACTTCCTCAAAATCGTAGATTCCATAGACCTAGATGTTGCAACTAGAGAGACTACCCGATTACGCCTATTCCAATTATCTCTACGGGATCAAGCTAGTCAATGGCTTGAGCGTTTACCCGCGGGATCCATCACCAAATGGGATGATCTCACCACTCCTTTCCTTGCTCAATTTTTCCCACCGGGGAGAACTACTAAGCTTTGAAATGACATCTTGATGTTCCAACAACGTCAAAATGAATCTCTTTATGAAGCATGGACTCGTTTCAAGGACTTACTCCAAAAAGTCCCTCATCATGGCATAGATCTTTGGCTCCAAGTCCAAATTTTTTATGACCATATCGATCTCTCCACAAGGCGAGCCATTGACCAATCGGCCGGTGGTAAGCTACGTGATCTAAGTGCGGAACAATCATGGGAACTCATAGAAGATCTTGCTCTCTATGACAACGAAAGTTGGAATGATCCGCGTGATTTGAACAAAACGGTCAAGGCAATATCTTTGCCTTCGAACAATTCTAGCACTCCCGACCGTAGGATCATGGAACTTGAGGACCAAGTCAAGTTTCTCATGAAATCTTACGAAGCTCCTAAGCCTTCAAGCCAAGTGAACAAAATCACTTCTTCATGCGAATTATGTAGTGGTCCCATGACACTCGTGATTGTGTGGAACTCCCCGGAACAGCTTTTGCGGACTACACATCCACGCGTACCGACGAAGTTGGAGATAAGTGGTACACTTTCAAGCCTGAGCCAAACACTTACGGTGATTCATACAACCCCTCTTGGAAAAATCACCCAAACCTTAGGTGGAAACAAAATCAACCCAATTCTTCCAATCCGCCTAATCGTTACCAACCAAACGGTCCACCTTTCAACCGTACTTTCAACAACAATCCTTCTAACAACTATGGTAGTACCAACAATCTTGAAGGGTTGATGTCTAAATTCATGGCATCTCAAGAAGCTCGCATATCTAAGTTTGAAGTCGATTTCAAACAAAAGCAAAGCGAGATGACCACCAAAATTGACGCATTGTTGAAAGTTCTCAATGACCGAGAAATGGGAGCACTCCCAAGCGACACGGTCAAGAATCCGAAACTAAATGTTAATTCCATATCTTCAGTTTTGTCACCCACTTCGTGTCCAGAATACTACTCGGTTAAATCAACGAGCACGTGTTTCAAACAAAACCAAATTCCTCAAAAGGACCAATCAAATAAAACACCCAATATAGAACCGGTCAAAAGTATAGTTGAAACACCTCCTACGCAAGACCTTGACGATGAATTCAAAGAACTTCACCTTGAACGCCCCGTCATTGATGTCTTAGCGCGTGCTCCTTACTATAGTGCCCTCCTAGAAAAATATGAGAAGTTTAAACTAGGTAAAAATGGGACCGCCTTCGTTCAAAACAAGTTTCCTAAAAAGCTTGATGATCCGGGTATATTTGTTTTTCCTTGTAAGATAGGAAGATCCGAAGCTTTCGACACACTAGCCGATTTAGGGTCAAGCCTTAACTTGATTCCCTTATCCTTATTCACCACTCTTAAGCTAGGAAAGTTAGAGGAAACGAAGGTATTGATAGGGCTAGCGGATGGGAGTATTGCCCACCCGGTTGGAATGATTAAGGATGTAGTTGTCCACGTAGGAATATTAACTATATTAGCGGATTTTCACGTCCTAGACATGGTTAGTGACACTACATGCCCATTATTGGTAGGAAGAGGATTTCTAGCAACCGCTAGCGCCATGATTGATTGTAAGGAGTCTAAGATAGCGGTAGGTGAAGGCGATACTTGGTCGGTGTACGATGTAAAAAAGCATAGTTATGATTGTGATGATGAACCGACACCGCATTGGGTAGAGATGAATAGGAGACCGTCTAGATATGGACCTTGGATAGAAAGGAACTTTATAGGACCTCAATGCCCATTTTATCTAGAAAAAGATTTCGTTGAAAAGACACATTCGGTAGAACAACTCATAGCTAGAGATGAAAAGCTAGATCTCTTTGAGGACCCCTTAGTCTTTAGGAAGATGATTGAGTTCTTGAGCATAATGCCTATTAATATAGAGATGAATAAGTGGAAAAGAGAGGGAGACAAGTGCGAATGGAGGTGGGACAAGCCCCCTAAAGAAGGTGACGGATCATGGCATATGAGAATGACTTTGTATGATCTGGATGGAGAAAAGTTTGAAAGGTCATACCATACTAAGGAAACCGATAGGAAGTTGAAACCTAAGTTTGATCCCAAGGATGTCCTCAATGAGGAACTCACCCGTGACACGTAGTAACCCATGACCTTGAGTCTAGCTACAAGACTTGTAAATAAAGAAAAGCGCTTCTTGGGAGGCAACCCATGTTTTGTGTGATTTTATTTTGTTTGTTTGTTATTTGCTTCCGTATGCATGCTTTGTTTTTATTGTTGGTAGATCATGTTTCTCAATTAAAATGTGGAAATACTTTACTTTGTTGTTTTGGCCTAGTCTTAACTCCACCTAAAAGTATTTTTGCAAAAGATAAGTGTAAGGGGAAACCCCAAATATGTTTTTAAGAAACAAACCGATCATGATTCTCCATAATATTAAATGAATATGTATATTCGTATTTGTTAGAGTCAAATGCTTGTATTGAGTCATAATGAAGGTTTACAGGATTTTCCAGGAAGTAGGACCAAGTTTTTCCAGAAATTTTCCGGAAACTTAACATAAGAATTTCTGCAGGTCAATCCTGACGGCGTCAAGAGTTAACTCTTGACGGCGTCACGTGTAAAAATCTGGAAATTTTACCAGTTTTGTTTTTCTAACGGAGTCTTATGGTTTTTGTGAATTATTAAGTTTTATAATCTCCATGAAATCTGCAAACTTCATTACACAAGCATTATATCTTATCTTGTTTTCTAGGATTTAGTAACTTATATAGGATGCCGCTGATTTTATGCGAGGTTGTCTTGTTTGTTTTCTCAGGATTTACATGTTATTAATGACAAGAAGATGATTTATATTCTGGAAGGGAAGCTTTGATTGTTCATTTTCTTGGAGGAAGATTTAACCTGGCCACCTTATTATCCATACCGAGCGAATTAGGGGAGTAATTGATTTCATTCTTTTTACTTTTTAACTTTTACATTCTTTACTTGAACATTGGGGACAATGTTCATCTTATGTGTAAGGGGAGGGTAAAAAGATGATACCTTACATGTACACTTTCGCTTGAGTTTGTTTTGTTTAATGGTAGATGTGTAATAAAACTATGAGAAATACTTGTTAGTGAAATTTTAGCGCCAAATTTAAAATTTTTTACAACATTTAGGAGTGAAACTTTAGCCATAGCAAGCGTCTCATGGATAGGAGATTGTATGACTAGCACACAACTGTATATTCAGAAAAATTTTCCACCCAAATATGTGAGCTTCGCCTTTAGATTTGATAGGAAAAGCATTTACTATTAGTGCTTATGAGTGTACCGGTAGCATTTAGATTCTAGAACTTGCGTTAGTGATGCATCCCAAGACCGCTAGTGAGACTACATTCGTGTGGTAGGATTTACTACATGATAAGAGGCATTAGGATCACCCTTGTGTTAAACCCGTATCATAATTACTTGACCATTTAAGTCATATTACTTGGCTAGTTAAGTCAACTAATTTTCCCCAAACCCCTAGTACACCCCTCCGAGCCTATCTTTTCATTTCTAACTTTAAGCATTTTACTTAAAGGAAGAATTTGTTACACCCCACTTAAATGTACACCCAAATCGCCTTAGCCTTCCGTGTATGCACTCATCTTTAGTGCATTATTGTTATTTGTTAAACCCTAAGTTAACTATCTAATTGATTACATGGTTGCTAAGTCGAGTCATATCCTTGTACATATTGTTTTGGGACGATTGGGACTCGTGGGTAAGTACTTATTTTATGTAGTAATGGGGAAGAACATAATATTATTACCCCCATATGTGCGTTAATCTTAAAAGTGCTCCTAGTGTTTTGATTTTCTTAATTTGAGTTATTAGATTTGTTTATTGTAAAGTATGTAAAAATTCAAGTGTAAGGGGAATTTTCATTCCCTATGATGTATTATTTTGGATGGTAGGGTAAGAGTGTATGCAAAAAAAAAAAAAAAAAAAAAAATCGAAAAAATCAAGAAAAAGAAAAAAATATAGAAAAAGAAAAAGAAAAAGAAAAGAGAAAAAAACATACGGACTACCATCCTTTTTCATTCTATGTTCATTTTATGTTTTTGTTATTTTTCATTTATTAGCTTAAGTCGAGTCTAGTCTTGGCTTAGCAACGCCATATTGAACATGTAATTGACCAAGATTGTTAACTCGCCACCAGTAAAACTTCCTTTATCCAACAAAACCGTGTATTTCATATCCCTACACCTAACGTTACAACCCTTTAAAAGACCTCTTTGATAGTTTATCCTAGGTGCTTACGCCATGTGGTGGAGGTTTGATCCTTTCCCAAGCCTATGGTAATCTATTTTGCTATGACAGGTAGTGAGAGATATCTTCCGTTTCTATATTGTAATTTACACTTTATTGATGTGAGTATCTAAACACTATTTGTGAGGTGCTTGTATATGACCTCCGTGCTTGTCTATTGGTCTTTAGTGGAACGATTATTTGTTGTAATTACTTTTATATTAGTGTTAAATGACCCCTAACTTGTATTTTGAGTAGAATAAAAGCGCATTTGCTTGAGGACAAGCAAATCTCAAGTGTAAGGGTATATGATGAGGCGAAAAATGAACCACTTTTAGGGGGTCATTTAAGCCCGGAATTGAATATATTTGATCAAATATTGCCCTAAATCGTTTCTTTTGTGATTTTAGGTACTTTGGGAGTGAAATCTGGAAAAGGAAGCAATTCGGACGTTTTTGGAGCATAAAAGTGAAGAAAACGCCAAAGTCTTAATTTTCCTTGCTGGGAACAGTAGGTGACGGCGTCAAGAAGGAATTTCTGACGGCGTCAAGAGTAATTTCCATGACGATCCAGAACTGATTTGAAGGCGTCAAGAGGAAAATGCATGACGGCATGGAAATGCATAACACATGACGGCATCAAAAGTAGATCAAGGTAGTCCGTGAATTATTTTGGCGGCGAGGTGACGGCGTCACAAGATTTGTCTTGACGCTGTCAGACCCTATTTCCTATATATAGTTTTCTAATTTTCACATTAAAAAGAGAGAAGTTTTGGAGAAACCCTAAGTACGAACTTGGTGCGAATTTTACAGTTTTTTCAAGGGTTCTAAGCCCTTGATACCTTTCATGTGTAATTGAGATAAGTATTCTTTTAATTCAATCAATATGTCTATGTGTTGGTTGTCTATATCTTGTTCTTGTCTTAATTCCATCATGCTAGGCTAGATCTATCTTGTGTTTGCTTGGATCTAATGAAACCTAGATGTTAATTATGTGTTGATTACTTGTTTATAGTTTGTTTTGGATGAATGAATTTGATGTTAGGCTTAAGAAAACGGGCAGATCTCCAAATGGTAACATGCTTGAACGTCTTAGGAAACATGAACCGATGTGCACTAGGTCTTTATTGGTTGTATTTAATGCATGAGTCACTGTTTATAATCCCTATGATTGTGCTGGGCATGGCATAGGAGGAGATAAGAACTCATAGGATTGGGGAGTTAAGTGCGCCACCCCATGAATGATATTAAGGAATACAATCCGTCATCCATGCAACTATAACAAGTAATTAACGTGTAAAAGATGTCTAGGGAGTAGTGAAATCTAAGTAAACACATTTTCTCCACTTATTGCTCACAACTTTAGTTAATTTAGTTTATTTTCATTTTTAGTATTTTATTTTGATTGCATTTTTAGTATTGGGTTAGTTGACTAGCAACTAATTCCGCCCAAATCCTTCAAACCCGAGATTTTTATTTGCTTTCTAAAAAACATAAAAATACAAAAATAATTATCCCTCACCTTTAGAACTAGTATTTAGGTTTTCTAATCTTAGCGACACTATTCCTAGCTGAACGAGCAATCCCCCGGTACTTGTCACTATACTATACTACAACGATCAGGTACACTGCCTGGTGGGGGTTGTAAGCTTTTTAAGATCCCTTGAGAGGTAAAGCCTGGTGCGATTCCCACGTATCAGTATGAACCTCATTTCTTCGGATAGCTCACGAATTTCCCTTCGACACCCTTCACTTATGTGAGCGGTTCTTTCGCAATGATTGCAATCATGGCGGGGAAAGTTTGGTGGAAGGGTGGTTTGGTATGTTGGTGGTGAATGGTTTGAACTTGAAGGAGCAAAGGTGGAAGGTTGAGTAGTGTTTTTGCTTCCTTCATTTGTTGATTGAAGTGTTGTTTGTTAAACCATGATATGGTTGATTTGAGAGTCAACCATACGTTTGAAGGCATGAAGGTGGTTTAAATGAGTGTCAATCTCATTATGAAGGTTTGAAGGTTTTTCCCATATGGATGCTTCTATTTTCTTATAATAAGAAAGTAGAGATTCAAGATGTTGGGAAGGTTCTTGTGGTGATGGTTGTTGTTGTGGTGGTGGTTGTTGGTTTTGAACAAAATGGCGGAAGCTCGGTTCGCCGGAAGGATTGCCATGAAGGTCTTTGTAAATTGGGTGAAACACAAATGATTGTGAGTGGGTATGACCTTGATCATTTGGAAACATGGATGGTCTAGCATAACGGTAAGCCAACCGTTCTACTAATGATGGTTGATGGGGTTCATCATCTAGTTTCTCACTAGGTTGTTGTTGGGTTTCCATTTGAGCAATGGTGTCAAAAAGTGACAAGGATGGTGGATTTGATGATTCGGGTGATAGGTCTTCTAAAGTTTCCAAATAAGGTAGTGGTGATGTTGGTGGTGTATGGAAAAGTTCCATTGGTGAAATTGTTGGTGATTGAGGTGATGAGGTTTTTGATAGTTGAGCTTGTTGAGAATGTGATGATGAATCACTTGAAGGTCTAGTTGTTGGAGGAATGGTAGCCATGTTTGTGTAGCAATGTGTTGGAGAGGGTGTTGGAGTATCAAGATTAAGCAATTCTTGAAAGGTCATAACATTGGTATTACAATGTGTTGGGGATTGTGTTGAGGTAGTGAGATTAAGGAAATCTTGAATAGGTGAAGAAATGTTAAGTGAAGCTTCACTTGAAGAAGATGAGCTTGACTTGACAGTTTTGTTAAAGCAACAAGGTTTAACACTAATCCTAGTGATTTTTGAAAGGGATTTTGATGACTCGGATGATGTGTTGGATTTGGTCATTTTCAAAGGTGTGGTTTTGATGTTTTGAGAGAAGAAGTTTTGATGGTGATGGTGTGATTTGAATTGTTGCAAACTTTCAAATTTATAGGATGAAGAAGATGTTGAATAGGGTGTTTGGATTTAATGTTCTACCATTCAAAGATTGAGGTTTCAAATGATTTACAAAATTTTCATGAATATGTCAAATCAATGTATGTCATTCCAATAGAATAAGGTGGAGTGAAAGACCAACAAAAGCACTCAATGCTTTGTGATCATGGAATGTGATTTGGTTGAAAATGTTTCAATGGTTTTGAAGGATCCTTTAAAAGGGTTCCTTGGGTTGGTTATGTTTAAATTTGAATTTTTGGAGGGAAGTGGCTTCCTAATTGCATTAGCGAGTGAGAGTTGTTCTAATATGGTTATTTTAGTTAATGGAAGATGTTTCTCACTTAGGATAATGGTTTTGACACATTACAAGTTTTGGACTTAAGAAAAATAGAAAAATTTTCTGCAGGTGTCTGGTGGAACCCTCAGAATACACTGGCGGAACCCATTTGAGGGTACCGCCTGGTCCGTTGGGCCATTTATGGAATTCCCAGAAAATATACTGGCGGAACCCAATTTTGGGTACCGTCAGATCTGCCAGAGGTAAAAAATTAGGCAGTCCGCGTTTTTGACCCGCGAGACGATTTTCAAAATTTTCGAAAACTCCTAAAATCAAAAAGATAAGGCATTTCTGGTTAGGCAATGCAAAAATTAGACACGTAAACATACATATCATGGGACTTTGACCTTGAGGTCGAGGATTTCACTATACTTAGTAAGAATTGCCATAAGCATAGAAAAAATGACAAACACCTTAAACATTGTCATTATGCATAAAAGTTCATACAAACATAATCCAACAAACGTAATAAACCATGAAAGTGAAAAACAAATAATTCACGTAGTTTTAACACAAAGACGATTCTAAAGCATTCATAAGCCAAACACTCCTTAATCTTCTCACAACCGGTCTATCTTCTTGTTGAGCTTGTTTAGGTACCTTCCAAAGCACTTGAACATTCCTTTGGTTTGCTTGAACTCTTCGGAAGCATTGTCAATGATGGGGAGAGCTTGAAGGTATTCTAAAGGAGGTAACTTAGAGTTGGGATGTTTATCATCCTCGCTCATGCCGGATGATGATGATGATGGTGTAGGTGATCGAGTACGTTTGCCCTTATTTTTGGAAACTCGTTTATCACTTAAAGGAACGAAGATGTGAGGAACGAGAGAGTAGTCAAGGCGTATTCCATTTTCGTTAGGAGAAATGGGTGAGATTGCTCTAAAGAGGCGGGTAAGAAGCATTCCATAGGGAAGAGCGGTTGTTCCAACTAAGGATATGTCGGCCATTCTTTTGGCTAGGTAGTAGGCTAAGTTGAAGGGTTGACCGGTGGAAATGCTATATAGCATGTAGCATAGGCATGTGTTGATGTGATCTCTATTTCCTATGGTACTTATGACATTAGCCCTAAGAATTTCTTTCCACTTCTTAAATTGTGGTTTAAGCTCATTGAGCTCCATACCAAAAGGATCCTTATCTACAATATTCCCCGAACGATTCACCCTAGTGGTAGAGGTTCTAACAAAGAGGTGTTCCTTAATAGTTTCCTTACTAGCAAGAGGTGTATCGTATGGATAAAAACGATCAATAGAATCAAGACTTGAAATGGGCCACTTATCCATGTAGAGGCAAGTTCCCTCATTTGGTACACCAAGAATTATAGCTAAGTCTTTTAAATCTATGTCATGTGGTATTTGATTGGTTGTGAAGTTTAATGATATCCTACCACCAGCTGATGAGGCGAAAAATGAACCACTTTTAGGGGGTCATTTAAGCCCGAATCCGAATTTATTTGATCAAATATTGCCCTAAATCGTTCCTGTATGACCTTAGATCTATCAACTTTAATACAAATATAAGCACTAGAAGAAGGAAAGATGGTGACTTGATATGATATGTGTGGCGTTAAGATGTATGAAAAAGAGTAATAAGATGAAGAGAACTTTTATTAAAAACACACACAATACACACATAAGCACACACCTCAAATTAGCCTTTAGGTGTTTAAATAGTTCTTACATGAGATGCCCTAAAAGGCTTTCCATGGGCTTGGTCTTGGGCTTGGCTTTCTTTTAGATAAAAAGGCTTATATTACTTAACCTATGACATATTAGCTTACCAAGACCAAGGCCCATTGACTATTCTAATGACCTAAACAATGACACATTACAACGTTACAATAAATGAGAATGACCATCACTTTCTAATATAATTTTTAATGCTAACAATCTC
This sequence comes from Artemisia argyi, assembly GCA_030686995.1. Taxonomy (NCBI): domain Eukaryota; kingdom Viridiplantae; phylum Streptophyta; class Magnoliopsida; order Asterales; family Asteraceae; genus Artemisia; species Artemisia argyi. The sequence continues at coordinate 7,547,065 of CM060696.1, forward strand.
CCCCTAAGGGATGGTCATTCGAATGATGCTCCACGTGAGTGGGTCTTCCGTGTTCTTTGTCTTTAACATTGTGTGTCGTTGTAGAATAGTCTTTAGTCTTTGTTCCTTCATGCTTTGTGATCTTCGATAACTGATTTTTCATCATTCTTTGTTCCTTAGTGATGTGGAGTTATCTGCCTTTCGTCACTTCTACGTCTGTGGTGGTTGTTTGCCATTCCAACATGCTCATACATCTTTGGTCTTTGATATTCATATGCACGTAGTTCCCTTTCTTTCACTTTGATCTTTAGCCTTTATACTTTGTAGATTCTTCTTTTTGGCGTAGAATCTTTCTTTGAACTTCGTGTTGTATAGATCTTTGAGGGAGCTTTCTTTAACTTCCAGATGTATGTATAAGCATGTGGAATCTGTCGCCTTGGAGATGAAGCGTCCCTGCATATAAACAGTTAGCAATAAAACATCTGGTACTTACAGATAAGAATTAGAGATTGTCAACAGCATAGTGTGAAGACTCCTTCTAACCCTTACCAAGGCCGTTCCCATGTCAGATACTCTCGAGAGAGCTTACAAGACCTACTTAGTAGCTCAATGACTGGGTGAGTCGCTGGGGATCACTCCACGACTGTAGACCGTTTGAAACCACTGCGAACACTCAGCGTAACCCATAAAGAATTACCGAAGTGACCTGCTGTCAGGGCTGCTTGATGTTGACCCTGGCAGGGATTTCCATTCAATCATTGAGAATCACAAATGTGAATCCTCTCATAAATGTTCTGGCAGATTGCTAAGATCTGCCTAGGACTCTAAAGTTTACATCTGGCGTCCTTAAGGATGAACAACCAGTGTAGAAATATCATGTGTTCCTATGAGATCTTTTGATGAATCTCGGGGCTCTAGACTCGATAAGTGCACATTTGGTTTCCTATGAGGAGATTAGGGAGAGGTCTCCTGCTTCAATATCAACCATCTCTAAGAGACAGGTCGATAGATTATGCCGGTTCCCCGTGAGAATGAAGCAAGCTCTTTTAAGAGAACTTGAGTGGCTAGAAGGTTTAGTGCAGTGCGTCACTGGGTCCATGACGTCTTTGTCTTCAATACCGGTGTCACCTTAGTAACAACCAGTAGCATATGAATTGAAGCCGGTGTCTGCCCTAAGGTTGAACATATGGAGGGCTATTTCTTTTCACCCTTTTTCATAACTTTTCTTTTTAATTCTTCAACCCCTTCTTTCTCCTTTCTCATTTTCTCCTTTTTTCAATCATACCTAAGGACTTCTAATTCTAATCTATTGGATTTGTCCTTGGGTAGATCCCTCCGGCTCTGGCGGATCATAGGACGGTTTTTCCTAACCTTAGTCACCTTATAACACCATGACTATCCTATAATTGATCACATGCCATAAAACCTTTTGTGAAAATCTCTCAAAGTGTTTATGATAATAAAACACATTGTTGTTACCACTTTGAGAGTTTTTGCATTTCTTTTGAAGGACTCCCCCTTCACATGTGCTCATGAATTTTTTAGAAATTTGCACATGCGTGAGGAGTTTGCACTTTTTGAATTGATCCACTTTCAGTGAACATGACCGATTCGAGACACGCTTACATCACTAGTTAGATTAGCTTGAAGTTATTACCCGTCCTGGTCAAGTCCAAAGAAAGTCTCTCGATGTGGTACATTCTACTCAGACAAGTCCTATTCGAGACATGCTTACATCACTAGTTAGACTAGCTTGAAATTATTACCCGTCCAGGACAAGTCTTTTCGATCACTGACTATTTAAGCTTCATCAATTCATTGATACATTCTGAGTCTAGCTCTTTTGAGATTCAGTCACAAGCTTTAAACATCTTTGATCACATTTTAATCATGTCTTCTCCCCCTCAAAAATAGCATATCGTGATATTTTTGATATCAACAGATTAAGAAAAGGCTTTTTGGAGAGAAAGACAGATTAGATTTTGCATGAAATCGGAACATTTTTTTCTTTTTTATACTCCCCCTTTAATGATAGCATATTTAAAAGTCAATTAAGGGTTTTGAGGGAGTTATCTTGAGCACTCATTTGAAAGATTTTGAAAAATCTTTTGATTAATCTTGAAAAAGTGCTCAAGATTACTATTTTGAAAACGAGTTTTTGTTTGAAGTCTTTTTCGTTTGTTTAGACTCGAACTTTTTGAAAAAGAGTTCGTCATTGAACGTACGAGTCCTTGATTTGAAAATAATCAGAAGTCGTCATTAGAGCCCGGGTTTCGTATTGATGTATACGAAAGCCATTGTGAAGAAACTTTTGAGAAACGACATGTTTTAGAAAAACATTTTAAAGAACTCCCGCTCAAGCATCTGTACATGTCCGTATCATTGTTGAATGACATTTCTAGAAACGTACAGAATATTGATTTATACGAGAGACATGTCGTGAGAAGAATATTTTTGGATTTTTTGATTTTATATTGTTTTTGTATTTTTTGAAAATTTTATATTTTTGTATTTTGTTTTTGTTGGTTTTTCAAATTTTGTATTTTGTTTTTTCAAAAATATTTACAGCGAAGCGATTTTGAAAACATTTTTCAAGAAGATTCGAGAAGACGTACTAGCTCCTCAGGAGTTAGGCTTCGCATGCCAATTCGTCAAACTAAATAGTCAAACCTTTCTTTTGGAAGGGCTTTAGTAAATAGATCGGCGAGTTGGTAATCAGTCTTAACGAAAAATAATTCAACAGTACCGTCTTCCACGTGTTCTTTGATGAAATGGTAGCGGACTTTGATATGCTTCGTCTTAGAGTGATGTACTGGATTGCACGAGATGGCTATGGCACTTTTTGAGTCACAATACATAGGTATTTTGTCAAAAGTAAAGCCATAATCTGTGAGCTGTGTCCGCATCCAAAGAACTTGGGCACAACACGCAAATAGAGACACATACTCGGCTTCGGCGGTTGATAGTGCAGTACAATCCTGTTTCTTTGAAGACCAGCTTACAAGCTTTTCACCCAAAATTGTGCTCCACCTGATGTACTCTTTGCTGTAACTTGATCACCAGCATGGTCTGCATCTGAAAATGCTGTTAGATTGAACTCCGAATCCTTCGGATACCAAAGTCCCATGTTAATGGTGCTTCGTAGGTACCGAAAGATCCGTTTAACCTCTTTGAGGTGAAGTTCGGTAGGCTTTGCCTGAAACCGTGCTAACAAACAAACAGCAAATTGAATATCTGGTCGGCTAGCAGTTAGGTACATGAGAGAACCGATCATGCTCCGATATTTCTTCGGATCGATGGGTTTTCCAAACAAATCAGCACCTATTTTTGGTGAAGTGACCATTGGTGTACCAACAGAATCACAATTTTCCATTCCATGTTTTTTCAAAATCTCAATTGTATATTTAGCTTGATTGATAAAAATACCACGAGGGGATTGATGAATTTGTAAACCAAGAAAGAATTTTAGTTCCCCCATCATGGACATTTCAAATTTACTTTTCATGAGATTTTCAAAATGTTTTGAATGGTTAGGATTGGTTGATCCAAAAATAATGTCGTCTACGTAAATTTGAACGATCAAAATATCATCTTTGAATTTTTTGATAAACAGGGTGTCATCAACCGTTCCTTTTGTGAAATTGTTTTTGAGCAAGAAAGATGATAGTTCGTCATACCACGCTCTTGGAGCTTGTTTTAGACCATAAATTGCTTTCTTAAGCTTGTAGACGTAGTCTGGATGATCTTTGTCGATGAATCCCTCTGGCTGACTCACATACACTTCTTCTTTCAGAGTTCCATTCAAGAAAGCTGTCTTAATGTCCATCTGATAGACTGTGATGTTTTTGTGAGCTGCATAGGCTAAGAAAATCCGGACTGCTTCAAGTCTAGCTACAGGCGCGAATGATTCTTCGAAATCTATCCCTTCTTCTTGTGGATAACCTTTAGCCACGAGACGAGCTTTGTTGCGAATAACAGTCATTTCCTCATCCAGTTTGTTCTTCCACAACCACTTGAGATCAAGAACTCGTTTATCAAGTGGTCGTTCAACAAGTTCCCAACTGTCATGTAACAGGTATTGAAGAAATTCCTCCTGCATCGCTTCAATCCATGGGTTTTCTGCCATTGCTTCTCGAATGTTCTTAGGTACTTTGGTGCTTATTGAGCAAATGTAAATGCACAATTCGAGATCGGTGGCAAGTTGTCTCCTCGTCTGAACTGGCATTGAAGGATCACCAATAACATGTACTAACGGATGGTCTTTTGTCCATTGAAACGTAGAAGGGTACCTTGGGTGTAACGAATGTGTGTTAGATGGTTCTTGTAACATTGAAGAAGATTCAGTAGAGTCTGTTGCAAATGGGTTTTCAAATACTTCTTCTTCTTCTAACGCAACATCGTTTGAATTATTTGTTGGTTCTTCTTGAAAATTTGTGTTTTGATTTTGCTCATCAACTCTTGGTAGTTCAGTTTCAAGTACTGGAGTTGCTTGAGTAGATGTAGATGATGTTGATGTAGTTGGTGCTTCAGCTTCGATTGTGGTAGATGCAGCTTGTGATGGTGGTGGTGGTTGATTTTGAGCGGGTGCAGCGGAATGTTGTTGAGATGCATTTGTCGAAGTTCCACCATAATATTCATCAAACATTAACTCGAAGAAATTTTCCAGTTCTTGTTCTGAAGGTTTGTCCGTGTTTGTTGAATGAGCTCCATTAGGCACGAGTCCTGAACTGATGTGTCCAGAAGTCTGACTGTTTGGTGCGGGTCCTAATCCGTTTTGATTAGAAGCCATTGGATTAAGCGCGGGTTCTAGAGCGTATCTCTCAGAAGCCATTTGTGAAATCTCGTCAAACTTCACATTCATCGTCTCCATTATCTTTTTCGTTCTTCTATTATACACCCTGAATGCCCTCGAGTTTTCTGAATATCCAATGAAGATTCCAATATCACCCTTAGCTTTCAACTTTCCTAGATCTTCTCTGTCGTTCGTCGGATAGCACAAAGCGCCAAACACGTGAAGGTAAGAGATGTCAGGTTTACGGTTGTTCACTAGCTCATATGGGGTTTTATTGAATCTTGGATGGACTAGGGATCGGTTTTGAGTAAAAAAAGCAGTGGCTACAGCATCAGCCCATAAGAATAGTGGTGCACTAGAAAAAATCAGCATTGTGCGAGCAGCTTCCACAAGAGTTCGATTTCTTCTTTCAACTACCCCATTCTGCTGTGGAGTTCTAACAACTGATGTTTGATGTGTGATTCCAACATCTTCAATGTAAGTTCTTAACTCCTGATTTGTGAATTCTGTGCCATTATCTGTTCTTATAATCCTTACTGGAGCTTGAAGTAGAACTTGAATACGCTTCAGAAAGGTGATGATGATGCCTGGTGCTTCGTCTTTTGTTCTCAAAAACTTTACCCAAGTATATCTTGAATAATCATCAACAATAACGAGAATGTACTTCTTCCCATTAATGCTTTCAACTCTCATTGGGCCACATAAGTCCATGTGCAACATATTTAACCTTGCTTCCGAACTAGGTACGGTTTTGGGTTTATATGATGCTCTTTTACTTTTTCCTTGTTCGCATGATGGACATAGGTGTTCCTTGGTGTATTTGAACTTAGGAAGTCCGTTGACGATGTTGTCTTTGGCTAACTTGTTGATGGTGTCAAAATTGAGATGGGATAAACGTCTATGCCACAGCCAGGACTTAGTTTCGGTTGCCCTTGTCATAAGACAAATTGGTGATGTAGAAGCCATTTGGTTGATGTCGATAGCATACAAGTTTGTACCACGTTTACCAGTTAAGAGATCATCACCAACCAAATTTCTTATAAAAACCGTGTTTCTCCTGAATGCAACTTCTAAATCTGCATCACAAAACTGCCCAACTGAAAACAAGTTGTGTCCCAACCCTTCGACGTAGTAAACTCGAGTGATCAAAAAATTCCCAAACTGAAGATCTCCAAAACCCTGGATAGCTGCTACATGATCATTTCCAAAGCGTACAGTTCCCATGAATTTCCAGATGAAATTGATCAGCAGCTTTAAATTCCCGGTCATGTGCTTGGAGCAACCCGAGTCGACGATCCAAAGACATATTTCGATAACCTGCCAAGAACAGAAGAGTTTGCATTTGGAAACCGTTTTGAATTTGGTTCCATGAGGTTAGGAGTAAAATCTAAATCACACTCATAGACAGTTGCTACTTGTTTAGCTTGAGTTATTTCTAATTTGCCGTCCTTAAGAGTGAACTCTCTACCCGTGGGTATCCACATACAAAACTTAAGGTAGTTCCTAGGCATTCGACTAATAGTGGTAGTCCTAAACCGTGTAACTAATCTTTCGATAGATCTGGATCTAGCACTAGGTCTTTTTGGAACATACTTTTGTTTAGGCGTAACATTCACATACTTAGAAACACATTCATCATGAAGATCATTAATTAAACATTTCTTGCATATTAAACAAACAGAGTCATTACATGCATTAGAACCAGTACTTTCGACATTACATTCAGATGAATCATGTTTCTTATTACAAAGCGATAAATTCCTAGGGTGTTCTTCTACTTCTTCAACTTTATTCTTGCTACTACTCGTAGAAACAGGCGAGACTCTATTGTTCCTTGTATTGCTCCTAGGCTTTAGTCTGCTGCTCCTAGAGGTGCATTCTAATCCTGTAGAAGGTAAGGCACACACATTAGGATTTATATTGTTGTCCTTTTTAGCATCACTAGACTCTTTAGAATTATCCTTTTTGCACACATTTGTCTTAGAAGTGGAGGCAGACGCATTAGTGGGACTAATCCTAAAAAGGCCAGGTGCTATCACTTTTGGTGTTTCAACAACCGCTTTTCCTTTATCAACAATCTTAACATTTTCACTTTTCTTGGGCAAGGGTGTTGGAGTGACTGGTTTTGTCAAATCCCTTTTCTCATCGACTTTTGGAGCAAACCGTGAAATTGACATTTTTGGTTTTTGAACCGTGTTTGAAACATTTGGTTTCTCCGAAGTCAATGGTTTTGCAAACTTAGTTTCCTCACCCTTTCCTTTTTGACTTTCTAGCTGAGCCCTCAAAAGATCATTTTGCTCTTTCATGTTCTTTAAGGCACGCTCATACGACAATTTGTCATACTTGCATTCTTTCTTTTTCCGATCAAGTTGTTTAAAATATGACACATTTTCCTTTTCAAGCTTTATAAGAGCATTTTCATATTTTGAAACAATTGCGGAGGTCTCAGCTCTTAGTCGTTCATCGTCTTGAACAGAATATGTTTGTAAAATGATGGACATAATGTCAGTGGTCATAACAGCTTCGAAGAGAGAATCATTTAGGTTTTCCAAAACATTCATGTTTTCACGAGTATCATTAGCTTCGTTTACCAGGGATTTGTGGTCCTTGACAAAGTCGGCCGTTTCTTTTAAGAAAGCTTGTTTAAAATGGATTACCCTCGCACTGATGTTATTCAGTGGGATAGTAATTTCGTTTTCAAAAACTTTTTTCTGCTCAATATGAAAACTGGAATGCCAGTTGTTGATGTTAATTGTAGTTTTAGAAGCAACAATATTTTGAAGTTCTTGAATTCTCTTTTTAACGTCATCCAAAATTTCTCTAACCTCACTTGTATTAAAAGTGTTGTTAGAAGAAATTTGTTCCATTTTTGAAAGAGATTTGGAAACAATTACTTTCTTAGAAAACATTTTTGTGAATGGTCATTTTATGGAAAACACAGATGGTTCTTTTTGTGGAACAAAAGTAATTCCCGAAAGTTTGTTCAATTTGTTGTAATCAATGGGTTTCAAATCCTTTTGTTTCATTTTAGTAATGCTCTCTTCGACATGTTCTATCGTTTGCACAGAATCCTGAACGACGAGAGGATCATGTTTGGTGTAAATCATATTACCATTATACAAAACATTCTGTTCTTGCTGAGCTTTCTTGAGATTACTGGGGGTGTTGTTACCAAGAGCCACTTTATGTTTCGTATGGTAAACCGGATTAGTTTGATTTGAAATCATTTTCATTGTTTGACTTGCCTGGCCCGATTTAACCACTAATTCCTCTAAATGAGCAATCATGTGTTCTGACTCTACGATTTCGGCCAAAAGTTTGTCTTCTTTCTTTGCAAAGTCCTTTTTCAACTCATCCCTTTCTTTTTCAAGATTGGTATAAGCTGTTTTTTGTTTAGAAAGTTGGTTTTGTAAATCAGAAATTTCCGCGTTTAATGATTTTATCTTTTTGAAAGAATTAACATCAAGTGTATCAAACTTGAGTTGCAATTGTTTTTCCCTTGAAACGGAATTTTGATAACCAGTTTCTAATTCAGACAATCTTTTGTTATGAAATTCAAAAGCTTTATTGTTTTCTTTGTAACTCTCAAGCTCAGCGGTCAATTTAACATTCGCGGCCTTAACATCGCGATTGACCTTTTTCACATTCTCAATTTCAATACGACAATTATTCAATAATGATTCAAACAAAGCACGTGTTTCCTCATCATTCTCAGCATGCTGTGAAACGAAGCCTCCATTATGATTCACATCTGGAGTTGCTGAAGGAGTATTGCTACTACTTGGCGTGTCCAGGTATGTATCATAAGTGGGTGCTAGCTTCTCAGAATGCTGTTCCTCATGAGGAGACATATCAAATATATCATTATTGTGACATGTGTTGAAGTTTGATACCTCGGATGGTGCATTGGTGTCATAAACAGGAAGTGTGTCAGAATCCGTGTCATACTTAGCTTCCTGAAGATTCGCCATGAATATGCAGTTCGCATCGATATCCTCTCTATCTTCCATGTCATCCATAAGAGCCATAAAATCATTCTCCTCTGCGTTCAACTGAAATCCTGCCTCTGCCTTTTGTGCCAACATCACTGCTTTCTGCAAGTACGCTAGATCTTTCTTGTTCGGCTTAGTAGGACAGTTCCTTGCCATATGACCTACACCCTGACAGTTGAAACACTTAACCGGATTACCCTGATTCCCATTTCCCAAATTCCCAACTACTGGAGCTGCAACATTTCTATTCTGATTACCCATTGCCTGATTACCAACATTCTGACCCCTCTGATTTCCAACAAACTGACCCAACTGATTCCCTGCATTCTGACCATACTGATTCCCTGCACTCTGATTCCCTGCATTCAGCATATTCTGATTCCCCATGTTAAGTCCAGTAGCATATCCTTGCTGATTCCCATAAACTCCAACCATTTGGCCTCCGTTGCCCATATTGAAACTCGGTTGAGCAATCTGCTTATTGCGAGTGTTCGATGAAATCCTTTGGTTGTTGTTTGTTGGTGTAGAATAGCGTCCTTGGAATGCCTTTGACAGAAAAGCAAACGCTTGGGTCAATGCTGCAGTAGCTTCATCATTTTCAGTGAATTCTGGTTCTTGGAATTGTTGGTATTGCTGTTGTGGAATAACATGTTGTTGTTGTTGTGGGTAGAACTATTGTTGGTAGACCGGTGTTGGTTGTTGAATGTATGATGGTTGCATGTAGTTGTGAGTGGAAGATGATGATGATTGTTGTGTGTTTACTGGTAGCGGTGTTGGTGTAGTAGCAATTAATGCGAGAGGATCATGATTCTTTGCCAATCTTTCTTTCCTTACTTCATTAGCCTCAGCTTGGTTTTGCTTCAAAAAGTCATAGAGTTGATCATAGTTCACCTTATGTAAATCCTTTGTTTGATTGACAATTATAACATAGCGACCCCATTCTTCTGGAAGGTTATTGATGAATTTGATGTTTGTTGCAATTGTTCGAGGTGTCAACTTGTTTCTGATTAACTCATTCATCAAAGTGCAAAACCTTGTGTAGTAAGATTCAATCTGTTCACCTTTAGTGGATGTGAAATTCTCCCATTCAGTAAGAAGTTTGTTCTCAACGTCTTGTTGTCCAATCTCTGTTCCATGACAAATCCTTCTAACACGTTCCCACATAGCATAAGCAGTTTCACAGCTGTCGACCGCAACAAAGATCTCCCGTGGTAATCCAAGTTGGATTAAATGCATTGCCATATCATCAGCGGCGATCTGCTTCTTGTCTTCCTCTGTGTAATCTACTTCTGTTTGTTCACGCACGAATGGTTGAGTAGGAGGTGTTGTATTTGGATTACCTTCAATTTGAACTTGTCTTGGCTTGAATGGACCATTTGTAATGGAGTTGATCATTAATTTACCATCAGGCTTTGTTTTGATGTAACGAAGCATGCGGCTTGTCCATGGGAGATATCCACCTTTTTCAAGCATCAGAGGTCGGTTTTTCGCACCAGCTGCATGAATATCTTGCTGAGTAGCCATTGATGAAGTGTAGATTGATAAAGTTGATTCTTGGATCGTTCCAACGAAGTAGGAGTTGTGTTTAGTGTAAGTTGATGCAAGTTTTTATGGTGAAAAATTTGATCTGAAACCTTGAAACATCAATAACTTCCGTTCAGAGTGGATTTGGGCCTCGAAGCTTGGCTTGAATGATCTTTAGATGATTCAATGTGTCCTTCTTCTCGGTCTCACGGTCGTTTTGACAGCTGATTCGTCGAAAACGGAGTTACGGTTCAAAAGTTATGGCCGTTTGAAGTTTGGTTGTCAAAAAGTCAAAATCTTACGCGTAAAGCTTGATTTTACGCGTAAACCTTGAATAATCTTACGCGTAAAATGTTATGCGTAACCTTTAAGTTATGCGTAAGATCTAAGTTATGCGTAAACAATATTGTTTATGCGTAGACTTTGATTTTACGCGTAAACTTAGAGTTTATGCGTAAGAATGTTACGCGTAAGGTTTTTTCAACCAATTTGATCTCTCAAACTTATCCAAGCTTGAAAGATATCCCGTGTTGAAGTATTCCACAAACTTATCCAAGTCAGGGAAGTACTGAGTCACCGTAGCACGAAGAGAGGACCTGTGATAAAGCTTATGCGTAGAACACTGAAACTTACGCGTAAGATTAAATCTTATGCGTAAGATCTGACTTATGCGTAGAAATGGAACTTACGCGTAGGATTTAGCGCGTAGACTTACAAGTTAAGCGTAGGAACAGGGTTTTGACCAATGTTACGTGTAAGAAAAGGGTTTTGACCTTAGTTACGCGTAAGAAAAGGGTTTTAGGCCAAAATTTATGCGTAAAAAGGACAGAAAGTACTGTTCACAGCTGTAGATTCGTACTATTCACCCAAGTTACGCGTAAAGTGACCAGAAAGCTTGAAAAACCCGATTTTTTCAACCAAAAACACTTTTTCCACTTGTTTCTTTTGATCAAATCTTTCCCAAAACACTTAGAAACACTAAAACTTCAATAAAGACAACAACTTTAACACCAAAACTTGTAAAAATCAAACCTTTTTTGAAGAAAAAGTACACAAATGAATGAAAAGTGTAACTTTTTAACAAAAAACTTGATAAAAACACTCCTAAATCATTGTTAGGCGATTGATACCACTTGTATGACCTTAGATCTATCAACTTTAATACAAATATAAGCACTAGAAGAAGGAAAGATGGTGACTTGATATGATATGTGTGGCGTTAAGATGTATGAAAAAGAGTAATAAGATGAAGAGAACTTTTATTAAAAACACACACAATACACACACAAGCACACACCTCAAATGAGCCTTTGAGGTGTTTAAATAGTTCTTACATGAGATGCCCTAAAAGGCTTTCCATGGGCTTGGTCTTGGGCTTGGCTTTCTTTTAGATAAAAAGGCTTATATTACTTAACCTATGACATATTAGCTTACCAAGACCAAGGCCCATTGACTATTCTAATGACCTAAACAATGACACATTACAACGTTACAATAAATGAGAATGACCATCACTTTCTAATATAATTTTTAATGCTAACAGTTCCTTTTGTGATTTTAGGTACTTTGGGAGTGAAATCTGGAAAAGGAAGCAATTCAGACGTTTTTGGAGCATAAAAGTAAAGAAAACGCCAAAGTCTTAATTTTCCATGCTGGGAACAGTAGGTGACGGCGTCAAGAGTAACTTCCTGACGGCGTCAAGAGCAAAATTCCATGACGATCCAGTACAGATTTGAAGGCGTCACGAAATAGGGCGTCAAGAGTAAAAGTCATGACGGCCTGGAAATGATTATCACTTGACGGCGTCAGATGTAGATCAAGGCAGTCCGAGAAGAGTTTTGGCGGCGAGGTGACGGTGTCACAATGTTGGTCTTGACGCCGTCAGATCCCTTTTCCTATATATAGTTTTCTAATTTTCACATTAAAAGAGAGAAGTTTTGGAGAAACCCTAAGTACGATTTTGGTGCGAATTTTACAGGTTTTTCAAGGGTTCCAACCCTTTGATACCTTTCATGTGTAATTAAGATAAGTGTTCTTTTATTTCAATCAATATGTCTATGTGTTGGTTTTCTATATCTTGTTCTTGTCTTAATTCCATCATGCTAGGCTAGATCTATCTTGTGTTTGCTTGGATCTAATGAAACCTAGATGTTGATTATATGTTGATTACTTGTTTATAGTTTGTTTTGGATGAGTGAATTTATATGTTAGGCTTAAGAAAACTGGCAGATCTCCAAATGGTAACATGCTTGAACGTCTTAGGAAACATGAACCTATTGCACTAAGGTCTTTATTGGTTGTATTTAATGCATGAGCCACTGTTTACAATCCCTATAGTTGTGCTGGGCATTGTGTAGGAGGAGATAAGAGCTCATAGAATTGGGAAGTTATGTGCGATACCCCATGAATGGTATTAAGGAATACAATCCGTCATCCATGCAACTATAACAAGTAATTAACGTGTAAAAGATGTATAGGGAGTAGTGAAATCTAAGTAAACACATTTTCTCCACTTATTGCTCACAACCTTAGTATAATTTAGTTTATTTTCATTTCTAGTATTTTATTTTGATTGCATCTTAGTATTGGGTTAGTTGAATAGCAACTAATTCCGCCCAAATCCTTCAAACCCGAGATTTTAATTGCTTTCTAAAAAAATATAAAAATACAAAAAAAATCATCCCTCACCTTTAGAACTAGTGTTTAGGTTTTCTAATCCTAGCGACACTATTCCTAAGCTGAATGATCAATCCCCTGGTACTTGTCACGATACTATACTACAACGATCAGGTACACTGCCTGGTGGGGGTTGCAAGCTTCTCAAGATCCCTTGAGAGGTAAAGCCTGGTGCAGTTCCCACGCATCAAGTTTTTGGCGCCTCAGCCCGGGGAATAGTTATTGTCTAGGTTAGAATTTCTTTACATTAGGTCTACTTTCTAGATTCCTTTGTAGTAAGATTTTATTTTTATTTGTAGGTTTTCTTTAGTCTATCTTAATTCTTTGTATCCTTTGTTCGTAAGCTATTTCGATGGATAACAATAACATTGATCGTTTGTAGTAAGATTTTATTTTTATTTGTAGGATTTTCCAAATGCCCACCCCACTCCCTTTAGTTGAGAATGAGAACCCACCTAACCTTTCGCCCAACCACCACTTTGACAATAATTCTGAGTTAGAGGAGTCTGATCATGATGATGACCGAAGGGCTAGTCCCTTTTACTATTCAGACTCCGACGAGGATCTTGATGATGGTGATGTGATTAATGAGAATAGGATGGAAGAAGAAATAAACCCTCTTAGGTATATCGACCCTAGGACTAGGATTGAGTGTGATAGCTCATTCAACATGCAATTTCCTTGTAAGATCGGATTTAAGAGCTTTAACGCCTATCTTAACTCATCTCTCCTAATGAACATAATCTCGCGCAATGAATATAATAAAATCAAGATAGATGAGTTAGAATACAAAGGGGAAAATATTGTGTCTAGGGCAATACCATTGCATGTGTTTATAGGAAGTTTGGTTTATCTTGTTGAGTTCATGGTTATGGAGAATCTAGGAGAATTTATTGATGATAAATTGATCCAAGTTGTGTTTGGAAGACCTTTCAAACGGTTGACCAACCTCGATGAAAAACTCATAGAAGGTTTAATTACATTCTCGGATGGGGATGAAGATTTTGTCTATCAAATGCCCCGCACACACCCTAGGTTCAAGGACTTCTCCATGGAAAAGTGTAGTAGGTATCCGCCTATAGAGATGTTAAGTGAAAATGATAAGAGAAAAGGACTTGAGTATACTCATGAAAAGAATAAAAGATACTATCGCGGGTGCTTAGAATTAGGGGATGATTATAAGAAAGATGAGGCGACTATTAGATGGCTCACACTTGGTTATGTGAGCATAAGCGATACACATTAACCCATGACCTTGAGTCTAGCTACAAGACTCGTAAATAAAGAAAAGCGCTTCTTGGGAGGCAACCCATGTTTTGTGTGATTTTATTTTTGTTTGTTTGTTATTTGCTTATGTATGCATGCCTAATTTTTATTGTTGGTTGATCATGTTCGCAATTAAAATGTGGAAATACTTTACTTTGTTGTTTTGGCCTAGTCTTAACTCCACCTAAAAGTATTTTTGCAAAAGATAAGTGTAAGGGGAAACCCCAAATATGTTTTTAAGAAACAAACCGATCATGATTCTCTACAATATTAAATGAACATGTATATTCGTATTTGTTAGAGTCAAATGCTTGTATTAAGTCATAATGAAGTTTTGCAGGATTTTCCAGGAAGTAGGACCAAGTTTTTCCAGAAATTTTCTGGAAACTTAACATAAGAATTTCTGCAGGTCAATCCTGACGGCGTCATGAGTTTACTCTTGACGGCGTCAGGTGTAAAAATCTGGAAATTTTACCGGTTTTGTTTTTCTAACGGAGTCTTATGGTTTTTGTGAATTATTAAGTTTTATAATCTCCAGGAGATCTGCAAACTTCATTCCACAAGCATTATATCTTATCTTGTTTTCTAGGATTTAGTAACTTATATAGGATGCCGCCGATTTTACGCGAGGTTGTCTTGTCTATTTTATCAGGTTTTACAGATTATGTATGACAAGAAGATGATTTATATTCTGGAAGGGAAGCTTTGATTGTTCATTTTCTTGGAGGAAGATTTAACCTAGCCACCCTATTATCCATACCGAGCGAATCAGGGGAGTATTTGATTTCATTCTCTTTACTTTTTCACTTTTACATTCTTTACTTGAACATTGGGGACAATGTTCATCTTAAGTGTAAGGGGAGGGTAAAAAGATGATACCTTACATACGCACTTTCGCTTGAGTTTGTTTTGTTTGATGGTAGATGTGTAATAAAACTATGAGAAATACTTGTTAGTGCAATTTTAGCGCCAAATTTAAAAATTTTTACAACATTTAGGAGTGAAACTTTAGCCATAGCAAGCGTCTCATGGATAGGAGATTGTATGACTAGCACATAACCGTATATTCAGAAAAAATTTCCTCCCAAATATGTGAGGTTCGCCTTTAGATTTGATAGGAAAAGCATTTACTATTAGTGCTTATGAGTGTACCGGTAGCATTTTGATTCTAGAACTTGCGTTAGTGATGCATCCCAAGACCGCTAGTGAGACTACATTCGTGTAGTAGGATTTACTACATGATAAGAGGCATTAGGATCACCCTTGTGTTAAACCCGTATCATAATTACTTGACCATTTAAGTCATATTACTTGGCTAGTTAAGTCAACTAATTTTTCCCAAACCCTTAGCGTTGTACTCATTTTTAGTACACGAAACCCCTAGTACACCCCTCCGAGCCTATCTTTTCATTTCTAACTTTAAGCATTTTACTTAAAGGAAGAATTTGTTACACCCCACTTAAATGTACAACCAAATCGCCTTAGCCTTCCGTGTATGCGCTCATTTTTAGTGCATTATGGTTATTTGTTAAACCCTAAGTTAACTTTCTAATTGATTACATGGTTGCTAAGTCGAGTCATATCCTTGTACATATTGTTTTGGGACGATTGGGACTCATGGGTAAGTACTTATTTTATGGAGTAACGGGGAAGAACACCATTTATTACCCCCATATGTACGTTAATCTTAAAAGTGCTCCAAGTGTTTTGATTTTCTTAATTCGAGTCATTAGTTTAGTTGATTGTAAAGTATGTAAAAATTCAAGTGTAAGGGGAACGTTCATTCCCTATGATGTATTATTTCGGATAGTAGGGTAAGAGTGTATGCCAAAAAAAAAAAAAAAAATCAAAAAATCAAGAAAAGAAAAGAAAAATTAGAAAAAGAAAAAGAGAAAAACATACGGACTACCATCCCTTTTTATTCTATGTTCATTTTATGTTTTTGTTATTTTTCATTTATTAGCTTAAGTTGAGTCTAGTCTTGGCTTAGCAACACCATATTGTACATGTAATTAACCAAGATTGTTAACTCGCCACCAGTAAAACTTCCTTTATCCAACAAAACCGTGTATTTCATATCCCTACACCTAACGTTATAACCCTTTAAAAGACCTCTTTGATAGTTTATCATAGGTGCTTACGCCATGTGGTGGAGGTTTGATCCTTTCCCAAGCCTATGGTAATCTATTTTGCAATGATAGGTAGTGAGAGATATCTTCCATTTCCATATTGTAATTTACACTTTATTACACCCGAGAGATGTGAGTATCTAAACACTATTTGTGAGGTGCTTGTGTATGACCTCCGTGCTTGTCTATTGGTCTTTAGTGGAACGATTATTTGTTGTAATTACTTTTATATTAGTGTTAAATGACCCCTAACTTGTATTTTGAGTAGAACAAAAGCGCATTTGCTTGAGGACAAGCAAATCTCAAGTGTAAGGGTATATGATGAGGCAAAAAATGAACCACTTTTAGGGGGTCATTTAAGCCGGAATTCGAATTTATTTGATCAAATATTGCCCTAAATCGTTCCTTTTGTGATTTTAGGTACTTTGGGAGTGAAATCTGGAAAAGGAAGCAATTCGGACGTTTTTGGAGCATGAAAGTGAAGAAAACGCCAAAGTCTTAATTTTCCATGCTGGGAACAGTAGGTGACGGCGTCAAGAGTAACTTCCTGACGGCGTCAAGAGCAAAATTCCATGATGATCCAGTACAGATTTGAAGGCGTCACGAAATAGGGCGTCAAGAGTAAAAGTCATGACGGCCTGGAAATGATTATCACTTGACGGCGTCAGATGTAGATCAAGGCAGTCTGAGAAGAGTTTTGGCGGCGAGGTGACGGCGTCACAATGTTGGTCTTGACGCCATCAGACCCCTTTTCCTATATATTGTTTTCTAATTTTCACATTAAAAGAGAGAAGTTTTGGAGAAACCCAAAGTATGATTTTGGTGCGAATTTTACAGGTTTTTCAAGGGTTCCAACCCTTTGATACCTTTCATGTGTAATTAAGATAAGTGTTCTTTTAATTCAATCAATATGTCTATGTGTTGGTTGTCTATATCTTGTTCTTGTCTTAATTCCATCATGCTAGGCTAGATCTATCTTGTGTTTGCTTGGATCTAATGAAACCGAGATGTTGATTATATGTTGATTACTTGTTTATAGTTTGTTTTGGATGAGTGAATTTATATGTTAGGCTTAAGAAAACTGGCAGATCTCCAAATGGTAACATGCTTGAACGTCTTAGGAAACATGAACCTATTGCACTAAGGTCTTTATTGGTTGTATTTAATGCATGAGCCACTGTTTACAATCCCTATAGTTGTGTTGGGCATGGTGTAGGAGGAGATAAGAGCTCATAGAATTGGGGAGTTATGTGCG
Organism: Artemisia argyi; assembly: GCA_030686995.1. Classification (NCBI taxonomy): domain Eukaryota; kingdom Viridiplantae; phylum Streptophyta; class Magnoliopsida; order Asterales; family Asteraceae; genus Artemisia; species Artemisia argyi. The sequence goes on from CM060696.1 coordinate 7,564,678, forward strand.
ATACCCCATGAATGGTATTAAGGAATACAATCCGTCATCCATGCAACTATAACAAGTAATTAACGTGTAAAAGATGTCTAGGGAGTAGTGAAATCTAAGTAAACACATTTTCTCCACTTATTGCTCACAACCTTAGTATAATTTAGTTTATTTTCATTTCTAGTATTTTATTTTGATTGCATCTTAGTATTGGGTTAGTTGAATAGCAACTAATTCCGCCTAAATCCTTCAAACCCGAGATTTTAATTGCTTTCTAAAAAAATATAAAAATACAAAAATAATCATCCCTCACCTTTAGAACTAGTATTTAGGTTTTCTAATCCTAGCGACACTATTCCTAAGCTGAACGATCAATCCCCTGGTACTTGTCACTATACTATACTACAACGATCAGGTACACTGCCTGGTGGGGGTTGCAAGCTTCTCAAGATCCCTTGAGAGGTAAAGCCTGGTGCAATTCCCACGCATCACCAGCACATGTGGAAAGGTTTACGGTTGCATAAAATTCCAAAATGAACCTAGGACAAATTGGCTCGTCTATATCAAGGAGACAATCAAAGTTAATTGCGGCAAAGTTTTGGCGAATAGATGTTCCTTCTAGAAAGTATGGATCAATGGTTCTACCTTCGTGAACATAGCGTTTTTCTAATGCCTTAAAGGTTTATACTTGAATCGGGTTGAGACCTTTGGTCATATGGTGTTTGGGCATGTACTTAAGGGTTTCCTTGTGATCGGATTTGTTTGCGGGAGGCATGTTGATTCCTAGGAAACATAAAGTTATATGTTAATGACTTTTAACAATGTGGATATTCTAATGTGTTCCTATATGCAAAACAATGTGAAGACTTGGTTATCTTGACTCATTTTGATTCCCAAATTGTTTTGTTAAGCAAATTTTGTCTTAGAAACAAAAGATAATCAACACTCTCCTAATTGAATGTGTCTTCGATTGAATGTACCCGAAAATACATATTAGTTATGTATCCCCTTTAGCATTCAAGAGATGGTATGCAAGTGATGTTTAAATGATGTTTTTCATTTGTTTTAACAATGTGGTGATGAATCATGTACTAGTCTTGGATGTGATTTTTGAAAGACAATGCACTTGGTGTGTTTGGCAAATAAAAAAGATACAATTCTTAACTAATGAAATACATAATTGACTAGCCACCAAGTTTTTCATGAATCAAGAAGTTTTATGCAAAAACCCTAAGATTCTAGTTAATGATTGTAAGCAAGAATGTTATAATTAAATCAAAAATGCAATTGTGATTAGAATACTTAGAAAGTTAGTTGGATTGGAAGAGATTGGATTAAGAGCCCTAAAATTCGTGAGGATATGTATTTTTGAGAGGGTGATAGCTGTTTGAAAGTGGATGATTAAGTTAAGAGGATGTTTGGCTTTGAAATTAAAAATAAAACAATCTGAGGTTTTGGCGGACCAGGCGGAACCAAAAAATGGGTTCCGCCCGTATGGCCTAAGGGTGCCATGGGATCTGCAGGAAAAAACTCAAAAGGAATTGTCTTGATTTTTGTGGTTTTATCCTAATGTTCAAACCTAAGGTTTTAGATCTTATGAGTCTTTGGCTAAGCCTAGGAATTATGAATGCTTCACATTCAAGAAATTTTGTGAACGCGTAGATAGAATATTCAACGTAGAAGACTTTCTTAGTTAAGACGTTCCTCAATGAACAATCTAACCAAGGCGATGATAATGAATTACAATATGTCATAATGGAATGAATTGTCGCCTAAGTCGATGCTTTCTTTGTTGAAGGGATAACAATGTTTATGAGATGAATTCCGTTGTCGATATGAGTTAACTTACTCAAGTGGAGCTTGTTGATGTGCTTTCTCCATCCAAAACTAATTTGAGAACTTTACGTGTTTTGGAGACTCATTGGGTAAGTAAGTATAAAAGTGCAAGTACCACTTGTGCTTTTCTTATTAACTTATTACCGTCATAATTCCATTTTGCATGTACTATGGTTTCTATTCCCGTTCTTTTGGGATATGATAAGGCGAAAAATGATCCGTTTTTAGGGGGTCATTTAAGCCCGAATCCGAATTTATTTGATCAAATATTGCCCTAAATCGTTCCTTTTGTGATTTTAGGTACTTTGGGAGAGAAATCTGGAAAAGGAAGCAATTCGGACGTTTTTGGAGCATAAAAATGAAGAAAACGCCAAAGTCTTAATTTTCCATGCTGGGAACAGTAGGTGACGGCGTCAAGAGCAAAACCTTGACGGCGTTAAGAGCAAATTTCATGAAAATCCATGACGATCCAGAGAAGTTTTGGGAGAAACCCTAAGTACGATTTTGGTGTAACTTTACAGGTTTTTCAAGGGTTCCAACCCCTTGATACCTTGCATGATTAATCAAGATAAGTGTTCTTCTAATTCAATCAATATGTCTATGTGTTGGTTGTCTATATCATGTTCTTGTCTTAATTCTATCATGCTAGGCTAGATCTCTTTTGTGTTTGCTTAGATCTAATGAAACCTAGATATTGATTATGTGTTGATTGCTTGTTTATTCTTGTCTTGGATGAATGATTTATATGTTAGGCTTAAGAAAACTGGCAGATCTCCAATTGGTAACATGCTTGAACGTCTTAAGAAACATGAACCAACGCGCACTAGGTCTTTATTGGTTGTATTTAATGCATGAGCCACTGTTTACAATCCCTATAGTTGTGCTGAGCATGGTGTAGGAGGAGATAAGAGCTCATAGAATTGGGGAGTTATGTGTGCCACCCCATGAATGGTATTAAGGAATACAATCCATCATCCATACAATTATAACAAGTAATTAACGTGTAAAAGATATCTAGGGAGTAGTGAAATCTAAGTAAACACATTTTCTCCAATTACTGCTCACAACTTTAGTATAATTTAGCTTATTTTCATTTTTAGTATTTTATTTTGATTGCATCTTAGTTTTGGGTTAGTTGAATAGCAACTAATTCCGCCTACTCTTCCAAAACCCGAGATTTTTACTTGCTTTCTAAAAAAATATAAAAACACAATCATCCCTCACCTTTAGAACTAGTATTTAGGCTTTCTAATCCTAGCGACACTATTCCTAAGCTGAACGATCAATCCCCCGGTACTTGTCACTATACTATACTACAACGATCAGGTACACTGCCTGGTGGGGGTTGTAAGCTTCTCGAGATCCCTCGAGAGGTAAAGCCTGTTGCGATTCCCACGCATCAGGATACCATAATCCTAGTTGTGTAGAACCTTATGATGTATCCAAACAAGCTCAACTAAAGAGTTGTTCGAGGATCTTCTTTAACACGAGCACATAGACAAAAGTTAAACATAATGTTGAGTCTAATTGTTATGAGAACAAGTAGTCTTCCAAACATTTCTCTACGTTTAGTTTTACCTACGGATTTACTAATCTCATTCTTGAAAAGTCATCAATAACTTAACCATTGAGAACAAGAGAGTATCTAGGAATGTCTTTAAGTTAAAATCCCTTGCTTTTGGGGCTTGCTTTTATTATCAAAAAGTCTTTCAAATATTGACACTATACTCACTTGATTACTTTGAAATATCAATTTTGTTTCACTAGTTGTTTTATTCTAAATTCCAAAAATTGTTTTTGTTGAATTTGTTTAGACATAACTAAGATTTATAAATCAAGTTTTATAACAATTGTCAATTTTACTTGATTCAATGTTAGACTCAAGGTGAGAAGATGTTATTTTGTACTTTTACTCCATGCTTTTATTGCCATCATTTGGACTTTCGACTAAGTCATCATCTACCAAAGATGATATCTTAGAAGGAGGAGATTACTCGTTAAATGTTATATTCAACGATTCCTCGACTCTTTGAGTTTTCTTACTTAAGACACTGTGAACTCTATTTATTTTGAAAAAGTTCAAGAGGTACAACATCATGAGACTATGTGTCACCTTTGATGTGTAAATCCTAGATGTTGAAAACTCATTTTCTTTCACACATCCTAATATATGCTATTGTGATTTATTTCACCTTGTGTGTTTTATGTGAGATTATCATAAAGGAGTGATTGAAGAAAAACACAATTAAAGACTCAAAGTATGATGTTTGAGAAAGTTGTTTAACAAAGGTTTGTTTTGCAAGCAACACAAAAGTGTTAGACATTTTAACATTTAGGAAATTCTTAGTTAGCTCACTTGTAAGCAAGAGTTGAGTGAGACTCACTCAAGAGTTTTTCGTGTTTATCTCTAGATGGTTAAAGAACCAAAACACCTTATATCTCCTACTAGTACTAATGACGAAATTCCTTGTTACATAGAGTCTAATCTTAGTTATTACTAATAGCAAGTAAACACTTTTAGAGTATTACTAATAACACATAATCCTACACATAATGCTAGAAACAAGAGACAATCAAAGCCGAGTTGAAGTAATGCGTACCTTTTAAATTGCATAAAAATGCTATCAAGAGGATAAGCACTTCGCGTAAAAACTTGGTTTGACGACACGCTTTGAAACTCAATAACTCATGTATCCAAGAAGGTTAGACAATCATATAAAAGCATAGAGAATGATAATCCTAATCCTTTTATCATGAATTTCTATTAGAGATTGAATTATCCCTAAATCACTCTTCTAGGTTTGATTAATTTTACTTGCTTTGTTTTATTATTTGATGGTGCTTTTGAGTTAAACCCTAATCCGGTTTTATCTTTAAACAACCTTTGACTCCTCAACAATCTTTCAATAGATTTTGAGCTTTCATCAAATTTAACTAATAATTTTCCTTTCTTATTTTTATTTTTAGTCTCATGTTTGTAATCTAGACATAATTTACATTCTAGATCAATTTCAACATTACTCTCAATTCTAGACATTTTATCTTCTAATAAGATTTCCTTTTCAAAGATATTCTTAAAAGATTTTGAAGACTCATTCTTGAAGATAGTTTTTAGGTCCATGTTGCATAAACGTTTAGACTCATTTTCTAGTTTAGAAAACTCTAGGATAAATTTATCAAAGCAAAAGTGTTTGGTTTTAAAGTGTACCTTGCTTGATGTTTTATCTAGTTTAGAATTGCAAGCAAGACTCCTACGAGCTTGACACGAGTAATCACCGGATCATTGTCTTCGTCAACATCTATTACATTCCAAGATACGCAAGCAGGTTCATCAAAACACACGTACCCATCTTCACTTGTACCTTCATTTAAAACATTTAAACTAGTAGCACATGTATTAACTTCTACTAAGTGTCTATCAATTAGTTTTTCTAAAACTTCTAATTCATATGTAAGATCAAATTGATCATCTTTGACTTGACATATTCCTTGATGAAAGTTTACCATATTTTTCCAAACATCATTAACCTTTTGACAAAAATACATTCTTTCATATTTGGTACTAAATCTTTGTAAAGCATTGTTTAAGCTTTAGTATTTTTATCAAGTTTAAGATAGTTATCTTGGTTTTCAAAAACTTGCTTTCTTTGGTTTGAAATTACCAAAAGAACTAATATGCCAAAGATCTTGATCAATTGATTTCACATAGTTTTCAAAATTACTTTTCCATTCAAGTAAGTTTTCTTTTTCAAATAGCGGTTGGTTTTGAATAGGTTGCCCTTCTTTGAGATTTTCAAAATCCATGGATCGATCCAAGTTTTAAAATACATTCTATTTTAAAGATCTTGAGTAACGTAGCTCCTGATGCCAATTGTGGAAAACTAGAAGGGGGGTTGAATAGTTTACCGCTTTTTAGATTCTTTTTAACTTGGATATCTTTTACGTTTGCTTAAAGATATAAACACAACGTTATATGTTTGATTCTTTGAAAAGCTTTTTATGTAAATATCAAATTTAACTATACTTGTTTCATACATTGAAAAGCTTTGCTTGTGATAATCTTAACTTTGCTTGTTTAGTTATTTGAAAAGCTTTTACTTCTGTTTGAAGATACAAACACATCTTTACTTGTTTAGTTCTTTGAAAAGCTTTATATGTAACTAGCAATTCTAACTAAAGAACAACATGTAATAAGCAAAGATAAAGAAAGAAACGATCAAACCACAATACGATTGTTTATCGTGGTTCGGCTACAAGGACTCTTTTTCCTTGCCCTACATCCACGCCTCGAGTTTCCAACTCGAGAGTTATAAGCACTAATCAACAAGCTCCTTTCACCGGCGGAGAAAACCTTTACAACGTCGCTTACACTTTTACAGACACTAAGCTAGATGTCGAGTTCTTTTACACGGGTACAACCACTCCCTTCGTCGCTTATACTTTTACCGACACTAAGCTAGATGTCGAGTTCTTTACCAAGGGTACAACCACTCCCGTTAGTTCTTTTACAAGGGTACAACAACTCCTGACACACTACGTATTTTGAGGTCTAAAATACTAACCACTTACATCTATATACATGACACACATGAAGTATAAACTATCAAAGCTTATACATGACCAAGCTACCAAGACTTGAAACTTTAGAGTTGAAGCTTGTAACTTCTTGAATGATCTTGTGAAGTCCCTTGCTACATAAGAGAATCACATAAATCAAAAGGTTATTAAGTTAGTTGAGAGAGTATGTGAAAATATGTCCTAAAAGGGTTGACCAAAAACTAACAAATGGTTTGGTATTTATAGCAAACAATTCTGCAGGTCTGGCAGATCAGGCGGATCCCTCAAAAGGGTTTCGCCCGTGTACCCCCAGGGTACCGCCAGGGCTGCAGTTGGTTTTTGCAATAAATCTTGCAAACCAAACAAAGTCACATCTCATTACTCTTGCAAACCAAACAATGTCACATCTCATAATAACAAGTCAAACACTAAACTTGCAAGCTACCACTTAGTAAGTCAAACACACTTCTTACCATAAATGTATAATGACAAAGCTTGCCCTAAATGTGATGTGACCTTACTATATTAAGAAATAAATGTGATGTGACAAGACTTATTTTAGTTTAAGAAATAAAAACAATGTTTTGTTTAAAAGGAAATGTTAACCTTAGTTAAACAAGACTTAAACACTAAAAGTGATGATTTACTTATAGCTAAACTTCATACTTTGTTATTAACAAAACTTAGCAATGATCGAAAAATATAAATAACGTTTTTAGGCAATATTTGTATTAACAAACCTGTTTATGTGATTTACTGAACCAAATCAAACAACTAACCTATGAATCTGAATTCTAAGCATACACTAATCAAATTTAAACTTACACAAGCAGAATTTATCAACTAATAACAACTATAAAAAAAATCACAAGATATCACCAATAATAAGAAAACTGAAATGGAGCTTACAAACACTCAAGCTGAGAATCAAATGTCCAGGGCCCAAAGTACTTCCAATAGCTTGTCACTAGACCACCAGAGTATTTCAAAACCAAATTAATCCCTTGCTCAGCTTGTTCTCCTTCTTCCTTGGAAATTTTTATTTTCTTTTCTATTTTTCTTGTTTCTTTTTGTATTTTGTTTTTCTTGATTAAATCTAGTTTGAGATGATCTAAAAGCTTGCATAGGCTTTGTCAAAGGCTTATGTGAGCTTTAAAGTCCAGAAACAACACTTGATAACATCATTTAACAACCAAGAGATTTTTGAAATTTTAAAAATGCATAAACTGAGATAAACAATAACAGTTGAAAATGATTGATGAAAAAGAGTTACATTACACTGAATTAGCTTAACTTAATGCTTGGAAGCTTAAAATTACACTTAGGAATACTAAACTATACTATTCAACACTAAAACTACACTACCTAAGCTAATACACCTTCATCTCTGCTTCTCTCTTCTTTTTATTGATTTGTTGGGCTCAGTGGGTCCCAAGGATCAAATCCCACCTCCCCTCTCAGCCTTTGGATGCCAAGTTTTGATCTTGGCCATTGGTGATTTTTGGCGCCAAAACTGTTTGAGTGCAATTGGGTCTGTTATTAGTGCAATAGGAGGGGTGATATGATTGGTTCTTGGGTAAGTGTGATATGGAGGGATAAGGGTGGTGGTGGCAGAGGTGCAAGTGGAGGGGAGAAAACCACCACTGGTTTCTGGTATTGGTGGAGTGGGAGGGAAAGTGAGGGTGAAGGTAGTTTTGACCAGGGGTGGTGGGTATGACCCCGTTTTTATTAAAAGGGGATTGGAGTGGGCTGGGGTAATGGGTAAATAAAAAGGGTGGTGGGCTTTGTAGTTTGGATTTGGTTTTGTTAATAAAGGGTCCGGCTGGTTTTAGGGATAAAAAGCACAAGGACCAATTTTGTAAGTTTCTGAAATTTGAAGGGCTGGAATTGTAACTTTCCCAAAGTTGTCAAAAGGGCTTAACGTGCCAAGTGTGAATAACCCAAGGATCATTTTTGCATTTTTTCAATTCCAGGGGTATATTCTGTCAATCATGCAAACTTCGGGGACCAAACATGCAATTTCACCAAACTTGTCACCCAAGGATCATTCCTGACATAAAAGATTAGTATAAGGAGAAAATTTGTTTTTCTCAAAGTTTTAATATCCCAGGGACCATTTTTGACAATTTTCCAAACTTCAGGGACTAAACTTGATATTTTGTGAAACTTTGCACCAAAGGACTAATTGTGTAACTTTTTGATTTAAAAGGGCCTTTGGTGACTTTTTCAAGTTTTTAGAACAACCAGGGACTAGATTTGACAACTTTTGAAAGTTGAGGGACTGAAACTGCCAATCTTGCAAACTTTGTATGTTTTTCATCTGTTTTTTATTGTTTTGCATTTGAAACATATAAAACACATTCCTAGGATATTTTCACTATTTTGATGTAATATTGAGTGTTTTTAAATGTTTTGGCAGCTCAGAAAAGGTAAAAATGATGAGTATTTACACACTCATCACTAGTCATCGAGGTATGCTAAGTTTTGAGCCTCAACGTGCTCCGTAAGATCATATTGGAGACGATAATGGATTTGTTCGTCGAGTAACTTCGGTAGTACACTATCGTCATATACTGGCGCGACCGTGTTTCGGTAGAAGTTGTCGTGTCGTCAATCGAATCATACATGGCTAAAAAGGTTGATAGCGTAGTACCCGTGGAATGAATTTGTTCGGAAGACTCGACGGGATAATATAACTTATCGGATGAATAAGATGATGAAAACATTGTATGAAATATAGAGGATGTAGTAGTAATTTGTATTGTCTGTGGTATTTGAATAGGTGTAGTTTATTTGTATTGTGTGTGGTATTTATAGGATTTTTTTTTTTAGCTCCAACGTTCATTTTCCAACGTATAGTTTTCTTCAAACCGCGCCAGTGAAATACCCTGCTCACCCAAACCACTGGGGTGGCGGCGGTGTTCCCCGGCGGTTTGGGGCAAACCGCTGGCCACCCCGCAACCACTGTCACAACCCTTATATATATGCATTATTATATACTTTTAACCATTTTTTTAAAATTTTCACCCAGAAAAATCACATATGATTCGTAAAAATCACATATGATTCGTTAAAATCAAATCATATGTGATTTTTACGAATCACAAGTGATTTGTAAAAATCACATATGATTCGAAAAATCAAATCATATGTGATTTTTTTGGGCGGAAATTTAAAAAAAAAAAAAAAAAAAAAAATCGTCAAAAAAAAAGTTCGTCGAAAGTATATAACAATGCATACCTATAGAAAGATAATTTAATCCTCATCGCGATAGTGTATTTTTTGTATCTTGAAGGTTTACCGTTTGCAAGATATGTTGTTTTATTTTTAAAAAAATGTGAAAAATGATTTTTTTTATTTATTAATTTAGATAAAAAAAATTGATGACTATAATTGGTTCATTGATTTTATGACAAATATAAGTTATATATTGATCTCACCGCTATGGACATATAGGAATAAGAGAAAACCTCAACGTATTTTCAATATTTTTTAAAGATGCAATAAATCAATCTTGTTCATTCAATTTTTTATCAAGACAAAAAAATAAACTCACCATTTAAAAAAAATTAAATTTCTCACAAACCGTTAATCGTTACGCAAAATGAATTATATCATCGCGACGAAAATTAAATCATCTTTCTATAGACGAATACTTCGATATACTTTTTACATTTTTTTTTTGATTATTTTTAGTTACGTCCAAAAAAATCACATGTGATTTGTATCATAAATCACATGTGATTTTTTCTGACGTAACTGGGAAAAAAAAAAAAAAAGAAAAGAAAAGTTCATTAAAAGTATATTTAAATGCCTGTCTACTCAAGATTTAAAAAATAATATATATATATATATATATATATATATATATATATATATATATATATATATATATATATACTCGTCATAATGTTTTTTTTACTTGACAATTTACCGTTTGCAAGATATTTTATTTTAAAAAAAGAGGAGGCTTTTTTTTTCTTTTTTTTTTTCTTTTTTTTTAATGAAAAAACAAGTGGCTAGGATTGGTTCATTAAATCTTTAGGTAATTTTGGTTATACATTAATCTCAACTTATAGGAATAAGGTTACCTTTTATATAGATAACCTAGGAGTTATGTCTGAGAGCATACGATAAGGTCACAAGATTTTGTGGTTAAAGTTTAACCAAATGAGGTGAAGCCCTCGTTAACCATACCGTGACCCAAGGTGAAGCCCTCATTAACGAGGGGCGTTATGAGGTTAACCTGGCGGTAAGGAGAGCTCGAATAATTAAAAAAAAATAATCACTTTACCCCCTCTCATTTTCACTTCTGCCCCCTAATCGAAGGGGTGTTTTTATAAATTGTTGTTTGGTTAAAGTTTGGTTATTATAACGGGGTTTTTTTGGTTAAAGTTTGGTTATAATTTGGTGGCTGATGTGTCGCTAACATGGCAACCGGTTAAACTTTAACTTGTGTTACTTTACCGTATGCTCTAAGGTGATGATGTTAGGCTTTTGTTCTACAACTATATATCAAGTAAAAAAGTTGGGTATAACGATCTCCGTTAGGCAAAATTTTTTTACGAGCTTTCTGAAAGATTTTAGCCTTTTATTTTGAAAAAAAAAAGCTGTTTGGCATGGATAGTAAAAGCTTTTAGGTGCTGTTTGTTACATGGTTTTTGCGATGATGGTATGGAATAATAGCTTCAGTGTAGTTTGGTAAACATATTTAGCAATTACTACTTACTAGACAAGTACCTGTGCATAGAAACGAGATTTTATAGCGGCAGATTGTTATAGTGATTAAAAAAAGTTTATGGGTTATAAACGAAAAATAATAAAAGTTTGAGGATTTGAGGATAAAACATATGTTTTGAAACCCGTTTCGACCCGACCGGTTTCCACCGGTTGAACCGGTTCCTGCCCAAAAAATGGGTAAAATTAAACCGAATTTTATGTTTTCGAAACTTGTTTAGACCGGCTGGGTTTGAAGTGGCTCGGATCAACCCTGTTTTCGATATATATATATATATATATATATATATATATATATATATATATATATATATATATATATATATATATATATATACTTTTTTTCTATCATTACAAATACATATAAATTTAATTTTTGTGGAAGACCAGGTTGACTCGATGGTTGAACCGATGACCCGGTGGCCTGACCGGGTCAGTTAGAGACCCGGTTTTCAAAACATTGATTAAAAATCATTTAAAGTGAATGAAAATAATATAGGTTATAAACAAAAATAATAATAAAAGTTTATAGTTTTCATAAATAGTTTACATAATTTTTTCACTATTTCACTTTTCCACTTTAATAATGGTTTTCTTTTATATATAGTATAAATATTAAGGAATCGAATACAAATCTCAATCCACATTAATATGGTGGGTTTAAAAATGACGAAGGTGGGTGAAGGGTTGTCTTTCTTCTGCTATGGCGTCTGTATTGGTGAATGGAAGCCCTTCTTCGGAATTTGTTTTTGAACGAGGTTTAAAGCAAGGTGACCCGTTATCTCCGTATCTTTTTATACTTGTTATGGAAACACTTAATTTATCGTTTAATAGGGTGGTTGCGGATGGTTTATATTCGGGTATCACAATTGGCTCTTCAATGAAGGTTTCTCATTTATTTTATGCCGATGACGTAGTTTTTGTGGGTGATTGGAGCCAAAACAATATCCAAAGTCTGGTAAAAGTTCTTCATATTTTTTTATCTTGCTTCTGGATTAAAGATAAATATGGCTAAAAGCAATCTGTTAGGGATTGGTGTTCATCCTGAAGAGGTTATGCAAGCTGCAAATTTAATTGGATGCTTGGTTCTTAAACTTCCATTCAAATATCTTGGGGTGATGATAGGTAACTCAATGTCTCGAAAATTAGCATGGGCGCCTATTATTCAAAAGATCCAATCCAGATTGTCGAAATGGAAAGCGAAGACTCTTTCTATAGGTGGGAGATTTACATTGTTAAAGTCGGTTTTGGGTGCTTCTCCGATTTATAGTATGTCGATATACAAAGTTCCCACGGGTATTTTAGACTTAATGGAGTCAATTCGCAATAAATTCTTTAATGGAGCAGTTGACAAGTAATCAAAAATTACGTGGGTCCCTTGGAAGAAAGTTTTAGCTGCTAAAGAAAAAGGGGGATTGGGAATGTCAAGTTATTGGGCTCTTAATCGGGCTCTTTTATGCGGATGGATTTGGCGTTTTTTGAATCGTGACAACTCGTTATGGTATCGCATAATTGTTGCTATTCACGGATCTAATCATCATGAGTTAATCCGTAAGTACAATGGAAGCAGATCTACGTGGTTAGAGATTTTAAATGAGGTTCATTGTCTTAAATTGAAGGGGATAGAGATTATGGATCATTGCAAAAAGCGTATAGGTAAACGGTGAGCAAACATCTTTTTGGAACGATCTTTGGATAGGAGATCAAATTCTTCGGTTTAAATACCCCAGGTTGTATGCTTTGGAAAACAATAAATCAGTTACGGTTGCTGATAAGATGACTACAGATCTAGAGGGCTCTTTTCGAAGACGAGTTCGATTTGAAGGTGATTAATTGACAAAAATGAGAGATATTCTGGACTCATGTTCGTTATCTCCACAGGTGGATAGGTGGTATTGGGACTTTAATGGTGAGGGTGAGTTCATGGTTAAAGATGTTAGAAACCTTTTAGATGAAGCGGTCTTGCCTCATGCTGTTGATCCTACAAGATGGGTCAAGTACATCCCAATTAAAATCAACATATTTGCTTGGAAAGTTAGTTTGGATCGTATTCCATCAAAAATAAATTTGCTGAAAAGAGGAATGTCAATGGAGTATAACTTATGTTCGGTATGTCATGAGGATATAGAAGACACGTCCCATATCATTTTCAAATGCGAGATGGCGTCTAACATTCATCAGAAGATTTGCATATGGTGGCAGATTGATTTTTATCACGTGTCCTCGTATGCAGAATGGCTCTCATGGTTTAAAGATATCCGTTTACCGTCAAAGAACAAACTGATGCTTGAAGGGGTTTTCTACATTTCATGGTGGCAGATTTGGAATTTCAGGAATCAAATCCTTTTTGGTTCTTCAATTCCGAGACGTTCGACGATTTTTGATGATATAGTCTCTAGATCGTTTATGTATGTTTCAAGTAGATGCAAAAAGAATTTTAGCTTGTCAGATTGGATGTCTAATCCCTCAGCCATTGCTTTGTAATTTCTTCTCTAGTTTCAGTTTTTTTTTGTTTCTAATATATTCTGCCATTCAAAAAAAAAAAATAATAAAAAAAAATAACTAATGCAAAAGCACAAACTACATGCTGAGGAGAGATGATGACCAAAACAAAACATCATATGTAAAAATGCAAGAAGTTTGAGTTTTTCTGTCAGTTTAAATATTTTTAAAAATATTACTGTAAATTCTTAAGAGAAAACCAGTAATGTGTCATTGTTGTTACATTTGCAAAGTACTATGAATTTTTCAAACTTTAGAATGTCAAATTAATAAACCCGTCCCACTGGTTTAGGTGGAACATGAATTCATAATTATTTGATAGACATTTTCTTGAATATTGATAGGCCTAAGATCTTAGATTTAAGTCCTTCACAAATTATAATGGATATAGATATATTGAGGCATGCCTAAACTGACATTCGAGCCTTTACTAGGAAGCTTGTGAAAGCCCTTACGGGAAGCGTATGAATTGAAAGATACACGTTTTTGGATTACCTAGATTAAAATAAAACTATCAAATACAAAAATAAAGTTTAAATTGCAGGCACTGTCTTTGAAAATTCGAAAATAGATATGGGGTTAGAGCAAGAAACTTTGGAATTAAGTATAATCTAACGATTGAAAAGCTCTGTCTTTTTTCTTTGTTATTTCCTATGATAGTAATCATAGTATATTGCTAGCTAAGTAACGATATTGAAAAGCTTTGGAATTAAGTGAATATAAAAAGGGCCAATTAACACCTAAAAAAGTTGCATGATATCAGGTTTTTCCGGCCAATGTAAACATTTTGAAAAATGTTAGAAATGTTATATGAAAACTAGTACTCACAATAACATGGTTGATAAATATTAGCGGATGCAAATTAGCCAAATACCTACTGGTCTTTTACAAATAATAATGGATACAGATAATATTTTAGGACGTGTCTAAATCGACGAGTCGTGCCGTTGCAAGTAGCACATAAAATCATACGTTTTTGGATTAAGTTGAAATTGAAATGGCAAAAATATAATAAGTCCAAATTACTAGCGCATCTTCAGACAAGTGTCTTTTTTTTTTTTTTTTTTTTTTTTTTTTTAACTAAATCTTTAGACAAGTTGAAATGGAAAAATAGCATTGTCTTTTTTTTCCTCTTTGATAATAAATATATTACTATTTTATCATTACTAGTTATAATACCCGCGCATGCGCGGGGTTTTACTTTTTTTTAACGATATATTTTTATTTACTAAAAAAACAAATAATTTAATTTACGAATATCATTTACGAATATCATTTACGGGATTATATATTATTACAATGCATAAACTTAATCTTTTAAATGATATTCAATTCCCCGCGTAGGGATGACCTTTAAAAGGAGCTTCACTTTGCAACTGCCATTCCCTCTCTTTCAAATGTTGCTTAGTAGCTTCTAAAGAATTATGCCAACAATAGTGATCATTGATAGAAAGACATGGCATGAACAACATATTTAAAGATGCAAAACAGAATTTGATGTATTATGCAAGTAGCATACATATTTACTTTCTGATAACAGTATTATGCTGTAATCAGTTGTCACCAAAAGGTATTTTCCTCCTAGTATCAGTTCTTATTTTCAATTATATTACCATATAATTTAATACCCATGGAAAAAAATGTCCATCGAGGCTGAAAAGTAACTACGTCGGGTAATGGGTCAAAGAGGGTAGTTTCACCCATTTAACATGTTCTCTTCATGTGTGTATACATACATACATACATACATACATACATAGATACATACATACATATATATATATATATATATATATATATATATATATATATATATATATATATATATATATATATATATATATATATAATTAATGGGCCAAAAAAAGGACCATGTCTGGATAATAAAGAAATGAAACTAAAACATCTTCAAAACTTATTATAAAAAATAACTTAATGCACGCCTAAGATAAAACATGTGTAATCTGCACTATATAGACCAATAATTACATTGCTCAACTTAACATATGAATATGTGCATAATCTACACATTTTAATACGTTTACAGAAGTATCAAGCCCCCATGATTATAAGAAATGTTTTTAGAGGAAATCGTTAAAACCCAAAGATTCGCTCAATAGTACAAATCAGCAAGTCAATACTTTTACAAAGTATGTGTTATTGATCCAGTTTTGATGCACAACTACTTTAAGACTCATTATTTGACCCATATGTAGGAACCATTGACCCAAGCCATTAGAAATTTTAAACATAGAATGCCAAACATCTCCTCTTTAAAGCCTATAATAGTCTCCTTAGATAGAATCGATTCTGGTGTCATGTATTTTATAGTTTGTAACGCGCACTTGGTTGAAAGTGTTAGCAATTGTGATTCAATATGTAGTTAGTAAGATGTTGACATTTGAATGAAGTTACTCCCCTGTATGTAGGATTTATTACGGGTTCGTGATTTGCACATGCTAGTTTTCCCCTCGACTAAGGAGTCTCCCCTGACATTGGCCACATGTTGCATAGTATCACCCGTTACTTGTGTCGATGTTGTTAAAGTTGCTTCACATGTAAAAGTGACTCCCTGCGAAATAGGTCATATACTAATAGACTTTTTAAATAAGTTATGAGAATTTCTATATTAAGTAATGAATTTTAATGTTGTTGGTCTATATCAGTCTTAATAAATATTCTAGTTATATATAAGATCAAATGCATGTCAAGTATCGAAGGGGGTTTTCAGTTAGCAACTCAGTCAACATAAACATGTTCCGATCAAAAGTCTTACATTTTTCGTATTGCATCTTCAGTACAAGATTAACAATGTTTCTCATTATGAACCTGGAAAATTCAACTAATTTATTGTAAAAATACGTGTATAGGTAATTTGTTAGTCAACAAATATAACAGAAAAAGAATTTTACTCTGCTTTCATTGCTCGATCCTCGTCAATTTCTGGGATTGATGTAGATATGAGTGTCTGGATTTGATGTCATTTGCCATTGTCCTGTAAGTAAATTGAATGAATGAGAGTTCTAAACCCGTAGTATGTAGCACAAAGGACACAAAATACAAATAACTTAACGTGTCATAAATTATTTTACTTGATGGATTAGAAATAAGAAATCTTTTTCTTACAGATAGTTAAAATGTATCATCAAGAGAGTTCTTTTGCATATAATACTACGGCATATTAGCTAGCCATATATCATTAAATGACCCACTATAACATTTCACCTATATACATCTCAGCTGGCCATAAAGTAAACAACACGTTATACACTTATCAGTTAAATAACAAAACATAACATATTACATCTAAAATAAGAATGAACTAAAACAACTTAAAGTGCTATCTTTCAACTCCCAACGCTTAAACTCAATAGATCAACCTTGAACTCACAAACCACATGATATGATCACCGACTTTAGCACCAAATGTTACCCTTTCTCTTAAGTTGTAGCCCCTACACCAGCTCCTACAAAACATAAAATAAATGAACATAATCAAGAAACGCAAAGTTAAAAAGATTGTGTAATTTGAGCACAACTTGCGTCTTTGTAGCTTTTTACTTATTGGTTCTATTAGGGATGCCATTACCAGCCACAACTTGAGTGTTTCATCAACATTCCAATGAGGACACAAGAGTCAAATATTTATCTTTTTCATTTTCCAATGCATGAATCTCGACTTGCAACTACATTCATCAATTTCTTCAGGCTGACTATCGAGTTGCACCCTCACGTTTGCACATGCTTGATTCAAAAGGTCAATAGCCTTATCATGTAGAACACGTCGTATTATGTAGCTGATTGAAAGTTGTGCCGCAACCACATGAGCGCGATCAAAAATCCGAACACCGTGATGGTCCTCATATCTTTCTTTCAACCCTCTGAGAATGCTTATAGTATCTGGAACACTCGGTTCAACCACCAAAACCTGTTGGAAACGTCTCTCGAATGCAGCATCTTTCTCCACATATTTCGTGTACTCCTCCAACATTGTCGCACCAAAACACCTCAGCGAACCTCTAGCAAACACAGGCTTAAAAATATTCACAGCATCCATTGACCCTTAAGTACGACCCACCCCAAGCACAAGGTGAATTTCATCAATAAACATTATAACCTCCCATTCGGCTTCTTCCACATCTTTCATAACGGCTTTCAGCCTATCCTCAAACTCACATCTATACTTAGCACCTGCAATTAACACCCCCATGTCCAATGCTACAATGCGCACATCAGCAAGATTACTCTGCACATCACCTCTTAAGATCCTCTGATCCAGCCCTTCAACAACCGCGGTTTTTCCCACGTTCAACAATTAAGATTGGGTTGTTCTTAGTCCTTCTAAATAGGATCCTAACCACTCTTATGATTTCCCCATCTCGCCCAATAACAGGGTTAAGCTTGCCAGCATGTTCCAAAAGATCAACACCGTAAGTCTTGAGCGCTTGGAAATTGGTATCTCTAGAAGCACTCCGCATTTTCCCTTTTTTCCCTCTAAACTTTTCAATCTCATTTTTCACATGAGACGCACTAACACCCTCTTCTTTCATAAGATCAGCGATATGTGAGTCTTGTAAAAGACCCAAATTAACTGATTAACCGCCAGATGCATATCACCATACTTCTTTTGCAATTTCTGAACATTACGGATAACATGTATCAAAGACCTGTTTGCGGAAATGTGATCAGGAGCAGAGGACTGGGAAGGGAGTTTCTTTAAGGCTTGATTAAAGACCCTTTAGGCTGAATTCCCAGCCTCGACACCACCTGCATTGCTTACTGCTTGTCTAAATATGTCATTAGGGTAAGGATATTAAAGCTGTAGCGACGTGGATGTGTGATCTGTGCATGTCCGGCCTCCATTGCAAGTTCCTGACTTGCAGCGTGCCTCATTTGTCTTGCGGGTAATTTTGCCATGATTCATTCTTTATGATACTGTTTATAAACCTACAATCACAAACAGAATATCAAATAAGCATCGCAATTTTCTACATCCAAACAAAACTGTTAAAGCTTCTTTTCAGGAAAAGTAATAAACGAATAAACACAATCCCAAATACTCCCTTAGTAATAGAAACATACCATTGTATTTAGGATTCTTTACATAGTATTGATACTATTAAATAGATTTTGATTTATATCTGTCAAACAAAACCTAATAGTAAGAACATAATTATCTCACAAACACTTGTTTACTTACAAATTGCATAAAGTAAAACTGCATTTTAATCAAATAAAAACAAACAACCTAACGTGTGGTAATTTAATTATTTCTTCGATTAAAGTTAGGGAATTTATGTTTTTATATATTTTTATATTTAGATGATGATTTTAAATTGGAACTCATGTCTTATTTTTTAAGCAAAATGACATGCCTAACACTGCTTAAAGCAAATAGGTCATATATATCTATGTCACCTAAAAGATTATCTATGGTTTTATGATCTTTCTCGCAATTTAGAGTGCATCACACAAATCATGATCATTAAGAAAACTATATCTCCACTATTATATTAAACAGTCAATCGTAATATATAAAATTCTATAATCAATTTATACATAAATCAACAATTAGAGCTATGAGGGATTAAAAAAATAATTAGAGCACCCTAAAAATCATTAGATCAAAGAATTGTACATACAAATTAAATAACAAATTCAGAACCACCAATCCTCGAAGTCTCTGATACTAACTAGAAAGCAAGAAACTTAACCCCCGTTACCAAAAACCGCAATACGACCAAAGAATTGTCACATCTATAGGCTGTAACAAATGATCTACAGGCAAAGGTAAGGTGCCTCGATTTAATAAGACATGTTAAGCTTTATACAAATTTCTTTGGGACGAGTCAAGATATGTACACGTGTAATTTGTTCCACGAAAATGATATGCACCTTTGAGTTTGAAATTTGCAAAGCATATACTTTCTTGTGTCCTACTGTATTGTAACCCAAAATTCCTAAGGGGAAATAGTATTATTGGGATAGACTCAAGTCCTTTTCAGCTTCGAAGTAAGCTATGTCAATAATCTAAATAATAGCGCGCAAATAACATATGACTTCAAATCATTCAATAATTCAATATGTTTATTAAGCTTAAAGATGGAGAGTACTACTGGACATGAATACGACTTGGGTATTGTACCTGCCCACGGCTAAGCATCTTTGATTTCTTCAGCTTCATCATTGCAAAGACTTATCCAGTGGTTTGTTGTGAGCTCTCTTACCATAAAAGCATTGCTCATGGTCACATGTAAATCCTCGCCAACAATCATATTTAGGCAAGCAGGGTGATACCTGCAAATATACGAAAGAATAATATAAATTAGCAACAAAACTGAATATTAGTTTACCTAATTTGTAGCACAAGTCGGTGCTACCCGCCCATTTTTATACGAAACTCACTTTATGTATATAATTTAATTGTAGGATTACAATTGCATAAGTTGCTTCTCACTTATCTGAACTGAATGTGGAGACAAAATAAAAATCGCAACCTATAATACTACATATTTATGACTTCTATATATCATCAACAATAAAAGATCAAATCCTTTATCTTAGAAACAAACTGTCCATATTTTAGAGGGTATAGAGAAGTACCTGAAGAGCAACTTGTTCCACATAGCTTTAGTTAACGGGGTTTCTGCAAGATCACCAATTTAGATTAATTGTACTGCGTAATTAAGCTGTCTCTTAACTATATTATTCTAGTAATCCAAATCTCAAAGTGAAAAAAATCAACAAATCATTAAAACTCATAACAAACACCAAAAGATCAACAAAGCTTTAAAAATTCATAACAACCACTAAACCCTAAATAAAATTAGCATATAAAATCAATAAATCATCAAAAACCTATTTTATAAGATCATCTAAACCCTATTTTATATTTTAAGATAATCCATGTTACATACCTTATTCTTATTCTTGAAGGACTGAATCAAAGTTAGGTGTATGGCTTGTTTTTTTTGACACCATTAACCAAACCGAATCGATTTAATCAATGATGTCGTTCAAGGCAATTAGAGTTACAATTGATGTCTTTCTGGGTTTTGTACGTTTTGTTCAAAGGCTCCATATGTTTGTTCCAGTTTTCATTTTAACCCGTATGGTTTTTGTGAATTGACTCCGCTTAGTTTAAAGTTTGTTTTTATTATACTTTTGACACATATATTTTTGTACGCAATTTTTCTGAAAAACACATATAAAAACGAATTTTAATAAATTTTGGCCAAATAAAGAAATATTTGAGATTTTTATTAAACATGTTTAAAAAAAATCAAAATAAAATATATAAATTATTACTAAATTAAGTATGATTTGATTTTTTTGAAATGAAAAAGTCCTTACCAGAGGTTTTATTTTATTAAGTAAAAGATATGTCACCATCTATTAAATTTTTATAAATTAAATGAGAAATGAATGGAAACAAACTGTCAATGTCTTGTTTTTAAACCTCAACATGCTAATCCATCTCTTGTTAAAGGTGGCTGACGTCAAATCCAAAATGATCAAATTCATTTGATGACGTAGATTTAAATTGTTAAGCTTCATTACCAATTTAAAATTAAATAACCGTTTCTAGACCATCTTCTCTTCGTTATATTTCACGCAATCGTGTCACGTTCAACCCTTAAAAAAAACTCCTCATTAGCCGGTGCAACTCAAAACGAAAGCAACAAGGGAAGATTGAGAAGAGAAATATTATTATTATTATTATTATAAACCAACACTTTTATTTTTATTATTATTATTATTATTATTATTATTATTATTATTATTATTATTATTATTTGAATTTAAAGTAAGATTAAAATAAAAAGACAAATATTCATGAGAATGACTAAAATTGAAGAAAAATTAAAAGTTCTTCAAAAATTCCCAAAAAATACCACAAATAAGGACGTTGATAGATCAAAAAATTGCAAAGAAAGTTTATCTAAAACTGTATAGTTTTGATCTAAAAAAATCGTGAAAAAATCGTTTGTGCATTAAAATTTTGTAAATCAATTTTTTGTGCATCAAAATTCGTTTTGCATCCAACTTCTATCTAGAATATGTATCAAAATTTTATTGTGCATCAAATATGACAAGTTAAAAATTTTATGTAGTAAAATATCGTTCTTTGTGCATTAAAAAAATGTATAAAGATACAAAATTCGAAAAAAGTTTCTTTACAACTTTTTTATGCAAAAACATCCTCTATCTTCACAGATACTTATCTTTTGATCTATTCCCTTTGAATTTATATTTATCTTTGAAGTTGTAGAGTTATTATCAAATAAGAAAAATAATAAAAATAAGAATGATAAGAAGCAATCCCAATCACATATTCTAGATGTACTTATAAAAATGGATGCATTTTCATTCAAATTTTCCCTCTCCAATTAAAATGTGTGACTAGAATTATTTTTTAGCATTCTCATTATTATTATTATTTTTATTATTTGAATGGCTATATTATTAAAAGAAAAAAACGCTAGCAAGAAACTAGCAGATTACAAGGAAATAAGATTTGGGTTTTTAAGCCAATCATCCAAACTAAACGAAGCATTACATCTAGAGCGACACCAAAAAAAAAAAAAGATTGAGACACAATATCATCAAAAAACGTTGCTTTCGCTGGGATCATGTTGTCGAATATCGTCTTGTTACGGAACGTCCACAAATACCACCACATAACGTAAAAAACTCCTTCCAACATCGATTTATTCTTTGAAGGGAGACGCAAATTACACAACCAAACCACACACTGCTCATAGGAATCGAACTCCCCATAAGACACATCCCACCTCCTAGAGATCAATCTAACAGTTTGACGAGCCATGCAGCAAGAGAAAAATAAATGGCTGGACATTTCGACTCCCCTATCACAGATTACACACTTGATGGAATCAATAGGGATACCTCGGCGCGAGATGTTAAATCTCGTAGGCAACGAATCAGACTTGACCTTCCAAGCAATCACGTTAACCTTAATAGGAACATACCTCACCCACCTGGTTTTATAAGCCTCAGGCATAATTTTATCATTGATCATCTGTCTAACCGACGCCACAGAAAATTCTCCTGAACCATTCAGCTTCCACATCCACCGATCAGCCATAGGCAGTAAGCTAACATCATTCATCAGCATGATTAAATTCTGGAATTGCTCTTGTTCTACACCTCCTCTCGAGCTTCTACGAAACATGAAATCCAGACTAGGTTGTATAATTTTAGAAGCAACCGTAATATCTTTACATAATTCCAAAGCATAAATTCTCGGGAATCGCATTTTAAGGATATCACCTTCTAACCACCTTTGATCCCAGAACCTCGTCTTCTCCCCATTCCCCAGCTTGAAACACAAACAACTACGGAGATCTATACCTTTGGTAGCCAAAATATTCACTTCCTGAACAATACTCATCCAACAGGACGTGTATCTGGTATTTACCAGCCTATCCATATTGCCATCATCCCCATATATAGCATTAATGACTCTAACCCATAACGACGAATCATGAGTATAAAATCTCCATATCCATTTAAACAACAAAGCTCTATTCAAAGCGTATAAACTAGAAACACCGAGACCTCCTTTATCCTTTGAAGCTAACACACTCTTCCAATTAACCCAAGAAGCATAATTAGAATCGAGAGGATGGCCATTAAAAAAATGACTCCGTATCGATTCAAGAGTACGAAGAACACCTAGAGGAGCTTTAAAAATGGACATATGAAAAATAGACATCGATCCTAAGACCGATTTAAGCAATGTAAGTCTACCACCAATAGATAACACTTTCATCTTCCATTTAGACAGACGGTTCTTAACCCTTTGAACCACGACTTCCCAAGCCTAAATTCGAGACATAGAGCCACCCACCGTCGATCCAAGATACAAAAAAGGAGTCTTAAAAGAAAGGCATCCAAGCTTTAAAGCAGCTGATTGGCTCCAAACAGTCAACCTGAATCAACCAAGTGAGTGGTCAACAAAGTAAAACTGCTAAGAGTCAATCTTCGTGGAAGTATGGGGTTTCCCTGGGTCGTTATGTCCCGACGAGGTGTGATGGTGTTCAAACGGGTTTGTGATCGGGTGAATTTGGACAGGAAAGGGTTTGTGATTGATTAAACTAAGGAATATAAGAAGAAATAGCTTAAATAAGCTATTTGATGCGTAGGGATTGCACCAGGCTTTACCTCTCAAGGGATCTTGAGAAACTTACAACCCCCACCAGGCAGTGTACCTGATCGTTGTAGTATAGTATAGTGACAAGTACCGGGGGATTGATCGTTCAGCTAGGAATAGTGTCGCTAGGATTAGAAAACCTAAATACTAGTTCTAGAGATGAGGGATGATTATTTTTGTATTTTTATATTTTTTTGAAAGCAAGTAAAAATCTCGGGTTTGAAGGATTTGGGCGGAATTAGTTGCTAGTCAACTAACCCAATAATAAAGAGGCAATCAAAATAAAATACTAGAAATGAAAATAAAACTAAATTAAACTAAGGTTGTGAGCAATAAGTGGAGAAATGTGTTTACTTAGATTTCAGTACTCCCTAGATATCTTTTACACGTTAATTACTTGTTATAGTTGCGTGGATGACGGATTGTATTCCTTAATACCATTCATGGGGTGGCGCACCTAACTCCCCAATCCTATGAGTGCCTACTTCACTCCTATGTCGAGCCGGCTAAGAAGCTCCTAACATGGGATCATTAGAATTTACTCATGCGTTAAATACAACCAATAAAACCTAGTGCACATCGGTTCATGTTTCCTAAGAGGTTCAAGCATGTTACCATTTGGAGATCTGCCAGTTTTCTTAATCCTAACATCGAAATCATTCATCCAATACAACCATAAACAAGTAATCAACACATAATCAACATCTAGGTTTCATTAGATCTAAGCAAACACAAGATAAATCTAGCCTAGCATTGTGGAATTAAGACAAGCACAAGATATAGACAACCAACACATAGACATATTGATTGAATTAGAAGAACACTTATCTCAATTACACATGTAAGGGTTCAAGGGCTGAAAACCCTTGAAAAACCTGTAAAAATCGTATATGGTTCGGCCTTAGGGTTTCTCCCAACTTGTTCCTCTTAATGAATGAAAATTAGAAGACTATATATAGGAAATTGAGGCTGACGGCGTCAAGACCAAATGGGTGACGCCGTCATCTCGCCGCCAAAAGAATTCTCGGACTGCCTTGATCTACATCTGACGCCGTCACGTTATATATTTTTCCAGGCTGTCACGTATTTAACTCTTGACGCTCTTCCTTGTGACGCCTTCATTTATGTACTGGGACATCATAAAAATTACTCTTGACGTCGTCAAATTGTTGCTCTTGACGCCGTCACCTACTGTTCCCAGCTTGGAAAATTAAGTCTTTGGCGTTTTCTTTACTTTTATGCTCCAAAAACGTCCGAATTGCTTCCTTTTCCAGATTTCACTCCCAAAGTACCTAAAATCACAAAATGAACGATTTAGGGCAATATTTGATCAAATAAATTCAATTCCGGGGCTTAAATGACCCCCTAAAAGTGGTTCATTTTTCGCCTCATCATATACCCTTACACTTGAGATTTGCTTGTCCTCAAGCAAATGCGCTTTTATTCTAGTCAAAATACAAGTTAGGGGTCATTTAACACTAATATAAAAGTAATTACAACAAATAATTATTCCACTAAAGACCAATAGACAAGCACGGAGGTCATACACTAGCACCTCACAAATAGTGTTTAGATACTCACATCTCTCGGGTGTAATGAAGTATAAATTACAATATGGAAACGGAAGATATCTCTCACTACCTGTCATAGCAAAATAGATTACCATAGGCTTGGGAAAGGATCAAACCTCCATCACATGACGTAAGCACCTAGGATAAACTATCAAAGAGGTCTTTAAAAGGGTTGTAACGTTAGGTGTAGGGATATGAAATACACGGTTTTGTTGGATATAGGAAGTCTTTACTGGTGGCGAGTTAACAATCTTTGTTAATTACATGCACAATATGGCGTTGCTAAGACAAGACTAGACTCGACTTAAGCTAATAAATGAAAAATAACAAAAATATAAAATAAACATAGAATAAAACGGGATGGTAGTCCGTATGTTTTTTATCTTTTTCTTTTTCTATCTTTTTTCTTGATTTTTCGATTTTTTTTTTTTTTTTTTTTTTTTTTTTTTTTTTTTTTTTTTTTTTTTAACATACACTCTTACCCTACCATCCAAAATACTATATCATAGGGATTGAAAATTCCCCTTACACTTGAATCTTTACATACTTTACAATAAACTAATCTAATGACCCGAATTAAGATAATCAAAACACTTGAAGTACTTTTAAGATTAACGCACATACGGGGTAATATAAGATGTTCTTCCCCATTACTCCATAAAATAAGTACTTTACCCATGAGTCCCAATCGTCCCAAAACAATATGTACAATGATATGACTCGACTTAGCAACCATGTAATCAATTAGATAGTTAACTTAGGGTTTAACAAATAACAATAATGCACTAAAAATGAGTGCATACACGGAAGGCTAAGGCGATTTGGGTGTACATTTAAGTGGGGTGTAACAAATTCTTCCTTTAAGTAAAATGCTTAAAGTTAGAAACGAAAAGATAGGCTCGGAGGGGTGTACTAGGGGTTTCGTGTACTAAAAATGAGTACAACGCTAAGGTGTGGGAAAAATTAATTCACTTAACTAGCTAAGTAATATGACTTAAATGGTCAAGTAATTATGATACGGGTTTAACACAAGGGTGATCCTAATGCCTCTCATCATGTAGTAAATCCTACCACACGAATGTAGTCTCACTAGCGGTCTCGGGATGCATCACTAACGCAAGTTCTAGAATCTAAATGCTACCGGTACACTCATAAGCACTAATAGTAAATGCTTTTCCTATCAAATCTAAAGGCGAACCTCACATATTTGGGTGGAAAATTTGTCTGAAAGTACGGTTATGTGCTAGTCATACAATCTCCTATCCATGAGACGCTTGCTATGGCTAAAGTTTCACTCCTAAATGTTGTAAAAAATTTTAAATTTGGCGCTAAAATTGCACTAACAAGTATTTCTCATAGTTTTATTACACATCTACCATCAAACAAACAAACTCAAGCGAAAGTGTATCTGTAAGGTATCATCATTTTACTCTCCCCTTACACTTAAGATGAACATTGTCCCCAATGTTCAAGTAAAGAATGTAAAAGTGAAAAAGTAAAAAGAATGAAATCAAATACTCCCCTGATTCGCTCGGTATGGATAATAAGGTGACCAGGTTAGATCTTCCTCCAAGAAAATGAACAATCAAAGCTTCCCTTCCAGAATATAAATCATCTTCTTGTCATACATAACCTGTAAATCCTGAGAAAACAAACAAGGCAACCTCGCATAAAATCGGCGGCAATCTATATAAGTTACTAAATCCTAGAAAACAAAGTAAGATATAATGCTTGTGGAATGAAGTTTGCAGATCTCCTGGAGATTATAACAAATACGAATATACATGTCCATTTAATATTGTGGATAATCATGATCGGTTTGTTTCTTAAAAACATATTTGGGGTTTCCCCTTACACTTATCTTTTGCAAAAATACTTTTAGGTGAAGTTAAGACTAGGCCAAACAACAAAGTAAAGTATTTCCACTATTTAGTTTAGAAACATGATCTATCAACAATAAAAATAAAACATGCATACGGAAGCAAATAACAAACAAACAAACAAAAATCACACAAAGCATAGGTTGCCTCCCAAGAAGCGCTTTTCTTTATTTACGAGTCTTGTAGCTAGACTCAAGGTCATGGGTTACTACGTGACCTCATCCCTTGAGATGATGTACCCCATGTAGTTGTGATCATTACTATTGTGGTGGTAGTGCCTCAACCTGTCGATACTTGCAATCACCTCTCCGCCTACTTTACTTCTCAGGTTAGCCATCCCATCTTGGTTCATGCCTTCAATTGTGAAAGGCCCATACCACCAAGGACTTGGTTTATCGGGTGGTATTGTTGTTTCCAAGTGTCTTAAGAGTACCAAGTTCCCTTCCTCAAATGGTACATGATTTTCTGCTGGTTGAGTATGTTCGAATTCGACCTGAACCTTATTGCTTTTGCTTCTTTCATATTTAGCCTCCTTGTAGCTTTTGATTCTTGCCTCCCATGCAAGAATTTTATTCTGAACGCGAATGGGTGTCGTGTCAATGTTGTTTTTGAGCTTTCTCCAACTCGAATTCTCACGCCCACTTCGCGGAGTCATGGGGAAGCTAATCTTTCTTTTTCCAGATTTAAGCTCAATTTTCCTGCCTTCATACTTAATGACAGCCCTAGCGGTGGCGAGGAATGGTGCCCCAAGGATTATTGGCATGCATCCATCTCCCTTATCATCGATGATCATAAAATCAACGGGGTACATGAATCCTGCGACATTAACTAATACATCTTCTGCGATTCCTAGGGGGTATACGTACGAGTGTCCAGCGAGGGACAACCTAACACGAGTAGGGGCTGGCATTTTTTTACGTTAGTTGGATGTAAATAGTTAGGGGCATAAGATTTACTTCTGATCCTTGGTCGGCGAAAGCACTAAGATATTTCAAATCCCCGATGCTAGTTGGTATCTCAAAGTTCCCACACGCAATCTGCTTAGTAGCCACTTTTTGTACCAATAGCCTCTCGAATATTGACCCCCCAGGTAACGTATCATACTCATCTTTTCCCTTTTCCTCTTTCTCAGAACCCTGTTTGGAAGGTTGGTTACACCCGTCACCCTTAATCCAATTTGTTATGGTGTTTTCATTTATATCATGTTTCAGGTAGTGACTCAAGGGTTGGGATTTTGGTGGCTTATCTAAGGTCTGTTTAGTAGAGGCTTCTACCTTCTCGTCATCCTTGTGGACAATTGTGATGGAATTAAAAAATTGGGTAGTGGTGGTGACGCTTTCCTTCCTTAGTAGCATTCTCTTGGGGGTTCTCTGGTTGGCATACTCCTCCAATAGACTCATCATCTCATTCATTTTCTCTTGCATCTCATCTTTTTGCTTATAAACTGCTTCCTCGAATCTAGCAAGCCGATCTGAATGAGTTGCCATATATTCTCTCATCCTAGCTTCAAACTCTGAGCTAAGCTCCTCGGGAGGGGAAAAAGGTGGGGCATAGTTTTGAAAAGTCTCGATATTTTCTCTAAAAGGTGACTCTGATAATGGTGTTGAAGTCGGTTTCGAGACAGAATTGACAGTAGCCCGCCTAGGACTTAAAGGTCTCCTTTGCCTTTCCTCAAAATAGTCAACTTTTGCCTCGAGTTTGCATAGGAGCTCATCAGGGATTTCGGTGGTTCCTCCAGATGTTGAGACTGCATTGATGGCCGCTTTTATTGTATGATTAAACTCCCACATCTCTTGATTATCGGCGGCGAGCTCCTCAATAATTGCCCAGGACTCCTCGGCGTTCTTATCACGCAGTTTACCTCCCACGGCCCTATCGATTGTGCGTTTAGTGTGATAGTCAACATGGTCGTAGAAAATCTGAACTAGTAACCAAAGGTTTATACCATGATGAGGGACCTTATGGAGGAGATCCTTAAAACGGGCCCATGCTTCGTAGAAAGTTTCACCCTGATGTTGTTCAAACATCAAAATGTCATTTCTAATCATTGCAGTCTTCCCCGGTGGGAAGAATTGAGTAAGGAAGCGATTGGTGAGATTATCACATGTGGTGATGGATCCCTCGGGTAAACGCTCAAGCCATTGACTAGCTTGATCCCATAGAGAGAATTGGAATAGGCGTAATCGGGTTGTCTCTCTAGTTTCAACATCTAGGTCTATGGAATCTACGATTTTAAGGAAGTCCTTAAGATGTTGGTTTGGATCTTCGGAACAAAGTCCATGGAATGCACATCCGCTTTGCACCAACTGGATGGTGTCGGATCGCAAGGGGGTTACATTGGCTCCGGTGAGCTCAATGGTGTTTCGGTAGCCTTGGTGGCTAGGTCAGGAATACTCTCCTAAGGTTCGGGGCCTAAGAGGTTCTAGTGGTGGGTTTTGTTGTGGTGGGATGACGGGTTCAAAGATGTTCCCATCGTCCATGATGTCGGGTGGTGAAAAGTTACGAACAAAAACACAAAGAAATAAGATAGACTAAAGAAAACCTAAAAATAAAAATAAAATCTTACTAGAAAGGAATCTAGCAAGTAGACCTAATAAAAAGATATTCTAACCTAGACAATAACTATTCCCCGGGCTACGACGCCAAAAACTTGATGCGTAGGGATTGCACCAGGCTTTACCTCTCAAGGGATCTTGAGAAGCTTACAACCCCCACCAGGCTGTGTACCTGATCGTTGTAGTATAGTATAGTGACAAGTACCAGGGGATTGATCGTTCAGCTAGGAATAGTGTCGCTAGGATTAGAAAACCTAAATACTAGTTCTAGAGACGAGGAATGATTATTTTTGTATTTTTATATTTTTTTGAAAGCAAGTAAAAATCTCGGGTTTGAAGGATTTGGGCGGAATTAGTTGCTAGTCAACTAACCCAATACTAAAGATGCAATCAAAATAAAATAGTAGAAATGAAAATAAAACTAAATTAAACTAAGGTTGTGAGCAATAAGTGGAGAAATGTGTTTACTTAGATTTCACTACTCCCTAGATATCTTTTACACGTTAATTACTTGTTATAGTTGCGTGGATGACGGATTGTATTCCTTAATACCATTCATGGTGTGGCGCACTTAACTCCCCAATCCTATGAGTGCCTACTTCACTCCTATGTCGAGCCGGCTAAGAAGCTCCTAACATGGGATCATTAGAATTTACTCATGCGTTAAATAAAACCAATAAAACCTAGTGCACATCGGTTCATGTTTCCTCAGACGTTCAAGCATGTTACCATTTGGAGATCTGCCAGTTTTCTTAAGCCTAACATCGAAATTATTCATCCAATACAACCATAAATAAGTAATCAACACATAATCAACATCTAGGTTTCATTAGATCTAAGCAAACACAAGATAAATCTAGCCTAGCATGGTGGAATTAAGACAAGCACAAGATATAGACAACAAACACATAGACATATTGATTGAATTAGAAGAACACTTATCTCAATTACACATGTAAGGGTTCAAGGGCTGAAAACCCTTGAAAAACCTGTAAAAATCGTATATGGTTCGGCCTTAGGGTTTCTCCCAACTTGTTCCTCTTAATGGATGAAAATTAGAAAACTATATATAGGAAATTGAGGCTGACGGCGTAAAGACCAAATGGGTGACGCCGTCATCTCGCTGCCAAAAGAATTCTCGGACTGCCTTGATCTACATCTGACGCCGTCACGTTATATATTTTTCCAGGCCGTCACGTATTTAACTCTTGACGCTCTTCCTTGTGACACCTTCATTTCTGTATTGGGCCGTCATGAAAATTACTCTTGACGCCGTCAAATTGTTGCTCTTGACGCCGTCACCTACTGTTCCCAGCTTGGAAAATTAAGTCTTTGGCGTTTTCTTCACTTTTATGCTCCTAAAATGTCCGAATTGCTTCCTTTTCCAGATTTCACTCCCAAAGTACCTAAAATCACAAAAAGGAACAATTTAGGGCAATATTTGATCAAATAAATTCAATTCCAGGCTTAAATGACCCCCTAAAAGTGGTTCATTTTTTGCCTCATCACTTATAATGAACAATTATTACTTTAAGTTTTATGAAAGTTTTCTTATTTACTTGTGTTTTAATATGATTGCTATGGAGTAATTTGTGATATACTTGTGTATATGATGTGATTGGTTATTGGAGTATTATTTTATGAAAAATGTGATACATGAAAACATATCTATTTTTATGAGTTTGTTGATGTAACATCTTTTCTTGCTTAATTTGTCGGTAAAAACAATTTCTTGAAAAATAGGTCCGAAAGGATTTTTAACTTGTTTTTATTGCAAAATATTAATGCACCAAATTAGTATGGAATAGGATGCTTGACAACCATCTTATTTACTTATTAAAATAGATTTGAGACGATTTCATCACGAAAAAGGACCGAAAGGATTCGTAGGAATTCATAAGGAACAAATTGATTTTCTAAACAACCATGTGTTTATAGGATTGTTATACTAATTTGATATGTCCGAAAGGAGTCATTTAGGTGATAGAATTCTTAGTAGTAGTGAAAACATGACATACATCATTGATTGTATAACTACTCATTTTTAGTTGCGCATCATAACAAGTTTTACACCAAACTTCGTACTCAAATTGTTACGATACTCCTAATTACCAATCAAGGAATTATGCGCAAGTATATGTTTAGTTTTTATTGAGTTTCTTTTAAATTAAGATTTTACATAAATTTGGATTGACAACCCTTATTTAACAAACATTTTATTTATTACTAAAACCGCCAAATCCCTTGGGACGATCTCAACTTACCCACCTTTATTACACCGGACGAGTATACTTGCTCGTATGTGCTAGATAATAATCGGATAATTCGTGTTTATAAATTTTAAAACTTGTATTAATAAAACGCACATCAAGTTTTTGGCGCCGCTGCCGGGGATTTGATTAATTTTCTTGGTTTTTAGTAATTAAATTGTTTGTAATTTATGAAATTTTAAAGTTTTTAGAGTAAAAAGTAAAAAAAAAATGGTTTTTTGACCAACCGAATCGGATGGGTAACCATCCGATCGGTTGGTGGTCTCGGTAAAATTATTGGATTCTGTTTTTTAGTAATTAATTTCTATTTTTCTGTTTTTAGTTAATTAGTTTTAATAATTATATAATTAATGTTAGTTTTTAATAGTTTTAAGATGCAATTATTAGTCATTTTAATGTTTTAGAAGTTTTAATTTCAATTAATGATTTAGTAATTCTTAAAGACACCTTAGTTAATGCTTTTATTGTTTTTAATCTCATAATTAAAGTTTTATTAAATATTAGTTTTATATAAAAAAAATTAGTGTAAAAACTCCAACCGATTCGGTTGTGGGTTCCAACCGATCGGTTGGAGGTGGTCATTTGTGCCAACCGATTCGGATGGGATACAAACCGATCGGTTGGGCATCTCGGTAAAATTTTAGACATTTTCAATTTTTAGTTTATTTTCTATTCTTAGTGTTTTATTTAGTTAATTTACTTGTTCTTATTTCATATTAAGAGTTTATTTGATTATAACTAACCCTCATGCTAATGATTTGGATTTTTCTTTATGGTTATGTTATAGTTAGTAAGTGCTTAAGTTAAAATGGAGAATTTGAGCCAAATTTCTGCGTATTTGAAAGACTTGGAAGATATGTTCAAGGATTCCGGTGATTCCTTGGAAAAGTTGGAGAGTATGTTGGAAAAAGCAAAGTTGGATTTAGAAGGAGAAGAAGTTGTTGGTGACAATGTTTCTTATTTGCCACATGAAATGTGTTATCCAAAGAAGGAGAAGGAGAGCAAAGTTGTTGTTTTCACTAGAGCACCACCTAAGAAATATGATGCTCCACACATTAGGTATTCTACACCTTGTGCGGTGGAAGGAGTTAAAGCGTGGGATGGGGAATTGAATATGGAATATGGAGACAATTACATTTCGGAAGAAATGCTTGACAAACTTGGTTTTGTTAGGCTTGATTATGGAAGTTATGGTAAGAAGGAAGTGAAAGGAGTTAGAGTGAATATTCATGGTCACATCTTTAAAGTTGATTTTGTTGTTTTGTAGTATACTAATGAAGATGAATCGGAAGTGATTTTTGGTAGAGATTTTTTAGTGAATACCAAGTGTAGTTTGGATTTTGCACTTGGGGAGTTGAAAATTAACATAAGTGATTTGGAAGAAGGGAAGAGTGTGAATGATATGCTTGTTGATGTTTGTGAAGGAATGGAAATGATGAAGGAAGGAAAGGATGAAGTTTGTAAGATGGGTAAAGTTAACCGAAACAAAACACTATTGAACAAATTAACCCAACCCTCCACCCAAAAAGAAAACAAATCATCATCATCCAAAACACCACCCAATTCACCAAAAAGTACCAAACCTTTAACCAAAGAGCAAAAACAAGCTATTTTGGAAAATCTTGAAGCAAAAATTAGTGAATTGATGGAAAACAAACCGATCATTGAAGTGTTGAGGAATTATATGGAGTATAGGAAGAAGTTAGATGGAGTTATGTTGGCAAAGTCTAAGTTGGAGGATAATATTTTTGATGAAGTAGATGAGAGAAGGATAATTGAGAATGGGCTCCCAAAGAAAATGAATGATCCCGGAAATTTTGTTGAACCGGTTAAAATTAATGGGACAACTCCTTTATATGCATTAGCCGATACGGGTTCTAGTGTGAGTATTATGCCTTATCCATTGTATCATAAGTTAGGATTAAGAGACCCTACACCTAACAATTCTAAACTCACTATGGCGGATAATTAGAAGTACTCAAGAATGGGAGATTACAAGTTAGGAAGAAGTTCGGATTGATTGGAAAACGTTTAGGATGGATTGAGGATGAATATGGTTTGCAGAAAACTCCAACCGAATCGGTTGGACGCCTCGGAAAAATTTTTGACAATTTTTGAAAATGTGTTTTCTAGTTTCTAAATTGATTGGTATTAGTTCTTATACTTATATACTAACCTAATTTGAGATTTCTTTCAGGAAAATGTTGCAAGATTGGAACGAAATCCGATTGTTAACAAGTATTTGAAAAGGAACGAGAGGAAGAGGATTACTTTCAGTTAACCGGAGTCTAATGAGAATGTCAAGTTTTCTCATGTGCAAAACAAAGATGAGAAGAATGCGTATAGAGAAAGTCTTTCAAAACTTCAAGAGAGGAAGATTGCTAAGCCTAGGTTGATTGATTGGGAATTGCTTGAGGAGTATGAATGTGAGGATCTATTGAGGAGCATGATGACTATGGTTTATGTGTATCCTGGAGATGGAGATAGGTTTGAAGATTATTCTTGGGAAAGAGCTTTTAGTATTCGTGAAGATGTTTACAAGGAATGGTGTTTGGAGTTCTTTTCTACGTTCTACTTTGATAGAAAGGTAAATGATGTTCTTGGAGATGTTTGTGTTTGGTTTAGATTGTGTGGTCGCGAACATGCTTTATCTTTGCCAAAATTTGCAGTTGCACTTGGTTTGTATGAGGAGAGTGAGATTCAACATAGGTTGTTTGGACCACATTTTGTGAGTTTAGCTAGAGGTAATGATCAATACACGGGTATTGATGAATATTGGAATAGAATTGGTGATCCAACTTGTCTTAGGAGAAATTCTTCTAGGATTAGGAATCCATTGTTGAAGGTTTTACAAAAGTTGATTTCTTGGGGATTGATACATAGGAGCGGTGGACAAGACAAATGTAGTCAACCGGACCTATGGGTGATGAAGTTGATGGAGGAAGACAAGAATGGGAATGTGGCATGGATTATTTCCGATTATCTTTCGAAGAGAGCACCGGGGATTAAGAAACAAAGTGAAGTTTGTGGAGGTCATTATGTGACCATGTTGGCTAAAAATCTTAGGTATTTTAATGATGATGAGTTGAGGAAGTGTAGAGTGAGATTGGAGAGTGAGATATGGGATGCTTTTAGTTTTGGGAAAGCATTGGATAGGATTAACAAGACTTTGGGACCTTGGATCGAACCAAGTGTGGGGGCACAATCCGGAGCTTATGCGGGAGCGCCTTCACAACCTCAAATGGGGAGTTTTCCGGGTAATACCTAAAGTGGTTTTGATTCAGGATGGGGTGATTGGAACCGTGAATTAAATGCTATTGAGTGTAGGGATGTTTGGAGAGATTCAATGCAAATGAGGAATAACTACAACTATGATTATTCCATGCCTATGATCCAACATTTGGCACGAGATGCCAATTATGAGGTACCTA
The DNA here is from genome assembly GCA_030686995.1 of Artemisia argyi. NCBI lineage: Eukaryota > Viridiplantae > Streptophyta > Magnoliopsida > Asterales > Asteraceae > Artemisia > Artemisia argyi. Next base: position 7,600,173 of record CM060696.1, read on the forward strand.
CCTACAACCCACCAAATGTTCCACCATACCCTTTACCGTATTCTCCATATCCCTATCCTTATCCTGGTTATTCACCATTTCCCGAGCCATATCCTCCATACGGTAGACTTCTCGAGTATGGTAGTTCAGGTGTTAATGTGGGTGGACCAAGTTTTAATCCTGGAGGATCGAGTTATGATGTTGGAGGTTCGTCATCTAGAGCTGGAAAGAAGAAGAGACGAGTGGTGGACGAGGACGATGAAGAAGATGTTGATGAGGATGAAGAGGAAAGCGAGGACGAGTTCATTTGTTCCGATGTGAGTTATTGATGGTGACGTTTGATCACATGGATTATGGTTGGTTTTAAAAACAATTATGTGTCGAACAATTTCTATTTCTAATATCTTTACCTATTTCTAGTAGGATTTATAACGTAACATAATTTTCTATTTATTTTGTTTAGATATGTTTTTGTTTGTGTTTGTTTGGTTGTTTCGTATATTTTGCAGTTTTCTTGCAGGAGTTTTATTACGGAAGCATATAGTTGATCAACAGTTGGTAAACTCATTTGCTTATTATAATTAAATATGCATGTTGCGTATTTAACTCCGGTATTTTCTAAATTTTTCCATTTCCTTACTTTGAAGTTATTTTTTTTTTACATTGAAGACAATGCAAAACTTAAGTGTGGGGGAAGGAAGAAAATAGAAAAATTGCATAATTTTTAAATTTTTATTTAAAATTTTTGTTTTAGAGTCGTGAACTTTAGTAACTAGTATTAGTTCGCCCTTCATATTTTAGTTAAAATAAGGTTGATTTTATGGTATATAATAATGATATTTTTGGACAATAAATTCAAGTTTTAAAGAGCAATTTGTTTCGGAATTGATAACATTTGCTAGCACAATCTTATACCCTTATTACTTTAAATTGTGAGGATTAGTGTTTTTTTTTTTTTTTTTTTTTTTTTTTTTTTTTTTTTTTTTTTATGAGAATAGTATTTCTTATACTATTTACATATTTCATGATGAGTGTGCCGGTGGTTGTGTTAATTCTAGAACTTGTACTTGTTATGCATTACGGTTAAAATCATTTTCGAATGATAAGGATATATTCATATGATAAGAGGCAAACTTAGGAATAAAACCAAATGGCCATCCATTTACAAAATAATTTTTGCTAACCACATTGATTAGTTAACGTCGTATTTGGAACCCATTTGTTAGCATTCATCTTTAGCACTAGATACCCTTAGTTTCACCCTTTGAGCCATCCTTTTCATTTAGTTTAATCCAGAAAAGTACAAAAATATTTTACACCTTAAACCTTAGCCTAACCCTTATCAAAGTCTAAATGGTGGATTGCTAGTTGCTTGGTTGTTGGTTAGTTTTTGATGATTATTAGTTAGTCACATTTCACAATTCATGTGTGTGCCATTCCAACAAGATGAAGGATGCATACTTCCTTTTTGTATTTTTTGTGGTGTATGCTTATGCGAAGTGTGGGGGAGGTGATATGAAAAAAAAAAAAAAAAAAAAAAAAAAAAAAAAGAGAGAATAAGTCATCGCAACTATAAGGTGACAAATATAGCCAATGTGTTATATTATTATGAGTAAAGAAAGTCATGAGATATGTTGTTAGCCGATGTGCTAAGTTTGAAGAACATTTTTATGGTGAATCGATGTATCAACATGTGGAAGTTCGAAGAGGAGAAAGATGGTAACTATTATCATTTTTGGGTTTGTGGATTATTTGAGATTAGCAACTATGGGACTTAGACTTTGATTTTATTTTTTCTTTTAAAACCAATTTCATAAATATTCTCATGCCTTATCCTTACCTTTTTGACTTAGTGTAATTATTTTGCACGAAAGTTTATAAAACCCTTAGCCTTAACATTACAACCCGAATAAAAGACCTCTTTGATGAATTATTCTATTGTTTTGATACTTGTACAAGCCTATGGTAAGAAACATAAATCATGACTGTGCAATGAGTGATCTATTAATTGTTACACATATTGAGTGATGAGTGAATTTCAAATTATTTTCGTGAGGTGTTTTGAATTGTTATCAAGCTCTTTATTTACTTGATTGAGTTCAAATAAGATATTTGCACTATTGCCATTGAATTCAATTTTCTTTTGATTAAGACTTGCTCGAGGGCGAGCAAAGCTCAAGTGTGGGGGATTTGATAACGCTCAAATTTAACATATTTTTAGTCGCGTTATTGTTTGATTTATGAGTGGAAATTGGTCATATTTGTATATATTTGTTACTTAATCGTTGAAAAGTGTTTATACATGCAAATATAGCCAAAAGCAAGTAAAAATGATTAAAAGATGAAGAAATGAAGTGGACATGCATTTTTGGAGAGTTTCAAGAGGATCAAGGAAGAAAGAAACGTTGCATGAATAAAAGGATTTGATAAAGACAAGTTCACTACACGAAATTATCAAGGAAATATCAAGTTCTAATGGACAAAGTCATGCCACGAAGAAAAATATTGCATGCAATGTAAAATGACAAAGAAAAGACAAAGAAACATGTTCAGACTAAATCCAACCGATCGGTTGCAAACCGCAACCGGATCAGCTGGAAACATGCCAGAATTGACCATCCGATCGGATGGAGAGAAACCGATCGGTTGGTGATAACTGAAGTTACAAGTTTTGCATTAATTGGCGAATTTACTCCCTATAATCATGTGTGGCTGATCATTTCTGCTTATTTACTGAGGAGGGACGTTTTTACTTGAAGCATAACTGTCATTAAGCTATATAATGAGCACTTAGGGCCTAGAGATACTTGTACCACCGTTATCTAACTTAGTATTATACCAAATCTTGTTAGCTTATCTTATATTGTCTGAAAGTTTACTAAATATTGTAAAAACGTCCAGAACGTGTTGAGTTAGAGTCTCAAGCATTGGTTCGAGTGTGGAGTTGTTTACTTACATTGGTGAGCAATTGGAGGAGTGTGGTTGCTATAGTTCCACAAGTTTACTCATTGTAATTTTCAAGACTAGGTACACCTTGATACTTATAATGAACAATTGTTACTTTAAGTTTTATGAAAGTTTTCTTATTTACTTGTGTTTTAATATTATTGCTATGGAGTAATTTGTGATATACTTGTGTATATGATGTGATTGGTTATTGGAGTATTATTTTATGAAAAAGGTGATGCATGAAAACATATCTATTTTTATGAGTTTGTTGATATAACATCTTTTCTTGCTTAATTTGTCGGTAAAAACAATTTCTTGAAAAATATGTCCGAAAGGATTTTCAACTTGTTTTTATTCCAAAATATTAATTCACCAAATTAGTATGGAATAGGATGCTTGACAACCATCTTATTTACTTATTAAAATAGATTTGAGACGATTTCATCACGAAAAAGGACCGAAAGGATTCGCAGGAATTCATAAGAAAAGAATTGATTTTCTAAACAACCATGTGTTTATAGGATTGTCATACTAATTTGATATGTCCGAAAGGAGTCATTTAGGTGATAGAATTCTTAGTAGTAGTGAAAACATGACATACATCATAGATTGTATAACTATTCATTTTTAGTTGCGCATCATAACAAGTTTTACACCAAACTTCGTACTTAAATTGTTACGATACTCCTAATTACCAATCAAGGAATTATGCACAAGTATGTGTTTAGTTTTTATTGAGTTTCTTTTAAATTAAGATTTTACATAAATTTGGATTGACAACCCTTATTTAACAAACGTTTTCTTTATTACTAGCCAAATCCCTTGGGACGATCTCGACTTACCCACCCTTATTACACCGGACGAGTATACTTGCTCGTATGTGTTAGATAATAATCGGATAATTCGTGTTTATAAATTTTAAAACTTGTATTAATAAAACGCACATCAATAATGGATTTGAATCTCTTTACCAAAAGCCATTACTTCTGGAGTAGCCAAATGTTTCAGTTCAAGTAAGAACTATGGTACACTGATAACCATGTGATTTTGAGCAAACCACCAGCTGTAACGGATTTGATTTGTCTTTACCAGAAGTCGTTTGCTTCTGGACTAGCCAACTCTTGATGGAATTCAGTCATCATCTTGGTGAGTTGATTACCAATTATGGTTTTCCACTGCCTTTACCACAAGCCATAACCTTGCGGGCTAGCCAACTCTTTACTTTTTAGGCTATGGAGAGTTGAATACCATACAATTTTGGGTAAATTGTCAGCCATAAACGGATTTGATATATCTTTACCAAGATCCGTTTACTCCTGGATTAGCCAATTCTTCTGTCGTTTAGACATGGCGGAGTGATAACCACAAATAAATTGAAGCTCAAGTGAAAAAAATTTAAAATTTTTGCCAAAAACGGGGGTACTAGATGGTAAAATGTGATCAAATTCGCTAGAATTCCCCGCCCCCCACACTTAGAATTGAATATTGTCCTCAATATTCAAAGTCCCGGCTATTATGCCGACTCTTTGAACGTAAAAAGGCAACATTACAAGCTAAATGTGGAAACACCATTTTTCACTTTATTTTATTGATTATATATACATGGTAACACAGCAGGGGCACTCCCCCACACTTAGGGTGAAAACCCCATATACATGCTACTGTTTTTGTTTATCGAGTCGCTAGCTTGACTCGTCCCCGAATTCATTTGTTCTTGGGGAAGCATGATGTTGAAGAGAGAATCTCCATCGGACTTTTGATGAGTGCTCAAACACTCATCATTTTTGGTCAAATCTGAACTGCAAAACATACATAAACACTCAGTAATGCATCAAAATACTAAAAATATTTCAAAATTGTGTTTTATATGTTTTAGATGCAAAATGAGTAAAAACAAATGAAAAACGTACAAAGTTTGCATAAATGGCAGTTTCAGTCCCCCAACTTTCAAAAATTGGCAAAAATAGTCCCTGAGCACGTATTTTAAAAGAAAAGTCACCAAAGGTCCTTTTGAAACCATAAATTGTCATATTTAGTCCTTTGGTGAAAAATTTAAAAGTTTTGAGAATTTACAAGTTTGGTCCCTGAACTTCATAATTTGGCAGAATTGGTCCTTGGTGGAATATTTTGGATGAAAAGTCAACATTGGTCTTTGGGAATTTACAAATTGTAAACATTGGTCCTTGAAATGAAAGTTTGAAGAATATACACTTTTGGTCCTTCAAGTTTCAACATTTGACAGTTTCAGTCCCTGGGGAGTTTAAATTGGAAAATTAGCTTTTATGGTCCTTTGGTAAATGGAACTTGGCAATTATGGCCCCTTGGATAACTTTGAACAGTTGGCAAAATTCACCCTTCGATTTTCAGCAAGTTACACTTTTGGTCCTTGGGTTTATTTTACCACTACATACCAAATGGACTATATTTACTTGACATTAAACCCAATCCACCCAAGCCCATGAATACCCCATAGCCCAACTCACCACAGCCCATCCTACACTAAAAATAAAACACAACCGTTTTTTATTATCTCACCCTAGGTCAAAATTGGTCAAACCTCCCTTCCCCCTCCACTTGGATACCTGCTACTCCAACACCATCATCACATCTACACTACTTTCCCCAAACTCCAACCCTGCCATACTCACTTTCCACCACTAACCAACAAAACCCTTCCCCCCCCTCCCCTGCCAAAAGCAAAAAGCCAAGAGCCAAACTACAACTAGCAAAGTCACCTTCCCGCCAAAACAAAATTAAGGGCTGAGATCAAATTTAACATCATCAATGGTTGGGATTTGCTGAAGAGAAGCACAGGAACAAGACCAATGTGAAACCCTAGCTTATATTTTCAGTATAAATAGAACAATTTGTAGCCAATTTTGGCAGTAGATTTTAGGGTTAAAGTAGATTTAGTGTAATGTAGTTTTAATTAATCCTTATCTTTTTTCAGTTTTATTTTTACTAATGTACTCCCCTCTTTGAATTTAATGCAATTTCAGTTCTTCATTTAGTATTTCCCAACTGCTTATTCAAATTTGCTTAATTCCATTGTGTATTTGCCTTCAGCTTATCCATTGCTTATCCTGCCTTGTTTACTGCCTAAAATAACTTAGTTTAGATTGTTATTAATTAGTTGTAAGTAAAATGTCAGTTGGTGTAAGCTTTGCATAGAATAGATAAAGTTAGCTTGAAATTGCTTATTCTAGTTAACCTATTAAATTTGCTTGTTTAGTTCTTGATTCTGCTTTGTCAGTAGTACTAGATTTAAGTTAAGTTTGTATTTTCAAATAATTTAGTTCTTAGCAGGCCTTGATAGTGGAAGTTTTCATAATCACCCCTTAAAGGGGTGTTTGGTTCAGTGAGTTCTCAGATGACTCATGGTGTGTTAATGTCTAAGTTTGGTCTAGACAACACTTCTTAGGATCATAGAGGATAATTACCACATCAAAGTAAGTCCTTGTTCATTCAAAGTCAACATCGTCTCTTAAATCTTACTTTTGCATATACAGTAGTGAATTTGAGTTGCATTAGGTAGTATATAGTGGCAAAAGTAAGTAAATTAGCTTAATTTCATTTCATATTGGCTTATAACATCAAAACAGGTCACTATCTTTCATTAAAAATTCATTTTAGTCAACTGTAACCAAAATTGAAAAAGTCAAAAGTGTCCCTTTTTGCAGAAAACCAGATCTTGGGATTGCATTTATGAGTTTTGTGATTGGTTTTAACCTTTGGAATTTGTACCATTTAGAATACCCCAGCTGAGCTTTAAAAATCCACCCTCATCTCATTTTTTAGAATTTTATTGGTGGCTTTTTGGAGGGCTTAAACAGGGCTGCAGGCCACTGTTTTCCCTGCACCCAGGTTTTTGCTAGATTTCATTTGACCATGAGTTGGTCAAATCTTGGCCCAAGGTTTTTATTTGTGTTGATTTAGAAAGACTGTCAGGTGGCAATTAGGATTTAGGAGGTAGTCTTCCCAATAGTGCTTATCTCACTGCTTAATTTAAGCATTCTTTTGGCTTATTTTTGCCTAAGGCTGCTGTTTGAACAGTTGAGCTTGTTGTTTGATTCTTATTCATTGGATTATGTTGCAGTTATAATTGTTATTTATGCTTGATGTTGCTGTTCTTACTTGTTGTTGTTTTGATTGTTCAAGCTTATGTGCCTAACTGAGCTTATTGATGTGCTTGTTCTGCTGTTACTTTTTGCTTCTTTTGATTCATGATCTGAGAGTGTTGATTTCTTGTGTGTTGTTTAATCTTGTTGTAGTTATTATCATTGTAGTTGTTTGCTGTTAAACTACTTAAGTTGTGTTAGTTTATGTTAAGTGTTAGCTTTTGGCTTTTGCTCACTTGAGGGCTGCTAATCACACCCTCAGACCTGTCCATCAGTTTCCTTTTTTAACTGTGCTTAAGATAGATTTAGGTTTGGATTTAGGTTTTCATTGATAGTTGGTAATATAGACTTAATTAGAATTAGCTTATCTAAGTTTGTAACAGCTTATAGGTGTTTTTTGATAAGCTGGCATATCCATTTTTGCCCCCTGCCTGTTGCACACTTGTTTGTTATTAGGTCTGTCCATGCAGCCATCTTCATAAGCTCATTCCAAGCCCAGTAGTGGACCCCACAAGCTGATCCTTGGCTTATTAGATAGCTCACCTGGCCAGCTTATAGGATCAAGGTTCAGTTTGGACCCCTACACCCCCCTGTGGACCACACATTAGCCTGCACTTTGGCCATTGTGACCTGCCAAATTGGCATATTTGGCCTGAGCTTATAGCTTATTTTCTGAGCTTATTTCCCTTCTTGTGCTTATTTCAAGTCCCTATAGCCTAGTTTTAATTCAACTTGTTTGGTGGAAGCATTTTGTAGCCTTTTGAGTAGCTTTTACATAGCCCAAAATCCTAATAAGCTTGTATATAAGCTGTTAAGCTCCTCAGCTTGCATTATGCTTATTATTGATTCCCATTAAACTTGTTTTCACAAAAGTTTCTTGTAATCGGTAGTTGAATAGTTGTGTAAAAGAAAAACAAGAAAAAACCAAATTTAATTTTAGTGATAGCTTCTATTTAATAGAAATTATCTTTTTAATTTCCCTTTTTAGCTTATTATTAAGCAATTTCACATTTTTATATTTTTCTTAGATTTCTTTTATATTAAAATAATTTTAGGAATTTTTCTAGATTTTTCTCTTTTCATTTGCTATTTTTAATAATTAATATTAGTTTTATTAGTAGTTAATTAATATTAGATAATTAAATAGTATAAATAGTTTTTATTAAGTACTCCTATGTTTTTATATTTTTCCTAGGTTTTAAATGTCATAAATTATTTTTAAAAAAAGTTTTAGAATTTTTACTATTCATTTGCTATTTTTCTTTAATTTAATTAGCTTAATTAATATTTAAATCTTAATTAATTAATAATAAATAGATAAAAAGTAGGAAAAATATTTTTTTAGTTTTAAAATTACTTTTATATTATTTTAGAATTTTTATAATTAAATTTTCATTTCTCTAGCTTAAATTCATAATTAATGTATTTTTAAATATAATTAATTAGTTAATAATTAGTAATTAATTAATAGTAATTAATTAAATAGTGTAAAAATTATTTTTCTTTTTCTAAAAATTTTCTTTTATCATTAGGATTGTAAAAATGTAATTTTCATGTTCGTAGGTATTTTATTTCACCAAAACTCGCGTTTTATTTCGTACGTCTACGTAGAATTAAATCAAACGAACACGTTTTTAGACTTAGCTCACGTTTTTAGTGTATCTGATCATCAGTAATTGTTTATATAGTGTTTCTAAGTTATTTTCATTCCTCATATCTTAGTGTAATCGTACAAATCACTCAAACCCCTTTTCTATCCAAATTCATCCGATCACAAACCCGTGTTGATTACCATCACACCTCGTCGGGACATAACGACCCAGGGAATACACTGTACTTCACGGAGATTGACTCCTAAGCTGTTTGACTTGGTTGACCATTTACCTGGTCAATTAGGTTGACTGTTTGGAGCCAATCAAATTTTGGCGCCATTGTCGGGGAGGTTGTGCGCGTTATTCTCTAAACGGTTTGCAGATTAGTGAATCTGGATATACACCCATTGTATATTTACCATCCTTGTGTATATTTTCAAAAAAACTGTTCCCGAAAACATTTTAAAATCAGTTTTCAACGAACACAAAAACACAAAAAGATTTTCTTTCTTATTTATATAAAATGTTTATCAAAAATCACAAAAATATCCATCTTTATCCTCCTACCTTTTTGATTCTACATTTCTTACCCTCCAAAACCATTTGATTCTTTCTATGTCTCATCCACACCTTCTTGATTGTCAATGGTGTGGTGGTCCTTATAATGGTGGTAATTGCCTCAGTTGTGTCATGCTTGAGTCGGGCAACGGGTCTGTTTATAACCAGAATCCATATTCCTACCATGACACGACTGATTCATTTCATCAGCTACCACATCATGAGACTCAGCAGTTTTACTGTTGTGAGTATTGTGGTGGTTCATACTATAGTTCTGATTGTCAATCGGGAAACACGCTTGTCCGTGAGCAGGTTCCTGATAACAATTATGACTACAGCACATACGACTCACAGCCACATCAGTTCAACTGTTGTGAGTACTGTGGAGGTCCTCACTTTAGCTCGGATTGTCAAATAGGGAATCCATTTCCTTGCAACAATTACGACTATTCGTTTCAAGACCCACCTCCACAATACCAAATGATCCAAGCCACTCTTCAATACCCGCAAGACCTTTGTCTAGAGGTTCTTGAGAAATTTAAAGAATTTAAGGAGGAGTTGGCTAATATTTCGCTTCGCCATGCTCAAAGTTCTTCTTGTGCGTATTGTGGGAGTCCTCATGATGATTTTCAATGTCAACCGTATTATAAACCTGAACATTTTTCTAGTTCTGATACATCCGGTTTTGACACATCCACACCCCCACAATTTCCACTCATTCAATATTCCCGTGGGAAATCCATGGAAGAATTACTTGCAGAAGAACGAGCTGCTAGAAACGAAAAGACCATGGAAGAATTACTTGTCGAGGAACAAGCAGCTAAAACACGTGCCAAATTTCGTAAAGCTGCTCTTCTCGATTATGATGATGATAGTGATAATGTAGATACCCTTGATATCCTTCAATTTTATAAGGGTTCTTCAGATTCATCAGTAGTGATTCCTTCCATGGATAATCCGGGAGATAATAATGTAACGAAGTCACCAGCCGTTGATCAAATGGAAGAATCCATAACTGCTAGTCCTTCTCAACTCCCTCAGTCTACCATTATCACACCCGAGGTTCCCACTCACTTTCTGAGCATGGGGGATGAGCATCTTGACACTGTTCCTGAAAAGGAATCGGACGAATTCATAAAGTCTAGTGTTGAGAACCTTGTCCCAATACCAAGAGAGTCACAGGGAATTCTTGAGCATATGTGTCATCTTCCTTCCCCTCTTGAGTGTTCATATGATCATACTTTCTCAGATTTTAATGATGATTGTACATCACATGGAGACATTGAGTATATTGAGGCATCACTCCCACAGTCTGATGCTGATCCTCTTCTTGAGGAGTTCGCCGATGAACTTACTCACATCAATCCATTTTCATCAGAAAGTGATGATGGTCTCCTCGATTTCGAAGCCGATCTGGTAGAAATTGAAAGTCTCCTATATCATGATCCACCACTCAGTTCTGATCCTAATAGTCCAATAGAGAATATTGATCACCTTGTTACCGAAACATTTAATACGACTTTCACCAACCCTCTATTTGAATTCGAATCTGAATTCACTATGATTTCTAACAATCCAATCTTTGATGAGGAGAGTGATGAGTCCATAATTGAACAAGAGTTCACAAATTCACATCATGTGAATGATTCTCTTCATGAGGAGTTCTCTGGTGAACTCACTCATCATATAATGACTCCTCCAGAGTATGATAGCCCAGGGGGGAGATGCACTCAATCATGAGGATTTATAAATTCCCACCCACCCTCCCAGGATGTTTTTGAGCTTAACCCTTGAAATCCAAATTCAGGCTAATGAGCCTGCTCTCGAGGAAGAAGATCTTATCATGATTTTCATCATGGTTTTCTTTCTTTTCTTCACCTATAGGGTGACTTCTCCTGTTCTTCACTCCTTCGGGAATGACGACATTATCTTTGACCCCGGCATTTTCATGTATCATTATCTTGAGCCGGATACTTATCTCAACGGTGTGGAACTTTCACGTGCTTCAAATGTTTGTCCAAACGTCTTGAATGAAAGTCCGATGGAGATTGTTTCTTCCACATCATGCTTCCCCAAGAACCAATGAATTCGGGGTCGAGTCAAGCTAGCGACTCGGTAAACAAAAACAGTAGCATGTTTATAGGGTTTTCACCCTAAGTGTGGGGGAGTTACCCCTGCTGTGGTTACAAACAAAGTGAAAAAAAAAATATATGGTATTTCCACATTTAGCTTGTAATGTTGCCCTTTTACGTTCAAAGAGTCGGCATAATAGCCGGGACTTTGAATATTGAGGACAATATTCATTCTAAGTGTGTGTGTGTGGGGGGGGGGGGGGTATTCTAGCGAATTTTATCACATTTTAATATCTAGTACCCCCGTTTTTGCCAAAAATTAAAAAAAAAAAAATTCACTTGTGCTTCAAAATTTTTGTGGTTATCAGTCCGCCTTGTCTAACCTACAAAAGGATTGGCTAATCCAGGGGCAAACGGCTCTTGGTAAAGATATATCAAATCCGTTGACGGCTTACAATTTGCCCAAAATTGTATGGTATCTCAACTCGCCATATCCTAAAAAGTGAAAGAGTTGGCTAGCTCGCAAGATTATGGCTTGTGGTAAAGGCAGTGGAAAAACCATAATTGGTAATCAGCTCACCAAGATGTTGACTTTGTCCATCAAGAGTTGGCTAGTCCAGTAGCAAACGGCTTTTGGTAAAGACAAATCAAATCCGTTGACAGCTGCTGGTTTGCTCAAAATCACATGGTTATCAGGTGGACCATAGTTCTTACTTGAACTGATACATTTGGCTACTCCAGAAGTAATGACTTTTGGTAAAGAGATTAAAATCCATTAAGTTTTCAAAACAATTGCTAGGGACTAGCAATAGTTTAGTGTGGGGGATTGATGAGTGCTCAAACACTCATTATTTTTAGTCAAATCTAAACTGCAAAACATACAAAAACACTCAGTAATGCATCAAAATACTAAAAATATTTTAAAATTGTGTTTTATATGTTTTAGATGCAAAATGAGTAAAAACAGATGAAAAACGTACAAAGTTTGCATAAATAGCAGTTTTAGTCCTCCAACTTTCAAAAATTGGCAAAAATAATCCCTGAGCACGTATTTTAAAAGAAAAGTCACCAAAGGTCCTTTTGAAATCATAAATTGTCATATTTAGTCCTTTGGTGAAAAAGTTAAAAGTTTTGAGAATTTACAATTTTGGTCCCTGAACTTCATAATTTGGCAGAATTGGTCCTTGGTGGAATATTTTGGATGAAAAGTCAACATTGGTCTTTGGGAATTTACAAATTGTCAACATTGGTCCTTGAAATGAAAGTTTGAAGAATATACACTTTTGGTCCTTCAAGTTTCAACATTTGACAGTTTCAGTCCCTAGGGAGTTTAAATTGGAAAATTAGCTTTAATGGTCCTTTGGTAAAAGGAACTTGGCAATTATGGCCCCTTGGATAACTTTGAACAGTTGGCAAAATTCACCCTTCGATTTTCAACAAGTTACACTTTTGGTCCTTGGGTTTATTTTACCACTACATACCAAATGGACTATATTTACTTGACATTAAACCCAATCCACCCGAAACAATAATCCACCCAAGCCCAGTGAAATACCCCGCTCATCCAAACAGCTCACCCAAACCGCTGGGGTGGCGGCGATGTTCCCCGGCGGTTTGGGGCAAACCGCTGGCCACCCCGCAACCACTGTCACCACCCTTATATATATGCATTATTATATACTTTTAACCATTTTTTTTAAATTTTCACCCAGAAAAATCACATATGATTCGTAAAAATCACATATGATTCGTTAAAATTAAATCATATGTGATTTTTACGAATCACATGTGATTTATAAAAATCACATATGATTCGAAAAATCAAATCATATGTGATTTTTTGGGGCGGAAATTTAAAAAAAAAAAGAATCGTCAAAAAAAAAGTTCGTCGAAAGTATATAACAATGCATACCTATAGAAAGATAATTTAATCCTCATCGCGATAGTGTATTTTTTGTATCTTGAAGGTTTACCGTTTGCAAGATATGTTGTTTTTTTTTTTTAAATGTGAAAAATGATTTTTTTTTATTAATTTAGATAAAAAAAAATTGATGACTGTAATTGGTTCATTGATTTTATGACAAATATAAGTTATATATTGATCTCACCGCTATGGACATATAGGAATAAGAGAAAACCTCAACGTCTATTCAATATTTTTTAAAGATGCAATAAATCAATCTTGTTCATTCAATATTTTATCAAGACAAAAAAATAAACTCACCATTTAAAAAAAATTAAATATCTCACAAACCGTTAATCGTTACGCAAAATGAATTATATCATCGCGACGAGAATTATATCATTTTTTTTTATTATTTTTAGTTACGTCCAAAAAAATCACATGTGATTTGTATCATAAATCGCATGTGATTTTTTCTGACGTAACTGGAAAAAAAAAAGTTCATTAAAAGTATATTTAAATGCCTGTCTGCTAGAGATTTAAAAAACAATATATATATATATATATATATATATATATATATATATATATATATATATATATATATATATATATACTCGTCATGATGATTTTTTTTACTTGACAATTTACCGTTTGCAAGATATTTTATTTTTAAAAAAGAGAAGGTTTTTATTTTTTATTTTTTATTTATTTATTTTTTTTAATGAAAAAACAAGTGGCTAGGATTGGTTCATTAAATCTTTAGCTAATTTTGGTTATACATTAATCTCAACTTGTAGGAATAAGGTTACCTTTTATATAGATAACCTAGGAGTTATGTCTAAGAGCATACGGTAAGGTCACAAGATTTTGTGGTTAAAGTTTAACCAAATGAGGCGAAGCCCTCATTAACGAGGGGTGTTATGAGGTTAACCTGGCGTTAAGGAGAGCTCGAATAATTAAAAAAAAAAAAAAAAACACTTTACCCCCTCTCATTTTCACTTCTGCCCCCTAATGGAAGGGGTGTTTTTATAAATTATTGTTTGGTTAAAGTTTGGTTATTATAATGGGGTTTTTTTGGTTAAAGTTTGGTTATAATTTGGTGGCTGATGTGTCGCTAACGTGGCAACCGGTTAAACTTTAACTTGTGTTACCTTACCGTATGCTCTAAGGTGATGATGTTAGGCTTTTGTTCTACAACTATATATCAAGTAAAAAAATTGGGTATAACGATCTCCGTTAGGCAAAATTTTTTTACGAGCTTTCTGAAAGATTTTAGCCTTTTATTTTGAAAAATAAAGCTCATAGTAAAAAAAAAAAAAAAAAAAAAAAAAAAAAAAAAAAAAAAAACTTGTTTGGCATGGATAGTAAAAGCTTTTAGGTGCTGTTTGTTACATGGTTTTTGCGATGATGGTATGGAATAATAGATTCAGTGTAGTTTGGTATACATATTTAGCAATTACTAGTAGGGCTGTAAACGAACCGGACAAACATGAACGGAGCTCTGTTCATGTTCGTTCATTTAATTTTAACCGGACAAATAAACGGACATGGATGCTTAAACGGACGAATTTTCTTATTCATGTTCGTTTATTAAGAAAATGAATTGTTCATGTTCGTTTAAGTTCGTTCATTAAGATACTAAACGAACGCTAAACGAACATAAACGATCGAACATAAATGAAAATAGACAAACAAACATGTTAGGTCACCATTTATGTAAACACAAGTATGTTGTAGTAAGAAATAAGATGAGAATGAGAGATGGTTGATTATGAGACAATATGAAAAGTGAAAGAGCAAGAGTTTCCTTAAGATAATCAAATAACCAACAAATAAAGATGTTACATAACCTTAGTATTTATAGGAGGAGGAGTAGGGCAACACTCCCTCCCTCCCTCCTTTCATTTAGACGTGGGCTTTAAGGCCCATGGACTTATATTCTTAAGCCTAGTAACATAAACTAAGTAGAATAGATAACTAAGCAACCTATTACAAAAGGTAATGACCGAGACTTGACTTAAATACAAAAGTATGATCCCAACAATCTCCCCCTAAGGGTCGGTCATCACGGTTGCTTGACGTCTTCATCTTTGTCGTTGACTTGTGACATGTAAAACTCTAGACGTCTTCAAAATGGTTGAATGATAATGAATGTACTTTGCTCTTTGTCTTTGTTCTTTGGTGATGATGTAGTGATTGTATTATGAAGTAGTCTGCCATTTGTCACTCCTGCGTCTGTGGTGGTTGTCCGCCATTCCAACATACTCATACATCTTCGGACTTTGATATGCATGAAGTTCCTTTTCATACTATGAGATCTTTAGTCTTTAAACTTTGTAGATTCTTCTTTATTGACATAGAATCATTCTTTGAACTTTGTGGTGTTAAGATCTTTGGGGGAGCTTTCTTTGACTTCAAGATGTATGTATGAGCATGTTGGAATCTACCATCATGGAAGTGAGGTACCTGCGAGTAAACAGTTAGCAATAAAACAACCGGCACTTACGGATAGGGAAATAGAGTTCATCAACAGCATATTGTGAAGACTCCCTCTAATCCTTATCCTGGCCGTTCCCATATCAGATACTCCCGAAGGAGCTTACGAGACCTACTAAGTAGCTCAATGACTGGGTGAGTCGCTGGGGATCACTCCACGACTGTAGACCGCTATGGAACCACCGCAAACACTAAGCGTAACCCTTGTGGGGTTACCGAAGTGACCTGCTGTCAGGGCTGTTTGATGTTGACCCTGGCAGGATTTCCGTTCAATCATTGAGAAATACATAAGTACTCCTCTCATAAACGTTCTCGGCAGATTGCTAAGATCTGCGAAGGACTCGATAGTTTAAAGCTGGTGTCCATTGATATAGAACACCAGTTGTAGAAATACTAAGTGTTCCTAAGAGATCTTTGATGTATCTGAAGGCTCTAGACTCTATAAGTGCACTCCTAGGTTTCCTATGCGGAGACTAGGGAGGGGTCTCCTGCTTCAATATCCACCGTCTCTAAGAGATAGGTCGATAGATTATGCTGGTTCCCCGTGAGAATGAAACAAGTTCTTTTAAGAGAACTTGAGTGGTTAAGAAGGTTTAGTGCATTGCGTCACTGGGTCCATGACGACTTAATCTTCAATACCGGTGTTGTCTTGTGCAACAACCAGTAGCATACGTATTGAACCCGGTGTCTGCCCTAAGGTTGAACATATGGAGGGCTATTTCTTTTCACCCTTTTCTTTACTTTTCTTTTTAATTCTTCAGCTCCTTCTTTCCCTTTCATTCATTTCTCCTTTTTTCGTATCATACCTAAGGACTTCTAATTCTAACTATGGGAGATGTCCTTGGGTAGATCCCTCCGGCTCTGGCGAATCATAGGACGGATATTCCTATCTTAATCACCTTATAACTCCGACAGTAGCCAAGAAACCTTTGATTGAAAATCTCTCAAAGTGTTTGTGATAATCAAATAATTTTGGTTAACACTTTGAGAGTTTTGTGTACACTTTTGAAGGGCTCCCCCTGCACATGTGCTCATAAGTATTTAATAAATTTGTACATGCGGGAGGAGCAAGCACTTTTGAATTGATCCACTTTCCGTGAACAAGACCGATTCAAGACACGCTTACATCACTAGTTAGACTAGCTTGAAGTTATTACCCGGCCTGGTCAAGTCCACAGAAAGTTTCTCGAGACGGTACATTTCTACTAAGACATATCCTTTTCGAGACA
Source organism: Artemisia argyi (assembly GCA_030686995.1). Lineage (NCBI taxonomy): Eukaryota > Viridiplantae > Streptophyta > Magnoliopsida > Asterales > Asteraceae > Artemisia > Artemisia argyi. The sequence goes on from CM060696.1 coordinate 7,617,072, forward strand.
CGCTTACGTGGTTAGTTAAAGAGATACATTGTCAGCTTTTAGGTGACAACTAGCTCTAGTATCTAACTTGATGTTATTACCCGTCGAGAATAAGTCTTTTCGATATTATTGACATTTATTGTCTCGTCAATTCGTGGGTCAATACTGAGTCTAGCTCGCACATGATACAACTTTTAAGTTTTGACTTCGTATATTTTAATCACTTTTTCATTTTCTCCCCCTAAAAAATAGCATATAAGATGATGTTTTTGACAAACTTTTAGATTAAAATATGCCTTTTGAGTCTTACAGGGAGATTCACCAAGAACTTATGATTTAGAGCAAAGTATTAAGTTTTGACAAGTGCTCCCCCTCAACAAGTGATTAGGTCTTATTGAGGTGAAATACTTGTCCTTTTGAGCATAATTATGAAAAAATTCATAAACATTTGATTAATTCTACTCAAAAGTAAGAAGCCTTCGCTCCTTATATTAGGATTGAGGCACTGATGCGTACCTCAGGGTCCTTTCTTTAAAGTTCGGGTTGTGCACTGTAATGTGTACACAAGCCATTATGAAGTATATAATTGACAAATCAAATCAAACTCTTACAATTATCTACCAATCAGGTCTCTGAAATGTCAACACCAGAAACTTCTGTCTTCCTCCCACATAGCTTTCCAACCTTCGAAACTGATCCCTGCGCCTCAATCGGTTCTCAATCCTTAAGATGAATCTGCGAGCATCCCTGACCTCAGTGGTATTCCACCTTTTAGATTTACCCAAAGCAATGTCATCCACTCTGCTTTTGATTCCATCTCTGACGAACTTCAAGGTTTCATCACAGAACTTCTGAATTTCGTTGTAAGCCATGAAGCAGTTGCGACCATTAATACTGCGGTAGGTGAACCTAAATGGATGCTTGATCAAGGTGTATTGAGGTAGATGTTGAAGGTCGGGGATGTCGAACATGTTGGGTTTGGTGAGATTGAGCTTCTTCTGATAACTTTCCACTCCTAATTGAAGATCTTCTACTCGTTCTCTGATGACTATCTGCCTGATGAAGATTAAGAGAGCTTGGATAAAGGCAAGTTGTATCTCTTTAGGTAAGCCACGGAGTTTTCCTTGAACTTTGAGCAGGTACATGTCTTCGATATCATTGAGAAGTAGTCGTGGAAAGTCTGACTCGGAAATATCGTACTCCTTTTCATCAAGTCTTTTCAATGTGATTTTGTTGAGGAAGGGGTACCCGAAGTGAGTGACAGTCGAAATGAACTGGATCGAGACTATCTTCAGATCACTTGTTACATCGCCCATTGTCTGATTGAGTCTGCTGCTTCGATAATACTGTGCTCGGTTGTCTGGCCAATGATGAATACCGTAGAGCGCGTTCCGGTCATAGTCAACAATTTTAGCGATGAATAATGCTGAGGCTTCTTCTTCGATGGCGTTGTTGAGATATCGAGCAGCAGGGAGAAAGGCAAGTGATGTAACATACTTCTTCTCAATCGTACTGCCAAGTTTCAGAAATTCCAAGTCTGTGTTGAAGAAGAACATGTACGGGATCTTCGGTTCCTTAGGCCTCCCAATCATCGGTAGTGGTTTCGACCAGTCAGTAATGTAGGGTGCAGATTTCTTTGTGACCGGATCGACAAAAGATTCAGGATTGATCCAGTCAATATTGCTCGACATAGCTCGAGCAATATTTTCCAGATGATACTCAAGTTCGATTGAGTTTGCAGACCGATCTTTGAGAAGATTAAACGCGTCATTCTTAATTCTTCGCAACTCTTTCTTATTCATCTTTTTCATCTGAAACTTGTGCTGAATTAATTGAGCGTATTCCACTGTTCGACCATCTTGGGGTTCCTGATTGTCTTCCAGTGGTGGTTGCGAATTGATCATCTTCTCAAACCAGGAGTATTCGGCAGTCTCATCTTGGTCTAGCCATTTGAGAATGGTTTTTGGTTTCTTAGGCTCCTTGCCTTTTGATGAGGTGTCCGGTTTGGGTTGATGATGCTTTCCTTTCCTTTCTTTCTTCTTCTTCTTAGAGGACGGTTCTGGAACTTCATCGGGTTGAGGAATCTCGTCACCACCGGTGTATTCAAAGTGGTCGTGTGTCTTGGGAGCGGAACCTGATGCCTTCAGTTGTTGTGAGGATGTTGTTGTTGTTGGTGGGATGACCGATGTTTTAGATTGAGATGAGGGTCCTTCGGCTTGTTTCTGTTTCTTTGCCTGAGAATTAGGATCCCTGTCTTCATCATCTCTTTGACGTTTCAGTTTGTCTGCCTCTGTGCTGCAAGTCTCTTTGGTCATCTTGTCTTTCAATGCTTCCAGGACTTTGGCTTCTCTAGGAGTCAAGGTGAACTTGCTTGCCAGCTTGTCCAAGAGTTGAGCTTCCAATTCATCCAGTGATAGTCCTGGTAGTGGAACAGTAGACTTGTCAGCTCGAAGAGTAAATGTTGTCGATCGGATTACTTTCTTGATAGCTTGCTCTGCGAACTTGGTGAGTTCATCTCTCATGGGTGCCAGCAGATCTTTCAACTCAGTAACTAAATGTTGTGCCATGTACTCTTGTGCTTAGCAGCCAATGTGGCTTCCAAGTTCTCTTGTACGTCTTTAGCTAAGAAAGTATCAACTTTATCTTGCAGCTCTTGGACGTTTGAGTTCAGCATCGTCAATTCAGCAACTTGGGTTACTAGTGTAGCAACCTGATCTTCCAGTTTGTTTTTCCTCTTTTCATGTACTCTTTTGAATGCTGACTTTAGTAACTTTGATGCAGTAGAGGCTTTGGTGCTTGGTTTCTTGATTGATTTGTTATGTGTTGATTCGGATGCAGGAGGTGATGACTGTGAAGATTCAAGATTGGTGGTAAGGTCTTTGTCATCTCCTTTCTGTGGTTTGGGTTGATCAACTTTCTTTGCTTTGGCTGCTTCTTCTTCCAACCTTTGTTCTTCAGCCAGTCTTTCAGCTTCGGCCTTAAGCCTTAGTTCTTCAGCAAGCCTGGCTTCTTCTTCCCTTTTCAACTTTTCTTCAGCCAGCTTGGCTGCCTCTTCTGCTTTCCTGCTCTCTTCCATTCGGATAGTTTCTTCCAGTTTAGCTTGGGCAAGCTCTTCAAGCCTGGCCTCTTCAGCTTCCTGTTTTCTCTTTAGTTCCTCTTCCTGAGCCTTTTCTCTAAGCTCCATTTCTTCCATAGTCATTAACCTTGGAGCATCAGTATCCATAGGATCTTCCTCTTCTTCTTCTCCCATTGCTGTAGCATTAGTCATTTCAATGTCTGTGGGAGATACCGAGGGATTGTCGTAAGCGACCAAGTCAGTGTTGATCCCTGTGGATGACTCAGGAATGCCGCTTGATCCGCCAGCTTCGGTAGTTTGTGAGAATACTGGAGGTGGTGGTAGATCAGCATTGAATGCATCAATTCGGCTGTGGAGGAGACCCAGATTGAGAGCCCTTTCATTTTCTTCTTCGACTGAAAGGCCTACAGTCTCTTGTTCAGCTGTCACTGGTTCCTTCATCTTTTCTCTCCTAATCCTTTCTTCTTCCAAAATTGTCTGAGCTTCAGTGAATGGTCGTTGATTGAGATATGCTGGGTATTCAGCATGATCAGCAAATTCGTCAATATCCTTTTCCCAATCTTCGAACTTCAAATCCTTATCGTCAATGTCATCAAGATTCACATCTTTATCAATGTTAGCATAAGCTTCTCTATACACTGGACCTTCGTCGGATTCGGTTTGTTCAGAGTCAGACGGTTTTGGAGAGGATTGTGGTGAGGGAAACCACCCAGGTTCAGGAATGGATGCAGGCTTCTTGGCAGGAGTCCTTCTCTTGAGAGTACCCTTCTTCTTCTTAGACTGAGTGGAACTGTCGGAGCTCCCAGTCTTACTGCCTTTCTTACCCTTCTTTTGCATGCAGGAGGGTAGAACAACTTCGTCAAGGAAACTGATTCGTTGTGTTTTGGTGTGTGCAAACAACAATTTTATCAAAATATCAAATATTTGTCGTGAGACAAACAATCGTGAAGTAATACGAGTAAACCGTTTAGGAAAATGATTACCTCGCAATACTTGTGAAAGTGATATTCAAATTGCGAGACCGGGAAGTGATTTCCCGAGTCGTACCCCAACGAGGTGTGAATTGAAAGTTTTGTGAAAAGATCGAGATTAAAATCTTGTATGTTTGGTTGAGAAAGGTTATTTGGTATTGTGGTACGTTAAATTAACGAAAATCACGAATTAACGAACGAATACGTAACCTAAGTGTGAAACTACAATGGAAATGAAAATTAACCCTTAAAAACTACCTAAGATACTACGGGAAACATAATAGGAAATTAGGGAACCTTAAAACGTAAGCTAGAATTAAAAACGTAAAAGTAAACTTAAATAAAATGCGAGTGCGCGAAATAAAACGTGAAACGTGAGCAAATAAAGTCCTACGAATGTGAAAACGATATTTTTACAATCCTAATGATATAAGAAAATTTTTGGAAAATTAAAATTATTTTTACAACTATTTAATTAATTACTACTAATTAATTACTAATTATTAATTACGTTTTAATTAACTAATTTATCCTAAATTACAAATAATTATGAAATTTAACTAGAAAAATGAAAATTAAATTTAAAAAATCTAAAATATTATAAAACTAATTTTAAAACAGAAAAACTATTTTTCCTAACTTTTAATTAATTATTACTAATTTAAAACTAATTTTTTAGTTGATTTAAACTAAACTAAATTATAAAAAATACTAAATGAAACAAGAAAAATCTGAAAAAATTTCTAAAATTACTTTAAGTTAACAGTAACCTAGGAAAATTATAAAAATGAAAAGTGCTTTTTGAAAAAGCTAATAAATAAGCTAAAAAGCTTAAATAGAAGCTATCACTTTTTGAAAAGTGGGATTTTCTTGATTTTTCTTTTACAAACCTATTAAATAACTGCAAATGACAAACTTTTGTGAAGGCACTCTTGCTAGAGCTTAAAAATAAGCTATATGCACACCAATAAGCTCAACAGTTGAGCTTGTAAGGCAAAAGTGAGAGTTTAAAGCTCACATAAGCTACACAGAGGTCACAAGTTGGAAAATAAGATGCAAATAACTTATGTGTACTGGAAATAAGTTAAATCAACCAACAAAATGCACTGAATAAGCTAATTAAGCCAATAAGCAAATCCAATACACACCCAGATTAAGGCGGGCCTGCAACTATCTTTCGGGACACTGTTTGCTTATCAGATAAGCAATGAAGTTCAAATTTTCCCTTGATCCTACAAGTCAGTTGTGTGATCTTCCAAAAAATCCAAATCTCACAAGCTGGGGTCCACTAATAAGCTGGGACACGGCTTATGAACTAGGCCAGATATGACAAGTGCAAGGGATACTTCATGAAATCAGGCAACAAAAGGACTATAATAAGCTATGGGCAGGGTTACCTCAGCCCAAGATAAGCAATAAACTGATAAGATGAACTAATAAGGTTTCCCAAAAGCCATTAGTTAACCTGTGGGACCTCCTATTGAGATCAGGGGAAGCAAGTGAAAATGGGTGTAAAAGCTGATGCAGGGGAGCAGGGTAATACCTGAGCCTGCAGCCCACTTTGAAGCCTCAAATAAGCAATTAAAAAAAATCTTAAAAATAAGAACTTGGTTGATTCCTGAAGCTTAACTGAGGTTCTATAACATGTAAAAAAAACTTGAGGCTTGAATCCTTACAAAAAATTCACAACAATTCCCTCTAAATCTGACTTTCTACACTAAGTGAAATTTTGACTTTTTTCATAAACTTGGAATATGAATTAATTGAGCTTTGGACCTTAATTTAATGATCAAACTAGTTATAATGAACTGGAATAGAGCTAAACTAGGCTAAACCTATAGCTTATAAGCTAATGTGATGGTTTATGGGATCAAATCACCATACAGTTCATAGTTAAGGAAGATTTTTTGTGACTTTGACTTTGTTGTTAACAAATACTTGTTATGAAGGTATAACTAACTCAAAAACTACCTAAGAGAACTGATGGTGCAAGATGACAAGAATAAGATCACTACCACAGGTCAACCCAAGCTAAACCAAACACCCATAATAGCAAACTGATTCAATATTCCAATTCAGCAATCCAGAGGATAACCAATCCAATCTTACCAAACTAAAAGTCAATATCCAAATAATCTAAAGTGAATCAGAAACTCAGAAACAAAGGTCTCAAATACCACAGAATACACAGATATACAAATCTGAAAAGTAAAGCAGACAATGAAACAGTATCATACCAATTACTCCTAAACTTATGATGAAATGACACACTAAGTAACTACTGAACTAGCAATGATGCAGGAACTAGTTGAAGACAGAAACAATCAACAATGAACAACAATAAATGATTATAGAAAAATGAAGATTCTTGCAACTTGCTCCAAAGCAGATACAAGGAAGAACAAGAACTTAAACCATAATCCTAAACTCCCCATGGAGCTCTAAAACCATGGCCATCCCTTATTCACCATGCTCCTTGCCAAATTCCACTAATTTTTATAATTTATTCTGATTTTTTTCTTTGTAATTTTCTCTCTATTTTTTTTCTCTTTTTATGAGTTTTCCTTAATTCAAACTTTCAAAAGGCTTTTAAGCTCTTATGTGAGCTTCTGAGGGCATAATTAAGCACAAAACAAAGTAATATCAATTGTTTGAGATAACAGGGAATCTAAATAATAATTTGAAAATTGCTTGAAACAAAAATTTTTACTTGAATTAATACTGAAAATGAATTACAAACTATTTTCTTACTAAATTAAAAACATTACAGAGAAAAAACTACATGCCTTTGAGGCTTACATTTGGTACCTATTTATACTAAAAACTAGGGCTTCAACTTTTTTCTTCCTTGTGCTTTCCCACTGAGTAAAATCAGCTTAGGATCCCTTTTGTGCTTCTTGGGAGCAAATCCCAGCCATCAATTTTCCTTTGGTTCATCTCAGCTCTCCAATTTGGTATTGGCGCCCAATAGGGGTGGAGGATTGCCAGCGTGGAGGGGGGTTGAGTGGGATTGGTATTGGTGATGGGTAGAGTGGCTGGGTAGGGTGTGTTGGAGAAAGGAGGGGGGAGACAAGAATGTTGGGGAAGGTACAAGGTTGGGGGGCTGTGGTGTTTGGTTTTGGCGGGGAAGAAGGGTAGGGGGTGGAGGTTGACTATCTTTGACCCTGCAACCTTATTAAAATGTGGGGATTTTTGGGTGGGCTTTGGTATTGGGCTGGGTAAATTTTGTTTTGGGTGGTGGATTGGTTAATTGGTTTTGGTTTTAGACAAAAACACAAAGGGTCCGTTTGGTGTAAGTTTGTAGCAAGGACCAATTTTGTGAATTTTGTAATTTTGAAGGACCAAACTTGCCAGACTTCCAAAATATTCCAGGGACCACTTTTGCCATATTGCAATAACACAAGGGTAACAAAAGATATTTTTCACTTTTAAAAATACCCAGGGACTGATTCTGTCAATTGCCCAAACTGCAGGAACCAAAAGTGTAATTTTTCCAAAATTGTCACCTAAGGATTAAATTTGATGACATTTGACTTTTAAACGCCTTAGGTTGACTTTTCTTTCAAAACAAATGCGTAAGGACTAGTTTTGTAACTTTTTGAAAGTCGGGGGACTAAAACTGCTAATTGTGTAAACTTTGTTCGTTTTTCATTGTTTTTGCTCATTTTGCATTAGAAACGTATAAAATACAATCGCTGGGATATTTAAGTATTTTGATGCATTTCTGAGCGTTTTCGGATGTTTTGGCAGTTTAAATACGACAAAAATGATGAGTGTTTGAGCACTCATCAGAAACCAACTTTGTCATCCTTAAGAGCTTGTTCGTAATACTTGTAGTTTGTGCAAGCCTTAACTTTGGCATTCAAGAGACAATCGGGAAGTTTCTTTCCCTGCTTGCGTGTGCTGGTGTCAAGTCTCTTGATGACTCTAAGAGTATCTTCATTTTTGAACGTGTTCTTATCTTTGTCATCAAGTCTCTATGGGATATCATCATACTCACGAAGGAAGCTTTTGATGAGTAGTTTTGTGAAGCGGACAAATGGAATGTGGGTTGTCTTGTGTTGAATGTGCCACACAAGGTCTTCCCAAATGATACCGGCATAATCAACTTTCTTTACATTAGCCACAGCCCAGAAGAGTTTGAGGTGTTGGAGCTTTGGGTGTTCGTGGCCAGTGTCTCTGCCAGACAAGGATTTGGCAATCAGAATATATAGGGTTCTCCATGGTTGTGGAAGATACCTAATGTTGACCCTAGAATGTCTTGTAATAACTTCTTCTGATTCGTCATAGCCAATATCCCTTAACCACTTTATCAGCTCTTCTTCAGTGGGGACTGGATCATATACTTCATCTGGGCTGAGTTCTGGTAACCCAAGTACATTCCTAAACAAATCAATGTCCACAGTGACCTGACGGTTATGAAGTATACAGGTGAAGGAAGCCTCCCCTAGATCTAGCTGAAGTGTATGCCAAAACTGGTGGATGTAGAAGCAGGAGACTGAGGCAGACTTGGTGAACAACAACTTATTTGGGTGATATAGAAGAGCATCTATGGCAACAATACAAGAGGACTCGTTGCAAGTGATTTTGTTGAAGTTGATTCGGAGGTTGTTCTTTCCAATCTTCCTAGAGTAATCATCTGGAAATGTCTCTTCCCATGAAAGTTTAGGTTCAGGTTCTGGTCCGTAAGGAATGTCGTTGTGTTCTGCCATCTGAATTGATCATAAACAAACACAAACATGGCAATTGTTTACTGTGTTAGCAAAGACATTCAATTATGGTGCACACATATTTGATTTGCATGTTATTCATTGATCAGTGGGTGTTTGTGTGTGTGAAAACTTTTGATATATGACAAACTTGAGTTATATTACATGGTAGAAACTTATAACAATTAAGTTACAACATGAGTTTATCATTACAAGAAGTTACACTTTAGAAATTTCACAACACTTAGGAAAATTTTGATTTTGACAAGTTTACGCGTAAGTGGATAAGTTTACGCGTAACCCGACTTAAGCGTAAGAATAGAAATTATGCGTAAGAGCAAAAGCTACGCGTAAGTTTGTATGTTACGCGTAAGGTGAATCTTATGCGTAGGGTCAATCTTACGCGTAAGATAAATCTTAGGCGTAGGAATTGATTTTATGCAAAGGATTACCCTTAAGCGTAAGGTATAACTTATGCGTAGGTTATGACTTATGCGTAAGTTCAAGACTTATGCGTAAGGTCAAAAACTTCTGCGTAAGATTTATCATTTAAGCGTAAACTTTGTCTTATCCAAGACAAAGTTTGTCCATGTGTCGAATCTTACGCGTAAGATTCAATCTTACGCGTAGGATGAACAATTTGCGCGTAAACACACCATTTTCCAGAAAATCACCTTTCGTAATTAGAGTTGTTTGATTCCTGAAAGTGTAAAACACACAACCACTGATCAATAAACATTCCCACACACTTAATAAGCAAATTTAATGCGTAAACAAGCCTAAGGCTGAGTTACGCGTAAACACGTATGAACATTCAATCATAAACACAATCAAACTTGTTTCTGGGTTGTTTTAAGTTTAGGGCAAGTGTTCCTTACATCCTTAGGATCATATGGTCCAAGTTATAACAAGAATTGACCACAAAATCATGAGATCACAACTGCTCATGCATTCGATCCCTAAATCTTTCATACATGATTAATTCAAGGAATTGAAACAATTAAACCTTAATAACATGATCCTAGGCACATAACAACACAAACCCCATCATCAATTTCCATCCTAACGCGTAAAAATCAAGAACCCCAAAATCTAGTGTATGAACCCTAATTCAAAAACCAATCAATTGATGTTTTTGGGTGAGTTTAGAGATTAGATACATGTTTATAAACACCTTAGGAACGTTTCCCATCAATCAATTTAATCATAACATCAACAAATTTCTGGGTTTATGATTTACGAACAATCCTAAGAACAACTAATCGATTATGACCTTTTTAATCATTGGATTGATATAAAACTTAAAACCTTTGTTTAAAAACATGATCAAGAACGTTTGACACTTACAGATTAGAAGATTAATGAACAGATTAGATGAATGATTGTGGATCGTTGATTGAGGTGGTTGTGAAAAGTAAATGTGTTGCAGTGGTAGTAAATGACCGGTCAATATTGGTTTTGACCATAGTTAAAACATGTTTCATTGTTTGGCAATATTGGCCCCTTAACCACATGAGACATTTACTCCTAATGCCTAAACACTTTATCACATATAACTTTCGTTAATTAACACCAAGACATGATAAGAACAACTTGTGGTACTCCCCCTCGACCTTAGACCGTAGTTAAAAAATACTGAAAAATTTATTATATTGGTCAAGGAGAGTAACCCGAAACATTTTTTGAATCAACACTTTTGATAAACACGTATTTATTTTTGGTAAAATGCAAGTATAAAAGTTAATATATTTTTGAGAAATTTGAAAAATTACTTTTCCTCCCCCTCAACACTTGTTGTAAATGATTGAAGACATTTTATAAAATAGTGTTGAAAGAGTGGTTTATACTTGCATTTTCTTTTTTTTTGAAAAATAACCAAAAAAAATCTTTTTGTGTTTTTGATTGGTTTTCAATTTTTTTATTTTGTTTTTGAAAAAAAAAAATATATACAAAGATAGTTTTGATGTTTGACGATCAATTGTGTTTTAAAACTTTTCCAGATCCTCTGGAGTCAAACATCGCATACCAATTTGGTAAACCAAACTAGCAAACCTTGATGGTGCCAAGGATTTGGTAAGTAAGTCCGACAATTGGTACTCAGTCCCAACAAAATAAAGTTCAACGGTACCCTTTTCCACATGCTCTTTGATGAAGTGATATCGGAGATCGATGTGTTTGGATTTGCAATGATGTACTGTGTTGCAGGAGATAGCAATTGCACTCTTCGAATCACAGTAGATAGGAATCTTGTTGAATAGGTAGCCATAATCCTTAAGTTGTGATCTCATCCAAATGACTTGAGCACAACAAGCAGACATGGCTACATATTCAGATTCTGTTGACGACAGTGATGTGCAGTCCTGCTTCTTTGATTGCCATGACACAAGTTTGTCTCCTAGAAATTGTAATCCACCAGATGTACTTTTGCATGTGTCTAAACATCCTGCATGGTCGGCATTTGAAAAAGCAATTAGTTCAAAGCCAGAATCCTTCGGATACCAGATTCCCAAGTTAATGGTTCCATTTATGTATCGAAGGATTCTCTTGACCTCAATGAGGTGTTTTTCAGTTGGTTTGGACTGATAGCGAGAGCACATGTAGACAGCAAATACTATATCAAGTCTACTAGCTGTGGGATACATGAGGGACCCAATCATACTTCGGTATTTGGTAGGGTCAACTGGAGTCCCATGTAAATCAACATCTAGTTTTGTGGTATAGCCCATTGGTGTATTATACGTATCACAAGACGTCATTCCATGTTTCTTTAAAATTTCAAGAGCATATTTGGATTGATTTATAAAAATTCCACGGGGTGATTGATGAACTTGTAGTCCTAGAAAGAACGAAAGTTCACCCATCATGGACATTTCAAAATTATCTTTCATTAATTTTGCAAAATCATTAGAGTAACTTCTTTTTGTTGAGGCAAAGATAATGTCATCGACATATATTTGAACAACAAGTAAGTCCTCCCCGTAGGTTTTTGTAAATAGTGTTGGATCCACCGATCCTTTAGAAAATTTATTGGCCAGCAAGAAAGTGGACAGTTTGTCATACTACGCCCGTGGGGCTTGTTTAAGTCCGTAGAGTGCCTTTTTGAGTCGGTAAACATGATTAGGACGCTCAGGATCAACGAAGCCGTCTGGTTGGCTCACATACACTTCTTCACGGAGTTCTCCATTAAGAAATGCGGTTTTCACATCCATTTGGTAAACAACCATGTTCCTGTGTGCAGCATAGGCCAAAAAGATCCGAAGAGCTTCATGTCTAGCCACTAGAGCAAAGGATTCAGCAAAATCAAGTCCTTCTAGTTGAGAGTATCCTTTCGCTACCAGGCGTGATTTGTTACGTATGACAGTTCCTTCAGCATCAAGCTTATTCTTCCAGATCCATTTTAACCCGATGACAAAGACTCCGTCAGGTCTTTCAACTAATTCCCAGACTTCTAATCTTATGAATTGCTGAAATTCCTCTTGCATAGATTCAATCCAGTTGTCATAAGTCATTGCTTCTTTAATGTTCTTAGGTTCTTCGTGACAAACTGTGAGTGCATAGATACAAGTTTCTCCATCAGTGTGAAGTCATTGTCTTGTCATTACAGGTGCATCTGGATGGCCAATAATATGAACTAGTGGATGGTCTCGAGTCCATTTGTGTGTTGAAGGGTGTAGTTTATAAGTATCTCGCATGTTAGCAGGATCCAAATTGCGTGTTGACGACTCAGCTATATCAGGAACTGTAGGAGCCGATGCAAACGGATTAAAGAATGCATCAGGATCATGCTCTGCGGGTTGTGGAATTGATTGTGGTGTTGGATCTTCAGCTGGATGGCGGGAGTTAGAACCAGTTTGTTCTGCTGTAGATGGTGATACAATTGGAGGACCGTCTCTCTCAACACTTGTAGTTGTATGTTGAGGTGAGTCTGGTACTGGAATGTAATCAGGTTGAGCAGCGGAATTAGGTGAGACCTCAGTAGGACGGTATTCAATTGTGTCATCAAATAGTGGAGCAAACAAGGTTTCTAATTCTTTGCGGTTGAGTGGCAATGGTTCAGCCGAAGATTCCGGAGAGTTAAGACGGTTGAATTCGGGCCCTAAGCTGTGTTGCTCAGAAGCCATTTGTGTGAGTTCATCAAAATTAGCGTGAATGGTTTCTTGAATTTCTCTTGTACGACGATTCCATATCCGAAAAACTTTGGAATTTTCACAGTATCCAACGAACACTCCGATGTCAGCCTTTGCTTTAAGTTTACCTGAATCATCACGATCATTTTTCGGATAACAAAGTGCTCCAAATACATGAAAGTAATCGATGTTCGGTTTCCTTTTGTGAACAATTTGATAAGGTGTTTTGCGATGACGTTTTGTGATCATGCAACGGTTTTGAGTATAACATGCAGTTGAAACAGCTTCCGCCCACAAGTAATCTGGTAATTGAGCATTAATCAACATAGTTCTAGCAGCTTCCACTAACGTCCTGTTGCGTCTTTCAACAACTCCATTCTGTTCTGGGCTTCTAGGAATAGATGTTTGATGTTCAATTCCCACTTTCTCGAAGTATGACCGAAGTGTCTGATTCTTAAATTCAGTTCCATTGTCAGTTCTGACGATTCGTACCGTGTTGCGTAGCTGAACTTGAATTTTAGTGAGAAAGGTGATGATCATTGAAGGAGCCTGATCTTTACTTCGTAGAAAATAAACCCAAGTCCATCTTGAATAATCATCCACAATTACAAGAATGTAGCGTTTACCGTTGATACTCTGAACATGCATCGGTCCACACAAATCCATATGAAGCAGTTGCAGAACATGATTCGTACTATGCTCAGGTTTATTAGGAAAATGAGCACGAGTACTTTTTCCTTGTTCACAGGTTGGACATAAGTGATCTTTGGTAAAGCGGAATCTTGGAAATCCATCAACAAGTTTATAACGAGCAAGGTCAGTCATAGTTTTGAAATTCAAGTGCGAAAGACGTTTGTGCCATAACCAAGATTTAGTCGATTCTGCTTTTGAGAGAAGGCATATCAGAGAAGTAGCAATCATATCTGACATTGATATTGTATAGAGGTTGGAGCCTCGTGAGCCAGACATTAGATCGTTTCCTTGTAAGTCACGAACGAAACAAGTTTTCTCACGAAATGCGACTTCTAGATCCCCATCACAAAACTGACCAACAGAGAAAAGGTTGTGTCCAAGGCCTTCCACATAATAAACACGACTGATTTCAATGTTCCCACTGACATAGTCACCATATCCCATGATTAAAGCGTAATGATCATTCCCGAATCTGACAGTTCTAATGAACTTTGAGACAAAGTTCTGCAACAGTTTGAGATTGCCTGTCATATGTCGGGTGCATCCGCTATCAACAATCCAGAGAACAATCTGTACCACCTGCATCACAAGAAGAAGACACGGATGGAACAGAAGTAAGGGTGGAACCCAAAGAAACTGCGGGTTCCTGTTGGTTAGAAGCACATTTATTCAACAATTTAGGAATCCATTTAAACTCTGGTTTGTTTTGTAACCAACGTTGCCAATTTCAACTAGTTCGTGCTTCCTTAATGGTGAATTCACTAGCCTTTGGCTGATTCCTAGACTTGTTCTCTGCACTTATGGGGGTGACATTAACATCATTAGAAACCGTAGAAGGCGGCTTTCCTAAGATAGACTTAGAGGCAGTAGTGGGCCTAAGAAGAATGCTTGTCCTACGTTTCTTATGACGATCGATGCGTGGGAATCGCACCTTGCTTTACCTCTCGAGGGATCTCGAGAAGCTTACAACCCCCACCAGGCAGTGTACCTGATCGTTGTAGTATAGTATAGTGACAAGTACCGGGGGATTGATCGTTCAGCTTAGGAATAGTGTCTCTAGGATTAGAAAACCTAATTAATAGTTCTAGAGGTGAAAGATGATTATTTTTGTATTTTTATATTTTTATGAAAGCATGTAAAATCTCGGGTTTTGGTAGAGTGGGCGGAATTAGTTGCTATTCAACTAACCCAAAGCTATTATATAATTAAAATAAACTACTAAAAATGAAATTAAACTAAATTAAACTAAGGTTGTGAGCAGTGGTTGGAGAAATTGTGTTTACTTAAACTTCATTACTCCCTAGATATCTTTTACATGCTAATTACTTGTTACACTTGTATGGATGACGGATTGTATTCCTTAATACCATTCGTGGGGTGGCATACATAACTCCCCAACTCTATGAGCTCTTATCTCCTCCTACACCATGACCCAGCACAACTATAGGGATTGTAAACAGTGGCTCATGCATTAAATACAACCAATAAAGACCTAGTACGCCTCGGTTCATGTTTCTTAAGACGTTCAAGCATGTTACCATTTGGAGATCTGCCAGTTTTCTTAAGCCTAACATATAATATCATTCATCCAAAACAAGAATAGACAAGTAATCAACACATAATCAATATCTAGGTTTCATTAGATCTAAGCAAACACAAAAGAAAACTAGCCTAGCATAATAACAAGATATAAACAACCAACACATAGACATATTGATTGAATTGAAAGTACACTTATCTCAATTACAATGCAAGGTCTCAAGGGTTTGGAACCCTTGAAAAACCTGTAAAAGAGGCACCAAAATCGTCTTTAGGGTTTCACCAAAACTTCTCTCTTTTAATGAAAAAACTAGAAAACTATATATAGGAAAAACAGGCTGACGGCGTCAAGAGTTACTTCTGACGCCGTCACTTCGCCGCCATATACTTCCTCGGACGGCCTTGATCCACTTATGACGGCCTATGTGACGCCGTCACCACCCACGGTATTTAATTCTTGCCACTTTGATGTCGTCATAAAGCCTTCTGACGCCGTCACCACCTACAGTGTTTAATTCTTCATGTCTGACGCCGTCAAGATGGTGGTCTTGACGCCGTCACCTTGTATCTTCAGCATGGAAATTTGGTACTTTGCCGTTTTCTTCACTTTTATGCTCCAAAAACGTCCAAAATGGCTTCTTTTCCAGAATTCACTCTCCAAACACCCAAAATCACAAAAGGAACGATTTAGGGCAATATTTGATCAAATAAAGTCGGATTCGGGCTTAAATGACCCCCTAAAAACGGATCATTTTTCGCCTCATCATATACCCTTACACTTGAGATTTGCTTGTCCTCAAGCAAATGAGCTTTTATTCTACTCAAAAGACAAGTTAGGGGTCATTTAACACTAATATAAAAGTAATTACAACAAATAATCGTTCCACTAAAGACCAATAGACAAGCACGGAGGTCATACACAAGCACCTCACAAATAGTGTTTAGATACTCACATCTCTCGGGTGTAATAAAGTAATATAACATTATGGAAATGGAAGATATCTCTCACTACCTGTCATAGCAAAATAGATTACCATAGGCTTGGGAAAGGATCAAACCTCCACCACATGGCGTAAGCACCTAGGATAAACTATCAAAGAGGTCTTTTAAAGGGTTATAACGTTAGGTGTAGGGATATGAATTACACGGTTTTGTTGGATAAAGGAAGTTTTACTGGTGGCGAGTTAACAATCTTGGTTAATTACATGTACAAGATGGCGTTGCTAAGCCAAGACTAGACTCGACTTAAGCTAATAAATGAAAAATAACAAAAATATAAAATGAACATAGAATGAAAACGGGATGGTAGTCCGTATGTTTTTTTCTCTCTTTTTCCTTTTTTTTTTTTTTTTTTTTTTTTGCATACACTCTTACCCTACCATCCAAAATAATACATCATAGGGGTTTGAGCAATCCTCTTACACTTGAATCTTTACATACTTTACATTAAACTAATCTAATGACTCAAATTAAGAAAATCAAAACACTTGGAGCACTTTTAAGATTAACGTACATATGGGGGTAATAATATGATGTTCTTCCCCATTACTCCATAAAATAAGTACTTACCCATGAGTCCCAATCGTCCCAAAACAATATGTACAAGGATATGACTCGACTTAGCAACCATGTAATCAATTAGAAAGTTAACTTAGGGTTTAACAAATAACACTAATGCACTAAAAATGAGCGCATACACGGAAGGCTAAGGCGATTTGGGTGTACATTTAAGTGGGGTGTAACAAATTCTTCCTTTAAGTAAAATGCTTAAAGTTAGAAACGAAAAGATAGGCTCGGAGGGGTGTATTAGGGGTATCGTGTACTAAAAATGAGTACAACGCAAAGGGTGTGGGAAAATTAGTTGACTTAACTAGCCAAGTAATATGACTTAAATGGTCAAGTAATTATAATACGGGTTTAACACAAGGGTGATCCTAATGCCTCTTATCATGTAGTAAATCCTACCACACGAATGTAGTCTCACTAGCGGTCTCGGGATGCATCACTAACGCAAGTTCTAGAATCTAAATGCTACCGGTACACTCATAAGCACTAATAATAAATGCTTTTCCTATCAAATCTAAAGGCGAACCTCACATCTTTGGGTGGAAAATTTTTCTGAATATACGGTTATGTGCTAGTCATACAACCTCCTATCCATGAGACGCTTGCTATGGCTAAAGTTTCACTCCTAAATGTTGTAAAAAAATTTAAATTTGGCGCTAAAATTACACTAACAAGTATTTCTCATAGTTTTATTACTCATCTACTATCAAACAAAACAAACTCAAGCGAAAGTGCATATGTAAGGTATCATCTTTTTACCCTCCCCTTACACTTAGGATGAACATTGTCCCCAATGTTCAAGTAAAGAATGTAAAAGTTAAGAAGTAAAGAGAATGAAATCAAATACTCCCCTGATTCGCTCGGTATGGATTATAGGTTGGCCAGGTTAAATCTTCCTCCAAGAAAATGAACAATCAAAGCTTCCCTTCCAGAATATAAATCATCTTCTTGTCATAAATAACCTATAGATCCTGACAAAAGTAGACAAGGCAACCTCGCGTAAAATCGGCGGCATCCTATATAAGTTACTAAATCCTAGAAAACAAAGTAAGATATAATGCTTGTGGAATGAAGTTTGCGGATTTCCTGGAGATTATAAAACTTAATAATTCACAAAAACTATAAGACTCCGTTAGAAAAACAAAACCGGTAAAATTTCCAGATTTTTGACTCCTGACGCCGTCAAGAGCAATACCCTGACGCCGTCAGAATGGACCTGCAGAAATTCTTATGTTAAGTTTCCGGAAAATTTCTGGAAAAACTTTGTCCTACTTCCTGGAAAATCCTGCAAAACTTCATTATGACTCAATACAAGCATTTGACTCTAACAAATACGAATATACATGTTCATTAAATATTGTGGAGAATCATGATCGGTTTGTTTCTTAAAAACATATTTGGGGTTTCCCCTTACACTTATCTTTTGTAAAAATACCTTTAGGTTGAAGTTAAGACTAGGCCAAACAACATAATAAAGTATTCCCATATTTTAGTAGAGAAACATGATCAACCGACAATAAAAATAAAACATGCATACGGAAGCAAATAACAATCAAACAAATAAAATCACACAAAACATGGGTTGCCTCCCAAGAAGCGCTTTTCTTTATTTACGAGTCTTGTAGCTAGACTCAAAGTCGTGGGCTACCGTGTATCGCTTATGCTCACGTAACCAAGTGTGAGCCATCTAATTGTCGCCTCATCTTTCTTATATTCTTCTCCTAACTCTAGGCACCCGTGATAGTACTTTTTATTCTTTTCATGCGTGTACTTAAGTCCTTTTCTCTTATCATTCTCACTTAGCATTTCCATGGGCGGATACCTACTACACTTTTCCATGGAAAAATCTTTGAACCTAGGGTGTGCGCGGGGCATTTGATAAACAAAATCTTCATCCCCATCCGAGAATGTAATTAGCCCTTCTATGAGTTTTTCATCGAGGTTGGTCAACCGTTTGAAGGGTTTTCCAAACACAACTTGGGTCAATTTATTATCAATAAATTCTCCTAGATTCTCCATAATCATGAACTCAACAAGATAAACCAACCTTCCTACAAACACGTGCAGTGGTATTGCCTTAGCAATGACATTTTCCCCCTTGTATTCTAACTCCTCTACCATGATTTTATTGTATTCATTACGTGAGATTATGTTCATTGGAAGAGATGAGTTGAGATAGGCATTAAAGCTTTTAAATCCAATCTTACAAGGGAATTGCATGTTAAACGAACTATCACACTCGATCCTAGTTCTAGGGTCAACATACCTAAGAGGGTTTACTTCCTCTTCCATTCTATCCTCATTTATTACGTCACCATCATCAAGATCCTCATCGGAGTCTGAATAGTAAAAAGGACTAGCCCTACGGTCATCATCATGATCAGACTCTTCTAGCTCAGAATTATTGTCAAAGTGGTGGTTGGGTGAGAGGTTAGGTGGGTTCTCATTTTCTGCTAAAGGAAGTGGGGCGGGCAATTGGAACATCCTACGACAAAAAATACGAATAACAGGAATCAGCCGATCAATGTTATTGTTATCCATCGAAACAGTTTACGAACAAAGACACAAGGAAATAAGATAGACTAAAGAAGACCTAAAAATAAAAATAAAAATCTTACTAGAAAGGAATCTAGCAAGTAGACCTAATAAAAAGAAATCCTAACCTAGACAATAACTATTCCCCGGGCTGCGGCGCCAAAAACTTGATGCGTGGGAATCGCACCTTGGTTTACCTCTCGAGGGATCTCGAGAAGCTTACAACCCCCACCAGGCAATGTACCTGATCGTTGTAGTATAGTATAGTGACAAGTACCGGGGGATTGATCGTTCAGCTTAGGAATAGTGTCGCTAGGATTAGAAAACCTAATTAATAGTTCTAGAGGTGAAAGATGATTATTTTTGTATTTTTATATTTTTATGAAAGCAAGTAAAATCTCGGGTTTTGGAAGAGTGGGCGGAATTAGTTGCTATTCAACTAACCCAAAGCTATTATATAATTAAAATAAACTACTAAAAATGAAATTAAACTAAATTAAACTAAGGTTGTGAGCAGTGGTTGGAGAAATTGTGTTTACTTAAACTTCATTACTCCCTAGATATCTTTTACATGCTAATTACTTGTTACACTTGTATGGATGACGGATTGTATTCCTTAATACCATTCGTGGGGTAGCATACATAACTCCCCAACTCTGTGAGCTCTTATCTCCTCCTACACCATGACCCAGCACAACTATAGGGATTGTAAATAGTGGCTCATGCATTAAATACAACCAATAAAGACCTAGTACGCCTCGGTTCATGTTTCTTAAGACGTTCAAGCATGTTACCATTTGGAGATCTGCCAGTTTTCTTAAGCCTAACATATAATATCATTCATCCAAAACAAGAATAGACAAGTAATCAACACATAATCAATATCTAGGTTTTATTAGATCTAAGCAAACACAAAAGAAATCTAGCCTAGCATAATAGAATTGAGACAAGAACAAGATATAAACAACCAATACATAGACGTATTGATTGAATTGAAAGTACACTTATCTCAATTACAATGCAAGGTCTCAAGGGTTTGGAACCCTTGAAAAACCTGTAAAAGAGGCACCAAAATCGTCTTTAGGGTTTCACCAAAACTTCTCTCTTTTTAATGAAAAAACTAGAAAACTATATATAGGAAAACTGGGCTGACGGCGTCAAGAGTAACTTGTGACGCCGTCACCTCGCCGCCATATACTTCCTCGGACGGCCTTGATCCACTTATGACGGCCTATGTGACGCCGTCACCACCCACGGTATTTAATTCTTGCCACTTTGACGCCGTCATAAAGCCTTCTGGCGCCGTCACCACCTACGGTGTTTAATTCTTCATGTCTGACGCCGTCAAGATGGTGGTCTTGACGCCGTCACCTTGTATCTTCAGCATGGAAATTTGGTACTTTGCCGTTTTCTTCACTTTTATGCTCCAAAAACGTCCAAAATGGCTTCTTTTCCAGAATTCACTCTCCAAACACCTAAAATCACAAAAGGAACGATTTAGGGCAATATTATATCAAATAAAGTCGGATTCGGGCTTAAATGACCCCCTAAAAATGGTTCATTTTTCGCCTCATCAACGATTAAGTAGAGAATTAGCAATACATTTTGTATGATCACCAGATGATACACTTTTACGACAAAACACACAAGATGCATTAATATTCAAAACATTCAAAGGTTGATCATTCGTTACATTTAGATTTTGATTACATTTTGCCAGATTAGAATCTAAATCTGATGCAACATGAGTTTTATTCAAATTCCTAAGTTGATCTTCTACTTCTTGAGCTTCTAGTGATCCTCTTTTACGTTGCCAGAGCCTATTCTTCTTTTTACTTTTTTGCTTGGGTCTGCTAACGCTACTAGTGGAGACTAGTCCTGTAGAAGTGGAGTTATCAACATTAGTGTTTTGAACAACATTTCCTTTATCAGTTTTGTCTAATTGATACATTCCTGGTGCTATCACCGTGGTGTCAACAAACTTTCCTTTTTGGAGTATCTTAATTTTCTCTTTCAAATCAATGATGATGTGATTCTTATCCTGAATATTTGACTCAAGTATACCATTGCAATATTTGATGTCTGTGTGGTTTTGTAGAAATGCGTCATTTTCAATTTTTAAATCTGCAATTTCTTGCTCGTATTTGAGACACAAACTTTTGAAAGACTCATTGTTTTTGCAAAGCTGACAAGAGTTTGAAATATTTTGATTTTGAAGTTTCAATTCCCGTTCAAGACTTTGAGCTTGACACCATTCAATCCTCTGTTTGAGTAGACAAATTTCTTTTGAAAACTGTTTTGTCACATCATCATTTGTAATTCTCAACTTATCATTTTCCTGTTTGAGTGTCTCAATTTCCTCATTCAACAAGTTATTATCAACACAAAGATCATCCATAAGCATAGAAGTACCAGATTTATAGAGATCATTCATGATAACAGACAAAATATCAGCATTGAGAACTTGTTCCAAGAGTCGATCAGCATCATTTTTTAAAAATCTATTTCTTTGCTTTTGAGCCAAAATTTCATTTTCAGTTGAGTTGAAAACGTTTATCATATTTTTGACCTCGTTTTGAAGTTCCTGATCCCAACGTGTAGCACAGAGACGGAGGTGTTTGACAATTGGCAGCATTTGTTTTTGAAAAATATCTCTTTTTTCTCGCTCGTAAGCAGATTGAAAAGTTTCAACTTTTATTTCAGAATTGCGTGCAATTGTTTCCTCCAAAATTTCGATGTCTTCCATAAAAGTTTTGTAATAATTTAAGACACGACAACTTTTTGGTAAGGGTGTAAGTTCACCGGATGATGGTAAAGGACCATTTATTTGTGCTACAGTTTGGACAGGGGCCGCATTAGAGGATGAAACATATGACTCTTCGACAAACCATGATTTCTCAGGTAATTCCTTTTGAGTAAAAAAAGATTTAGAAATGTGAGGAGCTTTTGAATAATCATATGGTGTCCAATATTAAACGTAACTCATTTTAGATCGACTCTCGTCCTCAAGTTCTTCTTCTTCAGTATAAAAAACAACAGCACGCACAATTGTATTATCAAACATGTGGTCCATACTGTAAATCTTAGGATTTTCTTTGAATGCCGTGTGAAGAAACATTGATTTGAAATCGCAAAGTGCAAATCCTTTATCGGGTCTTGGTTTTAAAGAAAATTTCTGAATTGTTGTGACAGAGTTCCCGTGTTTGTAAACAATATGACGAAATTCTTTGAGTTGTTTTTCAAGATCAACAATATCACCGAGTAGGTCATCTATATACTTCCTTTTTCGTATTTTGTGTTCACAAAACTCCTTTTTACAACTTGACAATTCTGTTTCTGTTTTTGAAAGTACTGTTTGAAGACGTTCAACTTGCATTTTCAATTCACACTTTTCACTTTCGAGTTTCGAAATCAACTTTCCGTTTGACTCAATTAAATCTTGCATTTTGCGTTGAAGATCTTTTTCTCTGTTGTAAGAATCTTGAAAAGCTTTTTCAAAACTTTTTGCATTTTTAATCTTGTCTTCCTGATTTGAAAGCTGAATTTTATAACACTCAATATCTCTTGTAAGTGACGCATTTTTCTCTTTTAAAACTTTGTTTTTCTCGTTGCATTTTATGATTTGCAATTGTTGAGCATCCAGTTGTTTAGATAACAATATGAGGTCAGGGTCTGGATCAAATGATGGTTCATGTTGTTCTAAATGATCATGTTTATCATTCTCAATAGGATCATCAAATGAAACAACTGTGTCATCATCAAATATGACAACTGTGCTTATTTGTTCATCTGTTTGAGAGGATGAAGATGATTTAGATGGAACAACTTGCGCCATATCTGATTCAGAAGCAGAGGGTGAGGCTATTTCATGTATTAGGCATGCTTTTTGGTCATGTACCTGAGACAAGCCGTCAGTGTCATACACTGGACCTGAATCATTAAACTGAAGTTCCTGCATGTTGGCCATAAGCATCACAGCTGCATTGGCTTCCAGATCTTCCATGTCATCATCATTGTACACATTTGCCATGAAGTTGTTATCTTGTTCAATGAAATGTCCATCTTTTTCATCTTGAAGAGCCATGAGTAATGCCTGCTTGTGAAACTTACTACCCCGAGTTCTCGGTTTGGGACATGCTGTCGCTATATGACCTTGTTCATTACAATTGTAGCACCATACTGCATTCCCTGAGTTGGAGTTCCTAGTTGCAACCGGTTCAGACCTTTGCTGAGAAGACCCTGAGTTGTTCCTAAACCCCGCATTGTTACTAAACCTCTGACCATTCCCAAAGTTTCCTGAAGAACTTCCTGAACCAGATCGTCCATAACTACAATTCTGAATTTCCACTCTTCCATCATTGACAACAGCTTGATTCCTTGTGTTAGAAGATGAACGTTGACGGTTGTTTGTTTTGTTGGAGAATTTGCTAAAAGCACGAGCAATAAGAGCAAGTCCCTGATTCAACGTGTTAAAGTCATCATCGTCATCGTCATTGGAATTTGAGTAATACACTGCATCATTGTTGTTTAATGGAACAAGTTGAGTAGAAGCATTCTGTGGAGATGAATCATAAGGGGCCATTTGGTTCGAGGTAGAAGATTGTGGATAACTGAAGTAGTTCTGCTCTTGAACATATGCATGATTTGACATTGGTGGTGGAGCATAGGGAGATTGAGCTACGAGAGCCAAAGAATTTGGTGTTGGTGTTGGTGTGTATCCTCCTCGTAGAGCTCGATCTTTTTCAACTTCAGGTTCATGGTGTTTCAGGAAATCATACAACAAACCATATGGAGCATCATGAAGATTTTTGGTTTGACGAACAAATGTCACATATTTATGCCAATCTGGACCAAGACTACAGACGAATTTGGAGTTCACTGCTATCCTTGGTACTGTGATTTTGTGACGTTCCAGATCATTAACCACATTTGTGAAATGATGATAGTAGGATTCAAGTGACTCTCATGGTTCAATTGTGATGTCTGTGTATTCCATGTAGAGTTTGGATTCCATATCATCTTTGTTCAATTGAGTGCCTTCCATAAGGAGATGAACATGTTCCCACATAGCTTTGGCTGTTTTCTGAGCATCGACACTTCGATAAATTGGATTAGGTATTCCTTGAAGTATATAAGCCATTGCGTACTCATCAGCTTCACAGTGTAATTTCTGTTCTTCTGTGAGTGCAGATTCTGGAAGAGGTCTATCACCAGGGGGACGTGGAGGATCAGCATTTGGATCACCACCGTCAAATCTTGTTGGCCACTCAAATGGTCCTTCAAGTATCACTTGTTTCAAGAATTTTCCATGAGGTTTCTTAAGTTCAAGAAATCGTAAGAATCGACTTGACCATTGAACATAGTTCCCAGGTGTTAGCATTGGAGGTGTTTCAAGTGATCCTGCCTCATGTCGGGATTGTTGAGTTGTAATAACTTCACACATTCTGTCAAACCAGTGAGGTTGTTTGGAGGAAAACTGAGTGTTTTGTTGTGGCATTTGATATGGTTGTTTTTGAGGAATGATTTGATGTTGTTGCATCATTAGGTAATGATGTAGTGGATTAAACGGTTGTTGTTGAACGTGTGATTGTGAAGGTTGTTGATACGGTTGTTGCTGATGGTACTGTTGTTGCTGATACTGCTGATGTTGCTGAGAGTGAGGGAAGTAGTAATTAGGTGGTTGAGACATCTTTGAACACTTGTGTAGAAATGGATCTTTGTAGAAAATTGAAATGCACGTTCCTTTGAGCAAGTCCAAAATCCTTGGGGTAAGTTGAATTCTTACGCGTAACTATAATCTTACGCGTAAACTTTAAGGTTATGCGTAAAGAGTAGTTTAGGCGTAAACAAAGAGTTTATGCGTAAGTTTTCTCTTTACGCGTAAGCTTTGGCTTATGCGTAAGTTTAGACTTATGCGTAAGGTTAAACAACCAAACAAATCTTCCAAACTTTTCCAAGCTTGAAAGATATCCGAAGTCGAAGTATTCCACTAACTTATCCAAGCTAGGGAAGTACTGAGTCACCGAAGAATGAAGATATAACCTTGGATGAAGTTAGGCGTAGATAACTGAAACTTACGCGTAAGATAGACTTATGCGTAAAACTTAGGCGTAGGATCTGTCTTCTGCGTAGGAATTCCCACTTACGTGTAGAGATTGAATTTACTCGTAGGTTTTAGGCGTAGACTTCCAAGTTACTCATAGGTTTTAGGCGTAGACTTCCAAGTTACTCGTAAGAACAGGGTTTTGACCTTAGTTACTCGTAAGAAATGGGTTTTAGCCAAAAGTTACGCGTAGAAAGGACAAAAAATACTGTTTACAGCTGTATAATCGTACTATTCACTAAAGTTACGCGTAAACAGGTCAGAAACTTGAAAAATCTCAAATTTTTGAAGAAAAAAGCTTAGAAATAAGGTACTTTTGATCAAATAACTTTACCAATACTTAGAAAACACTAAAAGTGAAAGATTTAGCTACTAAAAACTAGTTTTCCAATATCAAAGAAGTTATAAAACCTTAAAAAAAACCTTAAAAATCAAAACTTTATGCAAAAACTAAGCTTCAAATCACTATATCAACCTTGAAACTTGTCCAAGCTTCAAGATTTGAGTGAAAGAAACAAAGAAAAATGCAAAAAAGAAGCAAAATAACACCCTTATCCCCACGTTAACCCAAAGAAACTCACTTCAAACTCTATTAGGCGAATGATACCACTTGTTAGGTCACCATTTGTGTAAACACAAGTATGATGTAGTAAGAAATAAGATGAGAATGAGAGATGGTTGATTATGAGACAATATGAAAAGTGAAAGAGCAAGAGTTTCCTTAAGATAATAAAATAACCAACAAATAAAGATGTTACATAAGCTTAGTATTTATAGGAGGAGGAGTAGGGCAACACTCCCTTCCTCCCTCCTTTCATTTAGACGTGGGCTTTAAGGCCCATGGACTTACATTCTTAAGCCTAGTAACATAAACTAAGTAGAATAGATAACTAAGCAACCTATTACAAAAGGTAATGACCGAGACTTGACTTAAATACAAAAGTATGATCCCAACAAAACATAAACTTTATTGAATTCTTCACAATATATTATTTTATAAGTGTTTATTTGTTTAAACAAATCAATTTTTAAAATTATAAAATTAAAAGATATGATATATGAACATAAATAGATAAATAAACATAAATGAACTTTAACGAACGCCTAATCGAACGTTCACGAACATAAATGAACGAACGAGACTTTTGTTCATGTTCGTTTATTTAGCTAAACGAACGTAAAATATTGTTCATATTCGTTTATGTTCGTTCATTAAGACACTAAACGAACGCTAAACGAACATAAACGATCGAACATAAATGAAAATTGACAAACAAACATAAACTTTATTGAATTCTTCACAATATATTATTTTATAAGTGTTTATTTGTTTAAACAAATCAATTTTTAAAATTACAAAATTAAAAGATATGATATATGAACATAAATAGATAAATACACATAAATGAACTTTAACGAACGCCTAATCGAACGTTCATGAACATAAATACACGAACGAGACTTTTGTTCATGGTCGTTTATTTAACTAAACGAACGTAAAATATTGTTCACGTTCGTTCATTTCATAAACGAATGAACATAAACGAACTTTTTACCGAACGGTTCATGAAATGTTAACTGAACGTTCAGTTCGTTTACTGCCCTGATTGCTAGACAAGTACCTGTGCATAGAAACGGGATTGAGCGGCAGATAGTTATAGTGATTAAAAAAAGTTTATGGGTTATAAACGAAAAATAATAAAAGTTTGAGGATTTGAGGATAAAACATATGTTTTGAAACCCGTTTCGAACCGACCAGTTTCCACCGGTTGAACCGGTTCCTGCCGAAAAAATGGGTAAAATTAAACCAAATTTTATGTTTTCGAAACTTGTTTAGACCGGCTGGGTTTGAAGTGGCTCGGATCATATATATATATATATATATATATATATATATATATATATATATATATATATATATATATATATACTTTTTTTCTATCATTACAAATACATATAAATTTAATTTTAGTGGAAGACCAGGTTGACTCGATGGTTGAACCGATGCCCCGGTGACCTGACCGGGTCAGTTAGAGACCCGGTTTTCAAAACATTGATTAAAAATCATTTAAAGTGAATGAAAATAATATGGGTTATAAACAAAAATAATAATAAAAGTTTATAGTTTTCATAAATAGTTTACATAATTTTTTCACTATTTCACTTTTCCACTTTAATAATGACTAAAATTGAAGAAAAATTAATAGTTCTTCAAAAATTCCCAAAAAATACCACAAATAAGGACGTTGATAGATCAAAAAATTGCAAAGAAAGTTTATCTAAAATTGTATAGTTTTGATCTAAAAAAATCGTGAAAAAATCGTTTGTGCATTAAAATTTTGTAAATCAATTTTTTGTGCATCAAAATTCGTTTTGCATCCAACTTCTATCTAGAATATATATCAAAATTTTATTGTGCATCAAATATGACAAGTTAAAAATTTTATGTAGTAAAATATCGTTCTTTGTGCATTAAAAAAATGTATAAAGATACAAAATTTGAAAAAAAGTTTCTTTACAACTTTTTTATGCAAAAACATCCTCTATCTTCACCGATACTTATCTTTTGATCTATTCCCTTTGAATTTATATTTATCTTTGAAGTTGTAGAGTTATTATCAAATAAGAAAAATAATTAAAATAAGAATGATAAGAAGCAATCACAATCACATATTCTAGATGTACTTATAAAAATGGATGCATTTTCATTCAAATTTTCCCTCTCCAATTAAAATGTGTGACTAGAATTACTTTTTACCATTCTCATTTTAATTATTATTATTATTATTATTTGAATGGCTATATTATTAAAAGAAAAAAACGCTAGCAAGAAACTAGCGGATTACAAGGAAATAAGATTTGGGTTTTTAAGCCAATCATCCAAACTAAACGAAGCATTACATCTAGAGCGACAAAAATAAATAAATAAATAAATAAATAAATAAAAAGATTGAGACACAATATCATCAAAAAAACATTGCTTTCGCTGGGATCATGTTGTCGAATATCGTCTTGTTACGGAACGTCCACAAATACCACCACATAACGTAAAAAACTCCTTCCAACATCGATTAATTCTTTGAAGGGAGACGCAAATTACACAACCAAACCACACACTGCTCATACGAATCGAACTCCCCATAAGACACATCCCACCTCCTAGAGATCAATCTAACAGTTTGACGAGCCATGCAGCAAGAGAAAAATAAATGGCTGGACGTTTCGACTCCCCTATCACAGATTACACACTTTATGGAATCAATAGGGATACCTCGGCGCGAGATGTTAAATCTCGTAGGCAACGAATCAGACTTGACCTTCCAAGCAATTACGTTAACCTTAATAGGAACATAGCTCACCCACCTGGTTCTATAAGCCTCAGGCATAATTTTATCATCGATCAACTGTCTAACCGACGCCACAGAAAATTCTCCTGAACCATTCAGCTTCCACATCCACCGATCATCCATAGGCAGTAAGCTAACATCATTCATCAGCATGATTCCTCCTCTCGGGCTTCTACGAAACGTGAAATCCAGACTAGGTTGTATAATTTTAGAAGCAACCGTAATATCTTTACATAATTCCAAAGCATAAACTCTCGGGAATCGCATTTTAAGGATATCACCTTCTAACCACCTTTGATCCCAGAACCTCGTCTTCTCCCCATTCCCCAGCTTGAAACACAAACAACTACGGAGATCTATACCTTTGGTAGCCAAAATATTCACTTCCTGAACAATACTCATCCAACAGGACGTGTATCTGGTATTTACCAGCCTATCCATATTGCCATCATCCCCATATATAGCCTTAATGACTCTAACCCATAACGACGAATCATGAGTATAAAATCTCCATATCCATTTAAACAACAAAGCTCTATTCAAAGCGTATAAACTAGAAACACCGAGACCTCCTTTATCCTTTGAAGCTAACACACTCTTCCAATTAACCCAAGAAGCATAATTAGAATCGAGAGGATGGCCATTAAAAAAATGACTTCGTATCGATTCAAGAGTACGAAGATCACCTAGAGGAGCTTTAAAAATGGACATATGAAAAATAGACATCGATCCTAAGACCGATTTAAGAAATGTAAGTCTACCACCAATAGATAACACTTTCATCTTCCATTTAGACCGACGGTTCTTAACCCTTTGAACCACGACTTCCCAAGCCTAAATTCGAGACATAGAGCCACCCACCGTCGATCCAAGATACGAAAAAGGAGTCTTAAAAGAAAGGCATCCATGCTTTAAAGCAGCTGATTGGCTCCAAACAGTCAACCTAAATCAACCCAACAAAGTAAAACTGTTGAGAGTCAATCTTCGTGGAAGTATGGGGTTTCCCCGGGTCGTTATGTCCCGACGAGGTGTGATGGTGTTCAAACGGGTTTGTAATCGGGTGAATTTGGACAGGAAAGGGTTTGTGATTGATTAAACTAAGGAATATAAGAAGAAATAGCTTAAATAAGCTATTTGGATGGTTACGTGAAAGTTAGATACTTAAAAACGTTTAAAATCTAAAAACCCGTACGTTTACATTTAAAATAACGTGAACGTACAAAATAAAAAGTGAAAACTGAAATCTGAAAACCCTCAGGGGGTGGAAATGACTTTTTTACAAACCTAATGATGAAAGAAAATTTTTAAATAAATAAAATAAATTTTTACATTAATTAATTATTTAATATTACTTAAATACTATTAAATACTAATTATTAATATTTAAATAACTTAAATACAATATAATATTAATTTAATACTAGAAAAGTGAAAATTTAATTTCTAAAATTATAAAATAACTGAAAACAAATTTTAAAATTAAAAATATGTCTTTTTTTCTTTTTGTGGATTTTATATTAAGTAATTACTAATTATATTTAATTAAACTAATTAAATAATTTTAAATTACTAATAATACTTAAATGACTTAGAAAATTATAGAAAAATTTATAAATCTAATTAACCATCACAGGAATCCTAAAAAATTATAAAAAGTTTATTTTATATGTTTTTACACTATTTTACTAATTATTAAACTAAATATTAATTAATTACTAATTAAACTAATTAAATTTTAAAAAATAGAAAATGAACAGTAGAAATTCTAGAAAAATTTCTAAAATTATTTTATAACATATAAAAGCTAGGAAAAATATAAAAACTGGTATTACTTAATAAAAACTAATTATGCTATTTAATACTTAAATATTAATTAATAATTAATAAAACTAATATTAAATCTAATAAATACTAAATTACAATATAAAATACTGGAAAAATTACTAAAAATAGTTTAATATAAAAGAAAATTAAGAAAAATATAAAAATGCAAAGTGCTTAATAAAAAGCTAAAAAAAAGAAAATTAAAAAGCTAAAACCTCTTAAATAGAAGTTATCACTAAATTTAAAGTTGGCTTTTTCTAATTTTTATTTTACAAACTAATTAAACAACTGATAATAATCAACTTTTGTAAAAACAAACTTTATGAAACTTAAAAATAAGCTCAGTGCACACTGATGAGCTTAACATGACACAAACTAAGCTTCAAAGGACTTATTGGAACTTGAACAAGCCTATAGAAAGCAACCACCTGATTGCTAAAGTTACATTAAGCTAGGATACACTGAGTTGGATCTAAATAAGCTACAATAAGTGAGGAAACTCCCTGGTATAAACCAAAAATCAGAAATAAGCTAATCCAAAATTCTGAAAACCAAGCAGGCCAATAAGGCACAATGCAGGCCTTTGTGGGGTCCACAAGAAGGATCAGGGGTGCAAAGTGAGGGTTGAGCCAATAAGCCACCCTGATAAGCTATTGAATAAGCTAAAGAACAAGGAATGGGGCCCACTTATGCAGCCTGTGGGACCCTTGGAACTTGGGCAGATGAAATGGGTAACTGGTGCAGGGGAGGCAGTCCCCCCGCAGCTCACTTTGAGCAAATGTGGGTCCCACACAAAAAATCACAAAAATAAAGTGATTATGGGATTCAGGAGTTTAGCTGAGGGACTACCATTTCTGAAAAGCTTAAGGTTTGAATCAAAACACACAAATCCCTAAAATTCCTGCAATTTTTGACATTTCTGAAAACTAGAGTATTTGACTTTTTTTATTAACATTGGAATTTGACTTTGATGAACTTTGAGAGCTTCTAACTGACTGAAATGAGTGTAATAAGCTAGAATAAGTTCAGAAATAGCTTAGTAAACAAGTTCTACAACTAATTGATGACTACACTAATCCTAATCCTAAACAGTTAACAAATGAAAAGCATCAAAGGTTGATTTTGACTTTACTTGCTAAGACTACTGGATTTTATGACTATTCTGTGCTCATAGGACCAAATGAAACATATCTAAACAAAAAACAACAACAACAACAACAACAACAACAACAACAACAACAACAAACTACTAGAGCACATGTAATTCCCTTGAACCAAACACCCCTATACACTAACTGTTTTTGTGTTTTCAAATGGTACCACTGATTCAAACCATAAAAAGTATTCCACAAGTTGTAATAAGATGATATGTGATCATTTAAGAACAGAAATACTAGCAATGACAACATTTAACCATAATCACTAATAGGTATCATTAATTAGTGAAAATAAAAGAAACTTAGCAAGCATGAGTTTTAATGAACAGGCAGGCATTAAATGAACTCAAAACATCTCCAATACACAAAATAAGCACAAAACCCATAAGATAAGAAATCATAAGCAATTGAACAGTACTAGCAAGTTTTGAGAAAAAGGCTTAAAAATGAATTAAGACGGACTTTCAACACACCCTAATGTCTCCCATGAGACCCTAAAACCATTACCATCATTAATCTACCCTACTCAGCTCTTCCACCAATTTTTGAATTATTTTTGATTTTCCACTATTTTTGAGTGATTTTTGAGAATTTATGGTAAACTGTGTAAAACTTATTTAAATGCTTTGTAAACTTTTGAAAACTTACTTATGAGCTTAAATGAGATTATAGGACCAAGAAATAACAACTTTTAACATCATTAAGGTAAACATGGAGTTTTAATGAAAAACTGCATAAATTGAATTCAACAAATACAACTGAAATTAATGCTTGAAATGGGTTTCAAACACACTGAAATTACTTTCTACAACAATTCTTTGCTAAAAATTACACTTGGAAAGGGGAATTAACTAGAACGACATAAAAAACTATACTAAACTATATTATTGCTAACTAACTGCTTCTTCTGGCCTTCCTTCTTGACTTATAAGGGTCCTGGAGTCTTTCATTGTATTTCCCACTTTGTTTTTGAGCCATAGGATTAGTTTTGAGTGATCATAGCCATTGAATGGTTTTGGCGGGAAAAAAGGTCAAAGGCAGTTGGGGGTTACTTGTGAGGGTTTTAAGCTTAATTAAGGAAGTTTGGCGGTTCTGTGAGGTGGAGGAGACAAGGAGTGGGTTTAGTGAGCTGGAGGGATGGAGGATGGAGTGTGGAAGGGATGTATCAGTGAAGCAGGTGTGTGGGAGGGAAGAGGTCAACGAGGGGTGTTGACCGTTTTAAATAATAAAACAGGGTTGGGTTGGATGGGCTTAAGGAGGGTGATTGGGCCTGGTGTAAAAAAGGGGTGTGGCTGGGCTTGTGTTTATGCGTGGATTGGATTTGGTTTGGTTTCTTTAAGCTAAAAAAAAATCACAAGGACCATACATGTAATACTGAAATTCAAGGGGGCTGTTTTGGCACTTTTCCAAATTTGTCATGAGGGTGATTCATGCCACATATGAATGCCCAGGGACCAAATCTGCCAAATTCCAAACTACAGGGACCAAACTTGCAAATTTTCCAAACTCTTCACCCAAGGATTAATATTGACTTCTTGTGATTTCCCAAGGACCAAAATTCACTTTTTACCAAGATATATTTCCCAGGGACCAAATCTGTCAATTTTGAAACTCCAGGGACTAAATTTGTAAATTCTCAAAACTTTTGAAATTTTTCACCAAAGGACTAAATATGACAACTTATGATTTCAAAAGGACCTTTGGTGACTTTTCTTTTAAAGTAAGTGCTCAGGGACTATTTTTGCCAATTTTTGAAAGTTGGGGAACTGAAACTGCCAATTATGCAAACTTTGTACGTTTTTCAACAGTTTTTACTCATTTTGCATCTAAAACATATAAAACACAATTTTAGAATATAACACAATTTTAGAATAAAACACATTTTGCATCTAAAACATATAAAACACAATTTTAGAATATTTTCAGTATTTTGATGCCTTTTTGAGTGCTTTTAAATGTTTTGCAGCTCAGATTTGACCAGAAATGATGAGTGTTTGAGCACTCATCAATCCCCCACACTAAACTATTGCTAGTCCCTAGCAATCTTCTGAGAAAACATAATTGATAACGCTCAAATTTAACATATTTTTAGTCGCGTTATTGTTTGATTTATGAGTGGAAATTGGTTATATTTGTATATATTTGTTACTTAATCGTGGAAAAGTGTTTATACATGCAAATATAGCCAAAAGCAGGCAAAAATGATTAAAAGATGAAGAAATGAAGTGGACATGCATTTTTGGAGAGTTTCAAGAGGATCAAGGAAGAAAGAAACGTTGCATGAATAAAAGGATTTGATAAAGACAAGTTCACTACACGAAATTATCAAGGAAATATCAAGTTCTAATGGACAAAGTCATGCCACGAAGAAAAATATTGCATGCAACGTAAAACGACGAAGAAAAGACAAAGAAATATGTTCAGACTAAATCCAACCGATCGGTTGCAAACCGCAACCGGATCGGCTGGAAACATGCCAGAATTGACCATCCGATCGGATGGAGAGAAACCGATCGGTTGGTGATAACTGAAGTTACAAGTTTTGCATTAATTGGCGAATTTATTCCCCATAATCATGTGTGGCTGATCATTTCTGCTTATTTACTGAGGAGGGACGTTTTTACTTGAAGCATAAGTGTCATTAAGCTATATAATGAGTACTTAGGGCCTAGAGATACTTGTACCACCATTATCTAACTTAGTATTACACCAAATCTTGTTAGCTTATCTTATATTGCCTGAAAGTTTACTAAGTGTTTTAAAAACGTCCAGAACGTGTTGAGTTAGAGTCTCAAGCATTGGTTCGAGTGTGGAGTTGTTTACTTACATTGGTGAGCAATTGGAGGAGTGTGGTTGCTATAGTTCCACAAGTTTACTCATTGTAATTTTCAAGACTAGGTACACCTTGATACTTATAATGAACAATTGTTACTTTAAGTTTTGTGAAAGTTTTCTTATTTACTTGTGTTTTAATATGATTGCTATGGAGTAATTTGTGATATACTTGTGTATATGATGTGATTGGTTATTGGAGTATTATTTTATGAAAAAGGTGATGCATGAAAACATATCTATTTTTATGAGTTTGTTGATATAACATCTTTTCTTGCTTAATTTGTCGGTAAAAACAATTTCTTGAAAAATAGGTCCGAAAGGATTTTCAACTTGTTTTTATTCCAAAATATTAATGCACCAAATTAGTATGGAATAGGATGCTTGAGAACCATCTTATTTACTTATTAAAATAGATTTGAGACGATTTCATCACGAAAAAGGACCGAAAGGATTCGTAGGAATTCATAAAAAAATAATTGATTTTCTAAACAACCATGTGTTTATAGGATTGTCATACTCATTTGATATGTCCGAAAGGAGTCATTTAGGTGATAGAATTCTTAATAGTAGTGAAAACATGACATACATCATTGATTGTATAACTACTCATTTTTAGTTGCGCATCATAACAAGTTTTACACCAAACTTCGTACTCAAATTGTTACGATACTCCTAATTACCAATCAAGGAATTATGCACAAGTATATGTTTAGTTTTTATTGAGTTTCTTTTAAATTAATATTTTACATAAATTTGGATTGACAACCCTTATTTAACGAACGTTTTCTTTATTACTAAAACCGCCAAATCTCTTGGGACGATCTTGACTTACCCACCTTTATTACACCGGACGAGTATACTTGCTCGTATGTGCTAGATGATAATCGGATAATTTGTGTTTATAAATTTTAAAACTTGTATTAATAAAACGCACATAAAGTTTTTGGCGCCGCTGCCGGGGATTTGATTAATTTTCTTAGTTTTTAGTAATTAAATTGTTTGTGATTTGTGAAATTTTAAAATTTTTAGAGTAAAAAGTAAAAAAAAAAAAAAAAAAAAAAAAAAAAAAAAAAAAAAATTGTTTTTTGACCAACCGAATCGGATGGGTAACCATCCGATCGGTTGGTGGTCTCGGTAAAATTATTGGATTCTGTTTTTTAGTAATTAATTTCTATTTTTCTGTTTTTAGTTAAATAGTTTTAATAATTATATAATTAATGTTAGTTTTTAATAGTTTTAAGTTGCAATTATCAGTCATTTTAATGTTTTAGAAGTTTTAATTTCAATTAATGATTTAGTAATTCTTAAAGACACCTTAGTTAATGCTTTTATTGTTTTTAATCTCATAATTAAAGTTTTATTAAATATTAGTTTTATATAAAATAAAAATAAATTAGTGTAAAACTCCAACCGATTCGGTTGCGGCTTCCTGATGCGTGGGAATCGCACCTTGCTTTACCTCTCGAGGGATCTCGAGAAGCTTACAACCCCCACCAGGCAGTGTACCTGATCGTTGTAGTATAGTATAGTGACAAGTACCGGGGGATTGATCGTTCAGCTTAGGAATAGTGTCGCTAGGATTAGAAAACCTAATTAATAGTTCTAGAAGTGAAAGATGATTATTTTTGTATTTTTATATTTTTATGAAAGCAAGTAAAATCTCGGGTTTTGGAAGAGTGGGCGGAATTAGTTGCTATTTAACTAACCCAAGGCTATTATATAATTAAAATAAAATACTAAAAATGAAATTAAACTAAATTAAACTAAGGTTGTGAGCAGTGGTTGGAGAAATTGTGTTTACTTAGACTTCATTACTCCCTAGATATCTTTTACATGTTAATTACTTGTTACACTTGTATGGATGACGGATTGTATTCCTTAATAACATTCGTGGGGTGGCATACATAACTCCCCAACTCTATGAGCTCTTATCTCCTCCTACACCATGACCCAGCACAACTATAGGGATTGTAAACAGTGGCTCATGCATTAAATACAACCAATAAAGACGTTTAAGCATGTTACCATTTGGAGATCTGCCAGTTTTCTTAAGCCTAACATATAATATCATTCATCCAAAACAAGAATAGACAAGTAATCAACACATAATCAACATCTAGGTTTAATTAGATCTAAGCAAACACAAAAGAAATCTAGCCTAGCATAGTAGAATTGAGACAAGAACAAGATATAAACAACCAACACATAGACATATTGATTGAATTGAAAGTATACTTATCTCAATTACAATGCAAGGTCTCAAGGGTTTTGAACCCTTGAAAAACCTGTAAAAGAGGCACCAAAATCGTCTTTAGGGTTTCACCAAAACTTCTCTCTTTTAATGAAAAAACTAGAAAACTATATATAGGAAAAACAGGCTGACGGCGTCAAGAGTTACTTCTGACGCCGTCACCTCGCCGCCATATACTTCCTCGGACGGCCTTGATCCACTTATGACGGCCTATGTGACGCCGTCACCACCCACGGTATTTAATTCTTGCCACTTTGACGCCGTCATAAAGCCTTCTAACGCCGTCACCACCTACGGTGTTTAATTCTTCATGTCTGACGCCGTCAAGATGGTGGTCTTGACGCCGTCACCTTGTATCTTCAGCATGGAAATTTGGTAATTTGCCGTTTTCTTCACTTTTATGCTCCAAAAACGTCCAAAATGGCTTCTTTTCCAGAATTCACTCTCCAAACACCTAAAATCACAAAAGGAACGATTTAGGAAAATATTTGATCAAATAAAGTCGGATTCGGGCTTAAATGACCCCCTAAAAACGGATCATTTTTCGCCTCATCATATACCCTTACACTTGAGATTTGCTTGTCCTCAAGCAAATGAGCTTTTATTCTACTCAAAAGACAAGTTAGGGGTCATTTAACACTAATATAAAAGTAATTACAACAAATAATCATTCCACTAAAGACCAATAGACAAGCACGGAGGTCATACACAAGCACCTCACAAATAGTGTTTAGATACTCACATCTCTCGGGTGTAATAAAGTAATATAACATTATGGAAATGGAAGATATCTCTCACTACCTGTCATAGCAAAATAGATTACCATAGGCTTGGGAAAGGATCAAACCTCCACCACATGGCGTAAGCACCTAGGATAAACTATCAAAGAGGTCTTTTAAAAGGTTATAATGTTAGGTGTAGGGGATATGGAAAACACGGTTTTGTTGGATAAACGGATATTTTACTGGTGGCGAGTTAACAATCTTGGTTAATTACATGTACAAGATGGCGTTGCTAAGCCAAGACTAGACTCGACTTAAGCTAATAATTGAAAAATAACAAAAACATAAAATGAACATAGAATGAAAACGGGATGGTAGTCCGTATGTTTTTCTTTTCTTTTTTTTTTCTTTTCTATTTTTTTTTCTTTTTCTTAATTTTTCGATCTTTTTTTTTTTTTTTTTTTTTTTTTATTTATTTTTTTTGTGCATACACTCTTACCCTACCATCCAAAATAACACATCATAGGGGTATGAGCAATCCCCTTACACTTGAATCTTTACAAACTTTACATTAAACTAATCTAATGACTCGAATTAAGAAAATCAAAACACTTGGAGTACTTTTAAGATTAACGTACATATGGGGGTAATAATATGATGTTCTTCCCCATTACTCCATAAAACAAGTACTTACCCATGAGTCCCAATCGTCCCAAAACAATATGTACAAGGATATGACTCGACTTAGCAACCATGTAACCAATTAGAAAGTTAACTTAGGGTTTAACAAATAACAATAATGCACTAAAAATGAGCGCATACACGGAAGGCTAAGGCGATTTGGGTGTACATTTAAGTGGGGTGTAACAAATTCTTCCTTTAAGTAAAATGCTTAAAGTTAGAAACGAAAAGATAGGCTCGGAGGGGTGTACTAGGGGTATCGTGTACTAAAAATGAGTACAACGCTAATGGTGTGGGAAAAATTAGTTGACTTAACTAGCCAAGTAATATGACTTAAATGGTCAAGTAATTATAATACGGGTTTAACACAAGGGTGATCCTAATGCCTCTTATCATGTAGTAAATCCTACCACACGAATGTAGTCTCACTAGCGGTCTCGGGATGCATCACTAACGCAAGTTCTAGAATCTTAATGCTACCGGTACACTCATAAGTACCAATAATAAATGCTTTTCCTATCAAAACTAAAGGCGAACCTCACATTTTTGGGTGGAAAATTTTTCTGAATATACGGTTATGTGCTAGTCATACAACCTCCTATCCATGAGACACTTGCTATGGCTAAAGTTTCACTCCTAAATGTTGTAAAAAAATTTAAATTTGGCGCTAAAATTACACTAACAAGTATTTCTCATAGTTTTATTACACATCTACTATCAAACAAAACAAACTCAAGCGAAAGTGCATATGTAAGGTATCATCTTTTTACCCTCCCCTTACACTTAGGATGAACATTGTCCCCAATGTTCAAGTAAAGAATGTAAAAGTTAAGAAGTAAAGAGAATGAAATCAAATACTCCCCTGATTCGCTCGGTATGGATTATAGGTTGGCCAGGTTAAATCTTCCTCCAAGAAAATGAACAATCAAAGCTTCCCTTCCAGAATATAAATCATCTTCTTGTCGTAAATAACCTGTAAATCCTGACAACAATAGACAAGGCAACCTCGCGTAAAATCGGCGGCATCCTATATAAGTTACTAAATCCTAGAAAACAAAGTAAGATATAATGCTTGTGGAATGAAATTTGCAGATTTCCTGGAGATTATAAAACTTAATAATTCACAAAAACCATAAGACTCCGTTAGAAAAACAAAACCGGTAAAATTTCCAGATTTTAACTCCTGACGCCGTCAAGAGCAATACCCTGACGCCGTCAGAATGGACCTGCAGAAATTCTTATGTCAAGTTTCTAGAAAATTTCTGGAAAAACTTTGTCCTACTTCCTGGAAAATCCTGTAAAACTTCATTATGACTCGATACAAGCATTTGACTCTAACAAATATGAATATACATGTTCATTAAATATTGTGGAGAATCATGATCGGTTTGTTTCTTAAAAACATATTTGGGGTTTTCCCTTACACTTATCTTTTGCAAAAATACCTTTAGGTTGAAGTTAAGACTAGGCCAAACAACATAACAAAGTATTTCCACATTTTAGTAGAGAAACATGATCAACCAACAATAAAAATAAAACATGCATACGGAAGCAAATAACAATCAAACAAATAAAATCACACAAAACATGGGTTGCCTCCCAAGAAGCGCTTTTCTTTATTTACGAGTCTTGTAGCTAGACTCAAAGTCGTGGGTTACTACGTGACTTCATCATCAAACATCACATCCTCCTCATTAATCATTTCATTGTTATTTTCTTGGTAATGTTTTACACGTTGTATGTTAACCGTGAATTCCCTACCCTCATCATCAACTAGCACTACTGCTCCAAATTTAGAGGAATTCTTCACCGTGAACGGCCCATACCATCTAGACTTAAGTTTTCCCGGAAATAATCTCAACCGAGAATTGTATAATAGGACCTTGTCTCCATCTGAAAATTCTTTGGGTTTCTTAATCCTTTGATCATGCCATCTTTTAGCTCTCTCTTTATATGTGATGGAGGATTCGTAGGCTTCTAATCTAAGCTCATCAAGCTCGTGTAATTGCAAAAACCTACTATTCCCCGCAGTTGTGTAATCTAAGTTGCATGCCTTAAGCGCCCAATAAGCCTTGTGTTCTAATTCTACCGGTAAACGACATGCCTTACCATACACCATGCGGAACGGGGTCGTTCCAATAGGTGTTTTGTAGGCAGTTCGGAATGCCCATAAGGCTTCGTCGAGTTTGAATGACCAGTCCTTTCTGTTTTGACTAACCGTTTTTTCAAGTATTCTTTTAATAGCTCTATTGGTGTTTTCGACTTGGCCATTGGTCTGTGGATGATAGGCGGTGGAGAATCGGTGGGGTACTCCATACCTCTTCATGACCTTTTCCATTTGTGCGTTGCAAAAATGTGTCCCCCTATCGCTGATGAGAGCTTTCGGAATCCCGAATCTTGCGAAAAGTTTTTTCAGGAAATGAATGACCACTCTAGCATCATTAGTCCTAAGGGCTTGTGCTTCAACCCATTTCGAAACATAGTCAATGGCGACTAAGATGTACTCGTTTCCCCCTGAGGACGGAAAGGGTCCCGTAAAGTCAATCCCCCAAACATCGAATACCTCACAAACTTGTATAAAGTTCTGAGGTGCCTCATCCCTATGTGATATATTTCCAGCCCGTTGACATGCATCACACGCTTGTACCATATCTTTTACATCACGGAAAATTGTGGGCCAATAGAATCCTGCATCGAGAATCTTTCGGGCAGTAACATTTATCCCATGATGCCCTCCGGAGGGACCGGAGTGACATTCCCTCATGATTTTTACTGCCTCATTCTCCGAAACACAACGCCTTACAATGTGGTCAGGACACCTTCGGAATAAAAATGGTTCATCCCAGAAGTAATATTTTAGCTGGGAAAAGAACCTCTTCCTCTCGTATTTAGTCAGGTGTTCAGGAACGAGCCTACATCTACTTGCGAAGTAATTGGCAAAGTCGGCGTACCATGGTTCCGAATCAAGGATAGACATTAGTTGTTCGTCAGGAAACGAATCTTTAATCTCACTTCTATCGTGTTTATCCAGGAGGTTTTCAAGACGAGATAGATGATCAGCGGCTAGATTCTCTGCCCCCCTCTTATCGCGAATCTCAACATCAAATTCTTGTAGCAACAAGATCCACCGAATCAGTCGTGGCTTGGCGTCCTGTTTCGCAAACAGATATCTAAGAGCTGAGTGGTCAGTGAAGACGACTGTCTTTGAAAGGACAAGATATTGTCGGAATTTGTCGAATGCAAACACTACGGCTAATAATTCTTTTTCGGTGGTGGAGTAGTTCTCTTGGGCGGGATTCATGGTTTTACTAGCGTAGTAAATAGGTTGGAAAAGCTTGTCACGTCGCTGACCTAATACAGCCCCGACAGCGAAGTCGCTAGCGTCACACATTATTTCAAATGGTAACTCCCAGTTGGGTGTGATCATGATTGGAGCTTGAGTGAGTTCCCTTTTTAGGAGGTCGAAAGCATCTTTGCATTCTTGGGAAAAATCGAATGGAGCATCCTTCACAAGCAATTGAGTCATTGGCCGGGCAATTTTGGAGAAGTCCTTGATGAATCTCCGATAAAATCCGGCGTGCCCCAAAAAGCTGCGTATTGCCTTAACAGTCGTGGGGTATGGTAACTTAGATATAGCTTCAACCTTAGCTTGGTCCACCTCTATCCCGTTCCCTGAAATCTTATGCCCCAACACAATCCCTTCCTTTACCATGAAATGACACTTTTCCCAGTTCAACACCAAGTTGGTTTCCTCGCAACGTTTAAGCATCTTTTCTAAATTAGCAAGACAGCGGTCGAAGGAGTTTCCGAAGACTGAAAAGTCATCCATGAATACTTCCATGCTGTCTTCCATGAGTTCGTGAAAGATTGCGGTCATGCACCGTTGGAAAGTGGCGGGGGCATTACATAGCCCAAAAGGCATCCTTTTGTAGGCAAACGTTCCATAGGGGCAAGTAAACGTGGTCTTTTCTTGGTCCTCAGGTGCTATGGGAATTTGAAAATATCCCGAGAATCCATCTAAGAAGCAATAGTACTCGTGTCCAGATAATCTTTCTAACATCTGATCAATGAATGGTAAGGGAAAGTGATCTTTCCTCGTGGCATCGTTGAGCTTTCGATAGTCAATGCATACCCGCCATCCAGTGACAGTTCTCTGGGGCACCATCTCACCCTTGTCATTTTTTACTACGGTCATTCCACCCTTTTTAGGTACAACCTGCACAGGACTGACCCATGGGCTATCCGAGATCGGGTAAATTAGTCCTGCATCCAAAAGTTTGATAACTTCTTTCTTCACTACTTCCTTAATGTTAGGGTTCACTCGCCTCTGGGGTTGCACAGTGGGTTTATAATCTTCCTTCATAAGAATCTTATGTGTGCAAAAAGTTGAGTCAATCCCCTTAATGTCGGCCACACTCCATGCGAGTACCCCCTTGTATTTCTTCAGGACCTCTAAGAGTTTAACTTTTTGTTCCTTTTCCAAGGAAGAGTTTATGATTACCGGGAGTTGGTTACCTCCCTGAAGAAAGGCATACTCCAAATGATTAGGGAGCTCTTTAAGATCAACGTCAGGGGGCTCGATAATAGAAGGTTTAAGCTTGTTCTCGGGCTTTCGGAGCTCGAGATGCTCCGTTGCCTCTTGTCTGGGGTAGAAGGAGACTGCATTAACCTCCTCCGTCTTTTCCACCTCTAGCAAAGGCAGAAAACTCTCGTCCCGTAGCCAGCCTTCATCGATTTGTTCATCGATGCAATCATCAATGACATCTGTGAGCTCATCTACTTCCCCGATAAAGTAGAGCCGGTTGGATGCTTCGAGGGAGAGGTCCATAGAATCCTTAATGTCGAAGGTTGTGCTATCGTCTCCTACTCGCAAGGTCAATTTGCCATCGTAGACATCGATGACTGCACGAGCGGTAGCAAGAAATGG
This sequence comes from Artemisia argyi, assembly GCA_030686995.1. NCBI lineage: Eukaryota > Viridiplantae > Streptophyta > Magnoliopsida > Asterales > Asteraceae > Artemisia > Artemisia argyi. Next base: position 7,660,114 of record CM060696.1, read on the forward strand.
TCTACCTAAAATGATAGGTACCACGTCGTCCTCCTCCATATCCAGAATTACAAAGTCGACCGGGAATTTGAATTTCCCAACCTTGACTAGCACGTTCTCACATATCCCTTCGGGGTACTTGACTGATCTATCGGCTAGTTGGATGTTCATACGGGTAGGCTTCAATCCGGAATATCCTAGTTTACGGAACATAGAGAGAGGCATGAGATTGATACTTGCTCCCAAATCGGAAAGAGCATTCTTGATTGATAGAGGTCCTATAGAGCACGGCAAGGTGAAGCTGCCTGGATCGTCTACCTTCTTTGGTAGCCCTCGATGGGTCACCACTGAGCATTCTTCCCCCAGGGTTACAAGACCCTCGAGCTTCTTCCTGTTAGCGAGCAGCTTTTTGAAGTATGTGCTATACTTTGGCATGTGATAGCAAGCATCCAGGAGAGGTATGGTGACAACTGAGTCTTTTAGGTATGACAAGAACCTCTTGTTATCATTCTCAGTTTTCTGGTTCCTTAGTCGGGATGGGTATGGAATTCTCACAGGTGGGTTAGGAAGGGCTGATGGGGAGGGGGTTGTCACGGGTGGTTGGTCCGGGGTGCCAATGCCGACATCCTGCTCCTCCTCCCCAGGTTTGTCTGAATCGAGTGTGACGGGGGATGAGTTTGGGTAAGGAGGGTCCTTTGTTGTCGTTCCGGCCCGTGTGGTTATCGCGAGCATGGGATCTTTTCTTCTTTCTAACGGTGGTTGGAGGTTATCTAGGGCTGAGTTAAGCTTGCTGAAAAATTCTCCGACATCCTCCTGCTGTTCGTCGAAAAGCTCGTTAAGCCCTTTCATTTGCAAGTATTTTTCTTGAGTGAAGTGACCAAGGTCATCTTCGAAATTGCTCCTGATCTTGAATTCAGGGCCTCCCTCCCCTTCTCTTTTCCTCACCAGATTTCCCCAGAGGGTATAATCATCATTTTGGTAGAAAGGTAAAAGGGAGGGATCAGCATAAATGTCTCCTCCTGACAAGCACGCATGTTCAGTTGTGGCTGCTCCTCCGCATTCCTCCACCTCATGCGGACCTCCACAGTAATCGCAGATCAAGTAAGGGTTTGACAGCATTTTAGGTGGTTGCGATCCAGCTAAGCAATCCATTCTTTTGTGAACTTTGCTTAATCGATCCGAGGTGGTTTCAGAAATGCCGATAGTCGACTCAGGTTCATCCCAAGTGTCATCCTGGTCTTGGGCATATTCTTCAATCCTGTCCCATCCTTCCTCGGCACTAAGATTGGCCAATCTTCCTTTCCTAGATTGGTTGATTCCGTTCCGGTCATTAGAGGAAATATTTTCGTAAAAGATTTGGACCAAGAGCCAAAGTTCAATGCCATGATGTGGAACTTGTCTTATTAAATCTTTGAATCTAGTCCACGCTTTATGGAAGGGTTCATCCTTCCCCTTTCGGAAACGAAGGATCCTATCCCTAAATGCTGAGGTTTTTCCAGGTGGAAAGAACTTCTCATAGAACTTGGATATGAGTTGCTCCCATGTGAAAACAGATTCGGAAGGGAGTTTGTTATACCATTCTTGGGCTTTTTCGTATAAGGTGAAAGGGAAGAATCGTAGTCGGGATGTGTTTCTAGTAGCCCCACCCGTATGGATGGTGTCCACTATTTTCAGGAAGTCCTTGATGTGTTGGATTGGATTTTCCTCATCAAGTCCGTGGAACTTACACACACTTTTGACAAGCCAAATATCATTTGCATGCAAGACCTCGTTGGTATGTTCGTTTGGATAAACAATGGCATTGGAAAACCCACGAGGAGTTGGTGAAGAGTAATCCTTGAGACGCTCAGGAGGAGGTATTATAGGAGTATTCGTCTCATTGTAGGAGCTCGGGGTTGTGATGTGATTTTCTGAATTTTCTTCAGAGAGAGGTGCATCAAAGTCAATAGCAATGCTGGATGGTTCAGGTGTTAAGTGAGTTCGTCTTAACCTACACATTTCTCTTTCGGGTTCTGCATAAGGCAAGACGAGGTCTTTAGTGGTGCTACGACTCCTAGTGATCCTAAGGTTGGAGAATTCGTTGGTTGCCATGATGGTGGATGGTGAAGAGTTACGAACAAAGGCACGAAGAAATAAGATAGACTAAAGAAGACCTAAAAATAAAAATAAAAATCTTACTAGAAAGGAATCTAGCAAGTAGACCTAATAAAAAGAAATTCTAACCTAGACAATAACTATTCCCCGGGCTGCGGCGCCAAAAACTTGATGCGTGGGAATAGCACCTTGCTTTACCTCTCGAGGGATCTCGAGAAGCTTACAACCCCCACCAGGCAGTGTACCTGATCGTTGTAGTATAGTATAGTGACAAGTACCGGGGGATTGATCGTTCAGCTTAGGAATAGTGTCGCTAGGATTAGAAAACCTAATTAATAGTTCTAGAGGTGAAAGATGATTATTTTTGTATTTTTATATTTTTATGAAAGCAAGTAAAATCTCGGGTTTTGGAAGAGTGGGCGGAATTAGTTGCTATTCAACTAACCCAAGGCTATTATATAATTAAAATAAAATACTAAAAATGAAATTAAACTAAATTAAACTAAGGTTGTGAGCAGTGGTTGGAGAAATTGTGTTTACTTAGACTTCATTACTCCCTAGATATCTTTTACATGTTAATTACTTGTTACACTTGTATGGATGACGGATTGTATTCCTTAATACCATTCGTGGGGTGGCATACATAACTCCCCAACTCTATGAGCTCTTATCTTCTCCTACACCATGACCCAGCACAACTATAGGGATTGTAAACAGTGGCTCATGCATTAAATACAACCAATAAAGACCTAGTACGCCTCGGTTCATGTTTCTTAAGACGTTCAAGCATGTTACCATTTGGAGATCTGCCAGTTTTCTTAAGCCTAACATATAATATCATTCATCCAAAACAAGAATAGATAAGTAATCAACACATAATCAACATCTAGGTTTCATTAGATCTAAGCAAACACAAAAGAAATCTAGCCTAGCATAGTAGAATTGAGACAAGAACAAGATATAAACAACCAACACATAGACATATTGATTGAATTGAAAGTATACTTATCTCAATTACAATGCAAGGTCTCAAGGGTTTGGAACCCTTGAAAAACCTGTAAAAGAGGCACCAAAATCGTCTTTAGGGTTTCACCAAAACTTCTCTCTTTTAATGAAAAAACTAGAAAACTATATATAGGAAAAACAGGCTGACGGCGTCAAGAGTTACTTCTGACGCCGTCACCTCGCCGCCATATACTTCCTCGGACGGCCTTGATCCACTTATGACAGCCTATGTGACGCCGTCACCACCCACGGTATTTAATTCTTGCCACTTTGACGCCGTCATAAAGCCTTCTGACGCCGTCACCACCTACGGTGTTTAATTCTTCATGTATGACGCCATCAAGATGGTGGTCTTGACGCCGTCACCTTGTATCTTCAGCATGGAAATTTGGTACTTTGCCGTTTTCTTCACTTTTATGCTCCAAAAACGTCCAAAATGGCTTCTTTTCCAGAATTCACTCTCCAAACACCTAAAATCACAAAAGGAACGATTTAGGGCAATATTTGATCAAATAAAGTCGGATTCGGGCTTAAATGACCCCCTAAAAACGGATCATTTTTCGCCTCATCAGTTCCAACCGATCGGTTGGAGGTGGTCATTTGTGCCAACCGATTCGGATGGGATACAAACCGATTGGTTGGGCATCTCGGTAAAATTTTAAACATTTTTAATTTTTAGTTTATTTTCTATTCTTAGTGTTTTATTTAGTTAATTTACTTGTTCTTATTTCATATTAAGGGTTTATTTGATTATAACTAACCCTCATGCTAATGATTTGGATTTTTCTTTATGGTTATGTTATAGTTAGTAAGTGCTTAAGTTGAAATGGAGAGTTTGAGCCAAATTTCTGCGTATTTGAAAGACTTGGTGGATATGTTCAAGGATTCCGGTGATTCCTTGGAAAAGTTGGAGAGTATGTTGGAAAAAGCAAAGTTGGATTTAGAAGGAGAAGAAGTTGTTGGTGACAATGTTTCCTTTTTGCCACATGAAATATGTTATCCAAAGAAGGAGAAGGAGAGCAAAGTTGTTGTTTTCACTAGAGCACCACCTAAGAAATATGATGCTCCACACATTAGGTATTCTACACCTTGTGCGGTGGAAGGAGTTAAAGCGTGGGATGCGGAATTGAATATGGAATATGGAGACAATTACATTTAGGAAGAAATGCTTGACAAACTTGGTTTTGTTAGGCTTGATTATGGAAGTTATGGTAAGAAGGAAGTGAAAGGAGTTAGAGTGAATATTCATGGTCACATCTTTAAAGTTGATTTTGTTGTTTTGGAGTATACTAATGAAGATGAATTGGAAGTGATTTTTGGTAGAGATTTTTTAGTGAATACCAAGTGTAGTTTGGATTTTGCACTTGGGGAGTTGAAAATTAACATAAGTGATTTGGAAGAAGGGAAGAGTGTGAATGATATGCTTGTTGATATTTGTGAAGGAATGGAAATGATGAAAGAAGGAAAGGATGAAGTTTGTAAGATGGGTAAAGCTAACCGAAACAAAACACCATTGAACAAATTAACCCAACCTTCCACCCAAAAAGAAAACAAATCATAATCATCCAAAACACCACCCAATTTACCAAAAAGTACCAAACCTTTAACCAAAGAGCAAAAACAAGCTATTTTGGAAAATCTTGAAGCAAAAATTAGTGAATTGATGGAAAACAAACCGGTCATTGAAGTGTTGTGGAATTATATGGAGTATAGGAAGAAGTTAGATGGAGTTATGTTGGCAAAGTCTAAGTTGGAGGATAATAGTTTTGATGAAGTAGAGGAGAGAAGGATAATTGAGAATGGGCTCCCAAAGAAAATGAATGATCCCGGAAATTTTGTTTTACCGGTTAAAATTAATGGGACAACTCCTTTATATGCATTAGCCGATACGGGTTCTAGTGTGAGTATTATGCCTTATCCATTGTATCATAAGTTAGGATTAAGAGACCCTACACCTAACAATTCTAAATTCACTATGGCGGATAATTAGAAGTACTCAAGAATGGGAGATTACAAGTTAGGAAGAAGTTCGGATTGATTGGAAAACGTTTAGGATGGATTGAGGATGAATATGGTTTGCAGAAAACTCCAACCGAATCGGTTGGACGCATCGGAAAAATTTTTGATAATTTTTGAAAATGTGTTTTCTAGTTTCTAAATTGATTGGTATTAGTTCTTATACTTATATACTAACCTAATTTGAGATTTCTTTCTGGGAAATGTTGCAAGATTGGGACGAAATCCGATTGTTAACAAGTATTTGAAAAGGAACGAGAGGAAGAGGATTACTTTCAGTTTGAAACCGGAGTCTAATGAGAATGTCAAGTTATCATGTGCAAAACAAAGATGAGAAGAATACGTATAGAGAACGTCTTTCAAAACTTCAAGAGAGGAAGATTGCTAAGCCTAGGTTGATTGATTGGGAATTGCTTGAGGAGTATGAATGTGAGGATCAATTGAGGAGCATGATGACTATGGTTTATGTGTATCCTGGAGATGGAGATAGGTTTGAAGATTATTCTTGGGAAAGAGCTTTTAGTATTCGTGAAGATGTTTACAAGGAATGGTGTTTGGAGTTCTTTTCTACGTTCTACTTTGATAGAAAGGTAAATGATGTTCTTGGAGATGTTTGTGTTTGGTTTAGATTGTGTGGTCGCGAACATGCTTTATCTTTGCCAAAATTTGCAGTTGCACTTGGTTTGTATGAGGAGAGTGAGATTCAACATAGGTTGTTTGGACCACATTTTGTGAGTTTAGCTAGAGGTAATGATCAATACACGGGTATTGATGAATATTGGAATAGAATTGGTGATCCAACTTGTCTTAGGAGAAATTCTTCTAGGATTAGGAATCCATTGTTGAAGGTTTTACAAAAGTTGATTTCTTGGGGATTGATACATAGGAGCGGTGGACAAGACAAATGTAGTCAACCGGGCCTATGGGTGATGAAGTTGACGGAGGAAGACAAGAATGGGAATGTGGCATGGATTATTGCCGAGTATCTTTCGAAGAGAGCACCGGGGATTAAGAAACAAAGTGATGTTTGTGGAGGTCATTATGTGACCATGTTGGCTAAAAATCTTGGGTATTTTAATGATGATGAGTTGAGGAAGTGTAGAGTGAGACTGGAGAGTGAGATATGGGATGCTTTTAGTTTTGGGAAAGCATTGGATAGGATTAACAAGACTTTGGGACCTTGGGTCGAACCAAGTGTGGGGGCACAATCCGGAGCTTATGCGGGAGCGCCTTCACAACCTCAAATGGGGAGTTTTCCGGGTAATACCCAAAGTGGTTTTGATTCAGGATGGGGTGATTGGAACCGTGAATTAAATGCTATTGAGTGTAGGGATGTTTGGAGAGATTCAATGCAAATGAGGAATGACTACAACTATGATTATTCCATGCCTATGATCCAACATTTGGCACGAGATGCCAATTATGAGGTACCTCCCTACAACCCACCAAATGTTCCACCATACCCTTTACTGTATTCTCCATTTCCTGGACCATACCCCTATCCTTATCCTGGTTATTCACCATTTCCCGAGCCATATCCTCCATACGGTAGACTTCCCGAGTATGGTAGTTCAGGTGTTAATGTGGGTGGACCAAGTTTTAATCTTGGAGGATCGAGTTATGATGTTGGAGGTTCGTCATCTAGAGCTGGAAAGAAGAAGAGACGAGTGGTGGACGAGGACGATGAAGAAGATGTTGATGAGGATGAAGAGGAAAGCGAGGCCGAGTTCATTTGTTCCGATGTGAGTTATTGATGGTGACGTTTGATCACATGGATTATGGTTGGTTTTAAAAACAATTATGTGTCGAACAATTTCTATTTCTATTATCTTTAACTATTTCTAGTAGGATTTATAACGTAACGTAATTTTCTATTTATTTGGTTTAGATATGTTTTTGTTTGTATTTGTTTGGTTGTTTCGTATATTTTGCAGTTTTCTTGCAGGAGTTTTATTACGCAAGCATATAGTTGATCAACGTTTGGAGTTGGTAAACTCATTTGCTTATTATGATTAAATATGCATGTTGCGTATTTAACTCCGGTATTTTCTAAATTTTTCTATTTCCTTTACTTTGATGTTATTTTTTTTTTTACATTGAGGACAATGCAAAACTTAAGTGTGGGGGAAGGAAGAAAATAGAAAAATTGCATAATTTTTAAATTTTTGTTTTAGAGTCGTGAACTTTAGTAACTAGTATTAGTTCGCCCTTCATATTTTAGTTAAAATAAGGTTGATTTCATAGTATATAATAATGATATTTTTGGAGAATAAATTCAAGTTTAAAAGAGCAATTTGTCTCGGAATTGATAACATTTGCTAGCACAATCTTATACCCTTATTACTTTAAATTGTGAGGATTAGTTTTTTTTTTTTTTTTTTTTTTTTTGTTTTTTTTTTTTTTTGTTTTTTTTTATGAGAATAGTATTTCTTATACTATTTACATATTTCATGATGAGTGTGCCGATGGTTGTGTTAATTCTAGAACTTGTACTTGTTATGCATTACGGTTAAAATCATTTTCGAATGATAAGGATATATTCATATGATAAGAGGCAAACTTAGGAATAAAACCAAATGGCCATCCATTTACAAAATAATTTTTGCTAACCACATTGGTTAGTTAACCTCGTATTTGGAACCCATTTGTTAGCGTTCATCTTTAGTGCTAGATACCCTTAGTTTCACCCTTTGAGCCATCCTTTTCATTTTGTTTAATCCAGAAAAATACAAACATATTTTACACCTTAAACCTTAGCCTAACCCTTATCAAAGTCTAAATGGTGGATTGCTAGTTGCTTGGTTATTTGTTAGTTTTTGATGATTATTAGTTTGCCACACTTCACAATTCATGTGTGTGCCATTCCAACAAGATGAAGGATGCATACTTCTTATTTGTATTTTTTGTGGTGTATGCTTATGCGAAGTGTGGGGGAGGTGATATGAAAAAAAAAAAACAAAAAAAAAAAAAAAAAAAAAAAAAGAGAATAAGTCATCGCAACTATAAGGTGACAAATATAACCAATGTGTTATATTATTATGAATAAAGAAAGTCATGAGATATGTTGTTAGCCGATGTGCTAAGTTTGAAGAACATTTTTATGGTGAATCGATGTATCAACATGTGGAAGTTCGAAGAGGAGAAAGATAGTAACTATTATCATTTTTGGGTTTGTGGATTATTTGAGATTAGCAACTATGAGACTTAGACTTTGATTTTATTTTTTCTTTTAAAACCAATTTCATAAATATTCCCATGCCTTATCCTTACCTTTTTGACTTAGTGTAATTATTTTGCACGAAAGTTTATAAAACCCTTAGCCTTAACATTACAACCCGAATAAAAGACCTCTTTGATGAATTATTCTATTGTTTTGATACCTGTACAAGCCTATGGTAAGAAACATAAATCATGACTGTGCAATGAGTGATCTATTAATTGTTACACATATTGAGTGATGAGTGAATTTCAAATTATTTTCGTGAGGTGTTTAGAATTGTTATCAAGCTCTTTATTTACTTGATTGAGTTCAAATAAGATATTTGCACTATTGTCATTGAATTCAATTTTCTTTTGATTAAGACTTGCTCGAGGGCGAGCAAAGCTCAAGTGTGGGGGATTTGATAACGCTCAAATTTAACATATTTTTAGTCGCGTTATTGTTTGATTTATGAGTGGAAATTGGTCATATTTGTATATATTTGTTACTTAATCGTGGAAAAGTGTTTATACATGCAAATATAGCCAAAAGCATGTAAAAATGATTAAAAGATGAAGAAATGAAGTGGACATGCATTTTTGGAGAGTTTCAAGAGGATCAAGGAAGAAAGAAATGTTGCATGAATAAAAGGATTTGATAAAGACAAGTTCACTACACGAAATTATCAGGAAATATCAAGTTCTAATGGACAAAGTCATGCCACGAAGAAAAATATTGCATGCAACGTAAAACGACGAAGAAAAGACAAAGAAACATGTTCAGACTAAATCCAACTGATCGGTTGCAAACCGCAACCGGATCGGCTGGAAACATGCCAGAATTGACCATCCGATCGGATGGAGAGAAACCGATCGGTTGGTGATAACTGAAGTTACAAGTTTTGCATTAATTGGCGAATTTACTCCCTATAATCATGTGTGGCTGATCATTTCTGCTTATTTACTGAGGAGGGATGTTTTTACTTGAAGCATAAGTGTCATTAAGCTATATAATGAGCACTTAGGGCCTAGAGATACTTGTACCACCATTATCTAACTTAGTATTACACCAAATCTTGTTAGCTTATCTTATATTGCCTGAAAGTTTACTAAGTATTGTAAAAACGTCCAGAACGTGTTGAGTAAGAGTCTCAAGCATTGGTTCGAGTGTGGAGTTGTTTACTTACATTGGTGAGCAATTGGAGGAGTGTGGTTGCTATAGTTCCACAAGTTTACTCATTGTAATTTTCAAGACTAGGTACACCTTGATACTTATAATGAACAATTGTTACTTTAAGTTTTATGAAAGTTTTCTTATTTACTTGTGTTTTAATATGATTGCTATGGAGTAATTTGTGATATACTTGTGTATATGATGTGATTGGTTATTGGAGTATTATTTTATGAAAAAGGTGATGCATGAAAACATATCTATTTGTATGAGTTTGTTGATATAACATCTTTTCTTGCTTAATTTGTCGGTAAAAACAATTTCTTGAAAAATAGGTCCGAAAGGATTTTCAACTTGTTTTTATTCCAAAATATTAATTCACCATATTAGTATGGAATAGGATGCTTGACAACCATCTTATTTACTTATTAAAATAGATTTGAGACGATTTCATCACGAAAAAGGACCGAAAGGATTCGTAGGAATTCATAAGAAAAGAATTGATTTTCTAAACAACCATGTGTTTATAGGATTGTCATACTAATTTGATATGTCCGAAAGGAGTCATTTAGGTGATAGAATTCTTAGTAGTAGTGAAAACATGACATACATCATAGATTGTATAACTACTCATTTTTAGTTGCGCATCATAACAAGTTTTACACCAAACTTCGTACTCAAATTGATACGATACTCCTAATTACCAATCAAGGAATTATGCACAAGTATATGTTTAGTTTTTATTGAGTTTCTTTTAAATTAAGATTTTACATAAATTTGGATTGACAACCCTTATTTAACAAACGTTTTCTTTATTACTAGCCAAATCCCTTGGGACGATCTCGACTTACCCACCTTTATTACACCGGACGAGTATACTTGCTCGTATGTGCTAGATAATAATCGGATAATTCGTGTTTATAAATTTTAAAACTTGTATTAATAAAACGCACATCAATAATGGATTTGAATCTCTTTACCAAAAGCCATTACTTCTGGAGTAGCCAAATGTTTCAGTTCAAGTAAGAACTATGGTACACTGATAACCATGTGATTTTGAGCAAACCACCAGCTGTAACGGATTTGATTTGTCTTTACCAGAAGTCGTTTGCTTCTGGACTAGCCAACTCTTGATGGAATTCAGCCATCATCTTGGTGAGTTGATTACCAATTATGATTTTCCACTGCCTTTACCACAAGCCATAACCTTGCAGGCTAGCCAACTCTTTACTTTTTAGGATATGGAGAGTTGAATACCATACAATTTTGGGTAAATTGTCAGCCATAAACGGATTTGATATATCTTTACCAAGAGCCGTTTGCTCCTGGATTAGCCAATCCTTCTGTCGTATAGACATGGCAGACTGATAACCACAAAAAAATTGAAGCTCAAGTGAAAAAATTTTAAAATTTTTGCCAAAAACGGGAGTACTAGATGGTAAAATGTGATCAAATTCGCTAGAATTCCCCGCCCCCCACACTTAGAATTGAATATTGTCCTCAATATTCAAAGTCCCGGCTATTATGCCGACTCTTTGAACGTAAAAAGGCAACATTACAAGCTAAATGTGGAAACACCATTTTTCACTTTATTTTATTGATTATATATACATGGTAACACAGCAGGGGCACTCCCCCACACTTAGGGTGAAAACCCCATATACATGCTACTGTTTTTGTTTATCGAGTCGCTAGCTTGACTCGTCCCCGAATTCATTTGTTCTTGGGGAAGCATGATGTTGAAGAGAGAATCTCCATCGGACTTTTGATGAGTGCTCAAACACTCATCATTTTTGGTCAAATCTGAACTGCAAAACATACATAAACACTTAGTAATGCATCAAAATACTAAAAATATTTCAAAATTGTGTTTTATATGTTTTAGATGCAAAATGAGTAAAAACAAATGAAAAACGTACAAAGTTTGCATAAATGGCAGTTTCAGTCCCCCAACTTTCAAAAATTGGCAAAAATAGTCCCTGAGCACGTATTTTAAAAGAAAAGTCACCAAAGGTCCTTTTGAAATCATAAATTGTCATATTTAGTCCTTTGGTGAAAAATTTAAAAGTTTTGAGAATTTACAAGTTTGGTCCCTGAACTTCATAATTTGGCAGAATTGGTCCTTGGTGGAATATTTTGGATGAAAAGTCAACATTGGTCTTTGGGAATTTACAAATTGTAAACATTGGTCCTTGAAATGAAAGTTTGAAGAATATACACTTTTGGTCCTTCAAGTTTCAACATTTGACAATTTCAGTCCCTAGGGAGTTTAAATTGGAAAATTAGCTTTTATGGTCCTTTGGTAAATGGAACTTGGCAATTATGGCCCCTTGGATAACTTTGAACAGTTGGCAAAATTCACCCTTCGATTTTCAGCAAGTTACACTTTTGGTCCTTGGGTTTATTTTACCACTACATACCAAATGGACTATATTTACTTGACATTAAACCCAATCCACCCAAAACAATAATCCACCCAAGCCCATGAATACCCCTTAGCCCAACTCACCACAGCCCATCCTACACTAAAAATAAAACACAACTGTTTTTTATTATCTCACCCTAGGTCAAAATTGGTCAAACCTCCCTTCCCCCTCCACTTGGATACCTGCTACTCCAACACCATCATCACATCTACACTGCTTTCCCCACACTCCAACCCTTCCATACTCACTTTCCACCACTAACCACCAAAGCCCTTCCCCCTGCCAAAAGCAAAAAGCCAAGAGCCAAACTACAACTAGCAAAGTCACCTTCTCGCCAAAACAAAATTAAGGGCTGAGATCGAATTTAACATCATCAATGGTTGGGATTTGCTGAAGAGAAGCACAGGAACAAGACCAATGTGAAACCCTAGCTTATATTTTTAGTATAAATAGAACAATTTGTAGCCAATTTTGGCAGTAGATTTTAGGGTGAAAGTAGATTTAGTGTAATGTAGTTTTAATTAATCCTTATCTTTTTTAGTTTTATTTTTACTAATGTACTCCCCTCTTTGAATTTAATGCAATTTCAGTTCTTCATTTAGTATTTCCCAACTGCTTATTCAAATTTGCTTAATTCCATTGTGTATTTGCCTTCAGCTTATCCATTGCTTATCCTGCCTTGTTTACTGCCTAAAATAACTTAGTTTAGATTGTTATTAATTAGTTGTAAGTTAAATGTCAGTTGGTGTAAGCTTTGCATAGAATAGATAAAGTTAGCATGAAGTTGCTTATTCTAGTTAACCTATTAAATCTGCTTGTTTAGTTCTTGATTCTGCTTTGTCAGTAGTACTAGATTTAAGTTAAGTTTGTATTTTCAAATAATTTAGTTCTTAGCAGGCCTTGATAGTGGAAGTTTTTACAATCACCCCTTAAAGGGGTGTTTGGTTCAGTGAGTTCTCAGATGACTCATGGTGTGTCAATGTCTAAGTTTGGTTGATGAGTGTGTAAATACTCATCATTTTTAGTCAAATCTGAGCTGCAAAACGATCAAAAACACTCAAAAACGCACCAAAATGCGATGAAAATCCCAAAGATCGTATTTTATATGTTTCTGATGCAAAACGAGTGAAAACAAACGAAAAACGAACCAAATTTGCATAAATGGCAGTTTCAGTCCTCCAACTTTCAAAGTTTTACAAAACTAGTCCCTGGTCAGTCATTTTCAAAGAAAAGTCAACCAAAGCTCTTTAAAAGTTAAAATGAATCACAAATGATCTTTGGGTAAAACGTTTTGGAAAATTACACAATTGGTCCCTGTACTTTGGCCAATTCACAGTTTTAGTCCCCGGGGTTTCAAATGTGAAAATTTGTATTCTTGGTCCTTTGATTTCTCTAACTTGACAGGATTGGTCCTTTGTAGAGGTTTGAAATGATGGCAGAAAAGGTCCCTCAAAAATTCAGTAAAATACACTTTTGGTCCTTGTGATAAAACCCTTACAACCAAACTGACCCAAAGGTATTATTGATCCCAAAAAAAAAAAAGACTTATCAGCCCATTCTTTAAATACAACCCACCCTTGGCCCAAGTTATAACCAACCTAACCTAGCCTAGCCCATCTCCCTCTAACCCTAAACCTTTAATATAACATTCACCTCCTTCTTCCCATTCAGTCAAACAGAATAAATAAATAACTCATTCCCCCCCCCCCCCCCCCCGTGACCTGCTTCCAGCCAAACACAACCATCACCATCCTTCCCATCACCCTCAAATGCAACCCCCAATCCCACTACCTTCCTCCAATCTCATACCTACCACGCCCCGTCATCAATCCACAACTCATTTGGGCGCCAATACAAGAATCAAGGGCTGATATCTCCTAGCTCGAATCAATGGCTGAGATAAAGACCAACACAAGAAGACAACACAAAGAGAAGAAATGAAGACCAAACCCTAGATTGATTGGAATATAAATAGATGATGTTGTAGCCCATGAGGAGGCAGTCTAATTTTAGTTTTTTTTAACAGTCTTGTAGTAGGTTTTATTTTAAAATTTTAGTCTTATTAAAAATTTTATGTGATCTTTATTTTGAAAGTAATGCAATTTTCAGTTCAATCTTTTTAGCTTTTTTTTATATATAACTGTTTTATTTTAAACTGCTTACCCATTCCTTGCTTATTACTACTGATAATTTTCCGATTCATGTAAAACTTGTTTAGTATACCTAGCTTTGTGTATGAAGTGTTTTCAAAACAGTGGCCTAGAAGTCTGTTTTTCGGTAAAAAGCTCCAACAGACACCCCATATGGGGATGTTTGGCACAAGTGGTTTGAAACAGCCCTTAAGTGATTAGAATCCCAATTTCTGCTTATAAAAGAGTGTTTGGCATAATAAGATCCTAGGGAGCTTAATTACTTTGGTAGTGTAGAATACGTATAACAGTTTCAGTTCTAGTTTTTTAATAATTTCTGAGTTGAATTTAATGCTTTTACCTCATAGCTTAGCTTAAGATTGGATTCCTTAATTTTCATGTTTTCAAAATTAGGTACGTAGCTCATAAGTGATATCTTGGCATTTAGGCATTTGTAGTTGTGGTTTGTGTTTCATTGTGTTTTTTAGTGTTTATTTAACATCTGTTATTATGACACTTTTCGGCGATTTTCAAAAGGTTCACCCGTCAAACACCCCCTGCTGCATCAGCAGCCTACACCCAATAGCAGCCTAATGCCCAGTTGTTAATTTCTTTAAGCTTAAATTTATGTTGTTCCATTAGTGTTTATTTAAGATTCCCTAGTAAGCCCTTTTGCTTGTTTCCCCTAGTTTTAGCTTTTCATTGCTTATGAGTAGCTTGTTAGTAGCCTGCTAAGGACCCGTTCACCTGTTGCATCAGCAGCCCAGCCTCCAAACATGCCCCATCAGACCTGTTTTTACCCCTTTGCAGCCCTCAGATTACTTAGCTTAGGATTTGATTTTGATGCTTTTTGTGATTAATTGCTGCTTATACTTTCCCCCTTAGCTTATTTAAGTTTTCCGTAAGCATCTCTTTTGCATTTTCCCCCTAGAGTAGCTTTAGTGATTTGGCGTTAATGTATTTTGAGCATTATTTTGTTGGCCTGCTAGTTGTCGTATCTGTTGTTATATGAAACTGAGTTTCTTTGTATTTTCTGTTTGACCTTGCATGGGCATTTGGATTACATAAATTGCTGTGATTATGGAATACTCATTTTCGCCATAACAGTTGCTTATGTGGGCTTGTTTTGAGCTCATAAGTTAAAAGGCTTAAAGCGTAGATTTGCTTGTTTGTGTGATAAACCAAGACAGTTGCAAAAATCTGAATCTGATTTGATTTTATAATTTGGACTAGAAATTTGTTCAAGCTTTTGAAATCTGTTTTCCTAAGATGCATTTGAGTTTGTGTGTTGTGTGAAAAAGGAAACTGAAAACTCAAAAGGAAAGAAAAGTTGAAAGAAAAAAAATGTACTTGCAAAAAGTAAAGAGGCAGGGTCGAACCTTAGACCTTTTGGTTACACACAGCCTCAACACAAACACCATTACCAACTGCACCTTTGGAACTTTTCTTATTTTGTTTCCTTGATTAAATTCTTTATGGTAGTGTTTCCTTTTAATGCCTTTCTGGCTTATTTATCTGTCATAGCTTATTTCAGCTTATTTAGAATAGCTTTTTCCAAATCAAAATTTTTATTGGACTTGAAATAGTGTAAAATGATTTCCATAAAAATTTTAGATTTTTCTCAGTGCTAAATTTTTTATTAGAATTTAATTTAGATAAAATAGTTTTTAAATTATAATAAATAGAATTTTTATTGAAAAATTAATTTCCTTTTTTCAAAAATTTTCTTTTGTCTTTTAGAACGTTAGAAAAGTATTTGTAAACCCGTAGGACGTTTTGAACTTAAAATTGGCATTTTATTTTGTGCTCTCGCATTATTTTTAAATAACGTTCGCGTTTGTAATTTAGTTTACGTTTTTAGGATTCCCGATAACTAATTATGATTTACTGTAGTGTTTTAGGTTTTTCCTAGTTTGTTAGTTGCCTTAGGTTAATTTACTTTTACTCTCGTTCGTTAATTTTTCAAATTCGTTAACTTAACGTATCGCAAAACAAAATAACCTTTCCAATCATACAAGATTTTAATCCAAATCTCATTCGAAGCTTTCCATTCACACCTCGTTGGGGTACGACCCGGGAAATCACTTCCCGGTCTCACAATTTGAATATCACTTTCACGAGTTTTGCGAGGTAATCGTTTTCCTAAACGGTTTACTCGTATTACTTCACGTTTATTATTCAAATTTGCTTAATTCCATTGTGTATTTGCCTTCAGCTTATCCATTGCTTATCCTGCCTTGTTTACTGCCTAAAATAACTTAGTTTAGATTGTTATTAATTAGTTGTAAGTAAAATGTCAGTTGGTGTAAGCTTTGCATAGAATAGATAAAGTTAGCTTGAAATTGCTTATTCTAGTTAACCTATTAAATCTGCTTGTTTAGTTCTTGATTCTGCTTTGTCAGTAGTACTAGATTTAAGTTAAATTTGTATTTTCAAATAATTTAGTTCTTAGCAGGCCTTGATAGTGGAAGTTTTCATAATCACCCCTTAAAGGGGTGTTTGGTTCAGTGAGTTCTCAGATGACTCATGGTGTGTCAATGTCTAAGTTTGGTCTAGACAACACTTCTTAGGATCATAGAGGATAATTACCACATCAAAGTAAGTCCTTGTTCATTCAAAGTCAACATCGTCTCTTAAATCTTACTTTTGCATATACAGTAGTGAATTTGAGTTGCATTAGGTAGTATATAGTGGCACAAGTAAGTAAATTAGCTTAATTTCATTTCATATTGGCTTATAACATCATAACAGGTCACTATCTTTCAGTAAAAATTCATTTTAGTCAACTGTAACCAAAATTGAAAAAGTCAAAAGTGTCTGATGCGTGGGAATCGCACCTTGCTTTACCTCTCGAGGGATCTCGCGAGGCTTACAACCCCCACCAGGCAGTGTACCTGATCGTTGTAGTATAGTATAGTGACAAGTACCGGGGGATTGATCGTTCAGCTTAGGAATAGTGTCGCTAGGATTAGAAAGCCTAATTAAAAGTTCTAGATATGAAAGATGATTATTTTTGTGTTTTTTTATATTTTATGAAAGCAAGTAAAATCTCGGGTTTTGAAGGAGTGGGCGGAATTAGTTGTTATTTAACTAACCCAAAACTATATTATAACTAAATTAAACTAATGAAAATGAAATTATACTAATATTAAACTAAGGTTGTGAGCAGTATTTGGAGAAATTGTGTTTACTTAGACTTCATTACTCCCTAGATATCTTTTACATGTCAATTACTTGTTACACTTGTATGGATGACGGATTGTATTCCTTAATACCATTCGTGGGGTGGCATACATAACTCCCCAACTCTATGAGCTCTTATCTCCTCCTACACCATGACCCAGCACAACTATAGGGATTGTAAACAGTGGCTCATGCATTAAATACAACCAATAAAGAACTAATACGCCTCGGTTCATGTTTCTTAAGACGTTCAAGCATGTTACGATTTGGAGATCTGCCAGTTTTCTTAAGCCTAACATATAATATCATTCATCCAAGAACAAGAATAGACAAGTAATCAACATCTAGGTTTCATTAGATCTAAGCAAACACAAAGGAAATCTAGCCTAGCATAGTAGAATTAAGATAAGAACAAAAGATAAACAACCAACACATAGACATATTGATTGAATTAAGCGTATACTTATCTCAATTACAATGCAAGGTCTCAAGGGTTTGGAACCCTTGAAAAACCTGTAAAAGAGGCACCAAAATCGTCTTTAGGGTTTCACCAAAACTTCTCTCTTTTTAATGAAAAAAAACTAAAAAACTATATATAAGAAAATCGTCCTGACGGCGTCAAGAGTAAAATCTGACGCCGTCATATACTTCCTCGGACGCCCTAGATCCACTTTTGACGGCCTATGTGACGCCGTCACCACCTACGGTAAATTAATCTTGGCCACTTTGACGCCGTCACTTCTCCATCTGACGCCGTCACCAGCTACGGTAAAATATTCTTCATGTCTGACGCCGTCAAGACGCAAGTCTTGACGCCGTCACCTTGTGTTTCCAGCTTGGATTTTTGGTACTTTGTCGTTTTCTTCACTTTATGCTCCAAAAACGTCCAAAATAGCCTCTTTTCCAGAATTCACTCTCCAAACACCTAAAATCACAAAAGGAACGATTTAGGGCAATATTTGATCAAATAAAGTCGGATTCGGGCTTAAATGACCCCCTAAAAACGGATCATTTTTCGCCTCATCATATACCCTTACACTTGAGATTTGCTTGTCCTCAAGCAAATGAGCTTTTATTCTACTCAAAAGACAAGTTAGGGGTCATTTAACACTAATATAAAAGTAATTACAACAAATAATCGTTCCACTAAAGACCAATAGACAAGCACGGAGGTCATACACAAGCACCTCACAAATAGTGTTTAGATACTCACATCTCTCGGGTGTAATAAAGTAATATAACATTATGGAAATGGAAGATATCTCTCACTACCTGTCATAACAAAATAGATTACCATAGGCTTGGGAAAGGATCAAACCTCCACCACATGGCGTAAGCACCTAGGATAAACTATCAAAGAGGTCTTTTAAAGGGTTATAACGTTAGGTGTAGGGATATGAATTACACGGTTTTGTTGGATAAAGGAAGTTTTACTGGTGGCGAGTTAACAATCTTGGTTAATTACATGTACAAGATGGCGTTGCTAAGCCAAGACTAGACTCGACTTAAGCTAATAAATGAAAAATAACAAAAACATAAAATGAACATAGAATGAAAACGGGATGGTAGTCCGTATGTTTTTTTCTCTTTTTTTTCTTTTTCTATTTTTTTTTTCTTTTTCTTGATTTTTTCGATTTTTTTTTTTTTTTTTTTTTTTTTTTTTTTTTTTTTTTTTGCATACACTCTTACCCTACCATCCAAAATAATACATCATAGGGGTATGAGCAATCCCCTTACACTTGAATCTTTACATACTTTACATTAAACTATTCTAATGACTCGAATTAAGAAAATCAAAACACTTGGAGCACTTTTAAGATTAATGCACATATGGGGGTAATAATATTATGTTCTTCCCCATTACTCCATAAAATAAGTACTTACCCATAAGTCCCAATCGTACCAAAACAATACAAGGATATGACTCGACTTAGCAACCATGTAATCAATTAGAAAGTTAACTTAGGGTTTAACAAATAACAATAATGCACTAAAAATGAGCGCATACACGGAAGGCTAAGGCGATTTGGGTGTACATTTAAGTGGGGTGTAACAAATTCTTCCTTTAAGTAAGATGCTTAAAGTTAGAAACGAAAAGATAGGCTCGGAGGGGTGTACTAGGGGTATCGTATACTAAAAATGAGTACAACGCTAAGGGTGTGGGAAAAATTAGTTGACTTAACTAGCCAAGTAATATGACTTAAATGGTCAAGTAATTATAATACGGGTTTAACACAAGGGTGATCCTAATGCCTCTTATCATGTAGTAAATCCTACCACACGAATGTAGTCTCACTAGCGGTCTCGGGATGCATCACTAACGCAAGTTCTAGAATCTAAATGCTACCGGTACACTCATAAGCACCAATAATAAATGCTTTTCCTATCAAATCTAAAGGCGAACCTCACATTTTTGGGTGGAAAATTTTTCTGAATATACGGTTATGTGCTAGTCATACAACCTCCTATCCATGAGACGCTTGCTATGGCTAAAGTTTCACTCCTAAATGTTGTAAAAAATTTTAAATTTGGCGCTAAAATTACACTAACAAGTATTTCTCATAGTTTTATTACTCATCTACTATCAAACAAAACAAACTCAAGCGAAAGTGCATATGTAAGGTATCATCTTTTTACCCTCCCCTTACACTTAGGATGAACATTGTCCCCAATGTTCAAGTAAAGAATGTAAAAGTGAAAAAGTAAAGAGAATGAAATCAAATACTCCCCTGATTCGCTCGGTATGGATTTTAGGTTGGCCAGATTAAGTCTTCCTCCAAGAAAATGAACAATCAAAGCTCCCCTTCCAGAATATAAATCATCTTCTTGTCATAAATAACCTGTAAATCCTGACAAAAGTAGACAAGGCAACCTCGCGTAAAATCGGCGGCATCCTATATAAGTTACTAAATCCTAGAAAACAAAGTAAGATATAATGCTTGTGGAATGAAGTTTGCAGATTTCCTGGAGATTATAAAACTTAATAATTCACAAAAACCATAAGACTCCGTTAGAAAAACAAAACGGGTAAAATTTCCAGATTTTTTGACTCCTGACGCCGTCAAGAGCAATTCCTTGACGCCGTCAAAATGGACCTGCAGAAATCTTTATGTTAAGTTTCCGGAAAATTTCTGGAAAAACCTTGTCCTACTTCCTGGAAAATCCTGCAAAACTTCATTATGACTCAATACAAGCATTTGACTCTAACAAATACGAATATACATGTCCATTAAATATTGTGGAAAATCATGATCGGGTTGTTTCTTAAAAACATATTTGGGGTTTCCCCTTACACTTATCTTTTGCAAAAATACCTTTAGGTTGAAGTTAAGACTAGGCCAAACAACATAATAAAGTATTTCCACATTTTAATTGAGAAACATGATCAACCAACAATAAAAATAAAACATGCATACGGAAGCAAATAACAATCAAACAATTAAAATCACACAAAACATGGGTTGCCTCCCAAGAAGCGCTTTTCTTTATTTACGAGTCTTGTAGCTAGACTCAAAGTCGTGGGTTACTACGTGATCTCATCATTTGAAATGATGTACCCCATATAATTTCGATCATTACTGTTATGGTGGTAGTGCCTCAATCTATCAATACTCGCAATCACCTTCCCACCTAATTTGCTCCTCAAGTTAGCTACCCCATCTTGGCTCAATCCTTCGATGGTGAATGGCCCATACCACCAAGGACTCGGTTTATCGGGTGGTATTGTTGTTTCTGAGTGTCTCAAGAGTACTAAGTTCCCTTCCTCAAACGGTGTATGATTGCTTTCGCATTGAGTGTGTTTGAGTTCTATCGGAACCTTATTGCTTTTTCTCCTTTCATCCTTAGCTTTCTTATAACTTTTGATTCTTGCCTCCCATGCAAGAATTTTATTCTGAACACGAATGGGTGTTGCGCCAATGTTGTTTTTAATCATTCTCCAACTCATATTCTCATGTCCACTTCGCGGAGTCATGTGGAAGCTAATCTTTCTCTTTCCAGATTTAAGCTCAATCTTCCTATCTTCATACTTAATGACAGCCCTAGCGGTGGTGAGGAATGGTGCCCCAAGGATTATCGGCATGCATCCATCCCCTTTATCATCAATGATCATAAAATCAACGGGGTACATGAACCCTGCCACATTAACTAATACATCTTCTGCGATTCCTAGGGGGTATACGTACGAGTGTCTAACAAGAGATAGCCTAACACGAGTAGGTGCTGGCATTTTCGATGTCAGTTGGATGTAAATAGTCAAGGGCATAAGATTTACTTCCGATCCTTGGTCGGCGAAAGCACTAAGATGTTTCAAGTCCCCGATGCTTGTTGGTATTTCAAAATTTCCACATGCCACCTGCTTAGTAGCCACTTTCTGTACCAATAATCTCTCGACCACTGATCCTCCAATAAGCGTATCATACTCATCTTCCACTTCTTTCTCCTTCTCGTGAACCTATTCGGAGGATTGGTTACGCCTATCACCCTTAATCCAATTTGTTATGGTGCTTTCGTTTATGTCATGTTTCAGGTAGTAGCTCAAAGGTTGGGACTCAGGCGATTTTTCTAAGGTCTGTTTAGCAGGAGTTTTTACCTTCTCATTATCTTTATGGACAATGGTGATGGAGTTAACAAATTGGGTGGTGGGAGTGGCACTTTCTTTCCTTAGCAGTATTCGTTCGGGGGTTTTCTGACTGGCATACTCCTCCAATAGACTCAACGTCTCATTCATTTTCTCCTGCATCTCCTCCTTTTTGCTTATAAACTGCTTCTTCGAATCTAGCAAGCCGATCAGAGTGGGTCGCCATATATTCTCTCATCCTAGCCTCAAATTCCGAGCTAAGTTCCTTGGGAGGGGAACAAGGTGGAGTGCACCTCTGAAAAGTCTCGACATGTTCTCTAGAGGGTGATTCAGATAATGGTACCGAGGTTGATCTTGAGACAGAATTGACCGTGGCTTGTCTAGGACTTAAGGGTCTCCTTTGCCTTTCCTCAAAATAGTCAACTTTTGCCTCAATTTTGCATAAGAGTTCCTCGGGGATTTCGGTGGTCCCTCCAGATGCCGAGACTGCATTGATGGCTGCTTCCACCGTATGTTTAAACTCCCAAATCTCATTGTTATCGACATCGAGCTCTTCTATAATTGCCCATGACTCCTCAGCATCCTTATCACGCAATTTTCCTCCCGCGGCCCTGTCGATAGTGCGCTTAGTGTGATAATCAACATGGTCGTAGAAAATCTGAACTAATAACCAAAGGTTTATGCCATGATGAGGGATCTTGTGGAGGAGATCCTTAAAACGGGCCCAAGCCTCGTAGAAAGGTTCACCCCGCTGTTGCTCAAACATCAAAATGTCCCTTCTAAGCATTGCAGTCTTTTCCGGCGGAAAGAATTGGGTAAGGAAACGATTGGCGAGATCGTCCCATGTGGTGATGGATCCCACGGGGAAACGCTCAAGCCATTGACTAGCTTGATCTCGTAGAGAGAATGGGAATAGGCGTAATCGGGTTGTCTCTCTAGTCTCAACACCTGGGTCTATGGAATCTACGATTTTGAGGAAGTCCTTAAGGTGTTGGTTTGGATCTTCGGAACGAAGTCCATGGAATGCACATCCGCTTTGCACCAACCGGATGGTGTCGGATCGCAAGGGGGTCACATTGGCTCCGGTGAGCTCAATGGTGTTTCGGTAGCCTTGGTGGCTAGGTCGGGAATATTCTCCTAAGGTTCGGGGGCCTAAGGGGTTCTAAAGGTGGGTTTTGTTGTGGTGGGATGATGGGTTCAAATATGTTACCACCTTCCATGATGTCGGATGGTAAAGAGTTACGAACAAAGGCATGAAGAAATAAGATAGACTAAAGAAGACCTAAAAATAAAAATAAAAATCTTACTAGAAAGGAATCTAGCAAGTAGACCTAATAAAAAGAAATCCTAACCTAGACAATAACTATTCCCCGGGCTGCGGCGCCAAAAACTTGATGCGTGGGAATCGCACCTTGCTTTACCTCTCGAGGGATCTCGCGAGGCTTACAACCCCCACCAGGCAGTGTACCTGATCGTTGTAGTATAGTATAGTGACAAGTACCGGGGGATTGATCGTTCAGCTTAGGAATAGTGTCGCTAGGATTAGAAAGCCTAATTAAAAGTTCTAGATATGAAAGATGATTATTTTTGTGTTTTTTTATATTTTATGAAAGCAAGTAAAATCTCGGGTTTTGAAGGAGTGGGCGGAATTAGTTGTTATTCAACTAACCCAAAACTATATTAGAACTAAATTAAACTAATGAAAATGAAATTATACTAATATTAAACTAAGGTTGTGAGCAGTATTTGGAGAAATTGTGTTTACTTAGACTTCATTACTCCCTAGATATCTTTTACATGTCAATTACTTGTTACACTTGTATGGATGACGGATTGTATTCCTTAATACCATTCGTGGGGTGGCATACATAACTCCCCAACTCTATGAGCTCTTATCTCCTCCTACACCATGACCCAGCACAACTATAGGGATTGTAAACAGTGGCTCATGCATTAAATACAACCAATAAAGACCTAGTACGCCTCGGTTCATGTTTCTTAAGACGTTCAAGCATGTTACCATTTGGAGATCTGCCAGTTTTCTTAAGCCTAACATATAATATCATTCATCCAAGAACAAGAATAGACAAGTAATCAACACATAATCAACATCTAGGTTTCATTAGATCTAAGCAAACACAAAGGAAATCTAGCCTAGCATAGTAGAATTAAGATAAGAACAAAAGATAAACAACCAACACATAGACATATTGATTGAATTAAGAGTATACTTATCTCAATTACAATGCAAGGTCTCAAGGGTTTGGAACCCTTGAAAAACCTGTAAAAGAGGCACCAAAATCGTCTTTAGGGTTTCACCAAAACTTCTCTCTTTTTAATGAAAAAAACTAAAAAACTATATATAAGAAAATCGTCCTGACGGCGTCAAGAGTAAAGTCTGACGCCGTCACCTCGCCGCCATATACTTCCTCGGACGCCCTAGATCCACTTGTGACGGCCTATGTGACGCCGTCACCACCTACGGTAAATTAATCTTGGCCACTTTGACGCCGTCACTTCTCCATCTGACGCCGTCACCAGCTACGGTAAAATATTCTTCATGTCTGACGCCGTCAAGACGCAAGTCTTGACGCCGTCACCTTGTGTTTCCAGCTTGGATTTTTGGTACTTTGTCGTTTTCTTCACTTTATGCTCCAAAAACGTCCAAAATAGCCTCTTTTCCAGAATTCACTCTCCAAACACCTAAAATCACAAAAGGAACGATTTAGGGCAATATTTGATCAAATAAAGTCGGATTCGGGCTTAAATGACCCCCTAAAAACGGATCATTTTTTGCCTCATCAGTGTCCCTTTTTGCAGAAAACCAGATCTTGGGATTGCATTTATGAGTTTTGTGATTGGTTTCAACCTTTGGAATTTGTACCATTTAGAATACCCCAGCTGAGCTTTAAAAATCCACCCTCATCTCGTTTTTTAGAATATTATTGGTGGCTTTTTGGAGGGCTTAAACAGGGCTGTAGGCCACTATTTTCCCTGCACCCAGGTTTTTGCTAGATTTCATTTGACCATGAGTTGGTCAAATCTTGGCCCAAGGTTTTGATTTGTGTTGATTTAGAAAGACTGTCAGGTGGCAATTAGGATTTAGGAGGTAGTCTTCCCAATAGTGCTTATCTCACTGCTTAATTTAAGCATTCTTTTGGCTTATTTTTGCCTAAGGCTGCTGTTTGAACAGTTGAGCTTGTTGTTTGATTCTTATTAATTGGATTATGTTGCAGTTATTATTGTTATTTATGCTTGATGTTGCTGTTCTTACTTGTTGTTGTTTTGATGGTTCAAGCTTATGTGCCTAACTGAGCTTATTGATGTGCTTGTTCTGCTGCTACTTTTTGCTTCTTTTGATTCATGATCTGAGAGTGTTGATTTCTTGTGTGTTGTTTAATCTTGTTGTAGTTATTATCATTGTTGTTGTTTGTTGTTAAACTACTTAAGTTGTGTTAGTTTATGTTAAGTGTTAGCTTTTGTCTTTTGCTCACTTGAGGGCTGCTAATCACACCCTCAGACCTGTCCATCAGTTTCCTTTTTTAACTGTGCTTAAGATAGATTTAGGTTTGGATTTAGGTTTTCATTGATAGTTGGTAATATAGACTTAATTAGAATTAGCTTATCTAAGTTTGTAACAGCTTATAGGTGGCTTTTGATAAGCTGGCATATCCATTTTTGCCCCCTGCCTGTTGCACACTTGTTTGCTATTAGGTCTGTCCATGCAGCCATCTTCATAAGCTCATTCCAAGCCCAGTAGTGGACCCCACAAGCTGATCCTTGGCTTATTAGATAGCTCACCTGGCCAGCTTATAGGATCAAGGTTCAGTTTGGACCCCTACACCCCCCTCTGGACCCCACATTAGCCTGCACTTTGGCCATTGTGACCTGCCAAATTGGCATATTTGGCCTGAGCTTATAGCTTATTTTCTAAGCTTATTTCAAGTCCTTATAGCCTAGTTGTAATTCAACTTGTTTGGTGGAAGCATTTTGTAGCCTTTTGAGTAGCTTTTACATAGCCCAAAATCCTAATAAGCTTGTATATAAGCTGTTAAGCTCCTCAGCTTGCATTCTGCTTATTATTGATTCCCATTAAATTTGTTTTCACAAAAGTTTCTTGTAATCGGTAGTTGAATAGTTGTGTAAAAGAAAAACAAGAAAAAACCTAATTTAATTTTAGTGATAACTTCTATTTTATAGAAATTATCTTTTTAATTTCCCTTTTTAGATTATTATTAAGCAATTTCACATTTTTATATTTTTCTTAGATTTCTTTTATATTAAAATAATTTTAGGAATTTTTCTAGATTTTTCTCTTTTCATTTGCTATTTTTAATAATTAATATTAGTTTTATTAGTAGTTAATTAATATTAGATAATTAAATAGTATAAATAGTTTTTATTAAGTACTCCTATGTTTTTATATTTTTCCTAGGTTTTAAATGTCATAAATTATTTTTAGAAAAAGTTTTAGAATTTTTACTATTCATTTGCTAATTTTCTTTAATTTAATTAGCTTAATTAATATTTAAATCTTAATTAATTAATAATAAGTAGATAAAAGGTAGGAAAAATATATTTTTAGTTTTAAAATTACTTTTATATTATTTTAGAATTTTTAGAATTAAATTTTCATTTCTCTAGCTTAAATTCATAATTAGTGTATTTTTAAATATAATTAATTAGTTAATAATTAGTAATTAATTAAATAGTGTAAAAATTATTTTTCTTTTTCTAAAAATTTTCTTTTATCATTAGGATTGTAACAATGTAATTTTCATGTTCATAGGTATTTTATTTCACCAAAACTCGCGTTTTATTTCGTACGTCTACGTAGAATTAAATCAAACGAACGCGCTTTTAGACTTAGCTCACGTTTTTAGTGTATCTGATCATCAGTAATTGTTTATATAGTGTTTCTAAGTTATTTTCATTCCTCGTATCTTAGTGTAATCGTACAAATCACTCAAACCCCTTTTCTATCCAAATTCACCCGATCACAAACCCGTTTTGATTACCATCACACCTCGTCGGGACATAACGACCCGGGGAATACACTATACTTCACGGATATTGACTCCTAAGCTGTTTGACTTGGTTGACCATTTACCTGGTCAATTAGGTTGACTGTTTGGAGCCAATCAAATTTTGGCGCCGTTGCCGGGGAGGTTGTGCGCGTTATTCTCTAAACGGTTTGCAGATTAGTGAATCTGGATATACACCCATTGTATATTTACCATCCTTGTGTATATTTTCATAAAAACTGTTCCCGAAAACATTTTAAAATCAGTTTTCAACGAACAAAAAAACACAAAAAGATTTTCTTTCTTATTTATATAAAATGTTTATCAAAAATCACAAAAATATCCATCTTTACCCTCCTACCTTTTTGATTCTACATTTCTTACCCTCCAAAACCATTTGATTCTTTCTATGTCTCATCCACACCTTCTTGATTGTCAATGGTGTGGTGGTCCTTATAATGGTGGTAATTGCCTCAGTTGTGTCATGATAGAGTCGGGCAACGGGTCTGTCTATAACCAGAATCCATATTCCTACCATGACACGACTGATTCATTTCATCAGCTACCACATCATGAGACTCAGCAGTTTTACTGTTGTGAGTATTGTGGTGGTTCACACTATAGTTCTGATTGTCAATCGGGAAACACGCTTGTCCATGAGCAGGTTTCTGATAACAATTATGACTACAGCACATACGACTCACAGCCACATCAGTTCAACTGTTGTGAGTACTGTGGAGGTCCTCACTTTAGCTCGGATTGTCAAATAGGGAATCCATTTCCTTGCAACAATTACGACTATTCGTTTCAAGACCCACCTCCACAGTACCAAATGATCCAAGCCACTCCTCAATACCCGCAAGACCTTTGTCTAGAGGTTCTTGAGAAATTTAAAGAACTTAAGGAGGAGTTGGCTAATATTTCGCTTCGCCATGCTCAAAGTTCTTCTTGTGCGTATTGTGGGGGTCCTCATGATGATTTTCAATGTCAACCGTATTATAAACCTGAACATTGTTCTAGTTCTAATACATCCGGTTTTGACACATCCACACCCCCACAATTTCCACTCATTCAATATTCCCGTGGGAAATCCATGGAAGAATTACTTGCAGAAGAACGAGCTGCTAGAAACGAAAATACCATGGAAGAATTACTTGTCGAGGAACAAGCAGCTATAACACGTGCCAAATTTTGTAAAGCTGCTCTTCTCGATTATGATGATGATAGTGATAATGAAGATACCCTTGATATCCTTCAATTTTATAAGGGTTCTTCAGATTCATCAGTAGTGATTCCTTCCATGGATAATCAGGGAGATAATAATGTGACGAAGTCACCAGCCGTTGATCAAATGGAAGAATCCATAACTGCTAGTCCTTCTCAACTCCCTCAGTCTACCATTATCACACCCGAGGTTCCCACTCACTTTCTGAGCATGGGGGACGAGCATCTTGACACTGTTCCTGAAAAGGAATCGGACGAATTCATAAAGTCTGGTGTTGAGAACCTTGTCCCAATCCCAAGAGAGTCACAGGGAATTCTTGAGCATATGTGTGATCTTCCTTCCCCTCTTGAGTGTTCAAATGATCATACTTTCTCAGATTTTAATGATGATTGTACATCTCATGGAGACATTGAGTATATTGAGGCATCACTCTCACAGTCTGATGCTGATCCTCTTCTTGAGGAGTTCGCCGATGAACTTACTCACATGAATCCACTTTCATCAGAAAGTGATGATGGTCTCCTCGATTTCGAAGCCGATCTGGTAGAAATTGAAAGTCTCCTATATCATGATCCACCACTCAGTTCTGATCCTAACAGTCCAATAGAGAATATTGATCACCTTGTTACCGAAACATTTAATACGACTTTCACCAACCCTCTATTTGAATTCGAATCTGAATTCACTATGATTTCTAACAATCCAATCTTTGATGAGGAGAGTGATGAGTCTATAATTGAACAAGAGTTCACAAATTCACATCATGTGAATGATTCTCTTCATGAGGAGTTCTTCGGTGAACTCACTCATCATATCATGACTCCTCCGGAGTATGATAGCCCGGGGGGAGATGCACTCAATCATGAGGATTTATAAATTCCCACCCACCCTCCTAGGATATTTTTGAGCTTAACCCTTGAAATCCAAATTCAGGCTAATGAGCCTGCTCTCGAGGAAGAAGATCTTATCATGATTTTCACCATGGTTTTCTTCCTTTTCTTCACCTATAGGGTGACTTCTCCTGTTCTTCACTCCTTCGGGAATGAAGACATTATCTTTGACCCCGGCATTTTCATGTATCATTATCTTGAGCCGGATACTTATCTCAACGGTGTGGAACTTTCACGTGCTTCAAATGTTTGTCCAAACATCTTGAATGAAAGTCCGATGGAGATTGTTTCTTCCACATCATGCTTCCCCAAGAACCAATGAATTCGGGGTCGAGTCAAGCTAGCGACTCGGTAAATAAAAATAGTAGCATGTTTATAGGGTTTTCACCCTAAGTGTGGGGGAGTTACCCCTGCTGTGGTTACAAACAAAGTGAAAAAAAAAATATATGGTATTTCCACATTTAGCTTGTAATGTTGCCCTTTTACGTTCAAAGAGTCGGCATAATAGCCGGGACTTTGAATATTGAGGAAAATATTCATTCTAAGTGTGTGTGTGTGTGTGGGGGGGGGGGTATTCTAGCGAATTTTATCACATTTTACTATCTAGTACCCCTGTTTTTGCCAAAAATTTAAAAAAAAATTCACCTGTGCTTCAAAATTTGTGTGGTTATCAGTCCGCATTGTCTAACCGACAAAAGGATTGGCTAATCCAGGAACAAACGGCTCTTGGTAAAGATATATCAAATTCGTTGACGGCTTACAATTTGCTCAAAATTGTATGGTATCTCAACTCGTCATATCCTAAAAAGTGAAAGAGTTGGCTAGCTCGCAAGATTATGGCTTGTGGTAAAGGCAGTGGAAAAACCATAATTGGTAATCAGCTCACCAAGATGTTGACTTTGTCCATCAAGAGTTGGCTAGTCCAGAAGCAAACGGCTTTTGGTAAAGACAAATCAAATCCGTTGACAGCTGGTGGTTTGCTCAAAATCACATGGTTATCAGGTGGACCATAGTTCTTACTTGAACTGATACATTTAGCTACTCCAGAAGTAATGGCTTTTGGTAAAGAGATTAAAATCCATTAAGTTTTCAAAACAGTTTATTGCTAGGGACTAGCAATAGTTTAGTGTGGGGGATTGATAAGTGCTCAAACACTCATCATTTTTGGTCAAATCTAAACTGCAAAACATACAAAAACACTCAGTAATGCATCAAAATACTAAAAATATTTCAAAATTGTGTTTTATATGTTTTAGATGCAAACTGAGTAAAAAAAGATGAAAAACGTACAAAGTTTGCATAAATAGCAGTTTTAGTCCCCCAACTTTCAAAAATTGGCAAAAATAGTCCCTAAGCACGTATTTTAAAAGAAAAGTCACCAAAGGTCCTTTTGAAATCATAAATTGTCATATTTAGTCCTTTGGTGAAAAAGTTAAAAGTTTTGAGAATTTACAATTTTGGTTCCTGAACTTCATAATTTGGCAGAATTGGTCCTTGGTGGAATATTTTGGATGAAAAGTCAAAATTGGTCTTTGGGAATTTACAAATTGTCAACATTGGTCCTTGAAATGAAAGTTTGAAGAATATACACTTTTGGTCCTTCAAGTTTCAATATTTGACAGTTTCAGTCCCTAGGGAGTTTAAATTGGAAAATTAGCTTTTATGGTCCTTTGGTAAATTGAACTTGGCAATTATGGCCCCTTGGAAAACTTTGAACAGTTGGCAAAATTCACCCTTCGATTTTCAGCAAGTTACACTTTTGGTCCTTGGGTTTATTTTACCACTACATACCAAATGGACTATATTTACTTGACATTAAACCCAATCCACCCAAAACAATAATCCACCCAAGCCCAGTGAAATACCCGGCTCATCCAAACCGCTCACCCAAACCGCTGGGGTGGCAGCGGTGTTCCCCGGCGGTTTGGGGCAAACCGCTAGCCACCCCGCAACCACTGTCACCACCCTTATATATATGCATTATTATATACTTTTAACCATTTTTTTTTAATTTTCACCCAGAAAAATCACATATGATTCGTAAAAATCACATATGATTCGTTAAAATCAAATAATATGTGATTTTTACGAATCACATGTGATTTATAAAAATCACATATGATTCGAAAAATCAAATCATATGTGATTTTTTTGGGTGGAAATTTAAAAAAAAAATCGTCAAAAAAAAAGTTCGTCGAAAGTATATAACAATGCATACCTATAGAAAGATAATTTAATCCTCATCGCGATAGTGTATTTTTTGTATCTTGAAGGTTTACCGTTTGCAAGATATGTTGTTTTTTTTTAAAAAAAATGTGAAAAATATTTTTTTTTATTAATTTAGATAAAAAAAATTGATGACTATAATTGGTTCATTGATTTTATGACAAATATAAGTTATATATTGATCTCACCGCTATGGACATATAGGAATAAGAGAAAACCTCAACGTATATTCAATATTTTTTAAAGATGCAATAAATCAATCTTGTTCATTCAATTTTTTATCAAGACAAAAAAATAAACTCACCATTTAAAAAAAAATTAAATATCTCACAAACCGTTAATCGTTACGCAAAATGAATTATATCATCGCGACGAGAATTAATTCATGTTTCTATAGACGGATACTTCGATATACTTTTGACAATTTTTTTTTGATTATTTTTAATTACGTCCAAAAAAATCACATGTGATTTGTACCATAAATCACCTGTGATTTTTTTTGACGTAACTGGAAAAAAAAAGTTCATTGAAAGTATATTTAAATGCCTGTCTAGTCAAGATTTAAAAAACAATATATATATATATATATATATATATATATATATATATATATATATATATATACTCGTTATGATGTTTTTTTTTACTTGACAATTTACCGTTTGCAAGATATTTTATTTTTAAAAAAGAGAAGGTTTTTTTTTTTTTTTTTTTTTTTTTTAATGAAAAAACAAGTGGCTAAGATTGGATCATTAAATCTTTGGCTAATTTTGGTTATACATTAATCTCAACTTATAGGAATAAGGTTACCTTTTATATAGATAACCTAGGAGTTATGTCTGAGAGCATACGGTAAGGTCACAAGATTTTGTGGTTAAAGTTTAACCAAATGAGGTGAAGCCCTCGTTAACCATACCGTGACCCAAGGTGAAGCCCTAATTAACGAGGGGTGTTATGAGGTTAACCTGGCGTTAAGGAGAGCTCGAATAATTAAAAAAAGGAAAAAAAAATCACTTTACCCCCTCTCATTTTCACTTCTGCCCCCTAATTGAAGAGGTGTTTTTATAAATTGTTGTTTGGTTAAAGTTTGGTTATTATAACGGGTTTTTTTTGGTTAAAGTTTGGTTATAATTTGGTGGCTGATGTGTCGCTAACGTGGCAACCGGTTAAACTTTAACTTGTGTTACCTTACCGTATGCTCTAAGGTGATGATGTTAGGCTTTTGTTCTTCAACTATATATCAAGTAAAAAAATTGGGTATAACGATCTCCGTTAGGCAAAAATTTTTTTATGAGCTTTCTGAAAGATTTTAGCCTTTTATTTTGAAAAATAAAGCTCGTAGGAAAAAAAAAAAAAAAAAAAAACACTTGTTTGGCGTGGATAGTAAAAGCTTTTAGGTGCTGTTTGTTACATGGTTTTTGCGATGATGGTAAGGAATAATAGCTTCAGTGTAGTTTGGTATACATATTTAGCAATTACTACTAGTAGGGCTGTAAACGAACCGGACAAACATGAACGGAGCTCTGTTCATGTTCGTTCATTTAATTATAACCGGACAAATAAACGGACATGGATGTTTAAACGGACGAATTTTCTTGTTCATGTTCGTTTATTAAGAAAATGAATTGTTCATGTTCGTTTATGTTCATTCATTAAGACACTAAACGAACATAAACGATCGAACATAAATGAAAATAGACAAACAAACATAAACTTTATTGAATTCTTCACAATATATTATTTTATAAGTGTTTATTTGTTTAAACAAATCAATTTTTAAAATTATAAAATTAAAAGATATGATATATGAACATAAATAGATAAATAAACATAAATGAACTTTAACGAACACCTAATCGAACGTTCACGAACATAAATGAACGAACGAGACTTTTGTTCATGTTCGTTTATTTAACTAAACGAACGTAAAATATTGTTCATATTCGTTTATGTTCGTTCATTAAGACACTAAACGAACGCTAAATGAACATAAACGATCGAACATAAATGAAAATAGACAAACAAACATAAACTTTATTGAATTCTTCACAATATATTATTTTATAAGTGTTTATTTGTTTAAACAAATCAATTTTTAAAATTATAAAATTAAAAGATATGATATATGAACATAAATAGATAAATAAACATAAATGAACTTTAACGAACGCCTAATCGAACGTTCACGAACATAAATGAACGAACAAGACTTTTGTTCATGTTCATTTATTTAACTAAACGAACGTAAAATATTGTTCATGTTCGTTCATTTCATAAACGAACGAACATAAACGAACTTTTTACCAAACGGTTCATGAAGTGTTAACTGAACGTTTAGTTCGTTTGCAGCCCTAATTACTAGACAAGTACCTGTGCATAGAAACGGGATTTTATAGCGGCAGATTGTTATAGTGATTAAAAAAAGTTTATGGGTTATAAACGAAAAATAATAAAAGTTTGAGGATTTGAGGATAAAACATATGTTTTGAAACCCGTTTCGACCCGACCGGTTTCCACCGGTTGAA
Organism: Artemisia argyi; assembly: GCA_030686995.1. Lineage (NCBI taxonomy): Eukaryota > Viridiplantae > Streptophyta > Magnoliopsida > Asterales > Asteraceae > Artemisia > Artemisia argyi. The sequence goes on from CM060696.1 coordinate 7,693,784, forward strand.
CCGGTTCCTGCCGAAAAAATGGGTAAAATTAAACCGAATTTTATGTTTTCGAAACTTGTTTAGACCGGCTGGGTTTGAAGTGGCTCGGATCAACCTGGTTTTCGATATATATATATATATATATATATATATATATATATATATATATATATATATATATACTTTTTTTCTATCATTACAAATACATATAAATTTAATTTTTGTGGAAGACCAGGTTGACTCGATGGTTGAACCGATGACCCGGTGACCTGACCGGGTCAGTTAGAGACCCGGTTTTCAAAACATTGATTAAAAATCATTTAAAGTGAATGAAAATAATATGGGTTATAAACAAAAATAATAATAAAAGTTTATAGTTTTCATAAATAGTTTACATAATTTTTTCACTATTTCACTTTTCCACTTTAATAATGGTTTTCTTTTATATATAGTATAAATATTAAGGAATCGGATACAAATCTCAATCCACATTAATATGGTGGGTTTAAAAATATGATTCATTCTAACATGCCTCACTTTTTGCATCATTCTCGTTAGAGGTGAGCATAAGGTGGGATTAGGCGGTTTTATGTTAAAACTAAAACCGAATCATATATTTCGGTTTTCAAAAACTACAAACCGTTCGGTTTCGGCTTTTACTTTTTTGACATTTAATTGCTTCGATTTCGGTTGTTTTCAGTTTTTCTCAAATTAACAATCATCAAGTTTTTATCTTATATAAAGTTTACGATTCCAAATTTTCAAACAACAATTCTCAAAGAAATATCAACATTAGTATAATTTCTAACAATCCAAATTTCCGTGACAACCATACAAGAATCTAAAATATAATATCAATTCTTTGCATTTTTCCTCCACAAAGACATTCAAAGAGTGTCATTGTTTGAAAACAACGATATAATTTCAGAAAATTTATCAAATTTAAGTCTATAGATAATAAACAACAATATCGATTGTCTAGATAAAATGTTATACTTAAATATTTGAAATTAAATGTTAAATCTTTAAATTTAAATATCAAATCTCTTATATAGAAAAATTTATATAAAAATATATATAAAGGTGGGGTGGGACGGTTTTCTTCGGTTCGGTTTTTCGTTTATGAAATAAAAAAACAACCCCAAACAGTCAGTTTTTATAGAATTCAAAACCATCCGCATTTTTTTGTCTATTGGGGCGGTTTTTACACTTCGGCTTTTTCAGGTTTTTCGGTATCGGCATCAGTTAGGTTTATTGATTTTATGCCCACCTCTAAAAATTATTATCCCACCTCTAAAAATGACACATATTTTTTCAATTAGCATTTCGGCCTACTTAACCATTTTTTTCTTTAGAATACTATTCAACATTCATCATGTATAAAACATGATATCAATATTTAAATTTAAAAAACATCATCTTCAATATTATGCCCGTTAACACAAAGTCAAATTATTTGTCCAAAAAAATATTAATCAATATTAGTCATATTACTAGTAAAAAATTTATGTTGAAACTCCCGTGTGCACGATAATATAAGTATATAAATATAAAAATAATACAATTATCTTATTTAACGACCCGCACACAAAATATATGCCGTGTGAACAATTGGCGTGGAGGTGATGTTGTTGATTCTCTATTTATAAATCTAATCTTTTGTGGTAAGGGACGAATAATGTATACAACGTGCAATAGTTTTGGCGTCAGACTATTTTAGCTAGGTCGTTTACCTCAAGTCTCTGAAAACTCATTCAAGTGTTCACATCTATACGTTCAAAAAAAAAAGTGTTCACATCTATACATCATACAAGTTGTTTGTCTATACATGCATATATTAGATCCCTGATTATATTTGTCGACAATTTTAAACACGCCAACTAAAGCGTTGAATTCTTCTTCGAATTAAAAAATGACCTATCAAGTTCCATATTAGTATTAATTAATCATAAAGTCATAAGAGACAAATATGAGCTGTTTTATGCCAGCTAACATATACGAAAACGTGGAATGATCGTGATCGTTGTAATAATTAAGTAATCGTAACATGCTTCCCGGTTTGTATTCGAGTTGAAAGTTTATGTTCCTTAAATAATGCTAGTTTTTAAAGACTTTTATTATACTATTAAAATGTACTATTATCGTATTGTCTCAGTTGCATCAGTCACTCATTATAAACGTAAAAATTGTTGAGTTAATTAGATCTTTAAGAAAATAGGTTTTGCATTTTATCCCAGCTCTTGACTATTTTACTAAAGAATCTTATAAATCTTTTTATTTATCTTTTGGATTACTCATATATCCTAGTAAGACACTCATGCAAGTGTTTATTGTTTGAGACTGTGTCTTTTAAAAAGGTAGCACGAAAGCTATCTGTAGATGCAAGCATTGATCTTGAATGGTGCAATTATCAGTTTTTTCCTTTTGGGTAGAAGGTTTAATTAACTCAGTGAAATATTATATATGAAATATAACGTTTGTGTATAAAGAAAAAGAGTGGTGATGACGAATCAGATCTATAACTAACGCAAAAGCACAAACTACATGCTGAGGAGAGATGATGACCAAAACAAAACATCATATGTAAAAATGCAAGAAGTTTGAGTTTTTCTGTCAGTTTAAATATTTTTAAAAATATTAAGAGAAAACCAGTAATGTGTCATTGTTGTTACATTTGCAAAGTACTATGAATTTTTCAAACTTTAGAATGTCAAATTAATAAACCCGTCCCACTGGTTTAGGTGGAACATGAATTCATAATTATTTGATAGAGACATTTTCTTGAATATTGATAGGCCTAAGATCTTAGATTTAAGTCCTTCACAAATTATAATGGATATAGATATATTGAGGCATGCCTAAACTGACATTCGAGCCTTTACTAGGAAGCTTGTGAAAGCCCTTACGGGAAGCGTATGAATTGAAAGATACACGTTTTTGGATTACCTAGATTAAAATAAAACTATCAAATACAAAAATAAAGTTTAAATTGCAGGCACTGTCTTTGAAAATTCGAAAATAGATATGGGGTTAGAGCAAGAAACTTTGGAATTAAGTATAATCTAACGATTGAAAAGCTCTGTCTTTTTTCTTTGTTATTTCCTATGATAGTAATCATAGTATATTGCTAGCTAAGTAACGATATTGAAAAGCTTTGGAATTAAGTGAATATAAAAAGGGCCAATTAACACCTAAAAAAGTTGCATGATATCAGGTTTTTCCGGCCAATGTAAACATTTTGAAAAATGTTAGAAATGTTATATGAAAACTAGTACTCACAATAACATGGTTGATAAATATTAGCGGATGCAAATTAGCCAAATACCTACTGGTCTTTTACAAATAATAATGGATACAGATAATATTTTAGGACGTGTCTAAATCGACGAGTCGTGCCGTTGCAAGTAGCACATAAAATCATACGTTTTTGGATTAAGTTGAAATTGAAATGGCAAAAATATAATAAGTCCAAATTACTAGCGAATCTTCAGACAAGTTTTTTTTTTTTTTTTTTTTTTTTTTTTTTTTTTTTTTATTTATTTTTTTTTTTAACTAAATCTTTAGACAAGTTGAAATGGAAAAATAGCATTGTCTTTTTTTTCCTCTTTGATAATAAATATATTACTATTTTATCATTATATGTCACCATCTATTAAATTTTTATAAATTAAATGAGAAATGAATGGAAACAAACTGTCAATGTCTTGTTTTTAAACCTCAACATGCTAATCCATCTCTTGTTAAAGGTGGCTGACGTCAAATCCAAAATGATCAAATTCATTTGATGACGTAGATTTAAATTGTTAAGCTTCATTACCAATTTAAAATTAAATAACCATTTCTAGACCATCTTCTCTTCGTTATATTTCACGCAATCGTGTCACGTTCAACCCTTAAAAAAAACTCCTCATTAGCCGGTGCAACTCAAAACGAAAGCAACAAGGGAAGATTGAGAAGAGAAATATTATTATTATTATTATTATCATTATTATTATTATTATTATTATTTGAATTTAAAGAAAGATTAAAATAAAAAGACAAATATTCATGAGAATGACTAAAATTGAAGAAAAATTAATAGTTCTTCAAAAATTCCCAAAAAATACCACAAATAAGGACGTTGATAGATCAAAAAATTGCAAAGAAAGTTTATCTAAAACTGTATAGTTTTGATCTAAAAAAATGGTGAAAAAATCGTTTGTGCATTAAAATTTTGTAAATCAATTTTTTGTGCATCAAAATTCGTTTTGCATCCAACTTCTATCTAGAATATGTATCAAAATTTTTTTGTGCATCAAATATGACAAGTTAAAAATTTTATGTAGTAAAATATCGTTCTTTGTGCATTAAAAAATGTATAAAGATACAAAATTCGAAAAAAGTTTCTTTACAACTTTTTTATGCAAAAACATCCTCTATCTTCACCGATACTTATCTTTTGATCTATTCCCTTTGAATTTATTTTTATCTTTGAAGTTGTAGAGTTATTATCAAATAAGAAAAATAATAAAAATAAGAATGATAAAAAGCAATCACAATCACATATTCTAGATGTACTTATAAAAATGGATGCATTTTCATTCAAATTTTCCCTCTCCAATTAAAATGTGTGACTAGAATTACTTTTTACCATTCTCATTTTTATCATTATTATTATTATTTGAATGGCTATATTATTAAAAGAAAAAAACGCTAAGAAACTAGCAGATTACAAGGAAATAAGATTTGGGTTTTTAAGCCAATCATCCAAACTAAACGAAGCATTACATCTAGAGCGACAAAAAAAAAAAAAAAAAAAAAAAGATTGAGACACAATATCATCAAAAAACGTTGCTTTCGTTGGGATCATGTTGTCGAATATCGTCTTGTTACGGAACGTCCACAAATACCACCACATAACGTAAAAAACTCCTTCCAACATCGATTTATTCTTTGAAGGGAGACGCAAATTACACAACCAAACCACACACTGCTCATACGAATCGAACTCCCCATAAGACACATCCCACCTCCTAGAGATCAATCTAACAGTTTGACGAGCCATGCAGCAAGAGAAAAATAAATGGATGGACGTTTCGACTCCCCTATCACAGATTACACACTTGATGGAATCAATAGGGATACCTCGGCGCGAGATGTTAAATCTCGTAGGCAACGAATCAGACTTGACCTTCCAAGCAATCACGTTAACCTTAATAGGAACATACCTCACCCACCTGGTTTTATAAGCCTCAGGCATAATTTTATCATCGATCATCTGTCTAACCGACGCCACAGAAAATTCTCCAGAACCATTCAGCTTCCACATCCACCGATCAGCCATAGGCAGTAAGCTAACATCATTCATCAGCATGATTAAATTCTGGAATTGCTCTTGTTCTACACCTCTTCTCGGGCTTCTACGAAACGTGAAATCCAGACTAGGTTGTATAATTTTAGAAGCAACCGTAATATCTTTACATAATTCCAAAGCATAAATTCTCGGGAATCGCATTTTAAGGATATCACCTTCTAACCACCTTTGATCCCAGAACCTCGTCTTCTCCCCATTCCCCAGCTTGAAACACAAACAACTACGGAGATCTATACCTTTGGTAGCCAAAATATTCACTTCCTGAACAATACTCATCCAACAGGACGTGTATCTGGTATTTACCAGCCTATCCATATTGCCATCATCCCCATATATAGCCTTAATGACTCTAACCCATAACGACGAATCATGAGTATAAAATCTCCATATCCATTTAAACAACAAAGCTCTATTCAAAGCGTATAAACTAGAAACACCGAGACCTCCTTTATCCTTTGAAGCTAACACACTCTTCCAATTAACCCAAGAAGCATAATTAGAATCGAGAGGATGGCTGATTCGTTGTGTTTTGGTGTGTGCAAACAACAATTTTATCAAAATATCAACAATTTGTCGTGAGACAAATAATCGTGAAGTAATACGAGTAAACCGTTTAGGAAAACGATTACCTCACAAAACTTGTGAAAGTGATATTCAAATTGTGAGACCGGGAAGTGATTTCCCGGGTCGTACCCCAACGAGGTGTGAATGGAAAGCTTCGAATGAGATTTGGATTAAAATCTTGTATGATTGGAAAGGTTATTTGGTTTTGCGATATTTTAAACTAACGAATTTTGAAAATTAACGAACGAATGTAAAAGTAAATTGACTTAAGGCAACTAACAATCTAAGAAATACCTAAAACACTACGGGAAATCATATTTAGGTATCGGGAATCCTAAAACGTAAACTAAATTGAAAACGTAACGTTTAATTAAAGATAACGCGAGAGCGCAAAATAAAACGTGAATTATTAGCTACGCAAGTCCTACGGGTGTAAAAACTATTTTTCTACGTTCCTAGTGATGAAAGAAATTTTTAGAAAAAGGAAAATTATTTTTTTGCTTTTTTAATTTTTTATAATGAATTAAAAATTAAATAAAAGAAATAAATGATTTAAAAATATCTACGCTATTTGGAAAAATCCGAAATTTTTTTGGAAATTCTATTATCTAATAAAGAAGCTAAAAAAATATGGAGATAAGATGAGAAGTTCAAAATCAGCAGTTGATAAGCAAAATATAAGCTGAAATTTAAATAATCTAAAAGGGAAAAACAAAAGCATAATAAATGTAACACTACAGAAAACTATGACAAGAAGTAAGCAATAGCAGAGATGGAAAGGGGTGGAGTTGGTTCTGTTATACGCTGTTGGTCAGGGGTTCGATTCTCCTTGACCAACTTTTTGGCAAAACATTTAAAAAAAAAAAATTTTTTTTACACAAACTAATAAAACTCATGAAGAAAACCATTTTTTATAAGTAGAACTTTTCCAAAACACAAATAGTAAGCAGATTTAATAGGTGGAATTACAGCAGTTAACACCAAAGGTTGAATAACAAAAAAAACAACTACTGATATTTGAACAAAAAGGTAGAATAAGCTAAGCTAAAGGGGAAATAAGCAAAGGGAAACTAAGGGGTTACCTAAATAGCACTAATGAGACAAGAAAGAAGCAAATAAACCTAAGTGAAAAGCACTAAAATGAGCACTTCACTAGCATTATCTATCCTAGGCTGCAGAAAAAAATGGACAAGGGGGCTACTTTGATGGCCTAAATAGCAGTCTAACAAAAATCCTAAAAATTAAACAAAAATACTAGCTTGTAAACAAGCTGGCAATTAATCTATATATCAAATTTTAGGGCTTAGGACCTAATAATAAGGAAATTAAAATTGTTACACTAGGGGCTGTTGACCTATGCTAACTGATGCACAGGTGGTCTAAACGGGTTAAAATGGTGCAAGTTTTGGCTAAGAATCCTAAAAACCAGAAGTGAAACACTAAAACTAACCTATTAAGAGCTAAAGTGAAGCAAATAAAACACCATTTGAGCCTAATCTAAGATTCTAACCTAAGCTATATGTAAAGACAGTTAAGATAAAAAAAGGTTTGGAACCCAAGCTAAAAGACTTAAAAACTATTAGAAAATGTAAAACTTTGATCTAAAACTACCAACAATAACAAAAGAAAGCTGAATGAAGATAGAAGTTTGGTAAAAACAGTTTATTATGCTAAGAAAATGCTTGTGCCAAACACCCCTTAATAGGGATGTTACTTAATTTTTTTCTTGAAAAACAGAATGGGCATCAGAATTTGAGCTACAACTAAGCTTGATAACACCAATAAGTACTTTGAATAAGCAAAATTCTAAGAGTAAAGACTAATTACGACAGTAAGCTAGTGAAGCAATAAAACTTGAAATTTCATTAAACTTTAAGAAAGATGGTACATAATAAAACTCAGAGCCAAAAGAAAACTAAACTTAAAAATAAACCATACTTGACTGACTATTAAAAAAAACTAAAACATGACTCAGAAAACTAATACAAGACTGCCTTTTTGGGCTTACAACACTTCTTCTATTTATACTAAGAAAAACACTAGGGTTTCAAATCTTGAGCCTCTTGATGTTGTCCTTCTTGTCCACGAATCTCAGCCATCCCTTTCTTTTGAAATAATCTTGACCCTTCAATTAGAGTTGGCGCCTAAAAGGAGGTGGATTGGTGACATGGATAGTTAGGTAGGGTTTTGTGAGTAGCTATTGAAGATAGTGGGATTGGGGGTTGTGTTTGAGGGTGATGGGGAAGATGGTGATGGGGGTGTTTGTATGTTAGCAGGTTCACGGGGAGGGTTTTGGGTGAAAGAGATGGTGTTAGTTTTTTTATTTTTGTTTGACTGAATGTGGGAAGAGGAAACGTATATCATTATACAGTTAGGGTTTGGGTAATGGATTTGTAATTTCGTTTCTGGGCCAAGGGTGTTATTTGGGCCTTCGGTGTAGAGATTTAATGAGTGGGCCGGTGATGGTTGTGTATTAGTACCCACGTTAAGTTGCAAAGGACCATATTTGTACTAACTTAATTTTGAGGGTTCTTTTCTACCAACTTTTCAATTTATCACCAAGGGTTAAAATTGCCCAGTTATTAATTCCCAAGGACCATGATTTGCGAATTTTCCACTTTAAAATGCCCAGGGACCAAAACTGCCAAAATTCAAATTTGAGGGACCAATCCTATAAATTTTGAAATTTCAAAGGTTTAAGTTGAAATCTTTTGAAAACATTTTACCCAAAGATCATTTGTGATTCATTTTGATTTTTGAAGAGCAAGGGTTGACTTTTCTTTGAAAATGATTGACCAGAGACTAGTTTTGTAAAACTTTGAAAGTCGGGGGACTGAAACTGCCAAATATGCAAATTTTGTTTGTTTTCACTCGTTTTGCATCAGAAACATATAAAATACGATCTTTGGGATTTTCTTCGCATTTTGGTGCGTTTTTGAGTATTTTTGATCGTTTTGCAGCTCAGATTTGACTAAAAATGATGAGTATTTACACACTCATCAATGGCCATTAAAAAAATGACTCCGTATCGATTCAAGAGTACGAAGAACACCTAGAGGAGCTTTAAAAATGGACATATGAAAAATAGACATCGATCCTAAGACCGATTTAAGCAATGTAAGTCTACCACCAATAGATAACACTTTCATCTTCCATTTAGACAGACGATTCTTAACCCTTTGAACCACGACTTCCCAAGCCTAAATTCGAGACATAGAGCCACCCACCATCGATCCAAGATACGAAAAAGGAGTCTTAAAAGAAAGGCATCCAAGCTTTAAAGCAGCTGATTGGCTCCAAATAGTCAACCTGAATCAACCAAGTGAGTGGTCAACAAAGTAAAACTGCTGAGAGTCAATCTCCGTGGAAGTATGGGGTTTCCCCGGGTCGTTATGTCCCGACAAGGTGTGATGGTGTTCAAACGGGTTTGTGATCGGGTGAATTTGGACAGGAAAGGGTTTGTGATTGATTAAACTAAGGAATATAAGAAGAAATAGCTTAAATAAGCTATTTGGATGGTTACGTGAAAGTTAGATACTTAAAAATGTTTAAAATCTAAAAACACGTACGTTTACATTTAAAATAACGTGAACGTACAAAATAAAAAGTGAAAACTGAAATCTGAAAACCCTCAGGGGGTGGAAATGACTTTTTTACAAACCTAACGATGAAAGAAAATTTTTAGATAAATAAAATAAACTTTTACACTAATTAATTATTTAATATTACTTAAATACTATTAAATACTAATTATTAATATTTAAATAACTTAAATACAATATAATATTAACTTAATACTAGAAAAGTGAAAAATTTAATTTCTAAAATTATAAAAGGGATAATTGTTTCTAAATGTATCGAACTTGCCACCTTTTACTATGTTGTGTAATAAACTTTTTTTTTCCTATTGTGTGTATCAAACTGCCTAATCCGTTCTATTAAGTGAATGCTAACGTAATTAGGGTTTTTCCGTTAGAGTAAATTGCATAAATCGTCCTTTTCTCTAAAAAATTGCTAACGGCCGTTTAACAAAGGCAATGTTAGTCCATTTACCAACCATCATTTGCAATGTTAGTCCTTTAACAAAGGTAACGTTAGTCAATATACCATCGCCACCACCCGCCACCATCACCCACCATCGCCACCACCCACCATCATCACCATCATCGCCACCACCACCGTTGCCGCCACTACCACCACCGCCACCGCCGCCGCCACCACCACCACCACCACCTCCATCCACCACCACCCACCACTACCACCACCACCCACCGCCAACCACCAATGCCCACTGCCGCCGCCACCCACTACCACCACCACCCATCACCACCACCACCTCGTGTAAAACCGTGTGTAAAACCCCGTGTAAAACCACATATAAAAACATGTATAAAAACATATGTAAAACCGCGTATAAAAACATGTGTTTTTATGTGTTTTTATACACGTGGGTGGCGGTGGGTGGTGGCGACGGCGGCGGCAGTGGTGCCAGTGGGTGGCCGTGTGTGGTGGTGGCAACACAGTGGGTGTTGGTGGTGGCGGTGGCAATGGGTGTTGGTGGCTGGTGGTGGCAGTGGTGGGTGGTGGTGGGTGGAGGCGGGTAGCGACGACGGTGGTGGCGGTGGTGGTAGTGGCGGCGACGGTGGTGGTGGCGGTGATGGTGATGATGGTGGGTGGTGGTGGCGGTGGTGGTGGCAGCGACAGCGGTGGAGTTGGTGGCGGTGGTGGTAGCAGTGACGGCGGTGGAGTTGGCGACGGCGGTGGTGGTGGTGGTGATGGGTGGTGGTGGGTGGTGGTGGGTGGCGGTGGGTAGCGGCGGCAGTGGGTGGCGGTGGGTGGTGGTGGCAGTGGTGGGTTGTGGTGGATGGAGGTGGTGGTGGTGGCGGCGGCGGTGGTGGTAGTGGCGGCGACTGTGGTGATGATGATGGTGGGTGGTGGCAACGGCGGTTGTGGTGGTGGTGGTGGTGGCGGCGGTGGTGGTGGTGGTGGCGACGGTGGGTGGTGGAGGTGGCGATGGTGGGTGGTGGTGGCGGGTGGTGGCGATGGTATATTGACTAACGTTGCCTTTGTTAAAGGACTAACATTGCAAATGATGGTTGGTAAATGGACTAACATTGCCTTTGTTAAACGACCGTTAGCAAGTTTTTAGAGAAAAGGACGATTTATGCAATTTACTCTAACGGAAAAACCCTAATCACGTTAGCATTCACTGAATAGAACGGATTAGGCAGTTTGATACACACAATAGGAAAAAAAAAAGTTCATTACAAAACATAGTAAAATGTGGCAAGTTCGATACATTTAAAAACAATTATCCCATTATAAAATAACTAAAAACAAATTTTAAAATTAAAAATATGTCTTTTTGTCTTTTTGTGGATTTTATATTAAGTAATTACTAATTATATTTAATTAAACTAATTAAATAATTTTAAATTACTAATAATACTTAAATGACTTAGAAAATTATAGAAAAATTTATAAATCTAATTAACCATCACAGGAATCCTAAAAAATTATAAAAAGTTTATTTTATATGTTTTTACACTATTTTACTAATTATTAAACTAAATATTAATTAATTACTAATTAAACTAATTAAATTCTAAAAAATAGAAAATGAACAGTAGAAATTCTAGAAAAATTCCTAAAATTATTTTATAACATATAAAAGCCAGGAAAAATATAAAAACTAGGTATTAATTAATAAAAACTAATTATGCTATTTAGTACTTAAATGTTAATTAATAATTAATAAAACTAATATTAAATCTAATAAATACTAAATTACAATATAAAATTCTGGAAAAATTAATAAAAATAGTTTAATATAAAAGAAAATTAAGAAAAATATAAAAATGCAAAGTGCTTGATAAAAAGCTAAAAAAAGAAAATTAAAAAGCTAAAACCTCTTAAATAGAAGCTATCACTAAATTTAAAGTTGGCCTTTTCTAATTTTTATTTTACAAACTTATTAAACAACTGATAATAAGCAACTTTTGTAAAAACAAACTTTATGAAACTTAAAAATAAGCTCAGTGCACACTGATGAGCTTAACAGGACACAAACTAAGCTTAAAGGACTTATTGGAACTTGAACAAGCCTATAGAAAGCAACCACCTGATTGCTAAAGTTAGATTAAGCTAGGATACACTGAGTTGGATCTAAATAAGCTACAATAAGTGAGGAAACTCCCTGGTATAAACCAAAAAGCAGAAATAAGCTAATCCGAAATTCTGAAAACCAAGCAGGCCAATAAGGCACAATGCAGGCCTTTGTGGGGTCCACAAGAAGGATCAGGGGTGTAAAGTGAGGGTTGAGCCAATAAGCCACCCTGATAAGCTATTGAATAAGCTAAAGAACAAGGAATGGGGCCCACTTATGCAGCCTGTGGGACCCTTGGAACTTGGGCAGATGAAATGGGTAACTGGTGCAGGGGAGGCAGTCCCCCTGCAGCTCACTTTGAGCAAATGTGGGTCCCACACAAAAAATCACAAAAATAAAATGATTATGGGATTCAGGAGTTTAGCTGAGGGACTACCATTTCTGAAAAGCTTAAGGCTTGAATCAAAACACACAAATCCCTAAAATTCCTGCAATTTTTGACATTTCTGAAAACTAGAGTATTTGACTTTTTTTATTAACATTGGAATTTGACTTTGATGAATTTTGAGAGCTTCTAACTGACTGAAATGAGTGTAATAAGCTAGAATAAGTTCCTAAATAGCTAAGTAAACAAGTTCTACAACTAATTGATGACTACACTAATCCTAATCCTAAACAGTTAACAAATGAAAAGTATCAAAGGTTGATTTTGACTTTACTTGCTAAGACCACTGGATTTTATGACTATTTTGTGCTCATAGGACCAAATGAAACATATCTAAACAAAAAACAACAACAACAACAACAACAACAACAACAACAAACTACTAGAGCACATGTAATTCCTTTTAACCAAACACCCCTATACACTAACTGTTTTTGTGTTTTCAAATGGTACCACTGATTCAAACCATAAAAAGTATTCCACAAGTTGTAATAAGATGATATGTGATCATTTAAGCACAAAAATACTAGCAATGACAACATTTAACCATAATCACTAATAGGTATCATTAATTAGTGAAAATAAAAGAAACTTAGCAAGCATGAGTTTTAATGAACAGGCAGGCATTAAATGAACTCAAAACATCTCCAATACACAAAATAAGCACAAAACCCATAAGATAAGCAATCATAAGCAATTGAACAGTACTAGCAAGTTTTGAGAAAAAGGCTTAAAAATGAATTAAGACGGACTTTCAACACACCCTAATGTCTCCCATGAGACCCTAAAACCATTACCATCATTAATCTACCCTACTCAGCTCTTCCACCAATTTTTGAATAATTTTTGATTTTCCACTATTTTTGAGAAATTATGGTAAACTGAGTAAAACTTATTTAAATGCTTTGTAAACTTTTGAAAACTTACTTATGAGCTTAAATGAGATTATAGGACCAAGAAATAACAACTTTTAACATCATTAAGGTAAACATGGAATTTTAATGAAAAACTGCATAAACTGAATTCAACAGATACAACTGAAATTAATGCTTGAAACGGGTTTCTAACACACTGAAATTACTTTCTACAACAATTCTTTGCTAAAAATTACACTTGGAAAGGGGAATTAACTAGAACGACATAAAAAACTATACTAAATTATACTATTGCTAACTAACTGCTTCTTCTGGCCTTCTTTCTTGATTTATAAGGGTCCTGGAGTCTTTCATTGTATTTCCCACTTTGTTTTTGAACCATAGGATTAGTTTTGAGTGATCATAGCCATTGAATGGTTTTGGCGAGAAAAAAGGTCAAAGGCAGCTGGGGGTTACTTGTGAGGGTTTTAAGCTTAATTAAGGAAGTTTGGCTGTTATGTGAGGTGGAGGAGACAAGGAGTGGGTTTAGTGAGCTGGAGGGATGGAGGATGGAGTGTGGAAGAGATGTATCAGTGAAGCAGGTGTGTGGGAGGGAAGAGGTCAACGAGGGGTGTTGACCATTTTAAATAATAAAACGGGGTTGGGTTGGATGGGCTTAAGGAGGGTGATTGGGCCTGGTGTAAAAAAGGGGTGTGGCTGGGCTTGTGTTTATGCGTGGATTGGATTTGGTTTGGTTTATTTAAGCTAAAAAAAAAACACAAGGACCATACATGTAATACTGAAATTCAAGGGGGCTGTTTTGGCACTTTTCCAAATTTGTCATGAGGGTGATTCATGCCACATATGAATAATCTAAGGTCCTTTGTTGATAATTTTCATTTTTGAATGCCCAGGGACCAAATCTGCCAAATTTCAAACTGCAGGGACCAAACTTGCAAATTTTCGAAACTCTTCACCCAAGGATTAATATTGACTTCTTGTGATTTCCCAAGGACCAAAATTCACTTTTTACCAAGATATATTTCCTAGGGACCAAATCTGTCAATTTTGAAACTCTAGGGAATAAATTTGTAAATTCTCAAAACTTTTGAAATTTTTCACCAAAGGACTAAATATGACAACTTATGATTTCAAAAGGACCTTTGGTGACTTTTCTTTTAAAATAAGTGCTCAGGGACTATTTTGCCAATTTTTGAAAGTTGGGGGACTGAAACTGCCAATTATGCAAACTTTGTACGTTTTTCAACAGTTTTTACTCATTTTGCATCTAAAACATATAAAACACAATTTTAGAATATTTTCAGTATTTTGATGCCTTTTTGAGTGTTTTTAAATGTTTTGCAACTCAGATTTGACCAGAAATGATGAGTGTTTGAGCACTCATCAATCCCCCATACTAAACTATTGCTAGTCCCTAGCAATCTTCTGAGAAAACATAATTGATAACGCTCAAATTTAACATATTTTTAGTCGCGTTATTGTTTGATTTATGAGTGGAAATTGGTCATATTTGTATATATTTGTTACTTAATCGTGGAAAAGTGTTTATACATGCAAATATAGCCAAAAGCAGGTAAAAATGATTAAAAGATGAAGAAATGAAGTGGACATGCATTTTTGGAGAGTTTCAAGAGGATCAAGGAAGAAAGAAACGTTGCATGAATAAAAGGATTTGATAAAGACAAGTTCACTACACGAAATTATCAAGGAAATATCAAGTTCTAATGGACAAAGTCATGCCACGAAGAAAAATATTGCATGCAACGTAAAACGACGAAGAAAAGACAAAGAAACATGTTCAAACTAAATCCAACCGATCGGTTGCAAACCACAACCGGATCGGCTGGAAATATGCCAGAATTGACCATCCGATCGGATGGAGAGAAACCGATCGGTTGGTGATAACTGAAGTTACAAGTTTTGCATTAATTGGCGAATTTACTCCCCATAATCATGTGTAGCTGATCATTTCTGCTTATTTACTGAGGAGGGACGTTTTTACTTGAAGCATAAGTGTCATTAAGCTATATACTGAGCAGTTAGGGCCTAGAGATACTTGTACCAACATTATCTAACTTAGTATTACACCAAATCTTGTTAGCTTATCTTATATTGCCTGAAAGTTTACTAAGTGTTGTAAAAACGTCCAGAACGTGTTGAGTTAGAGTCTCAAGCATTGGTTCGAGTGTGGAGTTGTTTACTTACATTGGTGAGCAATTGGAGGAGTGTGGTTGCTATAGTTCCAAAAGTTTACTCATTGTAATTTTCAAGACTAGGTACACCTTGATACTTATTGATGCGTAGGGATTGCACCAGGCTTTACCTCTCAAGGGATCTTGAGAAGCTTACAACCCCCACCAGGCAGTGTACCTGATCGTTGTAGTATAGTATAGTGACAAGTACCGGGGGATTGATCGTTCAGCTAGGAATAGTGTCGCTAGGATTAGAAAACCTAAATACTAGTTCTAGAGATGAGGGATGATTATTTTTGTATTTTTATATTTTTTTGAAAGCAAGTAAAAATCTCGGGTTTGAAGGATTTGGGCGGAATTAGTTGCTAGTCAACTAACCCAATACTAAAGATGCAATAAAAACAAAATACTAGAAATGAAAATAAAACTAAATTAAACTAAGGTTGTGAGCAATAAGTGGAGAAATGTGTTTACTTAGATTTCACTACTCCCTAGATATCTTTTACACGTTAATTACTTGTTATAGTTGCGTGGATGACGGATTGTATTCCTTAATACCATTCATGGGGTGGCACACTTAACTCCCCAATCCTATGAGTGCCTACTTCACTCCTATGTCGAGCCGGCTAAGAAGCTCCTAACATGGGATCATTAGAATTTACTCATGCGTTAAATACAACCAATAAAACCTAGTGCATATCGGTTCATGTTTCCTAAGAGGTTCAAGCATGTTACCATTTGGAGATCTGCTAGTTTTCTTAAGCCTAACATCGAAATCATTCATCCAATACAACCATAAACAAGTAATCAACACATAATCAACATCTAGGTTTCATTAGATCTAAGCAAACACAAGATAAATCTAGCTTAGCATGGTGGAATTAAGACAAGCACAAGATATAGACAACCAACACATAGACATATTGATTGAATTAGAAGAACACTTATCTCAATTACACATGTAAGGGTTCAAGGGCTGAAAACCCTTGAAAAACCTGTAAAAATCGTATATGGTTCGGCCTTAGGGTTTCTCCCAACTTGTTCCTCTTAATGAATGAAAATTAGAAAACTATATATAGGAAATTGAGGCTGACGGCGTCAAGACCAAATGGGTGACGCCGCCATCTCGCCGCCAAAAGAATTCTCGGACTGCCTTGATCTACATCTGACGCCGTCACGTTATATATTTTTCCAGGCCGTCACGTATTTAACTCTTGACGCTCTTCCTTGTGACGCCTTCATTTCTGTACTGGGCCGTCATGAAAATTACTCTTGACGCCGTCAAATTGTTGCTCTTGACGCCGTCACCTACTGTTCCCAGCTTGGAAAATTAAGTCTTTGGCGTTTTCTTCACTTTTATGCTCCAAAAACGTCCGAATTGCTTCCTTTTCCAGATTTCACTCCCAAAGTACCTAAAATCACAAAAGGAACGATCTAGGGCAATATTTGATCAAATAAATTCAATTCCGGGCTTAAATGACCCCCTAAAAGTGGTTCATTTTTCGCCTCATCATATACCCTTACACTTGAGATTTGCTTGTCCTCAAGCAAATGCGCTTTTATTCTAGTCAAAATACAAGTTATGGGTCATTTAACACTAATATAAAAGTAATTATAACAAATAATCATTCCACTAAAGACCAATAGACAAGCACGGAGGTCATACACTAGCACCTCACAAATAGTGTTTAGATACTCACATCTCTCGGGTGTAATAAAGTATAAATTACAATATGGAAACGGAAGATATCTCTCACTACCTGTCATAGCAAAATAGATTACCATAGGCTTGGGAAAGGATCAAACCTCCATCACATGGCGTAAGCACCTAGGATAAACTATCAAAGAGGTCTTTAAAAGGGTTGTAACGTTAGGTGTAGGGATATGAAATACACGGTTTTGTTGGATATAGGAAGTCTTTACTGGTGGCGAGTTAACAAACTTGGTTAATTACATGTACAATATGGCGTTGCTAAGACAAGACTAGACTCGACTTAAGCTAATAAATGAAAAATAACAAAAATATAAAATAAACATAGAATAAAACGGGATGGTAGTCCGTATGTTTTTTCTCTTTTTCTTTTTCTTTTTTCTTCTTTTTTTTCTTGATTTTTCGATTTTTTTTTTTTTTTTTTTTTTTTTTTTTTTTTTTTTTTTTACATACACTCTTACCCTACCATCCAAAATAATACATCATAGGGATTGAAAATTCCCCTTACACTTGAATCTTTACATACTTTACAATAAATTAATCTAATGACCCGAATTAAGATAATCAAAACACTTGAAGTACTTTTATGATTAACACACATACGGGGGTAATATAAGATATGACTCGACTTAGCAACCATGTAATCAATTAGATAGTTAACTTAGGGTTTAACAAATAACAATAATGCACTAAAAATGAGTGCATACACGGAAGGCTAAGGCGATTTGGGTGTACGTTTAAGTGGGGTGTAACAAATTCTTCCTTTAAGTAAAATGCTTAAAGTTAGAAACGAAAAGATAGGCTCGGAGGGGTGTACTAGGGGTTTCGTGCACCAAAAATGAGTACAACGCTAAGGTGTTAGAAAAATTAATTGACTTAACTAGCCAGGTAATATGACTTAAATTGTTAAGTAATTATGATACGGGTTTAACACAAGGGTGATCCTAATGCCTCTTATCATGTAGTAAATCCTACCACACGAATGTAGTAGCGGTCTCGGGATGCATCACTAACGCATGTTCTAGAATCTAAATGCTACCGGTACACTCATAAGCACTAATAGTAAATGCTTTTCCTATCAAATCTAAAGGCGAACCTCACATATTTGGGTGAATTTTTTTTTGAAAGTACGGTTATGTGCTAGTCATACAATCTCCTATCCATGAGACGCTTGCTATGGCTAAAGTTTCACTCCTAAATGTTGTAAAAAACTTTAAATTTGGCGCTAAAATTTCACTAACAAGTATTTCTCATAGTTTTATTACACATCTACCATCAAACAAACAAACTCAAGCGAAAGTGTATCTGTAAGGTATCATCATTTTACCCTCCCCTTACACTTAAGATGAACATTGTCCCCAATGTTCAAGTAAAGAATGTAAAAGTGAAAAAGTAAAGAGAATGAAATCAAATACTCCCCTGATTCGCTCGGTATGGATAATAAGGTGACCATGTTAGATCTTCCTCCAAGAAAATGAACAATCAAAGCTTCCCTTCCAGAATATAAATCATCTTCTTGTCATACATAACCTGTAAATCCTGAGAAAACAAACAAGGCAACCTCACATAAAATCGGCGGCAATCTATATAAGTTACTAAATCCTAGAAAACAAAGTAAGATATAATGCTTGTGGAATGAAGTTTGCAGATTTCCTGGAGATTATTGATGCGAGGGAATCGCAACAGGCTTTACCTCTCGAGGGATCTCGAGAAGCTTACAACCCCCACCAGGCAGTGTACCTGATCGTTGTAGTATAGTATAGTGACAAGTACCGGGGGATTGATCGTTCAGCTTAGGAATAGTGTCGCTAGGATTAGAAAGCCTAAATACTAGTTCTAAAGGTGAGAGATGATTATTTTTGTGTTTTTATATTTTATGGAAAGCAATTAAAAATCTCGGGGTTGAAGGATTTGGGCGGAATTAGTTGCTAATCAACTAACCCAATACTAAGATGCAATCAAAATAAAATACTAAAAATGAAAATAAACTAAATTATACTAAAGTTGTGAGCAGTAATTGGAGAAAATGTGTTTACTTAGATTTCACTACTTCCTAGACATCTTTTACACGTTAATTACTTGTTATAAATGCATGGATGACGGATCGTATTCCTTAATACCATTCATGGGGTGGCACACTTAACTCCCCAATTCTATGAGCTCTTATCTCTTCCTACACCATGCCCAGCACAACTATAGGGATTGTAAACAGTGGCTCATGCATTAAATACAACCAATAAAGACCTAGTGCGCGTTGGTTCATGTTTCTTAAGATGTTCAAGCATGTTACCAATTAGAGATCTGCCAGTTTTCTTAAGCCTAACATATAAATCATTCATCCACAACAAGTATAAACAAGTAATCAACACATAATTAACATCTAGGTTTCATTAAATCCAAGCAAACACAAGATAGATCTAGCCTAGCATGATGGAATTAAGACAAGAACAAGATATAGACAACCAACACATAGACATATTGATTGAATTGAAAGAACACTTATCTTGATCACACATGCAAGATATCAAGGGGTTGGTACCCTTGAAATACCTGTAAAATTCGTACCAAGTTCGTACTAGGGTTTCTCCCAAAACTTCTCTTTTTAAATGTGAAAAATTAGAAAACTATATATAGGAAAAGGGGTCTGACGGCGTCAAGACAAATTTTGTGACGCCGTCACCTCGCCGCCAAAACTATTCTCGGACTGCCTTGATCTATATTTGACACCGTCAAGACTTAATCATTTCCAGGCCGTCATGACTTTTACTCTTGACGCCCTACCTTCATGACGCCGTCAAATCTCTTCTGGACCGTCATGGAATTTTGCTCTTGACGCCGTCAGGAAATTACTCTTGACGCCGTCACCTACTGTTCCCAGCATGGAAAATTAAGACTTTGGCGTTTTCTTCACTTTTATGCCCTAAAAACGTCCGAATTGCTTCCTTTTCCAGATTTCACTCCCAAAGTACCTAAAATCACAAAAGGAACGATTTAGGGCAATATTTGATCAAATAAATTCGAATTCGGGCTTAAATGACCCTCTAAAAACGGATCATTTTTCGCCTCATCATATACCCTTACACTTGAGATTTGCTTGTCCTCAAGCAAATGCGCTTTTATTCTACTTAAAATACAAGTTAGGGGTCATTTAACACTAATATAAAAGTAATTTCAACAAATAATCGTTCCACTAAAGACCAATAGACAAGCACGGAGGTCATACACAAGCACCTCACAAATAGTGTTTAGATACTCACATCTCTCGGGTGTAATAAAGTGTAAATTACAATATGGAAACGGAAGATATCTCTCACTACCTGTCATAGCAAAATAGATTACCATAGGCTTGGGAAAGGATCAAACCTCCACCACATGGCGTAAGCACCTAGGATAAACTATCAAAGAGGTCTTTTAAAGGGTTGTAACGTTAGGTGTAGGGATATGAAATACACGGTTTTGTTGGATAAAGGAAGTTTTACTGGTGGCGAGTTAACAATCTTGGTTAATTACATGTACAATGTGGTGTTGCTAAGCCAAGACTAGATTCGGCTTAAGATAATAAATGAAAAATAACAAAAACATAAAATGAACATAGAATGAAAAGGGATGGTAGTCCGTATGTTTTTCTCTTTTTTTCTTTTTCTTTTTCTATTTTTTTTTTATTTTTTTATTTTTATTTTTTTTAGACATACACTCTTACCCTACCATCCAAAAAAATACATCATAGGGGATTGAGCATTCCCCTTACACTTGAATCTTTACATACTTTACAATTAACTATTCTAATGACTCGAATTAAGAAAATCAAAACACTTGGAGCACTTTTAAGATTAACGTACATATGGGGGTAATAAATGATGTTCTTCCCCATTACTCCATAAAATAAGTACTTACCCATGAGTCCCAATCGTCCCAAAACAATATGTACAAGGATATGACTCGACTTAGCAACCATGTAATCAATTAGATAGTTAACTTAGGGTTTAACAAATAACAATAATGCACTAAAAATGAGCGCATACACTGAAGGCTAAGGCGATTTGGGTGTACATTTAAGTGGGGTGTAACAAATTCTTCCTTTAAGTAAAATGCTTAAAGTTAGAAACGAAAAGATTGGCTCGGAGGCGTGTACTAGGGGTATCGTGTACTAAAAATGAGTACAACGCTAAGGGTGTGGGAAAAATTAGTTGACTTAACTAGCCAAGTAATATGACTTAAATGGTCAAGTAATTATAATACGGGTTTAACACAAGGGTGATGCTAATGCCTCTTATCATGTAGTAAATCCTACCACACGAATGTAGTCTCACTAGCGGTCTTGGGATGCATCACTAACGCAAGTTCTAGAATCTAAATGCTACCGGTACACTCATAAGCACTAATAATGAATGCTTTTCCTATCAAATCTAAAGGCGAACCTCACATATTTGGGTGGAAATTTTTTCTGAATATACGGTTATGTGCTAGTCATACAATCTCTTATACATGAGACGCTTGCTATGGCTAAAGTTTCACTCCTAAATGTTGTAAAAAATTTTAAATTTGGCGCTAAAATTGCACTAACAAGTATTTCTCATAGTTTTATTACACATCAACCATTAAACAAAACAAACTCAAGCGAAAGTGCATATGTAAGGTATCATCTTTTTACCCTCCCCTCACACTTAAGATGAACATTGTCCCCAATGTTCAAGTAAAGAATGTAAAAGTGAAAAAGTAAAGAGAATGAAATCAAATACTCCCCTGATTCGCTCGGTATGGATAATAAGGTGGCCAGGTTAAATCTTCCTCCAAGAAAATGAACAATCAAAGCTTCCCTTCCAGAATATAAATCATCTTCTTGTCATATATAACCTGTAAAACCTGACAAAATAGACAAGACAACCTCACGTAAAATCGGCGGCATCCTATATAAGTTACTAAATCCTAGAAAACAAGATAAGATATAATGCTTGTGGAATGAAGTTTGCAGATCTCCTGGAGATTATAAAACTTAATAATTCACAAAAACCATAAGACTCCGTTAGAAAAACAAAACCGGTAAAATTTCCAGATTTTTACACTTGACGCCGTCAAGAGTAAACTCTTGACGCCGTCAGAAGTCACCTGCAGAAATTCTTATGTTAAGTTTCCGGGAAATTTCTGGAAAAACTTGGTCCTACTTCCTGGAAAATCCTGCAAAACTTCATTATGACTCAATACAAGCATTTGACTCTAACAAATATGAATATACATGTTCATTTAATATTGTGGAGAATCATGATCGGTTTGTTTCTTAAAAACATATTTGGGGTTTCCCCTTACACTTATCTTTTGCAAAAATACTTTTAGGTGGAGTTAAGACTAGGCTAAAACAACAAAGTAAAGTATTTCCACTATTTAGTTTAGAAACATGATCTACCAACAATAAAAATAAAACATGCATACGGAAGCAAATAACAAACAAACAAATAAAATCACACAAATAAAAACACACAAAATGAATAACATCACCATGAGCACCACTAATTATTTCAAACAAACGTAAACATGAAAGTAAATTGTTCAAGGCTAACAGAGGCCGCATCCTAAGCTATTACAGTACCAAATGTTTCAAATTACACAATCATCAATAAATAGTTCAAAGACAACAGAAATCAAGAGGAATTACTGGGGAGGAGGACCAAAGCGGTAGTCATAGCCAGGAGGGAGGTGTCCGGTGTACCCGTAGGGAGGGTAGTCAGTCTCACGGCTGGGGAAGGGATCAATCTGCAGGTGAGGCTCAAGCTGATCTCGGGTGGAGAGGTGCTGCATCTGGCGGATGGTGTGATCGTACATCCAATCAAAGCGCTGGTCAGTGGTGGTCCGCCTTGCGTCCATCTGACCCATCCAGGCACCCTGGTGTGCCTGCCAGTCTCCCCGACTCATGTGTCGGTAGTAGTCAGCTGTCCCCTCCTCATAACCCTGGAACTGATGCTGCTGGGGATCTACCTCATCATCAGCATCCTCCTCAACATCTGGCCCCCGACCTCATACCAAGTATAGGTCCCATTCCTCTCAGGCATCACAATGCTCATCTGCCTGAGGGATTTAGCCCTCACTACCCTACATGCCCCACAGTCGCTCAAGTACCCCATGATCTGAGGAGTAAGAAGATCATAGGAACGAGCCAACCGGGTCACAAACATCCCCCCATACACCTTGTCGATATCCCTCTCACCTACACTGGTCCTCAAATAACTGGCCACCCAAAATGGGATGTTGCAGTAGACATCCGCTGAAAAGATGGTGTACAAGTAGAACAGGTCTGAAGCAGTGACACGGTGAGTGGTGCCATGACGTCCTGACAGGCTGTATGTGATGCACCTGTGGAGCAACCTAACTATGGGGTCCCTGATGGATGCTGCCCCAGTAGTCGAGGTATAGATCCCATCCCCTATGGTCAGCCAAAAAGTGATACTGTTAGGTCACCATTTTGTAAACACAAGTATAATAACAATAGAAATGAGATGAGAAGGGAGATTTGGGTGATTAAATGAATAAAAGAAATATAAGTGCAATAGTATCCTTAAGAAATCAAATAACCAACCAAATTTTACATGAGACTAAGGCTTCTATTTATAGGGAAGGAGCTAGGGCAACACTCCCTCTCCTTCCACTATCAATTCGTGTGGGCTTCTAAGCCCATGGACTAAAATGTCTTAAGTCTAGTAAACATGTTACATAACATAAATGTAAGTAAATAGTAACTTAAGCAACCTATTATTACAAATGACCGAGACTTGATAAAATAGTGAAAACTATGATCCCAACAATCTCCCCTTAAGGTTCGGTCATCACGGTTGCTTGACGTCTTCATCTTTGTCGTTGACTTGTGACATGTGAAACTTTAGACGTCTTCAAAATGGTTTGAATGATAATGGATGTACTTTGCTCTATGTCTTTGTTCTTTGGTGATGATGTAGTGATTGTGTTATGAAGTAATCTGCCGTTCGTCACTCCTGCGTCTGTGGTGGTTGTCCGCCATTCCAACATACTCATACATCTTTGGACTTAGACTTTCACGTACAAGAAGTTCCTTTTCATACATCGAGATCTTTGTCTTTATACTTTGTAGATTCTTCTTATTGGTGTAGAATCTTTCTTTGAACTTTGTGTTGCTAAGATCTTTGGGGGAGCTTTCTTTGACTTCAAGATGTATGTATGAGCATGTTGGAATCTACCATCATGGAAGTGAGGTACCTGCGAGTAAACCATTAGCAATAAATAACCGGTACTTACAGATAAGGAATTAGAGCTCATCAACAGCATATTGTGAAGACTCCTTCTAATCCTTATCCAGGCCGTTCCCATATCAGATACTCCCGAAGCAGCTTACTAGACCTACTAAGTAGCTCAATGACTGGGTGAGTCGCTGGGGATCACTCCACGACTGTAGACCGTAATGGAACCACCGCAAACACTAAGCGTAACCCTTGTGAGGTTACCGAAGTGACCTGCTGTTAGGGCTGTTTGATGTTGACCCTGGCAGGATTCCGTTTAATCATTAAGAAATACTTACGTAATCCTCTCATAAACGTTCTCGGCAGATTGCTAAGATCTGCGAAGGACACGATAGTTTACAACTGATGCCCATTGATGTAGAACACCAGTTGTAGAAATACTAAGTGTTCCTAAGAGATCTTTGATGTATCTCAAGGCTCTAGACTCTATAAGTGCACACCTAGGTTTCCTATGCGGAGACCAGGGAGGGGTCTCCTGTTTCAATATCAACCGTCTCTAAGAGATAGGTTGATAGGTTACGCTGGTTCCCCGTGAGAATGAAACAAGTCCTTTTAAGAGAACTTGAGTGGTTAAGAAGGTTTAGTGCATTGCGTCACTGGGTCCATGACGACTTTGTCTTCAATACCGGTGTTGTCTTTTGCAACAACCAGTAGCATACTTATTGAACCCGGTGTCTGCCATAAGGTTGAACATATGGAGGGCTATTTCTTTTCACCCTTTTCTTTACTTTTCTTTTTAATTCTTCAACTCCTTCTTTCCATTTCATTCTTTTTCCTTTTCCGTATCATACCTAAGGACTTCTAATTCTAACTATGGGAGATGTCCTTGGGTAGATCCCTCCGGCTCTGGCAGATCATAGGACGGATATTCCTATCTTAATCACCTTATAACTCCGACAGTAGCCAAGAAACCTTTGATTGAAAAATCTCTCAAAGTGTTTGTGATAAATAATTTTGGTTAACACTTTGAGAGTTTTGTGTATACTTTTGAAGGGCTCCCCCTGCACATGTGCTCATAAGTATTTAATAAATTTGCACATGCGTGAGGAGCAAGCACTTTTGAATTGATCCACTTTCCGTGAACAAGACCGATTCGAGACACACTTACATCACTAGTTAGACTAGCTTGAAGTTATTACCCGGCCTGGTCAAGTCCACAGAAAGTTTCTCGAGACGGTACATTTCTACTAAGACATATCCTTTTCGAGACACGCTTACGTGGTTAGTTAAAGAGATACATTGTCAGCTTTTAGGTGACAACTAGCTCTAGTAACTAACTTGATGTTATTACCCGTCGAGGATAAGTCCTTTCGATATTACTAACTTTTATTATCTCGTCAATTCCTGGGTCAATACTGAGTCTAGCTCGCACATGATACAACTTTTAAGCTTTGACTTCGTATATTTTAATCACTTTTTCATTTTCTCCCCCTAAAAAATAGCATATAAAATGATGTTTTTGACAATCTTTTAGATTAAAATATGCCTTTTGAGTCTTGCGGGGAGATTCACCAAGAACTTATAGTTTTGAGCAAAGTATTTAGTTTTGACAAGTGCTCCCCCTCAACAAGTGATTAGGTCTTATTGAGGTGAAATACTTGTCCTTTTGAGCAGAATTATGAAAATCATAAATGTTTGATAAATTCTACTCAAAAGTAAGAAGCCTTCGCTCCTTATATTTAGGATTGAGGCACTGATGCGTACCTCAGGGTCTTTTCTTTACAAGTACGGGTTGTGCACTGTAATGTGTGCACAAACCATAATGAAATTTATTCAATCAAATGAAACAATTGATATTGAAAAGAATAACCAAATGTACCAAGTTAATCTTCGTCAGGAAGTGGAGCATCATAGTCAGTGAACTTGGGTTCTGGTCTTTCGAAGAGTCTGATAGGAAACGATGGTCTGACACCGATATAACTTTCTAGTCGTCTAATTTGTTCCCGTCGAAATAAACTTTCTTCAATCTTTAAGACAAAGTTACGAACTTGTCTTCTTGTGCTGGATTTCCATCTAGGTTGTTCCCCCTTAGCTATCTTTCGGCGATCATCATTCAACCTTTTGACAAGCCCATCACGAACAGATTTGAGTGTAACATCACAGAATTTGTGTACCTCATCGAACCTCATGAAGCTTTGTAGCTTTTTGCTGTTGATGTAGGTGAAACCAAAAGGATCTTGGTTGAGAGTAAACTGTGACGTTTGATAGATTCCATCAAATGTGAATTGCGGCTTTGTCAAATTGATCTTCTGTTGGTAACTTTCCACTCCAAGCTGAAGATCTTCCACTCTTTCTTGAACTATCAATCGTCGGATGTAAAGAAGTAGTGATGCCATGAAGTTGTACTGTACTTCTCTATCGAATCCACGCATTCTTCCTTGAACCTTTTCGAGATACATGTCTTCGATGTCATTCAGATTAAGGTCTGGAAAGTCTGCTTCGGAGAACTTGTACTTCTTTTCATCTTGTCGTTTAACAACAATTTCACGCATGAATATGTAGTTAAACCGTTGCGACTCTTGAATCTCCAAGATAGCAATGATCTTAGATTTTTGCTTCACATTTTCCAATGATTTCTCTCCTAACCTGCTGGTATAACTGAGACGACGACGTTCTGGCCAGTGTTGAATTTCGTGTAGAGCATCTCTGTCGTAAGCTACGATGGAGTTGCTGAAAATACGAGTGGTCTCTTCAATGGCAGGAATTTCGTATCTTGCGGCAGGTACTGAGATTGTGAGTGAGGAAGCATATTTCTTCTTGGATGTCTCCTGGGTGAGCTGGATGTTACGAAGATCTTTGTTGAAGAAGAAGCTGTAAGGTATCTTAGGTTTGTCTGGAAATCCTTTCAAAGGTAATGGTTTGGTCCAGTCAGTGAAGTAAGGTTTTTCATGATTTTTGGAACTGAGATCGATATTCACTTCAGGATTTAGCCAGTCAAAGTCGGCAGACATTGCACTAGCTATATTCTGCATATGATATTCGTATTCCACTTTGTTTCCAGATCTTTTCTTGAGGAATTCTTGTGCATCCCTATTGATTCTTCTAAGCTCCGTCTTTGTAAGTTTGTTGATCTGAAGATCCTTCATTATGACTTGGGTGAACTGTAGAGTGTTACCAGGAAGGGGTTTTTCTTCTTCGAGAGGAGGTTGAGCTTGAACCATTTCTGTCAACCAGTCATTCTGAGGAGTATCATCATTGTCGAGCCATGAACGACATCTTTTCTTCTTTGATTTCTTTGACTTAGATGTAGCATCTTTGTCTTTAGCTTTGGATGGTGACGATGGTCCAGCATGAGAATCAAGAATAGGTGAAGCACGGTAATCGGTGTCAAGTTGACCCTGGTAGTCATCTGTAGGTTCCATGAAAGTTACTTCATCTTCAGCTTGACCTTGGCCGGTAGCTGAGGGGTGTTGTTTATTTCCAGGAGGGGTGGAGTCCTTTTGTGGTTGTAGAGAAGATGAGGGACCGGTTCCAGACTTAGATTTCTTGCTTTTTGAGTTTGGGTCAGGATCGTCATCTTTTCTTGACCTTTTCAGGGTTCCAGCTGCATCTTTGCATGACTCTTTGGATATGTAAGCCACCATAGCATCATAAAGTGCTTTTTTTTCAGCAGTCTGTGTGGTTTTGGAGGCAATATTATCGAAGAGTTTGGCAAGCATTTCATTGAAGGATAATTTAGGGACGGTTGGAGCAACAGTAGAAGCTTTTGTAGTGTGAAGCGTGAATGGTGTAGTTTACAACATTTTTCTAGTGACACTTCTGATTCTGTGATCCAAGTTGTCCTTGATTGGTTCAAGAAGGTTTGCTACTTCAGGAGAGACTATCTCAACTAGATTTTCAGTGAGAAAATCTTGTGGGACCATCTTAATAAATCCTGTGTAATCAGAGTTCAAGAACTTATCGCTCAGCTGCTTTGACTCCTGAAAGTCTTCAACTTGTTTGGTAAGACCGGTAACCATGTTGGTAAGTTTGTTAACTTGCTCCTGAAGATCAACTGGTTGTTTCGGTTCATTGATTGAATGCTGTTTTGATGCGGTTTTGGAAGGTGTGGGAGATGAGTGCTCAGGTGATGACTCGTTGTGAGAGTTTGAAGAAGAAGCAGGAGGAGTCGGATCCTTTGGTGGAGAGTCTTGAGGAGGTGGAGGTTGTGCTGAGGAAGTCTGCTGAGAAGATGACTTAAGAAATATGTTGGTGGCGAACGCGTTCTTCTCTTCATTTTCTTTTCAACGATGTTCCTCTGCTTCCTCTGCTTCTCGTGCAAGAAACTCTGGAGTAATGAGGTATTCATGTTCTTGATCCGTAGCTATGTTCTCTTGTCCGCCAACATTCTCCTCTAAATTAGCAGTCTCTGTCATATTGACATCTCCTGTTTTGTCTGTATCTTTAACGGTGTCATCAGGCTGTGGAGCTGATTCTAACGTTGTGGACACAACGGGAGGAATCATGCTGCTTGTAGCTCCTTCATGTTCTGACTGATCGATAGGTGGTGGAGTTGAAGATTGAGACATGAGTCGGCTTTCGAGAGTTGCTTTCCTTTGTTCTTTCCGAAGTCGCTTTTCTTCAGCTCGAGTGTCGACAACTATACTCTTCAGTTTACGTTTATCGACCAAAGGTTCAACGATTGGTTCGTCTTCATCTTCATTAGGCTCATTAATAGTGATCCCTTTTCTTTTTCTTGTCTCTTCTTCATAAGTTTCAAGACTTTGTTGTATGGCGATATCAGTTGCGGGGAATCTTTCTTCAGGTGCTCTTACTCTCAGTTCATAATCTGGTTCTTCTTATTCAGATTCCGTGTCGAACTTGGATTCGGTGTCAGAAGGTGGAGGTGTGGGTTCATCACGAAGAATGTACTCTGGAGTTACCTTTTGCTTTGGCTTGGTTGCAGGTTTGGGTTTTGTTGTAGGTTTAGGTTTGGTGGAAGTCTTTGGTTTAGTAGATGGTTTTGTCTTGGGAGCAGCCTTAGACTTAGTCTGAAGTGAGCCAGTGGTGCTTGTACTACTCCCAGACTTCACACCTCCTTTGCTACGAGTCTGAATAGTAGCTTCTTCCTGTACCCCTTTGTAAGCATTATCATAGTATTTATAGTTCAGACTTTTCTTGATCATGTCATTAAGAAGGTATTCGGGAAGCCTCATTCCTTTAATCTTGGTACAGGAAGTGGTCGTCTTGATGAATGAGGTGGTGAAGTCGTCCTCGAAGAGGTGCTTCGGCTCATTAGGATCAGCCATCCTTTTGATGAATTTTGGTGTGTCTTTGCAGAAATATTCTATGAGAAGCTTGGTGAATCTTGTGAATGGGATCATTGTCTTCACACGTTCGGTTTGAATACTTTAGACTATATCTTTCATGATAGGAACTGAAAAGTCCATAGGTGTCAGAGTCACCATTCCCCAAAATGTTTGCAAATGTTCAAGCCTAGGATGTTCATGACCACTTTTTCTTCCTGATATCGATCTTAAAACCAACAGACAGAATGTTCTCCAAGGCTGAGGGATATTCTTGGCATTGAATCGGGAAAGCTTGACTAGCGGTACGTCATCATCAACATCATATCCTAACTCAATGAAGAAGTCAAGAAGATCCAGTTCAGGTAGTATAGGAGCAAATTCGTTGTCAGTTTGAGGCAGGAGAAGGGCTGTACGAAGAACGTCGTGATCTACAGTGTAGACTTGGCGATCCAATGAAACAGTAAAAGATTCATCATCTAAGTTAGCCTTAGCCGTAAGGCAGAACTGATGAAGGTAGAACAGAGGAACTGAAGTAGAACAGATGAGCAGATGTTTGCATGGATGTGCAAGTATAATATCTTTGATAATCATGCACGAGTTCTCTGTAATTCTCAATTTGTCAAAATCAACTCGTGGTTTGTTGTTGCCAATTGTGACATTGTAGTTTTCGGGAGTGATGTCATCCATGGTGAGTAATGGAAGAGCTTGTTCAGGGACATTCTCGTTGTGTTCAGCCATGTTAATCTGAAAAGTATAATCATAAACCAAACATCCAGATTTGTTACGTGTTAGCACAGTTTTGAGTTTGGTTATAGATATCTACTTAAGACAATTAAGCACGAATGTTTCATTTTGTTATGTGTGAAGTGACATATGATGCATACTTGAAGAACATTGATCATTTTATCTCACTAAATCAATTACATAATGCAAAGTCTGATGAGGCGAAAAATGATCCGTTTTTAGGGGGTCATTTAAGCCCGAATCCGACTTTATTTGATCAAATATTGCCCTAAATCGTTCCTTTTGTGATTTTAGGTGTTTGGAGAGTGAATTCTGGAAAAGAGGCTATTTTGGACGTTTTTGGAGCATAAAGTGAAGAAAACGACAAAGTACCAAAAATCCAAGCTGGAAATACAAGGTGACGGCGTCAAGGGTTTGCTCTTGACGGCGTCAGACAAGATGAATATTTTACCGTAGCTGGTGACGGAGTCAGATGGAGAGATGACGGCGTCAAAGTGGCCAATATTAATTTACCGTAGGTGGTGACGGCGTCACCAAGGCCGTCACAATTGGATCTAGGGCGTCCGAGGAAGTGTATGGCGGCGAGTTGACGGCGTCAGATTTTACTCTTGACGCCGTCAGGACGATTTTCCTATATATAGTTTTCTAGTTTTTTCATAAAAGAGGAGAAGTTTTGGTGAAACCCTAAAGACGATTTTGGTGCCTCTTTTACAGGTTTTTCAAGGGTTCCAAACCCTTGAGACCTTGCATTGTAATTGAGATAAGTATACTCTTAATTCAATCAATATATCTATGTGTTGGTTGTTTATCTTTTGCTCTTATCTTAATTCTACTATGCTAGGTTAGATTTACTTTGTGTTTGCTTAGATCTAATGAAACCTGGATGTTGATTATGTGTTGATTACTTGTCTATTCTTGTTCTTGGATGAATGATATTATATGTTAGGCTTAAGAAAACTGGCAGATCTCCAAATGGTAACATGCTTGAACGTCTTAAGAAACATGAACCGAGGCGTACTAGGTCTTTATTGGTTGTATTTAATGCATGAGCCACTGTTTACAATCCCTATAGTTGTGCTGGGTCATGGTGTAGGAGGAGATAAGAGCTCATAGAGTTGGGGAGTTATGTATGCCACCCCACGAATGGTATTAAGGAATACAATCCGTCATCCATACAAGTGTAACAAGTAATTGACATGTAAAAGATATCTAGGGAGTAATGAAGTCTAAGTAAACACAATTTCTCCAAATACTGCTCACAACCTTAGTTTAATATTAGCTTAATTTCATTTTCATTAGTTTAATTAGTTATAAAGTAGTTTTTTGGGTTAGTTGAATAACAACTAATTCCGCCCACTCTTCCAAAACCCGAGATTTTACTTGCTTTCATTAAAATATAAAAACACAAAAATAATCATCTTTCATCTTTAGAACTATTAATTAGGCTTTCTAATCCTAGCGACACTATTTCTAAGCTGAACGATCAATCCCCCGGTACTTGTCACTATACTATACTACAACGATCAGGTACACTGCCTGGTGGGGGTTGTAAGCTTCTCGAGATCCCTCGAGAGGTAAAGCAAGGTGCGATTCCCACGCATCAAAGTCATACATCTAAGCCCAATTGATAAACACTATACATTATTACATCACATTTTTATCACAACTAAAAGTCACAAAAAAAATCACATGTATTCCAAATGACAAGACCATGATCTCGAAAACAGTACATTGAGACAATTTACGCAAACTTCTTTAGTAAATGACATTTATCGCAAACAGATTAGACCATTAAGTGAGATTTCGAAAAATAACTTAAACCCAGTTTTTCGCAAACAAGTTATGAGACTGATTTCGAAAACTTTATCAAGTGGGTTCTCGATAAAGTTTTTATCGAGAACATGCTTATATATAAACTTATCGAAATCATTCAACATAAAATTTTGCGAAAGTTTTCAAGTTTCGAAAACTATTCTTTGGTGAAAAGATTTTCGCAATCATACTTAAAAACTACCGTTTATCGAAATCAAATTCAAAGAGAGTAATTTCGAAAGAAACAAAGTTTTCGAAAATACATAGACTTTGAACAAAATAATTTCGCAAACACAAGATTTAGGTGTGATTTCGAAAAGAACTTTCCACCAAGAATGGTGATTGCGAAAATATCATATTCTCGAAAAAATTCTTATACAAGAATCTTTCGAATTGCAGCCAAACGTACATTTCTTTTGCAAATTTTGTTTCCAAAGATACAGATCTGTCATAAAGAAGGATAACCAAGAATTAGACACATTCAATATGTATTTAGACTGTGATCTCGATAATTATCAAGAACATGTTCTCGATAAAATCACAAACTTGAATCTAATGAGTATGAATGGTCCTTGCATATCACAAACGCATGTATTAAGCATATTAACACCGCAAACAACATATTTTGGATTCAGAGTGATAGAAACTCATTATGAACGAACCACACAAGTTATCGAGAAATAAGCATCAATAGATAAATATCAACAAGATAAGCACAACATAGATACTTATGATCATGGCAACATATCCCACCAATAACATAACACAAACAACCACAGAATCAAAAGAACCCAAATCGAACTAAACCCTAGTTTTCGAAAATAACACAAACATGTATTGGGCAACGATTAAATGACATAGGAATGTAAGAAACATGTTATAGAACAAAAACCCTATCAGAAATTAGCTACCTAAACATGTATTGTGTCATCCCAAAATTTACAAAACCCTAGGTTTTTAAATCGATAAATCTTGAAATCTAACCATTAGCTTTGTAATTAAATGAAAACCTTTGTTTGTAATCGAGTAAGGATCACGTAGAAACTTACAGATTGAAGATTACTAACATGGATTGCTCGTTTGAATGTGGTCCGTAGATTTCGAAATGGGGTTTAGGGTTTTAGAAATTGTGATGTTATAAAAAAACGGATTGTTTGTTTAAGTTATTTTAGTAACTTTGAATTTATGACACTTTTGGTCCCTAAACTTTTGATTTATATTATTGAGTCCTAAAGTTAAATGGCAAACAAGTGCAACATAAAGATATACTCCTAACCGCCATTGTAAATGAAATTTTAATCGAGATGAGACGAGGGAACGAACTTTCTACTTCCACATTATCCGAAGAACCGCATCATATAGAAAATATGCAAGTATATCAATTTGAGAAAAAATGTGAAGCATTTTGAGCTTATCTCCCCCTCAACATTTGTAAAAAATATAGAGAAAAAAAAATGACAAGATGTTGAAGAGAAGTGATATACTTGCATTTTTTTTTAAGTGCAAGAAAAAAATGAAAAATCTTTTTGTGTTTTGATTTGTTTATATTTAAGAAAATATTTACAAAGATAGTTTTGATGTTTGACGATCAATTGTGTTTTAAAAACTTTTCCAGATCCTCTGGAGTCAAACATCGCATACCAATTTGGTGAACTAGACTAGCAAACCTTGATGGTGCTAAGGATTTGCTAAGTAAGTCCGCCAATTGGTACTCAGTCCCAACAAAATAGAGTTCAACGGTACCCTTTTCCACATGCTCTTTGATGAAGTGATATCGGAGATCGATGTGTTTGGATTTGCAATGATGTACTGTGTTGCAGGAGATAGCAATTGCACTTTTGGAATCACAGTTGATAGGAATCTTGTTGAATAGGTAGCCATAATCCTTAAGTTGTGATCTCATCCAGATGACTTGAGCACAACAAGCGAACATGGCTACATATTCAGATTCTGTTGACGACAGTGATGTGCAGTCCTGCTTCTTTGATTGCCATGACACAAGTTTATCTCCGAGAAATTGTAATCCACCAGATGTACTTTTGCGTGTGTCTAAACATCCTGCATGGTCAGAATCTGAAAAAGCAATTAGTTCAAAACCAGAATCCTTCGGATACCAGATTCCCAAGTTAATGGTTCCCTTTATGTATCGAAGGATTCTTTTGACCTCGCTGAGGTGTTTTTTAGTTGGTTTGGACTGATAACGAGAGCACATGTAGACAGCAAATACTATATCAGGTCTACTAGCTGTGAGATACATGAGTGACCCAATCATACTTCGGTATTTGGTAGGGTCAACAGGAGTCCCATGTAAATCAGCATCTAGTTTGGTGGTATAGCCCATTGGTGTATTATAAGTATCACAACTCATCATTCCATGTTTCTTTAATATTTCAAGAGCATATTTTGACTGATTTATAAAAATTCCACGGGGTGATTGATGAACTTGTAGTCCTAGAAAGAACGAAAGTTCACCCATCACGGATGATGCGTGGGAATCGCACCTTGCTTTACCTCTCGAGGGATCTCGAGAAGCTTACAACCCCCACCAGGCAGTGTACCTGATCGTTGTAGTATAGTATAGTGACAAGTACCGGGGGATTGATCGTTCAGCTTAGGAATAGTGTCGCTAGGATTAAAAAACCTAATTAATAGTTCTAGAGGTGAAAGATGATTATTTTTGTATTTTTATATTTTTATGAAAGCAAGTAAAATCTCGGGTTTTAGAAGAGTGGGCGGAATTAGTTGCTATTAAACTAACCCAAAGCTATTATATAATTAAAATAAACTAATGAAAATGAAATTAAACTAAATTAAACTAAGGTTGTGAGCAGTGGTTGGAGAAATTATGTTTACTTAGACTTCATTACTCCCTAGATATCTTTTACATGCTAATTACTTGTTACACTTGTATGGATGACGGATTGTATTCCTTAATACCATTCGTGGGGTGGCATACATAACTCCCCAACTCTATGAGCTCTTATCTCCTCCTACACCATGACCCAGCACAACTATAGGGATTGTCAACAGTGGCTCATGCATTAAATACAACCAATAAAGACCTAGTACGCCTCGGTTCATGTTTCTTAAGACGTTCAAGCATGTTACCATTTGGAGATCTGCCAGTTTTCTTAAGCCTAACATATAATATCATTCATCCAAAACAAGAATAGACAAGTAATCAACACATAATCAATATCTAGGTTTCATTAGATCTAAGCAAACACAAAAGAGATCTAGCCTAGCATAATAGAATTGAGACAAGAACAAGATATAAACAACCAACACATAGACATATTGATTGAATTGAAAGTACACTTATCTCAATTACAATGCAAGGTCTCAAGGGTTTGGAACCCTTGAAAAACCTGTAAAAGAGGCACCAAAATCGTCTTTAGGGTTTCACCAAAACTTCTCTCCTTTTTTTAATGAAAAAACTAGAAAACTATATATAGGAAAACTGGGCTGACGGCGTCAAGAGTAACTTGTGACGCCGTCACCACGCTGCCATATACTTCCTCGGACGGCCTTGATCCACTTATGACGGCCTATGTGACGCCGTCACCACCCACGGTATTTAATTCTTGCCACTTTGACGCCGTCATAAAGCCTTCTGACGCCGTCACCACCTACGGTGTTTAATTCCTCATGTCTGACGCCGTCAAGATGGTGGTCTTGACGCCGTCACCTTGTATCTTCAGCATGGAAATTTGGTACTTTGTCGTTTTCTTCACTTTTATGCTCCAAAAACGTCCAAAATGGCTTCTTTTCCAGAATTCACTCTCCAAACACCTAAAATCACAAAAGGAACGATTTAGGGCAATATTTGATCAAATAAAGTCGGATTCGGGCTTAAATGACCCCCTAAAAACGGATCATTTTTCGCCTCATCATATACCCTTACACTTGAGATTTGCTTGTCCTCAAGCAAATGAGCTTTTATTCTACTCAAAAGACAAGTTAGGGGTCATTTAACACTAATATAAAAGTAATTACAACAAATAATCGTTCCACTAAAGACCAATAGACAAGCACGGAGGTTATACACAAGCACCTCACAAATAGTGTTTAGATACTCACATCTCTCGGGTGTAATAAAGTAATATAACATTATGGAAATGGAAGATATCTCTCACTACCTGTCATAGCAAAATAGATTACCATAGGCTTGGGAAAGGATCAAACCTCCACCACATGGCGTAAGCACCTAGGATAAACTATCAAAGAGGTCTTTTAAAGGGTTATAACGTTAGGTGTAGGGATATGAATTACACGGTTTTGTTGGATAAAGGAAGTTTTACTGGTGGTGAGTTAACAATCTTGGTTAATTACATGTACAAGATGGCGTTGCTAAGCCAAGACTAGACTCGACTTAAGCTAATAAATGAAAAATAACAAAAATATAAAATGAACATAGAATGAAAATGGGATGGTAGTCCGTATGGGGGTAATAATATGATGTTCTTCCCCATTACTCCATAAAATAAGTACTTACCCATGAGTCCCAATCGTCCCAAAACAATATGTACAAGGATATGACTCGACTTAGCAACCATGTAATCAATTAGAAAGTTAACTTAGGGTTTAACAAATAACAATAATGCACTAAAAATGAGCGCATACACGGAAGGCTAAGGCGATTTGGGTGTACATTTAAGTGGGGTGTAACAAATTCTTCCTTTAAGTAAAATGCTTAAAGTTAGAAACGAAAAGATAGGCTCGGAGGGGTGTACTAGGGGTATCGTGTACTAAAAATGAGTACAACGCAAAGGGTGTGGGAAAAATTAGTTGACTTAACTAGCCAAGTAATATGAATTAAATGGTCAAGTAATTATGATACGGGTTTAACACAAGGGTGATCCTAATGCCTCTTATCATGTAGTAAATCCTACCACACGAATGTAGTCTCACTAGCGGTCTCGGGATGCATCACTAACGCAAGTTCTAGAATCTAAATGCTACCGGTACACTCATAAGCACTAATAATAAATGCTTTTCCTATCAAATCTAAAGGCGAACCTCACATCTTTGGGTGGAAAATTTTTCTGAATATACGGTTATGTGCTAGTCATACAACCTCCTATCCATGAGACGCTTGCTATGGCTAAAGTTTCACTCCTAAATGTTGTAAAAAATTTTAAATTTGGCGCTAAAATTACACTAACAAGTATTTCTCATAGTTTTATTACACATCTACTATCAAACAAAACAAACTCAAGCGAAAGTGCATATGTAAGGTATCATCTTTTTACCCTCCCCTTACACTTAAGATGAACATTGTCCCCAATGTTCAAGTAAAGAATGTAAAAGTTAAGAAGTAAAGAGAATGAAATCAAATACTCCCCTGATTCGCTCGGTATGGATTATAGGCTGGCCAGGTTAAATCTTCCTCCAAGAAAATGAACAATCAAAGTTTCCCTTCCAGAATATAAATCATCTTCTTGTCATAAATAACCTGTAAATCCTGACAAAAGTAGACAAGGCAACCTCGTGTAAAATCGGCGGCATCCTATATAAGTTACTAAATCCTAGAAAACAAAGTAAGATATAATGCTTGTGGAATGAAGTTTGCAGATTTCCTGGAGATTATAAAACTTAATAATTCACAAAAACTATAAGACTCCGTTAGAAAAACAAAACCGGTAAAATTTCCAGATTTTTGACTCCTGACGCCATCAAGAGCAATACCCTGACGCCGTCAGAATGGACCTGCAGAAATTCTTATGTTAAGTTTCCGGAAAATTTCTGGAAAAACTTTGTCCTACTTCCTGGAAAATCCTGCAAAACTTCATTATGACTCAATACAAGCATTTGACTCTAACAAATACGAATATACATGTTCATTAAATATTGTGGAGAATCATGATCGGTTTGTTTCTTAAAAACATATTTGGGGTTTCCCCTTACACTTATCTTTTGCAAAAATACCTTTAGGTTGAAGTTAAGACTAGGCCAAACAACATAATAAAGTATTCCCATATTTTAGTAGAGAAACATGATCAACCGACAATAAAAATAAAACATGCATACGGAAGCAAATAACAATCAAACAAATAAAATCACACAAAACATGGGTTGCCTCCCAAGAAGCGCTTTTCTTTATTTATGAGTCTTGTAGCTAGACTCAAAGTCGTGGGCTACCGTGTATCGCTTATGCTCACGTAACCAAGTGTGAGCCATCTAATTGTCGCCTCATCTTTCTTATATTCTTCTCCTAACTCTAGGCACCCGCGATAGTACTTTTTATTCTTTTCATGCGTGTACTTAAGTCCTTTTCTCTTATCATTCTCACTTAGCATTTCCATGGGCGGATACCTACTACACTTTTCCATGGAAAAATCTTTGAACCTAGGGTGTGCGCGGGGCATTTGATAAACAAAATCTTCATCCCCATCCGAGAATGTAATTAGCCCTTCTATGAGTTTTTCATCGAGGTTGGTCAACCGTTTGAAGGGTTTTCCAAACACAACTTGGGTCAATTTATTATCAATAAATTCTCCTAGATTCTCCATAATCATGAACTCAACAAGATAAACCAACCTTCCTACAAACACGTGCAGTGGTATTGCCTTAGCAATGACGTTTTCCCCCTTGTATTCTAACTCCTCTACCATGATTTTATTGTATTAATTACGTGAGATTATGTTCATTGGAAGAGATGAGTTGAGATAGGCATTAAAGCTTTTAAATCCAATCTTACAAGGGAATTGCATGTTAAACGAACTATCACACTCGATCCTAGTTGTAGGGTCAACATACCTAAGAGGGTTTACTTCCTCTTCCATTCTATCCTCATTTATTACGTCACCATCATCAAGATCCTCATCGGAGTCTGAATAGTAAAAAGGACTAGCCCTACGGTAATCATCATGATCAGACTCTTCTAGCTCAGAATTATTGTCAAAGTGGTGGTTGGGTGAGAGGTTAGGTGGGTTCTCATTTTCTGCTAAAGGAAGTGGGGCGGGCAATTGGAACATCCTACGACGAAAAACACGAATAACAGGAATCAGCCAATCAATGTTATTGTTATCCATCGAAACAGTTTACGAACAAAGACACAAGGAAATAAGATAGACTAAAGAAGACCTAAAAATAAAAATAAAAATCTTACTAGAAAGGAATCTAGCAAGTAGACCTAATAAAAAGAAATCCTAACCTAGACAATAACTATTCCCCGGGCTGCGGCGCCAAAAACTTGATGCGTGGGAATCGCACCTTGCTTTACCTCTCGAGGGATCTCGAGAAGCTTACAACCCCCACCAGGCAGTGTACCTGATCGTTGTAGTATAGTATAGTGACAAGTACCGGGGGATTGATCGTTCAGCTTAGGAATAGTGTCGCTAGGATTAGAAAACCTAATTAATAGTTCTAGAGGTGAAAGATGATTATTTTTGTATTTTTATATTTTTATGAAATTAAGTAAAATCTCGGGTTTTGGAAGAGTGGGCGGAATTAGTTGCTATTCAACTAACCCAAAGCTATTATATAATTAAAATAAACTAATGAAAATGAAATTAAACTAAATTAAACTAAGGTTGTGAGCAGTGGTTGGAGAAATTGTGTTTACTTAAACTTC
This sequence comes from Artemisia argyi, assembly GCA_030686995.1. NCBI lineage: Eukaryota > Viridiplantae > Streptophyta > Magnoliopsida > Asterales > Asteraceae > Artemisia > Artemisia argyi. The sequence continues at coordinate 7,733,631 of CM060696.1, forward strand.
ATTACTCCCTAGATATCTTTTACATGCTAATTACTTGTTACACTTGTATGGATGACGGATTGTATTCCTTAATACCATTCGTGGGGTGGCATACATAACTCCCCAACTCTATGAGCTCTTATCTCCTCCTACACCATGACCCAGCACAACTATAGGGATTGTAAACAGTGGCTCATGCATTAAATACAACCAATAAAGACCTAGTACGCCTCGGTTCATGTTTCTTAAGACGTTCAAGCATGTTACCATTTGGAGATCTGCCAGTTTTCTTAAGCCTAACATATAATATCATTCATCCAAAACAAGAATAGACAAGTAATCAACACATAATCAATATCTAGGTTTCATTAGATCTAAGCAAACACAAAAGAGATCTAGCCTAGCATAATAGAATTGAGACAAGAACAAGATATAAACAACCAACACATAGACATATTGATTGAATTGAAAGTACACTTATCTCAATTACAATGCAAGGTCTCAAGGGTTTGGAACCCTTGAAAAACCTATAAAAGAGGCACCAAAATCGTCTTTAGGGTTTCACCAAAACTTCTCTCCTTTTTTTAATGAAAAAACTAGAAAACTATATATAGGAAAACTGGGCTGACGGCGTCAAGAGTAACTTGTGACGCCGTCACCTCGCCGCCATATACTTCCTCGGACGGCCTTGATCCACTTATGATGGCCTATGTGACGCCGTCACCACCCACGGTATTTAATTCTTGACACTTTGACGCCGTCATAAAGCCTTCTGACGCCGTCACCACCTACGGTGTTTAATTCCTCATGTCTGACGCCGTCAAGATGGTGGTCTTGACGCCGTCACCTTGTATCTTCAGCATGGAAATTTGGTACTTTGCCGTTTTCTTCACTTTTATGCTCCAAAAACGTCCAAGATGGCTTCTTTTCCAGAATTCACTCTCCAAACACCTAAAATCACAAAAGGAACGATTTAGGGCAATATTTGATCTAATAAAGTCGGATTCAGGCTTAAATGACCCCCTAAAAACGGATCATTTTTCGCCTCATCAATGGACATTTCAAAATTATCTTTCATTAATTTTGCAAAATCATTAGAGTAACTTCTTTTTGTTGAGGCAAAAATAATGTCATCGACATATATTTGAACAACAAGTAAGTCCTCCCCGTAGGTTTTTGTAAATAGTGTTGGATCCACCGATCCTTTAGAAAATTTATTGGCCAGCAAGAAAGTGGACAGTTTGTCATACCACGCCCGGGGGGCTTGTTTAAGTCCGTAGAGTGCCTTTTTGAGTCGGTAAACGTGATTAGGACGCTCAGGATCAACGAAGCCGTCTGGTTGGCTCACATACACTTCTTCACGTAGTTCCCCATTAAGAAATGCGGTTTTCACATCCATTTGGTAAACAACCATGTTCCTGTGTGCAGCATAGGCCAAAAAGATCCGAACAGCTTCATGTCTAGCCACTGGAGCAAAGGATTCGGCAAAATCAAGTCCTTCTAGTTGGGAGTATCCTTTCGCTACCAGACGTGATTTGTTGCGTATGACAGTCCCTTGTGCATCAAGCTTATTCTTCCAGATCCATTTTAACCTGATGACAAAGACTCCGTCAGGTCTTTCAACTAATTCCCAGACTTCTAATCTTATGAATTGCTGAAATTCCTCTTGCATAGATTCAATCCAGTTGTCATAAGTCATTGCTTCTTTAATGTTCTTAGGTTCTTCGTGACAAACTGTGAGTGCATAGATACAAGTTTCTCCATCAGTGTGAAGTCGTTGTCTTGTCATAACAGGTGCGTCTGGATGGCCAATAATATGAACTAGTGGATGGTCTCGAGTCCATTTGTGTGTTGAAGGGTGTAGTTGATAAGTATCTCGCATGTTAGCAGGATCCAAATTGCGTGTTAACGACTCATCTATATCAGGAACTGTAGGAGCCGGTGCAAACGGGTTAAAGAACGCATCAGGATCATGCTCTGCGGGTTGTGGAACTGATTGTGGTGTTGGATCTTCAGCTGGATGGTGGGAAGTAGAACCAGTTTGTTCTGCTGTAGATGGTGATACAATTGGAGGACCGTCTCTCGCAACACTTGTAGTTGTTTGTTGAGGTGAGTCTGGTACTGGAATGTTTTCAGGTTGAGCAGCGGAATTAGGTGAGACCTCAGTAAGACGGTTGTAACAATTCGCAATTTCAAGATAATTACTTTTCCCGGAATTTTCACTATTCACTTTTACTATTCATTTTTCCCGAAAATTTTCCCGAAATTTGATTTTTATTTCTTGGGCTCAAGTGATAAATCATTTCCATGGCAAATTAAAAGTTTGACATTCATAAGCTCATTTTCGTGAAAGTTATTAAGGAATTACACGTTTTAGGGTAAAACGTCATTCAAAAATTCTACGCACAACGAAACTCGGTCGCGTTAATTTTCCCCGTATCAGAAAAATGTTTGACACACTCATGATTTATTTGAGAATAAATCATGACTGAGAAAAACATGACCAAAATAAGCCTTGGCCGTGAAAAACTGGAATTTTCAGTTTTAAGCGTTTTTACTCAGCCGTAACCTTAGCCTATACCTGCACCGCGTTTCTAAGACGATTTGAGTTTTCAACTTTTTAGAATAAGTCAACATATTTTTCCCTCCCCCTTTGACCAAAAATCATTCCTTGATTTTATAAGTCATTTCGTGATTTTTAGGCTTACGGTTTGATGTCTAAAAGACATTTAATACCAACCGACACTAGACTGAGCCCAGTCTAGACATTATAAGTCATTTTAAATCATTTTTATCCTATTAGAAAAGTAACATTTTACTTTTCTCAATTTTACGCAATATTCATACATTTTACGTATTACGCGTTTTAGACCCGTGTTTCCAGTTTTAGCAGGGTTTTACCACCCCAATGGAACCTACCACTCATTTTATATTTTATTATGGAGTATAATGACATGTTTAACCATTCTTCCAAGTTTCGTATTTTTACGATACCCGGTTTTACGTTTCATCGCTTAACCATTTACGGTTAGCATTTTACGGAGCAAAAACTAACTCAATAACTTGGATAATATCATCAAAAGTCCACACTTCCTCCCCAAGTATTCCCAACCGACTTAGGAGGGGGGATTCACCACCGTTGTGGCTTGATCTCATGCTATGTAACCTTGGATGATTACAAGTGTTAAACTTGGTCTCCAAGTGTTGACTAGTCATACATGTAACCTCCTCAAGACCATATAAAAGCCCCTCTACCCCTCCTTGGCCATTCCAACGTCCCACACACACCAACATCATCTCCTTAACTCATTTTCTTCCAAATTCTAGCAAGATTCAAGAGCAAGTTCAAGATAGAAACCTTAGTTTGATCTTAGATTACCAAAATACTTCCATAACCTCATATACTTGGTGATTTACCTTGAGTTTGAATCCACTCAAGTCACCTCAACCTTCATCATCCATCTTTCAAGATTACAAGAGTAGAAAGATTGAATGAAGTGAAGTGGGTTGAAGCAAGTCTATCAAAGTCCTATCCTTACTAGTTACTTTCCTTTCTTTGTTGAAAGCCACAAGTTGTAAGCCAAACCCTAACTTGCTCCTTGTTAAATAATCATGTTCATGTTATTTACATATTATTCTTGCTATATTATGTCTTGTTTGCATGTCCATGATGTATAAAAATAAGCAAAACAAGTTATTGTAATTGATTGTTAAGATAAGTTATTAAAACAAGTAAACTAATGACTTTCTTGGTAAGACCTGATCAAAATGGTAAAAATATGATATTGGATTATTACATATTGTAGTAGAGGACCTAACAAGGAAACCGTAGCAACTTGAACCACCTAAAACGAGTATACGAGTCAAAAGTTATGGCGATTTGAAGTTACCAAAACTTTCCGGCAAAACAGCCAAAATAGTTTCTGTGACAGAACCTAAAACACGCAAAAAGAGGCCTTTCTGATCCGTTTCATTAAAAAGTTAAAACACGAAAGTTGTCCGGAATCACGTTTTCGTTCAGATATAAAGAAGCTCGAGCCTTGAAAACGCTTTCTGAGTGAGATATTTCTCAGTTTCTTAACAGCTATTTACATATATATAAGTCACTATATTATGGTTATACTTTAAAAGGAACAAGAGGTCTTATGACCTATAATCAAGACCACCACCATGGCTAGAGCCAAGGTTGTGTCTCATGACCTTGGAACAAGGACCAAAGGTCATGGCTAGGCCATAACGAAACGACCATACAAGCTTATTTAGGCGAAAACATGAAACAAGGAATTAGCGAGAACTTGAACAAGCAATTTGGATCTACTTCACTTAAAAAGGAACCATGAGATATTACAAAGAAAAATAGTCATACAAGACTTATGAAACTTACCCTAATAACAATCTTCATGTAATACTAAACTTTCCTAAGTTTACTCAAATATCGGACATGTAACTTTTCGAATCAAAACTTATATCTATATATGTTATCAACTACTACAATAGTAGGGAGCCTCATGTGAGGAGTTCATTATGTAAGCCGTCGAGATGAGTTGTGGATTTATGAATTAAAGTGTCCTGGCTCCTCGAACGTTTACTACATGACTTCTGAATTATGTCGGCCCGAACGGTAGTAAACGATATATAAACATACATGTTTCATGAATCATTTCTTTCAAAGACTTACACTATACATCATACCACATTATGGACTAAGTGCAAGACATATATTGGCGTGTTTATGTTTCCTTAGACATTATTCCAAACCTAAGTTACAACAATTATTCTAGGTTGCTCGTAGAAGTTCTTACGGCATATCCATCATTCTCATTATACATCATCCAACTCAAGGTGAGTTCATAGCCCCACTTTCCATTACTTAATTGTTTTACAAACCCTTGGGGGGAATACATGCTATTTTTAACCGAGCACAATGTTTTTAAATTGTATGCTTGCCTGATTGTTTTATTATCACTAAGTACCAGCCTTGCTAAACCGAGATCCTTTATTATGAACCATTTAATCACTAGCAATAGTGAGCGCGAATATTGTGAATAGGCCTATTGGGATTGACGAATCCCATTTGTATTGACTAAGTTCAAACAAATGCATTAATATTTGAGATTTAGGTATGTTAGCAAAGTACCTACCGGGATAAATCTGCCGATCGATATTGGTACACGTTAACGTTTTGGTGTCATAAGCTTAGTGTATAATACATTTTATGGTTGTATAATAACGTAGCCTACCTGTTTTGTTTTCCAAACATTGGTGTGAGTCTACAAGCTCACACTCCCAACATATTGTGTTCAAACGATTTAACAAACTCTATGAATATCACTCAACCTTTGTGTTGACCTCTCAAGCATGTATTTCAGGTTCATGACGATCAAGGATGGCACGGAAGGACACGGATACTCAAGAGGGCTATAAATTTTATTATCATTCAAAAACTCACTTAATGTGATGTGTAAACATGGAACCAATTGGGACCTCATTTTGTAATCTCTGATATTTATATAATTTGAATGATAAATCTTTTAAAACGACTCAATTGGAGTTCGTTTTCTATTATTGTGACTATTGTGCCGTCGAGTAACTCCCAGTTCGAATTCCGCTGCAACCATGAATTGGGGGTGTTACAGATTGGTAACAGAGCCATGGTTATAGAGAAACGGGTCTAATTGAGACCTAAACTATAACCACATGTACAAGGAAAAACATTTTATAGCCTTCCGCTCTCCATGTCTTCCATTCTCCAGACGATTATGGACTTAGTAAGCATGTTATGCTTGACAAACATATTAGTATATTCATATATACCCATTTTGAGCATTTCCCCGTAAGCACTAGTATATTTATATATACATTCGAGTTATTTTCAATCATTTTATCTAAACATATCTGCGTATGCCTATTCTAGGGCATTTCGGCACAACTACATTCTCCCAATCATGTTCCTACTCCAACATTTTATGTCCAAGATATTGTAACGAATTACGATGGTCTTTTCTATTTCCCGGACATTATATGACACAATGGTCTTAATCATTTCTCAAATGTTTTGAGTCACACAATGGTCTAACCTACTTCCTAGACATTGTAAATTGCACAATGGTCTAATCTACTTCCGAGACATGGTGATTTGTGCAATGGTCTTTGGAATTATTCCATCACATCATCAATATCATTTCATATGACATCAAAAACCCATCACAATCTATCGATTTCTAAATAGAAATATGAGATTTCTAAAGGACAAACAAATCCATTACCTACAAAAGCTGAAGTTCATCCCTACATTCATCAAAGTTTTCTTCTGAAACCTTCATTATTAAAAGTTCGTGATCCTGGCCAAGTATGTTCTATTTTAGAACTACTTAAAACTTCCTTTCCATACGTACTTACCCTTACTATCTTCTATGCAATGGAATATGAAAACATACGTTACAAGTCTTGTATGGACGGGACTTTCAACTTAAGGGTTTTGACATCGCCTTTGTTTAGTGGACAGTTTCCCAAAAGCAACGGACATATCACAAGTATACCTAATTTAGGTATTTGAAAATTTTATTGAACCTTGGCTAAATATAGACTAGTCACCTATATTTAACCTAGGGACAGTGGAATATAGTCTGACTAACTATATTCGACTTAAAATTTTCAAATACTGAGAATAGTTGTACTAGGGTTATGTTTAGATTGATTTCCTACATGAACACGATAAACCACCAGAATACATTAAAACAATCTAGAGACACGATAGTGCCTTACCACTCAGCAAGATCTTAACACCTTATTTGTATGATCTAAATTCATTCTTGAAATTGTTTTTCATTTATGAGATAATCCGAACTACTATCTTGGGATAGTTATCAATTATTCTCTTCATCCTGTAGAAGTACTATCCTGTTTAGGTCCTAAGGATACCATCCCGTCATAAACCTTTAAAATTTCTTAAAATTTTAAAGCAAAATTGACATCTCTACCAATATTAACATTAAGCATACACTAAGCACTTTTGATCATCAACATATCACAACATTACCTTCACAACAGTGGCAAACACAAGCTCATTAACAGATCTTGATGCACTTTTAAAGCTCAAATAATCTATAGTTACACCACAAGTACCCTCATCAGCTTTACAAGATTGAATATTCATCTTGTACTTTTGGAACACTAGTATCATCTCGTAATACACTACCTTGTAACTCACCGGCTAAGTATGAATGTTGGGTTGGGAATTCTTAAGTAGTATGATTTATAATTATTTGAATGGATTGGGATGCCTTTTCATTTAAATAAAGAAATTGTAAATCACCGAACCATAAGTTTATATTTCCCTATTTACATTGTTTGGGATGCCTCTCTATGTAAATAAAGAATTATAGATAAGTGGGCTTATTTGTATCCGAAATAACATAAGTATGAAGTCAATAAACACTAGGTACAACAACCAATTACCTACTAGGCTATGATTGCAATTACTATCTCAATTCCTATTAATATTCGACTGCTATATCAATTTCCTTTGATATTCGACTATTACCATACCTTTCCTACATAAAAGTAAGCCTCATCCTACACCATACACTGAAACGACAAATCAAACTGCATCACTAGTAATCCCAGACTTTAGTCCTCATAAGTAACCACACCTGTTCATCGACACCACTCCAACATATAACACACATAGAACTTCGGGACGAAGTTCCCCGTAAGGGGTAGAGACTGTAACAATTCGCAATTTCAAGATAATTACTTTTCCCGGAAAATTTCACTATTCACTTTTACTATTCATTTTTTCCGAAAATTTTCCCGAAATTTGATTTTTATTTCTTGGGCTCAAGTGATAAATCATTTCCATGGAAAATTAAAAGTTTGACATTCATAAGCTCATTTTCGTGAAAGTTATTAAGGAATTACACGGAATTACACGTTTTAGGGTAAAACGTCATTCAAAAATTCTACGCACAACGAAACTCGGTCACGTTAATTTTCCCCGTATCAGAAAAATGTTTGACACACTCATGATTTATTTGAGAATAAATCATGACTGAGAAAAACATGACCAAAATAAGCCTCGGCCGTGAAAAACTGGAATTTTCAGTTTTAAGCGTTTTTACTCAGCCGTAACCTTAGCCTATACCTGCACCGCGTTTCTAAGACGATTTGAGTTTTCAACTTTTTAGAATAAGTCAACATATTTTTCCCTCCCCCTTTGACCAAAAATCATTCCTTGATTTTATAAGTCATTTCGTGATTTTTAGGCTTACGGTTTGATGTCTAAAAGACATTTAATACCAACCGACACTAGACTGAGCCCAGTCTAGACATTATAAGTCATTTTAAATCATTTTTATCCTATTAGAAAAGTAACATTTTACTTTTCTCAATTTTACGCAATATTCGTACATTTTACGTATTACGCGTTTTAGACCCGTGTTTCCAGTTTTAGCAGGGTTTTACCACCCCAATGGAACCTACCACTCATTTTATATTTTATTATGGAGTATAATGACATGTTTAACCATTCTTCCAAGTTTAGTATTTTTACGATACCCGGTTTTACGTTTCGTGGCTTAACCATTTACGGTTAGCATTTTACGGAGCCAAAACTAACTCAATAACTTGGATAATATCATCAAAAGTCCACACTTCCTCCCCAAGTATTCCCAACCGACTTAGGAGGGGGGATTCACCACCGTTGTGGCTTGATCTCATGCTATGTAACCTTGGATGATTACAAGTGTTAAACTTGGTCACCAAGTGTTGACTAGTCATACATGTAACCTCCTCAAGACCATATAAAAGCCCCTCTACCCCTCCTTGGCCATTCCAACGTCCCACACACACCAACATCATCTCCGTAACTCATTTTCTTCCAAATTCTAGCAAGATTCAAGATAGAAACCTTAGTTTGATCTTAGATTACCAAAATACTTCCATAACCTCATATACTTGGTGATTTACCTTGAGTTTGAATCCACTCAAGTCACCTCAACCTTCATCATCCATCTTTCAAGATTACAAGAGTAGAAAGATTGCATGAAGTGAAGTGGGTTGAAGAAAGTCTATCAAAGTCCTATCCTTACTAGTTACTTTCCTTTCTTTGTTGAAAGCCACAAGTTGTAAGCCAAACCCTAACTTGCTTCTTGTTAAATAATCATGTTCATGTTATTTACATATTATTCTTGCTATATTATGTCTTGTATGCATGTCCATGATGTATAAAAATAAGCAAAACAAGTTATTGTAATTGATTGTTAAGATAAGTTATTAAAACAAGTAAACTAATGACTTTCTTGGTAAGACCTGATCAAAATGGTAAAAATATGATATTGGATTATTACATATTGTAGTAGAGGACCTAACAAGGAAACCGTAGCAACTTGAACCACCTAAAACGAGTATACGAGTCAAAAGTTATGGCGATTTGAAGTTACCAAAACTTTCCGGCAAAACTGCCAAAATAGTTTCTGTGTAACACCTGAAATCTGAGAACATGTGAAAAGACCAAATTGCCCTTACCAATTTGAAATTTAATTAAAAGCTTATTAAAAGTACCAAATAAATCCCAAACCTCAAACAATGCACAAGTTATGTATCCCAATAATTTTAACAATTACAAATAACATTTATACAAGTGGTGAAATTATGAAAATGCCCCTATGTGACCGATTAAAGAAAAAAAATGCATTTTATTTGTTTTATTTTGAATTAAATGATATATATGGTAAATTGAGAAGATAATTATGGAGAGATAATTACCTCAACTAAAGTCACGAATTTTCTGGATCAAATCTCCCCTCCACACGACATTACTTGTTTAAAAAGTCAATCCATACCTTTTCTCCCAAAAACCCTAATACCGATCCAAAGAAAAACACACAAAGAATTCCCTTAGCCTCCATACGACACACACAATCCTCCTCAGCAATTTTCTATGATCTATCATCATCCTAAGAAGCCAAGAAAAATCCCATTCGAATTTTTGAAGCCTTACACGATCGTAGCATTTGTTTTCTTTTGTCGAGCCCTAAAAACAAGGTAAATTCGTTATGTTTCATACGACCTCTTATAAATTCGTTTTCTATTTTTACTGAGTTTCTTACATCATATATGATCTGGGAAAATTGAATCCAAGGGTTGTTGGTCGCGTTTGTGGTCGTGGGAATTTTGGTGCTGTTTTATTCAATCCGAGAGAAGTATTTTCGCCCAGCCTATTCTACTCGTCCCAGATCTGGTCTGGTATTTTTCTCACGTCTCTTACATCATATAAGACCCATATAAAATGCTAGAACCGAACCATGCATGCTCTATGAATTATTTGCGAATTAAACCTTAAAAACGTGATAAAATACTAAATAATCATGTACGAATTTTCTGGGTGCAAGACTAAATTTTTATGAGCTCTATATAATCCATATAACCTGGTAAAAATGCCCATTCAAATTTACATGGCCTGTAAAAGTCGTGGTGGAATTATTTGTAAAACCGGATTTACGAAAAATAAAGAAAAGAAAGAAAATAAAATAAAAACCCTAGTGTAATTCGATTAGGGTTAGGGTTTGTTTTAATATTCTGGTCCTTAATGATGAGTTTAAGGTTGTTGGAAATGATGGTGTAATGATTGGGATATATGTTAGGGTTTTGGTTTATTTTATAAATTAACGATTGAAAAATAATAGTTAAGGGTGTGTTTCGTAATTATTAAAACTTGTGGGATATTTTTGTAATGTCATATAAATCAGTAGGAATATGGGAAAAATATAACTTGAGGGTTCTAAGTGTAAATATTATAAGAAAATGAATTAATTGTATTTAATTGGTGCGATTTGTAATTAATTAAAAGAGAGGGACTAAAAATGTAATTTTCAGAAACTTGGAACTGTTTTGAGTATTTAAAAGTATTCAAGGGATTATGTGCTAATTTGGTAAATTAATGGCTTAGTATGTAATTATTAAGAATTAAAAATTGTAATTGTAAATTAAAGGGTTAAATATGTAACTTTGATAACTTGAAGGACTTAAAGTGTAAATTGTGAATACTTGAAGGTATATTCGTATAACATGATAAAGTAAGGGATCATTATGTAAAATGGATAAGTTAAGGGTTTTAAGTGTAACTTTGAATACTAAAAGGTTTAAAGTGTAATTTTGAAAATATAAGGGTGTAAAAGGTAAAGTTATGAAACCCTAAGGACCAAATGTGTAAATATGTTAAAAGATACTTTGATTCCATTAATAATGACTCAACTTTCTAATTATGGAAACTTTCTAAAAGTGGAAACTTACTATTTATGGAAACCTGCTAAAAGTGGAAAGTCACTTTAAATGGAAAGTTACTAAAACTGGAAAGCCGACTAAAATGAGAAATCTGAATTGAATAAGTTATTAATAATAAGCCGATCATTAATTGTGTAGATTCGTTGAAGAAGGAGTGTTTCCATATGCTTACGTATGTTATGATTTCGATGGCGATTGAGGTACAGATATTCTGACCTTTCTCAAAAGGTTTCTCATGATCTATTTCATATTCTGATCCGTTAGTTCCCGAACTGATGCCATTGCTATGATCCCCTTTACTTGAACTTTCTCTGTTGATCCCACTTGATATGACCTCCGGTATGAACCTATGCTATGAAAACCTTCTTAATGATACCATGGAAATGTTTTGAGAAGAACGATTTAAAAAGATGTTTATAAATGATGCTAAATTTCTCTTTAAAATAAAGGTTATTTAACTTTCATGAACACTATATTTTGAAAGACTATTTTTATGAAAACTGTTTTAAAAGATTATTTAAATTGGACTTTTAATAGAAACTTTTGAAACGGACTTTTGAACTGAACCATGAATTGATTTTTGAATATGAACCTTGACCTGATAAACTCTGATTGGACCTTGAATACTATTTCTGATATGAACCCTTTGTTATGAACTGCTATTATGAACCTTTGATATGATTCTGAGATACACCTTTGCTATATGACCTTTTGTATGATATGAGACCTTACTCTTAGTTTGATACCCGAGCCATTTCTGTTTCCCTACCTATGGAGGTACCATAGGCGTGTCTGTGATGCACCACTGGCATGACTAGTGTGTGGCCCTAGTGATTTGGCTACACCGTCCCCTTTCTGTTATATGATATGCGCGCTTTATGATATGATTTGTTATGGCCACTATGATTTCTGCGGGGGCGTATGGATGCATCCTAGATCTGTTCTGTTTAGTGGATTTAACTATGATTATGATTATGATATATGTCTGGTGACTGGTACTGTGTGCTATACATGCCTTTCACAATTACTGGGAGTTCGCTACTCCACCCATTGAAGAATGAGGACACCCCTCATATTATCTGATTATCTGAGAGGACTCCCCTCTATATGATTATGAAGAATTATGGTATTGACGGCTTATATGATATGATATGTTTCTGGGCTCGTGGTAGATGACTATCCTTTCTTTCTTTTCTATTACTCTTTTATCTATTCCTTATTCTATTTCCCAATGCACTATATTTCAGTTCTGTTTCATTATCATTGCTTTGTATATGTATCTGTTCACTGGGCTTTTTAAGCTCAGCCGCATTTCCTTTTCCTGCGGCAGGTTTTAGTAGGAAGCTGGGTTATGGGAAGAGAGTGTGACTGGACTTAGAAGACTATGCTTTGGACTAGAGACGATTAGATGAAGTTTCACTTTATTAGACATAGTATTCATTTGTTTTGTAACCTTGTAGTTTCAGATTTTCATTTGTAACCCTGAATTTCGTTGTATGTATGAATCATATGCTTGTGTTTGTTCTGATATGTCACTGTAATGTAATACTTCTACCCTTATCGGGTTGGGGTGTTACAATTATGGTATCAGAGACCAGGCTGCGATTCGTAATACATCTACCCTTGACCTGTGAAGTTTGGACCCCTAAGTTTCCACTGTAGGCGCTCATAAGACAACCTTTGAAACTTTACATTAGGATTCCCCATAGGAACCTAAGTTATTACCAGTGAGGAATGGGTAGACTAAGACATTTATGTAAGTATCATTTGCTTCCGTATCACTCTGATCGTGCCTTTGCTCTTAGATAAGCCTTATAAGGACCTTTGTTTCAGAAGTTAGAAGTTTTGCAACTTAAGTTTAGTAACCAAGTAAGTTTGGAATACCTCGGAAAGCTACCTGGATACCATACACGTTTAAGTTTCACCTTCAGATTTTGATCTCCGCCTCCGATTTGTTTGATAAGCTGTTTGACACCTTTTCGACCACATCGTAGGTCATTCAACCGCAATGTGTTCGACACATTCTGTGAATTCATTACTTATGCTGGGTATGAATGTATCATCCGATACTACTTAACTCTGTATGATCCATTACTACTCCTATGAGAATTTTGGTAATTATGAACCACGAATATGAGAAGTTTTGTTTCCTCTCTTTGAATGATGAACCTTGTTCTGCCAACCGTTTCCTTTGGAAGGGTATGATGTAAATACTATCTCTGTATGATTTGTTAACTAAGCATGATGATGCTGATAACTGAGATTCTGTACCTCTCACAATTGACGATTATACGATATTCGTATTACCAATGATACACATCCTACCTGCTACTTATGCTAAGAAGCTAAACGAAATTCCCACACATTGAACTGTTCGTTTATCCATCCCAACATTTTTGTTGAATCATGTACTTGACTCTGAGATATGAACTATCTGTATAAATTGACGACTGTATCCACTCTATGAATCCTTTGACTTTGAGATGTCTGATTGTACGGTCTTTTGGACTGGATGGCTATTCGTAAAGATGCCATAGACTACCATATCTGAAATGTGACCTTAACAATCTGCTTCACCCTATTTCATTTTGATGACTCTCTACATTTGCAAAAATTCCTATCACTATGGAAACACCAACTCCGAACTCATGTGATTATCAAGTTTCCCTGAAAACCATTATTATCAACCCTTAGAAAGTTCGGCTATTGGGAGATATTTTGTTGTACGAAGATTTTCCGGTATTCTCTGATGAACCTTTTTGGTACTCCTTTGAACTGATCTCAGTTGAAGAAACCATGGTTCCATAGAAGTTGAGAGATTGAAGGAACTGATGGAATATGATTTTTGTTAACCCTTTGTGATTCTCTTTGGATACTCTTGTTTGTTTATGAAGAAGAACGAGAGAAGTATGCGATGACGTATCAACTATCGTGAATTTAAACTTACCACTATCAGAAATCATTATCTGTTCCCGAGTACCAATACTTAATTTGGTCTTCCTTTGAAACTCCGCATTTGATTGCATCATTTTAGATTTGAAGGCTGAAGAAGCAACCACAAAAACTTCTAAGAAGGGGGTTAACTAACCGAGAGTAACCTTTGGGAAGTATTTCAGTTCCTGAAGAAGAAAGAAGGCGATGTGAAAATTCCCTGAGATGATTTCTGAAGTTGCCTTTGCACTCGTTACCACATTTGTGAGTTTGAATGATGCCAATGGTGTTGGCTAGATTAATCATGTTTTCGCGTGTTTTGGACAAATTGTCATAGTATGACATTGTGTTGTGTTCTAAAACGAAAGAAGAACATAGAGATTAATTGGTGAGATGACCTTTGTTCTGGAAGAAAATTTTGATTGACGTTCAGAAAGCATAGTAGACAACCCTACCCTGTATAATGTAAAGACAGAGCTTTCACAAGAGGGACCAAGATTGAAGACCGTTATCGGAGTTTGAAACCGGGTGGAAGAGTAGTAGAAGATGGTTGACACAAGCATTTCCATGGAAGAAGCATACAAGAAGAAGTGAGGAACTAGGATAGTGCTCAATCATGCATCATGCAACACGTGAAGATTTCAGTTAGGCATCAAGACAACCAGACCAAAGGAGACGAACCATTCAACACACAACCTGGAGTCGACAACAACAGCATGTACCTTAAGACCTGGAGCTATGTTAGAAGACCTGTCGAAGACACGCAGTCTTGTTTCTCTATTCATTTTAGTTGTACTAAGATGAATTGAGAGCAGAAGCAGACCTGCGGATGTAGGAATCCACAGTGATCGCGTCAGAGGCTGCCGTTACGACGCCACAGTACCAAGAAGAGTTGCTGAAGACTTGAGGAACCAGACTCGAATTTTAAATTCTCTTAATCATGAGGTAAGACGGACAAGAATAAACAGACTACTCCAACTTGGAAGAAATTTTGAAAATTTTAAATGAGTGGACGGATTTTGAAGCGGACATTGTGTTTAGACGAGATGATGTTGTGATGAATTGACGTTACTGATGACGTACCTTAATTCTGAATGACATTCTCGGATCTCCGTTACTCTTCGAGTAATCTCGTTCTCTTAGTTATGTTGTTTGATTTTGGTAACCTCTGAGACTGTAGGTGGACTAGGTGGATTTAGATAAGTTTGTGTTGTCCACGACTTGAGATAAAGTATGACCATCATGAGGGCATATGTATATGATGCAAGTATTATGACGCCTGGCCAACGTGATAATACTTACATCATATAACGTGCACTTATGGTGGGCATGTGATATTTCGAGGAGTGCCTTAGAAGCTTTAGAATTCTGGCATCTGATCAAGATCATCTGAGTTTAGTGAGACTTTAGGTTCATTCTACCTATACGTTTGATCTGCTACCCTTGATATACGATTCGATACATTTGGACTCTCGACACGTGTTTTGCTGATCTTGCAACTTCCGATAAGAATCTTAGGTTCCATTATGAAATTTCTGCCGTTGACGATATCTAACCATATGCTTTCTGCCCGTATACGTTTCGCATTCGTTGAAGTTGTTCATTATGATCTGCCATGGGTAAGATAGGTGATTGTGGACTTTGAGGAAATGAGATCTGTTCGTTTATGAGAATACCTTTGGAAGGTTATCTGAAAGTCGAGACTATTCGAGAAGTTGAAGAAGTAAACCTTATATCACCCCATGTTTGCTACAATTCAATGTATTCTCATCTGATTCGCCTAATCAATTCGATGGAAATCCTATGTATTTTTATACCTCTTCCTGGAGAATTCGTTTATCATCCGTTATGTTTGGTACATTATCCTTTTGATTCAAATTCAATATGATATGCCCTTCTGAGAAATCTGAAACTGTCATGAGAAACCAGTTGGTCTGAATATCTTTTGGAAGAACCTCCCCGGGCGTGAGAATGTTGTGACGACTTTTACGGTTTGCTACGACTTCGTCTAACTTTGCGACTTCAAATTTCGAGGACGAAATTTTTTTTCTTTTAGAGGGGAAGAAGTTGTAACACCTAAAATCTGAGAACATGTGAAAAGACCAAATTGCCCTTACCAATTTGAAATTTAATTAAAAGCTTATTAAAAGTACCAAATAAATCCCAAACCTCAAACAATGCACAAGTTATGTATCCCAATAATTCTAACAATTACAAATAACATTTATACAAGTGGTGAAATTACGAAAATACCCCTATGTGGCCGATTAAAGAAAAAAAAATGCATTTTATTTGTTTTATTTTGAATTAAATGATATATATGGTAAATTGAGAAGATAATTATGGAGAGATAATTACCTCAACTAAAGTCACGAATTTTCTGGATCAAATCTCCCCTCCACACGGCATTACTTGTTTAAAAAGTCAATCCATACCTTTTCTCCCAAAAACCCTAATACCGATCCAAAGAAAAACACACAAAGAATTCCCTTAGCCTCCATACGACACACACAATCCTCCTCAGCAATTTTCTGTGATCTATCATCATCCTAAGAAGCCAAGAAAAATCCCATTCGAATTTTTGAAGCCTTACACGATCGTAGCATTTGTTTTCTTTTGTCGAGCCCTAAAAACAAGGTAAATTCGTTATGTTTCATACGACCTCTTATAAATTCGTTTTCTATTTTTACTGAGTTTCTTACATCATATATGATCTGGGAAAATTGATTCCAAGGGTTGTTGGTCGCGTTTGTGGTCGTGGGAATTTTGGTGCTGTTTTATTCAATCCGAGAGAAGTATTTTCGCCCAGCCTATTCTACTCGTCCCAGATCTAGTCTGGTATTTTTCTCACGTCTCTTACATCATATAAGACCCATATAAAATGCTAAAACCGAACCATGCATGCTCTATGAATTATTTTCGAATTAAACCTTAAAAACGTGATAAAATACTAAATAATCATGTACGAATTTTCTGGGTGCAAGACTAAATTTTTATGAGCTCTATATAATCCATATAACCTGGTAAAAATGCCCATTCAAATTTACATGGCCTGTAAAAGTCGTGGTGGAATTATTTGTAAAACCGGATTTACGAAAAATAAAGAAAAGAAAGAAAATAAAATAAAAACCCTAGTGTAATTCGATTAGGGTTAGGGCTTGTTTTAATATTCTGGTCCTTAATGATGAGTTTAAGGTTGTTGGAAATGATGGTGTAATGATTGGGATATATGTTAGGGTTTTGGTTTATTTTATAAATTAACGATTGAAAAATAATAGTTAAGGGTGTGTTTCGTAATTATTAAAACTTGTGGGATATTTTTGTAATGTCATATAAATCAGTAGGAATATGGGAAAAATATAACTTGAGGGTTCTAAGTGTAAATATTATAAGAAAATGAATTAATTGTATTTAATTGGTGCGATTTGTAATTAATTAAAAGAGAGGGACTAAAAATGTAATTTTCAGAAACTTGGAACTGTTTTGAGTATTTAAAAGTATTCAAGGGATTATGTGCTAATTTGGTAAATTAATGGCTTAGTATGTAATTATTAAGAATTAAAAATTGTAATTGTAAATTAAAGGGTTAAATATGTAACTTTGATAACTTGAAGGACTTAAAGTGTAAATTGTGAATACTTGAAGGTATATTCGTATAACATGATAAAGTAAGGGATCATTATGTAAAATGGATAAGTTAAGGGTTTTAAGTGTAACTTTGAATACTAAAAGGTTTAAAGTGTAATTTTGAAAATATAAGGGTGTAAAAGGTAAAGTTTTGAAACCCTAAGGACCAAATGTGTAAATATGTTAAAAGATACTTTGATTCCATTAATAATGACTCAACTTTCTAATTATGGAAACTTTCTAAAAGTGGAAACTTACTATTTATGGAAACCTGCTAAAAGTAGAAAGTCACTTTAAATGGAAAGTTACTAAAACTGGAAAGCCGACTAAAATGAGAAATCTGAATTGAATAAGTTATTAATAATAAGCCGATCATTAATTGTGTAGATTCGTTGAAGAAGGAGTGTTTCCATATGCTTACGTATGTTATGATTTCGATGGCGATTGAGGTACAGATATTCTGACCTTTCTCAAAAGGTTTCTCATGATCTATTTCATATTCTGATCCGTTAGTTCCCGAACTGATGCCATTGCTATGATCCCCTTTACTTGAACTTTCTCTGTTGATCCCACTTGATATGACCTCCGTTATGTACCTATGCTATGAAAACCTTCTTAATGATACCATGGAAATGTTATGAGAAGAACGATTTAAAAAGATGTTTATAAATGATGCTAAATTTCTCTTTAAAATAAAGGTTATTTAACTTTCATGAACACTATATTTTGAAAGACTATTTTTATGAAAACTGTTTTAAAAGATTATTTAAATTGGACTTTTAATAGAAACTTTTGAAACGGACTTTTGAACTGAACCATGAATTGATTTTTGAATATGAACCTTGACCTGATAAACTCTGATTGGACCTTGAATACTATTTCTGATATGAACCCTTTGTTATGAACTGCTATTATGAACCTTTGATATGATTCTGAGATACACCTTTGCTATATGACCTTTTGTATGATATGAGACCTTACTCTTAGTTTGATACCCGAGCCATTTCTGTTTCCCTACCTATGGAGGTACCATAGGCGTGTCTGTGATGCACCACTGGCATGACTAGTGTGTGGCCCTAGTGATTTGGCTACACCGTCCCCTTTCTGTTATATGATATGCGCGCTTTATGATATGATTTGTTATGGCCACTATGATTTCTGTGGGGGCGTATGGATGCATCCTAGATCTGTTCTGTTTAGTGGATTTAACTATGATTATGATTATGATATATGTCTGGTGACTGGTACTGTGTGCTATACATGCCTTTCACAATTTCTGGGAGTTCGCTACTCCACCCATTGAAGAATGAGGACACCCCTCATATTATCTGATTATCTGAGAGGACTCCCCTCTATATGATTATGAAGAATTATGGTATTGACGGCTTATATGATATGATATGTTTCTGGGCTCGTGGTAGATGACCATCCTTTCTTTCTTTTCTATTACTCTTTTATCTATTCCTTATTCTATTTCCCAATGCACTATATTTCAGTTCTGTTTCATTATCATTGCTTTGTATATGTATCTGTTCACTGGGCTTTTTAAGCTCAGCCGCATTTCCTTTTCCTGCGGCAGGTTTTAGTAGGAAGCTGGGTTATGGGAAGAGAGTGTGACTGGACTTAGAAGACTATGCTTTGGACTAGAGACGATTAGATGAAGTTTCACTTTATTAGACATAGTATTCATTTTTTTTGTAACCTTGTAGTTTCAGATTTTCATTTGTAACCCTGAATTTCGTTGTATGTATGAATCATATGCTTGTGTTTGTTCTGATATGTCACTGTAATGTAATACTTCTACCCTTATCGGGTTGGGGTGTTACATTCTGTGACAGAACCTAAAACACGCAAAAAGAGGCCTTTCTGTTCCGTTTCATTAAAAAGTTAAAACACAAAAGTTGTCCGGAATCACGTTTTCGTTCAGGAATAAAGAAGCTCGAGCCTTGAAAACGCTTTCTGAGTGAGATATTTCTCAGTTTCTTAACAGCTATTTACATATATATAAGTCACTATATTATGGTTATACTTTAAAAGGAACAAGAGGTCTTATGACCTATAATCAAGACCACCACCATGGCTAGAGCCAAGGTTGTGTCTCATGACCTTGGAACAAGGACCAAAGGTCATGGCTAGGCCATAACGAAACGACCATACAAGCTTATTTAGGCGAAAACATGAAACAAGGAATTAGCGAGAACTTGAACAAGCAATTTGGATCTACTTCACTTAAAAAGGAACCATGAGATATTACAAAGAAAAATAGTCATACAAGACTTATGAAACTTACCCTAATAACAATCTTCATGTAATACTAAACTTTCCTAAGTTTACTAGAATATCGGACATGTAACTTTTCGAATCAAAACTTATATCTATATATGTTATCAACTACTACAATAGTAGGGAGCCTCATGTGAGGAGTTCATTATGTAAGCCGTCGAGATGAGTTGTGGATTTACGAATTAAAGTGTCCTGGCTCCTCGAACGGTTACTACATGACTTCTGAATTATGTCGGCCCGAACGGTAGTAAACGATATATAAACATACATGTTTCATGAATCATTTCTTTCAAAGACTTACACTATACATCATACCACATTATGGACTAAGTGCAAGACATATATTGGCGTGTTTATGTTTCCTTAGACATTATTCCAAACCTAAGTTACAACAATTATTCTAGGTTGCTCGTAGAAGTTCTTACGGCATATCCATCATTCTCATTATACATCATCCAACTCAAGGTGAGTTCATAGCCCCACTTTCCATTACTTAATTGTTTTACAAACCCTTGGGGGGAATACATGCTATTTTTAACCGAGCACAATGTTTTTAAATTGTATGCTTGCCTGATTGTTTTATTATCACTAAGTACCAGCCTTGCTAAACCGAGATCCTTTATTATGAACCATTTAATCACTAGCAATAGTGAGCGCGAATATTGTGAATAGGCCTATTGGGATTGACGAATCCCATTTGTATTGACTAAGTTCAAACAAATGCATTAATATTTGAGATTTAGGTATGTTAGCAAAGTACCTACCGGGATAAATCTGCCGATCGATATTGGTACACGTTAACGTTTTGGTGTCATAAGCTTAGTGTATAATACATTTTATGGGCGTATAATAACGTAGCCTACCTGTTTTGTTTTCCAAACATTGGTGTGAGTCTACAAGCTCACACTACCAACATATTGTGTTCAAACGATTTAACAAACTCTATGAATATCACTCAACCTTTGTGTTGACCTCTCAAGCATGTATTTCAGGTTCATGACGATCAAGGATGGCACGGAAGGACACGGATACTCAAGAGGGCTATAAATTTTATTATCATTCAAAAACTCACTTAATGTGATGTGTAAACATGGAACCAATTGGGACCTCATTTTGTAATCTCTGATATTTATATAATTTGAATGATAAATCTTTTAAAACGACTCAATTGGAGTTCGTTTTCTATTATTGTGACTATTGTGCCGTCGAGTAACACCCAGTTCGAATTCCGCTGCAACCATGAATTGGGGGTGTTACAACGGTATTCAATTGTGTCATCAAATAGTGGAGCAAACAATGTTTCTAGTTCTTTGCGGTTGAGTGGCAATGGTTCAGCCGAAGATTCCGGAGAGTTAAGACAGTTGAATTCGGGTCCTAAGATGTGTTGCTCAGAAGCCATCTGTGTGAGTTCATCAAAATTAGCGTGAATGGTTTCTTGAATTTCTCTTGTACGACGATTCCATCTTCGAAAACCTTTGGAATTTTCACAGTATCCAACGAACACTCCGATGTCAGCCTTTGCTTTAAGTTTACCTAAATCATCACGATCATTTTTCGGATAACAAAGTGCTCCAAATACATGAAAGTAATCGATGTTCGGTTTCCTTTTGTGAACAATTTGATAAGGTGTTTTGCGATGGCGTTTTATGATCATGCAACGGTTTTGGGTATAACATGCAGTTGAAACAGCTTCCACCCACAAGTAATCTGGTAATTGAGCATTAATCAACATAGTTCTAGCAGCTTCCACTAACGTCCTGTTGCGTCTTTCAACAACTCCATTCTGTTCTGGGCTTCTAGGAATAGATGTTTGATGTTCAATTCCCACTTTCTCGAAGTATGACCGAAGTGTCTGATTCTTAAATTCACTTCCGTTGTCAGTTCTGACTATTCGTACCGTATTGCGTAGCTGAACTTGAATTTTAGTGAGAAAGGTGATGATCATTGAAGGAGCCTGATCTTCACTTCGTAGAAAATAAACCCAAGTCCATTTGGAATAATCATCCATAATTACAAGAATATAGCGTTTACCGTTTATACTTTGAACACGCATCGGGCCACACAAATCCATATGAAGCAATTGTAACACATGATTCGTACTATGCTCAGGTTTATTAGGAAAATGAGCACGAGTACTTTTTCCTTATTCACAGGCTGGACATAAGTGATCTTTGGTAAAGCGGAATCTTGGAAATCCATCAACAAGTTTATAACGAGCAAGGTCAGTCATAGTTTTGAAATTCAAGTGTGAAAGACGTTTGTGCCATAACCAAGATTTAGTCGATTCCGCTTTGGAGAGAAGACATATCGGGGATGTTGCAATCATATCTGACATTGATATTGTATAAAGATTGGAGCCACGTGAGCCAGACATTAGATCGTTTCCTTGTAAGTCACGAACAAAGCAAGTTTTCTCACGAAATGCGACTTCTAGATCCCCATCACAAAATTGACCAACAGAGAAAAGGTTGTGTCCAAGGCCTTCCACATAATAAACACGACTGATTTCAATGTTCCCACTGATATAGTCACCATATCCCATGATTAGAGCGTAATGATCATTCCCGAATCTGACAGTACCAATGAACTTTGAGACAAAGTTGTGTAACAGTTTAAGATTGCCTGTCATATGTCGGGTGCATCCGCTATCAACAATCCAGAGAACAATCTGTACCACCTGCATCACAAGAAGAAGACACGGATGGAACAGAGGTAAGGGTGGAACCCAAAGACAGTGCGGGTTCCTGTTGGTTAGAAACACATGTATTCAACAATTTAGGAATCCATTTAAAGTCTGGTTTGTTTTGTAACCAACGTTGCCAGTTCCAACTAGTTTTTGCTTTCTTAATGTTAAATGCACTAGTAGTTGGCTCATTCCTAGATTTGTTCTCGGCACCTATGGGGGTAACTTCAACTTCATTAGAAACCGTAGAAGACGGCTTTCCTAAATTAGACTTAGAGGCAGTAGTGGGCCTAGAAGGAATGCGTGTCCTACGTTTCTAATGACGATTGAGAAGAGAATTAGCTAAACATTTTGTATGATCACCAGATGATATGCTTTTACGACAAAACACACAAGATGCATTAATATTCAAAACATTCAAAGGTTCATCATTCGTTACATTTAGATATTGATTACAATTTGCCAGATTAGAATCTAAATCTAATGCAACATGAGTTTTATTCAAATTCCTAAGTTGATCTTCTACTTCTTGAGCTTCTAGTGATCCTCTTTTACGTTGCCAGAGCCTATTCTTCCTTTTACTTTTACGCTTGGGTCTGCTAACGCTATTAGTGGAGACTAGTCCTGTAGAAGTGGAGTTATCAACATTAGTGGTTTGAACAATATTTCCTTTAGTAGTTTTGTCTAATTGATACAATCCTGGTGCTATCACCGTGGTGTCAACCATTTTTCCTTTTTGAAGTAGCTTAATTTTCTCTTTCAAATCGATGATGATGTGATTTTTGTCCTGAATTTCAGACTCAAGTAAACCATTGCAATATCTGATGTCATCGCGATTTTGTTGCCAGTCGGCGTTTTCAATTTTTAAATCCGCAATTTCTTTCTCGTATTTGAGACACAGACTTTTGAAAGACTCATTGTTTTTGCAGAGTTGACAAGAGTTTGAAATATTTTGATTTTGAAGTTTCAATTCCCTTTCAAGACTTTGAGCTTGACACCATTCAAGCCTTTGTTTGAGTAGACAAATTTCTTTTGAAAACTGTTTTGTCACATCATCATTTGTAATTCTCAACTTATCATTTTCCTGTTTGAGTGTCTCAATTTCCACATTCAACAAGTTATTATCAACACAAAGATCATCCATAAGCATTGAAGTACCAGATTTATAGAGATCATTCATGATAACAGACAAAATATCAGCATTGAGAACTTGTTCCAAGAGTCGATCAGCATCATTTATTAAAACTCTATTTCTTTGCTTTTGAACCAAAATCTCATTTTCAGTAGAGTTGAAAACGTTTATCATATTTTTGACCTCGTTTTGTAGTTCCTGATCCCAACGTGTAGCACATAGACGGAGGTGTTTGACAATTGGCAACATTTGTTTTTGAAAGATGTCTCTCTTTTCTCGCTCGTAAGCGGACTGAAAAGTTTCAACTTTTATTTCAGAATTGCGTGCAATTGTTTCCTCCAAAATTTCGATGTCTTCCATAAAAGTTTTGTAATAATTTAAGACACGACAACTTTTTGGTAAAGGTGTAAGTTCACCGGATGATGGTAAAGGACCATTTATTTGTGCTACAGTTTGGACAGGGGCCGCATTAGAGGATGAAACATATGACTCTTCGACAAACCATGATTTCTCAGGTAATTCCTTTTGAGTAACAAAAGATTTAGAAATGTGAGGAGCTTTTGAATAATCATATGGTGTCCAATATTGAACGTAACTCATTTTAGATCGACTCTCGTCTTCAAGTTCTTCTTCTTCTTCAGTATCAAAAACAACAGCACGCACAATCGTATTATCAAGCAAATAGTCCATACTGTAAATTTTTGGAATTTCTTTGAATGCCGTGTGAAGAAACATTGAATTGTAATCACCAAGTGAAAATCCTTTATCGGGTCTCGGTTTAAAAGTAAATTTCTGAATTGTTGTGACAGAGTTCCCGTGTTTGTAAACAATGTTACGAAATTCTTTGAGTTGTTTTTCAAGATCAACATTATCACCGAGTATTTTATGTTCACAAAAATCCTTTTTACAACTTGACAATTCTGTTTCTGTTTTTGAAAGTACTGTTTGAGGACGTTCAACTTGCATTTTCAATTCATACTTTTCACTTTCGAGTTTCGAAATCAACTTTCCGTTTGACTCAATTAAATCTTGCATTTTGCGTTGAAGATCTTGTTCTTTATTGTAAGAATCTTGAAAAGCTTTTTCAAAACTTTTTGCATTTTTAATCTTGTCTTCCTGATTTGAAAGTTGAATTTTATAACATTCAATATCTATTGCAAGTGACGCATTTTTCTCTTTTAAAACTTTGTTTTTCTCATTGCATTTTATTATTTGCAGTTGTTGTGCATCCAGTTGTTTAGATAACAATATTAGGTCAGGGTCTGGATCAAATGATGGTTCATGTTGTTCTATAAGATCATGTTTATCATTCTCAATAGGATCATCAAATGAAACAACTGTGTCATTATCAAATATGACAACTGTGCTTATTTGTTCATCTGTTTGAGAAGATGAAGATGATGTAGATGGAACAACTTGCGCCATATCTGATTCAGAAGCAGAAGGTGAAGCTATTTCATGTATTAGGCATGCTTTTTGGTCATGTACCTGAGACAAGCCGTCAGTGTCATACACTGGACCTGAATCATTAAACTGAAGTTCCTGCATGTTGGCCATAAGCATCACAGCTGCATTGGCTTCCAGATCTTCCATATCATCATCATTGTACACATTTGCCATGAAGTTGTTATCTTGTTCAGGGAAATGTCCATCTTTTTCATCTTGAAGAGCCATGAGTAATGCCTGCTTGTGAAACTTACTGCCCCGAGTTCTTGGTTTGGGACATGATGTCGCTATATGACCTTGTTCATTACAATTGTAGCACCATACTGCATTCCCTGAGTTGGAGTTCCTAGTTGCAACTGGTTCAGACCTTTGCTGAGAAGACCCTGAGTTGTTCCTGATCCCCGCATTGTTACTAAACCTCTGACCATTCCCAAAGTTTCCTGAAGAACTTCCTGAACCAGATCGACCATAGCTACGATTCTGAATTTCCACTCTTCCATCATTGACAACAGCTTGATTCCTTGTGTTAGAAGATGAACGTTGACGGTTGTTTGTTTTGTTGGAGAATTTGCTAAAAGCACGAGCAATAAGAGCAAGTCCCTGATTCAACGTATTAAAGTCATCATCGTCATCGTCATTGGAATTTGAGTAATACACTGCATCATTGTTATTTAATGGAACAAGTTGAGTAGAAGCATTCTGTGGAGATGAATCATAAGGAACCATTTGGTTCGAGGTAGAAGACTGTGGATAACTGAAGTAGTTCTGCTCTTGAACATATGCATGATTTGACATTGGTGGTGGAGCATAGGGAGATTGAGCTACGAGAGCCAAAGAATTTGGTGTTGGTGTTGGTGTGTATCCTCCTCGTAGAGCTCGATCTTTTTCAACTTCAGGTTCATGGTGTTTCAGGAAATCATACAACAAACCATATGGAGCATCATGAAGATTTTTGGTTTGACGAACAAATGTCACATATTTATGCCAATCTGGACCAGGACTACCGACGAATTTGGAGTTCACTGCTATCCTCGGTACTGTGATTTTGTGATGTTCCAGATCATTGACCATATTTGTGAAACGATGATAGTAGGATTCAAGTGACTCTCCTGGTTCAATTGTGATGTCTGTGTATTCCATGTAGAGTTTGGATTCCATATCATCTTTGTTCAATTGAGTGCCTTCCATAAGGAGACGAACATGTTCCCACATAGCTTTAGCTGTTTTCTGAGCATCGACACTTCGATAAATTGGATTAGGTATTCCTTGAAGTATATAAGCCATTGCGTATTCATCAGCTTCACGATGTAATTTATGTTCTTCTGTGAGTGCAGATTCTGGAAGAGGTCTATCACCAGGGGGACGTAGAGGGTCAGCATTTGGATCACCAACGTCAAATCTTGTTGGCCACTCAAATGGTCCTTCAAGTATCACTTGCTTCAAGAATTTCCCATGAGGTTTCTTTAGTTCAAGAAATCGTAAGAATCGACTTGACCATTGAACATAGTTCCCAGGTGTTAGCATTGGAGGTGTTTCAAGTGATCCTGCCTCATGTCGGGATTGTTGAGTTGTAATAACTTCACACATTCTGTCAAACCAGTGAGGTTGTTTGGACGAAAATTGAGTGTTTTGTTGTGGCATTTGATATGGTTGTTGTTGAGGAATGATTTGATGTTGCTGCATCATTAGGTAATGATGTAGTGGATTAAACGGTTGTTGTTGAACGTGTGATTGTGAAGGTTGTTGATACGGTTGTTGCTGATGGTATTGTTGTTGCTGATACTGCTGATGTTGCTGTTGATGAGGGAAGTAGTAATTAGGTGGTTGAGACATTTTTTAACACTTGTGTAATAATGGATCTTGTAGAAGGTATAGAATTAGCCAAATATCGAAAAACTTTGCTCAACTTCGGATTGCGAAACCTTGGTCAACAGGGATTGCGAAAGTTTGCTGAATAAGGGATTGCGAAACTTTTGTATTCCTGTGATTGCGAAACTTCTGATTGGGATTGCGAAAATTTCAGGTTTTCGAAATTAGGTGATTTCGATACTTTAGTAAGTTTCGCAAAACAAAGTGATTTCGAAACTTATACAAGTTTTCGAAAAAAATTGTGATTTCGAAAAAATGGTATTTTCGAAAACACAAAAGTCACGATCCCAGTTTTCGAAAATGTACAATTTCGAAAATTTACCAAAATTCGAAGTACTTTTCTTTCTTATACAAGAAAGAAAATACTGAGTCCACAAAAACGAAGTCGATGTAGAGCACTTAGAGTAGATCGCGAAATAGGGACAAATCACTTTCTCGATAAGCTAGGCGAGTATGATTTTCAAAGAAAGCAAACCTAAAACGTGTTTTTATTTAAAGATTCTTGTACTTTTAGGTATAAAATGAAGATTTCTTGAAGAAAGTTGAAAACTTTATGAACTTTTTCCAAAAATTTTAAAATTTCGAAAATAAGTACAAGAAGCCCTAAATCGATTTTTTGAGAAAAGTTTGGAACTTTTATGTTTGTTTTGATTTGTAGCACAAGTTTGTAAGCAAATATGTGATAAAAACCAAAAAAACAAGCAAAAAAGTACGAAAAATTTTGACAACAAATCGATTAAAAACAAGTTTTAAGAAACGAAATCAATGAAAAACACAAAAGCTACACCTTCATATGGCGAATGATACCACTTGTTAGGTCACCATTTTGTAAACACAAGTATAATAACAATAGAAATGAGATGAGAAAGGAGATTTGGGTGATTAAATGAATAAAAGAAATATAAGTGCAAGAGTATCCTTAAGAAATCAAATAACCAACCAAATTTTACATGAGACTAAGGCTTCTATTTATAGGGAAGGAGCTAGGGCAACACTCCCTCTCCTTCCACTATCAATTCGTGTGGGCTTCTAAGCCCATGGACTAAAATGTCTTAAGTCTAGTAAACATGTTACATAACATAAATGTAAGTAATAGTAACTTAAGCAACCTATTATTACAAATGACCGAGACTTGATAAAATAGTGAAAACTATGATCCCAACAGATACACCTCATCTCACTCCTCTGAGTCTCCCCATTTAACAACCTCTGCATAAAAACCCCATCAACCTCCTCCCTAGTATACAACCCAATCCTTCAACCAAACTCAGTAACCGAACACGACCTCACTTCCCCTCCTAGCCTAAAATAGATAGTGGTGCCCCCCATATCTGTCCTAGCCTCAGCCTGATCAAAATGGAAGGTCGTAAAGAACTCCCTCACCAACTCACTATACACAGTCTCCCTAATCCTAAACAACCTCTCCTACTGAGGACCCGCAAATCCATCAGTGTGGATTCTCTCCAAAAACGCAGCCTCCAACCCTTGGGCCCTAAGAAACTCCCAGTCAACGACAGCCCCAGCATCAATATGGTGGTTACAAAGCTCCGCATACTTGGTGTTAGCACCAACATTGTCAAACTCGCTCCAACTATGGACCAATTCTCCATAATTGACTCTTTGAGACCTAGAGGAACTGCCCTTATGTTGATGAGATCTTTTGCTCATTTTCCTGGAAAAAGGTAGAGTGAACGGAAATAATTAGAATGAGAATTCTAATGAACTTCATGCAGTCAGACACATCTGATGCCGTCAAGAGTAATCCTGACGCCGTCAGATTGATCAGAATCCGAATCATGCAAATGCGAGGGAAAAATCAATTTTCAAACTCTTAACCCATTACCCAAACGCCCCTTTAATCAGAAAACATGGGTGGGGGTCAAAGAATCCGTAGCATGAGTGGCTTTCCCTAAACTAATGCATGATTCGAGTGGGATAACATAATCAACGGGTAACCCCATGTTCACGAATCACCAAGTAGATGGCATTACGATTTGTTAAAAATGGGTCAAAAATGGGGTTTCGGGCGAAAGGGGTTTTCCAAATTGATGGATCCCAAGGACAATTGATCGAAAAAGAATGAAAAAAAATCACTTGCCAAGTGAAGATTGGATGCGGAAGACGTCGAATTGAAGGGTGGAGAATCGGAGTAGCAGCAGCACTTTGGGTGAGATTTGTGGGGTATGGGTTGAAAGTGATTGGTTTTGGGTTAATATAGCTATTCCGTTAACGAGGTCCACCAGGGTCGAACGTCTCATTACTATCAAGGAAAGAGGTAAGGTTGTAGAAGGGGTTGGGTGACGTTTTGGCTAAGTTGAAACCTGTGCACGGGTTATTGGTGTGAAAAGAGAGATGTTGTTCCATAGAGGGTTTCAAATCAGTGGTGTTTTTGAGGTGCAACCTTTTTACACCGGGTTTAAAACCAAAAGAACGTCTTTTGGATAAGTTCGGGAATGTGGTCCGCAAACATCCAACGAAAATGTTATGGAATTGTGAACTCTTCTCTGCATGGGGGTGCTCATGAGAATGGGGGGTAGTTAATGGTAAAGCACTTGGGGAAAATTTCCCGTTATCCTCTTGGTCAAACACCAAAGGGGTTGAAACCTCGAAGACTTTTTCAATTTTTTTAGGTACGGAATTTTCTTTGATCTTTTCTTTGACTCTTGATATGAATTGGTCTGCGAAATTCATAAAAGCTTTATGAGTGCTTTCCATGCGTGCTTCTAGGTGCTGGATTTGTTTTTCCTGATTATCCATGAAGGTTACCATTATCCCTTCGAATTCCTCTTGTCGTGAACGTTCAGGAAAATTCTGATCGATAACCGTATTCCTACGTAGATTATGATTCCACACGGGTTCAGAAGCAAGCTTCTCAATACTCATTAATTCTTTTACCTGCTTCTCGATGCTTCCTAACAACTGTTCTTGGGTGGCACATGCGTAGTCAAGTTTTCCCTTGCTTGGGAACATCGGGTCCTCCCATCCTTCCTTTTCGTATTGTGCCAACCCCTCAAGAACTTTCCAGCACTCGTCAACGCTAAGTCTATTTAGCCTACCCTTGGCTGCGTAATCAATGGCTCTCCTTGTTTGATAGTCAACCTTATCGTAAAAGATTTGGATCCGGAGCCATGGTTCGATGCCATGATGAGGGACTTTTCGGAGCAGGTCTTTATATCGAATCCATGCTTCATAAAAGGTTTCATTTTGACGTTGTTGGAACATCAAGATGTCATTTCTAAGCTTAGTAGTTCTCCCCGGTGGGAAAAATTGAGCAAGGAAACGAGTGGTGAGATCATCCCATGTGGTGATGGATCCCGCGGGTAAACGCTCAAGCCATTGACTAGCTTGATCCCGTAGAGAGAATTGGAATAGGCGTAATCGGGTTGTCTCTCTAGTTGCAACATCTAGGTCTATGGAATCTACGATTTTCAGGAAGTCCTTAAGATGTTGGTTTGGATCTTCGGAACGAAGTCCATGGAATGCACATCCGCTTTACACCAACCGGATGGTGTCCATGATGTCGGGTGGTTACGAACAAAGGCACAAAGAAATAAGATAGACTAAAGAAAACC
Source organism: Artemisia argyi (assembly GCA_030686995.1). Taxonomy (NCBI): domain Eukaryota; kingdom Viridiplantae; phylum Streptophyta; class Magnoliopsida; order Asterales; family Asteraceae; genus Artemisia; species Artemisia argyi. The sequence goes on from CM060696.1 coordinate 7,764,436, forward strand.
TAAAAATAAAAATAAAATCTTACTAGAAAGGAATCTAGCAAGTAGACCTAATAAAAAGAAATTCTAACCTAGACAATAACTATTCCCCGGGCTGCGGCGCCAAAAACTTGATGCGTGGGAATCGCAACAGGGTTTACCTCTCGAGGGATCTCGGGAAGCTTACAACCCCCACCAGGCAGTGTACCTGATCGTTGTAGTATAGTATAGTGACAAGTACCGAGGGATTGATCGTTCAGCTTAGAAATAGTGTCGCTAGGATTAGAAAGCCTAAATACTAGTTCTAAAGGTGAGAGATGATTATTTTTGTGTTTTTATATTTTATGGAAAGCAATTAAAAATCTCGGGGTTGAAGGATTTGGGCGGAATTAGTTGCTAATCAACTAACCCAATACTAAGATGCAATCAAAATAAAATACTAAAAATGAAAATAAACTAAATTATACTAAAGTTGTGAGTAGTAATTGGAGAAAATGTGTTTACTTAGATTTCACTACTCCCTAGACATCTTTTACACGTTAATTACTTGTAATAAATGCATGGATGACGGATCGTATTCCTTAATACCATTCATGGGGTGGCACACTTAACTCCCCAATTCTATGAGCTCTTATCTCCTCCTACACCATGCCCAGCACAACTATAGGGATTGTAAACAGTGGCTCATGCATTAAATACAACCAATAAAGACCTAGTGCGCGTCGGTTCATGTTTCTTAAGACGTTCAAGCATGTTACCAATTGGAGATCTGCCAGTTTTATTAAGCCTAACATATAAATCATTCATCCACAACAAGTATAAACAAGTAATCAACACATAATTAACATCTAGGTTTCATTAGATCCAAGCAAACACAAGATAGATCTAGCCTAGCATGATGGAATTAAGACAAGAACAAGATATAGACAACCAACACATAGACATATTGATTGAATTGAAAGAACACTTATCTTGATTACACATGCAAGGTATCAAGGGGTTGGAACCCTTGAAAAACCTGTAAAATTCGTACCAAGTTCGTACTAGGGTTTCTTCCAAAACTTCTCTTTTTAAATGTGAAAAATTAGAAAACTATATATAGGAAAAGGGGTCTGACGGCGTCAAGACAAAGTTTGTGACGCCGTCACCTCGCCGCCAAAACTATTCTCGGACTGCCTTGATCTACATTTGACGCCGTCAAGACTTAATCATTTCCAGGCCGTCATGACTTTTACTCTTGACGCCCTACCTTCATGACGCCATTAAATCTCTTCTTGACCATCATGGAATTTTGCTCTTGACGCCGTCAGGAAATTACTCTTGACGCCGTCACCTACTGTTCCTAGCATGGAAAATTAAGACTTTGGCGTTTTCTTCACTTTTATGCTCCAAAAACGTCCGAATTGCTTCCTTTTCCAGATTTCACTCCCAAAGTACCTAAAATCACAAAAGGAACGATTTAGGGCAATATTTGATCAAATAAATTTGAATTCGGGCTTAAATGACCCCCTAAAACGGATCATTTTTCGCCTCATCAATTATAAAACTTAATAATTCACCAAAAACTTTAAAACTCTGTTAGAAAAACAAAACTGGTAAAATTTACAGGTTTTTACACGTGACGCGGTCAAGAGTAAACTCGTGACACCGTCAGAAGTGACCTGCAGAAATTCTTATGTTAAGTTTCCGGAAAATTTCTGGAAAAACTTGGTCCTGCTTCCTGGAAAATCCTGCAAAACTTCATTATGACTCAATACAAGCATTTGACTCTAACAAATACAAATATACATGTCCATTTAATATTGTGGAGAATCATGATCGGTTTGTTTCTTAAAAACATATTTGGGGTTTCCCCTTACACTTATCTATTGCAAAAAATACTTTTAGGTGAAGATAAGACTAGGCCAAACAACAAAGTAAAGTATTTCCACTATTTAGTTTAGAAACATGATCTACCAACAATAAAAATAAAACATGCATACGGAAGCAAATAACAAACAAACAAACAAAAATCACACAAAGCATGGGTTGCCTCCCAAGAAGCGCTTTTCTTTATTTACGAGTCTTGTAGCTAGACTCAAGGTCATGGGTTACTACGTGACCTCATCCCTTGAGATGATGTACCCCATGTATTTGTGATCATTACTATTGTGGTGGTAGTGCCTCAACCTGTCGATACTTGCGATCACCTCTCCGCCTACTTTACTTCTCAGGTTTGCCATCCCATCTTGGTTCATGCCTTCAATTGTGAAAGGTCCATACCACCAAGGACTTGGTTTATCAGGTGGTATTGTTGTTTCCAAGTGTCTTAAGAGTACCAAGTTCCCTTCCTCAAATGGTACATGATTTTCTGCTGGTTGAGTATGTTCGAATTCGACCTGAACCTTATTGCTTTTGCTTCTTTCATATTTAGCCTCCTTGTAGCTTTTGATTCTTGCCTCCCATGCAAGTATTTTATTCTGAACACGAATGGGTGTCGTGTCATTGTTGTTTTTGAGCTTTCTCCAACTCGAATTCTCACGCCCACTTCGCGGAGTCATGGGGAAGCTAATCTTTCTTTTTCCAGATTTAAGCTCAATTTTCCTGTCTTCATACTTAATGACAGCCCTAGCAGTGGCGAGGAATGGTGCCCCAAGGATTATTGGCATGCATCCATCTCCCTTATCATCGATGATCATAAAATCAACGGGGTACATGAATCCTGCGACATTAACTAATACATCTTCTGCGATTCCTAAGGGGTATACGTACGAGTGTCCAGCGAGGGACAACCTAACACGAGTAGGGGCTGGCATTTTTGACGTTAGTTGGATGTAAATAGTTAGGGGCACAAGATTTACTTCCGATCCTTAGTCGGTGAAAGCACTAAGATATTTCAAATCCCCGATGCTAGTTGGTATCTTAAAGTTCTCACACGCAATCTGCTTAGTAGCCACTTTTTGTACCAATAGCCTCTCAAATATTGACCCCCCAGGTAACGTATCATACTCATCTTTTCCCTTTTCCTCTTTCTCAGAACCCTGTTTGGAAGGTTGGTTACGCCCGTCACCCTTAATCCAATTTGTTATGGTGTTTTCGTTTATATCATGTTTCAGGTAGTGACTCAAGGGTTGGGATTTTGGTGGCTTATCTAAGGTCTGTTTAGTAGAGGCTTCTACCTTCTCGTCATCCTTGTGGACAATTGTGATGGAATTAACAAATTGGGTAGTGGTGGTGACGCTTTCCTTCCTTGGTAGCATTCTCTCGGGGGTTCTCTGGTTGGCATACTCCTCCAATAGACTCATCATCTCATTCATTTTCTCTTGCATCTCCTCTTTTTGCTTATAAACTGCTTCCTCAAATCTAGCAAGCCGATCTGATTGAGTTGCCATATATTCTCTCATCCTAGCTTCAAACTCTGAGCTAAGCTCCTCGGGAGGGGAATAAGGTGGGGCATAGTTTTGAAAAGTCTCGATATTTTCTCTAAAAGGTGACTCTAATAATGGTGTTGAAGTCGGTTTCGAGACAGAATTGACAGTAGCCCGCCTAGGACTTAAAGGTCTCCTTTGCCTTTCCTCAAAATAGTCAACTTTTGCCTCGAGTTTGCATAGGAGCTCATCGGGGATTTCGGTGGTTCCTCCAGATGTTGAGATTGCATTGATGGCCGCTTTTATTGTATGATTAAACTCCCACATCTCGTGATTATCGGCGGCGAGCTCCTCAATAATTGCCCAGGACTCCTCGGCGTTCTTATCACGCAGTTTATCTCCTGCGGCCCTATCGATTGTGCGTTTAGTGTGATAGTCAACATGGTCGTAGAAAATCTGAACTAATAACCAAAGGTTTATACCATGATGAGGGACCATATGGAGGAGATCCTTAAAACGGGCCCACGCTTCGTAGAAAGTTTCACCCTGATGTTGTTCAAACATCAAAATGTCATTTCTAAGCATTGCAGTCTTCCCCGGTGGGAAGAATTGAGTAAGGAAGCGATTGGTGAGATTATCCCATGTGGTGATGGATCCCGCGGGTAAAGGCTCAAGCCATTAACTAGTTTGATCCCGTAGAGAGAATTGGAATAGGCGTAATCGGGTTGTCTCTCTAGTTTCAACATCTAGGTCTATGGAATCTACGATTTTAAGGAAGTCCTTAAGATGTTGGTTTGGATCTTCAGAACTAAGTCCATGGAATGCACATCCGCTTTGCACCAACCAGATGGTGTCGGATCGCAAGGGGGTCACATTGGCTCCAGTGAGCTCAATGGTGTTTCGGTAGCCTTGGTGGCTAGGTCGGGAATACTCTCCTAAGGTTCGGGGCCTAAGAGGTTCTAGTGGTGGGTTTTGTTGTGGTGGGACGACGGGTTCAAAGATGTTCCCATCGTCCATGATGTCGGGTGGTGAAAAGTTACGAACAAAAACACAAAGAAATAAGATAGACTAAAGAAAACCTAAAAATAAAAATAAAATCTTACTAGAAAGGAATCTAGCAAGTAGACCTAATAAAAAGAGATTCTAACCTAGACAATAACTATTCCTCGGGCTACGGCGCCAAAAACTTGATGCGTAGGGATTGCACCAGGCTTTACCTCTCAAGGGATCTTGAGAAGCTTACAACCCCCAACAGGCAGTGTACCTGATCGTTGTAGTATAGTATAGTGACAAGTACCGGGGGATTGATCGTTCAGCTATGAATAGTGTCGCTAGGATTAGAAAACCTAAATACTAGTTCTAGATATGAGGGATGATTATTTTTGTATTTTTATATTTTTTTGAAAGCAAGTAAAAATCTCGGGTTTGAAGGATTTGGGCGGAATTAGTTGCTAGTCAACTAACCCAATACTAAAGATACAATCAAAATAAAATACTGGAAATGAAAATAAAACTAAATTAAACTAAGGTTTTAAGCAATAAGTGGAGAAATGTGTTTACTTAGATTTCACTACTCCCTAGATATCTTTTACACGTTAATTACTTGTTATAGTTGCGTGGATGACGGATTGTATTCCTTAATACCATTCATGGGGTGGCGCACTTAACTCCCCAATCCTATGAGTGCCTACTTCACTCCTATGTCGAGCCGGCTAAGAAGCTCCTAACATGGGATCATTAGAATTTACTCATGCGTTAAATACAACCAATAAAACCTAGTGCACATCGGTGCATGTTTCCTAAGACGTTCAAGCATGTTACCATTTGGAGATCTGCCAGTTTTCTTAAGCCTAACATCGAAATCATTCATCCATACAACCATAAACAAGTAATCAACACATAATCAACATAAGCAAACACGAGATAAATCTAGCCTAGCATGGTGGAATTAAGACAAGCACAAGGTATAGACAACAAACACATAGACATATTGATTGAATTAGAAAAACACTTATCTCAATTACACATGTAAGGGTTCAAGGGCTGAAAACCCTTGAAAAACCTGTAAAAATCGTATATGGTTCGGCCTTAGGGTTTCTCCCAACTTGTTCCTCTTAATGAATGAAAATTAGAAAACTCTATATAGGAAATTGAGGCTGACGGCGTCAAGACCAAATGGGTGACGCCGTTATCTCGCCGCCAAAAGAATTCTCGGACTGCCTTGATCTACATCTGACACCGTCACGTTATATATTTTTCCAGGCCGTCACGTATTTAACTCTTAACGTTCTTCCTTGTGACGCCATCATTTCTGTACTGGGCCGTCATGAAAATTACTCTTGACGCCGTCAAATTGTTGCACTTGACGCCGTCACCTACTGTTCCCAGCTTGGAAAATTAAGTCTTTGGCGTTTTCTTCACTTTCATGCTCCAAAAACGTCCGAATTGCTTCCTTTTCCAGATTTCATTCCCAAAGTACCTAAAATCACGAAAGGAATGATTTAGGGCAATATTTGATCAAATAAATTCAATTCCGAGCTTAAATGACCCCCTAAAAGTGGTTCATTTTTGGCCTCATCACTTATAATGAACAATTGTTACTTTAAGTTTTATGAAAGTTTTCTTATTTACTTGTGTTTTAATATGATTGCTATGGAGTAATTTGTGATATACTTGTGTATATGATGTGATTGGTTATTGGAGTATTATTTTATGAAAAAGGTGATGCATGAAAACATATCTATTTTTATGAGTTTGTTGATATAACATCTTTTCTTGCTTAATTTGTCGGTATAAACAATTTCTTGAAAAATAGGTCCGAAAAGATTTTCAACTTGTTTTTATTCCAAAATATTAATGCACCAAATTAGTATGGAATAGGATGCTTGACAACCATCTTATTTACTTATTAAAATAGATTTGAGACGATTTCATCACGAAAAAGGACCGAAAGGATTCGTAGAAATTCATAAGAAAATAATTGATTTTCTAAACAACCATGTGTTTATAGGATTGTTATACTAATTTGATATGTCCGAAAGGAGTCATTTAGGTGATAGAATTCTTAGTAGTAGTGAAAACATGACATACATCATTGATTGTATAACTACTCATTTTTAGTTGCGCATCATACCAAGTTTTACACCAAACTTCGTACTCAAATTGTTATGATACTCCTAATTACCAATCAAGGAATTATGCACAAGTACATGTTTAGTTTTTATTGAGTTTCTTTTAAATTAAGATTTTACATAAATTTGGATTGACAACCCTTATTTAACAAACGTTTTCTTTATTGATGGTGACGTTTGATCACATGGATTATGGTTGGTTTTAAAAACAATTATGTGTCGGACAATTTCTATTTCTATTATCTTTAACTATTTCTAGTAGGATTTATAACGTAACGTAATTTTCTATTTATTTTGTTTAGATATGTTTTTATTTGTGTTTGTTTGGTTGTTTCGTATATTTTACAGTTTTCTTGCAGGAGTTTTATTACGGAAGCATATAGTTGATCAACGTTTGGAGTTGGTAAACTCATTTGCATATTATGATTAAATATGCATGTTGCGTATTTAACTCCGGTATTTTCTAAATTTTTCCATTTCCTTTACTTTGAAGTTATTTTTTTTACATTGAGGACAATGCAAAACTCAAGTGTGGGGGAAGGAAGAAAATAGAAAAATTGCATAATTTTAAAATTTTTGTTTTAGAGTCGTGAACTTTAGTAACTAGTATTAGTTCGCCCTTCATATTTTAGTTAAAATAAGGTTGATTTCATGGTATATAATAATGATATTTTTGGAGAATAAATTCAAGTTTTAAAGAGCAATTTGTCTCGTAATTGATAACATTTGCTAGCACAATCTTATACCCTTATTACTTTAAATTGTGAGGATTACTTTTTTTTTTTTTTTTTTTTTTTTTTTTTTTTATGAGAATAGTATTTTCTTATACTATTTACATATTTCATGATGAGTGTGCTGGTGGTTGTGTTAATTCTAGAACTTGTACTTGTTATACATTACGGTTAAAATCATTTTCGAATGATAAGGATATATTCATATGATAAGAGGCAAACTTAGGAATAAAACCAAATGGCCATCCATTTACAAAATAATTTTTGCTAACCACATTGGTTAGTTAACCTCGTATTTGGAACCCATTTGTTAGCGTACATCTTTAGCGCTAGATACCCTTAGTTTCACCCTTTGAGCCATCCTTTTCATTTTGTTTAATCCAGAAAAATACAAAAATATTTTACACCTTAAACCTTAGCCTAAACCTTATCAAAGTCTAAATGGTGGATCGCTAGTTGCTTGGTTGTTGGTTAGTTTTTGATGATTATTAGTTAGCCACACTTCACAATTCATGTGTGTGCCATTCCAACAAGATGAAGGATGCATACTTCTTATTTGTATTTTTTGTGGTATATGCTTATGCGAAGTGTGGGGGAGGTGATATGAAAAAAAATAAAAAAAAAATAAAATAAAGAGAATAAGTCATCGCAACTATAAGGTGATAAATATAGCCAATGTGTTATATTATTATGAATAAAGAAAGTCATGAGATATGTTGTTAGCCGATGTGCTAAGTTTGAAGAACATTTTTATGGTGAATCGATGTATCAACATGTGGAAGTTCGAAGAGGAGAAAGATGGTAACTATTATCATTTTTGGGTTTGTGGATTATTTGAGATTAGCAACTATGGGACTTAGACTTTGATTTTATTTTTTCTTTTAAAACCAATTTCATAAATATTCCCATGCCTTATCCTTACCTTTTTGACTTAGTGTAATTATTTTGCACGAAAGTTTATAAAACCCTTAGCCTTAACATTACAACCCAAATAAAAGACATCTTTGATGAATTATTCTATTGTTTTGATACTTGTACAAGCCTATGGTAAGAAACATAAATCATGACTGTGCAATGAGTGATCTATTAATTGTTACACATATTGAGTGATGAGTGAATTTCAAATTATTTTTGTGAGGCGTTTAGAATTGTTATCAAGCTCTTTATTTACTTGATTGAGTTCAAATAAGATATTTGCACTATTGCCATTGAATTCAATTTTCTTTTGATTAAGACTTGCTCGAGGGCGAACAAAGCTCAAGTGTGGGGGATTTGATAACGCTCAAATTTAACATATTTTTAGTCGCGTTATTGTTTGATTTATGAGTGGAAATTGGTCATATTTGTATATATTTGTTACTTAATCGGGGAAAAGTGTTTATACATGCAAATATAGCCAAAAGCAGGTAAAAATGATTAAAAGATGAAGAAATGAAGTGGACATGCCTTTTTGGAGAGTTTCAAGAGGATCAAGGAAGAAAGAAACGTTGCACGAATAAAAGGATTTGATAAAGACAAGTTCACTACACGAAATTATCAAGAAAATATCAAGTTCTAATAGACAAAGTCATGCCACGAAGAAAAATATTGCATGCAACGTAAAATGACGAAGAAAAGACAAAGAAACTTGTTCAGACTAAATCCAACCGATCAGTTGCAAACCGCAACCGGATCGGCTGGAAACATGCCAGAATTGACCATCCGATCGGATGGAGAGAAACCGATCGGTTGGTGATAACTGAAGTTACAAGTTTTGCATTAATTGGCGAATTTACTCCCCATAATCATGTGTGGCTGATCATTTCTGCTTATTTACTGAGGAGGGACGTTTTTACTTGAAGCATAAGTGGCATTAAGCTATATAATGAGCACTTAGGGCCTAGAGATACTTGTACCACCATTATCTAACTTAGTATTACACCAAATCTTGTTAGCTTATTGATGAGGCGAAAAATGATCCGTTTTTAGGGGGTCATTTAAGCCCGAATTCGAATTTATTTGATCAAATATTGCCCTAAATCGTTCCTTTTGTGATTTTAGGTACTTTGGGAGAGAAATCTAGAAAAGGAAGCAATTCGGACGTTTTTGGAGCATAAAAGTGAAGAAAACGCCAAAGTCTTAATTTTCCATGCTGGGAACAGTAGGTGACAGCGTCAAGAGCAAAACCTTGACGGCGTCAAGAGCAAATTTCATGAAAATCCATGACGATCCAGAGAAGATTTGACGGCGTCACGTAGGAAGGGCGTCAAGAGTAAAAGAGTCATGACGGCCTGGAAACATATAAGTCTTGACAGCGTCAGAAGTAGATCTAGGCAGTCCGAGAAGAGTTTTGGCGGCGAGGTGACGGCTTCACAAGATTACTCTTGACGCCGTCAAACCCATTTTTCTATATATAGTTTTCTAATTTTTCACATTTAAAAGAGAGAAGTTTTGGGAGAAACCCTAAGTACGATTTTGGTGTAACTTTACAGGTTTTTCAAGGGTTCCAACCCCTTGATACCTTGCATGATTAATCAAGATAAGTGTTCTTCTAATTCAATCAATATGTCTATGTGTTGGTTGTCTATATCATGTTCTTGTCTTAATTCTATCATGCTAGGCTAGATCTCTTTTGTGTTTGCTTAGATCTAATGAAACCTAGATATTGATTATATGCTAGATCTCTTTTGTGTTGTCTTGGATGAATGATTTATATGTTAGGCTTAAGAAAACTGGCAGATCTCCAATTGGTAACATGCTTGAACGTCTTAAGAAACATGAACCAACGCGCACTAGGTCTTTATTGGTTGTATTTAATGCATGAGCCACTGTTTACAATCCCTATAGTTGTGTTGGGCATGGTGTAGGAGGAGATAAGAGCTCATAGAATTGGGGAGTTATGTGTGCCACCCCATGAATGGTATTAAGGAATACAATCCGTCATCCATACAATTATAACAAGTAATTAACGTGTAAAAGATATCTAGGGAGTAGTGAAATCTAAGTAAACACATTTTCTCCAATTACTGCTCACAACTTTAGTATAATTAGTTTACTTTCATTTTTAGTATTTTATTTTGATTGCATATTAGTATTGGGTTAGTTGAATAGCAACTAATTCCGCCCACTCTTCCAAAACCCGAGATTTTTACTTGCTTTCTAAAAAATATAAAAATACAAAAATAATCATACCTCACCTTTAGAACTAGTATTTAGGCTTTCTAATCCTAGCGACACTATTGCTAAGCTGAACGATCAATCCCCCGGTACTTGTCACTATACTATACTACAACGATCAGGTACTCTGCCTGGTGGGGGTTGTAAGCTTCTCGAGATCCCTCGAGAGGTAAAACCGGTTGCGATTCCCACGCATCAAGTTTTTGGCGCCGCTGCCGGGGAATAGTTATTGTCTAGGTTAGAATTTCTTTTTATTAGGTCTACTTGCTAGATTCCTTTCTAGTAAGATTTTATTTTTATTTTTAGGTTCTCTTTAGTCTATCTTTTTTCTTTGTGCCTTTGTTCGTAACCACCCGACATCAAGGATAACGGGAACATCTTTGAACCTGTCATCCCACCACAACAAAACCCACCATTAGAACCCCTTAGGCCCCGAACCTTAGGAGAGTATTCCCGACCTAGCCACCAAGGTTACCGAAACACCATTGAGCTCACCGGAGCCAATGTGACCCCCTTGCGATCCGAAACCATCCGGTTGGTGCAAAGTGGATGTGCATTCCATGGACTTCGTTTCGAAGATCCAAACCAACATCTTAAGGACTTTCTCAAAATCGTAGACTCCATAGACCTAGATGTTGAAACTAGAGAGACAACCCGATTACGCCTATTCCAATTCTCTCTACGGGATCAAGCTAGTCAATGGCTTGAGCGTTTACCCGCGGGATCCATTACCACATGGGATAACCTTACCAATCGCTTCCTTACTCAATTCTTCCCACCGGGGAAGACGGCGATGCTTAGAAATGACATTCTGATGTTTGAACAGCAGCAGGGTGAAAATTTCTACGAAGCTTGGGCCCGTTTTAAAGGTCTCCTCCACAAGGTCCCTCACCATGGTATAAACCTTTGGTTATTAGTCCAGATTTTCTACGACCATGTTGACTATCACACTAAACATACAATCGATAGGGCCGCGGGAGGTAAACTGCGTAATAAGGACGCCGAGGAGTCTTGGGCAATTATCGAGGAGCTCGCCACTGACAATCAGGAAATGTGGGAGTTTAATCATACAGTGGAAGCAGCTATCAATGCAGTCTCAACATCTGGAGGAACCACCGAAATCCCCGATGAACTTCTATGCAAACTCGAGGCAAAAGTCGACTATTTTGAGGAAAGGCAAAGGAGGGCTTTAAGTCCTAGACAAGCCACTGTCAATTCTGTCTCAAAACCAACTTCGGCACCATTATCTGAGTCACCTTCTAGAGAACATATCGAGACTTTTCAGAGGCGTACCCCACCTTATTCCCCTCCCAAGGAACTTAGCTCGGAGTTTGAGGCTAGGATGAGAGAATATATGGAAACTCACTCTGATCGGCTTGCTAGATTCAAAGAAGCAGTTTATAAGCAAAAAGAGGAGATGCAGGAGAAAATGAATGAGATGCTGAGTCTATTGGAGGAGTATGCCAATCAGAGAACCCCCGAACGAATACTACTAAGGAAAGAAACCGCCACACCCACCACCCAATTTGTTAACTCCATCACCATTGTCCATAAAGATAACGAGAAGGTAGAAACTCCTGCTAAACAGACCTTAGAAAAACCACCAGAATCCCAACCTTTGAGTTACTACCTGCAACATGATATAAACAAAAACACCATAACAAATTGGATTAAGGGTAATGGGCGTAACCAATCCTCCGGACAGGTTCCTGAGAAAGAGGAAGAAGAGGAAGAGGAGTATGATACGCTTCCTGGAGGATCAGTATTTGAGAGGTTATTGGTACAGAAAGTGGCTACTAAGCAGGTAGCATGTGGGAACTTTGAAATACCAACGAGCATCGGGGACTTGAAACATGTTAGTGCTTTCGCCGACCAAGGATCGGAAGTAAATCTTATGCCCCTAACTATTTACATCCAACTAACGTCAAAAATGCCAGCACCTACTCGTGTTAGGTTATCTCTGGTTGGACACTCGTACGTGTACCCCCTAGGAATCGCAGAAGATGTATTAGTTAATGTTGCAGGATTCATGTACCCCGTTGATTTTATGATCATTGATGATAAAGGGGATGGATGCATGCCAATAATCCTTGGGGCACCATTCCTCACCACCGCTAGGGCTGTCATTAAGTATGAAGGCAGGAAGATTGAGCTTAAATCTGGAAAAAGAAAGATTAGCTTTCCCATGACCTCGCGAAGTGGGCATGAGAATTTGAGTAGAAAAATGATCAAAAACAACATTGGCACGACACCCATTCGTGTTCAGAATAAGATTCTTGCATGGGAGGCAAGAATCAAAAGCTATAAGAAAGCTAAGGATGAAAGAAGAAAGAGCAATAAGGTTCCGGTTGAACTCGAACATACTCAACACGAGAAAAATCATACACCATTTGAGGAAGGGAACTTGGTGCTCTTGAGACACTTGGAAACAACAATACCACCCGATAAACCAAGTCCTTGGTGGTATGGGCCATTCACAATCGAAGGATTAAGCCAAGATGGGGTAGCTAAATTGAGAAGCAAATTAGGTGGAATGGTGATTGCGAGCATCGATAGATTGAGGCACTACCACCATAATAGTAATGATCGCAACTACATGGGGTATATCATTTCAAATGATGAAATCACGTAGTAACCCACGACCTTGAGTCTAGCTACAAGACTCGTAAATAAAGAAAAGCGCTTCTTGGGAGGCAACCCATGTTTTGTGTGATTTTATTTGTTTGATTGTTATTTGCTTCCGTATGCATGTTTTATTTTTATTGTTGGTAGATCATGTTTCTAAACTAAATAAGTGGAAATACTTTACTTTGTTGTTTTGGCCTAGTCTTAACTCCACCTAGAAGTATTTTTGCAAAACATAAGTGTAAGGGGAAACCCCAAATATGTTTTTAAGAAACAAACCGATCATGATTCTCCACAATATTAAATGAGCATGTATATTCGTATTTGTTAGAGTCAAATGCTTGTATTGAGTCATAATGAAGTTTTGCAAGATTTTTCAGGAAGTAGGACCAACTTTTTCCAGAAATTTTCCGGAAACTTAACATAAGAATTTCTGCAGGTCCATTCTGACGGCGTCAGAGGTTTACTCTTGACGGCGTCAAGAGTTAAAAATCTGGAAATTTTACCGGTTTTGTTTTTCTAACGGAGTCTTATGGTTTTTGTGAATTATTAAGTTTTATAATCTCCAGGAGATCTGCAAACTTCATTCCACAAGCATTATATCTTATCTTGTTTTCTAGGATTTAGAAACTTATATAGGATGCCGCCGATTTTACGCGAGGTTGTCTTGTCTATTTTGTCAGGTTTTACAGGTTATGTATGACAAGAAGATGATTTATATTCTGGAAGGGAAGCTTTGATTGTTCATTTTCTTGGAGGAAGATTTAACCTGGCCATCCTATTATCCATACCGAGCGAATCAAGGGGAGTATTTGATTTCACTCTCTTTACTTTTTCACTTTTACATTCTTTACTTGAACATTGAGGAAAATGTTCATCTTAAGTGTAAGGGGAGGGTAAAAAAACGATACCTTACATATGCACTTTCGCTTGAGCTTGTTTTGTTTAATGGTAGATGTGTAATAAAACTATGAGAAATACTTGTTAGTGCAATTTTAGCGCCAAATTTAAAATTTTTTACAACATTTAGGAGTGAAACTTTAGCCATAGCAAGCGTCTCATGGATAGGAGATTGTATGACTAGCACATAACCGTATATTCAGAAAAATTTTCCACCCAAATATGTGAGGTTCGCCTTTAGATTTGATAGGAAAAGCGTTCATTATTAGTGCTTATGAGTGTACCGGTAGCATTTAGATTCTAGAACTTGCGTTAGTGATGCATCCCGAGACCGCTAGTGAGACTACATTCGTGTAGTAGGATTTACTACATGATAAGAGGCATTAGGATTACCCTTGTGTTAAACCCGTATTATGATTACTTGACTAGTTAAGTCAAATAATTTTTCCCACACCCTTAGCGTTGTACTCATTTTTAGTACACGAATCACTTAGTACACCCCTCCGAGCCTATCTTTTCGTTTCTAACTTTAAGCATTTTACTTAAAGGAAGAATTTGTTACACCCCACTTAAATGTACAACCAAATCGCCTTAGCCTTCCGTGTATGCGCTTATTTTTAGTGCATTATTGTTATTTGTTAAACCCTAAGTTAACTATCTAATTGATTACATGGTTGCTAAGTCGAGTCATATCCTTGTACATATTGTTTTGGGACGATTGGGACTCATGGGTAAGTACTTATTTTATGGAGTAATGGGGAAGAACATCATATATTACCCCTATATGTACGTTAATCTCAAAAGTGCTCCAAGTGTTTTGATTTTCTTAATTCGAGTCATTAGAATAGTTAATTGTAAAGTATGTAAAGATTCAAGTGTAAGGGGAATTCTCATTCCCTATGATGTATTATTATGGATGGTAGGGTAAGAGTGTATGCAAAAAAAAATAAATAAATAAATAAAAAAAAAAAAAAAAAAATAGAAAAGAGGAAAAAGAAAAAAAGAGAAAAAACATACGAACTACCATCCCTTTTTATTCTATGTTTATTTTACGTTTTTGTTATTTCTCATTTATTAGCTTAAGTCGAGTCTAGTCTTGGCTTAGCAACGCCATCTTGTACATGTAATTGACCAAGATTGTTAACTCGCCACCAATAAAACTTCCTTTATCCAACAAAACCGTGTATTTCATATCCCTACACCTAACGTTACAACCCTTTAAAAGACCTCTTTGATAGTTTATCCTAGGTGCTTACGCCATGTGGTGGAGGTTTGATCCTTTCCCAAGCCTATGGTAATCTATTTTGCTATGACAGGTAGTGAGAGATATCTTTCGTTTCCATATTGTAATTTATACTTTATTACACCCGAGAGATGTGAGTATCTAAACACTATTTGTGAGGTGCTTGTATATGACCTCCGTGCTTGTCTATTGGTTTTTAGTGGAACGATTATTTGTTGTAATTACTTTTATATTAGTGTTAAATGACCCCTAAGTTGTCTTTTGAGTAGAATAAAAGCGCATTTGCTTGAGGACAAGCAAATCTCAAGTGTAAGGGTATATGATGAGGCGAAAAATGATCCGTTTTTAGGGGGTCATTTAAGCCCGAATTCGAATTTATTTGATCAAATATTGCCCTAAATCGTTCCTTTTGTGATTTTAGGTACTTTGGGAGAGAAATCTGGAAAAGGAAGCAATTCGGACATTTTTGGAGCATAAAAGCGAAGAAAACGCCAAAGTCTTAATTTTCCATGCTGGGAACAGTAGGTGACGGCGTCAAGAGCAAATTTCATGAAAATCCATGACGATACAGAGAAGATTTGACGGCGTCACGTAGCAACGGCGTCAAGAGTAAAAGAGTCATGACGGCCTAGAAACATATAAGTCTTGACGGCGTCAGAAGTAGATCTAGGCAGTCCGAGAAGAGTTTTGGCGGCGAGGTGACGGCGTCACAAGATTACTCTTGACGCCGTCAAACCCATTTTTCTATATATAGTTTTCTAATTTTTCACATTTAAAAGAGAGAAGTTTTGGGAGAAACCCTAAGTACGATTTTGGTGTAACTTTACAGGTTTTTCAAGGGTTCCAACCCCTTGATACCTTGCATGATTAATCAAGATAAGTGTTCTTCTAATTCAATCAATATGTCTATGTGTTGGTTGTCTATATCATGTTCTTGTCTTAATTCTATCATGCTAGGCTAGATCTCTTTTGTGTTTGCTTAGATCTAATGAAACCTAGATATTGATTATGTGTTGATTGCTTGTTTATTCTTGTCTTGGATGAATGATTTATATGTTAGGCTTAAGAAAACTGGCAGATCTCCAATTGGTAACATGCTTGAACGTCTTAAGAAACATGAACCAACGCGCACTAGGTCTTTATTGGTTGTATTTAATGCATGAGCCACTGTTTACAATCCCTATAGTTGTGTTGGGCATGGTGTAGGAGGAGATAAGAGCTCATAGAATTGGGGAATTATGTGTGCCACCCCATGAATGGTATTAAGGAATACAATCCGTCATCCATACAATTATAACAAGTAATTAACGTGTAAAAGATATCTAGGGAGTAGTGAAATCTAAGTAAACACATTTTCTCCAATTACTGCTCACAACTTTAGTATAATTAGTTTACTTTCATTTTTAGTATTTTATTTTGATTGCATATTAGTATTGGGTTAGTTGAATAGCAACTAATTCCGCCCACTCTTCCAAAACCCGAGATTTTTACTTGCTTTCTAAAAAATATAAAAATACAAAAATAATCATCCCTCACCTTTAGAACTAGTATTTAGGCTTTCTAATCCTAGCGACACTATTCCTAAGCTGAACGATCAAGCCCCCTGTACTTGTCACTATACTATACTACAACGATCAGGTACACTGCCTGGTGGGGGTTGTAAGCTTCTCGAGATCCCTCGAGAGGTAAAGCCTGTTGTGATTCCCACGCATCACTTATCTTATATTGCCTGAAAGTTTACTAAGTATTGTAAAAATGTCCAGAACGTGTTGAGTTAGAGTCTCAAGCAGTGGTTCGAGTGTGGAGTTGTTTACTTACATTGGTGAGCAATTGGAGAAGTGTGGTTGCTATAGTTCCACAAGTTTACTCATTGTAATTTTCAAGACTAGGTACACCTTGATACTTATAATGAATCATTGTTACTTTAAGTTTTATGAAAGTTTTCTTATTTACTTGTGTTTTAATATGATTGCTATGGAGTAATTTGTGATATACTTGTGTATATGATGTGATTGGTTATTGGAGTATTATTTTATGAAAAAGGTGATGCATGAAAACATATCTATTTTTATGAGTTTGTTGATATAACATCTTTTCTTGCTTAATTTGTCGGTAAAAACAATTTCTTGAAAAATAGGTCCGAAAGGATTTTCAACTTGTTTTTATTCCAAAATATTAATGCACCAAATTAGTATGGAATAGGATGCTTGAAAACCATCTTATTTACTTATTAAAATAGATTTGAGATGATTTCATCACGAAAAAGGACCGAAAGGATTCGTAGGAATTCATAAGAAAATAATTGATTTTCTAAACAACCATGTGTTTATAGGATTGTCATACTCATTTGATATGTACGAAATGAGTCATTTAGGTGATAGAATTCTTAGTAGTAGTGAAAACATGACATACATCATTGATTGTATAACTACTCATTTTTAGTTGCGCATCATAACAAGTTTTACACCAAACTTCGTACTCAAATTGTTACGATACTCCTAATTACCAATCAAGGAATTATGCACAAGTATATGTTTAGTTTTTATTGAGTTTCTTTTAAATTAATATTTTACATCAATTTGGATTGACAACTCTTATTTAACAAACGTTTTCTTTATTACTAAAACCGCCAAATCCCTTGGGACGATCTCGACTTACCCACCTTTATTACACCGGACGAGTATACTGGCTCGTATGTGCTAGATAATAATCGGATAATTCGTGTTTATAAATTTTAAAACTTGTATTAATTAAATGCACATCAATAATGGATTTGAATCTCTTTACCAAAAGCCATTACTTCTGGAGTAGCCAAATGTTTCAGTTCAAGTAAGAACTATGGCACACTGATAACCATGTGATTTTGAGCAAACCACCAGCTGTAACGGATTTGATTTGTCTTTACCAAAAGTCGTTTACTTCTGGACTAGCCAACTCTTGATGGAATTCAGTCATCATCTTGGTGAGTTGATTACCAATTATGGCTTTCTACTGCCTTTACCACAAGCCATAACCTTGCGGGCTAGCCAACTCTTTACTTTTTAGGATATGGAGAGTTGAATACCATACAATTTTGGGTAAATTGTCAGCCATAAACGGATTTGATATATCTTTACCAAGAGCCGTTTACTCCTGGATTAGCCAATCCTTCTGTCGTTTAGACGGACTGATAACCACAAAAAATTGAAGCTCAAGTGAAAAAAATTTTAAATTTTTGCCAAAAACGGGGGTACTAGATGGTAAAATGTGATGAAATTCGCTAGAATTCCCCCCCCCCCCCCCCCACACTTAGAATTGAATATTTTACTCAATATTCAAAGTCCCGGCTATTATGCCGACTCTTTGAACGTAAAAGGGCAACATTACAAGCTAAATGTGGAAACACCATTTTTCACTTTATTTTATTGATTATATATACACGGTAACACAGGAGGGGCACTCCCCCACACTTAGGATGAAAACCCCATATACATGCTACTGTTTTTGTTTATCAAGTCGCTAGCTTGATTCGACCCCGAATTCATTTGTTCTTGGGGAAGCATGATGTTGAAGAGACAATCTCCATCGGACTTTTGATGAGTGCTCAAACACTCATCATTTTTGGTTAAATCTGAACTGCAAAACATACAAAAACACTCAGTAATGCATCAAAATACTAAAAATATTTCAAAATTGTGTTTTATATGTTTTAGATGCAAAATAATTAAAAACAAATGAAAAACGTACAAAGTTTGCAGAAATGGCAGTTTCAGTCCCCCAACTTTCAAAAATTGGCAAAAATAGTCCCTGAGCAGGTATTTTAAAAGAAAAGTCACCAAAGGTCCTTTTGAAATCATAAATTGTCATATTTAGTCCTTTGGTGAAAAATTTAAAAGTTTTGAGAATTTACAAGTTTGGTCCCTGAACTTCATAATTTGGCAGAATTGGTCCTTGGTGGAATATTTTGGATGAAGAGTCAACATTGGTCTTTGGGAATTTACAAATTGTCAACATTGGTCCTTGAAATGAAAGTTTGAAGAATATACACTATTGGTCCTTCAAGTTTCAACATTTGACAATTTCAGTCCCTAGGGAGTTTAAATTGGAAAATTAGCTTTTATGGTCCTTTGGTAAATGGAACTTGGCAATTATGGCCCCTTGGATAACTTTAAACAGTTGGCAAAATTCACCCCTCGATTTTCAGCAAGTTACACTTTTGGTCCTTGGGTTTATTTTACCACTACATACCAAATGGACTATATTTACATGACATTAAACCCAATCCACCCAAAACAATAATCCACCCAAGCCCATGAATACCCCTTAGCCCAGCTCACCACAGCCCATCCTACACTAAAAATAAAACACAACCGTTTTGTATTATCTCACCCTAGGTCAAAATTGGTCAAACCTCCCTTCCCCCTCCACTTGGATACCTGCTACTCCAACACCATCATCACATCTACACTACTTTCCCCACACTCCAACCCTGCCATACTCACTTTCCACCACTAACCAACAAAACCCTTCCCCCCCTCCTGCCAAAAGCAAAAAGCCAAGAGCCAAACTACAACTAGCAAAGTCACCTTCCCGCCAAAACAAAATTAAGGGCTGAGATCAAATTTAACATCATCAATGGTTGGGATTTGCTGAAGAGAAGCACAGGAACAAGACCAATGTGAAACCCTAGCTTATATTTTCAGTATAAATAGAACAATTTGTGGCCAATTTTGGTAGTAGATTTTAGGGTTAAAGTAGATTTAGTGTAATGTAGTTTTAATTAATCCTTATCTTTTTTAGTTTTATTTTTACTAATGTACTCCCCTCTTTGAATTTAATGCATTTCAGTTCTTCATTTAGTATTTCCCAATTGCTTATTCAAATTTGCTTAATTCCATTGTGTATTTGCCTTCAGCTTATCCATTGCTTATCCTGCCTTGTTTACTGCCTAAAATAACTTAGTTTAGATTGTTATTAATTAGTTGTAAGTAAAATGTCAGTTGGTGTAAGCTTTGCATAGAATAGATAAAGTTAGCTTGAAATTGCTTATTCTAGTTAACCTATTAAATCTGCTTGTTTAGTTCTTGATTCTGCTTTGTCAGTAGTAGTAGATTTAAGTTAAGTTTGTATTTTCAAATAATTTAGTTCTTAGCAGGCCTTGATAGTGGAAGTTTTCATAATTACCCCTTAAAGGGGTGTTTGGTTCAGTGAGTTCTCAGATGACTCATGGTGTGTCAATGTCTAAGTTTGGTCTAGACAACACTTCTTAGGATCATAGAGGATAATTACCACATCAAAGTAAGTCCTTGTTCATTCAAAGTCAACATCATCTCTTAAATCTTACTTTTGCATATACAGTAGTGAATTTGAGTTGCATTAGGTAGTATATAGTGGCACAAGTAAGTAAATTAGCTTAATTTCATTTCATATTGGCTTATAACATCATAACAGGTCACTATCTTTCAGTAAAAAATCATTTTAGTCAACTGTAACCAAAATTGAAAAAGTCAAAAGTGTCCCTTTTTGCAGAAAACCAGATCTTGGGATTGCATTTATGAGTTTTGTGATTGGTTTCAACCTTTGGAATTTGTACCATTTAGAATACCCCAGCTGAGCTTTAAAAATCCACCCTCATCTCATTTTTTAGAATTTTATTGGTGGCTTTTTGGAGGGCTTAAACAGGGCTGCAGGCCACTGTTTTCCCTGCACCCAGGTTTTTGCTAGATTTCATTTGACCATGAGTTGGTCAAATCTTGGCCCAAGGTTTTGATTTGTGTTGATTTAGAAAGACTGTCAGGTGGCAATTAGGATTTAGGAGGTAGTCTTCCCAATATTGCTTATCTCACTGCTTAATTTAAGCATTCTTTTGGCTTATTTTTGCCTAAGGCTGCTGTTTGAACAGTTGAGCTTGTTGTTTGATTCTTATTCATTGGATTATGTTGCAGTTATTATTGTTATTTATGCTTGATGTTGCTATTCTTACTTGTTGTTGTTTTGATTGTTCAAGCTTATGTGCCTAACTGAGCTTATTGATGTGCTTGTTCTGCTGCTACTTTTTGCTTCTTTTGATTCATGATCTAAGAGTGTTGATTTCTTGTGTGTTGTTTAATCTTGTTGTAGTTATTATCATTGTTGTTGTTTGTTGTTAAACTACTTAAGTTGTGTTAGTTTATGTTAAGTGTTGGCTTTTGGCTTTTGCTCACTTGAGGGCTGCTAATCACACCCTCAGACGTGTCCATCAGTTTCCTGTTTTAACTGTGCTTAAGATAGATTTAGGTTTGGATTTAGGTTTTCATTGATAGTTGGTAATATAGACTTAATTAGAATTAGCTTATCTAAGTTTGTAACAGCTTATAGGTGGCTTTTGATAAGCTGGCATATCCATTTTTGCCCCCTGCCTGTTGCACACTTGTTTGCTATTAGGTTTGTCCATGCAGACATCTTCATAAGCTCATTCCAAGCCCAGTAGTGGACCCCACAAGCTGATCCTTGGCTTATTAGATAGCTCACCTGGCCAGCTTATAGGATCAAGGTTCAGTTTGGACCCCTACACCCCCCTGTGGACCTCACATTAGCCTGCACTTTGGCCATTGTGACCTGTCAAATTGGCATATTTGGCCTGAGCTTATAGCTTATTTTCTGAGCTTATTTCCCTTCTTGTGCTTATTTCAAGTCCCTATAGCCTAGTTATAATTCAACTTGTTTGGTGGAAGCATTTTGTAGCCTTTTGAGTAGCTTTTACATAGCCCAAAATCCTAATAAGCTTGTATATAAGCTGTTAAGCTCCTCAGCTTGCATTCTGCTTATTATTGATTCCCATTAAATTTGTTTTCACAAAAGTTTCTTGTAATCGGTAGTTGAATAGTTGTGTAAAAGAAAAACAAGAAAAAACCAAATTTAATTTTAGTGATAGCTTCTATTTAATAGAAATTATCTTTTTAATTTCCCTTTTTAGCTTATTATTAAGAAATTTCACATTTTTATATTTTTCTTAGATTTCTTTTATATTAAAATAATTTTATGAATTTTTCTAGATTTTTCTCTTTTCATTTGCTATTTTTAATAATTAATATTAGTTTTATTAGTAGTTAATTAATGTTAGATAATTAAATAGTATAAATAGTTTTTATTAAGTACTCCTATGTTTTTATATTTTTCCTAGGTTTTAAATGTCATAAATTATTTTTACAAAAAGTTTTAGAATTTTTACTATTCATTTGCTATTTTTCTTTAATTTAATTAGCTTAATTAATATTTAAATCTTAATTAATTAATAATAAATAGATAAAAAGTAGGAAAAATATATTTTTAGTTTTAAAATTACTTTTATATTATTTTAGAATTTTTAGAATTAAATTTTCATTTCTCTAGCTTAAATTCATAATTAGTGTATTTTTAAATATAATTAATTAGTTAATAATTAGTAATTAATTAATAGTAATTAATTAAATAGTGTAAAAATTATTTTTCTTTTTCTAAAAATTTTCTTTTATCATTAGGATTGTAAAAATATAATTTTCATGTTCGTAGGTATTTTATTTCACCAAAACTCGCGTTTTATTTCGTACGTCTACGTAGAATTAAATCAAACGAACGCGTTTTTAGACTTAGCTCACGTTTTTAGTGTATCTGATCATCAGTAATTGTTTATATAGTGTTTCTAAGTTATTTTCATTCCTCATATCTTAGTGTAATCGTACAAATCACTCAAACCCTTTTTCTATCCAAATTCACCCGATCACAAACCCGTTTTGATTACCATCACACCTCGTCAGGACATAACAACCCGGGGAATACACTGTACTTCACGGAGATTGACTCCTAAGCTTTTTGACTTGGTTGACCATTTACCTGGTCAATTAGGTTGACTGTTTGCAGATTAGTGAATCTGGATATACACCCATTGTATATTTACCATCCTTGTGTATATTTTCAAAAAAACTGTTCCCGAAAACATTTTAAAATCAGTTTTCAACGAACACAAAAACACAAAAAGATTTTCTTTCTTCTTTATATAAAATGTTTATCAAAAATCACAAAAATATCCATCTTTACCCTCCTACCTTTTTGATTCTACATTTCTTACCCTCCAAAACCATTTGATTCTTTCTATGTCTCATCCACACCTTCTTGATTTTCAATGGTGTGGTGGTCCTTATAATGGTGGTAATTGCCTCAGTTGTGTCATGGTAGAGTCGGGCAACGGGTCTATCTATAACCAGAATCCATATTCCTACCATGACACGACTGATTCATTTCATCAGCTACCACATCATGAGACTCAGCAGTTTTACTGTTGTGAGTATTGTGGTGGTTCACACTATAGTTCTGATTGTCAATCGGGAAACACGCTTGTCCATGAGCAGGTTCCTGATAACAATTATGACTACAACACATACGACTCACAGCCACATCAGTTCAACTGTTGTGAGTACTGTGGAGGTCCTCACTTTAGCTCGGATTGTCAAATAGGGAATCCATTTCCTTGCAACAATTACGACTATTCGTTTCAAGACCCACCTCCACAGTACCAAATGATCCAAGCCACTCCTCAATACCCGCAAGACCTTTGTCTAGAGGTTCTTGAGAAATTTAAAGAACTTAAGGAGGATTTGGCTAATATTTCGCTTCGCCATGCTCAAAGTTCTTCTTGTGCGTATTGTGGGGGTCCTCATGATGATTTTCAATGTCAACCGTATTATAAACCTGAACATTGTTCTAGTTCTGATACATCCGGTTTTGACACATCCACACCCCCACAATTTCCACTCATTCAATATTCCCGTGGGAAATCCATGGAAGAATTACTTGCAGAAGAACGAGCTGCTAGAAACGAAAATACCATGGAAGAATTACTTGTCGAGGAACAAGCAGCTATAACACGTGCCAAATTTCGTAAAGCTGCTCTTCTCGATTATGATGATGATAGTGATAATGAAGATACCCTTGATATCCTTCAATTTTGTAAGGGTTCTTCAGATTCATTAGTAGTGATTCCTTCCATGGATAATCAGGGAGATAATAATGTGACGAAGTCACCATCCTTTGATCAAATGGAAGAATCCATAACTGCTAGTCCTTCTCAACTCCCTCAGTCTACTATTATCACACCCGAGGTTCCCACTCACTTTCTGAGCATGGGGGACGAGCATCTTGACACTGTTCCTGAAAAGGAATCTGACGAATTCATAAAGTCTAGTGTAGAGAACCTTGTCCCAATCCCAAGAGAGTCATAGGGAATTCTTGAGCATATGTGTGATCTTCCTTCCCCTCTTGAGTGTTCAAATGATCATTTTGAGACTTTCTCGGATTTTAATGATGATTGTACATCTCATGGAGACATTGAGTATATTGAGGCATCACTCCCACAGTCTGATGCTGATCCTCTTCTTGAGGAGTTCGCCGATGAACTTACTCACATCAATCCACTTTCATCAGAAAGTGATGATGGTCTCCTCGATTTCGAATCCGATCTGGTAGAAATTGAAAGTCTCCTATATCATGATCCACCACTCAGTTCTGATCCTAAAAGTCCAATAGAGAATATTGATCACCTTGTTACCGAAACATTTAATACGAGTTTCACCAACCCTCTATTTGAATTTGAATCTGAATTCACTGTGATTTCTAACAATCCAATCTTTGATGAGGAGAGTGATGAGTCCATAATTGAACAAGAGTTCACAAATTCACATCATGTGAATGATTCTCTTCATGAGGAGTTCTCCGGTGAACTCACTCATCATATCATGACTCCTCCGGAGTATGATAGCCCGGGGGGAGATGCACTCAATCATGAGGATTTATACATTCCCACCCACCCTCCCAGGATGTTTTTGAGCTTAACCCTTGAAATCCAAATTCAGGTTAATGAGCCTGCTCTCGAGGAAGAAGATCTTATCATGATTTTCTTCCTTTTCTTCACCTATAGGGTGACTTCTCCTGTTCTTCACTCCTTCGGGAATGAAGACATTATCTTTGACCCCGGCATTTTCATGTATCATTATCTTGAGCCGGATACTTATCTCAACGGTGTGGAACTTTCACGTGCTTCAAATGTTTGTCCAAACATCTTGAATAAAAGTCCGATGGAGATTGTTTCTTCCACATCATGCTTCCCCAAGAACCAATGAATTCGGGGTCGAGTCAAGCTAGCGACTCGGTAAACAAAAACAGTAGCATGTTTATAGGGTTTTCACCCTAAGTGTGGGGGAGTTACCCCTGCTGTGGTTACAAACAAAGTGAAATATATATATATATATATATATATATATATATATATATATATATATATATATATATATATATATATATATATATATATATATATATATGGTATTTCCACATTTAGCTTGTAATGTTGCCCTTTTACGTTCAAAGAGTAGGCATAATAGCCGGGACTTTGAATATTGAGGACAATATTCATTCTAAGTGTGTGGGGGGGGGGGGGGTATTCTAGCGAATTTTATCACATTTTACTATCTAGTACTCCCGTTTTTGCCAAAAATTTAAAATTTTTTTCACCTGTGCTTCAAAATTTTTGTGGTTATCAGTCCGCCTTGTCTAACCGACAAAAGGATTGGCTAATCCAGGAGCAAACAGCTCTTGGTAAAGATATATCAAATCCGTTGACGGCTTACAATTTGCCCAAAATTGTATGGTATCTCAACTCGTCATATCCTAAAAAGTGAAAGAGTTGGCTAGCTCGCAAGATTATGACTTGTGGTAAAGGCAGTAGAAAAACCATAATTGGTAATCAGCTCACCAAGATGTAGACTTTGTCCATCAAGAGTTGGCTAGTCCAGAAGCAAACGGCTTTTGGTAACGACAAATCAAATCCGTTGACAGTTGGTGGTTTGCTCAAAATCACATGGTTATCAGGTGGACCATAGTTCTTACTTGAACTGATACATTTGGCTACTCCAGAAGTAATGGCTTTTGGTAAAGAGATTAAAATCCATTAAGTTTTCAAAACAGTTTATTGCTAGGGACTAGCAATAGTTTAGTGTGGGGGATTGATAAGTGCTCAAACACTCATAATTTTTGGTCAAATCTAAACTGCAAAACATACAAAAACACTCAGTAATGCATCAAAATACTAAAAATATTTCAAAATTGTGTTTTATATGTTTTAAATGCAAAATGAGTAAAAACAGATGAAAAACATACAAAGTTTGCATAAATAGCAGTTTTAATCCCCCAACTTTCAAAAATTGGCAAAAATAGTCCCTGAACACGTATTTTAAAAGAAAAGTCACCAAAGGTCCTTTTGAAATCATAAATTGTCATATTTAGTTCTTTGGTGAAAAAGTTAAAAGTTTTGAGAATTTACAATTTTGTTCCCTGAACTTCATAATTTGGCAGAATTGGTCCTTGGTGGAATATTTTGGATGAAAAGTCAACATTGGTCTTTGGGAATTTACAAATTGTCAACATTGGTCATTGAAATGAAAGTTTGAAGAATATACACTTTTGGTCCTTCAAGTTTCAACAATTGACAGTTTCAGTCCCTAGGGAGTTTAAATTGGAAAATTAGCTTTTATGGTCCTTTGGTAAATGGAACTTGGCAATTATGGCCCCTTGGATAACTTTGAACAGTTGGCAAAATTCACCCTTCGATTTTCCGCAAGTTACACTTTTGGTCCTTGGGTTTATTTTACCACTACATACCAAATGGACTATATTTACTTGACATTAAACCCAATCCACCCAAAACAATAATCCACCCAAGCCCAGTGAAATACCCCGCTCACCCAAACCGCTGGGTTGGCGGCGGTGTTCCCCGGCGGTTTGGGGCAAACCGCTGGCCACCCCGCAACCACTGTCACCACCCTTATATATATATGCATTATTATATACTTTTAAACATTTTTTTTAAATTTTCACCCAGAAATATCACATATGATTCGTAAAAATCACATATGATTCGTTAAAATCAAATCATATGTGATTTTTACGAATCACATGTGATTTGTAAAAATCACATATGATTCGAAAAATAAAATCATATGTGATTTTTTTGGGCAAAAATTAAAAAAAAAAAAAAAAAAAAAAAAAAAAAAAAAAAATCGTCAAAAAAAAAAGTTCGTCGAAAGTATATAACAATGCATACCTATAGAAAGATAATTTAATCCTCATCGCGATAGTGTATTTTTTGTATCCTGAAGGTTTACCGTTTGCAAGATATGTTGTGTTTTTTTTTTAAATGTGAAAAATATTTTTTTTTATTAATTTAGATAAAAAAAAATTGATGACTGTAATTGGTTCATTGATTTTATGACAAATATAAGTTATATATTGATCTCACCGCTATGGACATATAGGAATAAGAGAAAACCTCAACGTATATTCAATATTTTTTAAAGATGCAATAAATCAATCTTGTTCATTCAATTTTTTATCAAGACAAAAAAATAAACTCACCATTTAAAAAAAATTAAATATTTCACAAACCGTTAATCGTTACGCAAAATGAATTATATCATCGCGACGAGAATTAAATCATGTTTATATAGACGGATACTTCGATATACTTTTGACAATTTTTTTTTTGATTATTTTTAGTTACGTCCAAAAAAATCACATGTGATTTGTATCATAAATCACATGTGATTTTTTCTGACGTAACTGGAAAAAAAAGTTCATTGAAAGTATATTTAAATGCCTGTCTACTCAAGATTTAAAAAACAATATATATATATATATATATATATATATATATATATATATATATATATATATATATATATATATATCATGATGTTTTTTTTACTTGACAATTTACCGTTTGCAAGATATTTTATTTTTAAAAAAGAGAAGGGTTTTTTTTCTTTTTTTTTTTTTTTTTTTTTTTTTTAATAAAAAACAAGTGGCTAGGATTGGTTCATTAAATCTTTAGCTAATTTTGGTTATACATTAATCTCAACTTATAGGAATAAGGTTACCTTTTATATAGATAACCTAGGAGTTATGTCTGAGAGCATACGGTAAGTTCACAAGATTTTGTGGTTAAAGTTTAACCAAATGAGGTGAAGCCCTCGTTAACCATACTGTGACCCAAGGTGAAGCCCTCATTAACGAGGGATGTTATGAGGTTAACCTGGCGTTAAGGAGAGCTCGAATAATTAAAAAAAAAAAAAAAAAAAAAAAAAAAAATCACTTTACCCCCTCTCATTTTCACTTCTGCCCCCTAATTGAAGGGGTGTTTTTTTAAATTGTTGTTTGGTTAAAGTTTGGTTATTATAACGGGGTTTTTTTGGTTAAAGTTTGGTGGCTGATGTGTCGCTAACGTGGCAACCGGTTAAACTTTAACTTGTGTTACCTTACCGTATGCTCTAAGGTGATGATGTTAGGCTTTTGTTCTACAACTATATATCAAGTAAAAAAATTGGGTATAACGATCTCCGTTAGGCAAAATTTTTTTACGAGCTTTCTGAAAGATTTTAGCCTTTTATTTTGAAAAATAAAGCTCATAGTAAAAAAATAAAAATAAAAAATAAAAAAAAAGAAAAAAAAAAACTTGTTTGGCACGGATAGTAAAAGCTTTTAGGTGCTGTTTGTTACATGGTTTTTGCGATGATGGTATGGAATAATAGCTTCAGTGTAGTTTGGTATACATATTTAGCAATTACTAGTAGGGCTGTAAACGAACCGGACAAACACAAACGGAGCTCTGTTCATGTTGGTTCATTTAATTTTAACCGGACAAATAAACGGACACGGATGTTTAAACGGACGAATTTTCTTGTTCATGTTCGTTTATTAAGAAAATGAATTGTTCATGTTCGTTTATGTTCGTTCATTAAGACACTAAACGAATGCTAAACGAACATAAACGATCGAACATAAATGAAAATAGACAAACAAATATAAACTTTATTGAATTCTTCACAATATATTATTTTATAAGTGTTTATTTGTTTAAACAAATCAATTTTTAAAATTATAAAATTAAAAGATATGATATATGAACATAAATAGATAAATAAACATAAATGAACTTTAACGAACGCCTAATCGAACGTTCACGAACATAAATGAACGAATGAGACTTTTGTTCATGTTCGTTTATTTAACTAAACGAACGTAAAATATTGTTCATATTCGTTTATGTTCGTTCATTAAGACACTAAACGAACGCTAAACGAACATAAACGATCGAACATAAATGAAAATAGACAAACAAACATAAACTTTATTGAATTCTTCACAATATATTATTTTATAAGTGTTTATTTGTTTAAACAAATCAATTTTTAAAATTATAAAATTAAAAGATATGATATATGAACATAAATAGATAAATAAACATAAATGAACTTTAACGAACGCCTAATCGAACGTTCACGAACATAAATGAACGAACGAGACTTTTGTTCATGTTCGTTTATTTAACTAAACGAACGTCAAATATTGTTCATGTTCGTTCATTTCATAAACGAACTTTTTACCGAACGGTTCATGAAGTGTTAACTGAACGTTCAGTTCGTTTACTGCCCTAATTACTAGACAAGTACCTGTGCATAGAAACGGGATTTTATAGCGGCAGATAGTTATAGTGATTAAAAAAAGTTTATGGGTTATAAACGAAAAATAATAAAAGTTTGAGGATTTGAGGATAAAACATATGTTTTGAAACCCGTTTCGACCCGACCGGTTTCCACCGGTTGAACCGGTTCCTGCCGAAGAAATGGGTAAAATTAAACCGAATTTTATGTTTTCGAAACTTGTTTAGACCGGCTGGGTTTGAAGTGGCTCGGATCAACCCGGTTTTCGAGATATATATATATATATATATATATATATATATATATATATATATATATATATATATATATATATATACACTTTTTTTCTATCATTACAAATACATATAAATTTAATTTTTGTGGAAGACCAGGTTGACTTGATGGTTGAACCGATGACCCGATGACCTGATCGGGTCAGTTAGAAACCCGGTTTTCAAAACATTGATTAAAAATCATTTAAAGTGAATGAAAATAATATGGTTTATAAACAAAAATAATAATAAAAGTTTATAGTTTTCATAAATAGTTTACATAATTTTTTCACTATTTCACTTTTCCACTTTAATAATGGTTTTCTTTTATATATAGTATAAATATTAAGGAATCGGATACAAATCTCAATTCACATTAATATGGTGGGTTTAAAAATATGATTCATTCTAACAGGCCTCACTTTTTGCATCATTCTCGTTAGAGGTGAGCATAAGGTGGGATTAGGCTGTTTTATGTTAAAACTAAAACCGAATCATATGTTTCGGTTTTCAAAAACTACAAACCGTTCGGTTTCGGCTTTTACTTTTTTGACATTTAATTGCTTCGATTTCGGTTGTTTTCAATTTTTCTCAAATTAACAATCATCAAGTTTTTATCTTATATAAAGTTTACGATTCCAAATTTTCAAACAACAATTCTCAAACAAATATCAACATTAGTATAATTTCTAACAATCCAAATTTCCGTGACAACCAAACAAGAATCTAAAATATAATATCAATTCTTTGCATTTTTCCTCCACAAAGACATTCAAAGAGTGTCATTGTTTGAAAACAACGATATAATTTCAGAAAATTTATCAAATTTAAGTCTATAGATAATAAACAACAATATCGATTGTCTAGATAAAATGTTATACTTAAATATTTGAAATTAAATGTTAAATCTTTAAATTTAAATATCAAATCTCTTATATAGAAAAATTTATATAAAAATATATATAAAGGTGGGATGTGACGGTTTTCTTCGGTTCGGTTTTTCGTTTATGAAATAAAAAACAACCCCAAACAGCCAGCTTTTATAGAATTCAAAACCATCCGCATTTTTTTGTCTATTGGGGCGGTTTTTACACTTCGGCTTTTTCAGATTTTTCGGTATCGGCATCAGTTAGGTTTATTGATTTTATGCCCACCTCTAAAAATTATTATCCCACCTCTAAAAATGACACATATTTTTTCAATTAGCATTTCGGCCTACTTAACAATTTTTTTCTTTAGAATACTATTCAACATTCATCATGTATAAAGCATGATATCAATATTTAAATTTAAAAAACATCATCTTCAATATTATGCCCGTTAACACAAAGTCAAATTATTTGTCAAAAAAATTATTAATCGATATTAGTCATATTACTAGTAAAAAATTTATGTTGAAACTCCCTTGTGCACGATAATATAAGTATATAAATATAAAAATAATACAATATTATAAAAACTATCTTATTTAACGACCCGCACACAAAATATATGCCGTGTGAACAATTGGCGTGGAGGTGATGTTGTTGATTCTCTATTTATAAATCTAATCTTTTGTGGTAAGGGACGAATAATGTATACAACGTGCAATAGTTTTGGCGTCAGACTATTTTAGCTAGGTCGTTTACCTCAAGTCTCTGAAAACTCATTCAAGTGTTCATCTATACGTTCAAAAAAAAAGTGTTCACATCTATACATCATACAAGTTGTTTGTCTATACATGCATATATTAGATCCCTAATTATATTTGTCGACAATTTTAAACACGCCAACTAAAGCGTTGAATTCTTCTTCGAATTAAAAAATGACCTGTTTTATGCCAGCTAACATATACGAAAACGTGGAATGATCGTGATCGTTGTAATAATTAAGTAATCGTAACATACTTTCCGGTTTGTATTCGAGTTGAAAGTTTATGTTCCTTAAATAATGCTAGGTTTTAAAGACTTTTATTATACTATTAAAATGTACTATTATCGTATTGTCTCAGTTGCATCAGTCACTCATTATAAACGTAAAAATTGTTGAGTTAATTAGATCTTTAAGAAAATAGGTTTTGCATTTTATCCCAGCTCTTGACTATTTTACTAAAGGATCTTATAAATCTTTTTATTTATCTTTTGGATTACTCATATATCCTAGTAAGACACTCATGCAAGTGTTTATTGTTTGAGACTGTGTCTTTTAAAAAGGTAGCACGAAAGCTATCTGTAGATGCAAGCATTGATCTTTTTTGAAAGGTGAATTTCAATTTAGAAACGACCACCTTCGCGGACAGCGAAGGCCCCATCGCCACCCCGCCAGACTATGTTGTCTTGAATGGTGCAATTATCTTTTTTGCAAGCATTGATCTTGAATGGTGCAATTATCAGTTTTTTTCTTTTGGGTAGAAGGTTTTAACTCAGTGAAATATTATATATGAAATATAACGTTTGTGTATAAAGAAAAAGAGTGGTGATGACGAATCACTCGATCTATAACTAATTCAAACTTAAGCTTCAACAACTTAAGAAAGCGATTCGTACTTGGAATCAAAATAGAAATAAAGGGATAAAGGTGGAGATTATAAAGGTAAAAACAAAGCTCGAAGAGATTGATAAAATTTTGGACCATGGTCACGGGTCAAGTGAAGTTTTAAAGCGTAGATTAGAACTCATGAAAGATCTTGATGTAAAGAAGAAGTTAGAAAATATGGACAATGTGCAAAAGGCTAAAGTGAAATGGTCGATTGAGGGGGATGAAAATTCTAAATTTTTCCATGGTATCATAAACAAGAAAAGATCTACCCTAGCTATTAGAGGAATGATGGTGAATGGTGAATGGGTGATTGATCCTAATAGAGTTAAAGAGGAATTTAGAAAACATTTCAGCCATCAATTTCTTAAACCTCCTGATTCGAGATGTATTTTAAATTTTCCTTTCCCAAAACAATTAAGTGCGCATCAAAGAGACTTTCTGGATGGTTGGGTTTCTAAAGAAGAGATTAAAAAGGCGGTGTGGGATTGCGGGGTTAATAAATCTCCGGGCCCGGACGGTTTCACGTTCGAATTTTTTCGTAAATTCTGGGACTTGATCGGCACAGAATTTAGTGAAGCTATCGAATGGTTTTTTGAGTATGGTATGTTTCCAAAAGGTTGTAATTCATCCTTTATAGCCTTAATCCCCAAGGTTCAAGATGCAAAATTTTGTTCTGATTACCGCCCTATCACTTTAATAGGAAGTATGTATAAAGTGATTTCTAAAATTCTAGCTAATAGGATCACGGGAGTTATTTCCGAGCTGGTCTAAGATGTTCAGTCAGCTTTGTGGCCCAGAGGCAAATTTTAGACGGGCCTTTTATTCTCAATGAACTTCTAGCATGGTGTAAAAAGTTGAAGAAACAAGCAATGATTTTTAAGGTTGACTTCGCTAAGGCTTATGACTCGATAAGATGGGACTTTCTAGATGACGTTCTTCATTCGTTTGGCTTCGGTTTAAAATGGCGAAGGTGGGTGAAGGGTTGTCTTTCTTCTGCTATGGCGTCTGTATTGGTGAATGGAAGCGCTTCTTCGGAATTTGTTTTTGAACGAGGTTTAAAGCAAGGTGACCCGTTATCTCCGTATCTTTTTATACTTGTTATGGAAACACTTAATTTATCGTTTAATAGGGTGGCTGCGGATGGTTTATATTCGGGTATCACAATTGGCTCTTCAATGAAGGTTTCTCATTTATTTTATGCCGATGACGTAGTTTTTGTGGGTGATTGGAGCCAAAACAATATCCAAAGTCTGGTAAAAGTTCTTTATATTTTTTATCTTGCTTCTGGATTAAAGATAAATATGGCTAAAAGAAATCTGTTAGGGATTGGTGTTCATCCTGAAGAGGTTATGCAAGCTGCAAATTTAATTGGATGCTTGGTTCTTAAACTTCCATTCAAATATCTTGGGGTGATGATAGGTAACTCAATGTCTCGAAAATTAGCATGGGCGCCTATTATTCAAAAGATCCAATCCAGATTGTCGAAATGGAAAGCGAAGACTCTTTCTATAGGTGGGAGATTTACATTGTTAAAGTCGGTTTTGGGTGCTTCTCCGATTTATAGTATGTCGATATACAAAGTTCCCACGGGTATTTTAGACTTAATGGAGTCAATTCGCAATAAATTCTTTAATGGAGCAGTTGACAAGGAATCAAAAATTACGTGGGTCCCTTGGAAGAAAGTTTTAGCTGCTAAAGAAAAAGGGGGGTTGGGAATGTCAAGTTATTGGGCTCTTAATCGGGCTCTTTTATGCGGATGGATTTGGCGTTTTTTGAATCGTGACAACTCGTTATGGTATCGCATAATTGTTGCTATTCACGGGTCTAATCATCATGAGTTAATCCGTAAGTACAATGGAAGCAGATCTACGTGGTTAGAGATTTTAAATGAGGTTCATTGTCTTAAATTGAAGGGGATAGAGATTATGGATCATTGCAAAAAGCGTATAGGTAACGGTGAGCAAACATCTTTTTGGAACGATCTTTGGATAGGAGATCAAATTCTTCGGTTTAAATATCCCAGGTTGTATGCTTTGGAAAACAATAAATCAGTTACAGTTGCTGATAAGATGTCTACAGATCTAGAGGGCTCTTTTCGAAGACGAGTTCGATCAGGTGTTGAAGGTGATCAATTGAAAAAAATGAGAGATATTTTGGACTCATGTTCGTTATCTCCACAGGTGGATAGGTGGTATTGGGACTTTAATGGTGAGGGTGAGTTCATGGTTAAAGATGTTAGAAACCTTTTAGATGAAGCGGTCTTGCCTCATGCTGTTGATCCTACAAGATGGGTCAAGTACATCCCAATTAAAATCAACATATTTGCTTGGAAAGTTAGTTTGGATCGTATTCCATCAAAAATAAATTTGCTGAAAAGAGGAATGTCAATGGAGTATAACTTATGTTCGGTATGTCATGAGGATATAGAAGACACGTCCCATATCATTTTCAAATGCGAGATGGCGTCTAACATTCATCAGAAGATTTGCAGATGGTGGCAGATTGATTTTTATCACGTGTCCTCGTATGCAGAATGGCTCTCATGGTTTAAAGATATCCGTTTACCGTCAAAGAACAAACTGATGCTTGAAGGGGTTTTCTACATTTCATGGTGGCAGATTTGGAATTTCACGAATCAAATCCTTTTTGGTTCTTCAATTCCGAGACGTTCGACGATTTTTGATGATATAGTCTCTAGATCGTTTATGTATGTTTCAAGTAGATGCAAAAAGAATTTTAGCTTGTTAGATTGGATGTCTAATCCCTCAGCCATTGCTTTGTAATTTCTTCTCTAGTTTCAGTTTTTTTTTGTTTCTAATATATTCTGCCATTCAAAAAAAAAAATAATAAAAAAAAATAACTAATGCAAAAGCACAAACTACATGCTGAGGAGAGATGATGACCAAAACAAAACATCATATGTAAAAATGCAAGAAGTTTGAGTTTTTCTGTCAGTTTAAATATTTTTAAAAATATTACTGTAAATTCTTAAGAGAAAACCAGTAATGTGTCATTATTGTTACATTTGCAAAGTACTATGAATTTTTCAAACTTTAGAATGTCAAATTAATAAACCCGTCCCACTGGTTTAGGTGGAACATGAATTCATAATTATTTGATAGACATTTTCTTGAATATTGATAGGCCTAAGATCTTAGATTTAAGTCCTTCACAAATTATAATGGATATAGATATATTGAGGCATGCCTAAACTGACATTCGAGCCTTTACTAGGAAGCTTGTGAAAGCCCTTACGGGAAGCGTATGAATTGAAAGATACACGTTTTTGGATTACCTAGATTAAAATAAAACTATCAAATACAAAAATAAAGTTTAAATTGCAGGCACTGTCTTTGAAAATTCGAAAATAGATATGGGGTTAGAGCAAGAAACTTTGGAATTAAGTATAATCTAACGATTGAAAAGCTCTGTCTTTTTTCTTTGTTATTTCCTATGATAGTAATCATAGTATATTGCTAGCTAAGTAACGATATTGAAAAGCTTTGGAATTAAGTGAATATAAAAAGGGCCAATTAACACCTAAAAAAGTTGCATGATATCAGGTTTTTCCGGCCAATGTAAACATTTTGAAAAATGTTAGAAATGTTATATGAAAACTAGTACTCACAATAACATGGTTGATAAATATTAGCGGATGCAAATTAGCCAAATACCTACTGATCTTTTACAAATAATAATGGATACAGATAATATTTTAGGACGTGTCTAAATCGACGAGTCGTGCCGTTGCAAGTAGCACATAAAATCATACGTTTTTGGATTAAGTTGAAATTGAAATGGCAAAAATATAATAAGTCCAAATTACTAGCGCATCTTCAGACAAGAGTTTTTTTTTTTTTTTTTTTTTTTTTTTTTTTTTTTTTTTTTTTTTTTTTTTTTAACTAAATCTTTAGACAAGTTGAAATGGAAAAATAGCATTGTCTTTTTTTTCCTCTTTGATAATAAATATATTACTATTTTATCATTATATGTCACCATCTATTAAATTTTTATAAATTAAATGAGAAATGAATGGAAACAAACTGTCAATGTCTTGTTTTTAAACCTCAACATGCTAATCCATCTCTTGTTAAAGGTGGCTGACGTCAAATCCAAAATGATCAAATTCATTTGATGACGTAGATTTAAATTGTTAAGCTTCATTACCAATTTAAAATTAAATAACCATTTCTAGACCATCTTCTCTTCGTTATATTTCACGCAATCGTGTCACGTTCAACCCTTAAAAAAAACTCCTCATTAGCCGGTGCAACTCAAAACGAAAGCAACAAGGGAAGATTGAGAAGAGGAATATTATTATTATTATTATTATAAACCAACACTTTTATTATTATTATTATTATTATTATTATTATTATTATTATTATTTGAATTTAAAGTAAGATTAAAATAAAAAGACAAATATTCATGAGAATGACTAAAATTGAAGAAAAATTAATAGTTCTTCAAAAATTCCCAAAAAATACCACAAATAAGGACGTTGAGAGATCAAAAAATTGCAAAGAAAGTTTATCTAAAACTGTATAGTTTTGATCTAAAAAATTCGTGAAAAAATCGTTTGTGCATTAAAATTTTGTAAATCAATTTTTTGTGCATCAAAATTCGTTTTGCATCCAACTTCTATCTAGAATATGTATCAAAATTTTTTTTGCATCAAATATGACAAGTTAAAAATTTTATGTAGTAAAATATCGTTCTTTGTGCATTAAAAAAATGTATAAAGATACAAAATTCGAAAAAAGTTTCTTTACAACTTTTTTATGCAAAAACATCCTCTATCTTCACCGATACTTATCTTTTGATCTATTCCCTTTGAATTTATATATATCTTTGAAGTTGTAGAGTTATTATCAAATAAGAAAAATAATAAAAATAAGAATGATAAGAAGCAATCACAATCACATATTCTAGATGTACTTATAAAAATGGATGCATTTTCATTCAAATTTTCCCTCTCCAATTAAAATGTGTGACTAGAATTACTTTTTACCATTCTCATTTTAATAATTATTATTATTATTTGAATGGCTATATTATTAAAAGAAAAAAACGCCAACAAGAAACTAGCAGATTACAAGGAAATAAGATTTGGGTTTTTAAGCCAATCATCCAAACTAAACGAAGCATTACATCTAGAGCGACAAAAAAAAAAGATTGAGACACAATATCATTAAAAAACGTTGCTTTCGCTGGGATCATGTTGTCGAATATCGTCTTGCTACAGAACGTCCACAAATACCACCACATAACGTAAAAAACTCCTTCCAACATCGATTTATTCTTTGAAGGGAGACGCAAATTACACAACCAAACCACACACTGCTCATACGAATCGAACTCCCCATAAGACACATCCCACCTCCTAGAGATCAATCTAACAGTTTGACGAGCCATGCAGCAAGAGAAAAATAAATGGCTGGACGTTTCAACTCCCCTATCACAGATTACACACTTGATGGAATCAATAGGGATACCTCGGCGCGAGATGTTAAATCTCGTAGGCAATGAATCAGACTTGACCTTCCAAGCAATCACGTTAACCTTAATAGGAACATACCTCACCCACCAGGTTTTATAAGCCTCAAGCATAATTTTATCATCGATCATCTGTCTAACCGACGCCACAGAAAATTCTCCTGAACCACTCAGCTTCCACATCCACCGATCAGCCATAGGCAGTAAGCTAACATCATTCATCAGCATGATTAAATTCTGGAATTGCTCTTGTTCTACACCTCCTCTCGGGCTTCTACGAAACGTGAAATCCAGACTAGGTTGTATAATTTTAGAAGCAACCGTAATATCTTTACATAATTCCAAAGCATAAATTCTCGGGAATCGCATTTTAAGGATATCACCTTCTAACCACCTTTGATCCCAGAACCTCGTCTTCTCCCCATTCCCCAGCTTGAAACACAAACAACTACGGAGATCTATACCTTTGGTAGCCAAAATATTCACTTCCTGAACAATACTCATCCAACAGGACGTGTATCTGGTATTTACCAGCCTATCCATATTGCCATCATCCCCATATATAGCCTTAATGACTCTAACCCATAACGACGAATCATGAGTATAAAATCTCCATATCCATTTAAACAACAAAGCTCTATTCAAAGCGTATAAACTAGAAACACCGAGACCTCCTTTATCCTTTGAAGCTAACACACTCTTCCAATTAACCCAAGAAGCATAATTAGAATCGAGAGGATGGCCATTAAAAAAATGACTCCGTATCGATTCAAGAGTACGAAGAACACCTAGAGGAGCTTTAAAAATGGACATATGAAAAATAGACATCGATCCTAAGACCGATTTAAGCAATGTAAGTCTACCACCAATAGATAACACTTTCATCTTCAATTTAGACAGACGGTTCTTAACCCTTTGAACCACGACTTCCCAAGCCTAAATTCGAGACATAGAGTCACCCACCGTCGATCCAAGATACGAAAAAGGAGTCTTAAAAGAAAGGCATCTGTTGGGAATAGACTTTATTATTTCAAGTGTCGGTCATTGAATTTTGTTATAGGTTGCATTATTTAGTTAATACGTTAGTTATTTTATATGTTTTATAAAGTTTTATGCTTAGTTTATAGGTTTGGATAAAGTCTAAGGGCTAAGTATGTAATATTGTCTAAGTATGGTGAAGCCCTAATCCTTACCTATAAATATAAATTGTATAACCTCATTTGAAGTGGTTGGTTCACTAGTAATATCATTAGTCTCTTATTATCATATTAGGTGTTCCCTCCACTCTCTCTCTCTCTACTTACTTTCTCTCTCTAGATATCTTAGTGATTATGTTGTAAAATGGTGACCTAACAAGTGGTATCATTCGCCAAGGGATAATATAGGTTGATTTAAATTTGATTTGGTAGAAAAACTAGGTTTCAAAAGTGATTTTTGTCAAATTTCGGTTACTGTTCCTCGCACTTCTTGTGAGTTTGAATTACTGCCTATCGAGTTTGGGAGTTTGAAACTTGTCGAGTTAGGAATTTGTCATACCGAGTTTGGTCCTAGCGAGTTAGAGATTTCTATCGAGTTAGGAGTTTCTTATCGAGTTAGGATTATTAAGTCATACCGAGTTTGGACTCAACTTTGGCGAGTTAGCCTTTTACCTTATCGTTTATCGAGTAAGGTTCTTTGTGGCAACCTACTAGGGGATACTCTGCTCAAATTTCTGAACATACCGAGTTTGAAACATCCTCAAAACATACCGAGTTTGACTGATTTCAATACATACCAAGTTTGACTGATTTCATGACATACCGAGTTTGAACTTTTCTCATTACATACCGAGTTTGATATCAAGTTTTTCAAATCTAATTACAACCTTTATTTATCTTTAACGATCTAAGTTTACCATAATCACGAAAGATGTCTCAACCACCCAATTACTTTTTTCCTCATCCTTCGCACCATCATCCACAGTATCAACAATCGTATCAACAATCGTATCAACAACCGTTTCAACAACCGCAACAATCATATCAACAACCACCGTCTCAATCGCACTTTCATCAACAACCGGTTAATCCACAACCACAATATCTCATGATGCAACAACATCAAATCATTCCTCAACAACAACCATATCAAATGTCTCAACAAAACCCTCAGTTTTCCTCCAAACAACCTCACTTGTTTGACAGAATGTGTGAAGTTATTACAACTCAACAATCCCGACATGAGGCAGGATCACTTGAAACACCTCCAATGCTAACACCTGGGAACTATGTTCAATGGTCAAGTCGATTCTTACGATTTCTTGAACTAAAGAAACCTCATGGGAAATTCTTGAAACAAGTGATACTTGAAGGACCATTTGAGTGGCCAACAAGATTTGAAATTGGTGATCCAACTGCTGATCCTCCACGTCCTCCTGGTGATAGCCCTCTTCCAGAATCTCAACTCACAGAAGAACAGAAATTACATCGTGAAGCTGATGAGTATGCAATGGCTTATATACTTCAAGGTATACCTAATCCAATTTATCGAAGTGTCGATGCTCAGAAAACAGCCAAAGCTATGTGGGAACATGTTCATCTCCTTATGGAAGGCACTCAATTGAACAAAGATGATATGGAATCCAAACTCTACATGGAATACACTGACATCACAATTGAACCAGGAGAGTCACTTGAATCCTACTATCATCGTTTTACAAATGTGGTCAATGATTTGGAACGTCACAAAATCACAGTACCAAGGATCGCAGTAAACTCCAAATTCGTTGGTAGTCTTGGCCCGGATTGGCATAAATATGTGACATTTGTTCGACAAACCAAAAATCTTCATGATGCACCATATGGATTGTTGTATGATTTTCTGAAACACCATGAACCTGAAGTGGAAAAGGATAGAGCTCTTCGAGGAGGATACTCACCATCACCAACACCAAATTCTTTGGCACTCGTAGCTCAATCTCCCTATGCTCCACCACCAATGTCAAATCATGCATATGTCCAAGAGCAAAACTACTTCAGTTATCCACAATCTTCTACCTCGAACCAAATGGTCCCTTATGATTCATCTCCATATAATACTTCTACTCAACTTGTTCCATTAAACAACAATGATGCAGTGTATTACTCCAACTCCAATGAAGATGACGACGATGACTTTAATACGTTGAATCAGGGACTTGCTCTTATTGCTCGTGCTTTTAGCAAATTCTCCAACAAAACAAACAACCGTCAACGTTCATCTTCTAACACAAGGAATCAAGCTGTTGTCAATGATGGAAGAGTGGAAATTCAGAATCGTAACTTTGGTCGATCTGGTTCAGGAAGTTCTTCAGGAAATTTTGGGAATGGTCAGAGGTTTAATAACAATGGAGGGTTCAGGAACAACTCAGGCTCTTCTCAGCAAAGGTCTGAACCAGTTGCAACTAGGAACTCAAACTCAGGGAATGCAGTGTGGTGTTATAACTGTAACGAACAAGGTCATATAGCGACAGCATGTCCTAAACCGAGAACTCGGGGTAGTAAGTTTCACAAGCAGGCATTACTCATGGCTCTTCAAGATGAAAAAGATGGACATTTCCCTGAACAGGACAACAACTTCATGGCAAATGTGAACAATGACGATGACATGGAAGATCTGGAAGCCAATGCAGCTGTGATGCTTATGGCCAACATGCAGGAACTTCAGTTTAATGATTCAGGTCCAGTGTATGACACTGACGGCTTGTCTCAGGTACATGACCTCAATGCATGCCTAATACATGATATAGCCTCACCTTCTGCTTCTGAATCAGATATGGCGCAAGTTGTTCCATCTGACTCATCTTCATCTTCTCAAACAGATGAACAAATAAGCACAGTTGTCATATTTGATGATGACACAGTTGTTTCATTTGATGATCCTATTGAGAATGATAAACATGATCATATAGAACAACATGAACCATCATTTGATCCAGACCCTGACCTCATATTGTTATCCAAACAACTGAATGCTCAACAATTACAAATCTTAAAATGCAACGAGAAAAACAAAGCTTTAAAAGAAACAAATGCGTCACTTGCAAGAGATATTGAGTGTTATAAAATTCAACTTTCAAATCAGGAAGATAAGATTAAACATGCAAAAAGTTTTGAAAAAGCTTTTCAAGATTCTTACAACAAAGAGCAAGATCTTCAACACAAAATGCAAGATTTAATTGAGTCAAACGGGAAGTTGATTTCTAAACTCAAAAATGAGAAGTGTGAACTGAAAATGCAAGTTGAACGTCTTCAAACAGTACTTTCAAAAACAGAAACAAAATTGTTAAGTTGTAAAAAGGATTTTTGTGAACATAAAATACGAAAAAGGGAGTATATAGATAACTTACTTGGTGAGATTGTTGATCTTGAAAAACAACTCAAAGAATTTCGTAATATTGTTTACAAACACGGGAACTCTGTCACAACAATTCAGAAATTTACTTTAAAACCGAGACCCGATAAAGGATTTGCACTTGGCGATTACAACTCATTGTTTCTTCACACTGTTAAATGTTACGTATAAACATTAATATGTAAATGTCTAGTATCGAACCCGAGACCTCGGGATTGCACACTTTACAAACAAGAATAATGAAAATAAATATGTATATATTAAATGTATTGAATATATATATATATTTATAAACACTTAATGGACTAAATGGTCGTTAGTTATTAACCGTATGGACTAACTATCGTTAGTAACGAAAGATATGGACTAGAGTGTAACTTAGGAGTCAAGAAGGATCTAGAACCCCTTTGGGGTGTGCTAGGCCGGTCGAACAAGGGTGGGGAAACCCAACCCACATCAAACTTGGACTCTAAGTTTCTCTAGTATAAATACAAGGCCAAGGATTAGGGTTTCACATCTTTTGTGCACACACACTAAACCCTAAAATCTTTCCTCCTTGTTTTCTTTCTTTGGCCGATCGGTTCTCCCCTCTCCAAGGGTTCTTGGATCGATTTTCCATAAGCAAAATATAAGTGTTTTGTTTACTTGCATCAAACCTTTATTCATTGGTAGTTTGTGTGTACAAGAACGAGGTAATTACTTACTTTAGTAATTATCAAGAGATCGATAAACAAAACGGTAAGGGGTTTATCATTGATCTATTTGTACAAGAATCAAGGTTAATTTGATGTGCATCGGGTACGTTTACTATTTATGTTTTAGTTAATATTTATGTGTTATACTTGATCCTAGCTTCCGCAATACGTGCTATTTAATTGTTAAACTCTAACAGTGGCATCACGAGCCATGTATAACATGTAATTGATTACTAAAACGTAATAAAAACCGGATCTTTAATTGTTTTAGACACATGTTTTTTTTGATCTAGGGTTTTTCTTTTTTTTTTCTTCTAAAAATTTCGAAACCCTAACCCTAATTTTGGGGGGGGGGGTCGATTTTTCCATGAAACCCTAATTAGGGTTTTGTGGTTTTCTTGGATTATGTGTAATCACTAGAAACCCTAGGTCATTAACCGGTTAATTGAACGTATCTTGTGACCTATTTGCTAATTGTTAGGTATTAATCCGTGACTTACATGCATGTTCGTCATGGATCGTATTTTTTTTATCACATGTTAAGATAGATCTTAAATTGGGGAAGACTCCAATACATATTAAAATCGATTTATATATGCTATGTGGTGTGTTTTTAGCTTTGGCCTACGCAATTGATTCGTCAATGTATGTGACTCGCCTCCATCAAGAGGAGAAGGCCTTAGTTGATTACATGCATTTTATACCTAGAATTGATTTTATTAGGATCTTTTCTAATACGGATTGCATGTGGCTAATTGTTTCACTTATTTATTATTGGTTGTTTTGATTTTCTTTGATACTTGTTTTATTGTTATTAGTTGGACTTGATGTAAGCAATAAAAGGGTTGTTTTTATAAAGAAAATAAATACGGACTAATAATGGTGAAACCCTAAGTGATAAAGTAAGAATCTTGCAAGGTCTTAGGTGCCGATAGTGGTCCGATTCGCACGGTAATCAGCTCCCAGGCGAGACTAGCAAAATTCATACTTTATTACTATTTTGAGATTGAATCCATAAACTTTTGCTTGATTGATGTTTTGTGCAAATATGCTTTTAAAATTAAGTCTTTTAAGATGATATTCATAACCGTGATTTGAAGGCTTAGAAAAGAGCCTTAGAGTCTGCCTTGGTTATCACAATCTTGAATATGTCTTAAACGAATTACTTCTAAAATCATATATTGTAGAAAGTCATCTTAGGGTTTTGGCATAAACCTCAAGTAAAACTTTGTGTATTAATTTCACGAAGTGGATATAAAAAGTTTTTATGAAAACTTATGTTATAAAGATGAGTGCATGCATCTTTGTACATATTTTGATTTACATATAAAAAATAATACCCTTAAATAATTTAAGTTACG
Source organism: Artemisia argyi (assembly GCA_030686995.1). NCBI lineage: Eukaryota > Viridiplantae > Streptophyta > Magnoliopsida > Asterales > Asteraceae > Artemisia > Artemisia argyi. Next base: position 7,808,743 of record CM060696.1, read on the forward strand.
TGCCATCTATCTATAAGGAACAATTGGAATTTTAATTTAGTAAACGTGAGACCTAGGCTAAATTACTATAACAAGGTAAAATTCTTTTAAGGCGTGAGACCATAATTGTAATTTTACAGTTTCTATGGTAGACGACTTAATTAAGTTGTGCGTGAGACCTAGAACTTAAGGCATGAGATGGGATGAAACATGCTTACAAGGCAAATTGATGAATCAATTTGATGTAAATCCCATAATGATCTAGGAATTGGAAATCTTGATTGCCAATTATTGTTCGACAGATTACCAACTTTTGTACTTTCACCACTAACAGATCAACTGATGTGGTGGAATCTATGTAAAGTTGGATCCTAGGTTTTCAAGAAAATTAGTTGGTTATATGAATATAGCCTTGGGTATTTTATTTTTCTTGAAGATATTGATTATCGAAAATACTAATATTTGAACTTTATCTGTAGATATGGCTCAACCCGATAACCAAACTGTGATTTCTGCTTTGAAGAGTCATCTTGAGAGGGACAAACTGACTGGAAAGAATTTCAATGACTGGCACCGTTCGCTCAGAATTGTCTTGAGGGCGTCTGGTAAGCTAGACTTCTTGACCGAAGAATGCCCAGCTGAGCCTGCTGCAACTGCAACACCAGAAGCAAAGGCGGCTTGGAAGGTGGTAAATGCTAAGTTTAATGAGGTTGCTTGTTTAATGCTTACTAACATGAGTGCTCAGTTACAAAAGAAGTACGAGTACGCGTTCCCTAAAGACATGCTTGAGATGCTTCAGCAGTCTTCTGAGAAGCCACCTGCAGTTGAATTGTATGATGAACTTGACAAGCTACACAACTGCAAGCATGGTGATGGTAAACCAGTAGCTGATTATGTGGATGAGATGAAAGATTCGTTTGATCAACTTCACAGAATTGGTTTTGGTTACCCCGACAATGTGCAAGTGCACTTGATCAACAGATCCCTCAACAGGGATTTTGCTGGTTTTGTGCAGAACTTCAACATGCATTGCTCGGGGAAGACAGTCTCAGAATTACTCGCATTGCTTGTTGATTATGAGAAAAGTCTACCAGCCAAGGTCAAGGCTCCTACCCCACAAGTGTTGTCAATTCATGGGGGGAGAATCCAGAAGAAATCGCATGTGAACAAAGGCAAAGGTAAAGGTGATAAAGGCAAGCAGGTCATGGCCTATCAACCTCAACCCAAGATGAAGCAACATCAGCCTAAGCAGAACAAGGTGAATCCGCCAAACAAGAAGGATCAGGCTTGTCACCTTTGTCATGAAAAGGGCCATTGGAAGCGCAATTGCCCTCTCTACATTCATGACTTGCGACTCAAGAAGCAGGGGAATGATGCTGGTAACCCCAGCACATCAGGTGCGTTCTTTATGATTGAATTATTCACTCTTACTCCTAAATTGAATTCATGGGTATATGATACGGGATGTGGCATTCATATTTGCAATACCATGCAGGGGTTTAGAGTTGAGAGAAAGCTGGCCTATGGACAACAATTCTTGCACGTTGGTAACGGAGCGCATGCAGGAGTTGAAGCTATAGGAGTTTTTAATTTAGTGTTGCCTTCGGGCTTAGTACTATCTTTAAATACTTGTCATTATGCACCATCAATTGTTAGAGGTGTAATTTCATTTTCATGTTTGTTGAACTAAGGTTTTCATCATACTATTTCAAGCAATGGAATTTCGGTTTCTTTAAATAATGTTTTTTATTTTAATGCTATTGCTGTGAATGGTGTATTTGAAATTGATATGAATGATAATGATAATGCTTTTGTTACAAATAATTCAATGTATAGCATCAACAATAAGAGAATCAAGAAAGGTCTGGATTCGTCTTATCTTTGGCATTGTCGACTTGCTCACATTGGCAAAGATCGCATGAAAAAGCTGCAACATGATGGGCTTTTAGATAAGATCAATGATGAATCATTTGATAAATGCGAATCTTGCATTGCTGGGAAGATGACTAAGAAACCCTTTAAAAATAGGATTGAAAGGGCTAATGATCTACTTGGTCTTATTCACACAGATGTGTGTGGACCACTTAGACATGTGTCAAGGAGGGGTGCTAGCTACTTCTTAACATTTACAGATGATTACAGCCGTTATGGTTATGTTTATTTACTTAAACATAAACATGAGGTATTTGTAACATTCAAAGTGTTTAAAGCAGAAGTAGAGTTGCAACTTGGAAAGAAGATTAAAGCTCTTCGATCCGATAGAGGTGGTGAATACCTGAGTCAGGAGTTCATAGATTATCTAGCAAAGGAGGGAATTGTCCAGCACCTTACTTCTCCATATACTCCACAACAAAATGGTGTATCTAAAAGAAGGAATCGTACATTGCAAGACATGATACGATCTATGTATAATCTAACAACTCTTCCTTTCTCGTTTTGGGATTATGCCTTAGAATCTGCGGTTCGCATTCTAAATATAGTTCCAACAAAGAAGGTTGATAAGACACCATATGAGGTATGGACTGGAAAAGCTCCAAACCTGTCTTATCTAAAGGTCTGGGGTTGTGAGGCGTATGTTAAACGTGACTCAACAGACAAACTCCGACAAAGATCTGTGAAGTGCATCTTCGTAGGATACCCTAAGGAAACTATGGGATACTACTTTTATTACCCACCTGAAAACAAAGTATTTGTTGCAAGGTATGGAGACTTCCTTGAAAGGGAGCTCATATCTCAAGAATTCAGTGGGAGAATATATGATCTGGAAGACGGTCAAGAAGATGTAGAACCTTCTGAAAAACTAACCAACTTCCGGTAGAACCTGAAAGTTTAGGTCCTCCACCTGAAGTTGAAGTGATTCCCATTCGTAGGTCAACAAGACCAGTAAAAGCTCCTACTCGTCTATGTCTTAATGTAGAGAGTGATGAGAATATACTGGGTGATGTTGATGAGCCTACAAGTTATAAAGCTGCCATGAATGGTCCTGAAAAGGCCAAATGGAAAGAAGCTATGGATGGGGAAATGCAATCCATGAAAGACAATGAAGTCTGGGAAGAAGTAGACCTACCTCCGGGTGCCAAACTAGTTGGGAGTAAACGGCTCTACAAGAAAAAGACTGACATGGATGGCGTTGTACACACCTATAAGGCCCGTTGTGTAGCTAAAGGCTATACTCAAACTTTTGGTGTTGACTATGAGGAGACCTTTTCTCCTGTAGCTGACATAAGGGCAATTAGGATTCTTATAGCCATAGCCGCTTACTATGACTATGAGATTTGGCAAATGGATGTAAAAACCGCCTTCTTAAATGGTCGCCTAGATGAAGACATCTATATGGCGCAGCCTGAGGGGTATGTAAATCCAGAATTCCCAAATCGTGTATGCAAGCTGAAAAGATCCATTTATGGATTGAAGCAAGCATCACGACAATGGAATAAGAGATTTGACAGTGAGATTAAAAAGTATGGATTCACTCAAAATCTTGATGAGCCATGTGTATATTACAAAGTTAGTGGGAGTAATGTAATTTACCTTATATTATATGTTGATGACATATTGATCATAGGAAACGACATTCCAAGTTTGCAAAAGGTTAAGGCATATCTTGGAAAGTGTTTTTCTATGAAAGATTTAGGGGAAGCTGCATTTATTCTGGGAATCAAGATATATAGAGATAGATCTCAGCGATTAATTGGATTAAGCCAAAGTGCTTACATTGATAAAATACTGAAGAGATTCAGTATGCAAAATTCCAAGAAAGGATATTTGCCGATGCAAGAGCAACATGGCTTGAGCAACAAGGTTTGTGCTTCAACACCTGCAGAGGTGCAACGCATGAAAAGAGTCCCTTATGCTTCGGCTGTGGGATCTATAATGTATACGGTGAAAAGTACAAGACCTGATGTAGCATTTGCTCAGAATTTAACCAGTCGATATCAGCAAAATCCAGGTGAAGCTCACTGGACTGCTGTTAAGAATATTCTTAAGTACCTTAGGGCTACTAAAGATATGTTATTGGTTTATGGGGGAAATCCATCAGCAGAACTTGATGTTACAGGTTACTGCGATGCTTCTTGGAAAGGTGATAAGGATGATACGAAGTCTCAGACGGGTTATGTCTTTGTCATTAATGGAGGAGCTGTGGATTGGAGGAGCAGAAAGCAGAGTGTACTAGCGATGTCTGCTACAGAAAGTGAGTATATAGCTGCTTCAGAAGCTGCAATGGAAGCTGTTTGGATTAGGAAGTTTGTTTCAGGGCTCGGAGTCATGCCTTCGATTCAAAGACCTATTAAAATGTATTGTGACAATTCAGCTGCAATTACATTTGCCAATGAGCCTGGAATCATGAAAGGCACCAGAAATTTCCCGATTAAGCATCACTATGTTCGAGAACAAGTTGAAATAGGCGAAATCGAAATGCTCAAAGTTCACACAGATGATAACTTGGCAGATCAATTAACAAAGCCTCTACCTGGCACTAAGCTTTACAAGCATGCTGAAGGTGTAGGACTTAGATTAGCTGAAAGTTTCATGCCCATTTGTGATTAGTATTTGGATAAAGGATGTAATATACAATTATTATTTTAATGGAATAAAATATGTTTTATGTTTATTTATTCATTGTCTTAATAATATATCCTATATTTGCATGTTTAAGATCCATGAATAATTTATTAATCTAAATTATCCATTGTCGATTAATGATATGGGAATATCATTAAATTAAGACAAATTTGAGTATTGGTTTAGGATATACTTGAAAGTATATTGATGCGTAGTCATACCAATTTCACATGATATTCGATGAATTGAATATTGGACATATCCCAATAATATGATTTAATATTAAATGTGAGAATCATATTTAAAGTTATCCTCAGACTTGAGATGCCAGATAAGTGTCATGGATGTAGTGCATTTTTGTGAAGCAATCTACCGCTCACCGTAACAGGGAGTTATAAGGGTTGTTTTCAGAAGTGTTGCAAAGTTCATGGGTTATTCTTGTAGTCAAGAAAGAATTTATTCCTTCTGATTTGTTTAGAAGTTTAATACTGCTGGGCCCCTCGTAGGGTTGACAAAATGTTTGCATGGTCATGCCCAAAGTCTATCTGGAATACGTTCAGATGTTTTGGTAATTTTGTTCAATCATAAAGAAACGAGAAACATAAATTTAATAAAGGAACTCACATCTTTATTAATGTGGTATTAGTAATGAAAGGATAATTATAATGATGAATCATTAAAGGTTTTTCCAGGAAACCTAGCTCGGATTGAACTAGGGGCATTGGAGTGTTGCAAGACGCTAACCAATGTCATTTTACTATTAATGAGTAAACGAGTGGGAGCTGTTAAATGTTACGTATAAACATTAATATGTAAATGTCTAGTATCGAACCCGAGACCTCGGGATTGCACACTTTACAAACAAGAATAATGAAAATAAATATGTATATATTAAATGTATTGAATATATATATATTTATAAACACTTAATGGACTAAATGGTCGTTAGTTATTAACCGTATGGACTAACTATCGTTAGTAACGAAAGATATGGACTAGAGTGTAACTTAGGAGTCAAGAAGGATCTAGAACCCCTTTGGGGTGTGCTAGGCCGGTCGAACAAGGGTGGGGAAACCCAACCCACATCAAACTTGGACTCTAAGTTTCTCTAGTATAAATACAAGGCCAAGGATTAGGGTTTCACATCTTTTGTGCACAGACACTAAACCCTAAAATCTTTCCTCCTTGTTTTCTTTCTTTGGCTGATCAGTTCTCCCCTCTCCAAGGGTTCTTGGATCGATTTTCCATAAGCAAAATATAAGTGTTTTGTTTATTTGCATCAAACCTTTATTCGTTGGTAGTTTGTGTGTACAAGAACGAGGTAATTACTTACTTTAGTAATTATCAAGAGATCGATAAACAAAACGGTAAGGGGTTTATCATTCATCTATTTGTACAAGAATCAAGGTTAATTTGATGTGCATCGGGTACGTTTACTATTTATGTTTTAGTTAATATTTATGTGTTATACTTGATCCTAGCTTCCGCAATACGTGCTATTTAATTGTTAAACTCTAACACACACAACATTCAAAGAAATTCCTAAAATTTACAGTATGGACCATTTGCTTGATAATACGATTGTGCGTGCTGTTGTTTTTGATACTGAGGAAGAAGAAGAACTTGAAGACGAGAGTCGATCAAAAATGAGTTATGTTCAATATTGGACACCATATGATTATTCAAAAGCTCCTCATATTTCTAAATCTTTTGTTACTCAAAAGGAATTACCTGAGAAATCATGTTATGTCACTGAGTCATATGTTTCATCCTCTAATGCGGCCCCTGTCCAAACTGTAGCACAAATAAATGGTCCTTTACCATCATCCGGTGAACTTACACCTTTACCGAAAAATTGTCGTGTCTTAAATTATTACAAAACTTTTATGGAAGACATCGAAATTTTGGAGGAAACAATTGAACGTAATTCTGAAATAAAAATTGAAACTTTTCAATCCGCTTACGAGCGAGAAAAGAAAGATATTTTTCAAAAACAAATGTTGCCAATTGTCAAACACCTCCGTCTCTATGCTACACGTTGGGAACAGGAACTTCAAAACGAGGTCAAAACTATGATAAACGTTTTCAACTCAACTGAAAATGAGATTTTGGTTCAAAAGTAAAGAAATAGAGTTTTAAAAAATGATGTTGATCGACTCTTGGAACAAGTTCTCAATGCTGATATTTATTTTGTTATCATGAATGATCTCTATAAATCTGGTACTGATATGCTTGTGGATGATCTTTGTGTTGATAATAACTTGTTGAACGTGGAATTAGAGACACTTAAACATGAAAATGATAAGCTGAGAATACAGAATGATGATGTGACAAAACAATTTTCAAAAGAAATTTGTCTACTCAAATAAAGGCTTGAATGGTGTCAAGCTCAAAGTATTGAAACGGAACTGAAACTTCAAAGTAAAAACATTTCAAACTCTTGTCAGCTTTGCAAAAACAATGAGTCTTTAAAAAGTCTGTGTCTCAAATACGAGAAAGAAATTGCGGATTTAAAAATTGAAAACGCCGAATGGCAACAAAACCGCGATGACATCAAATATTGCAATGGTTTACTTGAGTCTGACATTCAGGATAAAAATCACATCATCATTGATTTAAAAGAGAAAATTAAGCTACTTCAAAAAGGAAAGTTTGTTGACACCACGGTGATAGCACCAGGATTGTATCAATTAGACAAAATTGCTAAAGAAAATTTTGTTCAAAACACTAATGTTGATAACTCCACTTCTACAGGACTAGTCTCCACTAGTAGCGTTAGCAGACCTAAGCGAAAAAGTAACAAGAAGAATAGGTTCTGGCAACGTAAAAGAGGACAACTAGAAGCTCAAGAAGTAGAAGACCAACTTAGGACTTTGAATTAAACTCATGTTGCATCAGATTTAGATTCTAATCTGGCTAATTGTAATCAAAATCTACATGTAACGAATGTTTTGAATATTAATGCATCTTGTGTGTTTTGTCGTAAAAGCGTATCATCTGGTGATCATACAAAATGTATAGCTAATTCTCTTCTTAATCGTCATAAGAAACGTAGGACAAGCATTCCTTCTAGGCCCACTACTGCCTCTAAGTCTATATTAGGAAAGCCGCCTTCTACGATTTCTAATGAAGTTGAAGTTACCCCCATAAGTGCAGAGAACAAATCTAGGAAAAAGCCCATTACTAGTGAATTCACCAAAAAGAAAGCGAGAACTAGTTGGAATTGGCAACGTTGGTTACAATATAAACCAGACTTTAAATGGATTCCTAAATTGTTGAATACCTGTGCTTCTAACCAACAGGAACCCGCACTTTCTTTGGGTTTCACCCTTACTTCTGTTCCATCCGTGTCGTCTTCTTGTGATGCAGGTGGTACAGATTGTTCTCTGGATTGTTGATAGCGGATGCACCCGACATATGACAGGCAATCTCAAACTGTTACACAACTTTGTCTCAAAGTTCATTGGTACTGTCAGATTCGGGAATAATCATTACGCTTTAATCATGGGATATGGTGACTATGTCAGTGAGAACATTGAAATCAGTCGTGTTTATTATGTGGAAGGCCTTGGACACAACCTTTTCTCTGTTGGTCAATTTTGTGATGGGGATCTAGAAGTTGCATTTCGTGAGAAAACTTGCTTCGTTCGTGACTTACAAGGAAACGATCTAATGTCTGGCTCACGTGGTTCTAATCTTTATACAATATCAATGTCAGATATGATTGCTACATCTCCGATATGTCTTCTCTCCAAAGCGGAATCGACTAAATCTTGGTTATGGCACAAATGTCTTTCGCACTTGAATTTCAAAACTATGACTGACCTTGCTCGTCACAAACTTGTTGATGGATTTCCAAGATTCCGTTTTACCAAAGATCACTTATGTTCAGCCTGTGAACAAGGAAAAAGTACTCGGGCACATTTTCCTTCTAAATCTGAGCACAGTACAAATCATGTTTTACAATTGCTTCATATGGATTTGTGTGGACCGATGCGTGTTCAAAGTATCAACGGTAAACGCTACATACTTGTAATTGTGGATGATTACTCCAGATGGACTTGGGTTTATTTTCTACGAAGTAAAGATCAAGCTCCTTCAATGATCATCACCTTTTTCACTAAAATTCAAGTTCAGTTACGCAACACGGTAAGAATAGTCAGAACTTACAATGGAACTGAATTTAAGAATCAGACACTTCGGTCATATTTTGAGAAAGTGGGAATTGAACATCAAACATCTATTCCTAGAAGCCCAGAACAGAATGGAGTTGTTGAAAGACGCAACAGGACGTTAGTGGAAGCTGCTAGAACCATGTTGATTAATGCTCAATTACCAGACTACTTTTGGGCGGAAGCTGTCTCAACCGCATGTTATACCCAAAACCGTTGCATGATCACAAAACGCCATCGCAAAACACCTTATCAAATTGTTCACAAAAGAAAACCAAACATCGATTACTTTCATGTATTTGGAGCACTTTGTTATCCGAAAAATGATCATGATGATTTAGGTAAACTTAAAGCAAAGGCTGACATCGGAGTGTTCGTTGGATACTGTGAAAATTCTAAAGGTTTTCGGATATGGAATCGTCGAACAAGAGAAATTCAAGAAACCATTCACGCTAATTTTGATGAACTCACACAGATGGCTTCTGAGCAACACAGCTTAGGACCCGAATTCAACCGTCTTAACTCTCCGGACTCTTCAGCTGAACCATTGCCCCTCAACCGCAAAGAATTGGAAACCTTGTTTGCTCCACTGTTTGATGATACAATCGAATACCGTTCTACTGAGGTCTCACCCAATTCCGCTGCTCAACCTGAAAATATTCTAGTACCAGACTCACCTCAATAAACTACTACAAATGTTGAGAAAGACGATCCTCCAATTGCATCACCATTTACAGCAGAACAAACTGCTTCCAACTCACGACAATCAGCTGAAGCTCCTACACTACAATTAGTTCCACAACCCGCAGAGCATGATCCTAATGCGTTCTTTAACCCGTTTGCACCAGCTCCAACATTTCCTGAAGTAGCGGAGTCGTCAACATGCAATTTGGATCCTGCTAACATGCGAGATACTTATCAACTACACCCTTCGACACACAAATGGACTCGAGATCATCCACTAGTTCATATTATTGGCCATCTAGATGCACCTGTAATGACAAGACAACGACTTCACACTGATGGAGAAACTTGTATCTATGCACTCACAGTTTGTCAAGAAGAACCAAAGAACATTAAAGAAGCAATGACTTATGACAACTGGATTGAATCTATGCATGAGGAATTTCAGCAGTTCATACGATTAGAAGTCTGGGAATTAGTTGAAAGACCTGACGGAGTCTTTGTCATCGAGTTAAAATGGATTTGGAAAAATAAGCAAGATGCAGAAGGCACAATCATACGTAACAAATCACGCCTGGTAGCGAAAGGATACTCCCAACTAGAAGGACTTGATTTTGCAGAATCCTTTGCTCCAGTGGCTAGACATGAAGCTGTTCGGATCTTTTTGGCCTATGCTGCACACAGGAACATGGTTGTTTACCAAATGGATGTGAAAACAGCATTTCTTAATGGAGAACTCCGTGAAGAAGTTTATGTAAGCCAACCAGACGGCTTCATTGATCCTGAGCGTCCTAATCACGTTTACCGACTAAAAAAGGCACTCTACGGACTTAAGCAAGCCCCACGGGCATGGTATGACAAACTGTCCACTTTCTTGCTGACCAATAAATTTTCTAAAGGTTCGGTGGATCCAACATTATTTACAAAAACCTGCGGGGAGGACTTACTTGTTGTTCAAATCTATGTCGATAACATTATTTTTGCTTTAACAAAAAGAAGTTACTCTAATGATTTTGCAAAATTAATGAAAGATAATTTTGAAATGTCCATGATGGGTGAACTTTCGTTCTTTCTAAGACTACAAGTTCATCAATCACCCCGTGGAATTTTTATAAATCAGTCCAAATATTCTCTTGAAATTTTAAAGAAACATGGAATGATGAGTTGTGACACCTACAATACACCAATGGGCTATACCACAAAACTAGATGCTGACTTACATGGGACACCTGTTAACCCTACCAAATACCGTAGTATGATTGGGTCACTCATGTATCTCACAGCTAGTAGACCTGATATAGTATTTGCTGTCTATATGTGCTCTCGTTATCATTCCAAACCAACTGAAAATCACCTCAGTGAGGTTAAAAGAATCCTTCGATACATAAAGGGAACCATTAACTTAGGAATCTGGTATCCGAAGGATTCTGGTTTTGAACTAATTGCTTTTTCAGATGCTGATCATGCAGGATGTTTAGATACACGCAAAAGTACATCTGGTGGACTACAGTTTCTCGGAGATAAACTTGTGTCATGGCAATCAAAGAAGCAGGACTGCACATCACTGTCGTCAACAGAATCTGAAAATGTTGCTATGTCTGCTTGTTGTGCTTAAGTCATCTGGATGAGATCACAACTTAAGGATTATGGCTACCTGTTCAACAAGATTCCGATCTACTGTGATTCCAAAAGTGCCATTGCTATTTCCTGCAACACAGTTCATCACTGCAAATCAAAACACATTGATCTCCGATATCATTTCATCAAAGAGCATGTTGAAAAGGGTACCGTTGAATTATATTTTGTTGGAACTGAGTACCAATTGGCGGACTTAGTTACCAAATCCTTAGCACCATCAAGGTTTGCTAGTCTAGTTCACCAAATTGGTATGCGATGTTTGACTCCAGATGATCTGGACAAGTTTTTAAAACACAATTGATCGTCAAACATCAACAAATATCTTTGTATATATTTATCAAAAATAAAAAAAGTTTTCCTTGTTCAAGATTTGCCGTTCACAACGTTTTTCTGAAAATCATTATAAAATGCACATCTTGAGGGGGAGACAGAAATCTTTTTTTAAACTTCTTTATTTAAAATTTTTCTCATCACTATTTAATCTCATTCTCGACACCTCTTGAACCATTGCTTGTTAAAATTTTCCGAATTACTTCTTATGGTTGGTTCAAGAGGGTGCCACATCCATAATTCTCGTAACCGTATTCCATGGTCTCATAAGTCGTTAAGTTCTTTAAAACCAAAGGGGCTAAATATGGATAATTAAGATATGTTTTAGATAATCAACAAATAAGAGGGACCAAAGGTGTCATTTATCCATAGTTTCAAGTATATACGTTTGTATCTAAATCTGTTTAATCTTTTCCACTCCTTTATACGTCCCCTACACTGGAAATTTTTTCCATATCTCTATAATTTTCAAGATCAAGAGGTATCTGTGATTGTAAGCTTTTATTCTTATCATTTTCTTACTACAATCAAGTGCTCTAATCTTTTCTTAAACACTCTAAGATTGGTATGGTCTATAATCGATTTTCTAGGGTTTATATTCATTAAAATTTGGGTGTTTCTTAAAAGGAGTGTTAGAGATTAATTGATGTTAATGGCCAATTGCGGCCGGTCCTAGAGAGTGTATAACCACTTTTGCTTTGATGATTTTTGCTTCTTAATTGCGATTATTAGGTTATATTCGATTCATAAGCTCGGTTTTGTTGTATCTCACTGAGTGTTGTGCCTATTTGCTAAGTACTTTGATTGTGGCTCATGTGCGCTCTTGAGTATGTTGAACTAGGCCTAATTCTCTTCTACTTGTCGTATGTTCTTATATGGTGTGGAATTTTGCTTAGTAATTTGATGAGCTTTTCTTTCGAGTTAGGATTATCATTACATATCGATTTTGAAAAATTCTATGATTATCGAGTTTGGAATTTTTGGTTTTTTTCGAAGTTAGTATTAATTATGCTTATCGAGTTTGACTGTGTAAGATTATGCTTATCGAGTTTGCAAATTTCTCTGGTTTATCGAGTTTGGATTTTGCTCATGTGCTTATCAAGTTTCAATTAAACATGTTATCGAGTTTAAATTTTTAGGATATCGAGTTTGGATCTCTGCAGTTATCGAGTTTGGATCTCATATGGTTATCGAGTTTGAAAAATTTTGAGGATTATCGAGTTTGGAAAATCTTATGATTATCGAGTTTGGAACTTGATGGTTATCAAGTTTGAAACTTTTGTGGTTATCGAGTTTGAAACCTTTGTGGATATCGAGTTTGAAACCTTTGTGGTTATCGAGTTTGACATTGAAACTTATCAAATTTTTCGAGTTAAGTCTAAAAGTTTTCAAGTTAAGTCACATTGTTTTCGAGTAAATTCTAAATGTTTTCGAGTTAAGTTATCAAGTTACATACTTATTTCACTCCGAGTCAGGAGTTTCTAAATGGAACCATCACGTATGGGTTCTAGTTTTTCCTTTTTTATGAAAAGAAATGCTGCCAAAATTTTTCAAAATTTATCAAGTTATGAGTTTCTAAATGGAAAGATGATCGCGTTACATGCTTATCTAAGTGTTGTGTTGATTCATCAAGTTATGAGGGTTGTATGTGGCTCTTGGATTGATTTATCAAGTGTTGTATATGTGATGTTGGTTTTGTCCTGGGTGTTTGTTTTTTCGGATATTATTCTTTTGTCTAAAACTAACGAGCTAATCACCACATGGCATTTGTTGGTTTATGAATCATTTCAGGTCTTAATATGGCAAAGAAATCAACACCTAGGCACGAATTAATTCAAGGAGATGAAAGAGTAATCGCTAAGACAAACCATAGGATAGATCTTGATTCAATCACATGTCATCCTACTTGTGCTATCATATTGGAAATACTTAAAAAACACTTCATTTACAACCTTCTCACCATCACCACTACAGTACCTGAAGTCTATTTAACACAGTTTTGGGAGACTATTGAAATTAGCAAAGATGAAAAGTCATTGGGTGTTCATCTTGATCACAAACTTGTTGTGTTTGATGTACAAACTCTCCGCACTGTTCTCAATTTTCCGAATGTCAAGAAATACTCTCCTTTGCCATCATTGTCAGATGTTATCAGACTTCTTCGAGAACTGCAGTATGATGAATCAATAATCCAACTCAAGAATATATCCCACGTTGACAGGAAATACATTCCACAACCATGGCTCACACTTTACTCAATTCTCACCAACAGTTTAACGGGCAAAGAAACTGGACATTAGCATCCTACTCTAGAAATGATGTAGATTTTCTGGGGGGTTGTCAAACAAGCTAAACTTGACTATGCTCAACTAATTTGGGTGGACATGGTTAATCACGCAAGACAGTTTCACAAATCGTCTACCACAAGAATTCCATTCTATAGATTCACAAAGTGTCTCATTGCTCATTTCATGGAGAAATACCCAGATATTGATCGTAGATCGGAAGATAAGAAACACCCCCCCTCTGTGGATCATACATATTCTAAAACCAGGATTCAGAAGACAAACACTCAAAAACAAGGAATGAGAATTCCTGACAATCTTATACCTGATGCTGTTCGTAACACTGAGGTATATATTTTATATGATGAAGCTCAAAAAATTGACAAAGTTTGTTTGACTGAGACAAAGAAAGGGAAAACTTCTAAAAGGAAAACTTCAAAAGTTGCTTCTACAATCAAAACCATTCCCAAACCCAGAACCAAAAAGGTCATAATAGAGCCTAAGAAGAAAGTGGCAACTATTCGAGATGAACCAACAGATGATGAAGGAGATGCTCAGCAGGGAACGGAAACCGAAAAGCTCACAAAGACTATCAGTAAGAAGGCAGATAAGGGAAAAGCTTTAGTAACTCAAGAAGAATCAGTCGCCTCACCAATGTCCGAATCCGAAGAAGATGAACAACTGCAACTAACCTTAAGAAAAAGTAAAGAATCGGAAGAGGAAAGAATCACCAAAGTTACAAGGAAAGGTGAAGGTTCAGGTACTCAGGAGCTGGTTAGCCCAACTCCAGAATCAGAAAGAGATGCTCAAACATCAGAAGAAACATATTCACAAACAATATCATCCTCTGAACCAGGTGATGATAACTCTGAAGATGAAGCTGAGTCATCACATTCTGATCCAAAAGAATCTCTCGATAAACCGGCTGAAACTGAAATTGAAGATGAAGCTTCAAAAGGCAAAAATGATGCATCCGGGAATGAAGAGAGTAGCGATGAGGAAGATAAGTCGGAAAGTGAAGAAGTTAATGATGATGAAGATGTGAATGATTAAAGTGATGAGGAATCAGATGATGAGGAATCGGATGGTGAGGGAAAAGATGAGCCACTTGAAACTAGTCAAGATACCTCTATTGACGTTGTTGGAATTGATGAAGGACCATCAACAGTTCAACCACAACAACCTACACAAAGTCATCCTCCGCAAAACCCTAATACAACTGTTGTTCACTCAAGCTTGTTGAGAACATTACATGATCAATACAACGCACTCCAGAAACAAGTTAACAAACAAAAGAGTGATGTTGAAGCGTTCAAAACTTATAAAGTTGATGAAGTTGTTGAACATGATGAGGCGAAAAATGATCCGTTTTTAGGGGGTCATTTAAGCTCGAATCCGACTTTATTTGATCAAATATTGCCCTAAATCGTTCCTTTTGTGATTTTAGGTACTTTGGGAGAGAAATCTGGAAAAGGAAGCAATTCGGACGTTTTTGGAGCATAAAAGTGAAGAAAACGCCAAAGTCTTAATTTTCCATGCTGGGAACAGTAGGTGACGGCGTCAAGAGCAAAACCTTGACGGCGTCAAGAGCAAATTTCAGGAAATTCCATGACGATCCAGAGAAGATTTGACGGCGTCACATAGGAAGGGCGTCAAGAGTAAAAGAGTCATGACGGCCTGGAAACATATAAGTCTTGACGGCGTCAGTAGTAGATCTAGGCAGTCCGAGAAGAGTTTTGGCGGCGAGGTGACGGCGTCACATGTTTTCACTTGACGCCGTCAAACCCATTTTTCTATATATAGTTTTCTAATTTTTCACATTTAAAGAGAAAGTTTTGGGAGAAACCCTAAGTACGATTTGGGTGTAACTTTACAGGTTTTTCAAGGGTTCCAACCCCTTGATACCTTGCATGATTAATCAGGATAAGTGTTCTTCTAATTCAATCAATATGTCTATGTGTTGGTTGTCTATATCATGTTCTTGTCTTAATTCAATCATGCTAGGCTAGATCTCTTTTGTGTTTGCTTAGATCTAATGAAACCTAGATATTGATTATGTGTTGATTGCTTGTTTATTCTTGTCTTGGATGAATGATTTATATGTTAGGCTTAAGAAAACTGGCAGATCCCCAATTGGTAACATGCTTGAACGTCTTAAGAAACATGAACCAACGCGCACTAGGTCTTTATTGGTTGTATTTAATGCATGAGCCACTGTTTACAATCCCTATAGTTGTGCTGGGCATGGTGTAGGAGGAGATAAGAGCTCATAGAATTGGGGAGTTATGTGTGCCACCCCATGAATCGTATTAAGGAATACAATCCGTCATCCATACAATTATAACAAGTAATTAACGTGTAAAAGATATCTAGGGAGTAGTGAAATCTAAGTAAACACATTTTCTCCAATTACTGCTCACAACCTTAGTTTAAATTAGTTTAATTTCATTTTTAGTATTTTATTTTGATTGCATCTTAGTTTTGGGTTAGTTGAATAGCAACTTATTCCGCACACTCTTCCAAAACCCGAGATTTTTACTTACTTTCTAAAAAATATAAAAACACAAAAATAATCATCCCTCACCCTTAGAACTAGTATTTAGGCTTTCTAATCCTAGCGACATTATTCCTAAGCTGAACGATCAATCCCCCGGTACTTGTCACTATACTATACTACAACGATCAGGTACACTGCTTGGTGGGGGTTGTAAGCTTCTCGAGATCCCTCGAGAGGTAAAGCCTGTTGCGATTCCCACGCATCAAGTTTTTGGCGCCGCTGCCGGGGAATAGTTATTGTCTAGGTTAGAATTTCTTTTTATTAGGTCTACTTGCTAGATTTCTTTCTAGTAAGATTTTATTTTTATTTTTAGGTCTTCTTTAGTCTATCTTATTTCTTCGTGCCTTTGTCCGTAACTCTTTACCATCCGACATCATGGAAGGTGGTAACATCTTTGAACCCGTCATCCCACCACAACAAAACCCACCATTAGAACCCCTTAGGCCCCTAACCTTAGGAGAGTATTCCCGGCCTAGCCACCAAGGCTACCGAAACACCATTGAGCTCACCGGAGCCAATGTGGCCCCCTTGCGATCCGACACCATCCGGTTGGTGCAAAGCGGATGTGGATTCCATGGACTTCGTTCCGAAGATCCAAACAAACATCTTAAGGACTTTCTCAAAATAGTAGACTCCATAGACCTAGATGTTGAAACTAGAGAGACTACCCGTTTACGCCTATTCCAATTCTCTCTACGGGATCAAGCTAGTCAATGGCTTGAGCGTTTACCCACGGGATCCATCACCACATGGGATAACATCACCAATCGCTTCCTTACTCAATTCTTCCCACCGGGGAAGACGGCGATGCTTAGAAATGACATTCTGATGTTTGAACAGCAGCAGGGTGAAAATTTCTACGAAGCTTGGGCCCGTTTTAAAAGTCTCCTCTACAAGGTCCCTCACCATGGTATAAACCTTTGGTTATTAGTCCAGATTTTCTACGACCATGTTGACTATCACACTAAACGCACAATCGATAGCGCCGCGGGAGGTAAATTGCGTGATAAGAACGCCGAGGAGTCTTGGGCAATTATCGAGGAGCTCGCCACTGACAATCAGGAAATGTGGGAGTTTAATCATACAGTGGAAGCAGCTATCAATACAGTCTCAACATCTGGAGGAACCATCGAAATCCCCGATGAACTTCTATGTAAACTCGAGGCAAAAGTCGACTATTTTGAGGAAAGGCAAAGGAGGGCTTTAAGTCCTAGACAAGCCACTGTCAATTCTGTCTCAAAACCAACATCGGCACCATTATCTGAGTCACCTTCTAGAGAACATGTCGAGACTTTTCAGAGGCGTACCCTACCTTGTTCCCCTCCTAAGGAACTTAGCTCGGAGTTTGAGGCTATGATGAGAGAATATATGGCAACTCACTCTGATCGGCTTGCTAGATTCGAAGAAGCAGTTTATAAGCAAAAAGAGGAGATGCAGGAGAAAATGAATGAGATGTTGAGTCTATTGGAGGAGTATGCCAATCAGAGAATCCCCGAACGAATACTACTAAGGAAAGAAAGCGCCACTCCCACCACCCAATTTGTTAACTCCATCACCATTGTCCATAAAGATAACGAGAAGGTAGAAACTCCTGCTAAACAGACCTTAGAAAAACCACCAGAATCCCAACCTTTGAGTTACTACCTGAAACATGATATAAACAAAAACACCATAACAAATTGGATTAAGGGTGATGGGCGTAATCAATCCTCCAGACAGGTTCCTGAGAAAGAGGAAGATGAGCATGATACGCTTCCTGGAGGATCAGTATTCGAGAGGTTATTGGTATAGAAAGTGGCTACTAAGCAGGTAGCATGTGGGAAATTTGAAATACCAACGAGCATCGGGGACTTGAAACATCTTAGTGCTTTCGCCGACCAAGGATCGGAAGTAAATCTTATGCCCCTAACTATTTACATCCAACTAACGTAAAAAATGCCAGCACCTACTCGTGTTAGGTTATCTCTGGTTGGACACTCGTACGTATACCCCCTAGGAATCGCAGAAGATGTATTAGTTAATGTTGCAGGATTCATGTACCCCGTTGATTTTATGATCATTGATGATAAAGGGGATGGATGCATGCCAATAATCCTTGGGGCACCATTCCTCACCACCGCTAGGGCTGTCATTAAGTATGAAGGTAGGAAGATTGAGCTTAAATCTGGAAAAAGAAAGATTAGCTTCCCCATGACCCCGCGAAGTGGGCATGAGAATTTGAGTTGGAGAATGATCAAAAACAACATTGGCACGACACCCATTCGTGTTCAGAATAAGATTCTTGCATGGGAGGCAAGAATCAAAAGCTATAAGAAAGCTAAGGATGAAAGCAGAAAAAGCAATAAGGTTCCGATTGAACTCGAACATACTCAACACGAAAAAAATCATACACCATTTGAGGAAGGGAGCTTGGTGCTCTTGAGACACTTGGAAACAACAATACCACCCGATAAACCAAGTCCTTGGTGGTATGGGCCATTCACAATCGAAGGATTGAGCCAAGATGGGGTAGCTAAATTGAAAAGCAAATTAGGTGGAATGGTGATTACGGGTATCGATAGATTGAGGCACTACCACCATAATAGTAATGATCGCAACTACATGGGATATATCATTTCGAATGATGAAATCACGTAGTAACCTATGACCTTGAGTCTAGCTACAAGACTCGTAAATAATGAAAAGCGCTTCTTGGGAGGCAACCCATGTTTTGAGTGATTTTATTTGTTTGATTGTTATTTGCTTCCGTATGCATATTGTATTTTTATTGTTGGTAGATCATGTTTCTAAAACTAAATAAGTGGAAATACTTAACTTTGTTGTTTTGGCCTAGTCTTAACTCCACCTAGAAGTATTTTTGCAAAAGATAAGTGTAAGGGGAAACCCCAAATATGTTTTTAAGAAACAAACCGATCATGATTCTCCACAATATTAAATGAGCATGTATATTCGTATTTGTTAGAGTCAAATGCTTGTATTGAGTCATAATGAAGTTTTGCAGGATTTTCCAGGAAGTAAGACCAAGTTTTTCCAGAAATTTTTCGGAAACTTAACATAAGAATTTCTGCAGGTCCATTCTAACGGCGTCAGAGTTTTACTCTTGACGGCGTCAGGAGTTAAAATCTGGAAGTTTTACCGGTTTTGTTTTTCTAACGGAGTCTTATGGTTTTTGTGAATTATTAAGTTTTATAATCTCCAGGAGATCTGCAAACTTCATTCCACAAGCATTATATCTTATCTTGTTTTCTAGGATTTAGAAACTTATATAGGATGCCGCCGATTTTACGCGAGGTTGTCTTGTCTATTTTGTCAGGTTTTACAGGTTATGTATGACAAGAAGATGATTTATATTCTGGAAGGGAAGCTTTGATTGTTCATTTTCTTGGAGGAAGATTTAACCTGGCCATCCTGTTATCCATACCGAGCGAATCAGGGGAGTATTTGATTTCATTCTCTTTACTTTTTCACTTTTACATTCTTTACTTGAACATTGGGGACAATGTTCATCTTAAGTGTAAGGGGAGGGTAAAAAGATGATACCTTACATATGCACTTTCGCTTGAGTTTGTTTTGTTTAATGGTAGATGTGTAATAAAACTATGAGAAATACTTGTTAGTGCAATTTTAGCACCAAATTTAAAATTTTTTACAACATTTAGGAGTGAAACTTTAGCCATAGCAAGCGTCTCATGGATAGGAGATTGTATGACTAGCACATAACCGTATATTCAGAAAAATTTTCCACCCAAATATGTGAGGTTCGCCTTTAGATTTGATAGGAAAAGCATTTATTATTAGTGCTTATGAGTGTACCGGTAGCATTTAGATTCTAGAACTTGCGTTAGTGATGCATCCCGAGACCGCTAGTGAGACTACATTCGTGTAGTAGGATTTACTACATGATAAGAGGCATTAAGATCACCCTTGTGTTAAACCTGTATTATAATTACTTGACCATTTAAGTCATATTACTTGGCTAGTTATGTCAACTAATTTTTCCCACACCCTTAGCGTTGTACTCATTTTTAGTACACGAAACCCCTAGTACACCCCTCCGAGCCTATCTTTTCATTTCTAACTTTAAGCATTTCACTTAAAGGAAGAATTTGTTACACCCCACTTAAATGTACAACCAAATCACCTTAGCCTTCCGTGTATGCGCTCATTCTTAGTGCATTATTGTTATTTGTTAAACCCTAAGTTAACTTTCTAATTGATTACATGGTTGCTAAGTCGAGTCATATCCTTGTACATATTGTTTTGGGACGATTGGGACTCATGGGTAAGTACTTATTTTATGGAGTAATGGGGAAGAACATCATTTATTACCCCCATATGTACGTTAATCTTAAAAGTGCTCCAAGTGTTTTGATTTTCTTAATTCGAGTCATTAGATTAGTTAATTGTAAAGTATGTAAAGATTCAAGTGTAAGGGAAATGTTCATTCCCTATGATGTATTATTTTGGATGGTAGGGTAAGAGTGTATGAAAAAAAAATCAAAAAAAAAATTAAGAAAAAGAAAGAAAAAAAAGAAAAAGGAAAAAGAGAAAAAACATACGGACTACCATCCCTTTTCATTCTATGTTCATTTTATGTTTTTGTTATTTTTCATTTTTTAGCTTAAGTCGAGTCTAGTCTTGGCTTAGCAACGCCATCTTGTACATGTAATTAACCAAAATTGTTAACTCGCCACCAGTAAAACTTCCTTTATCCAACAAAACCGTGTATTTCATATCCCTACACCTAACGTTACAACCCTTTAAAAGATCTCTTTGATAGTTTATCCTAGGTGATTACGCCATGTGGTGGAGGTTTGATCCTTTCCCAAGCCTATGGTAATCTATTTTGCTATGACAGGTAGTGAGAGATATCTTCCGTTTCCATATTGTAATTTATACTTTATTACACCCGAGAGATGTGAGTATCTAAACACTATTTGTGAGGTGCTTGTATATGACCTCCGTGCTTGTCTATTGGTCTTTAGTGGAACGATTATTTGTTGTAATTACTTTTATATTAGTGTTAAATGACCCCTAACTTGTCTTTTGAGTAGAATAAAAGCGCATTTGCTTGAGGACAAGCAAATCTCAAGTGTAAGGGTATATGATGAGGCGAAAAATGATCCGTTTTTAGGGGGTCATTTAAGCCCGAATCCGACTTTATTTGATCAAATATTGCCCTAAATCGTTCCTTTTGTGATTTTAGGTACTTTGGGAGAGAAATCTGGAAAAGGAAGCAATTCGGACGTTTTTGGAGCATAAAAGTGAAGAAAACGCCAAAGTCTTAATTTTCCATGCTGGGAACAGTAGGTGACGGCGTCAAGAGCAAAACCTTGATGGCGTCAAGAGCAAAATTCATGAAATTCCATGACGATTCAGAGAAGATTTGACGGCGTCACATAGGAAGGGCGTCAAGAGTAAAAGAGTTATGACGGCCTAGAAACATATAAGTCTTGACGGCGTCAGAAGTAGATCTAGGCAGTCCGAGAAGAGTTTTGGCGGCGAGGTGACGGCGTCGCATGTTTCCTCTTGACGCCGTCAAACCCATTTTTCTATATATAGTTTTCTAATTTTTCACATTTAAAGAGAGAAGTTTTGGGAGAAACCCTAAGTACGATTTTGGTGTAACTTTACAGGTTTTTCAAGGGTTCCAACCCCTTGATACCTTGCATGATTAATCAAGATAAGTGTTCTTCTAATTCAATCAATATGTCTATGTGTTTGTTGTCTATATCATGTTCTTGTCTTAATTCTATCATGCTAGGCTAGATCTCTTTTGTGTTTGCTTAGATCTAATGAAACCTAGATATTGCTTATGTGTTGATTGCTTGTTTATTCTTGTCTTGGATGAATGATTTATATGTTAGGCTTAAGAAAACTGGCAGATCTCCAATTGGTGACATGCTTGAACGTCTTAAGAAACATGAACCAACGCGCACTAGGTCTTTATTGGTTGTATTTAATGCATGAGCCACTGTTTACAATCCCTATAGTTGTGCTGGGCATGGTGTAGGAGGAGATAAGAGCTCATAGAATTGGGGAGTTATGTGTGCCACCCTATTAATGGTATTAAGGAATACAATCCATCATCCATACAATTATAACGAGTAATTAACGTGTAAAAGATATCTAGGGAGTAATGAAATAAAAGTAAACACATTTTCTCCAATTACTGCTCACAACCTTAGTATAAATTAGTTTAATTTCATTTTTAGTATTTTATTTTGATTGCATCTTAGTTTTGGGTTAGTTGAATAGCAACTAATTCCGCCCACTCTTCCAAAACCCGAGATTTTTATTTGCTTTCTAAAAAATATAAAAACACAAAAATAATCATCCCTCACCCTTAGAACTAGTATTTAGGCTTTCTAATCCTAGCGACACTATTCCTAAGCTGAACGATCAATCCCCCGGTACTTGTCACTATACTATACTACAACGATCAGGTACACTGCCTGGTGGGGGTTGTAAGCTTCTCGAGAGGTAAAGCCTGTTGGGATTCCCACGCATCAGAACACCAGGTGAAACAGAGATTACCAAGGGAAGTTAAGAAGTATGTTCAGGAGGCACTTCCTTCTGCTGTGAGACACTATGTCACAAGGAATCTTACAGAGATTGTTTCTCAAAGGTTTCAAACTACACCAATCACTGTTCAGACTCTACCTTCAAAACCTTCCGTAAGTGATGTCAAAGGCAAATTATTGGAAGCAATTGTGAATGATCCGGATGAAAATGATCTACGCAAGGCACTTATCAAGTCTATCAAGAAAGCTGAAAAGAAAAGCGAATCCTGCAAAAGGACTATTGCTACTAAGCGTCGACATGATGATTCCGACCCAGATGATCAACCACAACCAGAAAAGAGGAAGAAAGTGTCCGGCTCCACCTCTAGATCTCCAACTAAAACCGCAACCGTTAACGTTTCTGCTAATCCAAACCCTCCACAGTCAACCGAGGATCCACACCCCTCACAATCAACCGAAGATGCTGATGTAGATATGGATGACATCCCTCAATTTATCACCGGAACCATTACGGAACCGCCCAAGGAAGCTCAATTAATTCCAGCTCCTAAATGGATTAACCCCGATGCTCCTTCTTTTAACTGGTTTGATGAAATGGTTGATGCTCACCCAGATGACACTGAAGCTGAAGAAATGACTGAAGGATCTATTATAAGCGTCACAAAAAGAATTAAAAAGGTGATGCAGACTCAAAGACTTCAGCTTTCTGACTTGGTCAAGATCGGCAAAGCAGGGTTCATAGAGTTCAAAACATGCACAACAACTGAACTTGAGTTCGAATACAACGTGGATGAGGTTGCAAGAGCTCTGTCAGAAAACATTACTTGGGAAAAGAGACCATCTTGGGATAAAATCTATCATGGCACGGATCCCCTTGTTGATGAATTCAAATATCAAGATTTTTCTCAACCATTACCCCTCGTTGGTCCTCCAAGTGATCCAAAACTTCCCAAGCAATACTTCTTCAACAAAGATCTCCAGTATCTTATCCATGGGAACACGGATCCTGATCACCGTTATGCTACATCTCTCACAAAGTTCAAAGCTGCGTCATATCCTCTGGAAGAACTTGATGATCAAATGAGAGGATTATACTCCGATTCAGTCAGCAGCTACAACATTGAAGCAGCTTTGTGCAACTCTCACTGGCCAGAGATGCGCCAATGGTTTTACAAATACAGGCTGTCATTCCGATCCAAAAATAGAGTCTTCTCTAATCGTCGCATTCTTACCATCACAGCCGTTCCACGAACACATAAAAGATTTGGGTATAATTTTCTTGATGAAATTGAGGTCAAACAAAATGATAATCAACTTTATAAATTCAGTGAAGCTGACTATCATCGGTTGAACCTCAATGACATTGCTGACATATACTTACTTAAGGTTCAAGGCAAACTTCAGCACTTGCCCGGAAACCTTCAGTATGACGTCATCAACTCCATCTTGCTTTTTATGCGTCAAACATTCATCAAAGCAAGAGTAGAAGATGCACAATTAGGAGTCGAAAGTTATCAGAGAGCCCTCAACTTTACCGCTCCAAAAAAACTTACTCATGCCATCAAGAACCCTCGACCGTTAACCTTCAACAACAAACCCTTTGGAGTTATTTATCCGTTAAGGGATACGTTCAGAATCATGAGATATGAAGA
Organism: Artemisia argyi; assembly: GCA_030686995.1. Classification (NCBI taxonomy): domain Eukaryota; kingdom Viridiplantae; phylum Streptophyta; class Magnoliopsida; order Asterales; family Asteraceae; genus Artemisia; species Artemisia argyi. Next base: position 7,833,127 of record CM060696.1, read on the forward strand.
GGTTCATAAGTTTGGGGATCAGACTCTTAAGTATGTCAGAATTCAGTTGAATGAAAAGCTCAAACAACACAACAGTGGGATTAATGTGGGATGGAGTAAACGACATGTGAAGGAAGCCCTCAAGTTCATGGCTAGGATTGATCAGAAATTAAGGTTCAGGGATCAGATACGCAGATTGGAGAGCTTGATTGGAGCAAGGGAACCGATTCCTGATATTCTCACTTACCGCCGTCCGGATACTCCTCGAGCATGATCATTTTGGTACAACATTAACTTTGTTTCATCATAATTTTTCATAATTTATTACTATGGTTTGTGCACACATAACAGTGTACAACCCGTGCTTGTAATTTAAAGGACCCTGAGGTACGCATCAGTGCCTCAATCTTTTTATAAGGAGCGAAGGCTTCTTACTTTTGAGTAGAATTAATCAAACATTTTCTGATTTTCATAATTCTGCTCAAAAGACAAGTATTTCACCTCAATGAGTATTCACTTGTTGAGGGGGAGCACTTGAAACATTCATCATTTGAAAACCAAAAGTTCTTGTTGAAATCTCCCCATAAGACTCAAAAAGCATATTTTAATCAAAAGTTTATAAAAAACAACATCTAATATGCTATTTTTGAGGGGGAGAAAAGTGAAAGTGATTAAAATATGAAAGTTAAATGTTGCTTTAAAATCAAATCTCATGCGAGCTAGACTCAGATTCACCTGGGAATTGACGAAACATTTAAGTTAGTAAATTCGAAAAGACTTTTCCTCGGCGGGTAATAACATCAAGTTAGTTACTAGACCTAGTTGTCACCTAAAAGCTGACAATGGAACTCTTTAACTAGCCACGTAAGCGTGTCTCGAAAAGGATTTGTCTTAGTAGAAATGTACCGTTTCGAGAAACTTTTTGTGGACTTGACCAGGCCGGGTAATAACTTCAAGCTAGTCTAACTAGTGATGTAAGCGTGTCTTGAATCGGTCTTGTTCACTGAAAGTGGATCAATTCTAAAAGTGCTTGCTCCTCCCGCATGTGCAAATTTATTAAATACTTATGAGCACATGTGAAGGGGAGCCCTTCATAAGTATACACAAAACTCTCAAAGTGTTAAACAAAATGTTTAATAATCACAAACACTTTGAGAGATTTTCAAAGGTTTCTAGGCTATTATCGGATAATCATGGAGTTATAAGGTGATTAAGATAGGAAAAACCGTCCTATGATCCGCCAGAGCCGGAGGGATCTACCCAAGGACATCACCAATAATTAGAAGTCCTTAGGTATGATACAAAAAAAGGAGAAAAGAATGAAAGGGGAAAGAAGGAGTTGAAGAATTAAAAAGAAAAGTAAAGAAAAGGGTGAAAAGAAATAGCCCTCCATATGTTCAACCTTAGGGCAGACACCGGGTTCAATTCATATGCTACTGGTTGTTGCTAAGGCAACACCGGTATTGAAGATAAAGTCGTCATGGACCCAGTGACGCAATGCACTAAACCTTCTTAACCACTCAAGTTCTCTTAAAAGAGCTTGTTTCATTCTCACGGGGAACCAGTGTAATCTATCGACTCATCTCTTAGAGATAGTTGATATTGAAGCAGGAGACCCCTCCCTAGTCTCCGTATAGGAAACCTAAGTGAGCACTTATCGAGTCTAGAGCCATGAGATACATCAAAGATCTCTTAGGAACACTTAGTATTTCTACAACTGGTGTTCTACATCAATGGACACCAGCTGTAAATTATCGAGTCCTTCGCAGATCTTAGCAATCTGCCGAGAACGTTTATGAGAGAATTACAAATGTATTTCTCAATGATTGAACGGAAATTCCTGCCAGGGTCAACATCAAACAGCCCTGACAGCAGGTCAATTTGGTAACTCCACAAGGGTTACGCTTAGTGTTCGCGGTGGTTCTTTAGCGATCTACAGTCGTGGAGTGATCCCCAGCGACTCACCCAGTCATTGAGCTACTTAGTAGGTCTCGTAAGCTCCTTCGGGAGTATTTGATATGGGAACGGCCTGGATAAGGATTAGAAGGAGTCTTCACAATATGCTGTTGACGAGCTCTAATTCCTTATCTGTTAGTACCGGTTGATTATTGCTAACTGTTTATCTGCAGGTACATCACCTCCATGATGGTAGATTCCAGCATGCTCATACATACATCTTGAAGCAAATGAAAGCTCCCCCAAAGATCTTAGCACCACAAAGTTCAAAGAAAGATTCTACGCCAAAAGGAAGAATCTACAAAGTATAAAGACTAAAGATCAAAGTGTATGCAAAGGAACCTCGTGCTTTCGAAAGTCTAAGTCCTAGGTTGTATGAGCATGTTGGAATGGCGGACAACCACCACAGACACAGAAGTGACGATCGGCAGACAACTTCATATCATGATCACCATCACATCAACAAAGAACAAAGTACAAAGTACAAAGAACGATGAAAGATTTTGCTAACTATTTTTTAGGACGTCAACTACAAAGTCAAAGTATAGAAGATGACGACGTCGAGCAACCTTTGATGACCAACACTTAGGGGGAGATTTTTGGGAATAGACTTTATTATTTCAAGTGTCGGTCATTGAATTTTGTTATAGGTTGCATTATTTAGTTAATACATTAGTTATTTTATATGTTTTATAAAGTTTTATGCTTAGTTTATAGGTTTGGATAAAGTCTAAGGGCTAAGTATGTAATATTGTCTAAGTATGGTGAAGCCCTAATCCTTACCTATAAATAGTATTGTATAACATCATTTGAAGTGGTTGGTTCACTAGTAATATCATTAGTCTCTTATTATCATATTAGGTGTTCCTTCCACTCTCTCTCTCTACTTACTTTCTCTCTCTAGATATCTTAGTGATTATGTTGTAAAATGGTGACCTAACAGCATCCAAGCTTTAAAGCAGTTGATTGGCTCCAAACAGTCAACCTGAATCAACCAAGTGAGTGGTCAACAAAGTAAAACTGCTGAGAGTCAATCTCCGTGGAAGTATGGGGTTTCCCCGGGTCGTTATGTCCCGACGAGGTGTGATGGTGTTCAAACGGGTTTGTGATCGGGTGAATTTGGACAGGAAAGGGTTTGTGATTGATTAAACTAAGGAATATAAGAAGAAATAGCTTAAATAAGCTATTTGGATGGTTACGTGAAAGTTAGATACTTAAAAACGTATAAAATCTAAAAAACGCGTACGTTTACATTTAAAATAACGTGAACGTACAAAATAAAAAGTGAAAACTGAAATCTGAAAACCCTCAGGGGTTGGAAATGACTTTTTTACAAACCTAATGATGAAAGAAAATTTTTAGATAAATAAAATAAATTTTTACACTAATTAATTATTTAATATTACTTAAATACTATTAAATACTAATTATTAATATTTAAATAACTTAAATACAATATAATATTAATTTAATACTAGAAAAGTGAAAATTTAATTTCTAAAATTATAAAATAACTAAAAACAAATTTTAAAATTAAAAAAATGTCTTTTTGTCTTTTTGTGGATTTTATATTAAGTAATTACTAATTATATTTAATTAAACTAATTAAATAATTTTAAATTACTAATAATACTTAAATGACTTAGAAAATTATAGAAAAAATTATAAATCTAATTAACCATCACAGGAATCCTAAAAAATTATAAAAAGTTTATTTTATATGTTTTTACACTATTTTACTAATTATTAAACTAAATATTAATTAATTACTAATTAAACTAATTAAATTCTAAAAAATAGAAAATGAACAGTAGAAATTCTAGAAAAATTCCTAAAATTATTTTATAACATATAAAAGCTAGGAAAATATAAAAACTAGGTATTACTAAATAAAAACTAATTATGCTATTTAATACTTAAATATTAATTAATAATTAATAAAACTAATCTTAAATCTAATAAATACTAAATTACAATATTAAATTCTGGAAAAATTACTAAAAATAGTTTAATATAAAAGAAAATTAAGAAAAATATAAAAATGCAAAGTGCTTAATAAAAAGCTAAAAAAAAAGAAAATTAAAAAGCTAAAACCTCTTAAATAGAAGCTATCACTAAATTTAAATTTGGCTTTTTCTAATCTTTATTTTACAAACTTATTAAACAACTGATAATAAGCAACTTTTGTAAAAACAAACTTTATTAAACTTAAAAATAAGCTCAGTGCACACTGACGAGCTTAACAGGACACAAACTAAGGTTCAAAGGACTTATTGGAACTTGAACAAGCCTATAGAAAGCAACCACCTGATTGCTAAAGTTAGATTAAGCTAGGATACACAGAGTTGGATCTAAATAAGCTACAATAAGTGAGGAAACTCCCTGGTATAAACCAAAAAGCAGAAATAAGCTAATCCAAAATTCTGAAAACCAAGCAGGCCAATAAGGCACAATGCAGGCCTTTGTGGGGTCCACAAGAAGGATCAGGGGTGCAAAGTGAGGGTTGAGCCAATAAGCCACCCTGATAAGCTATTGAATAAGCTAAAGAACAAGGAATGGGGGCCCACTTATGCAGCCTGTGGGACCCTTAGAACTTGGGCAGATGAAATGGGTAACTGGTGTAGGGGAGGCAGTCCCCCTACAGCTCACTTTGAGCAAATGTGGGTCCCACACAAAAAATTAAAAAAATAAAGTGATTATGGGATTCAGGAGTTTAGCTGAGGGACTACCATTTCTGAAAAGCTTAAGGCTTGAATCAAAACACACAAATCCCTAAAATTCCTGCAATTTTTGACATTTCTGAAAACTAGAGTATTTGACTTTTTTTATTAACATTGGAATTTGACTTTGATGAACTTTGAGAGCTTCTAACTGACTGAAATGAGTGTAATAAGCTAGAATAAGTTCAGAAATAGTTAAGTAAACAAGTTCTACAACTAATTGATGACTACACTAATCCTAATCCTAAACAGTTAACAAATGAAAAGCATCAAAGGTTGATTTTGACTTTACATGCTAAGACCACTGGATTTTATGACTATTCTGTGCCCATAGGACCAAATGAAACATATCTAAACAAAAAACAACAACAACAACAACAACAACAACAACAACAACAACAACAACAACAACAAACTACTAGAGCACATGTAATTCCCTTGAACCAAACACCCCTATACACTAACTGTTTTTGTGTTTTCAAATGGTACCATTGATTCAAACCATAAAAAGTATTCCACAAGTTGTAATAAGATGATATGTGATCATTTAAGCACATAAATACTAGCAATGACAACATATAACCATAATCACTAATAGGTATCATTAATTAGTGAAAATAAAAGAAACTTAGCAAGCATGAGTTTTAATGAACAGGCAGCATTAAATGAACTCAAAACATCTCCAATACACAAAATAAGCACAAAACCCATAAGATAAGCAATCATAAGCAATTGAACAGTACTAGCAAGTTTTGAGAAAAAGGCTTAAAAATGAATTAAGACGGACTTTCAACACACCCTAATGTCTCCCATGAGACCCTAAAACCATTACCATCATTAATCTACCCTACTCAGCTCTTCCACCAATTTTTGAATTATTTTTGATTTTCCACTATTTTTGAGAATTTATGGTAAACTGAGTAAAACTTATTTAAATGCTTTGTAAACTTTTGAAAACTTACTTATGAGCTTAAATGAGATTATAGGACCAAGAAATAACAACTTTTAACATCATTAAGGTAAACATGGAATTTTAATGAAAAACTGCATAAACTGAATTCAACAGATACAACTGAAATTAATGCTTGAAATGGGTTTCAAACACACTGAAATTACTTTATACAACAATTCTTTGCTAAAAATTACACTTGGAAAGGGGAATTAACTAGAACGACATAAAAAACTATACTAAACTATACTATTGCTAACTAACTGCTTCTTCTGGCCTTCTTTCTTGACTTATAAGGGTCCTGGAGTCTTTCATTGTATTTCCCACTTTGTTTTTGAGCCATAGGATTAGTTTTGAGTGATCATAGCCATTAATTGGTTTTGGCGGGAAAAAAGGTCAAAGGCAGTTGGGGGTTACTTGTGAGGGTTTTAAGCTTAATTAAGGAAGTTTGGTTGTTGTGTGAGGTGGAGGAGACAAGGAGTGGGTTTAGTGAGCTGGAGGGATGGAGGATGAAGTGTGGAAGGGATGTATCAGTGAAGCAGGTGTGTGGGAGGGAAGAGGTCAACGAGGGGTGTTGACCATTTTAAATAATAAAACGGGGTTGGGTTGGATGGGCTTAAGGAGGGTGATTGGGCCTGGTGTAAAAAAGGGGTGTGGCTGGGCTTGTGTTTATGCGTGGATTGGATTTGGTTTGGTTTATTTAAGCTCAAAAAAAATCACAAGGACCATACATGTAATACTGAAATTCAAGGGGGCTGTTTTGGCACTTTTCCAAATATGTCATGAGGGTGATTCATGCAACATATGAATAATCCAAGGTCCTTTGTTGATAATTTTCATTTTTGAATGCCTAGGGACCAAATCTGCCAAATTCTAAACTGCAGGGACCAAACTTGCAAATTTTCAAAACACTTCACCCAAGGATTAATATTGACTTCTTGTGATTTCCCAAGGACCAAAATTCACTATTTACCAAGATATATTTCCCAGGGACCAAATCTGTCATTTTTGAAACTCTAGGGACTAAATTTGTAAATTCTCAAAACTTTTTAAATTTTTCACCAAAGGACTAAATATGACAACTTATGATTTCAAAAGGACCTTTGGTGACTTTTCTTTTAAAATAAGTACTCAGGGACTATTTTTGCCAATTTTTGAAAGTTAGGGGACTGAAACTGCCAATTATGCAAACTTTGTACGTTTTTCAACAGTTTTTACTCATTTTGCATCTGACACATATAAAACACAATTTTAGAATATTTTCAGTATTTTGATGCCTTTTTGAGTGTTTTTAAATGTTTTGCAGCTCAGATTTGACCAGAAATGATGAGTGTTTGAGCACTCATCAATCCCCCACACTAAACTGTTGCTAGTCCCTAGCAATCTTCTGAGAAAACATAATTGATAACGCTCAAATTTAACATATTTTTAGTCGCGTTATTGTTTGATTTATGAGTGGAAATTGGTCATATTTGTATATATTTGTTACTTAATCGTGGAAAAGTGTTTATACATGCAAATATAGCCAAAAGAAGGTAAAAATGATTAAAAGATGAAGAAATGAAGTGGACATGCATTTTTGGAGAGTTTCAAGAGGATCAAGGAAGAAAGAAACGTTGCATGAATAAAAGGATTTGATAAAGACAAGTTCACTACACGAAATTATCAAGGAAATATCAAGTTCTAATGGACAAAGTCATGCCACGAAGAAAAATATTGCATGCAACGTAAAATGACGAAGAAAAGACAAAGAAACATGTTCAGACTAAATCCAACCGATCGGTTGCAAACCGCAACCGGATCGGCTGGAAACATGCCAGAATTGACCATCCGATCGGATGGAGAGAAACCGATCGGTTGGTGATAACTGAAGTTACAAGTTTTGCATTAATTGGCGAATTTACTCCCCATAATCATGTGTGGCTGATCATTTCTGCTTATTTACTGAGGAGGGACGTTTTTACTTGAAGCATAAGTGTCATTAAGCTATATAATGAGCACTTAGGGCCTAGAGATACTTGTACCACCATTATCTAACTTAATATTACACCAAATCTTGTTAACTTATCTTATATTGCCTGAAAGTTTACTAAGTGTTGTAAAAACGTCCAGAACGTATTGAGTTAGAGTCTCAAGCATTGGTTCGAGTGTGGAGTTGTTTACTTACATTGGTGAGCAATTGGAGGAGTGTGGTTGCTATAGTTCCACAAGTTTACTCATTGTAATTTTCAAGACTAGGTACACCTTGATACTTATAATGAACAATTGTTACTTTAAGTTTTATGAAAGTTTTCTTATTTACTTGTGTTTTAATATGATAGCTATGGAGTAATTTGTGATATACTTGTGTATATGATGTGATTGGTTATTGGAGTATTATTTTATCAAAAAGGTGATGCATGAAAACATATATATTTTTATGAGTTTGTTGATATAACATCTTTTCTTGCTTAATTTGTCGGTAAAAACAATTTCTTGAAAAATAGGTCCGAAAGGATTTTCAACTTGTTTTTATTCCAAAATATTAATGCACCAATTTAGTATGGAATAGGATGCCTGACAACCATCTTATTTACTTATTAAAATAGATTTCAGACGATTTCATCACGAAAAAGGACCGAAAGGATTCGTAGGAATTCATAAGAAAAGAATTGATTTTCTAAACAACCATGTGTTTATAGGATTGTCATACTAATTTGATATGTCCGAAAGGAGTCATTTAGGTGATAGAATTCTTAGTAGTAGTGAAAACATGACATACATCATAGATTGTATAACTACTCATTTTTAGTTGCGCATCATAACAAGTTTTGCACCAAACTTCGTACTCAAATTGTACGATACTCCTAATTACCAATCAAGGAATTATGCACAAGTATATGTTTAGTTTTTATTGAGTTTCTTTTAAATTAAGATTTTACATAAATTTGGATTGACAACTCTTATTTAACAAACGTTTTCTTTATTACTAAAACCGCCAAATCCCTTAGGACGATCTCGACTTACCCACCTTTATTACACCGGACGAGTATACTTGCTCGTATGTGCGAGATAATAATCGGATAATTTGTGTTTATAAATTTTAAAACTTGTATTAATAAAATGCACATCAAGTTTTTGGCGCCGCTGTCGGGGATTTGATTAATTTTCTTAGTTTTTTGTAATCAAATTGTTTGTAATTTGTGAAATTTTAAAGTTTTTAGAGTGAAAAGTAAAAAAAAAAAATCGGTTTTTTGACCAACCGATCGGATGGTTACTCGGTAAAATTATTGGATTCTGTTTTTTAGTAATTAATTTCTATTTTTCTGTTTTTAGTTAATTAGTTTTAATAATTATATAATTAATGTTAGTTTTTAATAGTTTTAAGTTGCAATTATTAGTCATTTTAATGTTTTAGAAATTTTAATTTCAATTAATGATTTAGTAATTCTTAAAGACACCTTAGTTAATGCTTTTATTGTTTTTAGTCTCATAATTAAAGTTTTATTAAATATTAGTTTTATAAATATATATAAAAAAATTAGTGTAAAAACTCCAACCGATTCGGTTGCGGGTTCCAACCGATCGGTTGGAGGTGGTCATTTGTGCCAACCGATTCGGATGGGATACAAACCGATCGGTTGGGCATCTCGGTAAAATTTTAGACATTTTTAATTTTTAGTTTATTTTCTATTCTTAGTGTTTTATTTAGTTAATTTACTTGTTCTTATTTCATATTAAGAGTTTATTTGATTATAACTAACCCTCATGCTAATGATTTGGATTTTTCTTTATGGTTATGTTATAGTTAGTAAGTGCTTAAGTTGAAATGGAGAGTTTGAGCCAAATTTCTGCGTATTTGAAAGACTTGGAAGATATGTTCTAGGATTCCGGTGATTCCTTGGAAAATTTGGAGAGTATGTTTGTTGGGAATTAAATAATCAGAAGAATCAGCATTAAGGTTTAAGGAAATACATCAAGTATGTTTCTGCTGATAAAGCACAAAGCACGTTTCCACTGATGGATTTTGCTGAAGAAGGTTTCTATTGAAGGTGTTTCTGCTGATGGATTCTGCTGATACTACTATGACTCATACAACAGCTGTGTAGATAAGTACGACTTATTCTACTGACTCATATACAAGAAAATATCTTTGTTGTAGTCATCAAATTGAACACTCCAAGTGAGTTGTAATCCAAGATACATGTTGTATCTTAATGACTGACATGATAAGTCATCATCTAGCTAGAATGAAACTTAGTCATAAGCTAGTAAATTAGATGAGTCATATAGATTGTAAAAGATCTTTCCTTGGACTATAAAAGGAAGATCTTAGATATGTGTATATGTATGCATGTGACGAGTGTGATAGTGATAGACATATACATACAGAAAAACATTAGAACAAAACACAAGATTCAAGGTCTTTGTAACCCTAGTGATAGTGAAGATCACTCGTATTATTCTGAATAATATTGAATCGTTTGGTGAAATACTTTCATTGTTCTTTGTTAAATAAACACAAGCATCACAATTCCATTTCCAATAAATATTCTAAGTGTGGTTAAGTAGATTCTGCATACTTAATCATATTCACTCCAAGTATCATATTTACACATTAAAAGGTCCAACAGCTATAGTGTGTGCTCAAATCAAGTGATCCTCTCAGTTGGTATCAGAGCTTACAGGTTGATATCTTTGATTTAGAAGAAGAAATGGATACAGAATCTATTCAAACAAATGTTGCTGCAAAGTTGCCAGTTCTCAAACAGAATGAGTTTTAATTGTGGAGGTTAAGAATAGAACAGTTTTTCCAGGTGCAGGATTACACTCTCTGGGAAATCATTGAAGATGGAAACTCTTTCAAACCCACAACCACTTTATCAACAGTTGAAGGTAGGGAAATTTTAGTTGTTCAAACTATCCCTACAACTGCTGATGAAAGAATAAAGAAGAAGAATGACCTCAAGGCCAGAAGTATGCTGATGATGACCATTCCAAATGATCAACTTATAAACTTCAGCAAATTCAAAGATGCCAAGTCATTATTTGAGGCAATTGTTGCAAGGTATGGAGGGAATGAAGCCACCAAGAAGACCCAGAAAACCCTTCTAAAGCAGCAGTTTGAAAATTTCTCATCAACCATGAATGAATCTCTTGACCACATGTTTACAAGGCTACAGAAAATTGTGAGTCAACTTGCTGTTCTTGGGGTTGATATACCTCAAGAAGATTTAAACTCAAAATTTCTGAGAAGCTTACCTGAAGAGTGGGCTATGCATGTGGTTGTTTGGAAGAATAAACCAGACATAGACACTATGGATCTTATGGATTTGTATAGCAACTTTAAAATTGTGGAACAAGAAGTAAAGAAAACTGGTGTCTCTAGTTCATATACTGGGAACATGGCTTTTATGTCATCTCCTACTATCTCAAACCCAGTTAAAGATGAAAAGGTTGATAGTGGAGCTGGTGCTGCTAGTTCATCAAGCAGTACCTTTGGTATATTGAATGAAAAGGCTTGTTGTGCCTTTTTCACAAGCCAGAATAATGGGTCCATGCTTACTCATGAAGATCTCTTAGAAATCAATGATGATGATTTAGAAGAGATGGACCTAAAATGGCAAATTTCTCTTCTTAGCATGAGGGCTAAGAAATTCTATCAGAGGACGGGGAAGAAACTCACTATCAGCAGCAATGATACTGCTGGTTTTGACAAGTCAAAGATAGAATGCTATAACTGTCATATGTTGGGGCACTTCTCAAGAGAATGTAGAAGGCCAAGACAGCAAGATAGCAAGGATAGAGGTTTTGGAAGCAAGTCCAAGACAGGGGAATCAACCAATCCAAAGGCTATGGTAGCTATTGATGGATTAGGATTTGATTGGAGCTTTACTGCTGAAGAAGAAGAAACTTCTCCTCAGACAGCTCCTATGGATTTCTCTACAGAGGTACAATCTGATAAAGTTTGTTCAAATAATTGTTCTGCTCTTAAAAGTTTAGAAACCTTAACCAAAAGTTATGAGAATCAAAGAAAAGAATTAATTGATACAGCTCATAGCTTAACAAATCATAAAAGAGGTATAGCTACTCTAGAGTAACAAGTCATACATTTTCGAACAAATGAATCTACCTTTACTGATGTCAAAATTCTTCTTGAAAGAGAAATAATGTTTAAAGATAATGACATTAATAACTTGAAAGCTGAAGTAGATAGGCTTAGTAAGGCTAAAGAGAAAATTCAAATGAGTGTAGAAACACTAAATTATGCATCTAAGGGTGTGACTAACTTAATTGAATGTCAAGTAATTAATAAAGCTAAGTCTGGTGTTGGATACAAATCTGTTCCTCCACTATATAGAGGTATTCCTTCACCCCCAGGAATTGACCTAGAACACACAGGATTACCTGAATTTCAACTACCTGAATTAAGTTATGGTGTTCAACCAAAATCTAATGTAGTTATTAATGAATCTTTGAAAGAAAGTGCAAGTTTAAGTAAAACTTCACTTCCTAAGGACAAGGTGTGTTCTTGTAGAAAGTCAGATGGTCCAATCATTGAGGACTCAACATCTGATGATAAAAAGTTATTATAGGTTATGTCTAAACCTGAAATGGTTAAGAAAGCAAGAACAAGAGTTCCTAAGATAGTCAAACACAATACTGATAGGCCTAAGACCAATGAAAAACATGTTAGGCAACCAGTAAGATATTGGGAACAATATAGAACCATAAACAAGCCTAGAGGTAACCAAAGGAATTGGTATAGCCTCGAGTCTCTCCAACAAAGAGATAACAAAGTTTGTTACACATGTGGTAGTTTTGACCATCTTGCAGCTTTCTGCAATCAATGGGTATATGGGTATGAAAGTAATAGAGTGAACTACAAAAGGAAAACACCTAAATCTCATTTTCACTCTAATTCTAAAAGATCAAAACCCAAAACAGTCACAAAAGCAGTTCCTGCTGATAGAGCAAAAACTGTTCCTGCTGAAAGGAAAATGGTTTCTGCTGAAAAACCATATATGACTGTTTACCCAAAATCAACAATTAAGGGTGCAAAATCAACTTTCAAACATGCATCTAATATTGTTCAAAGGCCCATTCAAACAAAAGAAGTGGTCCAAAAACAAGTCTGGAGACCAAAGGATACAACTGCAAAGCTATTAGTTTCTGCTGATAGTCAAACAGTTCATATCACTGCTAAGGGAAAGAGGGCAAATGCTGTTAAGGCCTCAGCATGTTGGATTCTTAAATCCAATGTTGCATCAACAATTCTCAAGAGATTACATTTCATTGATGCAAGAGGCGGATCCAAGTCAGAAATGGTTTGGATCCCAAAACAAAACTAATTCCTTTATTTATGTGCAGGGACATTCATTAGCAGATACTAAAGATCAAGGATTCTCAGATAGTGGATGTTCAAGGCACATGACAGGCAACAAGTCTTATCTCTCAAATTTTCAATCAGTAGATGGAGGCTATGTTACCTTTGGAGGAGGAATTGGAGGAAAAATTACTGGTAAAGGTACTATTAAAACTGGTAAATTAGATTTTGAAGATGTGTACTATGTGCAAGAGCTTAAGTATAATCTTTTTAGTGTCTCACAAATGTGTGACAAAAAGAACAAAGTTCTCTTTACTGACACTGAATGTCTTGTATTTTCTTCTAATTTTAAGATGCCTGATGAAAGTCAAGCACTTCTTAGAATTCCAAGAAAAGGCAACATGTACAGTGTTGATATGAAGAAGATTGTTCCAAAAGATTCTCTTACTTGTCTTATTGCTAAGGCCACATTGGATGAATCTATAAAATGGCATAGAAGGCTTGGTCATATTAACTTCAAAACCATAAATAAGATTGTCAAAGATGGTTTGGTAAGAGGTTTACCTCAAAAACGATTTGAAAATGATCAAACATGCATTGCTTGTCTTAAAGGCAAACAATATAAAGCCACTTGTAAGCCCAAAATTTTTAACTCTATCAATCAATCATTGTTTATGCTGCATATGGACTTATTTGGTCCTACAAATGTTAGAAGTTTGTTGCATAAGAGATATTGTCTAGTTATTACTGATGACTTTAGTAGATTTACATGGGTATTCTTTTTAGGTACTAAGGATGAGACTTCTAGCATCCTTAAGACCTTCATTACAGAGATAGAAAACCTAGTAAGCAAAAGAGTAAAAGTCATTAGATGTGATAATGGGACAGAATTTAAAAATAGAGTTATGGATGATTTCTGCAAAGAAAAAGGTATTAAAAGAGAATTTAGTGTTGCAAAAACTCCACAACAGAATGGAGTTGCTGAAAGGAAAAATAGAACACTAATAGAAGCTGCTAGAACTATGTTAGCTGACTCTAAGTTGCCTATAACTTTTTGGGCAGAAACAGTCAACACTACTTGCTATGTTCAAAATAGAGTTTTAGTTGTAAAACCTCACAATAAGACATCATATGAACTATTTAGAGGTAGAACTCCTGAAATAGGATTTCTTAGACCTTTTGGATGTCATGTGACAATTCTGAATACCTTAGACCATCTTGGAAAGTTTGATGGAAAAGCAGATGAAGGATTCTTAGTTGGATATTCTATCAATAGCAAAGCATTCAGAGTATACAACATGAGAACTAGAAGAGTAGAGGAAAATCTACATGTGAAGTTTTTGGAAAATTAAACCAATGTAGAAGGTCAAGGTCCCAAATGGCTATTTGATCTTGAATCTCTATCCAAATCAATGAATTATGTGCCTTTTGTTGCAGAAACTAATGAATTTTCATGTTCACAAATTGCTGATGCAACAAATGGAGAAGGATTAGAGAATGAGGCAAATCAAGATTATGTGATGATGCGAATATGGACAAATACAAGTGTGGATTCAACTTTAATAAATGGTGAATCTTCTTCTGGAAATTCTAAAGAAGATATTGAAGATGAATACAAGGAAGAAGGAGCTAAGGAACAAGAGTTTCAAGTCAGAAGTAACACTATTGTTTCTGCTGATAAGCAAATCGTTCCCGCTGATGAGCAAAATGTTTCTGCTGATGGACCATCAGAAGAAACACAAGCAAATCTCTCAGAAGATGAGGTGGATTTCAACAACCTTCCACCTGATTATCAAGTTCTTTCTACTCCACACTCAAGGAATCACAAAGTCCACTCCCTGGACAATGTAATTGGAGATGTACAATCAGGAGTAAAGACAAGACAACAATTGATGTCTTAAGATCAACAATGACTTCTTGATGCCCTTTATGCTTCAAAACAGCATGAGTTTTCAAACTCTTGCTTATTTGTATGTTTTCTCTCACAAGATGAACCAAAGAACATTCATAAAGCCCTAGAGAATTCAAGCTGGTTGGAGGCTATGCAAGAGGAGCTTCTTCAGTTTAAGATTCAAAAGGTATGGGTGCTAGTTGATTTACCAAGTGGTGTAAGGGTAATTGGCACTAGATGGGTTTTTAGGAATAAAAGGGATGAAAAGGGCATAGTGATAAGAAATAAAGCTAGATTAGTAGCTCAAGGGTACACACAAGAAGAAGGGATAGACTATGAAGAAGTTTTTGCTCCAGTAGCAAGGATTGAAGCCATTAGACTCTTTCTGGCTTATGCTTCATTTATGGGATTCACAGTTTATCAAATGGATGTCAAGAGTGCTTTCTTATATGGTACTATTGAAGAGGAGGTGTATGTCTCACAACCTCCTGGTTTTGTTGATCCTGACCATCCAGACAAAGTGTACAAGGTTGTTAAAACTCTATATGGCCTACATCAGGCACCAAGAGCTTGGTGTGAAACACTGGCTTCCTACTTAATTTCAAATGGATTTCAAAGAGGCAAGATAGATCAGACACTTTTCACCAAAAAAGCATAAGAAGGATCTTTTGCTAGTTCAAGTGTATGTAGATGATATCATCTTTGGATCTACAAGGAAGGAGATGTGTTTAGAGTTGAGAAGCTTATGCACAATAAGTTTCAGATGAGTTCCATGGGGGAAATTACATTCTTTTTGGGTCTGCAGGTTAAACAATCAAGAAAAGGAATCTTTATTAGTCAAGACAAATATGTTGCAGAGATTCTTAGAAAGTTTCAATTTGCTGATTCCAAAACAGCAAGCACAGCAATTGATCCTGAGAAGCCACTTCTTAAAGATGTAGAAGGAACTAATGTGGATGTACACACATATAGATCTATGATAGGTTCTTTGATGTATCTTACATCATCAAGACCTGATATCGTGTTCTCTGTTTGTGCTTGTGCAAGATATCAAGTAACTCCTAAGGTTTCTCATTTATCAGCAGTCAAGAGAATTTTTAGATATCTCAAGGGTCAACCTAGGTTGGGTCTGTGGTATTCTAAGGAGTCATCTTTTGACTTGGTAGCATACTCAGATAGTGATTATGCTGGTGCTAGCTTGGACAGAAAGTCAACAACTGAAGGATATCAATTCCTCGAGTGTAGACTTATCTCATGGCAGTGTAAGAAGCAGACAATGGTGGCTACTTCAACAACTGAAGCTGAATATGTAGCTGCTGCAAATTGTTGTGGTCAAGTTCTATGGCTTCAAAACCAACTTCTTGACTATGGGTACAATTTCTTACATACCATTATTCATATTGATAATAGTAGTACAATTTGCATTATTAAAAATCCAGTGCAATATTCTAAAACAAAACACATTGAAATAAGACATCACTTTATTAGAGATTGCAATGAAAAGAGGTTAATTCAAGTAATGAAAATTGCTTCAGAACAAAACTTTGCAGATCTTCTTACAAAAGCTTTTGATGTTGGTAGATTTCAGTACTTGGTAGTAGGTATTGGAATGCTTAATCTTTAAAAAATTTCAATATAATGTGTTCTTGTATATAGATTTTGTTAATGCATCTAACTTTGTAATCTAAAACCTACTATTACCAATTAAAAGTTATTCATATAGTTAGTTCTATGATTATTCTAATTCAAGGCAAGTACTTTGTACTTTGTTCTTTTGGTTTTAGACTAACAATTTCTGGTATGAATGTTTGAGCTCAAAGGCTATTTCAAGTGAAATCTATAAGCAACAAATTTCTGATCATTGCTGCTGAATGCTGATCATTGCTACTGATATAATAGGTTCATGATAGAAAGAGTTTGGGATTTCAAAACTCCTTAAAACTTCTTTCTAGGAACCTGATTATGATGTTTCGCATTGAATTGATAAATTAGTTGATCAGTCATTAACTGATACAACTCACTTTCTATCATTTTATACTCTCAAGTATAATGTGACTAATCTACGGATATCTGATAGAAAGAACAGCGAGCAACAGTGAATCTAACACTTGCGTTAGAGGTAACAAATGCCATGAGCTGGAAACCCAGTAAAGAAAGCCTTTTGAATAGGTTTATCTGCACACAGGCAGTTATTTATAACTGAAAACATTGGTTCTCACACAACCAGAGGTTGCTTTAAACAGAAATTTTGATTAAGTGTTAGTTACCACACTTATTCCCTTCAAAATGGTTAAAAGCAGTATGATTTTCAATCATAAAATCATGTTCATACTGCTAAGTCAAATATTTCTTAAAAAGGATTTTCAAAGAGGCTCAGAAAATCATCTAATGATGGATTATGAGTCAATGCTCAGTGATTCACCACTCATAGGAGGTTACACACCTAGAAGTGATGAGGGCATTATTTAAACTCTTAAGGAATTGATGGCTTCATGTACAAGTTGTCTAAAAAAATGGAAATTGCTAGATCAGATGATATGATATGATTGTGAGAGATCTTCCAAACAGGGGAGAAAATTGCTCAGGAGAGAAATAAATCTCAGGGGAGGTTACAAAAGCCGTTTAAAGGAAGATTAACCAAAGAAAAAGAAGGAAAAGATAAGAGAATACAAGATGATGACATGGTTTCTATTGATAAAGAACAAGAACTAATAGGAGAAAGTTCTATCTAGTTCAAAAGATGAAAGGTTTCAAGTTCAGTTCACTATGTTTGTTCATCACTTCCAAAGACATGCTGAAAGATGATTTCTATTTCTTGGAACAAGCATCCAAGATACACAGCATCATTGTCTCTTATAATTCTTCAAGTTGAATACTACACCATCTTTTAGTCCAAGATTCGAGCAAAGAAAAGAAAGCAGATGAGTTACAGAGAAAGACATTCAATCACTCAAAAGAGAAGAAAGTTCAGATCACAGTCTGACAATGAAGTGTTTGAAAGATCTTCACAAAGTCTTCATTTAATTCAGAAAAACATGTTTGAATGTAATTCACATGTTTAGGGGAGGATTGTTGGGAATTAAATAATTAGAAGAATCGGCATAAAGGTTTATGTGGAAAACTAGAAGGGGGGGTTGAAGAGTTTTATGTCCTTTTAAAATTTATAAGCACAAGTTAGTTTTAAAAACTTCGATTCTTGTTTATGTGAATTCAATACTTGCACTATATGAACAATTGTATAATAACTAACTAACTAAACTAATTAGTAAAGGTAAATAAATAAGTAATGAGAAGAGTTAGAAAGATCAAACCACAACACAAGGATTTATAGTGGTTCGGCTACAAGGACACCTTCCTTATTCCTACTCCACTCCCCGAGTCACCTACTCGAGAGTTTTCTTCACTATGTCAACAAACTCCCTTATGGCGGAGAAAACCGTACACACCAATATACACACCAATTTACACACCAATCTACACACCAATCTACACACCAATCTACACACCAATCTTCTTCACACCTAGCTTATACACACCAATCTTCTACACACCTTCTTCTACACACCAATCTTCACAACTATCCTACTTCACTACTAATCAACTTCTACTATCTACACAACTTCTATATCTTCTAAACAAATAATAACAAGCACAACACAATATTCACAAATGAATATATATATACACTATGCACAACAACTCTTCAACACTTCTTGAACTTGGTTGTAGAGAGTTCTTCTTTTGCACTTAGAATGAGAATGGATGATGAGGGATTGAATCACTTGAAACAAGGATTAATATACAAATGATCAAAGGGTTTTTGATGAGTTTTAGATGATTGTAGATCTGAAAATTTCGTGCAAAAGGTGAGGAAAAATTCCAGAATTAAGGTGGTATTTATAGGGGAAGAAATCTGACAGTTTCTGACAGGGGAGCCTGGCCGGTCCCCTTAAAGCATGGCCGGCCCCCTTAAAATTAAGGGGACCGCCCCTTATAATTAAGGGGGCCGCCCAACTGTAACGGCCAGAAAACCTGTCTTTTAGTGGGGAAAGTTTATTTGGTGAAAAACTAACTGATTTTGGTTAAATATTTGAAATCATATATTTAGTATGATTAAAACATTTTTCCTTATTACCAAAAGTGTTTTTCAAAAATATATAATAAGATTATATAATTAAATAAACTTTGTATTAGTTAATTAAATACCCCTTTGATCATGAGATGTATTAAGCACTTATTTATCCATACCTTAAGTGATCAAGTTGGATATAGTGATATAAACTAGCTTAATACTTGTTTACGTAGTAATCAAACGATTGACGAGTTTACATTTTGTGATCGTCAAAATATAGAGATATCGAAAAATATAAATAACGTTTTCATACATTATTTATGTCAACAATCTCCCCCTTTTTGATGATTACAAAATTTAAACTCATTAGTCGAAAATTAGTCTATATACAAGTATTAGAGTGAGTTTATATCACTTCTCCCCCTTTTTGTTAGCATCAAAAAGGTTTTCCCAAGTTGATGGAAGCTCCCCCTTGAAGTATACTCCCCCTCATTTTGAGGCCAAAAGGAATTGGGATATGGATATCTTGCAAAAATATTTAGTGGCAAGCAACATTTATATATGGATATAGCATGCAAGAGTAAAAACATAACCATAATATTAATGATATAAAAGAAAGTTACAACAAACATAACAAAAGCCTTAAAGGCTTACAATCATCATAGAAATAATAAACCAAGTCTCAAACATGAGAGTCCTCTCTAGAGCTTGCCATCCAAAAGGGTTTAACACAATTTTATTTGTGAATCACCATACATGTTTAATTGGGAGGAATGGATGGTGAACATGGAGATGGTGATGGTGGAGGTGAGTTTGTTGATGGTGGTGGAGGTGTTGTGTTTGTTGTTGGTGGTTGATGCAACATGTTTTCAATATGAGAAAACATGTATTGGATCTCATCTCTTAATCCGAACACAATTGTTCGGTTGTGAATGCAACAAAGGCAAGTGTCTCCATGAGCTTCAAGTAAGCTCCATGGGACGGGGTTATAGGTTGGTGGGTTGATAGGAGATGATGAGAAATGTGCATCAAGAGGTGTTAATGGTGATAATGAGAGAGTGAGTGCAAGAGATGTGTTCTCATTGGTAGGTTGTGATGGTTGATCAATTGTTGGAGGGGATAAGTGGGTGTTGATGTAGTCATTTATGGATGAAGTGGATGGTATGGAGGAAGTGGAGTTTCCATTTGTTGAAGGTGTTTTTGAGGGTGCATTTGGTGCACTAGGAGATGAACATTGAGGTGGTGGAGATGGAGTGGTGTTGTCTTCATTTGTAAGATCAATGAAGAGTTGTTTGGGTGGTACAATGACAAGTTTTTGTTTCTTGGCATTGTTTGAATGGGTGGTTCTTGGTGATGACATGATGATGGTTTATGAGTGATGAGGATGATGAATTATGAATTAAACATGCATGGGGATTATATAGTGGGAAAACATGTTTAGAAGTGGAATTATTTTGAAATTGTAATGTTATATTCTAAAATTAGTTTGGTTTTTAAGAGTAATGGTAGCTGGGACTAGCAAAAGGGATCACATGATGCAAAAGAAAACAGTGTAAAAACTGTTTCAGATGGCCGGTCCCCTTAAATGGTGGCCGGTCCCCTTAATTTTAAGGGGGCCGCCCTTTATGATTTAAGGGGGCCGCCCATCTGATGACCCAGAAACCAAAAAATTTCAAAAATTTTCTGGAAAGATGTTATGTTCTGGTTTGAATGTGCAGCAAGCTCAATTTGAACATTTCACATTTGTCTTGGTTTATTAGAAAGCATACATGTCATATAGTTATATAACCATTAACTAATCATGCAAACATATATATAGATCAAGAGCAACATGCATAAAAATATCAAGTTATCATCCTAAACACATATTCAAATGACAAGTATTTCCGAATAAACTTCGGACAAATAACACACAAGACATAAAAATAAAACATTGTTAAACAAACATAATCCGACCATGTCATTTCTTTTTCTTCCCGAAGATCCCCTTCAAAGTCTTCCCAATAGATTTGAAGCCACCTCTAACTTCTTCGTGCAAGCTCTTTTGTCTTCTAAGCATCTCGGTAGTTCGTTCATGAAGCACTTCTTCAGTTTGATCACTTGGAGATGGAGTAGAATAGTTGGGATAGTCAAGATCCTCTAAATTGTCAACGAACTCAGAAAACGAAGGGGTACTAACATCATCGATGTTTTCCTCCTCATCGTCATCATCTTGCCTTGAGGATGATCCATGAAATCTATGACGACGAGGTTTACCCTTGTCACTTCGAGTTCGTCGAGCTTGTTTTAGAGCGAGAGTACGTAAAGTGGGGTAGATGGACTCATAAATACTATTGTCAAGATCGGGGTAGTACTCGATAACATGACGATAGATACGAGTAAGGAACATTCCATATGGAAGGTTGGCTTTGGGAGTTTTTCTAGCACACTCAATCCGTTTGATAAAGAAGTAGGCCAAATTGTACGGCTTTTCGACAGCTATACAATACAACATGTGAGCAAGGCTAGCCGGGAGATGGTCCCGGTGACCTCCAGTACCAAACGCATTCTCACGAATGAGTTCTTCCCAACGCTTCATGTGTGGGCTTAATTCTTTGAGGAGAAGTTGGTATGGAGAAATTTGAACGTTTTTGGATTTTATTTTTCGACTTGTGGTGGCACGATCTATACCAAGGACTTGACG
This sequence comes from Artemisia argyi, assembly GCA_030686995.1. Lineage (NCBI taxonomy): Eukaryota > Viridiplantae > Streptophyta > Magnoliopsida > Asterales > Asteraceae > Artemisia > Artemisia argyi. The sequence goes on from CM060696.1 coordinate 7,854,683, forward strand.
AATTTCGTCGGGATGAGGAATTTCGTCGAGATATGGACCGAAGGTTGGTCGATAGCGATTAAGAGATTCGAGGTCCCACTCGTTTGAGAAAACGGCTTGACCTCTAAATGGAATTTGGAGGATATGACCAAATTGTTCGAGAGTAAGGGTGATAAATTCATTTTGAATCATGAAAGAGATGGTGATGAAACCAAGATCATTGGTTTGTACGGTGACTTGGCTATAGAAATCCATAATGAAGCGAGGAATAATAGGTTCATTTATTTCATAAAGACAATTGAAGTTGATGCTTGAAAACAAGCGATTTATGTACTCGGATTGAGCAAAAGCAAGATCTACTACACGTCCCTCATGAATATTTCTATCTTCAATTTGACGATAGATAAGTCCAATGGAAGGAGATGTGGTAGGGAGTTGAGAAACTTTGGGAATGTAGTTTTTAGTGTGAGAAAGATCTTCGGTAGTTGCTTTGGGCATTTTCACCTAAACACATCAACAATTCAAAAAGACCAAAATAAATATAAAGAAAGATAAAAGTACATGTTAATTGTTAAGGCTTATGTTGGAACGTAAACATACTTCGTTACTAATCCTAAGAAGTAGATTACCATGTTCCTTAATATTGTTTTTAACTCGTTCTAGATATACTTTACGATGTTTAATTAGTAGTTATGGACAAATCCAAACGCCCCTTTAAACATCTTAATATATCATGAAATTTACTAGATTTACATTAGATTGTAAAACTAGCTATTTCTTGCGAGTTTCTTATGCATGTGATTTGTTTTTGAAAAAGATGGTTTGTATTTTTACTTAAAAATGTCATTTTTAGTAATAAACCAAACGCTCCCTTAACTAGTGACTTATAACTCAAGTGCGTCAATATACATATGAATTATATATCTTGACGAGTTCGATAAACAATTTTAAGATTTATAATTATAACAAAGTTTTATAAAAATTATAATGATTATGTTTCGATATTATTTGGACATAATCCAAACACCCCTATATTGTGAACCAATATAATTTTTCTTAGTCGAAAAGTGTAATTTCAAGTTTTACAAGTTACAACCGTACAATGTGATTAGTTTTAACACGTTTTCAAATCATTATTCAACAATGTGTTTATTAAAATTTTGAAAAGGAGTGTATGAAATTTTTTCAAAAAAAAATTTTCGACATGATAGTTCATAATAACTAGTTTCTAGTGTTGATAAATCATCCTAATCCTAAGGGAAGCATTTGGTTATGGAGTTTTAAGGCTTAATTCGAAAGAAATTATGAAATTTGACGAATTTTATAAAACATGCATAATCATGAGTATGATCAAATAAGATGAAATTAGATGAAATGTGTTATGAAAAACTTACAATAAGTAATGGTGATTGTGTTAGATGAATTTGCCCTTTGCGAATTAACCCGAATTATGTGATTTGGAAGTGATTTGAGAGGTTTTTGGGTTTTGGTTTTCGTCACAGCAGAAGCAAGGGAAGGGGAGTATGAAAAAGTGGAGTGTTTGGGAAAAGGAATAAGGAGAAAAACGGGTTGGATCAATCAGATGGCCGGCCCCCTTAAACATTAAGGGGGCCGCCCTTCATTTGGCTGCCGGTCCCCTTAAACATTAAGGGGGCCGCCCTCCAAAATTTGATTTTTGTGATTTTGGTTTCTGGAAAAAAAAATAATATCTATTCATATGTATGTATTAGATTTATATTTAATCAAAAATACGTTGGAGGGTATTCGCACGAAAGGAATTACTTGACACTTTTAATCGACAATTTGCCAATTAAATTTTCTTGATCATTTCGGATAAAATTTATCAAGTTATCAAGTACACGAGAACGTTGTGGAAAGTTCATAAGTATATATATATATATATATATATATATATATATATATATATATATATATATATATATATATATATATATATATATATATATATATATATATATATATATATATATTTTATTAGTATGGGCTTATAAGACGAGAACATAGGAGGGAGACGTATGCAACGGAAGCTGGGAGTTTGTTTCATCCATAGATTTTTCGACTCATCTCACTTCATCAGCATGAGTGTTGATTGAACATTAAAGTTCAATAAGGCAAATGGGGAAAAGAAATGTTCGTAAACGAACAATCTCTAGTTCTAGAAAATCAACAAATGAATTTTCTAGGTTATAAGATCCTAAATATAGCTAAGTATATAAATATATATCTATATATATATATGTATATATGTATATTTAGATATAATAAAAAAATAGAGATTAATAAGTCAAGTAAAATCACATAAATATAACACACTAAACTAAGCATGCATTTCTAGACAAGGAACTTAAAAGGAAATGTGTACCTTTTGTCTTTAATGCGTTAATCTTCAAGGTCTTCAAGAAGTAAATCGGACAAGCGGTGACAATGAAAAGTTCCATGTTTGGATGGCGAATATTATTTACGTTGGTGCCCATTGTTTCATTTGTCCAAAGTTATTTGGTCCGAACATGTTTTGTATTTGACTTGGATGCATATAAGGTGGAAACATTCCCCACGGATTGAAGTTCCACATTTGTTGATTATAGTTAAAGTTTCGTCTATTATGGTTTGTTCTTGGTTGAGGTGTTTTAGGTCTAGGATATGAATTATTTGGTTTCCTAGGTGGTGGAGTTTTAGATCTTGTTTTAGATTTAGATAATCCAACTTCGGTTTTTAAAGATGGTTTATAGAATGGTTTTATTTCTTCATTACTAGCGATAGGTATTATTTTATTTTTTATGAGTAAATGTTTGGGATTAAGTATTGAAGGTTTTGGTTCATTTTCAAATTTAACGTTTTTAGCTCCACTTGTTGAAGATTCAGTTGAGTTAAATCCTAGTCCGGTTTTATCTCCTGATATTCTTTGAATACTTATAATTTTACTAAGTGAGTTACTACTATTTTCAAATTTAACAAGTTTGCAAATTTCATCCTTAAGTATGTTGTTTTCACTTTTAAGCTCTTGACATGTTTTACATTCTTCAACAATTTCTTTTCCTTTTTCAAGTTGACGTATTTTAATTTTTAGTTCAAGCACTTCATTTTCTAGTTGGTTGTTTATGTATTTTAGTGATTTATTTTTAGCCATAACTAGTTGTCCTATTTTACATAATCTATTGTATTCACTATCTAAATCTTTTTCATCTAATGATAGATTTTCATCACTAAAGTATTCGGATTCGGAACGTACCTCACTTGATGATTTGGCCATGAGACACTTTTCATCCTTTGTTGTTTCATTCTCATCTTCATCACTATCACTCCAAGCACCTCCAACGAATGCTCTTTGATTTTGATCTCTTGTCATCATTGGACATTTTCCAATGAGGTGATTCGGATCACCACACTTGAAACACTTTCTCTCATTCTTGCTATACTTGTCATCATTATTCTTTTGAGATGTTCTTCTTTCATCGTGTGGTTGTCTAACGAATCTTCCTCGCCTTTTGAAGAATTTCTTGAAGTCTCTTACGGCCATGGCATATTCTTCGTCATCGCTTTCGGAAGATGAGCTATCTTCGTTGTTGGATTCCTTTCTAGCTTTCAAGGCGATTGACTTGCTTTGCTCACGTTTTCCTTTAACCATTTCAGAGTCCTTCTTTATAATTGCTTCGTAGACTTTCAGGTTTCCAATTAATTCATCAAGTTGTAGTGTTGACAAATTCTTTGATTCTTCAATAGCCGTCACTTTAGCTCGCCATTTTGGGTGAAGAGCTCTAAGAAATTTCCTAACAAAATTCTTACTAGAGAAATTCTCATCAAGTGCTTTTAAACTTGTGATGATAGTGTTAAATCTAGCAAAAGCATTATCAATTGATTCCTCTTCCGGAATCGTGAATTGTTCATATTGTTGAACAAGTAGATCTATTTTGTTATCTTTGACTTGATTATTACCTTGGTGAGTTATTAATAAAGAGTTCCAAATTTCTTTTGCGGTTTCACACATAAAGATCCTTTCGTACTCTTTACGTGGTAGCGCATTATAAATTACCATTTTTGCTTCATTATTTTTAGCAAGTTTTCTTTTTAAATCATCATTTTGTTTTTCAAAAGGTACGATTTCATCTTTCTTAGTTTCGGGGTTATTTTGAATAGGTAAAAAATCACCATTGGTAATAATATGCCAAAGATCTAGATCTTTTGATTTCACATAAGTTTCGAATCGATTTTTCCAATATAAAAATCCATCACTTTCAAATAGTGGTGGTCTTTGCATAGATTGCCCTTCTAAATATTTTTCAGATTCCATAGATCGTTACAAGTTTTAAAATACACTATATTTTAAAAATCTTGCTAGACGTGGCTCTGGTACCAATTGTGGAAAACTAGAAGGGGGGGTTGAATAGTTTTATGTCCTTTTAAAATTTATAAGCACAAGTTAGTTTTAAAAACTTCGATTCTTGTTTATGTGAATTCAATACTTGCACTATATGAACAATTGTATAATAACTAACTAACTAAACTAATTAGTAAAGGTAAATAAATAAGTAATGAGAAGAGTTAGAAAGATCAAACCACAACACAAGGATTTATAGTGGTTCGGCTACAAGGACACCTTCCTTATTCCTACTCCACTCCCCGAGTCACCTACTCGAGAGTTTTCTTCACTATGTCAACAAACTCCCTTATGGCGGAGAAAACCGTACACACCAATATACACACCAATTTACACACCAATCTACACACCAATCTACACACCAATCTACACACCAATCTTCTTCACACCTAGCTTATACACACCAATCTTCTACACACCTTCTTCTACACACCAATCTTCACAACTATCCTACTTCACTACTAATCAACTTCTACTATCTACACAACTTCTATATCTTCTAAACAAATAATAACAAGCACAACACAATATTCACAAATGAATATATATATACACTATGCACAACAACTCTTCAACACTTCTTGAACTTGGTTGTAGAGAGTTCTTCTTTTGCACTTAGAATGAGAATGGATGATGAGGGATTGAATCACTTGAAACAAGGATTAATATACAAATGATCAAAGGGTTTTTGATGAGTTTTAGATGATTGTAGATCTGAAAATTTCGTGCAAAAGGTGAGGAAAAATTCCAGAATTAAGGTGGTATTTATAGGGGAAGAAATCTGACAGTTTCTGACAGGGGAGCCTGGCCGGTCCCCTTAAAGCATGGCCGGCCCCCTTAAAATTAAGGGGACCGCCCCTTATAATTAAGGGGGCCGCCCAACTGTAACGGCCAGAAAACCTGTCTTTTAGTGGGGAAAGTTTATTTGGTGAAAAACTAACTGATTTTGGTTAAATATTTGAAATCATATATTTAGTATGATTAAAACATTTTTCCTTATTACCAAAAGTGTTTTTCAAAAATATATAATAAGATTATATAATTAAATAAACTTTGTATTAGTTAATTAAATACCCCTTTGATCATGAGATGTATTAAGCACTTATTTATCCATACCTTAAGTGATCAAGTTGGATATAGTGATATAAACTAGCTTAATACTTGTTTACGTAGTAATCAAACGATTGACGAGTTTACATTTTGTGATCGTCAAAATATAGAGATATCGAAAAATATAAATAACGTTTTCATACATTATTTATGTCAACAATCTCCCCCTTTTTGATGATTACAAAATTTAAACTCATTAGTCGAAAATTAGTCTATATACAAGTATTAGAGTGAGTTTATATCACTTCTCCCCCTTTTTGTTAGCATCAAAAAGGTTTTCCCAAGTTGATGGAAGCTCCCCCTTGAAGTATACTCCCCCTCATTTTGAGGCCAAAAGGAATTGGGATATGGATATCTTGCAAAAATATTTAGTGGCAAGCAACATTTATATATGGATATAGCATGCAAGAGTAAAAACATAACCATAATATTAATGATATAAAAGAAAGTTACAACAAACATAACAAAAGCCTTAAAGGCTTACAATCATCATAGAAATAATAAACCAAGTCTCAAACATGAGAGTCCTCTCTAGAGCTTGCCATCCAAAAGGGTTTAACACAATTTTATTTGTGAATCACCATACATGTTTAATTGGGAGGAATGGATGGTGAACATGGAGATGGTGATGGTGGAGGTGAGTTTGTTGATGGTGGTGGAGGTGTTGTGTTTGTTGTTGGTGGTTGATGCAACATGTTTTCAATATGAGAAAACATGTATTGGATCTCATCTCTTAATCCGAACACAATTGTTCGGTTGTGAATGCAACAAAGGCAAGTGTCTCCATGAGCTTCAAGTAAGCTCCATGGGACGGGGTTATAGGTTGGTGGGTTGATAGGAGATGATGAGAAATGTGCATCAAGAGGTGTTAATGGTGATAATGAGAGAGTGAGTGCAAGAGATGTGTTCTCATTGGTAGGTTGTGATGGTTGATCAATTGTTGGAGGGGATAAGTGGGTGTTGATGTAGTCATTTATGGATGAAGTGGATGGTATGGAGGAAGTGGAGTTTCCATTTGTTGAAGGTGTTTTTGAGGGTGCATTTGGTGCACTAGGAGATGAACATTGAGGTGGTGGAGATGGAGTGGTGTTGTCTTCATTTGTAAGATCAATGAAGAGTTGTTTGGGTGGTACAATGACAAGTTTTTGTTTCTTGGCATTGTTTGAATGGGTGGTTCTTGGTGATGACATGATGATGGTTTATGAGTGATGAGGATGATGAATTATGAATTAAACATGCATGGGGATTATATAGTGGGAAAACATGTTTAGAAGTGGAATTATTTTGAAATTGTAATGTTATATTCCAAAATTAGTTTGGTTTTTAAGAGTAATGGTAGCTGGGACTAGCAAAAGGGATCACATGATGCAAAAGAAAACAGTGTAAAAACTGTTTCAGATGGCCGGTCCCCTTAAATGGTGGCCGGTCCCCTTAATTTTAAGGGGGCCGCCCTTTATGATTTAAGGGGGCCGCCCATCTGATGACCCAGAAACCAAAAAATTTCAAAAATTTTCTTGAAAGATGTTATGTTCTGGTTTGAATGTGCAGCAAGCTCAATTTGAACATTTCACATTTGTCTTGGTTTATTAGAAAGCATACATGTCATATAGTTATATAACCATTAACTAATCATGCAAACATATATATAGATCAAGAGCAACATGCATAAAAATATCAAGTTATCATCCTAAACACATATTCAAATGACAAGTATTTCCGAATAAACTTCGGACAAATAACACACAAGACATAAAAATAAAACATTGTTAAACAAACATAATCCGACCATGTCATTTCTTTTTCTTCCCGAAGATCCCCTTCAAAGTCTTCCCAATAGATTTGAAGCCACCTCTAACTTCTTCGTGCAAGCTCTTTTGTCTTCTAAGCATCTCGGTAGTTCGTTCATGAAGCACTTCTTCAGTTTGATCACTTGGAGATGGAGTAGAATAGTTGGGATAGTCAAGATCCTCTAAATTGTCAACGAACTCAGAAAACGAAGGGGTACTAACATCATCGATGTTTTCCTCCTCATCGTCATCATCTTGCCTTGAGGATGATCCATGAAATCTATGACGACGAGGTTTACCCTTGTCACTTCGAGTTCGTCGAGCTTGTTTTAGAGCGAGAGTACGTAGAGTGGGGTAGATGGACTCATAAATACTATTGTCAAGATCGGGGTAGTACTCGATAACATGACGATAGATACGAGTAAGGAACATTCCATATGGAAGGTTGGCTTTGGGAGTTTTTCTAGCACACTCAATCCGTTTGATAAAGAAGTAGGCCAAATTGTACGGCTTTTCGACAGCTATACAATACAACATGTGAGCAAGGCTAGCCGGGAGATGGTCCCGGTGACCTCCAGTACCAAACGCATTCTCACGAATGAGTTCTTCCCAACGCTTCATGTGTGGGCTTAATTCTTTGAGGAGAAGTTGGTATGGAGAAATTTGAACGTTTTTGGATTTTATTTTTCGACTTGTGGTGGCACGATCTATACCAAGGACTTGACGAATTTCGTCGGGATGAGGAATTTCGTCGAGATATGGACCGAAGGTTGGTCGATAGCGATTAAGAGATTCGAGGTCCCACTCGTTTGAGAAAACGGCTTGACCTCTAAATGGAATTTGGAGGATATGACCAAATTGTTCGAGAGTAAGGGTGATAAATTCATTTTGAATCATGAAAGAGATGGTGATGAAACCAAGATCATTGGTTTGTACGGTGACTTGGCTATAGAAATCCATAATGAAGCGAGGAATAATAGGTTCATTTATTTCATAAAGACAATTGAAGTTGATGCTTGAAAACAAGCGATTTATGTACTCGGATTGAGCAAAAGCAAGATCTACTACACGTCCCTCATGAATATTTCTATCTTCAATTTGACGATAGATAAGTCCAATGGAAGGAGATGTGGTAGGGAGTTGAGAAACTTTGGGAATGTAGTTTTTAGTGTGAGAAAGATCTTCGGTAGTTGCTTTGGGCATTTTCACCTAAACACATCAACAATTCAAAAAGACCAAAATAAATATAAAGAAAGATAAAAGTACATGTTAATTGTTAAGGCTTATGTTGGAACGTAAACATACTTCGTTACTAATCCTAAGAAGTAGATTACCATGTTCCTTAATATTGTTTTTAACTCGTTCTAGATATACTTTACGATGTTTAATTAGTAGTTATGGACAAATCCAAACGCCCCTTTAAACATCTTAATATATCATGAAATTTACTAGATTTACATTAGATTGTAAAACTAGCTATTTCTTGCGAGTTTCTTATGCATGTGATTTGTTTTTGAAAAAGATGGTTTGTATTTTTACTTAAAAATGTCATTTTTAGTAATAAACCAAACGCTCCCTTAACTAGTGACTTATAACTCAAGTGCGTCAATATACATATGAATTATATATCTTGACGAGTTCGATAAACAATTTTAAGATTTATAATTATAACAAAGTTTTATAAAAATTATAATGATTATGTTTCGATATTATTTGGACATAATCCAAACACCCCTATATTGTGAACCAATATAATTTTTCTTAGTCGAAAAGTGTAATTTCAAGTTTTACAAGTTACAACCGTACAATGTGATTAGTTTTAACACGTTTTCAAATCATTATTCAACAATGTGTTTATTAAAATTTTGAAAAGGAGTGTATGAAATTTTTTCAAAAAAAAATTTTCGACATGATAGTTCATAATAACTAGTTTCTAGTGTTGATAAATCATCCTAATCCTAAGGGAAGCATTTGGTTATGGAGTTTTAAGGCTTAATTCGAAAGAAATTATGAAATTTGACGAATTTTATAAAACATGCATAATCATGAGTATGATCAAATAAGATGAAATTAGATGAAATGTGTTATGAAAAACTTACAATAAGTAATGGTGATTGTGTTAGATGAATTTGCCCTTTGCGAATTAACCCGAATTATGTGATTTGGAAGTGATTTGAGAGGTTTTTGGGTTTTGGTTTTCGTCACAGCAGAAGCAAGGGAAGGGGAGTATGAAAAAGTGGAGTGTTTGGGAAAAGGAATAAGGAGAAAAACGGGTTGGATCAATCAGATGGCCGGCCCCCTTAAACATTAAGGGGGCCGCCCTTCATTTGGCTGCCGGTCCCCTTAAACATTAAGGGGGCCGCCCTCCAAAATTTGATTTTTGTGATTTTGGTTTCTGGAAAAAAAAATAATATCTATTCATATGTATGTATTAGATTTATATTTAATCAAAAATACGTTGGAGGGTATTCGCACGAAAGGAATTACTTGACACTTTTAATCGACAATTTGCCAATTAAATTTTCTTGATCATTTCGGATAAAATTTATCAAGTTATCAAGTACACGAGAACGTTGTGGAAAGTTCATAAGTATGTATATATATATATATATATATATATATATATATATATATATATATATATATATATATATATATATATATATATATTTTATTAGTATGGGCTTATAAGACGAGAACATAGGAGGGAGACGTATGCAACGGAAGCTGGGAGTTTGTTTCATCCATAGATTTTTCGACTCATCTCACTTCATCAGCATGAGTGTTGATTGAACATTAAAGTTCAATAAGGCAAATGGGGAAAAGAAATGTTCGTAAACGAACAATCTCTAGTTCTAGAAAATCAACAAATGAATTTTCTAGGTTATAAGATCCTAAATATAGCTAAGTATATAAATATATATCTATATATATATATGTATATATGTATATTTAGATATAATAAAAAAATAGAGATTAATAAGTCAAGTAAAATCACATAAATATAACACACTAAACTAAGCATGCATTTCTAGACAAGGAACTTAAAAGGAAATGTGTACCTTTTGTCTTTAATGCGTTAATCTTCAAGGTCTTCAAGAAGTAAATCGGACAAGCGGTGACAATGAAAAGTTCCATGTTTGGATGGCGAATATTATTTACGTTGGTGCCCATTGTTTCATTTGTCCAAAGTTATTTGGTCCGAACATGTTTTGTATTTGACTTGGATGCATATAAGGTGGAAACATTCCCCACGGATTGAAGTTCCACATTTGTTGATTATAGTTAAAGTTTCGTCTATTATGGTTTGTTCTTGGTTGAGGTGTTTTAGGTCTAGGATATGAATTATTTGGTTTCCTAGGTGGTGGAGTTTTAGATCTTGTTTTAGATTTAGATAATCCAACTTCGGTTTTTAAAGATGGTTTATAGAATGGTTTTATTTCTTCATTACTAGCGATAGGTATTATTTTATTTTTTATGAGTAAATGTTTGGGATTAAGTATTGAAGGTTTTGGTTCATTTTCAAATTTAACGTTTTTAGCTCCACTTGTTGAAGATTCAGTTGAGTTAAATCCTAGTCCGGTTTTATCTCCTGATATTCTTTGAATACTTATAATTTTACTAAGTGAGTTACTACTATTTTCAAATTTAACAAGTTTGCAAATTTCATCCTTAAGTATGTTGTTTTCACTTTTAAGCTCTTGACATGTTTTACATTCTTCAACAATTTCTTTTCCTTTTTCAAGTTGACGTATTTTAATTTTTAGTTCAAGCACTTCATTTTCTAGTTGGTTGTTTATGTATTTTAGTGATTTATTTTTAGCCATAACTAGTTGTCCTATTTTACATAATCTATTGTATTCACTATCTAAATCTTTTTCATCTAATGATAGATTTTCATCACTAAAGTATTCGGATTCGGAACGTACCTCACTTGATGATTTGGCCATGAGACACTTTTCATCCTTTGTTGTTTCATTCTCATCTTCATCACTATCACTCCAAGCACCTCCAACGAATGCTCTTTGATTTTGATCTCTTGTCATCATTGGACATTTTCCAATGAGGTGATTCGGATCACCACACTTGAAACACTTTCTCTCATTCTTGCTATACTTGTCATCATTATTCTTTTGAGATGTTCTTCTTTCATCGTGTGGTTGTCTAACGAATCTTCCTCGCCTTTTGAAGAATTTCTTGAAGTCTCTTACGGCCATGGCATATTCTTCGTCATCGCTTTCGGAAGATGAGCTATCTTCGTTGTTGGATTCCTTTCTAGCTTTCAAGGCGATTGACTTGCTTTGCTCACGTTTTCCTTTAACCATTTCAGAGTCCTTCTTTATAATTGCTTCGTAGACTTTCAGGTTTCCAATTAATTCATCAAGTTGTAGTGTTGACAAATTCTTTGATTCTTCAATAGCCGTCACTTTAGCTCGCCATTTTGGGTGAAGAGCTCTAAGAAATTTCCTAACAAAATTCTTACTAGAGAAATTCTCATCAAGTGCTTTTAAACTTGTGATGATAGTGTTAAATCTAGCAAAAGCATTATCAATTGATTCCTCTTCCGGAATCGTGAATTGTTCATATTGTTGAACAAGTAGATCTATTTTGTTATCTTTGACTTGATTATTACCTTGGTGAGTTATTAATAAAGAGTTCCAAATTTCTTTTGCGGTTTCACACATAAAGATCCTTTCGTACTCTTTACGTGGTAGCGCATTATAAATTACCATTTTTGCTTCATTATTTTTAGCAAGTTTTCTTTTTAAATCATCATTTTGTTTTTCAAAAGGTACGATTTCATCTTTCTTAGTTTCGGGGTTATTTTGAATAGGTAAAAAATCACCATTGGTAATAATATGCCAAAGATCTAGATCTTTTGATTTCACATAAGTTTCGAATCGATTTTTCCAATATAAAAATCCATCACTTTCAAATAGTGGTGGTCTTTGCATAGATTGCCCTTCTAAATATTTTTCAGATTCCATAGATCGTTACAAGTTTTAAAATACACTATATTTTAAAAATCTTGCTAGACGTGGCTCTGGTACCAATTGTGGAAAACTAGAAGGGGGGGTTGAATAGTTTTATGTCCTTTTAAAATTTATAAGCACAAGTTAGTTTTAAAAACTTCGATTCTTGTTTATGTGAATTCAATACTTGCACTATATGAACAATTGTATAATAACTAACTAACTAAACTAATTAGTAAAGGTAAATAAATAAGTAATGAGAAGAGTTAGAAAGATCAAACCACAACACAAGGATTTATAGTGGTTCGGCTACAAGGACACCTTCCTTGTTCCTACTCCACTCCCCGAGTCACCTACTCGAGAGTTTTCTTCACTATGTCAACAAACTCCCTTATGGCGGAGAAAACCGTACACACCAATATACACACCAATTTACACACCAATCTACACACCAATCTACACACCAATCTTCACACCAATCTACACACCAATCTTCACACCAATCTACACACCAATCTTCTTCACACCTAGCTTATACACACCAATCTTTTACACACCTTCTTCTACACACCAATCTTCACAACTATCCTACTTCACTACTAATCAACTTCTACTATCTACACAACTTCTATATCTTCTAAACAAATAATAACAAGCACAACACAATATTCACAAATGAATATATATATACACTATGCACAACAACTCTTCAACACTTCTTGAACTTGGTTGTAGAGAGTTCTTCTTTTGCACTTAGAATGAGAATGGATGATGAGGGATTGAATCACTTGAAACAAGGATTAATATACAAATGATCAAAGGGTTTTTGATGAGTTTTAGATGATTGTAGATCTGAAAATTTCGTGCAAAAGGTGAGGAAAAATTCCAGAATTAAGGTGGTATTTATAGGGGAAGAAATCTGACAGTTTCTGACAGGGGAGCCTGGCCGGTCCCCTTAAAGCATGGCCGGCCCCCTTAAAATTAAGGGGACCGCCCCTTATAATTAAGGGGGCCGCCCAACTGTAACGGCCAGAAAACCTGTCTTTTAGTGGGGAAAGTTTATTTGGTGAAAAACTAACTGATTTTGGTTAAATATTTGAAATCATATATTTAGTATGATTAAAACATTTTTCCTTATTACCAAAAGTGTTTTTCAAAAATATATAATAAGATTATATAATTAAATAAACTTTGTATTAGTTAATTAAATACCCCTTTGATCATGAGATGTATTAAGCACTTATTTATCCATACCTTAAGTGATCAAGTTGGATATAGTGATATAAACTAGCTTAATACTTGTTTACGTAGTAATCAAACGATTGACGAGTTTACATTTTGTGATCGTCAAAATATAGAGATATTGAAAAATATAAATAACGTTTTCATACATTATTTATGTCAACAGTTTAAGGAAATACATCAAGTATGTTTCTGCTGATAAAGCACAAAGCACGTTTCCACTGATGGATTCTGCTGAAGAAGGTTTCTACTGAAGGTGTTTCTGCTGATGGATTCTGCTGATACTACTATGACTCATACAACAGCTGTGTAGATAAGTACGACTTATTCTACTGACTCATATACAAGAAAATATCTTTGTTGTAGTCATCAAATTGAACACTCCAAGTGAGTTGTAATCGTAGATACATGTTGTATCTTAATGACTGACATGATAAGTCATCATCTAGCTAGAATGAAGCTTAGTCATAAGCTAGTAAATTAGATGAGTCATATAGATTGTAAAAGATCTTTCCTTGGACTATAAAAGGAAGATCTTAGATATGTGTATATGTATGCATGTGACGAGTGTGATAGTGATAGACATATACATACAGAAAAACATTAGAACAAAACACAAGATTCAAGGTCTTTGTAACCCTAGTGATAGTGAAGATCACTCGTATTATTCTGAATAATATTGAATCGTTTGGTGAAATACTTTCATTGTTCTTTGTTAAATAAACACAAGCATCACAGTTCCATTTCCAATAAATATTCTAAGTGTGGTTAAGTAGATTCCGCATACTTAATCATATTCACTCAAAGTATCATATTTACACATTAAAAGGTCCAACACCTATAGTGTGTGATCAAATCAAGTGATCCTCTCAACGTTGGAAAAAGCAAAGTTGGATTTAGAAGGAGAAGAAGTTGTTGGTGACAATGTTTCTTATTTGCCACATGAAATGTGTTATCCAAAGAAGGAGAAGGAGAGAAAAGTTGTTGTTTTCACTAGAGCACCACCTAAGAAATATGATGCTTGATTGGCTCCAAACGGTCAACTTATATTGACCAAGGAATGGTCAACAAAGTCGAACAGCCTAAAGTCAATACTCCGCGGAATATAGGGTTTCCCCGGGTCGTTATGTCCCGACGAGGTGTGATGGTTAACAAACGGCTTTGTGATCGGGTGAATTTGGATAGGAAAAGGTTTGTGAGTGATTAAACTAAGGAATATACGAAGAAATAGCTTAAATAAGCTATATGAACAAGACTGGAAAGTTAGAAAAACCAGAAACGAGTAAAACCTAAAAACGCGTACGTTCACGTTTTAAATAACGTAAACGTACAAAATAAAACGTGAAAAATGAATTCTGAAAGCCCACAGGGGGTGAAAATGACTTTTTTACAAACTTAAAGGTAAAAGAAAATTTTCAGATAAAGAAAATAAATTTTAACACTAATTAATTATTTAATATTAATTAAATACTATTTAATACTTAATATTAATATTTAAATAACTTAAATATAATACAATATTAATTTAATACAAGAAAAATGAAAATTAAATTTCCAAAATTATTAAATAACTAAAAACAAGTTTTAAAAATTAAAAATATGTGTTTTTGTCTTTTTGTGATTTTTATATTAATTAATTACTAATTAAACATTAATTACCTAATTAAACTATTTTAAATTATAAAAAATAGCAAATAAACAGTAAAAATTCTAGAAAAATTTCTATAAATGTTTTATAACATATAAAAGCTAGGAAAAATATAAAAACTAGGTCTTATTTAATAAAACTAATTATGCTATTTAAAACTTAATTATTAGTTAATTATTAATAAAACTAATATTAAATCGAATAAATACTAAATGACAAAATAAAAATCTGAGAAAATTATTAAAATTACTTTAACTTAAAAGGAAATTAATAAAAATATAAAAACACCAAGTACTTAATAAAAATCTAAAAATGAAAATTAAAATTTAAATAAAATTAAATAGAAACTATCACTTAAAATTAATTTGACTTTTCTGGATTTTTTCTTTGGAAACTTATTTTATACCTAAAAATGAAAAACTTTTGTAAAACCAAACTTTTTATAACTTAAAAATAAGCTTTTTGAGGGCTTATTAGTGTGATAGTTGACCAAGAAGGAAAATAAGCTCAAATGAGATCAATTGGGACCCACTATTGTTGATTCAGGCTCAAATGAGTTTAGGGAACATGTTTAAGCAATAAAAAGGAATTGGGAACCACAGAATAATCAAATAAGCTAGAATAAGCACATACTAAATGGTTGACTGAAATAGATTTGGGACAAACTTAGGGGCTTTCTAGGGGGCCCACTAGGTAGTTTGGGGCACAAGCTTGGGTGCTATGGACAGTAATATTTTTAGCAAGCACACAACCATCTAGGTGGATTGCGGGCACAAGCTTGGGGGCACAAGCTTGGTGAGCTGATTACCAATTATGATTTTCCACTGCCTTTACCACAAGCCATAATCTTGCGGGCTAGCCAACTCATTTGCTTTTGAGGATATGGGGAGTTGAGGAACCATAAAATTTTTGGCAAATTGCAAGCCATCAACGGGTTTGAGATGTCTTTACCAAGAGCAGTTTGCTCTTGGACTAGCCAATCCATTTGTCAGTTAGACAAGGCGGACTGATTACCACAAAAATTTTAAAATTTTTTTTGAAATTTTGGCCAAAAACGGGGGTATAAGATAGTAAAATGCGATAAAATTCGCTAGAATAGCGAAATAACCCCCCCCCCCCCCCCCCCCACACACACACTTAGGATGAATATTGTCCTCAATATTCAAAGTCCCGGCTATTATGCCGACTTTTTGAACGTAAAAGGGCAACATTACAAGCTAAGCGTGGAAAACACCATTTTGTTTTTCACTTTTGTAATCATAGCATGGGTGACTCCCCCACACTTAGGGTGAAAACCCTATAAGTGATTGGTCCCAAACGGTCAACCTAAATCGACCAGGTTAATGGTCAACTAAGTCAAACGTCTCAGACCAAATCTCCACGGAAGTATAGAGTTTCCCCGGGTCGTTATGTCCCGACGAGGTGTGAATTGTAATCAAAACGGGTTTGAAATCGGGTGAATTTGGACAGGAAAGGGGTTTAAGTGAGTTTGAATGATTACGCTACGGAAATATAAGTGAGAACGATTAAACACACTATATTAACAATGACGTGAAACCTAATTAACTTTAAAACGTAATCTAAAAACTTAAAATCAGAAATTGCTTATACGTAAGCAGAAAAATAAGCCAAACGGCTTAAATAGAAGCTATCACTTTATTTATGTTTTTGGTTTTTCTTGATTTAACAAACTACTTTTAATAACGTAACCTAAATTTAAAAACGTGAAAGTTATTTAAATAAAACGCGAGTTAAAATTAAAATAAACGCGAGTGCGCGAAATAAAAAGTGAAATTTAAGGTACGCTAACCCTACGGACGTGAAAATAATATTTTTACGATCCTAACGATAAAAGAAAATTTTAGAAAAAAGAAAATTATTTTTTTGACTTTTATATTATTTATTATTAATTTAATACTATTTATTAACTAATTATACTAATTTAAATTATTAAAAATTACTAAATGAAAAGTGAAAATTCTAAAACTTTTTCTAAAAATACTTTATACTACAACAAAGCTGGGAAAAATAAGAAAGTACCAAAATTGCTTATAAATAAGCTGGAAATAAGCTGATGAGCTTATTAAGCTAAAAGGAACATGCACCACTATATAAATAAAAAGGAAAACATGAAACACTAACATACACTTGGCCCAGATGGTGCATGTGCTTGGTCTGAGTATTGACCAAGTCAACCCTAGAGGTCCAGTGTTCAAACCAGGCTAATGACCCTTTTTACAAAACATTTTTATTTTTGATTTTCTCTTTACAAACACATTATAACAACAAAATAAGAGAACTTTTATAAAGACAAACTTATTGAATCACAAGAATAAGCTGTATGAGAGCTTATGTGAACCACAGATTGCTTTTTCAAGGAAAATTAGATTTTTTTGATAATGCAAAAGCTATGAACAAGCTACATACATGAACCTAAATCAAAATAAGCTGCAAACAAGTGAGATGAGTTCAAAGTAAACTAGAACAAAGAAGAAAACTCACTGAATAAGTTAATAAGCTAAAATTGGCAAATCCAATTCCAACCTGTCAAACAGGTCACAATGGGTTGCAACTGCAGGCCTAAATTAACTTAACGGATGAGCTTCGAAAGTGAGTTAAAGCTTTGATCCTACAAGCTAGTACAACTAGCTCTCCAGAAAGCCCATAAGCATAAGCTTTTCTTCACAGATAAGCTCTAGAAGAGCCTATGGAAATTGCCTCATCCACTGATGACTCAGTTAAAATGACTCATTTGGAACTTTTTGGAGGACTGAATTGGGCACTGAGATATGCAGTGTGGTGGGAAATAAGCATATGGTATTGAAGCCAGCAAGAAAGGCTTCTCAAAATAACAAAAAGCTTAAACTAAAATGTGCAAGAGGACAATATATAAGCCCAAGAAAAAGGGCATGTGAAACCTATCCCCTGGTGCAGGGCAGTTCACCCTTGAACATGCCACTTTTAAGCCAAGCTATAAGCCAAAGAAAAATCTAAAAATTAAACTAAAAATAGTCCAATGTACACAAGCTGGCAAACATTAAAAGTCCAAAAGTACAAATCCTAATACCTTAACATGAGCAATTCAAAAATCCTCCAAGATTTGGAAAAAACTGAGAACTATAAACTTTTGACTTTTTCTAATGAACACGTTTTGACTTTTATGAACTTATGACAGATCCTAGGCTACTAATTATGATTTTCTAAGTTTAAATGGACCTAAATTAAGCTAGCTTAACAACTTTTGTAGTTAACATAAGGGTAAGAACTCCTCAAATCCTCACAGTGAACAAAATAAAGCAAATAAACTGAGATATTGACTTTTAATGTAGAAACAGTATTTTGATGACTTGATTATGCTTTATTACACTGACTTGAGATGTTACAAACAAAGATAACCACTTAAACATCCCTGAGCACATGGATACAGGCCTATCCAAACACCCCTTTACAACTAAACTGTTTATGATTTTAAAAGGTTTAAGAGATATCAGCCATGTTACTTATGCAGTATGATCTCATATGCAAATTTAAGTATGAATAAGCTAAAATCATGCAACAAAAAACTCTACAATAAGCTAAAGTGATTTATGCTATATTGACTGCTAAGAATATCATTGGAACAATAATCAACACAATCTATTTTAACCCAACCAATGAACAATAAACTACCCAATTGCCTTCAAGGCAACAATAAAACAAAGAGAGGTACTAATTTAACCAACAACTAAGCAATAAGCAGTTTAGATAAAAAAAAACTAGGAAAAATGGATGAAACTTACAAAGAAGGATTCCCTAACTGAAATAGGGATGAACAATAAAACCAAAGCCTATCTCTCAGATAGACTAAACATAACCATGAATCACCAATCCACTACCCAGAATCATCATATACCCCAATTTGACTTTCATTGACCAATGCTAGTTAACTTATTTGAAACAGAAACTAAACCATAAAAACTCACAACAAGCTTTTGATAAAGCTTACACAAGCTTCTGAGAAAATGTGTATGAATACTTGAGACAGATTTAAGTACAATAGGTTGCTTGAAATTTAAATGACAATAAAATTTAAATGAACACTAAAATTTCATTAATACTGAATACAACTTTGAAATTAAGAGTTTTAACAATGATTAGAAATTACACTAAACTGATTCTACCCTCCAATTACCTATTACTACCTACATAACTGAAAAATAAACTAAGAATCTAACACTCTGCTCCCATGACTTCCTTCTCCTTTTGTAGCCTTCAATAAGGGTTTTGTGGGACCCCTTGAGCTTTCTCATCAACAACTTGGACCCTTGGATTAATGAAAATGATCCTGGCCATTAAAGGCATCTTGGCGGGAAAATGGTTTTAGAACCATTTGCAGTTAAATAATGGCTAGGGGGTGGGATTTGTTGTTTTGTGGAGGAAAGTGAGATAGGTTGAGTGTTGGAGTAGGGGTAAGTGTGATGATGGGATGTTGGGTTTGTAGGGTTGTAGCAGGGAAGGGGAGGGAAAAAGGTTCACGGGTGTGTGTTTGGGGGTGAGGGTGGTCAGAGGGTGCGTTGACCGGCTTTTTGATATTAAAGGGGTTGGGTGTGGGCTGGTGTAGGATTGGGCCAAACTCGTGAGTGAATGGGCTTGGGGTATGGTTTGTTTAGTATTTGGATTAAATGGGGTATTAATAATAACTTTTAGGTCCGTTTGGTTTACATTTTATCACATGGACCATATTTGCAATTCTCATGAAAGATAAAGGTTAGAAAATGCAACCTCCCAAAGATATCACAAGGACTATTCATGCCATATTAAGATTCCATAAGCCCTTTATTTGATTTATTTTTTCAATTTTAAAACTCCAGGGATTGATTTTTCCAACTTGCAAAGTACAGGGACCAAACATGTAATTTTCTCAAACTATTCACCCAAGGACTAAAATTGGTAATTTTTTTGACTTTTTAAAAACCTTGGGTTGACTTTTCTTTCGTTTTAAACCTTCAGGGACTAGTTTTGTCAATTTTTGAAACTTGAGGGACTGAAACTGCCAATTGTGCAAACTTTGTTCATTTTTCATTTGTTTTTAAACATTTTGCATCTAAAACATATAAAACATACCTTTGGGATAATTTCTGTATTTTGATGCGTTTCTGAGTGTTTTTGGATGTTTTGGCAGTTCAGATACGATAAAAATGATGAGTATTTACACACTCTTCAATCCCCCACACTAAACTATTGCTAGTCCCTAGCAATAAATTGTTTTGAAAACTTGATGGATTTTAAACTCTTTACCAAAAGCCATCACTTCTGGAGTAGCCAGGTGTGAGAACTGTGGTACACCTGATAACCATGTGATTTTGAGCAAACCATCAGCTGTCAACGGATTTGATTAGTCTTTACCAAAAGCCGTTTGCTTCTGGACTAGCCAACTCTTGATGGAATAGTCAACATCTTGGTGAGCTGATTACCAATTATGGATTTTCCACTGCCTTTACCACAAGCCATAATCTTGCAGGCTAGTCAACTCATTCGCTTTATGCGATATGGCGAGTTGATTTACCATACAATTTTGGGCAAATTGCAAGCCATAAACGGATTTGATATATCTTTACCAAGAGCCATTTGCTCCTGGACTAGCCAATCCCTTTTGTCGGTTAGACAAGGCGGACTGATAACCACAAAAATTTTGAACTCAAGTGAAATTTTTTTGAAAATGTTTTGAAATTTTGGCCAAAAACGGGGGTACTAGATAGTAAAATGTGATAAAATTCGCTAGAATAGCGAAATACCCCCCACACTTAGGATGACTATTGTCCTTAATATTCAAAGTCCCGGCTATTATGCCGACTCTTTGAACGTAAAAGGGCAACATTACAAGCTAAGCGTGGAAACACCATTTTGTATTTTCACTTTCTTTGTAACCATAGTATGGGGGACTCCCCCACACTTAGGGTGAAAACCCTATAAGCATGCTACTATTTTTGTTTACCGAGTCGCTAGCTTGACTCGACCCCGAATTCATTTGTCCTTGGGGAAGCATGATGTGGAAGAAATAATCTCAATCGAACTTTCATTCAAGATGTTTGGACAAACATTTGAAGCACGTGAAAGTTCCACACCGATGAGATAAGTATCCGGCTCAAGATAATGATACATGAAAATGCCGGGATCAAATATGGTATCTTCATTCCCGAAGGAGTGAAGAACAAGAGAAGTCACCTTATAGGTGAAGAAAAGGAAGAAAACCATGATGAAAATCTTGATAAGATTTTCTTCCTCGAGATCAGGCTCCGTAGCCTGAATTTGGATTTCAAGGGTTAAGCTCAAAAACATCCCAGGAGGGTGGGTGGGAATTTTCAAATTCTCATGATTGAGTGCATCTCCCCCCGGGCTATCAAACTCCGGAGGAGTCATGATATGATAAGTGAGTTCACCGGAGAACTCCTCATGAAGAGAATTATTCACAAGATGTGAATCTGTGAACTCATGTTCCGGAATAGACTCATCACAATCCTCATTCTGAATATCAAAGAGTGGATTATCAGAAATCGAAGTGAATTCAGACTCGAATTCAAATAGAGGATTGGTGAGAGTAGTATTGAATGTTTCGGGAACAAAGAGATTATCATTCTCTATTGGACTATTTGGATCAGAAGTGAGTGACGGATCATGATAAAGGAGACTTTCAATTTCTCCCAGATCGGCTTCAAAGTCAATGAGACCATCGTCACTTCCCGTTGGAAGTGGATTGATGTGAGTAAGTTCATCGGGTGTAACACCCCAACCCGAAAAGGGCTAAAGTGTAACATTTTGGAGTCAAATCAGAACACAAGTAAACAGGAATACATTACTAATACAAGGGTTACAATGTAGTTGTAATGAAAAGATAAAGGACGAATTCTAAACATTAAAACTTCCAAAACTAATAAAAGCTAAGAACCAAAAGGAAAAACTCTAAGTCAAAACTCTAATCTATGGAAGGCTATCAACAGTGTAGTCCACTAATAGCTCCTAAGCAGTCTTCACTCAATCCAGCTTCCTTCTAAAACCTGCCACATGAAAAGAAATGCGGCTGAGCTTAAAAAGCCCAGTGAACAGATATAAACAAACGAAAACTAATAACAAAAGGAAAACGAATGTGAATATGACATAAGTGCAAGCAAACCTGCTGAGATAGAAATCAAGAATATGGAAACATAGAATATGATCAACGGAAATACGGATAATGGATATCAAACACTCAAGGAAAAGAAATGGGTCATAAGTGTAAGCAAAAGAAATAAATCAAGCATAAGTTTATCACATTAGAGATGACAAGATAATAAGAATCATGAAGAATTAGAATGATTAGGAATGCCCAACAATATATATATACTAAATGTACATAGGAGTCATGACCTCCATTGTACCAAATGTGAAAAGGGTGTATTGCACACACACACCAAAACATTCACCAAATAATACTAAACTAAGAACCTAGGATGCATCCATGACTGGCTACAAATTAATCAAATCATATACAAGTAACACATAATGGGCATAGAATCAAGAATGCTATAGAAAAGAAATATAGCATGCAAACAAATATCAAGCTCATATCAATATCAAGTATTAACAAACACGAATCAACAAAGGGAACATAGCAATGGCTTAACTAAAGGCATCGAACATTAAACAAAAGAGATAAGGATGACCTTTACTAAAAAGACAGAATATCTGTACCTTAGCAAAGTAAATGAGAGCAAACGGAAAAGTGATCACAAGAAAATAAAGTCGCGTCTTCTTCATTGAATCTACACGAGTTAGGGTTCATATGATACGTATTAGCTCATTTAACGTCATAACGGATTCTCACTTACTTACCACTATTCATTAATGCGATTAGGGTTTCATTATTGAAATTAGGTTACATATGACCAATTATATCATAATTAATTTTCGAGTGCATTTTAGGGTTCAAACATATTAAATGATCATTGATTCACAAAGACATAAGCTTCTTAACAAGTTTTCTGATTTTAGTATACTTTTGCTTTCACTTTACGAATTTCAAACCATACTTAGGCACTTACTGAGAAGCCATAAAAATTCATAGATGTACCTATATTTATTAAGAGCTCCCGTGAATTTTCCCAGAATTTATTACCAAGTGAAAACACTATTTCAAAAATCATTTATCAAAACATGTCTAGAAAGTGAACTACAGAAACACCCCTAAAGTTTACGTCTATAAAACCCATTTTCACACTTTGGAAAAATCTACAAAAATTTCAGAAGTGACTACACATGTGAAATATAAAACCTGTAAAAGGAGAGCTCTCAACTCTTTATACATTTGAAATGAAAAATCGTAGAATTTGACTGATTTTACGTTCCCAAAACTCAGGTTTGACACTTAATCGTATAAAAATCAGAAACATGACCAAATCAACTTAGAATCACTCCAAACCAATTGGGGAACTTATTTAAGACCTTAAACTAGGTTGACATGCAAAACTACAATAGTAGAAATTTATAAATCTCACGTTAATAAGCGTACATAATCAGCTATCAAAACTGCCTTAATCACAAGTCCATTTTTGGCCATAGTTAGTACCATTTTAATTATATTAACACACACGAGCCTTTATGATTCACAAGACATGTTTTATCCAGGTTTAGACTCACACAACGACCCACGAATCACCATCAAAAACCCCAAGAGATTAACGAGCAAAACAGTTTGTTTTCACACATGAAATCATAGTTTTTCCCAAGCCATCCTTACACATTTAATACACGCCTAGGTTTTCTATTTGCACCACATTAATGATCATTCAAATCTGGTCTTTAGGGCTTGTTTAGGTTGTGATAAGGTCGACAAAAGCTGGACAGAAACTCAACATGACAGCCTCACACATACACGACCACACTTATTATCATGATACCGAACAGTCCACACTTCAACCCTTGTTACATATGTTCCAGGTTTTCTGATTTAATAGCTCTTTATTAACGTGAATTAAATGCTTCAATTAGGTTTATAACAATAGAAATAAGGCTGGAAAATAGTTGGGTCGAGACAGAAAGAAAGAACGCATGGGTCGATATAAACATATTAACTTGATTTTTATTATGATTTCATGTGATCTTTTACAAGTTTTATAACAGATTAATTGAATAGCAAAACAGATAGATTAGGTTAAACACGTATATACGATTAGGATTTAGCATAACACGATTAGGTTAGAGTGTTTTAGATTCAGATTAGCATACATGTATGTGTCGAACAGAATCAGAAAATAAGAGCCTTGGTGATAACTTACTGCTATATTATTAGAACCAGAAAAGACAAGAACAAGAGCCCACGAATCACGAACTCTAATACCGACGATCACACACCACAGCAACAACCTTGCACCCTATGAATGCACACCAACAGTAACAACCTTGGTCTTGATCTTGAAGAGAGAAACGCAGCAGCAATTTTGTGTTATTATTAATTGTTGTGTGTTTCGTATAAATGGGAGGAAGAGGGGAAAAACAAAGAAACGCGTTATATCAAAAGGAGGAGCGTGTGTCTCTATATGGTAAGCTAGTAATTGCATACAATTAGGCTTTGATTGTGTTTTTAATTGGGGCGTGAAACAAGGTCTGAAATTAAGGAATCATAATCTCATAATTATTGTGTGAATCATTGGTTACAAGGACAAAAGAAAAAAAAAAGAAAAAAAAAAGAAAACAAAGACGTGTGATTGTTAGGTGATATTTAGGAAACTCTTAGTTTGTAACAAATTTTATTATTAAGTATGTCATAGGTTCATTTAAATTAAAAGTATTTATATTACATATCATATAGTTTAGGTCCATTATTAATCATATTCATAACTTAGGAAAAATTCAAATTATATAGGAATTTAGGAAAACAGATTTTAGGGTTTTACAATTCTTCCCTTCAAAAAAGAAAATTTTCGTCCTCGAAAATTGAAGTCGCAAAAGTTAGACGGATAAGTATCAAATCACGAAGAGAAATGATGACAGTTAACCTCATGCTCGGAGAAGTCCTTCCAAAGGAATTTCAACGAACGGAAGTGTTTGTTTCTCATCATCCGATCCAAACAAATAGGAGAGCCTCGGGTTCTCCACAGAAAACAAATCATAACAAATCTAATCCAATGAGTATGAATTGAACATGAAACAGATGATAGTTGAAATCTCACAGAGAGATACATGAATATCAGATGAATATAGAATTAATACGGAAGTGACGCTAGATGGTAGAAATTTCACATGTCCAGTCAGGTTCTGAATGAACTAAGAACCTTGCTAACAACCAGAGAAGCATATATCGAATAATCAGACATACCAAGAGTTTCCTAAAGAGGTTGGTAACCTATTCTTACTGACGATTAACTAAGCATACACCGGAGTATCGAATCATATCGGAATGTAAAATGGGATAGATAGGATAACCGCACGGATAAGAATGAATCTAAGGATTAACGTATCATGAACCAAATCTTACATATATGCCAAAATGTCATAACTCTTCTATACGGAACATCCTACCGGACACACAAATTCCTGGTCTAAAGTTTCAGAATTTCTCTTACACAATGATAACTAATCCATTAGTCATTGTAATCGACTCCGAACATTCAATAAGCAGCTTCCCGAATTAATTGAACCATAAGGTGTTCTATATCTTCGTTTATACAAAATATGAAGGGAAGACCCTTGTCACTTGCATGACATAAATCTTAATGAGCAAACACAACCAGACCAACCACTGGTTAAACTTCCAGCTCAACCCTTCTTCTAAGTTCGAATAGTTGCTCTGCTTATCCATTAGTCTGTAGGTGAATAGCATTACTATACTTGAGTCTGGTCCCTCAAGCCTTCAGTAGTCCTTCCTAGGAATGTGAAGTAAAACGCGAATCTCTGACACGATCACTGCAGGTGCGCCATGTAATTGAATAATCTTCTGTCGAAGGATTTATGCCCACTTGCTAACTGAATACACATTCTAAGAGGCAAAATAAGCTGACTTAATCAAATGATCCATCACCACTCAAATTATATCATTCTTCTTAAATGTGTGAGGAGGTTTTATACAAGGTTCATGAAAAGTCTAATCCTACTTCTAAGTCGGAAAGTCCATAAGTTAAAGGAACTCCTTTGCATGCTGAACTTCAATCTTGACTTGTAACATACTAAGCACATCATCACTAATGTGATCACAACCAGTTTCATGCCATTCCCTCTGATAATTCTGCTTAGATCCCTTATACATCTTAGTACAACTAAGAGGGATAGAGAAAGTAAAATTGTGCCTCAATCATAACAGCTTCTCTCCAGCCTTCTAACACAGATCATAGTTCGCCATCTTGCTCCTGAGCTTCTAAAATTTGTAATTGGATTCAACCTTCATGTTCCCCATGACTCAACTTCCCTGAGTTCTAAGTCTTGATTTTCTTAAGCTCAATCTCCAAGACAAACATAACTTCAAATTTCTTCCTAAATGCATCTGCCACCAAATTTACCTTGTAAGATATGTCTTCCAATCTTAAGATCAACCACACTGCCGCCAATTCCAAGTCATGCATTGAATATTTCTCCTCAAACGATTCTAATTGTCTTGATGCGTAAGCAATAACCTTCCCGTGCTGCATTATGGCATAACCAAGTCTCTTCTTGAAACGTCCCAAAATTGGTACTACCTGAAAGTATGGAAGTTGAAGCTAATTTCTATTTCAGCTTTTTCATAACTCTGTTCTCATCCAAATTAAGCTTCTCTTCTTTACTCATAAAATTCCTTAGCCGTAACGCAAGTCATGAACATCTTCCAACCAATATCATGCTTCCAGAATATACAAATTATCCTCATGTTTCCAACATAATACGAAAATGATTCTCATGTTTCTCCTTCGTCTCTGAATGTGCTAATATGTCATACTATGACCAATTTGTCTAAGTACTCACGAAAGACACTATTCATCAAATTCAATAAACAGTCAAAGCATTAGCTAATACTATTAGCATCATTTACAGTCATAGTGGCCAATACGAATACGAAATTAAAATTTTGGAATAACTTCAAGCCATAAATCCATCTAAAGGAAAACTTCGCATCCTAAAGTTGATCAGATACATCGTCGATTCGAGGTAGGGAATAATGGGTTCAAATAGTGATACGGTTCAGCTTCCAGAAGTCAATACATAATCTCCTGCTACCATCTTTCTTCATCTCGAAAAAAAACTGAAGCACTCCAAGGAGATACACTAAGACAACAAACCATTTCATAGCTTTTTTTTTTGTTGCAACTCCTCCACTTCTATCAATTCGGCTGGTGTTGTTCAATATGGAGTTTCAAAATTATGAAAATCATCGTCCTATATGGATAGGGTTCTGTCTCATCAAACTTAATTGTTCTTAGGCACTCCTCAAAGATATCCTATGATCCCCATAAGTTCAAGTTATACCACAGGGGAGAAAATTAGCATTACAAGCAGGAAACTTACCCGTAAGCTCACCATTACCCATAGCTCTGTCCAGTTTTTTAAGAATACCCAAATCAGGATTCTTCATTTTTTGAATCCAAGTATAGAAGATACCACCCATTTTAATATCTTCCATACCAATATCTTTAACACAGTCCCTGAAATCTTGAATACCATCATTATTTACATGCCCAACATTAGAATGCTCACTGAAATTCAAAATCACATTAAAATCACCTAACAATAACCAAGGAAGATTACCCACAATACTCCTCTGATCATTCAAAACACTCCAAAGCCCCTTTCTAAACTTAGAGTTATTCTCCCCATAAACATAAGAAACATACATCACTTCATCATCACTAACTCTATTCACCATCAAATTCATCACTTGATCGGTATAAGAGAGAAGTCGAACATTAAACAAACTAGCATCGTATCCAATAGAAATCCTACAACGTTTTCTACTAATATCAGAATTAGTAACCCAACTCCAATTAGCAAACACCTTATTACAAACTTCATCCACAAACTTCTTTCTTAGCTGAGTCTCAATAATACCACAAATACTAACACTATTACCCTTAATAAACTTCTTAATCTCTTTCTGTTTAAGGGCACTACACATCCCTATAAAGCTGCAATGTGATAAATCATGAGAAAAAAAAACTAATATAAAGATGATTTAGATGCAATATCATTTTGCACCTGATCAATACTACTTTCAGCAACACTTGTTACCACATCCTGAGTCATGAATTGAGCACAACCATGTGTAACTGGATCTACTTCATCATTGCAAAGTTCCTCATTAACTTTCTTGAATTGCTTTATCAAATTACCAAATACATCATCTCCCACAATGGCCTTATAAAATTCTAATTTCTCCTCTCCCCAATTTTCAAGTTCAAATTGAGAAAAAAACTTGGTTTGTATTGAAGAAAAAATTTACCTCAGCCTGTGACATCCTCCTGCCCAACTCTTTAATTCTATCAAGCTCATCCCTATAAACTTCATCATAAACTTTAGCATAAGCTTGATTTTCAGTCATCCCATGCTCAACCATAATAGCTTTGACCATGCTATCAGCTTTATTCTTTGACTCCATAACTATATTTCTATTGCTATAAACAATTTGGTCATTTAATTTCTGAATATTCACCTTCAACTCCTCTGCACTCATAGTTTTAGCATTATCTTGTAACTTCATAGCATAGTATTCTTTCATTTCACTAGACCAACTATCTCTTTCTTCCAAACTAACATAACTACATTTCTCACAAACCTCATCAATCCTATTTTTGACACCTTCCTTCTCAGCATAGCCCTCTTCTTCAGAATCAATAGCTAAAGCAGTAAATCTATTCTTATCAATAGCCATATTAACCTGCACTCTAGTACCAGCCCCTTACTTGTATTATCACCATCAACCTTACCCTTACCCTTATCTTTAGGATCCACATTCTTCTCATAAGCAGGAGCAACCTCATTTACCTTATTAGAAGGAATATTAGATGTAGCAGGCCTAAAACTTCTTTGATTAACATACCCTCTACCAAAAGAATTACCCCTACCCCTACCAGAAAAACAACCTCTGTAACCAGAATTAACCCCTCTTGCTTGCCCATTAACACCATCTGATCCAGTATTAACACCTCTTGTCTGCCCATTAACACCACCTGATCCAGTATTAACACCTCTTGTCTGCCCATTAACACCACCTGATCCAGTATTAACACCTCTTGTCTGCCCATTAACACCACTTAATCCAGCTGATCCAGTATTAACACCTCTTGTCCGCCCATTACCACCACTTAATCCAGCTCTAGAACTTTCACCCTTATAATAATTATTACTTGAATTATTCTCCACATTTCTCCCATTCTTTCTACCATCTACTATCTTCCATGCTTCATTCCCATCTTCCTTAGGTAAATTCTTATTAACACATTGACTATCAACCTCCACTTTCTTACCTCCATCTTTACCATTCTCTCCCATACTAGAACATTTATCAACTTCATGCCCAAACACCTTACATTTATTACACAGAGGAGGCCTCCAAGGATATTCAATTTTTAACTTCATAGATTTCCCCAAACTTTTATAACAAACATCAATATTCTCCACATAACCTTTCTAAGCATCAATTTCAACTAATACCCTAGCAAAATTTACTCTACCATTAGCTCTATCACACATAGAAGTAGTTATCCTATCCATAATAATAGGAGTACCAATCATGCTAGTAATTCTACTTATACCCTCAGAATTTTATGCCTCTAATGGAATATGCCAAATTTTAACCCATATTGACACTTTAGTTGGTTCAGGTCTAGCCATTCTCATACCAGCCTCCCATTTTTGAATGAATAAAGGTTTCCCATCCACCAACCAAGGCCCATTTTCAAGTACAACTTGCATCCCATCTTCAGCTTTAAATTTAATGAAATATAACCCACATTCATTCACAATAATGTCATCCAAATGATAGCTTCTCCACATTCTTCTTAAATGACCCATAATATCTTTATAATTCAATTGCATCCCCACAAAATATCCAACCAAAGTTCTAGTCCATAACTTACTACCTTCTTCAACAACAGGATCAAGATCCACAAATTCAGAGCCCAGTTCACTTACACTTACAGGAATTAACCTTTACACCCACTATGTGTTAACCCCTGAACTGCACTAGCAAATGAAACAGACTTATCATTACTTACCCCATCCTTATCCAAAGAACAGTTCATATTATTATTCTCCTTACTCATCTCCTCAGCTTGAATATTACTACTCTCTTTATTCAAACTACTCAAACTAGGCCATTTTTCCACATTATTAAAAGAAAAATCAGCATTAGATATATTCCCATTTGAGCTTAACACTTCACCCCTTTTCAAAATCCTAGGACTCTTACTAGGACTGAAACTTGGATTTTCAGATACAGTTACAGGTATATCTCCTTTGTGAATACTACCATTCTTAGCACTAGCCCCAACATTATTACCAACATGACTATTAACCTCATTAGCAGAACTAGATACATTACTAGCTTTACTTACCTTATCCAAATCAACACCACTATCAATCTCTTTTTCAGACATAGCATCCCCACAACTTCTGGACCCCAAACTCTGCACATCCACATTCGAACCCACATCCCCTTCCTCATCCATACCTCCACTAATAACATTACCTTCAACAGACACAGAACCCTCTATTTCCACTACCTCTTTACCTCCTTTACTTCCTTCCTTCAGATGACCCTTCTTAAAACTAACATATGTTGATTTACTACTACCTTTTGATTGCTTATCAGTATTCTTCATAGCCCCAAATTGACTTCTTGTAGTACATTTAGGACGAACACCATCTTTCACCCCAATAGGTGAAGCCACCAAATTAGGGTTTTGAGAATTAGGGTTTTCCATGAAGTACAGTAAGAGATCAACAAATCACCCTTTTCATAATCGTGAAACAAAGATTGAATGATAATGAAAGATGAATTGAGATTATAAGATGAACATTGTGTGAAATGAGTGTGTGCAACGGAAAAACGGAAATATAAAATGATAATAAATGCAATGATGAAATAGAGATTTTTAGTTTTTTATATATCAATCTACTCACAATGAATAGTAGTTTATGGATCTAGTATTAAAAAAAAAAAAAAAAAAAAAAAAAAAAAAAAATCCAATGTATGGATAGAAAATAAATGATGAATTTCTTAATAAAATGTGGTAAAAACTTAGAGAGACAAACCATTACGGGTTTTTTATAATTTAGAAACCATGTATTATTCTTCTCTAAAGCTTTTATTTCCAAATCCATTGCCTCAGTCCATTTTGGGTTCTTGGATGCTTGTGAATAAGTGGTTGGTTCAGTGGTGTTGTCTATGTTGTTGATGAGGTGGAGAGATATAGGTGAGAGGTTTGAGTAATTGATGTAATTACTGTGATGGTATTTTGATACACTAATGTGGTGAATTTTGGGTTTTGTTAGGATGAAATCTTGAAATCTTGTAGGTATAGTTTTGGTTCTGGTGGAAGTTCTTGTACGAGGATTGGTGGTGGTGGTGAATTAGATGAAGGTTGTGTATCATGGTGAATTTCAGCTGAGTCATTGATGATGTTTGGAATTGAGGATGATGATGTATCAGTGGTATTGTTGGTCTTTGGGATAGGAGAGGGTATGTGGGTTGTATGGTGTGGTGTGTTGTAGTGTCCTATTCCTGCTGATGGTGTGGTTCTGGTATAGATGTAGGTGTGGGAGTAGGAAGCTCAGTTGTGACAGGTGGTGTTTGAGTCTGAGGTGAAATGTTTGGATTAGGAGTGGGTATAAATGGTTGTGTGAAGGTGAGAATGGAGAACTCAGGTGTGGTTGGTGATTGTGGAGTTGGTTTGGAGTTGGTGTTGTATGGGAAACAAGTCTCATCAAATAGTATATTCCTGCTTGTGAGTATTTTGTGTGCCTTCACGTCATAAAGGAGGTACCTGTAACAATTCGCAATTTCAGGTTAATTACTATTCCCGGAAAATTTACTATTCACTTTTACTATTCATGTTACTATTCATTTTTACTATTCATTTCTTTCTGAAATTTTCCCGAAAGTTGATTTTTATTTCATATTCTCGAGTGATAAATCATTTCCATGGCAAATTAAATGTTTGACATTCGTCAGATCATTTTCGTGAAAGTTATTAAGGAATTACACGTAATTACACGTTTTAGAGTAAAGCGTCATTCAGAAATTCTACGCACAACGAAATTCGGTCGCGTTAATTTTCCCAGTATCAGAAAAATGTTTGACACACTCATGATTTATTTGAGAATAAATCATGACTGAGAAAAACATGACCAAAATAAACTTCGGCCGTGAAAAACTGGAATTTTCAGTTTTAAGCGTTTTTACTCAGCTGTAACCCTAGCCTATACCTGCACCGCATTTCTAAGATGATTTGAGCTTTCAACTTATTAAAATAAGTCAACATATTTTTCCCTCCTCCATTGACTAAAAATCATTCCTTGATTTTATAAGTCATTTCGTGATTTTTAGGCTTACGGTTTGATGTCTAAAAGACATTTAATACCAACCGACACTAGACTGAGCCCAGTCTAGACATTATAAGTCATTTTAAATCATTTATATCATATTAGAAAAGTAACATTTTACTTTTCTCAATTTTACGCAATATTCGTATATTTTACGTATTACGCGTTTTAGACCCGTGTTTCCAGTTTTAGCAAGGTTTTACCACCCAAATGGAACCTACCACTCATTTTATATTTTATTATGGGACATATGGACATGTCTAACAATACTTTAAAGTTTCATAATTTTACGACACCCGGTTTTACGTTTTGAGGCCTAATCATTTACGGTTGGCATTTCCCGGAGTCAAAACTAGCAAATATCTTAGGATAATATCCAAGCCAAGCCAACTCACCCCCTAGCTCTTATGAACCGCCATTAGGGGGGGGAGTCACACCCTTGTGTGGCTTGATCCTAGGCTAAGTGATCTTGGATGAGTTACATGTGTTGAAGCTTGTTTAGAAAGCTTTGACTAGTCATGAAATGTAACCTCCTCATTGAGCTATAAAAGCCCCTCCCCTCCCCTTTGTTGCCGTCCATCACCAACACCAAAACCACTCCATCCTTAGCTTATTTTCTTCAAAGTTCTAGCAAGGTTCAAGTGCTTCTTCAAGGTTGAAACCCTAGTTGATCTTAGGTTACCAAAACACTTCCAAACCCTAATATACTTGGTGATTTCTCTTGAGTTTAAATCCACTCAATTCACCTCAACTTTCACTACATCTCTTTCAAGAATACCAAGGGTAGAAAGATTGCATGAAGTGAAAAAGGGTTGAAGCAAGTCTATCAAAGTTCTTTTCCTTACTTGCTACTTTCCTTTCATCTTTGAAAGCCAAAAGTTGTAAGCCTAAACCTAACATGCTTCTTGTTTATTAATCATGTTCATATCATTTACATGTTATTCTTGCTATATTATGTCTTGTATTGATGTCCATGATGTATAAAAATGAGTAAAAGATGTTATAATGGATTGTTAAGATAAGTTACTAAAACAAGCAAACTAGTGACTTTCTTGGTAAGACCTGATCAAAATGATAAAAATTTGATATTGGATTATTACATATTACAGTAGAGGACTTAACAAGGAAACCGTAGCAATTTGAACCACCTAAAAAGAGTATACGAGTCAAAAGTTATGGCGATTTGAAGTTACCAAAACTTTCCGGCAAAACTGCCTAAAAAGCTTCTGTGACAGAACCTAAAACACGCAAAAAGAGGCCTTTCTGGTCCGTTTCATGAAAAAGTTAAAACACTAAAGTTGTCCGGAATCACGTTTTCCTTTAGGGTCAAAGAAGCTCGAGCCTTGAAAACACTTTCTGAGTGAGATATTTCTCAATTTCTTAACAGCTATTTACATATATATAAGTCACTATATTATGGTTATACTTTAAAAGGAACAAGAGGTCTTATGACCAATAATCAAGACCACCACCATGGCTAGAGCCAAGGTTGTGTCTCATGACCTTGAAACAAGGACCAAAGGTCATGGCTAGGCCATGACGAAATGACCATACCAACTTACATAGGCGTAAACATGAAACAATGAATTAGGCGATAACATGAACAAGCAATTTGGATCTACTTCACTTAAAAGGAAACCATGAGATATTACCAAGAGAAAATGGTCATACAAGACTTATGAAACTACCCCTAATAACAAACTTCATGTACTAATAAACTTTCCTAAGTTTATTCAAAATATCGGACATGTAACTTTTCGGATCAAAACTTATATCTATATATTTTATCAACTACTACAATAGTAGGGAGCCTCATGTGAGGAGTTCATTATGTAAGCCGTCGAGATGAGTTGTGGATTTACGAATTAAAGTGTCCTGGCTCCTCGAACGCTTACTAACATGACTTCTGAAATATGTCAGCCCGAACGGTAGTAAACGATATACAAAACATACATGTTCATGAATCTTTTCTTTCAAAGACATACAATATACATCATACCACATCATGGACTAAATGCAAGATATATATATAGGCACTCCGTTATATTCTTTACACAAATCCTAAGTCGCAACATTCTATTATAGGTTGCTCGTAGAAACCTACACGATCCAACCATCACCTTCATTACTTGCTATCCTACTTAAGGTGAGTTCATAGCCCCACTTTACATTACTTCAATGTTTTACAAACCCTTGGGGGGAATACATGCTATTTCTAAACCGAACACAATGCTTTGAAACTGTATGCTACCTGATTGTTTTATTATTACTAAGTATCTACCTTGCCAATCCTAGGCCCCTATCATGAACCATTTAATCACTAGTATTATTGAGCACGAGTATTGTGAATAGGCCTATTGGGATTGACGAATCCCATTTGTTTGAACAGATTAGTTCAAACGAATGCACTATATTTGAACATTAAGTATGACGGCAAAGTACTTACCGGGGCAACAAAACCGCCGATTGATATTGGTACCCATTAACGTATTGGTTGCATGAGCTTAGTATATAATAATAACTGTTTTGTTTTCTAACATGAGTATGAGTCTAATTAACTCTTACTACCAACATATTGTGTTCAACCGTTAAACAAACTCTATGAACTTCACTCAACCTTTGTGTTGATCCTTTTAAGCATGTATTTCAGGTCCATGATAATCAAGAATGGAGCGGAAGGGCACGTACCGAAGGAAGAAGGCTATAAACTATTATGTCATTTGATTGATTCGTTTTAGTATAGTGATTGTTTTACCGAAGAAATGCTTAGGAAAGTATTTCCCCGGGTCGTGTCCCAGCGAAGGTGTGAATGGAATTTCGAATTCCCGAATCGTGAAACGTGTCGTGAAAACGGTAAAAAGTGGTTTGAATGATTTTATACTAATGAAATAGTAAATGAAGCACAAATAATCAATTAAGCACGTAATTCAACTAACAAACCAAAAACGTAACGTAGAATCGAAAACCGTAAATTAAAACGTGAAATAAACGTCAACGCGCAAAATAAAACGCGACTTTTAAGCTACGCGACTCCTACGAACTTGAAAATAATTTCTAAAAATCAAAAATGATAAAAGAAAATTTTGAGAAAAAGAAAAATATTTTTTTGACTTTTTATGAATTTTTTATGAATTAAAAACTATTTTAACTAATTAAAAATTAAAAGAAAATGAAAATAAAGTGAGAAAAATAAAAATTAAATTTTGAAAATTATAAAATAACTAAAAAGAAATTTTAAAACTAAAAACTAATTTTTTTTTTTGCTTTTTATGGAATTTTTGGAAATTAAAAAGTATTAAAACTAATTAAAAATTCAAAAGAAATTCAAATTAAATGAGAAAAATACAAAATAAAATTCTAAAAATCTAAAATAAATAAAAATAATTTTCTAAAATATTTTTGGATTTTTCTTGACTTTTTCTGATTTTTTTGGATTTTCTAATAATTAAAAAGTAATTAAAATTGATTAAAATTGAAAATAAAATAAGAAAAATAGTAAATGGACTCGGAAAAATTTAAAAAAATTACAGAAAATCTAAAATAATAAAATAAGCTTTGGAAAAAAATTTGAAAACAAAATAAGCTAGAGAAATGCTGATAAGCTGAAAATTGCTTATTGTGAAGTGCTTATTTATAAGCACATTGACCAAATCTGATCCAAACTTTGACCAACAGATTTTTAGACTCTAATAAGCTGTTGGAACAGTATTTAAGCCAAAAGATTACTCAGAAACACAAGATGGAGCACAAACAGTCCAATAAGCAATGATGAAATAAGCAAATAGCAAAGCAGTGAAGCAAATAAGCCAATTCTCAATAGAAACAGAAACTTTGAGTGTAAATGAACTCAGAGAACCAATAATTCTCAACTTATGATCAATTATAAGAACTGCAGCCCTACTATTTGAAAACAGAAACTAGTGCAACCTACTCAACTAGTTGAGACTAAAAAGATGAGCAAATAAGCTCAGACCTAAAAGCTTATGGGGGCAAAACACTGACTACCAATCTGAGATTGCAAAAACATCAATAAAACTTATTCACAATTAAATTTAAAAGCCTAAAAGTAATCTAGAAGGTTGCTCAAAAACTGATGAGCAGGGTAGTTTTCAGTTCAAACAGCCAACTTCAAAAGGTTTTTTCAATAAGCAAATGAATCCCAAAGTAACTTTTTCTTTTTGAAATTTATTAACTAACTACTAAACTCTCAAAACCAGTAAATAAAACTTTTCTCAGTTCAACATTAAATCTTACAAATCTCCACAAAGAACTAATCCAAAGCTGAGTTTCAAAGATATTTGACTTTTTTATTGCTCACCTCAGTTGACCTAAGTGGATTTCTAATGCTCAAATCTTATCCTACTAAATGTAATTAAGCTATTGAAACACTTGTTTAGCCTAAACTTAACCTAAATCTAACTTTTGGCAAAGAGGTAGATTTAACGTAACAAATGATGAACTCAAAATTAAGCAATCAAGCTAAGTTTGACTATCTTCCTATAAACTACCAAACTAGCAGTTAAAAAAAACTAAATTATACTAATACAAACTACTTATGCAGGCAAAATAATAAGATTGACAGCAAGTATGCGAGCAATCACTTGATCCAAACACCCCTGAACTAGCAGATCTACTAACTGATGCAGTCTTAAGCTTCTATACTTCAAACTATTGATTTAACTGAATCACTAGGCTAAATTAAAAAACTAATGGAACAGTACCGAAAACAACAAGAACACAATATGCAGTTAACTAAATATAAGCAGTGGAGGTGAACTTATAGACTAATGTATGCAGTGACTAAACCTAAGTCTAATTCTAACTCTAAATAAGCAGTAAAAGTAGATATATGATACAAACTACAACTCTATAAGCTGTAATAACAGATGATGCAGTAGAATCAACACAGATATGCAACTCTCAGACACAATACGCACAAAAGAAAAGATCCAACAGATAGACAGATATGAAAAAGTAGACTTAAAATGGAAACAATCAAAGACCTAAATACTAAACTAAAACAAGACCAAAGCAAACGACCACTACAGATGAAATCTAAGCAAACATGAACAAACAAATAGACAGAAATCAAAAGTAAAACAAATTAAACTAAATTAGCAGAATCTAATAGACAAGAAATGAAATCATAAATGAAAACTTACAAACCACCTCTCAGCTAAACAGAGAGGTGTTCCCACACAGCCTGTCTTTAAGACAGGCCAACCGACACCTTATGGCTGTCTTTCTACTCCAATGAATAAGCTAAAAGCTTATTGCAATAAGCACTTGTATTGACTTGAACAATCAGTGACAACCAAATAATTTTTCACAAACTATTTTTAAACTAAATTGAACTTAAATGAAACAGTAATAGAAGCACTTTAACAAGACAAATTGAAATTGCAGAAAAGTAATTTGACAAGAATTTAAATGGAAAACTTAAATTTCATTAAATCATAAACTGAGTACAAAGCTTTTTGAAATTGAAAATTACAATAATACTGAAATGTAAATAACAAGAGATTTAAAATGGTCAAAATCTTTCTAATGACATGAAAAATTGGACAACAATACATGACTGAGGAGGGGTCTTTTTATAGCCGAGCTGAGGTGAGGATTCTTCTGGATTGCCATGTCATCAATCCTTGTGTGATGTGTGCTTCTTTGGGTGCCCTTGAAACCGTTGGATTCGTCCCATCATTATCATCCCTTGGATTGATTTTAGTGAGGTGATTGATCATACGTGTGTCTCCTGATTGGTCCACGCGTCCCTGATACCCCTGACACCTTCTAGAAACCCCAATCATTGGGTAATTATTGTTTCATGGGGTAATTTGTGAGATGGTAATTATTAGGGTTCCATGTACAGTGAAAAGTTCTGGGTTTGTATGGATTTTGGGGGGCGGGTAAAAGAATTGGGGGTGTTTTATGTTTTTATTATTTAAAGTTGCGTTGACTAGGGGTAAAAGGGTGGACTGTGGGTAACTTTGTGGACCGGGTAATAATTTTAGGGAGTGGGCTGGGTAAAAGAATTGGGCTAAGTGTACATGTGGGCTTGTGGGATGGGATTGGGTTAAATAGTAAGGATAAAATCTGGTTTGGTTTTAATATTATCAAAGGGACCAAAGTTGTATTTTTCCCAAACTCTAAGGACCAAATCTGTATAACTTTGAAACTTTCTCCAAGGGTATAAATTGTCATTCTATGATTTATGAGGGATCAATTTTGTCTTTTCTCAAAATAATCTCCAAAGGACTAAATTTGTAATTCTCTGAAAGTACAAGGACTAAAATCGCCAATTCTTCAAAACTTTGTCCAGGGACTTTTCTTGTGACTTTTAAAATCTCTGAGGACTAAAATTGATAATTTGAGCTCTCCTTGATCATTTTGCTTCCCCGGCTTCGGCTTTTGACCTTTTTTCCATTCTCGTGCTCGTTTTTGTCGGTTTTGGTGTGTTTTCGTTCATTTTTCTCATATCCGTACCTGCACATACACAAATACAAAAACATGCATTCTCTTGGCATTTTTGGTTAGTATTTGGTATTTTTGGTCTGAAATAAAGCCTAAAAAGGATGAGTGAATAAGCACTCATCAAAATCCCCCAGACTAAGGTATTGCCGTGCCCTCACGCAATGTCATCACCTCACGCTTAAAAGATAAATAATTTTCAAAACCTCTCTTTACTGACGTTGTAAAGTAGCAATGATGTTCAAGAGAGATAGTAAAATCATTTATTCTCAAAAACGCTCCGTTTTCCGATTTTTATGAATAACAACTACTACTACTATTTTTGTACTTTTTTTTTTTTTTTTCATTTATATATGTGACGGTTTGCCTTGACTTTCATTATCAATTCTTATCTGTTGATAACTTTCAGGGTCTACGAGTAGAAACACTTCTCACAGAGAAGAGACCATATGGATAAAAATCGTCATCCTTGATTTTTTCACAAGCTCCCAAACTAAGCGTAAAATCGAAATCATTGTTCATCAGAAGTTAGATGCTAACACTGCCCACAAAAGTTACTTGTGTATTACCTCTTGTCCCCAAATCCTTAGTTGTATCTAAAGATTTTAATTTGTGAGAAATGAATTGCTTCATATTTTCTCGTTTCGATATTTGTTAGTCCGATAAGAGCACAAAATTTGAACGCTAAGTAGTTTCCAAACTTTCCCTCGAAAACCCCTGCATACAGAAATTGGGTCCACATGAAGGTCTCTGATTTAACACGATTTGTGGAGGCTCCCTTTTTATTTACGACCGAGACATACCATGTTTGATACCCGAAACGGAAGCTTTTTATTAGGGAAACCCCCGGAGTCGAAGTTTGGCATTTTTGCATAATCATAAGCACTTTAATAATACTTTTGTCCTTAGTCCTTTATTCTTTTACAGTCAACGGTTTATGAGCCGCCAAGATGTAAGAGCTTTATTATGACTTTGGATTTCTATCCGCTGCTTTTTTATAGCTTTGGATTCCTCTGCCTTTTTATTTTGGCTTTGGACTATTATTATCGATATTCATAACTATATGCCAAACCCCGAGTCCTACGGCCTTTACTAAGATCACAACATCGGCTGCGAACCGGCAAGATGCAATAGTCTATTTCACCGTAACACTGGCAGTACCTCAATGTGTACCAAACCCCCGTATGCAGAGATTTTGTTGGGAACGAGAAAAAACTAAGTATTGCCCAAACCGTATACCCTTAATTAATCCTAGACATCTATATTTATATATTGGTGTGCAAGCTGGTGGGAACAAGGAGGTCACAAGTACCTCTCGTGGGTTTTTTTAAATCCCAGTAATGCGATCCGTGTATAGCACGAAACTTCCAAATAAACTCTATCATTCCTCGATCTCCGCAAATTTAAAATCCCAAATAATGAGATCCGCGGATGCTTAGCCATAATCTTTTGATTATTTTGGTTAAGGGAAACAAGCTAGGGCTCAACACGCCCGGTCAAGTCGGAACATTTATTTCTACTCTCGTCGGTAGGAAAGTCAAAACAAGGTGTCAAAACTTATTATTCATATCATATATATATATATATATATATATATATATATATATATATATATATATATATATATATATATATATATATATATATATATATATATATATATTTTGAATTATAAAGCGGTGACAAAAATTAAAATGTTTGGTGGAAAACGGAGTTGCGTAAGTTAACAGCTCAGACGATGGTACAGGTCAAATCGAATCGAAGATTCACCCCCCCAGACTAAAGTGAAACATTGTCCTCAATGTTTTAAGGGACGGGTAATCCTACGTAAAATCTAAGGACGTTTATTAAGTATGCCAAGAGATAAACGTTAGTCGATAAGATTTAGGATATGGTGAATTTCCGAAAGAGCAGCGAAGGATGATACTCGAGTGGAGAGAACGACAAACCACGAGCACGAGAGTCCTCAAACTTCGGGGAAATTCCTGAACATACATAAACAACAACCACGAAAACACAAGTTTGGAAAGGGTCGCCCCCCTCACGTCACGTTATTAAAGAAAATAGAAAATATAGAAAATGAAAATGGATAAGCATGGGTTGCCACCCACGAAGCGCTTGTTTTTGTTCACCGAGTCACATGAGCTTGACTCGATCCCCGAATTAATTCGTCCTTGGGGAGAGCAGATGGAACGGACACACGGCATAAACGGAGATGCCGGGGTCAAAGACGGTATCCTCACTCCCGGTGGAGTGGAAAAGTGAAGAAATGATGGTATAAGCAAAGAACGGATAAAACACCCAGATGATAAAAGCAAAGTTGATTTCTGAATCACGGGTGGGTTGGGTGGGTAAAATATCAAGCA
The DNA here is from genome assembly GCA_030686995.1 of Artemisia argyi. NCBI lineage: Eukaryota > Viridiplantae > Streptophyta > Magnoliopsida > Asterales > Asteraceae > Artemisia > Artemisia argyi. Next base: position 7,896,172 of record CM060696.1, read on the forward strand.
CAAGATCATCATGATCATAAATCTCGTCCACTACTCCAAAAATAACATCATTCGTATCGGTTTCTACATCGGGTGGTTTCGCAGGTGGTCGAGAAGAAGGTAAATCGGAAAGAATGTTTCTTTGAACGTTATTCTCGTCATTCTCAATACCCGGTGGTATCGAGTCATCCGTAGCAAGAAATCGATCAACATCCTCTAAAAGAGGTTCACGTGACGGATTATCAGAAATAAGCACAAAATCAATTTCAAAATCAAAACGCTCATAATCCGGAAGAGAGAAAGCATGAATAGTGGGACTGCCACTACTCGTCTCTTCAAATCGAAAAATTTCAAGCTCGGGTAAGAAATCACTATCCATAACGGGGATAGGAGAAAAAGTCAGAGGATCTTTCAACGCCTCGATCTTAGAAATGAGAATATTAACATTCAATAATGTTTCACGAAGAACTTCATCTTGAATTTCAGTTTCAACTTCTTCATCATTCTCTTCTTCTAAGCTGACGAGCTCAGAAGGTATTTCATCAACATATTCGATGTCTCCACAAGATATAGCATCGTCATTGTCAGAATCGGAGAACGTCTCAACACAATTATTCGTATTATCAATCGGAGATGACTCAACTTCTTCAGCCGTATCAAAAACGTATTTCTCAAAATCGGGTAAAGAATCCTTGAGCTCGGGCTCAGAAGGATCTAATGGCGTAACAATCTCAGTTGAAATAGAATCATTGTTATCAAGGAAAGTATTGCCTTTTTTCCAAAACGGGATCACTTCCCTCACCCGGTGTGAGAGAAGGATGAGAAGAGTCGGGAGTAATTGATTCAAGTCTCGAAAAACATCTTGAAGAATCTGGAGGTGGGACAAGTGGTGTGCTCTCAGAGCTAGGAATTTCTACCACTTCCGTTATGGTCTCCGGTTCTTGTTCGTGAAGATTAGGTAAGTCGTTTCTTTTTAAAACCGTTTTAAGCTCAATACGTTTGCTTGACGAACTCTTAACCGTAAATCGTGAAAGGTTAGGATCAAATCTTGACGGATTAGGAACAATTGATTCTTGGACAACCGTAGGTTGGACGTATTTAGCACTTTCATTGTCAGCGGAAAGTACCGAGTCCTTTGTCACCTCGGTTTCTCGTTCCATTTCCCTCACCGGAGAGGGAGTAGGAACCGATGGTTCATCATAATCAACACGAATTTTTGCAATTTTCGATGAGACGTAAAGTTGTTCCATTTTTATTTTAAAAACCTTTTGTTTAAAGAAATCGTCGTCGAGAGATGTCATAGAACAATTTTCAACATTTAAAGGTTCACAAGACGGAGTAGGATTAATCGTAAAATTTTCTTCTTTATAAAGCTCATTTTCGTCATTCTTAACGGTGTTAACTTGTTCTTTCACACGAATTACTTCTTTAAAAAGATCTAATAACTCGGTAAAGTTATTTTGAGTAGTCATGATTTCATTCTGAACCGTGAGAATCGTGTCGTAATGTGGAGGTTGGTCGTGATAATTATTGTCATAAGGAAACGGTTTCCTTGTTTGACAATCGGTACTAAAGTGTGGACCTCCATAATACTCACAACCGTTTTGTTGTGAAATCGGTGCATTTTGAAACGATTCATTATTGAACTCGTTGTGATAATAATTGAAAAAGTTCGGATCATAATCGGAGGTGAATGTCGGTTCAGCTTTCGAAGCATAACATATACAAAATCCATGAGTAAATCCACATACAATGCAAATTTGATTGAATGAATCGGGCTGAGGTGGGTAGTCGGAAAAATTTGGAAAGTTGTTGTACGAATTAGGTGCATAAGCAAATGAATTGCAAAACAAACAACTTCCGTCACGAATATCGTTACCACACCGTCCGCATGTACACCAAACACAAGAACCTTCAAAGAACGGTTCTCCACATTTAAAACAAGTCGGATCCATAAGAATTATCGGTATAGAGGGTTAAAGAAGAAGAATCAAATGATAAGAAGATAAGAAGATTATTTTTGGTTTTTAGTTATCATAAAAGGAAAATTAAAATGAAAAGAAAATCAAAATGGAAAAGGAAAATCTTTTTGTGTTTTTATTTTTGGAAAACAAAATTCAAAAACTTAAAAATTTTATTTTCTTTTGTTTTTTCAAACGTTACGTTAATCGTAAACCGTTTCCTTTAAACCTACTCGCGACGGAACGGGAGAGAAGAATGGATCTCTCTTCAGCCAATTTAATGTCAAAGCTATCCGTATTTTCCGCTTATTCGGTCGTAGAATCCAAAGTAATCCGATTAGCAATTAATTTCACGCGTTGTTATATTGAGAAGCTTATTTGGTTTACAACGCCCTTTCTTTCGATCGGAACGAGGCTGTAACTTTATGATATTTTTGGTATTTTTGAAAACACTTTAGGAAAAGTGTTTTTTGATTTTTCAATTTTTTTTGGTTTTTATAGAAAATATATACAAGGAAGGTTTTCAAAACACAATTTCGAAAAACGAAAACGAAAAATTCACTTCAACCTTCCCCGGCAGCGGCGCCAAAAATTGATTGATTCGTTTTAGTATAGTGATTGTTTTACCGAAGAAATGCTTAGGAAAGTATTTCCCCGGGTCGTGTCCCAGCGAAGGTGTGAATGGAATTTCGAATTCCCGAATCGTGAAACGTGTCGTGAAAACGGTAAAAAGTGGTTTGAATGATTTTATACTAATGAAATAGTAAATGAAGCACAAATAATCAATTAAGCACGTAATTCAACTAACAAACCAAAAACGTAACGTAGAATCGAAAACCGTAAATTAAAACGTGAAAAAAACGTCAACGCGCAAAATAAAACGCGATTTTTAAGCTACGCGACTCCTACGAACTTGAAAATAATTTCTAAAAATCAAAAATGATAAAAGAAAATTTTGAGAAAAAGAAAAATATTTTTTTGACTTTTTATGAATTTTTTATGAATTAAAAACTATTTTAACTAATTAAAAATTAAAAGAAAATGAAAATAAAGTGAGAAAAATAAAAATTAAATTTTGAAAATTATAAAATAACTAAAAAGAAATTTTAAAACTAAAAACTAATTTTTTTTTTTGCTTTTTATGGAATTTTTGGAAATTAAAAAGTATTAAAACTAATTAAAAATTCAAAAGAAATTCAAATTAAATGAGAAAAATACAAAATAAAATTCTAAAAATCTAAAATAACTAAAAATAATTTTCTAAAATATTTTTGGATTTTTCTTGACTTTTTCTGATTTTTTTGGATTTTCTAATAATTAAAAAGTAATTAAAATTGATTAAAATTGAAAATAAAATAAGAAAAATAGTAAATGGACTCGGAAAAATTTAAAAAAATTACAGAAAATCTAAAATAATAAAATAAGCTTTGGAAAAAAATTTGAAAACAAAATAAGCTAGAGAAATGCTGATAAGCTGAAAATTGCTTATTGTGAAGTGCTTATTTATAAGCACATTGACCAAATCTGATCCAAACTTTGACCAACAGATTTTTAGACTCTAATAAGCTGTTGGAACAGTATTTAAGCCAAAAGATTACTCAGAAACACAAGATGAAGCACAAACAGTCCAATAAGCAATGATGAAATAAGCAAATAGCAAAGCAGTGAAGCAAATAAGCCAATTCTCAATAGAAACAGAAACTTTGAGTGTAAATGAACTCAGAGAACCAATAATTCTCAACTTATGATCAATTATAAGAACTGCAGCCCTACTATTTGAAAACAGAAACTAGTGCAACCTACTCAACTAGATGAGACTAAAAAGATGAGCAAATAAGCTCAGACCTAAAAGCTTATGGGGGCAAAACACTGACTACCAATCTGAGATTGCAAAAACATCAATAAAACTTATTCACAATTAAATTTAAAAGCCTAAAAGTAATCTAGAAGGTTGCTCAAAAACTGATAAGCAGGGTAGTTTTCAGTTCAAACAGCCAACTTCAAAAGGTTTTTTCAATAAGCAAATGAATCCCAAAGTAACTTTTTCTTTTTGAAATTTATTAACTAACTACTAAACTCTCAAAACCAGTAAATAAAACTTTTCTCAGTTCAACATTAAATCTTACAAATCTCCACAAAGAACTAATCCAAAGCTGAGTTTCAAAGACATTTGACTTTTTTATTGCTCACCTCAGTTGACCTAAGTGGATTTCTAATGCTCAAATCTTATCCTACTAAATGTAATTAAGCTATTGAAACACTTGTTTAGCCTAAACTTAACCTAAATCTAACTTTTGGCAAAGAGGTAGATTTAACGTAACAAATGATGAACTCAAAATTAAGCAATCAAGCTAAGTTTGACTATCTTCCTATAAACTACCAAACTAGCAGTTAAAAAAAACTAAATTATACTAATACAAACTACTTATGCAGGCAAAATAATAAGATTGACAGCAAGTATGCGAGCAATCACTTGATCCAAACACCCCTGAACTAGCAGATCTACTAACTGATGCAGTCTTAAGCTTCTATACTTCAAACTATTGATTTAACTGAATCACTAGGCTAAATTAAAAAACTAATGGAACAGTACCGAAAACAACAAGAACACAATATGCAGTTAACTAAATATAAGCAGTGGAGGTGAACTTATAGACTAATGTATGCAGTGACTAAACCTAAGTCTGATTCTAACTCTAAATAAGCAGTAAAAGTAGATATATGATAAAAACTACAACTCTATAAGCTGTAATAACAGATGATGCAGTAGAATCAACACAGATATGCAACTCTCAGATACAATACGCACAAAAGAAAAGATCCAACAGATAGACAGATATGAAAAAGTAGACTTAAAATGGAAACAATCAAAGACCTAAATACTAAACTAAAACAAGACCAAAGCAAACGACCACTACAGATGAAATCTAAGAAAACATGAACAAACAAATAGACAGAAATCAAAAGTAAAACAAATTAAACTAAATTAGCAGAATCTAATAGACAAGAAATGAAATCATAAATGAAAACTTACAAACCACCTCTCAGCTAAACAGAGAGGTGTTCCCACACAGCCTGTCTTTAAGACAGGCCAACCGACACCTTATGGCTGTCTTTCTACTCCAATGAATAAGCTAAAAGCTTATTGCAATAAGCACTAGTATTGACTTGAACAATCAGTGACAACCAAATAATTTTTCACAAACTATTTTTAAACTAAATTGAACTTAAATGAAACAGTAATAGAAGCACTTTAACAAGACAAATTGAAATTGCAGAAAAGTAATTTGACAAGAATTTAAATGGAAAACTTAAATTTCATTAAATCATAAACTGAGTACAAAGCTTTTTGAAATTGAAAATTACAATAATACTGAAATGTAAATAACAAGAGATTTAAAATGGTCAAAATCTTTCTAATGACATGAAAAATTGGACAACAATACATGACTGAGTAGGGGTCTTTTTATAGCCGAGCTGAGGTGAGGATTCTTCTGGATTGCCATGTCATCGATCCTTGTGTGATGTGTGCTTCTTTGGGTGCCCTTGAAACCGTTGGATTCGTCCCATCATTATCATCCCTTGGATTGATTTTAGTGAGGTGATTGATCATACGTGTGTCTCCTGATTGGTCCACGCGTCCCTGATACCCCTGACACCTTCTAGAAACCCCAATCATTGGGTAATTATTGTTTCATGGGGTAATTTGTGAGATGGTAATTATTAGGGTTCCATGTACAGTGAAAAGTTCTGGGTTTGTATGGATTTTGGGGGGCGGGTAAAAGAATTGGGGGTGTTTTGTGTTTTTATTATTTAAAGTTGCGTTGACTGGGGGTAAAAGGGTGGACTGTGGGTAACTTTGTGGACCGGGTAATAATTTTAGGGAGTGGGCTGGGTAAAAGAATTGGGCTAAGTGTACATGTGGGCTTGTGGGATGGGATTGGGTTAAATAGTAAGGATAAAATCTGGTTTGGTTTTAATATTATCAAAGGGACCAAAGTTGTATTTTTCCCAAACTCTAAGGACCAAATCTGTATAACTTTGAAACTTTCTCCAAGGGTATAAATTGTCATTCTATGATTTATGAGGGATCAATTTTGTCTTTTCTCCGAATAATCTCCAAAGGACTAAATTTGTAATTCTCTGAAAGTACAAGGACTAAAATCGCCAATTCTTCAAAACTTTGTCCAGGGACTTTTCTTGTGACTTTTAAAATCTCTGAGGACTAAAATTGATAATTTGAGCTCTCCTTGATCATTTTGCTTCCCCGGCTTCGGCTTTTGACCTTTTTTCCATTCTCGTGCTCGTTTTTGTCGGTTTTGGTGTGTTTTCGTTCATTTTTCTCATATCCGTACCTGCACATACACAAATACAAAAACATGCATTCTCTTGGCATTTTTGGTTAGTATTTGGTATTTTTGGTCTGAAATAAAGCCTAAAAAGGATGAGTGAATAAGCACTCATCAAAATCCCCCAGACTAAGGTATTGCCGTGCCCTCACGCAATGTCATCACTTCACGCTTAAAAGATAAATAATTTTCAAAACCTCTCTTTACTGACGTTGTAAAGTAGCAATGATGTTCAAGAGAGATAGTAAAATCATTTATTCTCAAAAACGCTCCGTTTTCCGATTTTTATGAATAACAACTACTACTACTATTTTTGTACTTTTTTTTTTTTTTTTTTTTTCATTTATATATGTGACGGTTTGCCTTGACTTTCATTATCAATTCTTATCTGTTGATAACTTTCAGGGTCTACGAGTAGAAACACTTCTCACAGAGAAGAGACCATATGGATAAAAATCGTCATCCTTGATTTTTTCACAAGCTCCCAAACTAAGCGTAAAATCGAAATCATTGTTCATCAGAAGTTAGATGCTAACACTGCCCACAAAAGTTACTTGTGTATTACCTCTTGTCCCCAGATCCTTAGTTGTATCTAAAGATTTTATTTGAATAATATGAATGACAACTCTTTTTATTACGACTCGGTTAGAGATCGTTTTCTATTATTATGACTGTTGTGCCGTCGAGTAACACCCAAGTTGAATTCCGCTGCATCATGAATTGGGGGTGTTACAGTACCCTTTCTGGTTTTGTGGATATCCAATAAGAACAGTTGGTGTTAATCTAGGATTGACTATGTCATTGGTGTGATGATAGGCATGAGCTAAGCATCCTATGACTCTTAGGTGATCAAGAGATGGTGGTCTGCTATGAAGGAGTTTAAAGGGTGTTTTGTAGTTAAGAATTCTTGATGGTATTCTGTTTATGAGATATGTGGCTGCCAAGATGTTGTAACCCCAAAAATGGATAGGAAAGTGAGCTTGGAACTTAATTGCTCTTGCCATTTCAAGTAGGTGTCTATGCTTTCTTTCCACTCTAGCATTCTGTTGAGGTATATAGGGGCAGGATGTTTGGTGTATGATGCCATGATTCTGAGTGTAAGTGAGAAAGGATGAGTTGAGGAATTTTGTTCCATTGTCACTTCTGATTGTTTTTATGGTTGAGTGAAATTGGTTGGTGACATAGTTGTGGAATGTTTGAAAGGTGGAAAACACATGATGTATGCTGGGTAAAAGGTATGTCCATGTAGCTCTTGTGTGGTCATCAACAATTGTGAGGAAGTCGGTGCATTTGTTGACTGTAGAGTGCTTATAGTGCCCCCCATACATCAAGGTGAACAAGCTCAAATTTGTTTTTGGCATGGTAAGTGCTGATTGGGAAAGTTATTTTGTGTTGTTTTGCTAATGGACAGATAGTACACTTAGTTTTTGAGGTATGATTAGTAGGTATGGTGAGTGTTGGTATCTTATGAAGAACTGGAAAGGATGTATGGCCAAGCCTGGCATGCCACAAATGAGAATTACTTGAGTGTGATTGGACTGTGGGTATGGTGGTAAGGTGTGGTGATGTTATAGTGGGTAAAAGGTATAGTCCACCAGGTAGGGTGCCATGTGTGTGGCTGCCATCATAACCCTTGAAAATGAATTGATTATGGGTGAATGTGACTGATTCCGGTGTATGATGTAGGAGTCTACTAATGGAAATGAGGTTATATGTGAATGTGGGTATGTAAAGTACATTATGAAGGGTGAGTGTCTTGTTCAACTTGACTGATCCAGTGACATGAACCCTGACTGATTGACCATTTAGTAATGAAACTAAGATGGGATGTGTGACTGTGATAAGGTTATGCATAAGTGTAAGAGAGATGCAAATGTGATCAGTGGCACCACTGTCCACAATCCAAATATAGTGTGTTTGTAAGTGGGAGGTGTGAGATGAGATGAAAGTGTAAACATGAGCTCTAGTATTGAAAGAATGAATTCATGTGAGAGATTGGGGTACTTTGACTTTTGGGTTGAAGGAGAGTATACATGCCACATGTGGTGGTTTGAAGTGACAATTTGAGCCATTTTTGTTACCCATTATGGTATTCTACACCATGGAAAGCAGTTGATTGAGCATGTTTTGAAGATGATCCATTTTAGCAGTGATGTTGACTTTTCCAGCAAATCCTTTATCAAGCACAAACCTTTGGTCAATCTGAGTGTTCTTGTGAGTATACATGTTGATAGAATGATGATGACTGTGCAGAATGTGGTGGTTTCAATGGTGGTTTTTGAATGTTAAGTTTTGGCGGGAAAAAACGGTTATGATTGTTTTTGGCGTAATTATGGTGATGTAACTGTGATTTTGTTAATGATATTGATTGATTTGAGTGGATTTGAATGATTTGGATGGCTTTTAGTGGTTATGATGGTGGCTTATGACGGATTGTGGTGGTTCTTGGTGATGGTCAAAGTTAGTTAGGGTGGTCAACGGTTGTTAGATTGATCGGAGTTAGTTATTGGTATTGGTTCTGTCACCAGAGAGCATGATTTATGCTGAATTGATGATAGAAAATAAAGTAGTGGTGGTTAGTTATGGTGGTGAAGAACAATTATGGTGGTTTGTTGTGGTGGTGAAAGTTTGTTATGGCTGTTTGTTATGGTGGAAGTTAGTTATTTAGTGGCGGAATAGTGGTGGTGATGGTAGAGCAGGATACATTTTGCTCTGATACCATATAGAGAAAACAAAGAAACACACAGTGAAGGTGAAATTATATTGAATGAAATGAAAGTTGCTACTGAGTTACTGTTACATTGAGCTATTTATACTAATGATGTACTATGTACTCTGCTGCTATACTAACTGTACAACTCATTAAGCTAACTGTAGATGTATCTATTCTATATTACATCTCATTACATCCTACCACACTGCTGCATACTCTTCTGGAGTCCTGAAAGAGGTCTGTAATTAGTAGAAACAGAGTAAACAAAGTGTTTGCTCTGTTGTGCTCCATTACATTTGAGCTCGAGTTGCTCGTTAAAAAAAATATTAATAATAAATAAATAAAATGAAATAAAATAAAAATTGGAATCGTTCCAGCATATATGTGTAGGTAAGTTTTGCATTCAACATATATAAATGAGTTGAGTTAGGTACAAATTGTTCAATTGTTGCCGGAACTTACGTACTTATATTATAAGAAATTGAGAATGTATAACTTATCTATGGATTCATATTGGTGATTTTACATCACCAATATTATTTTAAGTGTAATGGATTGACTTAGTTGACCAATGTATTATCATGATAAATGTTCAACAAGTCGGGGGTTGTGCGGAGTGCACACTTGTATGACGTTACTATGATTATTGCCCCGAATCACGGGGGTCCGGGGGCAGTGCTCCCGGTTGCGGGGTTCCAGGGGCGGCAGCCCCTGGAAGGGTCCAAGGGGCGGTGCCCCTGGCTGGAGTCAAATTTTTTATTTTGTATAAAGTGCTATGTTAAAAACGCACTTGAAAATAAAATTTCTCGGAATTATGGACTTTAATTTTACCCGTTAATTTAACTAATTCGGTGGTTAAATAACTGCCATGGGCAGTTACAACCGAATTTAGTTTTTGCTCATACATAGGTTTTCAATCTCTGGTTCGGTTTTCATAACAAAAAAAAACACACACACATTCTCGTTTCAAATCTGAGTTTTATCCGATTAAAGATTTCGATAGAACCATCGAAATACTTCGATCTGAAAGTATTTACACGACTCTCAGATTACTGTGATCCAAATAACTCTAACAATTCGTACTTTCATGGTGAGTTGTATTGTGATACTGATTCATAAATAGTTATAAAAACAGGGCGAAACAGTCCAAATACAAACAAATATATTTCCATTCAGACAGGAAAGGAAGGGCCAACACACCGAGTTGTGGAAGTCACTGAATTTACAGCATACAGAATTTTATAAAACAAATCTTGAAGTAAACAAATTGCGATTGAAAAACGACAATGGTTAGACCTTGGGGTTTTCATAGTAAAGAAGATGTTTTCTGGGCTTAAAGAGGTACCTAGAACCATATGTTGACCGTATTACATCAACAAACAGACCAATTTGCAGCTTAACATATAGGAGGACCGGCAACACACTTAGTGCAGCGATAAGGATCGGGATCCATAACAAACCCTTATTGTAAAGTACAAAAAAGCTGACACTAAAAGCGATCGTCATGGTTGTTATGGATAGGAAAAGAGTTGCTAAACCTGCCATCAGCTTTTTGGGTAGTGATTCTAAGAAATCACGTTCAGCATAACGAGATGCACGTGAGGATAGATAAGAAGATGAGAATTGAAGCTGAAGATGCAAATAGGGAAATCGCATCTGCAATAACGAAAACCGCAAGGGTTGCTTTCGAATGGAAGAAAGGGATACCATCGTTCTGGTCATATCCACCAGGGACCGTAAAAGCTGCTGCAAAAACTATGGTTGCAATAAGTGCTGCAACAACCATACATTGACTAGTTGTATCTTTCATCCATTTCTCTCCATCTTTGACCAGATTTTTATGATCCTGGGTGAATAGCTCATACGGTGTTAGACCTTCTTTGTTCTTCGGTTCTCTATAAGAAGGGGGGATCATGGCCTCTACTTCCTACAAAACAAATTATCATATTTACTTTACGTGGTCAGAGAAGCGATATTTACTTTGTGGGTTAGGATCGTATAAAACGTCTCCAGTTCTTAGAATGTCTAAGAAGTAAGGAGAACGCTACACGTGACACTGTTGAACAAACCAAAAATAATATTTTCCAGAAAAATCTCAATGAATGGGAGACAGTATCATCAAAAATCATAGGAAGAAAATTTAAAAATTATGATGAAAAATAATAAGTTTTTTGTTTCATCAATCCAAATGTTTCCTATGTTCATCAATTGATTGTTCATCCAAAGAATAACATTTAAAAAAAAATGTAGATTTTTTTTCAGTGGTTCTTAGCTCCCCAATTTTAACTTTGTTCTGAATTATTTATAGAAATTTTCAAAGACTTTTACTGAAAATAGTTCATGAACAATACAATGATGAACATCAAAAAATTAATTGATCAACACAAAAGTTTACGCATTTTGTTTCCTTTATGTTGTAAAGAAATTTCGGATTTTTTGGACAACATTTTTTTTTAGGTGTTAACAGATGATACATGTTATCTTCTCCTTACTTTCTAGGAATTGGAGGGAAATGGTGACTTTTTATTTGATCCTCCTAATTTGATGCCTTCCCCATTGAGCTAATTTTTTTATTTTACCAATTTGAAATGATATATAAAGTGAATTGATATATTCATAATTAAGTAAAAGGGTCAAGATCGCCATGTCTACTTATCAAGAAAGAAAAAAGTAAGATTGGAGATCTAGCAATATATGTACCTGAAACCATAATAGCTCGCGTTGCATTTGTAAGGCCACTCCTGAGACATCCTCAAGTCGTTTTTGCTTCGCACTCTTCCCAACCAGATGCAACATATTGTTATCCTTAAGATCTTTGAGAGGAGTTATCATATCCTTCATTGAACCTATTTCGTACAAGAGGTTGTAGATACCCTCATGACGATGTTTAACAGCAATGTGAAATATACTTAACCCATTATCATTCACCTTCCATATGAGATCAGGATATTGACGGATGAGCTCAACTACAAATGTAGTATTTCCCATTTCTGCAGCAACAAAAAGTATTCGAGAAGGGTAGGTTTTCTTTGTTGTAGGAGGCCCTCTGATCACATTCTGGTTTTCAACAAGAATTTTGGCAATCTGCTCCGATATGAGATTTTGTAGTTTCAGGGCTTGATCTTCCTTTCCAGATATTATAGTTTCTCTAATTATGTTCTGGATATCAAATTGCATTTTCGCAATACGTTCAGAATATAGTTTCGCCGCTTGTTCTACATTTCCAGAAGCTGGCTTATCGTCTTGCTTTGATTCAGACGGGCCTCTAATTATACGATCAATCTCTACCTTAGGCATTTTTGCAATGTTATTCCAAATGATTTTTAGTAATTGTAAAGCTTCCTTTTTGTTTTCAGGAGGTACCACCTTGGAAGAAATGACTTTAAAAACTGAAAACAAACACCAAAAAAGAAGCCAACAAATCACGAATTATAGTAACTCAACTGATAAAAATGTCCAGGAATTCGACATATCATGACTGTAGAATTCTGTCATATATATCACATGGATCTTACATGATGAATACCATTTTACTTTATAAAGCTTTTATTGGACTAAAGAAGATTCAAAAGTAAACTTTATAGTGTGTGTAGATATTTGAAGAGACAATACCTGAGAATCTAACTAACTTAATTGCCACTATTTCGAGTATTATGTAGCCAACTTTTTTGTTTTTGCTATTGTATACCAACTTTTTAAATTGTGACCTTTGTATGTATTTTATGCATGTAAAATAACCATTTTATCTTTCGATATTAGTAGGGTGATTAGAAAAGTAGAGATAAAATGATGACAAAGTACACCCAAATGTCAAAATTTAAAGTTTGGGTATGTAAATGTAATAACAAAATTCATTTTTAGGTAATAATCCCATATTTGAATTCAATATGGAGCAATTTAACATACAAGTGATTACCCGCTCATAAACACTACGATGTATAGCGGTTTGTGTATGCAACTTTTTCTCTGTATATATGGATGTGCAATAATTGAGAGTAAAGAAAGTTAGTGGTTTAAATTATAATTAAGTGTTCAACATTTTTTTTTTTTTTAAGCAAAAATGTTTTCTCTTTATATGATTAATAGTTAATACAATTTAGTTTTAGTTAAAAAAAATCAAAAGGTACGCAGTTATTGGTAAGTTTCTCAACTCTCAAGCAAATGTGTTTTCTCTTTATATATATGATTAACTAGAACGGTACTCGCGCAATGAGGTGGCGGGTACCTGTGACTATATTTTGCGTTATTCGGTTATTCGGTTACACATTTAGTTATTTTTATGCTTTATAAATAGAGATGGTAGAGATGATTAAGCCAAATAATTTTTATTTGAACAACCAACCTGCTTCCTAACAAACTTCCTAACTAACTTGCTTCCTAACCAACTTCCTAACTAACCTGCTTCCTAACCAATTAATTTTGAAATCCTTCCATAATAAACAAGTAAAAGTCTGAATTTTAAGCCTTTCTAATTATACCTAGTAAAATAATATCAAATGCATTATATAGTAGTATAGATTATTTATATAATTTAGTTTTAGTTTAAAAAAAAATCAAAAGGTACGCAGTTATTGGTAAGTTTCTCAACTCTCACCTAAGTGTCTCCCAACCTAAACTGTGTCACCGAGATTACCATAATTACACATGGAAATGAGTTATATAGTGATATCGAATAAAAAATAATACCAATTAAGACAAATGGATAACCACTAGACAAAGTCCAATGTAAATCCTAGTAAATTAATAATGCACAAATTATTTGAATTTTATAGTGTTTCACAAACAAGATTGGTCGTTTTGATTATCTTAGATAATAACCTGCTATTCACACATAAAATGGTTGTTTTGATTATCTTAGGTAAAAATATGCTATTTATAACTATTAATGCGGTACACATAAGGTTAATTTAAGGATCTATTGAAGCACAATAAAAATATGATACGAACTCATCCCATACTACTACATCCCGTCATAAGCTAGGTGTAGAACCCAATCTAAAAAGCGACAAAGGAGGAGGGGACACCTAGACTTATAAACCACCAACCAATCCCATACTTGGTCGATATGGAATCATAACAAAATACTTGAGGCTGATGTAATAGGTTCTGGAATCAAAAAATATCAAAAGTATATGAAAATATGCTTATATTTAGATGGTTTATGTTTAACACATAAGGGAGTAGGCTTCATTACCATATTTGATGGGTCTCCTAGTATAGTTGATGGTTCTCCCGATGATACTAGAGAAGTAGAGACGCTTTCCTGACTCGATTGCTTTTCCAATGTCACTACAGATTTTTTCAGCCTTTCGAGCAAAATTTCCATGTACCTTACCGTTACCAGGTTCTGAAAATTTCTTGTTAGGCAGCCGATCCGAAATACTCATCTTGGAGAAGAGATGCTTATACCGATGTTGACCCCAACTAATAGTGGCCTGGATGATATTAAAATCTGGTTCAACAAATGCTTCAGGCTTTCGAGCCAGAATTCCAAGTACAGTACCAGTAATACCAAGCTTCGGATACCTTTTCACTATCTTTATTGCGATATCTATGATAAATTTGACAATTTGTATGTGAGGAACAATGTGATAATAAAATCAAGGACAAAAATCAAGAATAAAAGCACGAACAAAAGGGTATAAGCATTTCTTTTAAACAATGATTAATATGATGCATGGCCTTGCTAACGTGCGTGCGATCACTGAGCACAAGATATAACGGGGACATGTCAGCAAAAGTTTATAAGGACATAACTTAAACTTCATAACACTTTTAAGTTTGGTATTACCGTTTCTAATCACTTTTTTATATATTTTTATCACCATATGGATTCCATATATGGAACGTGTTACGTTATTTACATCATTAATATTTGTTTGTAATACTTACCAGTAGTTAATACCTGTTACCAAGCATTTTTTAATCCTCGTCACTTTTTGGTCCATCGACATAAATTAGGGATGGTATAGTAATTTCAAACATGATAAGGAACCTAGCCCTAAACTGCTAAAATTTCTAAACGTTTTAGTGTTGGGATTTCCGATCTGGTTCGGGTCACACACTTAACCCATTTATTGGGAAAGTCCCTTGGAATCTAGGGGTGTGTTAAACGCGTGGATTCGCAAACTCATTAAAGTTTTAAAAGATATACAAAAATTAAACTTAAAATGAGGTAAATTTGTTAATTTATCGGTTTAACCATGCATGGCCTGTTTTAAACCACCAACCAGTTTAGATAAATAGGTTAAATTACTTAAATGAGTTGTGTTCTAGTTATGTGGACGGGTTAGGTCGACATGACTAACGTGTTATTGAAAGAAGTAATGTTGTGCGTTCGTTTATTCTCAACCGCCAATCCAAACCAAACTATCGTAGACTTACTTTATACACATGTCTATAACTTTTCTTAAAAGATAATAAGACCTACTAAACAATTTAAATAACGTATTACTGTTAGTAAGAATTACGGTGTAGGATTACTAAATTTAACCCAATATTATTGCATTAAATAAATTAGTTATTAACCAAAATTCAAGAATGTGAGCAGGATCTGCATAACTAACACTAGTTATAAAATAGAGGAGTTAAAGAAACATTATGATAAACAACAAAATGTGACGAATGTATAGCTGCTAAAAGGCTTACCGAACATATTATTGTCGACACATTTCTCAAGAAGCCAAGCACGAGTTGCTGGTGTCCAACCACCTTCAATCAAATCATTGGATCTTTCATACATATACTGTTTCACAGGTTGTTTGGGGTTTTCCAGGATCGAATGATCAAAGCAACTTCATGTAACAATCATATAGAATCAATAAAACGAAACAATAGAAGATTGGGTTGAACCCTTATAAAATCTGATATATTAAACGTGAAAGGGTTACCAATTGTTTACAGAAACCTAGACCTATTTATACAAGATGAAACGCTGCCTTGATACATCATAACTGTTGGCATACCGTTTCAATAAAAGTAAAAGACGCAATGTTTCTAAAATACCTAACTAACTGCCTTTGTTTCTGCCTAATGGGTTTGTTGGCCTGCTGGCCCAAACCAGAAAACTTGCAGGCTTATTTCATACTAAATATAATCAAAGATTAATGGATTAAACTTTCCAATATATTCCCCTCTAATCTATTAATCTTTGTTTTCTTCAATCTTCTATCCCTTGATTCTCCTTGTTCTTGCTTTCTTCAAAAAACATAGTTTTGATTCTTGGTGTTGATTTCTTCATGGCTTTTCGGTTTCTAATTGAACCAAATTCCAGCACGGTTAGTGCCGCCATCTTGGTTTCAATTTTCGGCCTGACTTCTCATGATTCTCAAATGATCACGATTTTAAGCGGGTTAATGCCGTCATGGTGGGGTTAGCACAATCGAAAACTGAAACTGCAAAACAAATCTCCAACCAATCTTCAATTCATAATCACAAAACAGCCTTCTTCTGATCATTATTCTGATTCCTTGTGATGCCCTTTCTTTTCTCTTACAACTGCTATGCTTTCTCTCTCTCTCTTTGAGACTGTCTGTCTCTATTATCTATTTCTCTTCAATTCGACATCTTTTCTTCTCCATGGCTGCAATCTTGTGATATTAAAACACACATATCTGATCTTGAATGATAATTGTAACATGAATTGGTATGTTGTTTGATCCCTTGAAGCTCTGATACCACTGTTTCACATGTTGTTTGGGGTTTTCCAGGATCGAATGATCAAAGCAACTTCATGTAACAATCATATAGAATCAATAAAACGAAACAATAGAAGATTGGGTTGAACCCTTATAAAATCTGATATATTAAACGTGAAAGGGTTACCAATTGTTTATAGAAACCTAGACCTATTTATACAAGATGAAACGCTGCCTTGATACATCATAACTGTTGGCATACCGTTTCAATAAAAGTAAAAGACGCAATGTTTCTAAAATACCTAACTAACTGCCTTCGTTTCTGCCTAATGGGTTTGTTGGCCTGCTGGCCCAAACCAGAAAACTTGCAGGCTTATTTCATACTAAATATAATCAAAGATTAATGGATTAAACTTTCCAACATACTTCACTACTTCGTGATTTCCAAACAAGGCAGCAGTATACATTGGCATCATTTGTGGCTTACCATATTGTGAACCACCACCAGGAATTGACAACAACTTCTCATTCACTTCCATCATAATTTTAACCGTCTCAATATTTCCAGCTGCTGCTGCTAAATAGAGGGCGGTATTGTAATTTTCATTTTCCAGTTCCAGATCTTCCTTTGTCATTAATTTCACCAAGTTTTTCACAAATTCTTCCACCTTTCCAGGAACTTTTGCAGATGCCGCAACATGAAGTGCATTTTCCCCATTTTCAGTAATACTACATCTAACCAATCCTAACTCTGAGTTCTCCTTTTCTTTTAGAATTTCTTCAGCAGCTTTCCAATCGCATTTAATGGAAGCTTCATATAGAGGAACACCAAGTCTAAGGTATTGATCTCTAGATCCTGTAAATTAGTTTCGATGCAAATAGTTAGTACTCGAGTTATCTTAATATATACTCATTTTTCCTAGAAATGAGCATCAGTTCGAATGCATATAGCTGTTTTGGATCATTTAATTTGCATTGATTTGATGCATAAAAATCAAGGACGCACTATATTTAAAAGAATCACATTATATATGAGACCTAAAAGTCAAGTTCATCTCTTAGTAGGCTTTCCAGGATAATGCACCTCCATGTGGGATCGAAAAGGAAAGGAAAGAAGTAACCAAAGAGAATTGATTGAAATTTTAAATTTTTATATGCTTACGTATATATCTAGCTTTAATTCATAGCTTTGTGCAAAAATGAGACCATTTATGCATATATTGAAGTAAAGGTAAGATTTCAATAATTTCTCATAACAGAATCAGTATTCTAGCTCCTCTTATGCCTGTATTATCTAATAAATCGTTGTTTCAAATAGAAACGGAATAACATAACGTAGTATTAGGGGATGCTTGGATTTTCTATTAAAAAAACTTTGCCTTACTAAATTGAAACTGCTTATGTATGTCAGGATATAGTAGCAATTCTTAGTGGGCTAAAGTGTAATTAGTTTATGTATAGGGATTTAATTGTACTTAGTTAAATAGAGTTAGGGTTATAACTAAACTAGGATGGCTTGGCGTGCAAGGCAAGCAAGGTTACTATCAAATTCTAATTCCATAGGGATTGAACCCTAATCTCTATAAATAGAGTTGAGGGGGGATGCTAGTTAATTCATTCTTCTTGTCTCAATGTAAGCCTTTATTGGTTATTAATAAAGGGGGTTCGAGGATATTATCGTGTGCATATTGTTTATTTCTTTTGTCGATTATCTTATGATTTTTAGGTGTCGACTTTTCTTGTGAACTCTTTGATCGATTCAGGCTAAGCTTTAGGTTTGTTGGAGTTTTATCCAACAGTTGGTATCAGAACCTTGTTCGAGAAGAAGGAATCACACAACCTGGGGAGATCCAAAACAAGTGAAAAGAATAAAACGGTTCGTTGGTTTCTGCGTAGTTGTGGTAGACATGATGTTGCGGGTTCGTTAACCACTGGATTTCTACGAAATTTAAACTGTAGGTTTAAGACACATATACCTAGTAACTCACAAGAGGGATTTCATGTCGGAGAAACCAGTAGGGAAATACAGCCTATCAAAGTTGGCTCGACAGATATGATCTTTGATATTTGTGTTGTTTTTCGGGTTATTGTTGTTGTGTTGATATAAGGTGTCTGAATCTTAGATTGATCAAAGGGAAACTTGAGGTGTAAGTTTCAGTTTTCTCACGAGTGTCTTGAGGTGCAAGAAAGTAAATTCTAAGGGTTTTTTGGAGATCAAGATTGCAGTTACATAGAGTTTTTACAAAGGGGTTTTAAGGCTTCAAAAGGTTAATGATTTAGAGTTCCTTCATGATAATCAATCTTGAATGTTAAGAAGCTTTTTGTTGGTTTTTTTTTCGGGGGGGGGGGGGGGGGTTGATAAATCGGGCTTAAAGGCTTTTGCGGGTTTCTTGAAGATCAAGGCTTGGTGATAACTTGGAAGACAAGCAAGGTTTAGTTGTTTCTTGAGGATTCAAGGAAGGTGATTACTTGGAGTACAAGCTTTGTAAATTTGAGGTGAAAATATCGAATCTTTAAGGGTTTTCTAAAGGCAAGTAGTCAAGATTTCAAAAAACCGGGTTTAGCATACGACTTGTGAGGCTTGTTGAAAAAGTTGGCTCTTCAGGGTTTCTAAAGCATTAAATCAACTCGACAAGGTTAACGCAAAGGTTTGAACAAGAATGGCTTGTACGAGTACTAGGTTTAACATTGAAAAGCTCCATGGGTTTGGTGTAGCATGGAGGTTCTATACAAGTTGGGTTCAAGCAACTTGGTCCTGGTGTTAAAATAGGAGTCCTTGGAGTACATGTTCAAAAGCGTGTTTGGTTTGAGGTAGAACTGCAGTAAGCTCAAAAACATTGTAAAGTTAAGGTAATTCAGGATAATATTGATGATGCTACAGCGACTCAAAGAAAGTTAGAGGTTAAACAATTTGTATAAAAGACAAAAATGAACTACTTGGTAAACGATCAGGTAATTCAGGATAATATCGCTATAGACTAAGTGTTAGTAGCTCATTTATGATATACGATTTGGTCTTTTATCACTTTGTGATAATTGATTTGGTCATATCCCTATGATTAGCTGTACATTGTAAATTGATATGTAAACGTTTAATATCTTCCTTAAATAAGTCTTGTATAGTTGGCATATATAGCCACCCTTTGTAATCGTTTCCAGCAAGCAATAAACACAGAAAACATTCTCCTATCCTTCTTCATCTGTACATCTTACATGGTATCACAGCCTCTTCTAAACCGATCCATACCCTAATTTTTATTTTTCATTATCGATTGTTTGTTTGCTATTGTGTAGTGTTTGGATTGTCGATCGTTGGCTCGTTGTGATAGCCAGTCGACCAGTGATAACCTATCGTTGGTTTTGATTTGATAACCAGTCGGTGTTTATATATCAATCGTGTGTTATTTCTGCTCACCATTATCCCTGTTCGACTCATTCATAAAACTCAAATCACATCATGACTGTAATCACTCCACCACCACAACCCGTCATTCTCCTCTCTGATAAACTCATGACCATTAACAACCTAAATAATTTAATACCCGTGAAGTTGGACGTGGACGAGATGAATTATTCATCTTGGGTCTACTTCTTCTTAAATCTTTGTCGAGGCTACTCACTCTTGGATCACATCGAGACCAAGACAACAGATGATTCCTCCTCGAGCACTACCCCACCACCTGATGAGGAGTGGTTAAAAATAGACACCATAATATTATCTTGGATCTTTGTCACAGTGTCTAAAACGCTTCAACAACGACTTGTCGTTGACAACCCTCAAACGGCCAAACAAGCATGGGATATACTCTCTGATATTTTCCATGATAATAAACGTACTCGCTCGATTGCCTTAAAAGCAGAACTACGATCCTTAAAGCTTGGCGATATGACCATTGATGCGTATTTTCACAAGATTGAAAACATAGCCACCATCTTGTCTAGCCTTGGCTCGAATATGGACAATGATGATGTTGTCACCTTTGCACTTGAAGGCTTGCCTTCGAGATATGAGCACATAGCCACCATCATTGCCCATCGGGATCCGTTTCCGGATCTAAGAACAGTTAGGTCTATGCTTACTACGGAAGAAATGCATTTAAAGTCTCGCGTTCAAGATGTCCTTGTCGATACTACATCCTCATCACCTTTGGTTCTAGTGGCAAACACCAACACTCGCAGTTCTCCTTCCTCCATGGAAAAGGTAAACAAACCATGTTTTCATTTCAATAAGGGTTCCTGTAAGTTTGGGAATTCATGCAAATTTTTGCACAATAGTAGTCCTCGTATACCACCTAATTCCTCTACATCTCTCACACAAAATGACATACAAACCTTACAAAACCTATTGGCAAAATTGGGGTGCACTGGGAACATAAACAACCTTGGCCAAACCAATACACCTAATGTTAATACCACTACACCTCTCGCTTTACACACTGGCGTACCACTCTACACTCAAGGCTACAATCCACAAGTCTTTTCCAGCCCACCACTAATGTCTAGCCCATCTGTTCCACCAGGTTTTGCACCTGGTCCAATTCCGCCTAACACTAACTTGGCTGCTATAACTGGTTCTCAGCCCACTCTTATGGGGCAGGCCATTCAGACGGGCCACATACCAGCAGGGTCAACAGTTCAAATGGGATTGGCAGGTTCGAACGGGCCAGGTCAGTTTGTGGGGCAGTTCACAGGTGCATTTGGGACAGATCAACAGGTTCAACTGGGATTGGCAGGTCCATCTCTAAACCCGGGTCAGTTTGTGGGACAGTCAATGCAACCGGTTCAATCCGGTTTGCCTGGTCAAAATTCTGCACCGGTTCAGCAAGGTTTGACAGGGGTCCCTACAGGTCAAGAAACTATTTTACCACATGCGTTTATTGTCGGGACACTACAAGATCCCGCTCCCGGTAATTGGAATATGGATACAGGTGCGTCATCCCACCTTAATGACTCTGTCCATAATCTTAGTGATGTTTTTAATTCGTGCATTTATTCATCTATTGCAGTTGGTGACGGGCATTCCATTCCCGTTACCAACTCTGGACATAGTGTTTTACCTACACCTTTTCGACCCCTTCATTTACACAATGTCTTAATCACCCCTAATATCGTAAAAAATTTAATTTCCGTTCGTCAATTTGTTTGTGACAATTATTGTACCGTTGAATTTGATCCTTTTGGTTTTTCTGTTAAGGACTTCCAAACTCGTCGGGTGCTGCTCCGATGTGATAGCACTGGACCACTGTACCCTGTTACGAAGCCCTCTCCAATTCCTCAAGTCTATCTCACTAGTCAGTACACGTGGCATCAACGTCTTGGACATCCAGGAAGTGAAGTGCTACGGAGTGTCATTTCAAATAATTCCATTTCATGTAATAAGGAGAAGTCTCCCGTGCTTTGTCATGCTTGCCAGCTTGGCAAGCACGTGCGACTTCCATTTGTTAGTTCATCTACTTTTGTTTAATCTTGTTTTGACATTGTTCACTCGGACTTGTGGACATCCCCAATTCCGAGTCTTTCTGGTTTTCGATACTACGTTTTATTTTTGGACCATTATTCGCAATTTGTCTAGGTTTATCCTTTAGTCAATAAATCTGATGTCTTTTCGAAGTTTATGTTGTTTCGTTCATTCATTAAAAATCAATTCAAGCGTGATATAAAGTCATTTCAGTGTGACCATAGTGGTGAATTTGACAACCACACATTCCACAAATTATTTGCCGATAATGGGATTCAATTTCGTTTCTCATGTCCATGCACTTCTCAACAAAATGGGAAATCTGAAAGGATGATCCGCACCATTAATAACATTATTCGGACATTACTGTTTCAAGCTCACCTACCACCCAATTATTGGACTGAAGCCCTTAATATGGCCGTTCACTTATTAAATATTTTGCCATCACGTGCCATTAAAAATGAAATTCCATTTACCCGACTTTTTGGAACCAAACCTGATTATAGTCTCTTACGTGTTTTTGGTTGTCTTTGTTATCCTCACCTTGTTACTGAACACAAACTTGGAGCCCGAGCTACACCCTCCATATTTTTGGGGCATGCCTCTAATCACCGCGGTTATCGCTGCTTGGACCTAAACACAAATAAAATTATCATTTCACGCCATGTCACATTTGATGAAACAATTTTTCCTTTTGGTTCCATGACACCAAATGTAAGTCCCTCGTATGATTTTTTGGATGACTCCTCGAGTGTCATCTCAAATATAATCAAAATGTCACCCACACCTTCTACCACTTCAACTAATCTACCTCACCCAAACATCACAGATGAACCCAGTACCACTACAAATGACCAACCTTCACCGACCCAAACACAAACTCCCTGTATTCATATTCCACTTGAAACTAATGAAAATGATACTAGTCCAATCCATCAACTGCCCACCCCCGTTTCCGTTTCCCAAGATCCACCACCTACAAATGTTAACCCAAACCCAGTTTCGGTTCATCCCATGGTCACGCGTTCTCGTGTTGGGACTACTCGCCCCACTCAGCGATTAAATCTTCATGTGTCGACTCACTCTCCATTACCAAAATCATATAATGATGCGTTTACTAATCCCAACTGGCGAAATGCTATGTCCGATGCGCACAATGCACTTATTAAGAATAAAACTTGGATTTTGGTACCTCGGCCTACGGATGTCAATATTATTCGCTGTATGTGGTTATTTCTCCATAAGTTTTTAGCTGATGGTACCCTTAGTCGCTACAAGGCTCGTCTTGTCGCGAATGGTAGTACTCAGATTGAGGGTGTAGATGTGGATGAGACCTTTAGCTCAGTTGTTAAACCAGGTACTATTCGGACGGTGCTTAGTTTGGCTCTTTCTCGACATTGCCCGGTTCATCAGCTTGATGTCAAGAATGCCTTTTTGCATGGTGATCTGACTGAGACTGTTTACAAGCACCAGCCTCCTGGTTTTTGGGACCCAGATCATCCTGATTATGTTTGCTTACTACAGAGATCTCTTTACGGTCTCAAGCAGGCTCCTCGGGCTTGGTTTCAGCGTTTTTCTGCTTATGTTCTTCGGGTTGGATTTACTCATAGTCGTTGTGACACATCCTTATTTATCTATCAACAGGGGACTGATACTGCTTATTTATTACTGTATGTTGATGATATTATCCTCACAGCTTCTTCTGAGAGTTTGTTACAGCGAATTATTGCTTCTTTGCATAAGGAGTTTTCTATGACGGATTTGGGACCTCTAAATTATTTTTTGGGCATATCTGTTACACGTGATTCTACAAGGATGTTCTTATCTCAGCATAAGTATGCTACTGAGATCCTAGAGCGTGCACACATGACTGATTGTAACCCTAGTCGTACTCCTGTTGATGCTGAGTCTAAACTGGGTGATGTTGGTGATTTGGTGTCTGATCCTACCTTATATAGGAGTCTTGCGGGCTCTCTTCAGTATCTCACTTTTACTCGACCTGATATTTCCTATGCTGTTCAGCAGGTTTGTCTTCATATGCATGATCCAAGGGAGCCTCATTTTTCGGCTCTTAAACGAATTTTGCGATATGTTCGGGGTACTATAGATTATGGATTACAGTTGTTTGCATCCTCCACTACTTCATTAGTTGCTTATTCGGATGCGGATTGGGCTGGTTGTCCTATTACTCGGCGATCTACTTCAGGTTATTGTATATTTCTTGGCAACAATTTGTTGTCATGGTCCGCTAAGCGTCAACCAATGCTCTCTCGCTCTAGTGCTGAGGCTGAGTATCGGGGGGTTGCTAATGCAGTTGCTGAGACATGTTGGCTACGAAATCTTCTACGTGAGTTACATACTCTTTTGTCCTCTGCTACGCTTCTCTACTGTGACAATGTCAGTGCTGTTTATTTGTCTTCTAATCCGGTTCAACATCAACGGACGAAACATATTGAGATTGACATTCATTTTGTTCGGGATTTGGTAGCCGCTGGTCATGTCTGGGTTCTTCATGTGCCTTCTCGCTATCAGTATGCGGACATTTTTACTAAGGGTCTGCCTACAGCTTTGTTTGAGGAATTTCGCTCCAGTTTGAGTGTTCGGTGCCCTCCCGCTCAAACTGCGGGGGAGTGTTAGTAGCTCATTTATGATATACGATTTGGTCTTTATCACTTTGTGATAATTGATTTGGTCATATCCCTATGATTAGCTGTACATTATAAATTGATATGTAAACCTTTAATATCTTCCTTAAATAAGTCTTGTATAGTTGGCATATATAGCCACCCTTTGTAATCGTTTCTAGCAAGCAATAAACACAGAAAACATTCTCCTATCCTTCTTCATCTTTACATCTTACACTAAGAATCACAATGAAGGTGGAAATTATTAAATTATATATAATAGTTATTCTTAGTGGGCTAAAGTGTAATTAGTCTATGATAAGGATTTAATTGTACCTAGTTAAATAGAGTTAGGGTTAGAATTAAACTATAATCGCTTAGTATGCAACACAAGCAAGGATACTAATAAAGAAAAAACCCAAAGTGATTCCCTCTGTGGCGAAAATTACGAATCCCTAAAATTCGATACACTTTCTTACGATTTCATCATAAACCCTTAATTTTTAATTCACCCTTCTCGTGGGTTGGTTAATTCTTATTGGTTTGTTTTGTTGATTGTAGGTCGGTGTGACTCTAAGATTCTTTTTTTCTATCTTGCTTTGGTTTGATTACATTAGAATATTAGGATTGTGTATTGAGATTCTAGTATCATATTTTATGCATTCTTAGGTCCTATTATTCTTGATCGTAGGTCGGTGGTTATAGTCGATTAATATATTAACAGATCCTAGGGCCTATATACGTTTATGTTTGCATGCTAAACATGGTGGTTGGTTAGACCATTGTTGCATGCTGTTTGCTATTTCTCTATTTTTTGTGGTGGTCATGGGTTAAGGAGGGATGGAAAAAGGGTTTTTTAATACGAAGAAGGACTCTAATGTGCCGAGTGTTAATGTGAATATCGATGAACTGAATGCTACTGTTGATTTGTCGAAGGTGACTATGAGGAAACATAAGAAGCCTAAGGATGTTAATCCTAGTTCTAATCAGCCTATACTTGCATCGTCTGGTCCTATTATTACTGAGTGGAGTGTTGATGATGGAGATATTGAATTATCTACGATTGTGGACAAGAATAATCAAGTGAATCCGGTTTCACTTGATCCTTTTGTTAATGATCCTAATGGTCCACATGGGGCTTCTAAAAAGTCTCATAGTTCTGATAAGGTTGATACGAATACACATGGGGCTGTTGGTATTGAGAAGGTTGGTGTGGATGCTTTGAAACAACCTTCTACATCGTATGTTGGTGTTACTTCTAATGAACCTTAGAATTACATGTCTAACTTTCGTAGGCTGGAGTGTAGCAAGAAATCAAACGGTGTGGATCTTTCTGTACCTATGAAAGTGGTTGAAGAGGTGAACACTAGGTTTGAGAATACTCTGTATGGGTACTTCCTTGGCCAACAACTTGCTTTTCCTGTGGTCGAGTACTATGTACGCAATGTGTGAGCTAAGTTTGGTATACAAAACGTAATGATGAATGCAAAGGGGTTCTTTTTCTTTAAGTTTAACTCGAAGAAAGGTGTTGATGATGTTCTTGAATACGGTCCTTGGTTAATTAGAAATGTACCCTATTATTCTTAAACCATGGACATTGAACACCAACTTGCTTAAAGAGGATTTGACCAACATCCTGATGTGGGTTAAATTCCATGATGTTCCTCTTGCTATGTTTTCTGATGATGGTCTTAGTCTTCTTGCCACATTGATTGGTACACCCAAAAGGTTAGATGCTTATACCAGCCAAATGTGCAAGGAATCATGAGGCCGTAGTAGTTTTGCTAGATGCATGATTGAAGTGAAGTCGGATCAGGTGCTTCGGGATATCCTCACTGTTGAGATACCTTTACTTGATGGTTCGGGTTCGACTACTGAGAAGATACGGGTTGAATACGAGTGGAAACCACCTTGTTGTGATAAGTGTAAGATCTTTGGTCATAATCTGATTGATTGTCCTAAAGTTGTTCTACCTTCTGTTCAGCCTACTAAGCCGGTTAATGATGTTTTCAAGACGGTCAATAACAAGAAGAAAGGAAAGCAAGGTGGTGCTACAACTACGGGTCAAGGAGGGTTTACTAAACCTGTTGTAGGTAAGCAATTTCAGTATCAACACAAAAAGACTCCTCCTGAACCCAAGAAAGTGGATGGCACTAAGAAGAAGCCTTCGGATGTAGCTAGTTCGAGTGGAACGAAGATTTCTACATCTAACCAGTTTGATGCTCTTAATATGGATGATACGGATGCTTTTGGTATTCCTACTAATGACACCAACAAGGATGTGAATTCTGGTCGTACAATGGAAGTTAATAAGGATGAGTCTACTAAGACATGTAATGCATCACAAGAACCCCTTGTGAGTGATTTGAAAGAGAAGGAGTCAGTTGTGGCTCCTAAAATTAGTGATTCTTCTACTTCGCCCATCTCTTCTACTAAGAGGGTTAACCGTTTTTCTAAGGTGGGAGAGATCATGGTTTCTGATTCTGAAGATGAGGTGGTTCTTAACACATTTGATGAGTCTGCCAATCTATTTGGTGGTGGACAAGAGTTTGAAGAAGATTATGATGACTATGACTATGATGACTATGCAAAGCAGGTTTATAATCTTCCAGGAATTTGGATGCTTTTAATGCCATGTACGGCACAAAGCTTCAAGGTCTTAGGAAGTAGTCTTATTTTGATATGTCTTATGTTATCATTTGAGCAGTGGTTTGTTTTCTTGTCTAGAAATATGAAGTATCTTGCTATGTAAGCTTTTCGCCTATGTAACGGGCTGAGATATGGGATTCACCCATATCCATTGTACTTAAATGCTTTTTGGAGTAATATATTTACCGGGTCGTTGACCTTTTACCCAAAAAAAAACAAGGATACTATGGAATTCTAATTCTATCGAGGATCGTACCCTAACATCTCTATAAATAGAGGTGAAGGGAAAGCTAGTTAATTCATTATTCTTGTCTAGATGTAAGCCTAATAAAGGGGGGTTCGAGGGCATATATTGTATGCATATTGTTTATGTCTTTTGTCGATTATCTTGTGATCTACAATTGTCGACTTTTCTTGTGAACTCTTTGATCAATTCCGCGCTAAACTTTAGGTTTCTTGGAGGTTTTAATGTTTTATCCAACAATGTAAAACATATTCTTGAGTAAATTACATACATTGTTCGGCGGTCTCGCCCAAAGTAACAGAATGAGTCTTTCATCAATACCAGTTACGGATTTAGTCGTAAGAAACATTGTTTGTTTTTACATTTGGTTCCACGAGTATGCAACTAATTTCACTTTTGATCTCTCAAGTATGTCATTAATCTTATCTTTGGTCCCTAAAAATCAAGCGCGCGGAATAGAGGTGTTTGTTCGGTTGGGTTTCGTCTTGGTATCGTTAACTAGTTTAGATTATTCAGGTTTTGGCCGGCTATCAATCTAAACAAGACCTGAAAATTGAGTCACCTAATCACAACCACCCTAAAAACCAGATCTCAAATCTTGTAATAGGTTATTCGAATAATCAAATTACTTATAATACAAATTAAATTACTCAAAAAAACAGACATTTGGTTATTTAAATTGGAATATTTGAATAATCTATCTTATATTTGGGTTACACTAAACGAGCTCCTTGTTTGTCCAGAAAACACATAAAATAATAATCATATTCAACTAAAATTGTTGTAGTAATTATCTAAAAATTAGTTGTTGAGACTATTTTTTTAGGTAATTATGATTTCCGACTTTTTTAACCAACTAATTCACGAGGTTTGAGTGTATTGTCATACAAACACAAATCGGGTAAGGCTCTTCATTTTTTCAGATGGTTGACACGATCACATTAGGGTTGTTTCAAGACTATGGTGAAACTAGTTTTAAAATGTTCTATGTATATGATTATTAAATATTGTTGCCGGAGGTTTTTCTGGAAGCAGTCTTTTTACCTTCGGGTAAGGGTGTGACGTCTACTTATCTTCACGATATCCCGTTACGGCAGGGTTGGGCGTTGTTGTTGTTGATAGGATTATTAAATGCAAAATAATATTTGAGAGTACGTGTATATATATATATAAAAAAAAAGTTAACTTCAATATACGAAAGTAATAACAATATCCTAAAAATACCATTCTTGTTAATATAAATGATGAAAACAATATTAAGAGATGATTTCCGTTTTTATTAAAAGATGATTTGTGAGATAAGTATTTTTTTTTTTTTTTTTTCTCGAACAGATAGGCTGAAGCCCAAAAACTTTATTTATACCGGTCATCACTGCTTAAAATTGAGTAAGTGTAAGTGGGAATTACTCTATTGAAAGAAATCCGCAAAGAAGAGGCTCTTGAAGCAAGTTGGCGCAATTGTATTGCCATAGACTTCATTTTAGGGATAAACATGGACAATAATATCACATTAATAATGCAGGGGGTTGTGCATCAGTGAATCATGCAATTGTTGACATCCATAGTGAAAGGGCATTTTGAGATGCCATTGAAAATGATCAACAAACCAAATCTCTCTATTTTTCAAGATCTCGATTTGATTGCAAGAAACTCTTGAAAGATGTAACTCAGAAAAAGGTACGAACCACAAGCAGACGATTCCAGAATCCCAAAGTTTGAATTCGTAACCTTTCTTGTACGTATGTATATTCAACAAAACGAGTGGCCACAAATATTTCAGTTGGAAAGTATATACTCACAACAGAGAGGAAAGGTGGCAGTTGATCTCTAACACACATGGAGAGAAGAAGCAAGGATGACAGCAAAGACAACGTTCTACGTGTCATAGCGTAATAGGAAGACTCTCACAGAAAAACTCTCAAAGGCGGCAGTTGATCTTTACCATATAGGGAGACTAAGATAAGTACTAGAAACATTAACTAATACTTCAATTTTTAGTACATTATCAATTTCAAAGATTGAAAAAATAATGTACTTTAGGAAAAGTGAGTATATTAATAAACAAATATTAAATTAGTAAATTTATTAGACACATGTAAAGACATAAAATTTATATACATATGAGTTAAGATTTAGTGTTTTGAGATTATCATGTCTTTGAGTATCTCAAAAAAAATACTGTAATGGAAAAAAAAAGTGGTCATGGCAATCTTGTGAAAAGGGAAGGTTTTGCCCAATTTGACTATGTGTGATTCATACCCAGGCCAAAAGGGTGAATACCATGATTGCATAAAAAATCTATAGTACTTTTGGTACGAAATACTTGCACAAAGAAAAATAGAAAGTATACACTTTTGGCAAGATATACACAAGTCAAAGGACTCGCTTTTACTAAATGAATCTCAAGAACATAGATAAAATTGTCACCTTAATAAGCACTTCCAAAAGACCAAACACCTCTATAGTGCAAAAACTTTTTTATTTTCCCAATTCAGAATGGTGGAAACGTACTGAACTAGATCTTCTCTTAACCAATGGTTTGAAATCATAATGTTATGACATTTACCGGGTTAAAACCCTTTACTCCAAAATCATAATGTTTTGGATATGACATGGAGTATAGTAATAGCAGTAAAAGAAGATATCAGAAATTACCTTGAAGCAGAAATCTGTCAGCTAAATTTGGTCCTGACTTAGTTTGCAATGGAACGGCAGTTTGGACTTCCTGCTGCTCGTTGCTCAAGGGATTATCCTCATCGATTGAGACAATAGGACCTAATTGCGCAGTTGGTTGCTTCATCTGGAGAATGACACACACAATAATTACTAAAACCAAGTGTTTCAGTTAACACCGTGATCATAATTGAGAATTTATCAGACAATACCTTTGTTTCAGCCATCGATTATTATGGATTTATGAATATGACTGAATGTAAATTGAAAAGCCTTGTAAGATCTATAGTGATCATATGATCATGCATTCAACTATCATTTATAAGCAACCTACTCTGTTTAAGTCAACGTCAATGTAGATATTAATTTAAAAGTACTTTTGGTAATCAGTTATTTTCTCTATGAGAGTGCGTTAAAAAAGGAGTACTTTTTTTGTTACTATTGACTTCAACAAAAATTGTTTTCCATGGTAGCACAGTAGTTAGAGACGAAATTCGGGTCAAGTAATTGATGAAAACGAATTTCGTTCAAAACGGCTCAAAGGTCAAATCAAAATTGTTTGTTGGTCATCACTCAAAGTTAATCCAATAAATTTCGCTTCGCTCTTTTGGTTAGGATCATTTGAACTTTCTTGGAGCACGTAAACCTCGCTTTTTCTCTAAGTTTAGACAATTAAATAACAATGTATTTATATAAGAGTTAATTACGTAAATCGTCCATGTAATTTACACACAGTTACACATTTCGTCCATCACTCTTAAAAATTACACTTGTTATTTTTGTGATTGTTCATTTTGCATTGACTGGTCCTTTAACCAAACTAGAGTTTGTTTTGGTCGTTAAGTCCATAGGGACTAAACGGTCGTTAATCCTTCGTTAGTCCTTTTAAGTCTAGAATGAACCTACCCTTAATGAAAACGTTTTGTTCTTCACCAATCAGCTTCCCAATCACTTTTTTTTTACCCTTTCGGCTAAAATTTTTGCTACAATTTTATAATAACACCCAATTAAACTTATGGGTCTATAATCACGTAATCCGATTGGATCCTGACATTTTGGTATCAAAGTGACGAAAGAAGAATTGCAACCTTTCGATATTAAACCCGCCCTCCAAAACCACTTCAGAGCTACTAACAGATTGTTTTTTATAATATCCCAAAACTTTTTAATAAAACCGAAATTGAAACCATCTGGACTGAAGCTTTTTTACTTCCACATACTTTAATCGCATTCCATACCTCATCTTCCCCGAACTCCACTTCTAACTCCTCTTTTTCGACCCTACTTAACATTGTAAACTCGTTGTTTTCCATAGTTGGGCGTGTGTGAGATGGTTCTCTATCAATATCTTTGTAGTATTCAAACACATTCTCTTTGATTTTAGCCGGTTCTTCACACCATTTCCCGTTCACCATCAACCCATTCAATCTAGATTTTCTGTAATTTCTTTAAACATAATCGTGAAAAAACTTTGAGTTTTCATCACCTTCCATTTTCTCACAATCACGTTTATCTTTGTCAATCCATTTTCTTCTTTCCTCTTTCCATCTTGTCATTTCATCTTCGTCTAAATCTCTCACTTCTGCCACTTTTTCCCACTTTGTAGCTTCATTTTTATAATCTTCAGTGTTACTGTTGTTATTCTTATATTTATCTCTACTCTAATTCCTAAGCCCTTCTTTTACATTTTTGAGCTTATCTCTAAACTTTGAATCTTGATTTATGTAACACCCCCAATTCAATGATGCAGCGGAATTCAAACTGGGTATTACTCGACGGCACAATAGTCACAATAATAGAAAATGAACTCTAATTTAGTCGTTTTAAAAGATTTATCATTCAAATTATATAAATATCAGAGATTACAAAATGAGGTCCCAGATGGTTCCATGTTTACAATTTACATTAAACGAGTTTTTGAATGATAATAAAATTTATAGCCCTCTTGAATATCCGTGCTCCTCCGTGCCAGCCTCGTTCATTATGGACCTGAAATACATGCTTAAAACAGTCAACACAAAGGTTGAGTGGAATTCGTAGAGTTTGTAGTTAAATCGTTGAACACAATAATCGTAGTGTGAGCTATAGACTCACACTCATAGCTAGAAAACAAAACCGTTATTATTGCACTAAGCTCATGCAACCAAAGCATTAACATCGAACCAAAAATTGGCATTATAGAAGCCCTACCAAGGTAATATTGCCATTATACCTCTAATTATCAAATATAATGCATTTGTTTGAACTCGTAGTTGTTCAACACAAATGGGATTCGTCAATCCCAATAGATCTATTCACAATATTCGCGCTCACTATAGCTAGTGACTAATGGTTCAGGATATAGGGACTTCGAACATGGCAATCGTTACTTAGTGACAATAAAACATAGTCGGGTAAGCATACAGTAGAAAGCATTGTGTTCGAGTAGAAAAATAATAACATGTATCCCCCCATGGGTTTGTAAAATAGTTAAACAATAGAAAGTGGGGCTACGAACTCACCTTAAGTTATGTAGTAAGTAGTGAAAATGATGGTCGAATCGCGAAGGTTTCTACGAGCAACCTATAATAGAATGTTGCGACTTAGGATTGGAGTAATATCAAAGAATATGATGAATTGCCTATATATGTCTTGCATTTA
Source organism: Artemisia argyi (assembly GCA_030686995.1). Classification (NCBI taxonomy): domain Eukaryota; kingdom Viridiplantae; phylum Streptophyta; class Magnoliopsida; order Asterales; family Asteraceae; genus Artemisia; species Artemisia argyi. The sequence continues at coordinate 7,929,099 of CM060696.1, forward strand.
GTCCATGATGTAGTACTTAGTATAGTGTAAGTCTTTGAATAAAAATAGTTTATGAAACATGTATAGTTTGTATATAGCTTACTATCGTTCGGGCCGACATAATTCAGAGGTCATGTAGTAAACGTTCGAGGAGCTAGGACACTTTAATTCATAAATCCACAACTCATCTTGACGGTTTACTTTAATGAACCCCTCACATGAGGCTCCCTACTATTGTAGTATTTGATAAAATATATATAAGTTTTTGATCCGAAAAGTTACATGTCCAAATAATTGAATAAACTTAGGAAAGTTTACTTTTGGATGAAGATTGTTATTATAATGAGTTTCTTGAGTCTAGTATGAATATTACTTGTAAAGTTTCATGGTTGTTTTGATGGAGTAGATCCAAATTGGATGTTTATGTTGCCATTAACTCTTTAGTTTATGTTTTCGACTTAGAAAGCCATAAGGTCTTTAGCCGTGGCTTTGCCGTGACTTTGGTCATTGTTACCATTGTCTTGAGACTCAACCTTGGCCTTAGCTATGGTTGTGGTCTTGGCTTTAGGTCATTAGACCTCTTGGTTATAACAAACCATAACCATTATATGGTCATTTGGTCTTAAAAAAGGGCTGTAAAGAGTCTGAAGAAAAATATCACTCGTAAAGCGTTTTCAGGGCTCGAGCTTCCTTGCTCCTGAACGAAAACGTCATTCCGGACAACTTTCGTGTTTTAACTTTTTGATGAAACGGACCAGAAGGGCCACTTTCAAAATGGTCAGATTGTTAACAGGTTGTTTTAGGCAGTTTTGGCGTTTTGGTTTCGCTAACTTCTTTTGACCATAACTTTTGACTCGGGTACAAATCAAACGGGCTCTTAGTCTCGAATTGAAGTCCTCTTTTATTAATATGAAATACAACTCTAACAAGAGGATGTTAAAAACACATAAATTAAAAAAAATATATCTACACAATAATGTGTTATGTAAATTTGTGTAATATGAAATACAACTCTAACAAGAGGATGTTAAAAGCACATAAATTATATATATATCTATCTATATATATATATATATATATATATATATATATATATATATATATATATATATATATATATATACTAGACAATTCTTTTAAGCCGTGCTAAGCACGGCCCATGAGAGGTTATATTAACGATTTTAAGACTAATAAGTGTCAGTTTTCTAAAGATATAGCAAGTAAAAAAGTTTACCTAATTATTTTAGAGTAGCGTAACAAAACATAAAAAGATATTTGATTATTTTTTCATTGAGACTCCCACTTAACTTCACAATTAAAGTTGTACAACTTTCTTTAAAGTTATACAACTTTCTTGAAAACTGTCCGCTACTCTAAATTACTATCAGTAACCACCTTAAGTTTTACGGTTTAATTGTTTATACAGAAAAAAATTGGCTACGAGATGTATAAAGCCAAGTACTATATTTACACTTCTTTTAAGTGATAGCAACATATAATAAATGTTAGAATACATTTTGATAAACGATATATCTATTTTATTTATAGTATATGTGGAGACAAATAGCCTTTTCGTCATGTTTGTAGTCTTAGTTGGACATATTGAAATAAGTTGTATTTTATGTTCAGTTAACTCTAAACAAGGTTAAAGTGTTAAAAATACTCATGACGCTACTCTTATTTATTTCTTAGGAAATGCTTCATCTTTTATATGACACATTTCATTTTAAGTTTTTAACTTTGCTTATCATCGCTAAGGTTTTAGCATAGTTGAAAACAAAACTTTATTTACTATAAACATATTAATGGGGGAAAGGTCAACACCTCCTTGCCGAGCTACGTACCAAAGATCAATCACTCCTCACTGTTACAAGTTACCACCAATTCACCAAACATTCACATGTCTTGTCACTTCATAAATAAGAACACATTATTTATTTATTTTCCATTTTTTTAGCGTATAATGTCAATAGCTTCCAAATTAAGTACAGTAATAACATAACATGTACGCATTTCTAAGATCATTGAGTAATAACATAACATGTACGCATTTCTAAGATCATTGATAACACCTCCTTGCCGAGCTACGTACCAAAGATCAATCACTCCTCACTGTTACAAGTTACCACCAATTCACCAAACATTCACATGTCTTGTCACTTCATAAATAAGAACACATTATTTATTTATTTTCCATTTTTTTAGCGTATAATGTCAATAGCTTCCAAATTAAGTACAGTAATAACATAACATGTACGCATTTCTAAGATCATTGATAACACCTCCTTGCCAAGCTACGTACCAAAGATCAATCACTCCTCACTGTTACAAGTTACCACCAATTCACCAAACATTCACATGTCTTGTCACTTCATAAATAAGAACACATTATTTATTTATTTTCCATTTTTTTAGCGTATAATGTCAATAGCTTCCAAATTAAGTACAATAATAACATAACATGTACGCATTTCTAAGATCATTGATAAACATAACATAGATATTTAGCTTTCGTATTGTTTAACGTAACGTATTCGTTAACTAATTTCAATACAAATCACAAATATAATTCTCTAAAGAAAGTTCTTTAAAGCAAAAATATGAAGCTTAAAACTAATATGAACCATGTCCATACTTAGTAGCTTCAAATCATCATGGGAAACAAAAGATAAATGCTAAAGATTATATTGTTCGTAAAGATCAAAGACTTTAACACAAAAATGCAACATAAAACTGCGTAACACCGACAACTCCAAGGAGGAGACCCAATCACCCAATCTGGAAAAAAATAGAAAAAAGGATACACCAAAAAGAGTATGCTACATTAGAACTAACCCACACCTTGATAGTGTTCAAGTTCGAAGGATTAGAGATCAAGTATTACAATTCAGCGTAGCCTTATAGCACCTGTTCGAGATCCATAATATCACTACAAAAAATAGCGCTACTCTCCACACTTATTTTGCCACGGTATAGTCAACCGTGGAGTTTTTTTATATAAAATCATAATTTTGCTACATTTATAGGTGTTACAAATCTTTTAAAAAATCTCCACCTATATAAGTGTGGACAATAACAATAACGCTACATTTATAATTGAAGTAAAATAAATTCTTAAAAGGCCACACTTATAAGTGTGAGAAAACACTTAAAAAATGCTACACTTATAAACGTAAAAATAACTGCATAGAAAAGCCACATTTATAATTGCGGAAACAAAAGCTACACTTGTAAAAAAGCCGGTCTATCATTCCCTTATTTACTATTCTATCCATTACACTTTATCCCTTATATAAAAAAGCTACACAATCATAAAATCAGTCTTATCCGTTAATCAAATACTGTTACACATCATAAAATCAAACCCTAACTTTTAATCAAACCCTAACTTTTAATCACAATGTAATCACTCATCTGTCATAATCGTTGCCGTAATCACTAGGTCCGTTAATCGTTGCCGTAATCACTACGTCCGTTAATCGTTGCCGTAATCGCCATGGTTTCGTAATCGCCGCCGTGGATCTGTAATCGCCGCCGTGGATATGTAATCGCCACCGTACATCATCAGGTCAATCGTTTATTAATCGTTTATTATTATGTGTTTTGTTATGGTTAAGTAGTTTAGAGATATAACTATTCGGTTCGGATTGCGTTGGTAGAGTTTTATTAATTGATTATAATGTTTGCGTTGAACTGAAGGTGTTATTTTCTGTTGAGTAGTTACTTATAGTTTTTGATTATAATGTGTTCGATGAAATGCCTCTCAAAGAACTAGATACCAAAAGCCTTGCTTCATATCTGTTGGGAAATGGACTATACACGCACTTTTTAGCTTTGGTTAAAGGCATATTGTTAAACATTTTTTTGGCGAAATAAATTGAGCTCCTAGTTTGAAGCCCTTAGACCTAGTTTCGGGCCGAAAGTTAAAACTTAAAACATTAGTCAAGCTTTAAAGTAAATATTGAGCTCCTAGTTTAGTTCCTATCTGAATTTCATGTAGTTTCTTTTAAACTGATTACAAGTACTATTGTGAGTAGTAATTTCAAGTAGTTTGACACAGAGAGTAATAATATATTTGTGAAACTAGAGATTGGTGACTGTGAGTCATGATAGGTAGTATTGCCGTGGCTCATTGTTTCTGTTGAATCAGTGAAAGTCACTGGTAACATCAAGAGAAGGTTGCAAATTGTAAATACTTCGTTTCTAGAATTTAAATGTTTGTTGCTTGTGAGTCATGATAGGTAGTATTGCCATTAGTAACAACTGGAATTTGCTTACATTGCCTTTTTGAATCTATTGTGAATTGTAAATACTTCATTTCTAGAATTTAATGCTTGTTGCTTGTGTTATGGTTATTTGAGTAGTATGATTTTGAAACACTTATTAAGCAATGGCTAGGTTCCAGCAGTGTATAATTTGTGGTAAATTTGAGCCAGTCAATATATGATGATTCTTATAGAAATAGTGAAAGTTGCGTTTGATTGTAGATGAAACTGACTTGTGAGCTTCAAACTTGATGAAAGGCAGCTTTGATCCAAGTCTTTCTGTGTGCGTATGTGATAGTATCGGCACTTTTCCATGTTTGCTCATAATTGCACTAATTTAGATGACCCTTCTTATCGCCTTATCGGATTAGATAGTTGGTGCATGCTAGAAGCCTAAAAATTTGTTTGATGTCTTTTGTTGGATTAAAAATATACTTCTACGAGGCGTCATGGACCCTGATGTACCTACACTTAGAAGTTCTATCATATGTTTCGAACACAGTGAGAAATAGCAATAACAAACCACATGAACGAGTTACTTTTTTTTTTTGTTATTATTTATTAATACCATGAGCCATGGCTTAACTTGTGATTCTGTACATCTTATAGAAGAATTAGGACTGGTGTCAATTCTTACCCTACCCGTATAAGCCTTTAGATTAGTTGTTGATCTGACAATCTACTCATCTTTAGGTTTTGGTGGTTGATACTGCTAGCCTTAACCACTGCTTTTTTCCTACTTCATTAGAGTTTAGTCGCCATTAGGGATGAAAAGTTATAGTGTGGGATTGAATTAGTGGATAGGTAACAATTTCCATAAAACTAGAATATAAATGTTAGGCTATATAGGATTGAATAAGTAGATATGTATCCCTTGATAAATGGACTTTGCAGGTCTGATGATGTTGTGTTGGATGACCACATTACATCTAAACCCTCATTGAGGTCTAAGTCTGAACCCAGGTCTACACATGACATGTCATGACATGTCTCAGCCCAGTTGTTTAATTCATAATGAAGTTTACTAGGATAAAACTGTTGAGGAATCATAGAGAGATTCATATAAAGCATATGCATCGCGACATTGCCAAACTTCTTGAGAGTGGTCAAGAAGTTACCGCTCGAATTAGGGTATACTTTTTCCTTTTTTTTTTTAATTAATTTTTCGTTAGTGTGGCTCTGTTTTGGATGTGAAAAGTACTTAGACTTGAATATGTTTGGTTAATTTTATATGCTATATAGGTGGAGCATATAATCAGGAAAGAAAAAATGATGGCAGCACAAGAGATTATTGAGCTGTTTTGTGAACTTGTGGTCGTTCGTCTTCCAATTGTCCTTCAATATGTTAGGCCTTGAATGGAAACATAATTCTCTACAGAGATGTCGTTTCACCTCACCCGAGTCTGTAGGACTGAGATCAACTTTTTGAACTTAGTGCAGAAAGGCAGAATACATTGTCTAGATGTGACATCCGTAACCTTGTCAAGGATCTGATTAAATGTGGAGGGCTCAAAGGCATCGTATGTTTTAACACATTCTTTTTATTTCATGTGATTGATACTTATCTAAAATTTGCTACTATATGTCTATATTTAGATTCAATAGTTGATTCTCATATGGATATTTGCTTTCTGGCAGAGAGTTACTTTTGGATTTCTATGTGAGCTCAGCTAAATGAAAGCCAGATCAAATCATCATTTAATTAGGCTTATTAGTACTGATGTTGGTACACTATATATGAGTCACACCTATGATCAGTCAATTCTAATGTATGATTTGTTCCCATTCATCTTTGTCCTAGGAGATCATTCTTTGTGAAAACGACTATGTTTTTTGATTATGAGTCTATTTGTTTAATTTTAGAACGACGTCATGTCAGTGAATAGTGTTAATAAGTTTGTGAATGACTGGACTCAAAGTCCTTATAGCAATAGGACGGCATGACCCTTAATTATTTATATAGATGTTCAATTTTTATGGTGTTGTATTGTATATGTCAGTGTGCTCTTATTGGTTACTATTAGACATTCTACACTTCTCTTTTCTATTTAAGTGATTATCTGATGAGTTGATTCTGTGTGTCCATAATCTGTTATGTTCTTCGACATGTAAAATTTACTCTGCAATCATTACATTCAGTGTTTTGAAACTTATGGTTGCTCTTATATCAGGTTGTGCGTTGTTTTGAGGATAATGACATTGTTCATGTGAATGGGCAAGTTGATCCCAAATCAGATATTGATGTGATCAACTTAGAGCTTGCATTCTCTGATTCACACCAGGTATACTAACACAAATCTCTTTATTACATTTTGCACCAAGTAGTTATAATATTTTATAGTTATAATAAGATGAACTGATGGAACTGAACTGACTATCGTACAAGAAATGCAGATTGATAAAAGGATAGAGAAACTCAAAAAGAGCAAAGCGAGTAATTCACAAGTCAAAGCTAAGGTGAAAATTGTTTTATAGCCCTCAACAGCTATCGATTATTATTCTTCCCGGTACATTGTTTGATATTTTGTGATTATTTTGATGAATTTTCAGGAGGCAGAAAAGTCGGCCCTTGAGAAAATACTGCAAGCACTAATGGATGGAAAACCAGCAAGATCAGTGGCTAACAGATTTTGAAAATGAGTCTATACAGCATCTCTGTCTACGTACAATGAAGCCTGTGATTTATGTGGCAAATGTTGCGGAATCTGATTTAGCTACTCCTGAAAGTAATTCTCATGTCAAAAACGTCATGGAACCCGCTTCTCAGTTACAGTCAGGTGTTGTAACTGTCTCTGCACAAGTATTTCATATAGCCAAATTAAAAATTTATTAAAAATTCATCATAACTTTTGAAGTTTTTTGAGATGTAAACTTCATTATGATCCTGCCCCATTTTCTTTCATTTATAATGGAGCAGTTGATTTCATTAGATAGATCCAATTCCAGTCTTGAAAAGTGTTTTCTAGATGCATTAAGTAGTTTTCTAATTGCAGGTGGAGTCAGAGCTAACCGAACTCCCAACAGAAGGAAGAGCAGAATTTTTGACGTCTCTTGGCGTAGATGAGAGTGGGCTTGGAAATCTTATTAGGGCGACATATAACCTTCTTGGCTTACGTACATACTTCACTTCTGGAGAAAAGGTGAGGAAAACTAAAACTTTTTTCTTAGCGAGTGATTTAGCCATTGATGTGAATTTAGCCATGTTTATTACCTGTTTCATTGATATTTTGTTGTACGGTAAAAGATTGGTGTTATAGTAACATGTCACGTAAAGTAGCTAATTTCATCACCATTTGATATGTCAGGAATGACCGCACCCCAAGCTGCCGGCGTTATCCATTCTGACTTTGAGAAAGGTTTCATTCGAGCAGAAACAGTGAGAATCACCAGGCAGTCGTCGTCTCAAGGGTAGAAAGCGCGAAGATTGTTGATGTCAAAGGGTAGAAAAAGCGTAGAAAACCGAAAGTGTGTATGCAGACATGCTAAATGTTTGATGTTAATTGGTTTTTACTTGTACATTACTGGAAAACATTGAAATATATTGTTCTTTGGTTCAGTTTTGGTCTATTTTCTATTTTGCATCAGGTTTTCTAATATACATATTTGTATGTAATTTCTTTTTATTTTTTTTCTTCTTCCAGAAAAAATGTCCACACTTTTAGGTGTGAATATTTAACAATGTTGCCACACTTTTGATTGTAAGCATCTTTATGCAATTTTGCCACACTTTTAAGTGTGGACTTACAAAGAGTGTTTGCCACACTTTTAAGTGTGGACATTGAAAGAGTATCTTCACACTTATATGTGTAGCAAAATTTGTCACACCCATTATTACCACACTTGGTCAAGTGTGGAATTTATAATTTGACACACTTTTAACCGTGGCCAATTGGCCTTTAAAGTGTGGAAAATTTAACTAGTGTTTTTGTAGTGTATAGAGTTAGATTTTACACGTAAAGCATTCCTGCAAAAGGGGAAAAAAGTAGTTTCTTAGTTACATACACATATCAACTCATATCTCAATAACTATTGGCACTAAGAACATTTCAAAGGTTCCAAAACAGAAACACAGGTTGTTGCTCAAAAAGATGATGCAAAATAAATTGAATATAAAATCAAAACACTAACTGAGTAGCTTTATAAAAACAAAATAGTATACACGATGAGAAGAGTTTCCACACTACCAAAAAGTGGGAAAAAAAAAATAAAAAAAAAAAAAAAAAAAAAAAAAAAAAAAAAACCTGGGTAGAGCCATCTCTTCCGCTCCATCGTTATATATTTGACGTTTGGATTAGAAAGCATGCATAATTTGCAAAGACAAAGAAATGGATTAGCAAGTGCTGAAATTTCATCATAAGAAACATATAGAAGAAAATCTTTGGCAAATACAGTACCTTGATGGTGAGAGAAAGAAACAGCCGGTAGCTTGATATCACACTTTTCATCTACATCTACATCTACATATAATATATCATTATCTATAATTGAAAAAAGTCAAGGAAATAAAGGATAAAGCATGGGTGACGTCCTTTTTATTGAGAAAGTATACACTATTTGTCAAATAAAAAATGATACAAAGGGCTCTCATCACAAGTCAAGAGGGCTCAATAGTTGCACACTATTATGTGCTGATGTGTAAAATTTTGAAGCGTCTCCATCGTTATATATTTGACGTTTGGATTAGAAAGCATGCATAATTTGCAAAGACAAAGAAATGGATTAGCAAGTGCTGAAATTTCATCATAAGAAACATATAGAAGAAAATCTTTGGCAAATACAGTACCTTGATGGTGAGAGAAAGAAACAGCCGGTAGCTTGATATCACACTTTTCATCTACATCTACATCTACATATAATATATCATTATCTATAATTGAAAAAAGTCAAGGAAATAAAGGATAAAGCATGGGTGACGTCCTTTTTATTGAGAAAGTATACACTATTTGTCAAATAAAAAATGATACAAAGGGCTCTCATCACAAGTCAAGAGGGCTCAATAGTTGCACACTATTATGTGCTGATGTGTAAAATTTTGAAGCGTCTACAGCAAAACAAAGGGTTTCTTTTATAATATATATATATATATATATATATATATATATATATATATATATATATATATATATATATATATAATAATGTGTTATGTAAATTTGTGAATGCATTCACAAGTTTGAAAATGCCACCACTTATATGATAAATCATTCAGTAAAAAAATTCATTTGACTTTTTTAATGGTTCTAGTAGTTCTCCTCTAATAACCTACACACGTGTAGAGCTGATCATGGTCCTAAAATTGAATTGGATTCATTGAAAATCGATTTAGCCCAAAACACCGACCGAGGACTGGACTGAAATGTTTGGTCTAGGTCCGGGTCGATCCGAGGTCTGGTTCATCTGTTCGGTCTGATCCAACAAAACATAATGATTGGTTTTCCTTAAGAACGAACCGGACGGTTTCAGAACGATAATTGAATATCAGAAAAATAGTGGACTGAAGATCGGATCGAAATACATTCAGTCTGGTCTGATCAATCTAATTCGATCCGGTTTTTCGGTTCAATCTGATTCCCGATTCGTTTAGCTCAGCCCTACACACGTGTTTACATTATTTAAGGGAGTTGCTATAGGCACATCCCCTATCAGACACAATACAAACCGATATGCAAACATTACAGCACCGTCATGCTGTAACACCCCCAAATATTTGATACAGCGGAAGACTCAACAAGCTTTTAGGGTGCTACGGGGATTGGTATCCATTCAAAGTCATGAAAGAATGAGATACAGTAAACATAAGAAAAACACAACCAAAACGGGTTTTTAAAGTTTACATTTATCCCAAGAATTATCCAAAGTAAGGCCTAATAGAAATAAACATAGGTCCACAATAATTTATCAGAGTTTTAGAAAAATAGATCCATAACCGGTGCCATTGCCAAGCCTCCAATCCAAGCATCCAAAGGGCATCACTTAATTACCTGAGAAAACGTGCTAAAAGTCAGCTTTCGCTGGTGAGATCATAGGTTTAAATTCATAATTCAATATAGTGGACATATACGCAAAACGCTTGCTAGCTAGACTAGGCCTCAATCATCCAACCAAAATAATTCAACCAAATCAAATCAACCCTATAGGTGCACGCTATAGCTCAAATCTATCCAATCAATAGCTTACCTAGCTCAAGTCTAGGCCTCGCTCTATAATCAATCCAATAGCTTACCTAGTTCGGGACTAGGCATCGCTCAACAACCAAATCAATAGCTTACCTAGTTCGGGACTAGGCCTCGCTTAATCCTACCTAGTTCTATAAGCATAGCAAGTTTTAAAATAAATAAAGCGATAATAGTCCACATAAAACATTTGCACGTTTCTCACCCCAAGTATTGAAAAAAAAGTTCAAGAGTAAAAGTGGGGCTATGACTCACCTCAAGTCCAGCAAATCCTCAAAAGAAATCGATAGAAGAAAGACGTAAGAAAACTCAAGCAACTCACGTAATGGCAACTACAAACTCGGCACTTCCTAACAATATCAAGCTCGTTCAGAAATCATTTCCTCAAAACTTCAAATATTCTCATTCTCGAACGTATTCCATTTTTACTTTCCAAAAATATTCATTTCTCGAATTATCTTCATATTAATTTGAAATTAGACGTTTGGTATCCATATGGGTGAAGGGTCGACACAACTCAAACCAAGAAGTCACAGCGAAAAGAAATAATAAACCATCTATAGGTCTAATATTAGCCCAATATATTATTTAAATAAATCATCGAAGCTTATCAAATCCGTCGACTTGGTAATCCCCCATATTTATTTACGTAATATATCGTTCCAAAATTATACCCAACCTAAAGCACATAGCACAAAGAATTCTATTTGGTATATATCGTAGTCCAATAAATTCCCTATATATACCGTCAAATCGGCCAAATTCCACGAGATATATAGTAATTTATTATCCTAAAACACGTACCACATCCTATGGGCGTCGTGGGATACGATGCCCATTAATATACTCATTTTATATCACCAAATAACTCGATCTAATCCGTCAATTAAATAAGTTACTTGTTATATAAAATGTCTATATTAATCGTCATATATCCGCGACAACACAAAAGTCACATAATAAAGCTCACTTGAACTTTAAGTAACCACAATTCATATAACTCGATAAGTTTTTCCCAAATTTATAAAAGTCGTCATGTTTTTATTTATTACTTACCCGATATATTAGTTCTCGACAACATTTATAGTTATTATCTATAATAATACTTCGACATTTATTTCACTATTTGCATAGTAAAATAATTATCGTTATATTATTATAACGTATACTCGTGATCGTTTTATTATTAATATACGCATTATATATATATATATATATATATATATATATATATATATATATATATATATATATATATATATATATATATATATATATATATATATATATATATATATATATATATACATACGTTTATCACGTCTATATACGTATATAAACGATTATATTATCAATAATATTATTACGAGTATTGTTTTTAATGTTTGATTTTAAATATTTATCGAGTCATAAGAATTTGGTCACATGTCCGAGTCATCACTCTCGGCTCATAGTCCAAGTCCAAAATAATAACCAAGTCAAAATAAATAAATCAACTCCGTCCAAATCAATCCCATATCCACGTGCTACAACATTAGGGTCCGACTACGGCACCCGACTAACCTATCTCCGTCATCTAATTGACCGTCTCACAATCGGTCCCCAAATCCACACTCGTCAACACATCTCCAACATATCTCATAAATCCAAACATACCACTTCAAGCTCAAATAAGTAATCCATGGTCAAATAATAACAACCACGACAACAACAATAATCCGACAAGTATAAATGACAACCGAATACATAATCACTTACGGGTTGATTTACCAAGTCAACCCGGGTCAATATCACACTCGAAACAAGGAACGTGAGTCCCACCCGAGACCACTAGGTCTCGGCTTGCTCTAGTTCGAGCCAAACAGACCCAAACGACCCCTTTGGGGTGTCGGCCAAAGGTCCAAACAACCACAAGGGTCAACCAAAAGTAACCAAGAATTAACCAAACATCACAAATAATATCCAAACATCCCAAATCGAGCACCAAGATCAAGAATCATCACATATCAACAACCAAATCCGAAAATGGTACAAACCGAGTGTACATGCTCTCGGGTACACTTCGACCCAACAAGAAAAACAACAACCCGGATACCAAACTCGATTTAGATCACGTTTTATTCAAAACCCATTTGAGTTCTCTTGTTTTTGACCATAAACTCGAATGGAAATCAAAAAGTCGTGACCCAAGGTCACGATTCTCACCAAAATACGAGTTGAAACTCGTCTTACCTTCAAACTCCAAGACTAAAATGACAATTTCTTTGAAAATAAGAAAGGTAGTGAGGGATTTGTGGTGATTTCGAGGTGTTAAAGTGGGTGTTAGAGAGCGTATAGTATACCAAAAGATAGATCGGGACGAGGGGGTTAAAATGGTGGTGTCACTTTGTATGTGGGAGTGGCGGTGTGATGGTGGTGGCTGCCGGAATAGATGGCGGCTAGGGTTGGTGGGGGTTGTGTTGATATGTTAAAGAGAGAGAGATGAGAGGTGAGGGTGAAGGTGTTGGTGTGTTGTGTGCTAGTCGACCCACACAAGGACGATTTTGTATTTAATCTTATTATAAAAAAGACTTTTTATTAATAGTAATAATAATATTGAGGGGTAAGGTGGGTTAAGTAGCCCGGTGTAAATAAACGGACTAAACCCGAAACCTTAAATAACAAATCAACTTCCTCGAACTGAAAACGTTCCAAAATAATCAAAACCTCGCGATACGTTCCAAAAATATATAAATATCCGAACCGGTATTAAAATAATTAAAATTGTTAGGTTATCCTAGTGCCGGAGTCAATGTAGTGCCAAAATAATGATCTCAAAAATAAATCATCACGAATAAATCGAACCATAAATAAATAATCAAATCCCATAAATAACGTACGATCAACACATTCCAACGTTCATAAAATAACTCGTCACGATAAACTTTTCAAATGTTCCAAAATTATAATTTTTAAAGTAATGCGGGTTTTCAAAATGACTCCCTAATTTGCCAGTTATCACACATGCACACAGTACAACCTGATTAGACTAATGCTAATGGCAACACCATTTTCATAAAAGCAACCCCGCCATGTCAGCGCCACCTCAGCTTTCTCTCTTCACAACTCCACCCCAACCATAACAAGCTAGTGGTGACCACAAAAGCGACCCCGAAAACTACAACCAAAAACATACTTGATGAGTGTGTAAATACTCATCATTTTTACCAATTCTGAACTGCCAAAACATCCAAAAACACTCAATAATGAATCAAAATAGTGAAAATATCCCAGGAAAGTGTTTTACATGTTTTAAATGCAAAAATACCAAAAACAGATGAAAAACGCACAAAGTTTGCACAATTGGCAGTTTCAGTCCCTCAGGTTTCAAATATTGACAAAACTAGTCCCTGGAAGTTTAAAACGAAAGAAAAGTCAACCCAAGGCATGAAAAAGTCAAAAGTTATAAAAAATGATCCTTGGGTAAAAAGTTTGAGAAAATTACACATTTGGTCCCTCAAAATCCAAAATTGGCAAAACAGGTCCCTGGAGTTTTGGAAATTGACAGATTTGGTCCCTGGGAAATATTTTTGAAATGAAAAGTCAACAAAAGTCTTTGAAAAATAAAAAGTTGACAAGAATGGTCCTTGGTGATAAATTTGGTGAAATTACATAATCAGTCCCTGAAGTTTGGTAAATTGGCAAAAATAGTCCCCGGGTATTTTAAAAGTGAAAAATATCAAACTTACCCTTGTACTATTCATGAATGATAAAAATGGCCCTTATGACAAACTTTGGAAATTTACACAACCTACCCTAAATTTTACCCAAATTACATCCTTGGTCCTTGTAATTTCCTAAAGTTACTAAAACCAAATTACCCATTAAAATCCAAGTCTGATCCAGTACTAAACCTAAGCCCACACCAAGCCCAATTATAAACAAACTCGCCCAGTCCACCCCTGGTGTTGACCCGGTCAAACCACCAAAAACAAAACCACCCCCACCTTTCTCCTTCCCTCCCCCACAACTCAACTTGCAGGTCACCTCCAGCCACCACTCCTCTCCCACGTGTTCCACCGCCCAAAACCCACACCCCTATACCTACCCTCACATCACATTAAATGCACCACCCTCAATTGTCACTGTCTCAGAACCAATTTGCAAAAAAAAGTTTTCCCGCCAAATTACGTGGCACCAAATTAGAAGGTTTCAGGCATCAACTTGTGATGGGATATGCTCAGAGAGACTCAAGGAACCCTAATTGGGAGCTATAAATAGGTGAAGAAGCACAAGGATGGAGGAGTTAGTTAATTTTATTTTTAGTATGTCGTGTAATTGTAATTTTTAATTTTAAGGTACACCCAAGCTCTTAAGCAGTGGTAACCTCCTTTTTTTTATTGTATTGTACTTCATTTCAGTTATAAATTTCAAGCTTCTCTTATTATTACATCGTATGCAATTTTAATTCTATTTCAATATCTTGTATTGCATCAATTGTTGTTTTAGTAGTTTGTATTGGACTCCTAGGTACATATAAGCTCCTAAGTAGCTTATTGAAGCTATTAGTAATAACTTAAAACAGTTTAGAAATAAAAAATTCAAAATACAAAAAAAAAGTCAACTAAAGTCAAAATCAAGTGTTCTTGGAATTCACAGCTGGAGCAAGGTGTAAAATGGAAGGCCTTGGGTTAGAATCCCATGGGGGATGTTAGGAAAGGTTCTTGGTTCTTGTTCTTAAGTTCTCAGTTGGAAATTAATTTGTAAGCTCAATCCTTCATTTTTGGCATCTCACTATTATACTATTGCTATCTGTTTTAACTTGTTCTTGTGTATTCATTTGGTGGTATTTAGTCATAATCTAGCATAATATAGGTAAGTTGTTTGTTAAAATTAGTTGTAGTTTAAAATCTTGATTTCATAGTGAAATTAGCATAGTTGTCATTTATATGATTCATACTGATATGGCTGATGTTTTGTGCTTCTATGGTCTTATAAAATAGTATTGTAAGCTTTTAAATCAGTATTGGGATCTAAATCATCAACTTGTAGTGAAAATCACAAAAATCTGTTAGTATAAGGGGTGTTTGGATCAGCTTTGTTCCCTGAGTTTTAGTTAGTTTTATGCATTCAAATTACTTGGTACAACTCACATTAGGTTCCTGTAGGATGAAAAAGTCATAAGACTTTAGGTTATTTAGTTGAAAAGTCAAAATTACTCATAACCTCCATTTGTAACCAACTGTTGAACAGTTGGGGTCCAAGATCACTCACATCCTCTCATGAGTTGTAGTCTTAACTTAATTCAGCCTCTAGGTATCATATTACAGCTTATTCAATCAATTAGAATCATTAGAAATCCAAAAAAGTCAAAAACACAAGTTTTCATTTGAAAGTCAAAGTTCTTCATTTCAGGTTTTTGCAAAATTTCAAGGAATTAATTTGATTTTTGTAATTGGTTTCTAGGATTGTGACTTGTTTCTACTTGTTACCCACCAGCTCATCTTTATAGTCTCACAATTTTCATATTTTTAGAAATTTTCTTGTGGACCCCACAGCCCTCAAAAGAGGACTGCAGGGCAACAAGCTACCCTGTGCAGCAGACCATCCACCCAACACCACCACTTTGGTGGTGTTTTGTGACCACCTCAATGGACCCCAGACCCCATAGATAGGTTTTTCCAACCCCCCTCCTACCAGAGTCTCACCTTTGACCATTGGTTTGACCTTAGGACAAGTGGACCCCACCTGCAATTGCTCATCAAGTTTGTCCCATTTCTGAGCCATAAGTGCAAAGTGATAAGTGCTTATTTGCTTGTGTTTAGCTTATTTGAGCTTATTTCTTGTTATTTTCTGTTTGTTTAAGCTTGTTGAACTAATTGGCATCTGATTTCACCATTGTGGACCCCACCCAAGGCCATTTGACCCAGATTGACCAAAGAGTCAACCAAAGTCAACTGTTTAAGACAAGGGGGTGTCACAGCTTATTTATAAGCTAATTTTAAAAAGTGTTTTCATTAAATTTTGTCATTTTAAGGTGTTTAGTAGTTCTGTAAAAGAAAAAATCAAAAAAATCCAAGTTAAATTAAGTGATAGTTTCTATTTAATTCAAGTTAATTTTAATTTTCATTTTTATATTTTAATTAAGTCACTAGTGTTTTTATATTTTTATTAAATACCTTATATAGTAAAGTAATTTTAATAAATTTTTCAGATTTTTATTTTGTCATTTAGTATTTATTAGATTTAATTTTAATTTTCTTTATTATTAATTAATATCAAATATTAAATAGCTTAATTAGTTTTTATAAAGTTAAATCTAGTTTTTATAATTTTCCTAGTTCTAATATAGTATAATAAGTTTTTAGAAATTAAATTTTGAGATTCTACTGTTCATTTTCTATTTTTCTTATTTTATTTGTTTAAAATAGACTTTAGTTAATTAAAAGGTAAATAATTAGTTGTTTAATCTTTAAACATAATTTTTAGAGTTTTTATAATTTTGTAGGATTCCAGTGATGGTTAAGTAATTTTATAAATTTTATCTTAATTTTCCAAGTTAATTTAGTATTAATATAAATTAAAAGTAGTTTAATTAGTTTAATTAAGTTAAATAGTTTTTAATTAATTACAAAACCACAAAAAGACAAAAATATTATTTTTAATTTTTTATACTTTCTTCAAGTTCTAATTTAGGTTTAGAAAATATTTTTATAAATTTTTAGTTTAATTTAAATCAATTGTCATTTTTAGTTTAATTAAATTAGACTTTAATTTAGATTTTAAATAGTTTAATTAATTAAATAATAGTTTAATATTATTTTAATCACTTTTATAATTTCTTTTTCATTTTTAATTTTAAGTTTTGAAAAGTGTCAAAAGCACCCCCTGTAGTTTGATAAATTCCAAAAACCCACTTTTCCAGTCCGATACGTGATCTTAATTGAGAATTTGTGCATATATCTGATATCTAATTACTGTGAATATTATATCTGTTTGCCAATACCAAAATAACAGTAGCAATATCATTCCCACATCATCTGGCTACTGTCCTCAGTGCCACTTTCTCATAAACGATTTCCAAAGCACCATTTCAATCTCGCTGGGACTTTTACGACCCGGGGAAACACTATACTATCACCGGAGTATTGATTCTAGACTATCTTTGACTTCTTGACCTTGGTCAATAATAATTAGACGGTTTAGGCTCAATCAAAATTTGGCGCCGCTGCCGGGGAGGTTGTTGCGTGTTTTTAAAATCGTTTTAAGTTTAGTGGTTTTCAAAACCCTCCCTGTAAAAAGTTTTGTAAAAACAAAATCATATCAAAAACGTTCATTAACACTTTTCCTAAAGTGTTAAAAACACCAAAAAAAATCAAAAACAACAAAACAAACTGTGAAGTTGAATTACTTCGTTTTCTTTAAGATTACAACCTGAAACAGTTGGTTTAAGGTAAGTTCTGACATTAAATTGCGAACTGAAGAGGAAACCTATTTACTTCCTCCCGCCAGCCTGCGAGTAATCTTAAAAGAACGATTTCGGTTAACGAATCAGTTCCAAAAATAATTTCCAAGTTTTCTGCACACACACCCGTAAGCCTAAAGCAGATTTTTCAAAAATAATAAATACATAAAATCTTACCACCGCAAACCAAGGCTGAACACCTACCAACTGGGGGTGTGAACATAATAAGTTCCCAAACTTAAGATTTAAAACTTGCCTTTGTATCCCTGTGAGTAGTGTACCTTTTTCAAAGAAGCTACTCACTTGTGATTATTGGTTTAAGTTCACTGTGGATTTGCCTCGAATTTGTGTTGAAAAATTGTTTTTAGTGCATGCGCACTCGGTCTCAAGCAAAGAATAAAAAACAGAAAGACGTACCCGAGTTACGTTCTAACACAGAACCCGAAATGGCCGCTGGCCTACCACCACCATTACCACCCCCTGACCCTAATAGGGATGAGCCAGCTCCTGATCTCCGAACTATGGAGGAGCTGTGCCAACCTACCATGCAAGGGCGGGGTGGGCCTATTGCACCACTCACTATTGGGGCTGCGGACTTTGGCCTCAAACATCACATGATCCAACAAGTCCAGAATTCGTGTCAATTTCACGGATTACCGGGTGACGATGCCAACAAGCATCTTGACAAATATCTCACGGTCACCCAAAGCATGAAACAGCATGGTGTCACCGATGATGCCCTTCGGTTGTACCTCTTCCCCTATTCTCTCGCTCATCATGCCACTGCATGGTTTGACCGACTTCCAAAGAATTCTATTCGAACCTTTGATGAAATGGTAACCAAGTTTCTAGCAAAATATTTTCCACCATCCATGGTTACCAAGTTACGTAATGATATCAGCAACTTCCGGCAACTTCCCGATGAGTCTCTTTTTGAGGCTTGGGAGCGTTATAAGCTAGCCATTGATCGGTGCCCTAACCACAATATGTTACAAGTTACCATAATAGATACCTTCTATAATGGTCTGACATTGAGGCACCGAGACATTCTCAATGCTGCTGCTGGTGGGACCTTTATGAAAAGGCGTCCCGAGGAGTGCTATGACTTAATCGAGAACATGACTGCCCATCATAACTTTTGGGATTCCTCTGCGGAGAGGGAAGCCTCATGTCATTCCGTTACTCCCTCATCATCATCTCCTGAAATAATCGCTCTTACCAAAAAGATGGATGATATTTCTACGGCTGTGTTGAGAATGAACCAAACGATACAACATCAGGTTCAAAATCAACAAGTGAAAGCCGTGGCCCGAAGTTGTGAAACTTGTGGGGGCCCACATCTGTATTCCGAGTGTCCAGCTACTGCTGAATTTTCTCAAGAGAACGTTTATGCTGCTAACGGTTCCTATAACACGGGGGGTAACTCTTACCAACCGCAAGGGGACCGTAATCTCTTAAGCTATCGTACCAACAATTTTCTCGGACCTCCCGGTTTTAACCAAAATCAAAACCGTAACACGAATCAGAATTTTAACCAAGGTCAAAACTCAAATTTCCAAAACCCGAACCAAAATCAAGGCCAGTTTAATCAAAACAATTTTCAAAATGGCAATCAAAACCAAGGTTTTCAAGGAAATTTTCAAAGAAACCAGAATCAAGGGAATTACAATCAGGGTAATTTCAATCAAAGAAACAATTTTCAGGGTAACAACAATCAAAACCAAGGGAATTTTCAAAACAACCGTGTTCAAAATCCCCCTGTTCAAAATCAAAACGTTGTTCCACCCCCGTCTTCCTCAGATGCTGAAATTAAACAATTCATGAAAGCACAAGAGGAAACAAATCGGTTATTGATCAAGACTATCTCTGAACTTCAGAAGTCTTTAAATGATCGACCCTCGGGCCCGGGTACATTACCGAGCAACACGATCGCTAACCCGAGGGGCGATGTCAAGGCGATCACTACCCGAAGTGGGGTATCATACAATGGACCCTCGATTCCCTCTACCTCTTCTTCTCCTCCTAAGGTAGCGGAACGTGAACCTGAGGTCACTACGGACAAGGTACTTCCTACTAATAACGGAGGTACCAACAACGTCCAACCTCAAGTTGTCCCGGTCCCGGCTCGTAAGCCGAAAGTTGTATTTGATCCTCCTGTGTGTCCTGATGAAATCTCAAAGAATAACCCTAAGCCGTCAATTCCATATCCTTCATGAGTGACTGAACAAAAGAACCGCGAAAAAGCTAACCATCAGATGGAAAAATTTTATCAAATTTTCCAAGAATTACACTTTGATATTAGCTTCGCGGACGCTCTTCTTCTCATGCCTAAGTTTGCTTCAACAATCAAAAATCTGATAAGCAACAAAGAAAAACTTTGTGAGATGGCAAAAACTCCTCTTAACGAGCATTGCTCAGCAGTGCTCTTGAAAAAGCTCCCCGAAAAGCTTGGAGATCCTGGGAAATTTCTCATTCCATGTATTTTTCCTAGGATGGTTGAATGCTTTGCCTTGGCCGATCTTGGCGCAAGCATTAACCTGATGCCTTACTCAGTCTGGAAAAGGCTTTCTCTTCCTACTCTCACTCCGACCTGCATGACACTCGAGCTTGCAGACCGTACCATATCCCGTCCTCTCGGCATTGCCGAAGATATCTTTGTGAAAGTAGGAAAGTTCCACTTTCCGGCAGATTTCGTGATTGTTGATTTCGATGCTGACCCACGAGTCCCTCTCATTCTCGGGAGAGGATTCTTAAGAACGGGTCGTGCTTTGATCGATGTATTCGAAGAAGAAATCACTCTACGTGTTGGTGGCGAAGCCATCACATTCAATCTTGATCAGACCTCAAGATACTCCTCCAACTATGACGCTGAAACGGTTAACCGTATTGATATCATTGATATTGCGTCTGAGGAGTATTCTCAAGAGGTCCTTGGTTTCTCATCCAGTGGCAGTCTTTCCACTGACCCTATCATTTCCGACTCTTCCCCCTCCCTCACTCCGTTTGAGGGAGGTGACTTCCTTTTGGAAGAGCTCGAGGCTTTTCTTGCTCAAGATAGCTCAATTCCCGATGGAGTTGATGAAAACTATCTTGACCCGGAGGGGGACATTCTTCTTCTTGAAAGATTGTTAAATGACGATCCTTCACCCTCTCCGTCTCCACAAATACTTCATAAAGCGGAAGTCAAAAATGTTGAAATAACTGAAGACTTCCCCGAGGTTGAGCTCAAGGACTTGCCTCCTCATCTAGAATATGCATTTCTGGAGGGTGATAATAAATTACCCGTCATTATTGCCAAAGACTTAAAAGATGAGGAAAAGGCTGCACTCCTAAAGGTTCTTAAGTCAAACAAGCAAGCAATTGCTTGGAAACTCTCCGACATTAAGGGCATAAGCCCGAACTTTTGTACTCATAAAATCTTAATGGAGGATGACTTTAAACCAGCTGTGCAACATCAGAGAATGGTAAATCCCAAAATCCACGAAGTTATCAAACAAGAAGTTCTTAAACTTCTTGATGCGGGATTAATTTACCCTATATCTGACAGTCCTTGGGTTAGCCCAATTCATTGTGTTCCCAAAAAGGGTGGCATTACCGTTGTCACCAACGAGGATAACGAGTTGATTCCAACTTGTTTGGTCACGGGTTGGCGGGTTTGTATTGACTATCGAAAGTTGAATGAAGCCACCCGTAAAGACCATTTTCCTCTCCCTTTTATGGACCAAATGCTCGAAAGACTTGCGAGGAATGAATACTACTGCTTCCTCGATGGCTTCTCGGGTTACTTCCAAATCCCCATTGATCCCCAGGATCAAGAGAAGACTACCTTCACATGCCCCTACGGAACTTTTGCTTACAGACGTATGCCTTTCGGCTTATGTAATGCACCAGGCACGTTCCAGAGATGCATGATGTCTATTTTTTCCGACATGATCGGGAAAACTATGGAGGTATTCATGGATGACTTTTCAGTCATCGGGGATTCATTTCAGACTTGCCTCTCCCACTTGGAACAGATGCTTAAACGTTGCAAAGAAACGAATCTAAGTCTCAACTGGGAGAAGAGCCACTTTATGGTCAAGGAGGGCATTGTCCTCGGCCATAAGATTTCAAAAAATGGGATCGAGGTTGACAGAGCTAAAATCGATGTCATTGCCAAATTACCTCATCCCACCACCGTAAAAGGTGTTAGGAGCTTTTTGGGTCATGCCGGCTTCTACCGTAGGTTTATCCAAGATTTTTCTAAGATTGCCCGGCCTATGACCCATCTCCTCGAGAAGGATGCTCCTTTCATCTTCTCTCCTGAGTGCATCGAAGCTTTTGAAACATTAAAGAAAAAGCTTACCGAGGCACCGATTCTTGTTGCCCCCGATTGGGACCAACCTTTTGAGCTTATGTGCGATGCTAGTGATTTTGCCATAGGTGCGGTCTTGGGGCAACGAAAAGCAAAATACTTTCAGCCCATACACTACGCAAGCAAAACTATGACTGAGGCTCAAGGTCATTACACCACCACTGAAAAAGAACTCCTAGCTGTGGTGTATGCCTTCGAGAAATTCCGGTCATACCTAATCTTGACTAAATGCGTAGTGTACACAGATCACTCGGCTTTGAAATACCTATTTGCAAAACAAGATGCAAAGCCGAGGCTTCTTCGTTGGGTTCTCCTCCTTCAGGAATTTGATATCATTATCCGTGATAAAAAAGGAGCCGAGAACCTTGCTGCTGATCATCTCTCACGATTAGAGAACCCTCATCAAGATGTGTCCGAGAAAAAGGAAATAAATGAAACATTTCCTCTCGAGACACTCAATGCGGTTGCTTTTCGTGGTGACTCTACTACCCCGTGGTTTGCCGACTTTGCAAACTACCATGCGGGTAACTTCATAGTGAAGGGGTTAACGTCCAAACAAAAGCAAAAATTCTTCAAAGACGTTAAACATTACTTCTGGGACGACCCCTTCCTCTTCAAAATCTGTGCCGATCAAGTCATCCGGCGATGTGTATACGGACAGGAAGCCACTGATATTCTCAAGGCTTGTCATGCTGGACCCACTGGGGGCCACCATAGTCCTAACTACACCGCCAAAAAGGTGTTTGATTCCGGTTTCTATTGCCCACAATCTACAAGGATGCCCACGAGTTAGTCAAAGCCTGTGATGCTTGTCAGCGTCACGGGAATATTTCACAAAAGAACGAAATGCCGCAAAATGCTATTCAAGTTTGTGAAATCTTTGACGTCTGGGGCATTGACTTTATGGGGCCATTCCCATCTTCTCGTGGAAACAAATACATACTCGTGGCTGTTGACTACTTGTCAAAATGGGTTGAGGCTAAGGCCTTACCCACTAACGATGCCCGAGTAGTTGTGAAGTTCTTGAAATCCCTCTTTGCTCGTTTTGGAACCCCACGTGCCATCATTAGTGATCGCGGTACTCACTTTTGCAATGATCAATTTGCAAAAGTCATGCTGAAATACGGTGTTACTCATCGTCTTTCCACCGCATATCACCCCCAAACAAGTGGGCAGGTGGAGGTTTCCAACCGTGGTATTAAACGGATTCTTGAGAGGACAGTAGGTGAAAACCGTGCTTCCTGGTCGGATAAACTAGATGATGCACTCTGGGCCTTCCGTACAGCTTACAAAACACCCATCGGGTGCACTCCATACAAGCTTGTATACGGGAAAGCGTGTCATTTACCGATCGAGCTCGAGCACAAAGCCTACTGGGCCTTGAAACATGCTAACTACGACCTTCATAAAGCGGGTGATCACCGTAAGGTTCAAATCAATGAATTAAACGAACTTCGTGATCAAGCCTACGAGAACTCTTTGATCTACAAAGAAAAGACAAAGAAGATTCACGACTCTAAGATTAAGAACCGAGTTTTCAACGTCGGTGACAGAGTCCTTCTTTTCAATTCAAGATTAAAGATCTTCTCGGGGAAATTAAAAACCCGATGGACCGGACCATTCACCATTGCTAAAGTTTACCCATACGGGATTGTTGAGTTATCTCAACCCGAAGGTCCCAACTTCAAAGTGAATGGTCACAGATTGAAACATTATTTTGGAGAGGACACACCACCCATGGTTGTCCCGGATCTCCAAACTTTCCCCATGAACCAATGAATTCGGGGATCGAGTCAAGCTAATGACTCGGTGAACAAAAATTAGCAGCATATATGGGTTTTCACCCGTATTTCTGACTTCTTTCTACTTTCTACCACCCTAGTGTGGGGGAGTGGCCATCCCCCACCGTTTCAAAAGTAAATATTTTTCAAAATTCAATAAACATGTTTCGTATGTATATTATGTCATTCATCTCCCGGGCTGTCAGGGCAAATTTACTACAGTTAATCATTCACAAGTGATTAGCTAGCGTGGTAAACTTGACACAAGCCTGGGAAGTGTATGTATATTATATACTTTATTATTCATCTTCCAGGCTGTCAGGGCAGATTTATTACAGTTAATCATTCACAAGTGATTAGCTAGCGTGGTAAACCTGACACAAACCTGGAAGGTGTATGTATATTATAAACTTTATCATTCAACTCCCGGGCTGTTAAGGCAAATTTATTACAGTTAATCATTCACAAGTGATTAGCTAGCGTGGTAAACCTAACACAAGCCTGGGAGGTAGTGAACCAAAAAAAAAAAAAAAAAAAAAAAAAAAAAAAAAAAAAAAAAAGATTGTATGTACAGATAAAATAAAGTGAAAAATAGAAATTTCCACAGTTAGAATCGAATATTAGCTTTTCCATTTAGAGATTCGGCATAATAGCCGGGACTTTGAATATTGAGGACAATATTCAGTTCTAGTGTGGGGGGGGGGGGGGGGGGGGAATTCTTACGAATTTTATCACAAAACTTTCCAAGTACCCCTATTTTAGGCCAAAAATTTTTCAAAATTTTTCACTTTATTCCAAAATTTTTGTGGTTATCAATCTGCCAAAGTCGAAATGACAAAGGGATTGGCTAGTCCAGGAGCAAACGGCTCTTGGTAAAGACATCTCAAACCCGTTGATGGCTGGCAGTTTGCCAAAAATTGCATGGTTCCTCAGCTCCCCCGCATCCTCATAAGCAAATGAGTTGGCTAGCCCACAAGATTATGGCTTGTGGTAAAGGCAGTGGAAAACCCATAATTGGTATTCAGCTCACCAAGATGTTGACTTAGTCCATCAAGATGCTGGCTAGTCCAGAAGCAAACGGCTTTTGGTAAAGACAAATCAAATCTGTTGACAGCTGGTGGTTTGCTCAAAATCACACGGTTATCAGGTGTGCCACAGTTCTTACACCTGGCTACTCCAGAAGTGATGGCTTTTGGTAAAGAGTTTCAAATCCATTAAGTTTTTCTCAAAAGATTGCTAGGGACTAGCAATGTTTTAGTGTGGGGGATTGATGAGTGTGTAAATACTCATCATTTTTACCAATTCTGAACTGCCAAAACATCCAAAAACACTCAATAATGAATCAAAATAGTGAAAATATCCCAGGAAAGTGTTTTACATGTTTTAAATGCAAAAATACCAAAAACAGATGAAAAACGCACAAAGTTTGCACAATTGGCAGTTTCAGTCCCTCAGGTTTCAAATATTGACAAAACTAGTCCCTGGAAGTTTAAAACGAAAGAAAAGTCAACCCAAGGCATGAAAAAGTCAAAAGTTATAAAAAATGATCCTTGGGTAAAAAGTTTGAGAAAATTACACATTTGGTCCCTCAAAATCCAAAATTGGCAAAACAGGTCCTTGGAGTTTTGGAAATTGACAGATTTGGTCCCTGGGAAATATTTTTGAAATGAAAAGTCAACAAAAGTCTTTGAAAAATAAAAAGTTGACAAGAATGGTCCTTGGTGATAAATTTGGTGAAATTACATAATCAGTCCCTGAAGTTTGGTAAATTGGCAAAAATAGTCCCCGGGTATTTTAAAAGTGAAAAATATCAAACTTACCCTTGTACTATTCATGAATGATAAAAATGGCCCTTATGACAAACTTTGGAAATTTACACAACCTACCCTAAATTTTACCCAAATTACATCCTTGGTCCTTGTAATTTCCTAAAGTTACTAAAACCAAATTACCCATTAAAATCCAAGTCTGATCCAGTACTAAACCTAAGCCCACACCAAGCCCAATTATAAACAAACCCGCCCAGTCCACCCCTGGTGTTGACCCGGTCAAACCACCAAAAACAAAACCACCCCCACCTTTCTCCTTCCCTCCCCCACAACTCAACTTGCAGGTCACCTCCAGCCACCACTCCTCTCCCACGTGTTCCACCACCCAAAACCCACACCCCTATACCTACCCTCACATCACATTAAATGCACCACCCTCAATTGTCACTGTCTCAGAACCAATTTGCAAAAAAAAGTTTTCCCGCCAAATTACGTGACACCAAATTAGAAGGTTTCAGGCATCAACTTGTGATGGGATATGCTCAGAGAGACTCAAGGAACCCTAATTGGGAGCTATAAATAGGTGAAGAAGCACAAGGATGGAGGAGTTAGTTAATTTTATTTTTAGTATGTCGTGTAATTGTAATTTTTAATTTTAAGGTACACCCAAGCTCTTAAGCAGTGGTAACCTCCTTTTTTTTATTGTATTGTACTTCATTTCAGTTATAAATTTCAAGCTTCTCTTATTATTACATCGTATGCAATTTTAATTCTATTTCAATATCTTGTATTGCATCAATTGTTGTTTTAGTAGTTTGTATTGGACTCCTAGGTACATATAAGCTCCTAAGTAGCTTATTGAAGCTATTAGTAATAACTTAAAACAGTTTAGAAATAAAAAATTCAAAATACAAAAAAAAAGTCAACTAAAGTCAAAATCAAGTGTTCTTGGAATTCACAGCTGGAGCAAGGTGTAAAATGGAAGGCCTTGGGTTAGAATCCCATGGGGGATGTTAGGAAAGGTTCTTGGTTCTTGTTCTTAAGTTCTCAGTTGGAAATTAATTTGTAAGCTCAATCCTTCATTTTTGGCATCTCACTATTATACTATTGCTATCTGTTTTAACTTGTTCTTGTGTATTCATTTGGTGGTATTTAGTCATAATCTAGCATAATATAGGTAAGTTGTTTGTTAAAATTAGTTGTAGTTTAAAATCTTGATTTCATAGTGAAATTAGCATAGTTGTCATTTATATGATTCATACTGATATGGCTGATGTTTTGTGCTTCTATGGTCTTATAAAATAGTATTGTAAGCTTTTAAATCAGTATTGGGATCTAAATCATCAACTTGTAGTGAAAATCACAAAAATCTGTTAGTATAAGGGGTGTTTGGATCAGCTTTGTTCCCTGAGTTTTAGTTAGTTTTATGCATTCAAATTACTTGGTACAACTCACATTAGGTTCCTGTAGGATGAAAAAGTCATAAGACTTTAGGTTATTTAGTTGAAAAGTCAAAATTACTCATAACCTCCATTTGTAACCAACTGTTGAACAGTTGGGGTCCAAGATCACTCACATCCTCTCATGAGTTGTAGTCTTAACTTAATTCAGCCTCTAGGTATCATATTACAGCTTATTCAATCAATTAGAATCATTAGAAATCCAAAAAAGTCAAAAACACAAGTTTTCATTTGAAAGTCAAAGTTCTTCATTTCAGGTTTTTGCAAAATTTCAAGGAATTAATTTGATTTTTGTAATTGGTTTCTAGGATTGTGACTTGTTTCTACTTGTTACCCACCAGCTCATCTTTATAGTCTCACAATTTTCATATTTTTAGAAATTTTCTTGTGGACCCCACAGCCCTCAAAAGAGGACTGCAGGGCAACAAGCTACCCTGTGCAGCAGACCATCCACCCAACACCACCACTTTGGTGGTGTTTTGTGACCACCTCAATGGACCCCAGACCCCATAGATAGGTTTTTCCAACCCCCCTCCTACCAGAGTCTCACCTTTGACCATTGGTTTGACCTTAGGACAAGTGGACCCCACCTGCAATTGCTCATCAAGTTTGTCCCATTTCTGAGCCATAAGTGCAAAGTGATAAGTGCTTATTTGCTTGTGTTTAGCTTATTTGAGCTTATTTCTTGTTATTTTCTGTTTGTTTAAGCTTGTTGAACTAATTGGCATCTGATTTCACCATTGTGGACCCCACCCAAGGCCATTTGACCCAGATTGACCAAAGAGTCAACCAAAGTCAACTGTTTAAGACAAGGGGGTGTCACAGCTTATTTATAAGCTAATTTTAAAAAGTGTTTTCATTAAATTTTGTCATTTTAAGGTGTTTAGTAGTTCTGTAAAAGAAAAAATCAAAAAAATCCAAGTTAAATTAAGTGATAGTTTCTATTTAATTCAAGTTAATTTTAATTTTCATTTTTATATTTTAATTAAGTCACTAGTGTTTTTATATTTTTATTAAATACCTTATATAGTAAAGTAATTTTAATAAATTTTTCAGATTTTTATTTTGTCATTTAGTATTTATTAGATTTAATTTTAATTTTCTTTATTATTAATTAATATCAAATATTAAATAGCTTAATTAGTTTTTATAAAGTTAAATCTAGTTTTTATAATTTTCCTAGTTCTAATATAGTATAATAAGTTTTTAGAAATTAAATTTTGAGATTCTACTGTTCATTTTCTATTTTTCTTATTTTATTTGTTTAAAATAGACTTTAGTTAATTAAAAGGTAAATAATTAGTTGTTTAATCTTTAAACATAATTTTTAGAGTTTTTATAATTTTGTAGGATTCCAGTGATGGTTAAGTAATTTTATAAATTTTATCTTAATTTTCCAAGTTAATTTAGTATTAATATAAATTAAAAGTAGTTTAATTAGTTTAATTAAGTTAAATAGTTTTTAATTAATTACAAAACCACAAAAAGACAAAAATATTATTTTTAATTTTTTATACTTTCTTCAAGTTCTAATTTAGGTTTAGAAAATATTTTTATAAATTTTTAGTTTAATTTAAATCAATTGTCATTTTTAGTTTAATTAAATTAGACTTTAATTTAGATTTTAAATAGTTTAATTAATTAAATAATAGTTTAATATTATTTTAATCACTTTTATAATTTCTTTTTCATTTTTAATTTTAAGTTTTGAAAAGTGTCAAAAGCACCCCCTGTAGTTTGATAAATTCCAAAAACCCACTTTTCCAGTCTGATACGTGATCTTAATTGAGAATTTGTGCATATATCTGATATCTAATTACTGTGAATATTATATCTGTTTGCCAATACCAAAATAACAGTAGCAATATCATTCCCACATCATCTGGCTACTGTCCTCAGTGCCACTTTCTCATAAACGATTTCCAAAGCACCATTTCAATCTCGCTGGGACTTTTACGACCCGGGGAAACACTATACTATCACCGGAGTATTGATTCTAGACTATCTTTGACTTCTTGACCTTGGTCAATAATAATTAGACGGTTTAGGCTCAATCAATACTCCATAAAACAAATAAAACAAACTACACACACATATCTTGCAAATGTTTCGGTTGGGTGAGCAACCACAACTTTGAAATGGTTGCTTGGTGACGCGTCGCTTTGAGGTGAGCTAATGGGGCAACGCTTTACTTTTATAAGGTTGTGGTTGGGAGGCAACTCCCATTAGCATGAGTCTTATGCATAAAAAGGTGTGTATATACGAGTTTCGTGGTGTGGCTATAGTACAACCCATTAGTTAATAATTCACTATAAAAATCTGACATCACTACTTACCATCATCAGCTGGCATGTACATCGTCATCAAATATAATTATTTATATTAAATTCATTTAGTCATTGACCTTGACTTAAACAGAGTTGGTCGCTGTACTGTATATATTTAGTAGAAAGCACGTTCATATATAATCACACTAAGGCTTTTCAATCTACACCTTCTCACACATACATAACAATCGATGGATGAAGTATAAAGGTATTTCAATCAATCTTCCATTAAAATTATTTATCATGCTTTGAAACAATATATATTAAGTTTTAATCAATTTGCATTTCTGTTGTATGTAATTGTGCAGATGAAGCAACCTGCAGGAGGAGTGCAATTAGGCCCAATAGCAGAGGAGAAGCCCTTAACGAATCAGCAGCAGGGAATCCAAAACTTAGTTCCAACACAAGCACAAACTAAGGGTGCTGGGAGTGGGTGCGTGAGCATGCGGTGCGGGGTGGCTTATCGCACGGGAGCACCGACGCCGCGACTTACATACCGCACGGGGAGGTGAAATGAGTGAGTATCTCACGCACGGGAAGAATTGAATTTGTGAACGTTGGAGGTGAGATTTGACGGTTGGGAAGGGACCAGAGGCCGGTTTTATTTTTGAAGTGCAGGTTTTATTTTTGAAGAAGATGAAATCAAAAATGCCATTATTTGGAATATTGAAGCTTTTTAACAATGGTGGTGGAGGTAGAATTGTGGAAGACGCATAAAAGATTTTTTTTTTGTTTGTCTGGTTGTGTCACACCACACCACGTGGTGAGTAAAATGATTAATATCTTTTTTCAACCTTTTTCAACAATATAAACTATTGGCCCTTTACTTTTTCAAAAAAATTTCATTTTTTTTTCAAACTAAACTAATATTTTATAATGGAAGTCTCGTTTGCTAAAAATAAATAAATAAATAAATAAATAATAAAAAAAACGACTTGAAAATTTTAGTGAGTGAAGGGTGAGTGAAGTAGCGTCTCCAAAAAAGAAGTGAGTGAAGGGTGAGTGATGAAAAAAGTGAAGAATGATGTGGCGCAAGGGGATTGGTTGGGAGTGAGTGAAGGGAAGGATGTTGAGTGATGTACTCCCATCACCCAGAGCAAAGGATAAGTTGCCCACAAGTTAAATCTTAACTCATTGCCACGTCAGCGCCACCTCAGCTTTTACCTTTTAACCTTAACTCTTCACTTTCCACCCTGGTAACATAACTCACTAATAACTCACCATAACTCACTTTCACCTCAATTATTTTCAATTTCAACCCCAAACTTTAACAAATACTTCATTTATTTAAAATCACAACATTAATTCGATCACATTACAATACGGAATTTAAAACAAACAAACAAACAAACGCTAATAAAAAAAAATAATAAAAAACACAACATCACACAATTATTCATTCTTGAAAAGGAGGCAATCCTAATTTCTTGATGATTCGGTCCTTTTCCATATTAACCAACGCCACGTAGGTTGGATCCTTGCCGGTAGTGTCGAGCATCAAAAAATCTAACTCCTTCAACTTCTGTTGAATTTATTCTATTAAACTATCCTCTTATCTGTTGCCATAACGTATCCTTAGATTGGGAACGCCCGACCTTCGGATCCTCTGAACATGTCACCCAACACTCGGCAAGCAATCTTTCCTCCCTTGGTGTCCAATGCCCGACCTTCAGTTTTTCAGCATCTTCTTCCTCGTCTTCTACAGGGTCTTTGGATTTTTTTTGCCTTTCGTTTAATACGACTTTTTGGTTTTGGAGGAGAAGTAGGTGTTTCCGGAACTTCATTTGTTTCCGTTTGGAATTGTTGTGATTGTTGAGTGAATTGAAGATTTTGGAAATTGAAATTTAGGGTGTTTTGTTGGCTTTCGTTCCAATATTGGAAAGCTTGATGTTGTGCGAAAACTTCTTGACTCGACATACCGAATTCGTTTGGGTTACCCCAATTCGGATTTGACGACGAGCCCTCGTTTGGGTTATTCCAATTCGGATTTGAGGAAGAACCGGCGTATGGGTTATTCCACCCACCACCGAGAAGATTGGTAAACGAGCCGTCGTTGTTGTTGTTGCCGCCGCCCGACATTTTTTTTTTTGCTAATAGAAGTGTATTGTAGATTATAAAGAGTATTGGAAGTGTGAAAAAATATTGTGTGGGTGAATAGGTATTTATAGTTGTAATAAAATGGGTTTGAAAAATTTGTTTGTTTGTTTATTATTATTTTTTTTAACCTTATAGCCGTTTGTAAACGGTAAGAAACTTAGGGGTCTAAATTGAAACTTTTTTCTTGAATCCAATGGTAATATAGCCGTTCGTCAAAGGGCGGATATATTTTATTTATTTATTTTTTATTATTATTTTTTTAATTTTTACAAACAATGCATGTTAACGCACGTTAATAGTTTGCCTTGGTCCTTTAACGCACCCAGTTAACGTGTAGGGCGGTAGGGTAACGTGGCTATTTTTGTTGCTGCATTAAGATTTAACGCAGGGGAAACCTTCCCTCTTCTCTTATGGCATCCAGGCCAATGTGGCATCGAACAATACTGACATTTTGAGCGCACAATCCATTGTGGGTTGCCACCTCATCAATAGTTATTATACGAAGGAAGCTATTTTTTAATGATATTTATAAGAAGCATCATTTCTCAACTTTCCATGTTCTATTTATTTATTTCATGGTGCATGCAAATTGTTGGGCCTATCAATAGTTAAAGATAAAAAAATATATGACGATACAATATATTATTAATGATGTTTTTAATACATTTTTATAAACCAGTTCAAATCTTAAAACTTGACAAATTTGACATTGTGGACATATATGCCTTTAAACTGGCTCCAATATGTTCACACAACTTTTTACTCCTTATTTTCTAAGCATGTACAATAAGTATTTTGGCTTGTAAATTTTCTGTGTTATAAGTAGGGGTGTTATATGGTCGGGTTATCGGGGTAGTCAGGTTTGTCGGGTCGGGTTGAGTCGGGTTTTGAGCTTTCAAAAAATGACCCGCAACCCGACCCGATAAGAAATCGGATTATCGGGTTCGGGTGTATATCGGGTCGGGGTAGTCGGGTCGGGTTGTCGGGTTATAAAATAAATCCAACTCTACATCTAGTTTCGTCATATGTAAATGAAAAACTGAGTTATCCTTAAGTATTTAAGAAAGTATAAACATCTTTTGATATTTTTTTATTTCATTATATCTCTACGTAAGGAGTGGTTGCAATCTTTTTGGTCATTTTAACGTTTATAAGCCTTTGTATTCTGTTGTTGCTTCAACATCTTGCAACCTGTTATTTTTACATCATTGCATTATGTTCATATTATGTAATTTGAGAGATTAGTGGCTTGAGTAACTGAGGCACATTACACAACAATAAAAACCTAGCATATCTGCTGCCTAACTATTATATACGAGCAACGAAAGAATTAAAGATCCAAAGCATCACTGTGTATGCTTTTTTTGTTCAAGATTCAATTTGACAATCTGGTTTGTGGTTATAAACTCATCTATTTTTAGTCTCATGTAATGCAAAGACTAATCGGCTTACAAGGTTTTGTTTAAAAAAGAAATAAATAGTATTTTCGGGTCTTATCAGGTTGACCCGATAACCCGATAATAAAAATAATTCAACCCTAACCCGACCCGATAATAATATCGGGTTATCGGGTTCGGGTCAAACAAACCCGACTAGTTTTATTAACCCGATTAACCCGACCCGATAAGACTTTATCGGGTTCGGGTCGGGTCAACCCGACCCTACTGACACCCCTAGTTATAAGTATTTATATTTATAAAACTCATGCTCTTATTCTTCTCCGTAGTCTCTAATAACATACACATCCAATATTAGGTCCCAAACACAGACACATACTTAAATACTTAACTATACAATGGATAGTTCATCTTCTCAAATGTTTTCAGAAAGTTTCTGGTCTTCAAATAAATTTGCATAAGTCGAGCCTATACGGAGTTGGGATTCCTTACATTGATGTTCAAACCTTGGCCTCAATTACGGGTTGTCAAGCACAGAACCTTCCATTCATCTATTTGGGTCTCCCTATAGCAGCAAACATGTCTATAGTAGCGGCATGGAACCCCATCATTGACAAGTTTAAGCAGCGTTTCTCGAAGTGAAAGTCTAATATGCTATCGATTGGAGGGAGATCCACTCTTATTACATCGGTTCTCGGTTCGCTTGGTACATATTACTTGTCAATGTTTCCAATGCCAAATCAAATAGACAAGCAACTTGAATCGCTTCGATCCAATTTTTTCTGGGGTTCTCAGGACAATACGGTAAAGCACAAATGGATAGCTTGGAAATCTGTCCTAGCTTCTAAACAAAAAGGTGGGATCGGCATTGGTAGCTTGAAGGCTCTTAATCAATCTCTCCTTAAAAAATGGAGATGGCATTATGTTCATAATCGGAATGCTTTATGGGTAAAGCTTATTAATGTTATTCATGGTGCTTACAATGGAGGTTCGGGTTTCTTCTCCCATTTAAAACGTAAAGGCACCTGGTCTAAGATTGCTTCTTCAATCAATTCGTTACATTCTAATGGAGTCATTCCTCACCATACACTTACAAGGAAAGCCAATGATGGCAAGTCTACTGCTTTTTGGCATGACTTTTGGTTAGGCAATTTTTCGTTAAAAGTCAAATTTCCTCGTCTTTATCAAGCCGATCCTCACAAAAATTGCCTAGTACGCGATAAATGGATTAATGGTTGGGTATGGAACTGGTCTCGAAGCATTACAAGAGGGATTATTCTCTATCAATTCAACGAGCTCTTGCATTTATTGGAGAGTGTTCACCTTTCGGACAATCCTGACGCATGGCATTGGGATCTTGCTAACTCGAAAATATTCACTGTTAAAGAGACCAGGTTATAAATTGATGATGCTTTGCTTCCTGATCATTTACCAGAAACTCGTTGGTGTAGATTCATTCCAAAGAAAGTTAACATTCTATCTTGGAGAGCTTTACGTGATCGTCTTCCGAACCGATGGAATCTCAGTAGGAAAGGAATCGATATTCCCTCTTTGTTATGCCCGGTTTGTTCTTCATTTCCTGAAACTAACTTTCATCTATGGGATTGCAATGTAGCCTCGGCTATATGGAAGTTTGTCTTCAAGTGGGTTGATATTCACCCTCCTAATATTCTTGATCTCAATGATCTCTTCAATTGGTTGGATGAATCGACGTCAATTAAATCCTCTTGCAAAACGATCCTGGATTCAATCTTTGGCACGGTTATCTGGGTGATTTGGTCATTCCGGAATGAAGTCATATTTGGAAAGAGATATCCTCGTAGTAGTGAATTAGTCGATAAAATAATTCATTACTCGTTTTTGTGGTATTCAAATAGAAACAGGAAAGCATCAAAATGTTGGAACTACTGGATGCAAAATCCTTTGTTAGATTTTGCTTTGTAACTCTCTTATTTTGTAATCTTTTTCTAGCTCCTTGCTAGTCTTAATAAATTTTGCTGTTCCAAAAAAAAATACACAGACACATACTTAACCATATACACAGACAAATACTTAACCATTAAAGCTAAACAAGAAACCTCAAAGATCATAATTTTTTCACGCTATTCAATCAAACATAACTATTGTCAAAAAGGGCCAACATAATTTCAAACAAAATTGTCAAAAAAATGCAAGACTAAGGTCATGTTTGACAACACCCTTTTTTAAGTGTTTAAGAGTGGTAAGCGACAAGCGATAAGCGTTCCAGTCTTAAATGCTTGTTTGGCAACACTGCTGCTAGCGTTTAGCAACAACTCAAAAACTTGCAATCTTAATGCTTCCTAAAGAAGCTTTCCAATATACCGCTAGCATTATACTTTCAATATTACCAATTTACCCTAAAAAAATAACATTCATTCATAAGTATATGCCCTTTTTCGTAATTTTACATTTTATAATTACATCTACAGCTACGTTATCAAACACGTTTTTTAAACAAGCAGCTAATGATTACTGTTACTGCTTACTGCTACATCTTACTGCTTATTGCTACTGCTTACTGCTACGTGTCGCCAAACATAGCCTAAAAAATAAAAGAAACAATAAATAATGTATGAGTACTTGGGGGCATTTGGATATTTTAACTGACAGATTTCTACTTGAAGGTATTTTCTGATGATATCCATTTTTACTAGCTGCTATGCATTATACACCCTTTAATATGTTTAAAAAAATGGTTTCCTAGCTATGAAATGGGGCTCCAGATTTACCACTGGACGCTTGCTGAGAAATGATTTTGTTTAGTTTTGACTTTCGACCAATCTTCTTCGGTGGTACCATTGTGAATCGTGAAAATTGCTTGGGCCGATTGGTTTATAGATGGGTTTATGATTAGAATTTGAAGTAAGTTAGGATTTGAATGAGAAGATATTATATTTGAGTAATGTAAGAGACATCAATAGTTATGAAAATGAAAAATGTAAAATAAATGAGTTATTAGTCAAAGTTGAGAAGATAGGTGGTTGAGAAGGAATATCATGATATCGTGATAAAAAATAGTGAGAGCGATTTCAAAACCTGTATATGCCATTAAGAATGGTTGAGAGTAAATGTTCGTGTTTGAATAGTAAATCCAAAACCTATTTAATTTAAGAATTAAGATTCTTTCAAGTTGAGTCAAACATGATTTATCATGTTTATCAATTATAAATAAGATAAATACATAAAAAATTTTCTTTTAGTAAAAATTATGAGCGCATTTTTCAATTCACTCTCACAATAAAAATCGACATGATCAATAATGTTTGACTCTAATTTAGAGAATCTTGATCCATAGCTTTACCAAATGCACGTTTTAAACACAAACCCCAACCCACTAGTCCAAACCCTTATACCAAACGGGGACTAAATTTATTATAGTAGTTAGAGTTTATTGTTATAACATTCACTTTAACGCTATTATTTAATGGGCCCTAAATGTATTATAGTAGTTAGAATTTATTATTATAACATAGGTTTTGCTAATCTTTGCCCACTGGGCAAACGATTGCTCGCAACTATTTAATGTGTAATCAACGTATTTTAGAGCATCCACTATAATTTAACATTTAAATTGTCACCTTATGCAATATTATTAATTTACAAACTTTTTCATATTATATATAAACTATTTCCATTATAAATAAAACTTTTGTAGGTAATTTATAAAATTTTCACATGCAATGTCATTAATCTATAAACATCTTCAAATGTTAGGGGCGTTTGGTTAAACAAGGTAATGACTATGGGTATGGTAATTGGAATGGTTTTACAAACCCATCACACTTGGTGGGATTATAATACGTACTTTTGAATGTTTGATACCCATATTCAGTACCAAACTCGCTAGCCAAACAAATACGATAAGAATGAAAGCCATTCCTTAATATCCATACTCTCAAACCAAACACCCCCTTAGACCTTTCATGCCATTTAGACTTGTAATGCGTCCTTACTATGGTACACAAATTATCAAACTGTCTTCCTAATTTTTATTTATCAAACCAATGCAAATTAAGGTATTTGAATTAGCTTTATGCACTAGAATTGTTGCTTATTTTTGGATTTTTTTTTAAGATAATCCGACTACTAACCATTTGCTTCAAAACTATTCTAAAGGACCCAGAGAAGAATATCTCAAAATTTGTGTTCCACTATATGAAGCTTCCATTAAATGCAACTGGAAAGAGGCTCAAAAAATTCTTACCAGTAAAGAAAACGAAGAGTTAGGGTTGGTAAGATGTAGTATTACTGAAAATGGGGAAACCGCACTTCACGTTGCAGCATCTGCAAAGGTTCCCAGAAAGGTGGAAAAGTTTGTGGCAAATCTGATAAAATTAATGACAAAGGAAGATTTGGAACTGGAAAATGCAAACTATAACAACGCCCTCTATTTAGCAGCTGCAGCTGGAAATATTGAGACGGTTAAAATTATGATGGAAAAGAACGACAAATTGTTGTCAATCCCTGGTGGTGGTTCACAATATAGTAAGCCAGAAATGATGCCAATATATACTGCTGCCTTATTTGGAAATCATGAATTGGCAAGGTATATGTTTGATAAATCCAATGATTTGACTGAAGGTTGTTGGACAGATTTTTTTTTTTGAAAAATGAACTTCATTAGAAAACAACAGCCCACAAAACGGGGCGGCACAAACACCAGCAAAACCTATTACATAATAACAAATTTACACCAACGGTCCCAATTCAAAGAAGGGACCTTCGCTCTATTTTTAGCCCAAAGAAAACCCAACACTTTGATTTCCCCTATAATGTCGACAGACCTAGCCATCTTTCCTTGAAACTTTTGATGATTCCTCGCCCTCCAGATGCACCAACACCCAATGATAATAATACCATAAAAAATATCTTTGGCTCTTCCCGACAACCCAACAAAGTTGTGAACTTCCAACAGATCCTTAAACGAAAAAGCAAAGAAATTTTGGACCTTACACCAAGAAGAAATATGCTGCCAAACTCTAGATGCAATAATACAACCCGTGAATAAATGATCCACCGTCTCTTCCGCATCGCCACAAAGCACACATTCAACGTCCACAATCGGGATATTTCTATATCTCAACGCACACGCTGTCGGAATTCTTCCCATCTCCGCTCTCCATCCAAAGATATTACATTTCTTTGGAATCCATTTACACCACTCGAATACAGAAATGTTGCTGAAATCCATATCTTCGTACATCAATTCCCTACCCGCCCTGACAGAAAAGACGCCATTCCCAATCCCAATCCAACCCCAACTATCCATCTCATCCGTAAGCACAGCAGCGTCCAGCAAGGAATTTAGAACAACCAATTCAGCCCGGTCATCAGCCTCCGAAACAGATCTTTTCCAATTCCAGACCCGAGAAATACCAGCATCCGACCTTAATAACCTATCACTAACCTTACATCTTTTATCCGATTCAACCCGAAAAAGATTAGGACAAACAACCATCAACGGGACATTCAATAACCAAGGATCGATCCAGAAGGAAATATCGTTCCCATTCCCCACTTTACCTTTAAAAAATCTTCTTAGAGGTAACCCCGACACCACCGTTCTAGATAAAACTTTAACTATATTACTCCACACTCCGTTTAAATTTTTTCGAACCGGAAGAAAGTCCCAGCTTCTGTTGGTGATGTTACAAGCTTTAACAACTTCACACCAGAAATTTCCATTCTCATTTTTGAACCTCCACCCCCACTTAGCCAGCAACGCCACATTGATGAATTTTAACTTACTCAAACCAAGACCACCACACTTCTTAGGAGTACAAATTCTGTCCCACGCTACCCAATTGATCTTTTGAACCTCTTTCGACCCTCCCCATAGAAATCTACTAGATAGAGATTCCAAATCCTTAATAACTTTACTCGGGGCTTTGTAAAGAGAAAAATAATAAGCTGGAAGGCTTTCCAAGACAGACTTAATAAGCGTAAGTCTCCCCCCAATAGATAAACATTCGGCTTTCCATTTGGACAGTCTGGATTCGAACACTTCATAAACCGGCTTCCAATTATTTATTCGATTCATATTAGCCCCGACAGTTATTCCCAAGTATTTAAACGGTAACAACCCACTCATACATCCAATAACTTTGGCTTTCTCGACAACATCCCCCTCACTTACTCCAATCCCATAAAGACACGACTTGGCCATATTAATTTTCAAACCCGAGCAAATATAAAAGCACCTCAGAATTCTAACCACATTGTCAAGGCAAGAATCCGACCATTCACCAATAATAATGGCATCATCCGCAAATAGCAGATGAGAAATAACAGGACCACCGTTAGGAGTTTGAATACCATTAATCAACCCTTCCACCTGCGCCTTACTAAGCATACATGAAAACGCCTCCATAGCAACTAGAAAGAGAAAAGGAGAAATAGGGTCTCCTTGTCTCAACCCTTTCCCGAATTGAAACTCAAAAGTAGGGGAACCATTGACTAACACCGAAGACCTAGCCGACTTAAGAATACCCCTGATCCACGAAATCCAAACCTGAGGAAACCCCATCTGCTCCAAAGTATCAATTACAAAATTCCAATTGACATTATCGAAAGCTTTCTCAAAATCAATCTTTAGAAAGAACGCCTGCTTCTTGTTCCGTTTGCTCCACGTTATAACTTCGTTAATGATCAAGGGACCATCAAGAATAAACTTATCTTTAATAAAAGCCGACTGAGATTTGGACACCACCTTCCCCGGGGCACACTTTAAGCGATTTGACAAAATCTTGGAAATTGTCTTGCTAATAATACCCACAAGGCTGATAGGCCTAAAGTCATTAAGCTCAATAGAATCACGGCCTTTAGGGACCAACGTAATAAAAGAAGATCCATACCCCACACTAATTTCACCCCTACTAAAGAAATACTCCATAATTTCCACGAAGTCCCTTTCGAACAAAGTCCAGAAGTGCTTAATAAACCTGATATTGAACCCATCCGGCCCCGGAGCCTTATCCTCCCCACAACCGAAAACCGCCTCTTTAATTTCCAATACAGTAAACCTCTCAGTTAGAAAAGCCTTATCAATCTCCGAAATACGGCTAATATTCCAGCAATGAAGCTTCGGACGAACACGACATTCCTCAATAAACCGCTTCCTAAAAAAGTTGAAAACCTCCTTTTTGATTAAAGAAGGTTTATTTTCCCACAACCCATTGATCATCAAACCGGGAATACCATTACTCGCCTTCCTACAATTCACTAAACCATGAAAGAACCGAGAGTTTTCGTCCCCTCCAATAGCCCATCTCACCCTAGCTCTTTGCTTAATGTCCTCAAGATTACTACATTCCATATCTTTTAACACCTTTTTATTTTCAGCATATATCCACTCCTCGTACTCCTCCAGACCCCTAGATTCCATCTCAGCTTCTAATTTTTCAATCTCCATTCTAGCCTCCTCCACCACAACGCTTTCATTCTTCAACATATCCTCCTTCCAATTGTTGATACTATCTCTTATTCGACCAAACTTCTTCATTAATTTGACATCAGGGGGAGCCATGTCACCAACATAACACGCCGCTGATCTCACAACGTCTTCAAATCCGACTTTCGATAACCACGAATTAAATACCCTAAACGGCTTAGGACCAAAATTCTTCGAAACCGTCTTCAACAATAGAGGGAAGTGATCCGAATGAGACCCCGATAAAACTCTCAAACAAGCGTCCGGCCACTTATTGAAAAAGATGTTACAAACCAACACCCTATCAATTTTACTCAACTTTCTCCCCGATTCCCGAATACAAGTAAATTTCCTACCATTCATCGAGTACTCCAACAAACCAGCATTGTGAATAAAGGAATTAAAATTCCTAGCACAAGAGCTTTTGAAAACCGAACCCATTCTCTCTTCCGGGAATCTAACAGCATTAAAGTCCCCCAATATAATCCACATACCCTCAAGCGAAGACACCAACGAATCAATAGCCCCCCACAACTCACACTTAGCCGCAACGCCTTGGGGAGCATAGACATTTATGATGTTAATAAGCTCATTGGAACCTTTAATCCTCCCCGAAACAAGAAGAAAATTCTGAGCTTTAATCGAAGAGCTCAACGAAAATCTACCCTTATCCCACATGCTCAAAATACCCCCAGATTGGCCAGTCGAACCAACAAACTCCAAACCGAAATTTTTATTACCCCAAATAGAGATTCCCACAAAATTCGACAAGTTTTCAGCTTTAGTTTCTTGGACCGCCAAGAAATCAACCCCATTCACCTTCTTCATTTTATTGAGCCAAGGAACCTTATCCAACCCCCCTTACCCTCTAACATTAACAGACATAAAATTCATGATTTAACACCATTAATACCTTCTTCCACAATAGCATTTCTGACCAAACCTTTATGACCAGCCAAATCCGCGCCCAAGACAGCACCTACAATAACAGTAGCTTCCACCTCTAGCACTAATGAATCACCCTCATCAACCACTTGTTCCACCGCACCACTTCCTTCCACTGCACACACGGGAGCAGAAGCCTCACAATTAAGATCCAAAGAACCACCATCCACACACTGCCTTAGAGACTCAGCCAACCTACTTTGCGAGTCCCCCTCAATCCCATCTTCCTTGTGAAAAATACCTATAAGTCTGTCTAGGTCGAATGGATCGTTTTCCTCATTCCTGCATCTTTTTTTGGGCCGGACAACATCAGATGGACTAGAATTAATATTTTGGACCCTCTGGCTTCTTTTTTTACATAACTTAATAGGCCTCTTTTTGGGTTTAGGCCCACACTTGGAACTTTTGAAAATAATAGTATCATTAAACTTTTCAACTTCCTCCTCGTCCCCCGACATACTAGCAACTTTATCCTTAGAAACACCTTGAGAACACACATGCGGGAATTTAATACCACCCTCTTCCCCATGCATGGGTTCCCTCAATTCACCTTCTTCCAAAACTGCCTCCGACGTTTCGTTAATCTCCCGTTCTTCTTCCGACATAGAAACATTAATCTTCACCGGCGACGAATCACCATCATAATCGACTGGAACATCATTAGCAACCACCACCTTTTTCCCCACCACACCAATACACTCAGGCTCCCAATTTCCTTTTTCCTCCGTGATCCATGTTTTAAAAACTTTATCGGTCCACTTAAGATCCACCGGTAAGTGTTTACTAGACTATCTTATAGGGGGTGTTTACTTTTTTCCTTAGCTAAGGGTAATATGGGTCCCACATCCCTCTAAGCCTCTTATTGGGGAGGATGTGAATTTTCATCCCTTGTGGATATAGACCCAACAAGGGATTTTTATGTGCCCCATCAACAAAAGTAATAATATTAAATTGTTAGTGGGTACAATCCTTCCACTAAGAGAGAAAAAAAAAAAAAAAAAAACAACCCCTTAGTTGGTCCAATACAAAATCAAGTATTTATTTTCAAATTAAATCATTAAAAGTATTTTTAAACAAAAGAAAATTATTTCATTGGCTAATAGTCAAAATTTGCACTTTTTTCTAAAATTGTGTATTACTACTAAGTTTGTGCGTGGTGGTTCAATTACCGCATAGCAACAACAATTTCACTCCACCATTGACAATGCGTGGTCGGCAAAATTTTGGGATGGTTTAGTGATCGGCTTCACCAAACCAAATTACGGTGATTTTGTGTGTGTGAGTGTGTTGTATGTTTATATTTAAGTCGGATATGTTTGTGTGGTGGGTTTCATGCTAATCTCTACGGTGGTTTTGTAGCGGGAGTGTATGGTGATGTGACTAAAGGCTTAGTAGCTGTATCGTGTGGATTATCTATACTACTATATAATGCATGGATAAACAAAGTCTAACTCCTAACAAAAAATTAAGATAAGGAGCTCTAATAATAATAAGGTGACATGTGTCACTTCATAACTTAAAATTCACCTTTATTTTTAAATTGAAATATCTTTTTATCTATTTATTTCTTTTTTGTTATCTAATTTCACCATATTTTTTATAATTTTGTGCTCTTTAATTCAACATCTATTTTGATCTATTTTTACAAGTTTTTAGTTTGTAGATTTTTAGTGGGTTTTTTATTCAAAATTTTACAACTTTAACCTTTATTTCAATCAATACAATCTTGATTCGTTAAAATCATATACTTTTGGGTGAGTGTTTGACGGGAAAGAGATTGCGAGGATCTTTCTATATACGGTAATAATGATGTCACGAGAAAGCTACGGAAAACCCAAACAAACACATATACGTTCGGAGTGTTGTGAAACGAATTCACTAAGCGGGTAGGGAATTGCGGGGAGAGTTGGGCTAGCAATTCATTTACTAACCATATTACTATATTTTTCGCCGCAGCTGTGCGCGGGTATCCGACTAGTATATAGAAATCTTTTATAATAATACTTCTGTTTTGGCAATTGAGAAAAAGGAATTGGAACACAGGACCAATCATTTTGTTCCACTTTGTGGCATTGCAAGATTTAGCAATATATTTGGTTCCCATATTCTGATTCTATACCCAATTGCCACCTATAATGTGTTTGGCAAAATTGAACTGATTGGCCGACTTAGTTTTATTGACTTAAGTGTGAAATTCTCATGGTCCATAATCTATTGGATGGTTTCAAAATTTTCACGTCTTATCTATGTAAAATATTGTAATTCATTCTTAGTTTTGCTTGAATTATTGATTTTTGTTGGTTTTGTCATAACACTTTCCCTCACAAAACAAGACAAAAGTTCGGTATAGATCCGAAATTTGTCATAGAACCTGATATATGATCTCGTCCATCCATCTAAATTACCATCTACGGTTATAATAAATTGCTTTTTTATTTCTTTTTTCTTTTCTCAATTAATGAAAGGGTAATGTGGTCAATTCCCTTCCTCATATTTTTGTTCTCACACTCATACTTCACCGCTCATTAACTCACATCTTCTCTCACTAAACACTCATTCTGTTCTCATTTTTGTTCTTCACCGCTCATTTCAAACCCTAATTTGTGCCCTAATTTCTGCTCTCGTTTATGAATAATGGATGTTCGAGACGAAATATCAAAGGATAAGCGTAAATTGAAGGTCGAATCATCATCTGTTGCTGTTTCTGGTATTTTTTTTTCATTTTTTTCTTATTAAATTCATTAGATATTGAATATAATGATCTTCTTAGTAGTTTGTAGTTGTTGATGCTGTTATTGATGCTTAAAGTTGTTTTTAGTTTTTAGTTTTAGTTGATTTAGTTGTTATTGATGTTGTTTTAGTTGATTTAGTTGTTATTCATGATGTTAATTTTTTTGATGAAAATCAAATATGATTTATATTAGATATAGATAGCCGTGAACTAGGATTTGAATGGTGGATTTGTGGTAGTTGTTGATGATGTTGAAGCTGAGAAAAGGGACGCAAGGTCTGTTTGGTTTGCTGTAGTTGTCCATTTGATTTGTGGTAGTTGTTGTGGATTTGTGGTAGTTGTTGATG
Organism: Artemisia argyi; assembly: GCA_030686995.1. NCBI lineage: Eukaryota > Viridiplantae > Streptophyta > Magnoliopsida > Asterales > Asteraceae > Artemisia > Artemisia argyi. The sequence continues at coordinate 7,973,618 of CM060696.1, forward strand.
GTGTTGAAGCTGAGAAAAGGGACGCAAGGTCTGTTTGGTTTGCTGTAGTTGTCCATTTGATTTGTGGTAGTTGTTGTGGATTTGTGGTAGTTGTTGATGGTGTGGTAGTTGTTGATGGTGTTTGGGTCTATGGGATTTGCAGAGTAGATGTGGAGCAATATGAAATGTGTTTCAATTCAGGGACTACCGAATGAGCTGATTGTGTTTCGGCTTAAGCGTTATTTGTGTGATTTAGCGTTAACTTAGACTCTGATTGTGATTTTTAATAAACTTTGTGCATTTGATGACGTCAACGCAAGTTTGACGAATTCTAAATTAAAGTATGTTACTATTATTTTTCGTGAGCTGATTTTGCATTAGTTTAGACTCTTATTGTGATTTTGCTACACTTGTTATGCATTTAACGACTTCATCGTGAGTTTTTTTGTTCACGAACTGATTTAGTCTCAATTACGCATTATTTATGTGATTTAGCATTCGTTTAGACACTGCTTGTGATTTCGCTACAATTGTTATGCATTTGATGGTTATGGCTAGTATAATGATTTTTAAACTGATATCTGTTATTATTATCTGTTCGTAACTGATTTGGTGTTGTATTAGGCCTTATTTGAGCGATTCAGCATTAGGTTAGACTCTGTGATTCAGCATTAGGTTAGACTCGAATTGTGATTCAGCATTAGTATCGGTTTTGTTTTAGTCTGTGAACTGAATTAGTATCATTTACTTAGACTCCGATTGTTCTATTGCTAATATTGTTATGTATTTGATGGCGTCCTTATGCTTTTAACATTTCTTTTGTTCATGAGTTGATTTAGTATCTGCTTTACGCATTATATATGTGATTTACTGATTTAACATTGTGATTCTGCTACACTTGTTATACTTTGATCACATTTTTATACAGTTGTCATCGTAATACAGTTGAGGTGTAAACTTATAAGTATCTCTACAATATTGATAGCTGATTTTATTTTATTGCATAGGAATTAAATTAACTGTTTAATGTGGTTTCATAAAATAAATTGTTTTAAGTTGCTGTAATGGTTTTTTAGATAATTACATGTGATTTTCAGATAATCACATGTGATTTTCAGATAATCACATGTGATTGTTTTTTATACAGCTAGGCTTACTAATCCATTTTATAATTTATTGCAGGTGAAACTGTTAAAAAGACATCTGGCCGTCAAAAATCTGTTGTAAAAGCCAAAGGAAAGGAAAAAGCAAACCCTCCCGTCAAAGCAACCCTTCCCGTCAAACCAAACCTTCCTGTCAAACCAAACCTTCCCGTCAAACCAAACCTTCCTGTGAAACCAAACCCTCCCGTCAAAGCAAACTCTCCCGTCAAACTTGCGGCTGCTTTAAACATAATACAAAACAAAAACAAAACCCAACCAAAACAAAACCGATACGTCATTCAACACAGAGTGATTGCAGCAAAATCACAATTCGAGTCTAACCTAGCAACTAAATCAAATATCGTCGAAGGAAAGCTAGTGTCGAAGCAAAAGTCGTCGAAACAAGTTGAAGAGGATGAAGAAAGTTCTGATGATGAAGAGGTTTCTGGTGAAGAGGGTTCTGATGATGAGGGTTCTGATGATGAGGTTTCTGATAATGAAGAAGATGGTGAAAAGGTAGTTTCAAATGAAGAGAATGAAGAAGAGGGTTCAAAGGATGGAAAGGATGGGAGTTCTGAAGAGGAGGAAGAGGATGGTGGTTCAGAAGAGGATAGGGGTTCAGAAGAGGATGGCGGTTCTGAAGAGGATGTGGGTTCAGAAGAGGATGGAGAGGACAAAAAAAATTGTGAAGAAAGTGATGAGTTAGATGATGAAGAGGCTTCGGATGATGAAGACGAGGAATACAAAGTTAAGAAAACTAAAGAGGGTGAGAAAAGTGAAGAGGATGAGGGAAGTGATGAGGAAAATGATGTGGAAGTTGTTAAGAAGGTAAAATCAAAGAGTGTTGATAATAAGAGTTTGATAGTGCTTAAGGAAAAAGGTTTAAAGAAGGTTTCTGAGTCTAAAAAAAGGAAGCAAGTTTCTTATAAAAAGAATGTTCCAAAGTCTAAGAAAATGAAGCATGTTTCTGAAGAAAAGAAGGTGTCCAAGCGTAAGAAAAAATATGAATCATCTTCCTCTTCCTCTGAAGATGAGAAACCTTCAAAGAAGAAACAACATTTACTGAAGTCTAAATCAAAGAAAGAGAAGATAAAGGATTCGAATAAGAAAAAGAAGAAACCTTTAACTGAAGAGCAGAAGAAGAGGTTGGCGTATCTGAAGGAGTTCCAAAATATGAAATCAAGGACTGTTCCTAGGACCTTGTGTGCTGCCATCCGTAATTCAAGAGTTAACATGGAATCTTTCCTGTCGGGTATTGGTTTTAGCTCTTTGTTCAATATTGACATGGATACAATGCCATCTCGGCTTGCTAGATTTGTTGTGACTAGCTTTGATAGCAAAAGTTATGAGTTTAAGTTGGCTAAGGGGACGTTTGTTGTTACTTCTAAGAAAGTACATGAGATTTTAGGAATACCACTTGGTGGTAAATCTTTGTTTGATTTACCTGAGAGATCTCCTGATGACCCGTTTATTAAGAGGTGGTTTAAGCAATTTGGTAATAAAAATCTGAAGGATATCCATCTCACTGATCTTGCTTCAATGTTGGTGGGTGCAAAGAAAGTTGACTTTATGTTTAAAGTCAACTTCCTCATGCTATTTACTAACACAATGTGTCTTGCTGATACCATGAAGGGGTTTCTGAATTTGACTGTGCTTAAACGTATTCGGGAAGATACAATAATCTCAGAAATTGACTGGTGCGGGTTTCTTCACAATTGTCTTCAATACAGTCAACTTCCAAATACTGGCACTGGCTACTACATTGGGCCAATCGCCTTCTTGATTGTAAGTTTTTACCTTTTATGTTTTTATATTTTGTTTATTCCAATGTTACTATTTTATTGTAATCTTACTATTTTTTGTTTATTTTTACAAGCTCTTGTACTTGGATTCTACGAAGTTTGACTCGTTTCCTGTTGTACGTGTACGGCCTGCTATAAAAAACTGGAACACATATGCAATGAAGAGACGACAAGATCTTGAAATTAAAGAACGAGTCATTGGAAAGCTTGAATTGCATGAAGAGTGGACTGAAAATGAAGCTCGTGAAACAGAAGGCTTTGTTATTGGCGATGCTGTTAGAAGTCGGCCTCGCTCGGACTCTTTTCCACCTGCAACTGACAAACAGGTTAGTGGACTGAAATCATATGTGATTTGTTCATGAATCACATTTGATTTTTTACAAATTACATTTGATTTAGCTTATATAATCTGAATTGCTTGTTTGTTTGATCATCCTGCTTAATTGATATTCTATAATTCATAAATTTTATTAGTTGATACATATAGGGGTGTTTGGTTATTATTAGTGACAATACTGTTTGATTGAGGTTACTTGCTGTTATTGTTGCTGTTATAGTTGAGATATAGTTTAATTGTTCTATAGATCATATGTGTTTGTTTGATTTTTCGTTGCTGTTATTGACTGTTGCATCTTAGTGATTTGAATCTGTCATTTAAGGAGTGTTTGGATCCTATTGTTAGAGTGGTAGCTTGAGTGTGGATTAACCTGCACGTGATTCTCTGAAAATCAAATGTGATTTTGAGATAATCATATGTGATTTTCAGAGAATCAAATGTGATTTTGAGATAATCATATGTGATTTTTTTATACAACTAGGCTTACTAATCCATATGATTCATTAGTTTAAAGTAGTTTTTATTTTTTTTAGTTTTTAGATATTTGTAATCATCCATATGCTTTATATGATTTTTGATTTTATATTGCAGAGTTTTTATCAGAGGATTGAAGAAAAGCTTTCAATAATATCTGATGAGAAGCATGATCTTGAAGATATATTGAAACATGCTTATTCAGAGTATCCGGGCGATAAGAATGTGCTTCGACTGTATGAGAAGTATGTTGAACTTTTCAAGGAAACTGTGTCACTTGATCAAGAGGAAGTTCACGTTGATGATTTTTCCCAAGAAGATCATGAAAAGAATGAAGGTGGTCCGAAAAAAGACAGTGATGGTGGTGAGAAAGGTGATGGTGGTGTGAAAGGTGATGGTGATGAGAAAGGTGATGGCGAGAAAGGTGATGGTGGTGAGAAAGGTGATGGTGGTGAGAAAGGTGAGAAAGGTGATGGTGAGAAAGGTGATGCTCAAGATGAAGAGATAATTGAAGTTGGAAGTTTCACGCAGTGGCTTGAAGAAAATTATGATGTGGTTGGTGATGTGATTGATATTGTTTCTTAACTTTATTATGATGTACTCTATCTATCTTAGAAAAAATATAGTTTCTTCTTTTTTTTCAAAATTTTTAAAACTAAATATTTGTTTCAATTCAGGGACTACCGAATGATGATCCTCAGGCTGCTCAGGTGGCTAATGATGGTCCTCGAACTCCTGAAGGAATGGTCACTCGTGTTTCTAAAGGAAGCCCACATTCTCCAAATCTTAAGAAACGCGTTGTCAAACCATCTTCGTACTTGTGCTCTCCATACATGAATAAGAAGACGGTAGTAATTACTAACATTCAAAAGTTGGAGTTCAAGTTGGGAAATAGCTTATTTGCAATGCAGGGCGAGAAGCTGTGAGTTTAAATTCCTTTTTTTTTTTTTAATTTTTGGAAAATCACATGTGATTTTCTTATTCTGACATGTGATTTTCTTACAGTGAAAAGGTTTTTGAAAGTAGTTCTGGCATCTTTGAGGTTTCGTCTGTGCGTTTGAACATGGAGACGTTGGCACCAAGCTTGTGGGTAGATTCTAATGTTGTTGACTGCTGGGGAGTAATACTTAACTATGAAGAGCGATATAAAGACGAATCCTCACCATGGAGGCATTTTTTTCCAACGGGTTGTCTTGTAAGTTTTTTCACCATACATGCAGTTTTATAGATGTTTGTATTGTACGTTTTTTATAACTTTATATATATATATATATATATATATATATATATATATATATATATATATATATATATATATATATATATATATATATATATATATATATATATATATATATATATATTATTTTATTTCAGACAAATGCTATGGTTAATGATCCGCGTTTAGATGAGGATCAGCATTGGGAGATTTTTTCAAAAGAGATTTCGGCTCAGCTTAAAAAAGACGATGCTACTCTTTCTTTAGTTGAACTGGTAATTTTTTAATTTTGTGAGAAATATAATTTTGTGATACTTGATTTGGTATTTAAGTTTCCTTTTTATTTGTTTAAACAGGCGTTTTTCCCTGTTTGTGTGTCCAATCATTTTTATGTGGTTGTTTTCAACCTTAAGAAGCAAACAACAATGACCATCCTTGATAACCATGACTGTGGAGAAAATGCCTACGAGAAATATTACGAAAAAGCTTGCGAACTTCTGGTAAGTATTTTTTTTTTTTAATTCCATTAGAACTTCTTTGTGGATCACATGTGATTCTGTGTGGATCACATGTGATTCTTGTGGATCACATGTGATTCTTGTGTCAAAATCATTCAGTTTACTTACCAATATCTTCTCCTTTTTTTTTGTAGAAAAAATTGTTTTCCAAATATTTGAAGAATTATAAACATCCAAAACATGCTGCTGTTGCTAAAGCAAAATCACGCATTCTAAAATTGAAATGGAGGACAAAGATGAATCACGTAGACTGTGGAATTTTCACTATGATTCATATGGAGTATTACATGGGTCAAGCTGCTTCCAAATGGGATGTTGGACTTTGTTCAGAATCTGACAAACAGAAGTCAATGTTGAAGCGCATGAGGTTCAAAATAGCAACGAAGATTCTGCTTAATAAAGAGAATGTCCATGCACAGAAGATGTATGACTTGGCTATGAGTTTCCACAACGAACATGATGATGCTACAAGAATCTCAATTATTGTTGATGCAATTAGAAACAGAGGTCAACGTGAAAGTCAAGAGTAGTTTTCTGATGGTGGTAGTCTTTTGATGGTCAATAACTGATGGTAGTTGTGTTGTGTTTTGGTAGTATTGAAAGTAGTTTTAGTTTGTAATGACGGTAGTCTTCTGATGGTAGTCTTTGAACAAGTTGTGATGATCTTTAAAGCTGTATGTAATGACGGGTAGTATTTTGATGGTTTATGTAATAATCTTTGAACAAGTTTAGTAACTAATGGTATTTCTACTGTATGTTTTGAACAAGTTTATTATAGCCTTAAGTTATAAAGCTAGAATCAAGTTATGTAATGGTTTTATGTAATGGTTGTTCTGCTGTATGCTTCGAACAAGTTATGTTTTGAACAAGTTGCTGTAATGGTTTTTTAGATAATCACATGTGATTTTCAGATAATCACATGTGATTTTCAGATAATCACATGTGATTTTCAGAGAATCACATATGATTTTCAGAGACACATGTGACTTCAACATTGACTTCTGTTTGTCAGATTCTTATACAGAGAATCAAATGTGATTTTCAGAGAATCACATATGATTTTCAGAGACACATGTGATTTTCAGAGAATCACATGTGATTTTCAGAGAATCACATGTGATTTTCACATCATGTGTTTAATCTTCCAGAACATTAAACAAGAAAAAAAAAAAAAAATCCTTGTAACACACTTTCAGAAATTAGCTGTTGAAGTTAGCTGTTGAAGCAGTTTTTACTGAATCCAAACACAGACTATGCATGTGATTTTCAGAGAATCACATGTGATTTTCAGAGAATCACATGTGATTTTAATAGAATCACATGTGATTTTCACATCATGTGTTTAATCTTCCAGAACATTAAACAAGAAAAAAAAAAAAAAAAAAAAAAATCCTTGTAACACACTTTCAGAAATTCGATATGTTCGAATTAAGAATCTTAATGTAAACAAAATATGAAATTCAAGAAGTTCAAACATAATACCAAATAAAGTATGAAATCATAATGTAAACAAAATATGAATTTCAAGAAGTGTTTGTCGCTTGTTTAGCAGCAGCAATTCTTTGTTTTTCAATATACTTTGGATTCTTCGGACATGTTGTCTTGGTGTGCGTGTTAGTCTTCTCTCCACAGTATCCACATTTCCTTTTTGGTTTAGATCTTTCTTTAAGTGCCATTTCTCTTCCACTCTTTCTACGTGCTTCTTTAGACCAACCTTTGGTTTTACCCTTGGATGGATTGTTGACCAAAAGTTTTTCAGGTTTCTCAACTGCATATATATCTTCAACGACATTCTCAATTTCTTTTTTCCGCGAAGGAGGTTTAGGCACTTCATCCTCAATTTCTTTCTTGATTGATTTCAATTGTTCCACAAACTTTCCTAACTTGCCTTCATCTTTACTCAACAAATACAAACATTCATCTACCACATAAGTAGCCTCATTTGTTAATTTTTCAATTGGTTCATTTTTTTCTCCATACCTATTTGTCTTTCTTCTCAATGCAGGTGGTATTATGTCCCTCTTCCAACGCCTCAAAATATACTTTTCCGGGATCATTTGAACATCACGATTCTTCAAAGCACAAAATGCGTGTCGACATAAAAATCCGAATCTACCAAAATGCCTACAAGTACATTCCACTGACCCGTCTTCAAGAGAACGCAGAACCTTTTTTCAGAAAAGAGGAAAGAAAATTAAAACTTTTTAATGTTGGAATCACATGTGATTCTCTGAAAATCACATTTGATTATTGAGAAAATCACATGTGATTTGTTATATCAGATTAAAATAGTAAATTTTTTTTTAATGATTTCAAGTAAATTTACCTTGTATTCTGCTACTTTATCACATTCCTGCACCTGTTCTCCTTTTTCTTGGTAAAGTGTCCTATATGCAGCAGCATTCCTATCTCTGATCCTAAGTATCTCACAACCCTCTTCCGTTTTAAACTCTTCTATAGTGCAATTCCAACAAGCTTCTTTAATCTCCTTTTGAACAAGCAGAAATATGGTTCTTGTATAAACTTTAGATGCATGGCGTTCCATATTTAATTGTGTACAAAATTTTGGAGCTGAGTCAAATGTGTTAAAGTCCATTTGTTCTTGCCTATACCTTTGCCTCTCCATTGCTGATTCGAAGCACATCATGAAATTAACTAATGTTGACCCATGATTTGTGAAATGTCGGAAGAAAGCGTTTTCACTCTCAGACCTTGATGTAGTTCTCATCAATCCAAACAATTGTGTGTCAATAAAATACGCTGGTATCCACTTTTCTCGAAGTGTAAACATCTTTTTCATCCATTTGTGGTCTTGCAATCCGAAATCTTCAATCAATTTTGTCCATTTTTCTTCAAACTTCAACAGTTCCATGAACATATTCCACACAATCTTGTTCAAGCGCGTTTTGAAATCAGTTTCATCATAGATTTCTTTACAAATCTGTAAAGAAATTTCATGTTATTCATGATATGAACAAAAGTGAATCACATGTGATCCACACAGAATCACATGTGATTCTATGTGAATCACATGTGATTCTATGTGAATCACATGTGATTTTATGTGATAAATCATAAACAAATTTTAAAATATTAGATGAATTAAAATACCTTTGCTGGAATTTTTTGGGTGATATGCCACATGCATAGTCTGTGTTTGGATTCAGTAAAAACTGCTTCAACAGCTAACTTCATGGCTCCATCTTGATCCGTTACTATCATTTTTGGTTGTTTTTCATGTGCACTCATGAATGATTTTAGTAGCCATGTGTAAGCTTCTTCATCTTCTTTTAGAAGCATTCCAGCACCTAGTGTCACACACTTTCTGTGATTATCTATACCGGTGAATGGAACAAACACCATGTCGTACCTGAATATCACAAGTTTCACAGAAAAATCTCAAAAAGAATCACATTTGATTTTCATATAATCACATGTGATTTTATGAAAATCACATGTGATTCATGAATGTGTTAAATTTTAATAACGGTATAACAGATTTGAAAACTTGAAAACAGACTTACTTGTTAGTTCTGAATGTGGCATCAAATGACACTATATCTCCAAACTCTTTGTAGTTGCATTTGGCAACTTCGTCCGCCCAAAATATGGCAACCAACTCACTATTTTCAACCTTATAATGAAATGTAAAGTTCGGCACATACTTTTGTCGGTTTTCCATTTTGTCTAATAGCATTTGTGCGTCGCTTTCACCTATGAATGCATTTATATCCCTTAGTTGATTCTTAAAATCAGTAGATGTGCCATGAACATATTGAGTACCACCTTTCATGCTAGAGTATATATGGTGTGCCTTTGTTGCACCAAGTTTGAAAGTTGAAGCTTTGACAACGAACCTTTTTTCCCCTTGAGTCATCCTTCTTTGTTTCTTTGTTAGATGCTTATACTCTTTCGGAATCATTAAATGATTGTGCTTAGCAATGAATTTAGCTACTTCATACTCTCCAGAAACAGGATCCAAAGTGATGAATATTCGCGCCATACAACCTGTTATCCGTTGTCTTGTATTTCTGACTTTTCTATCACTCTTTTCTAGATCCAATGTGTTTATATTTATGTCTTTTGGAAGTCCTTCCCTATTACACATAATGTACTTACTTTTTACCAAACCACTTCTTGTATTTTTTTGTGCCGATTTTTTAACTTCAAAGCCTGCTATTTCAGCATATTTGTTGTACATTTCAACAATTTCCTCTATCGTCTTAAACTTTTTCCCCTCAACAGGTAGATAAATATCATCAACAACGGGTTCCCAATACACTGATCCTCCAGGAGTTTCTTCATGTGCGTATAAAGTTGGTCTTGGTGTCACCACAGATTCTGTTTTACACAATCACATGTGATTTTGTTAAAAAAAATATTGTGAATCACATGTGATTTTCATTAACTTAAAACCCTAAAAATCTTAATTAGCAACAAAATAAGCTGAATAACATGTGTTTTACCCTAAACCCCTAAAAACTAGCTGAATCAAATGTGATTTACCTTAAAAACTTAAAAATCTAAATAAGCAACAAAATAAGTAACAAAATAAGCTGAATCATATGTGATTTACCTTTAATAATAGATGTATTTTCTTCCAAAAGCTCAGCCTCCATAATCTCATCTGAATTTTCAGCAACCGCAATTTGAACATCAACTAAATCAGCCACATCCACATGATTTTCATCGACTGCAACTTGAACATCAACTAAATTTGTTTCGCTTAACTGATTACTATCCATTTGTTGACGGTGTATTGACGGTGATGACGGCGGATTGAAGGTGGTGACGGCGGATTGAAGGTGGTGACGGCGGATTGAAGGTGTTGATGGCGGTTTGAAGGCAGTGACGGCGGATTGAAGGTGTTGATGGCGGATTGAAGGTGGTGATGGCGGATTGAAGGTGGTTAACGGCGGATTGAAGGTGGTTGATGGCGGTGATTGGTGGTTATCGCTACACATAGTGAAGTGTGTGTTTTTATCCGTAATTTTTTTTGTTAAAAAATGAAGGTAATTGTTATTTTTTTAGTTTATATAATTGTCCTTTTTGCCCCTCAAGTGTAAATAGATGATTTGATCTTAGCCTTTGGATCAAATTAGATTGGATGGTTGGGATTTATTAAATGGTTCTATGACAAGTGGTGGTTCTTTAGGGATCTAATCTCCACAAAACAATTAAATATTTTCAGATATCGCACTGAAGATACTGGAAAAGCACAAAAGCCTTGCAAGTGATGGAAAACTTCTAGGTGTGTTGGCTCGCAAGCCTGATGCGTTTAAGGGCAAAAAATGTAATTTCATCTGGAGATTCATTGTCTGGGGTACGCATCTCTGTAATTTAGTTACGTAACAGCCCTAGTCATAATATATCACATGCACATTCATTTAATCATTTATATTATAGCAATAAAGTTACCTTTTTTTTTAACGGCATATCAATCTAGTTAAGATCCGACATCATACATATATATAGTCTGCTTGTAAATATTTGGTATTAACAATTTGTCATCTTTCTGGTTGTTGATGTCAGTTTTTGCATTATGTGGTGGTAATGTGGGAACTTATGAGAAGGAAAGTGAAGCACTGCAATTACTAAAAGTTATATGGAAAGATATTGCGAAATATAAAAAGGAAGATATTGATCGTATATTCAGAGGCCCGCCTGATCCAATCAAGCAAGATGATAAGTCAGGTTTTGGAAAAATCATTCAAGTTGTGCAATTGCAAAACCTTATTTCTGAACATGTTTCAAAAATGAAAGATGAAACCGCGAAGATAATGAGAGTGCTGCGTGCTTCGATTGATCAAGATATGAAGATGAGCAAGGTAGATCAATCTCTGCAGCTACCAGAGGGGTCTCAGATGGGTGTGCAACAAGTGCCGTCGCACAGGGCCTCCACTAAAACGGGGCCACATTTTTATTAGTTTTGCATATAAGTACGCATAATATCAAACATATATGATTCATATAGTTCAAGTTTATATGCAATTTTATCTTTAGGTTACCAGTGTAATAGGGCCCCTTTATTGCTATTGCATAGGGCCACTGAAAAGTACAAGACGGCCCTGGCAGCTACAACAGCTCATTTCTAAACAACTAGTGAAAATGCATGTTGAAACCCAAAGCATAATCAAGGAAGGCACCAAGCAAGTTATTGAGCTACAGAAGGTCATATCTGAATATCTTCTAAACATGCATGTTGAAACTCATAACATAATCAGAGGGCCTTCAGCTTCTGGACAGGAAGATCAAGCTCTGCGCCTACAAAACCTCATTTCTAAATATACTCCCATATTGCTTGTTAATACACAAAGCATTATAAATAAAGGGCCTGCTGTACCAAGTTCAAAGTCAACATACTCTTCTCGGATGCTGTTTGTTGCTGCAGCGATGGGAAATACTAAATTTTTAGTTGAGCTCATTCGCCAATATCCTAATCTCATATGGAAGGTAAATGATAACGGGTTAAGTATATTTCACATTGCTGTCAAGCATCGGCACGAGGGTATCTATAACCTATTGTACGAGATAGGCGCAACGAAGGATTTGATAACTCCTCTGAGAGACGAGAATGAAAACAATATGCTGCATTTAGTTGGGGAGAGGGCAAAGAAAAAGCGACTCGAGGATGTGTCAGGTGTGGCTTTGCAAATGCAACGAGAGCTATTGTGGTTCAAGGTACATATACTCCTCTCCAATCTTTCTATTTTTCATGATGAGTAGACATATGGAAACTTCAGTCTATTTACTTATGAGTTATGAGTATACCAGTTTGGGTTATTTTATCTTATATCTAAAATGGATCAAATAAAAAGAATTAGCTCACTGACACATTACCCAATTTGTGTTGGAAAACACGAGGGCCTTTTAGGCTTACGAAGAGAGGAATACTTAGAGAGCTTTCACAATGTAACTTTATTACTTAAGCTTTGCTTAGGTGTGGTACATTTACAATGCATACACCATCACCTATTTATACTAGTCCATGGAAGGTTCTAGACTCAGGATATTCCATGGACATTCTTACGCAATCTAGATTATTCTAATACATCATCATCCTTATCCTAATTCTAGATAATTCTTACTAGACACTTTACCACAATTAACTAGATACTTCTAGTATGTATCATCTACTACAACTTTCTAAACACTTCTATACCATTCTACGACTTTCTAGAAGCTTCCATACTATTCTATGACTTTCTAGAAGCTTCCATACCATTCTACGACTTTCTAGAAGCTTCCATACCATTCTTCGTCATTCTAGAAGCTTCTTGATCATGGGCTTGGGCTTTTATGGATTGTCCAATCTTTATTTGACTAAATCAAGTTTACGATCCAACACCCCCCTTTAAACTTGATTTCCCGACTCCAAGCATCATCCTTAGTCTTGAGAAATCTCGCTCGTTGAGCGGCTTGGTGAAGATATCTATACCTTGGTTTTCTGACCTCGCATGTATCACTCGTACATCCTTTCTTTTCATATTTTATACCATTCTTCTTCTTGTACCTTTTAGCCACAAGCCTTGCCTTGTACTTCTCCACTTCGCCTTTGGCGTTTTTCTTGGCATTGTATACCCACTTGACTCCAATAGCCTTTTGGCCTTTCGGAAAGGTCGTCAACTCCCACGTATCATTCTTCACTATTGAATTTATCTCCTTGTCCATGGCTTGTCTCCATTTCTTACTTTTCATAGCCTCCTCAAAAACTAAAGGTTCATAATCAGCATATAAACAAAGAAGGGGTATCTCGTCAGTTACCTCGTAGAGCTCCTGCAAACTTCTTGTCTTTGGTTCTCCTTTACTTGAACTTGAAGGTGAGTCTTGGGTTGGAGTTGGACTTTGAGGTTGTTGGACTTCTTCACTTGATTCACATGTCTCTTCTTCGTCAGTGATAGGAAGAAAGTCATACCTTTCATTTTCTTTAATGCTCCAATCCCATGCTTCTTCTTCATCGAACTCTACGTCTCTACTCACTACCACCTTCTTTGTGATTGGATTATAGAGCTTATAACCTTTCGACTGCTTGTCGTAGCCAACGAACACATGCTTCTCACTTCTATCATCAAGCTTGGATCGCTTTTGGCTTGGAACGTGAACATACGCTATGCTTCCGAATATCCTTAGGTGAGAGACGGTAGGCTTCATCCCATTCCATGCTTCTTGTGGAGTCTTGTTATCTAAACTCTTTGACGGACACTGGTTCAATAGATATACCGCACAGTCAACCGCTTCGGCCCAAAACTCCTTTGGCATCTTCTTACTTTTCAACATGCTTCGGACCATATTGAGAATGGTTCTATTCTTTCTCTCCACCACTCCATTTTGTTGTGGGGAGTAAGGAGCCGTTAGAAATATCTGGATCCCATTTTCCTCACAAAATTTGTTAAATTCTTTTGATAAAAATTCTCCACCTCTATCGGATCTCATGGATTTAATTTTTAAACCTTTCTCCTTTTCAACCATAGCTTTAAATATCTTAAAAGCTTCAAAAGCTTGGGATTTTTCTTTTAGAAAATACACCCAAGTTTTTCTTGAAAAATCATCAATAAAGAGCATAAAGTAAAGATTCTTACCATGAGAGGGTGGAGTAATGGGACCGCACAAATCCGTGTGAATTAGTTGTAAAGGCTCCTTAGCTCTTGATGTCGCTTCTTTCGGGAATGAACTCCTAGCATGGTTCCCAAGAAGGCATCCTTCACACACTTGATTTGGATGATCAATTTGATCTAACCCTTTCACCAATCCCTTTGAGGATAATAACTTTAAGTCACCAAAGTTTAAGTGCCCGTACCTCATATGCCAAAGCTACGAATGATCCTTCAAACAACTCTTTAAGCACTTTGCTTTTCCTTTCACTGGTGCCTTTGATTCATCTCCAAATGTGACATTACCTTTACTTTCCTCTATCTCCACAAACAAGTCTTCTTCACCCGTCATATGGTTACTCGCAGCGGAATCTATATGCCATGGTTCTATCCTCTCTTCTTGTTTGTCACGTCTTGCCATTAGCAAGGTAAGCTCATCTTTGTCTTCTACCTCCACAAGATTAGTTTTTTCTTCCACTTGTCTTGAGCTACTACACTCACTGGCATAATGACCATATTTGCGACAATTATAACATTGTATTTGGGGCTTACCTCCTCTTTGAGATTGAAAGCCTCTCCCACGACCTCTTCAATATGAAAACCATTGGTTTTCATCTTTTTTGTTGAAATCTTCTCTTCCTCTTCCTCGTCCTCGGCCTTGGAAACCACCACGACCTTGAAAAGTACGTGTCCTCGTCCTTGCTCCTTTCCATGTAGAAAGCTCTTTTCTCTTTCTTTGAAAGAGACCTTCGAGTATAAAGCTTGCTCCAAGGGTTCTTTCCCCCTTCTTTTCTTCAAAAGATCCCATGAGTTAATCAATGGTCATAGAGTCTATGTCTTTTGACTCCTCTATGACCACAACAATGTAATCAAAGCTTGGTGGCAAAGAGCTAAGAATCTTTTCTATCACCCTTGTGTCACTCAAGCTTTCACCATTTCTCTTCATTTCATTTGAAATGGTCAAGACACGAGTGAAAGAATCCGAAATGTTTTCGGATTCCTCCATTTGGAGCTTTTCGAACTCTCCTCTAAGAGTTTGAAGGCTTACCTTTTTCACCTTGTCAATTCCTTTGAAAGCATTTTGAAGGATCTCCAACGCTTCTTTAGAAGTGGTTGCATTTGCAACTTTCTCAAACATCGCATCATCAAGACATTGATAGATGAGTGTAAGAGCACTTTGATCCTTCTTTCTTGTCTTTTGCAACTCCACCCTTTGGGCGGCATTCAACGAACTTTCATCATCAACTTTCTCAACACCTTTTTCGACTATCTCCCACACATCATGTGAACCGAGTAACGCCTTCATTCGAATGCACCAACTACCATAGTTATCTTTGGTAAGACGAGGAAATTGGAACAAGTTCATTGCACTTGACATCTCGATCTTCTAGCTCTGATACCACTTTGTTGGAAAACACGAGGGCCTTTTAGGCTTACGAAGAGAGGAATACTTAGAGAGCTTTCACAATGTAACTTTATTACTTAAGCTTTGCTTAGGTGTGGTACATTTACAATGCATACACCATCACCTATTTATACTAGTCCATGGAAGGTTCTAGACTCAGGATATTCCATGGACATTCTTACGCAATCTAGATTATTCTAATACATCATCATCCTTATCCTAATTCTAGATAATTCTTACTAGACACTTTACCACAATTAACTAGATACTTCTAGTATGTATCATCTACTACAACTTTCTAAACACTTCTATACCATTCTACGACTTTCTAGAAGCTTCCATACTATTCTACGACTTTCTAGAAGCTTCCATACCATTCTACGACTTTCTAGAAGCTTCCATACCATTCTTCGTCATTCTAGAAGCTTCTTGATCATGGGCTTGGGCTTTTATGGATTGTCCAATCTTTATTTGACTAAATCAAGTTTACGATCCAACAATTTGTCCATCTGGCTAATTTGAGGATGTGCATACAGTTTATAACTATTATTGTTTTTTTGCTGTAGGAAGTCGAGGCTATGATCCCTCCTTCTTATAGAGAACGAAAGAACAAAGAGGGTCTAACTCCATATGAGTTATTTGTAACCACCGGTAAATTTCCACTTAAACCAAACTAATATTTAATCATTTTTCACGTATAATTTTATTTTATTTATTTATTTTTTATTTATTTTTTTAAACGTTATCAGTTGAACTAATCATAACAAATAATTAATATAACGTAACTCATATTTTAAATAAACTAGTTTACTTAGTTTTGTTTTGAATAAGTATTTTTATATGTCAAGTACCAAAGTTTGCAATTTCATATTTACCACCTTACGTTATTTTATACCTAACGTTCAAACCAAACGTTAGCCATTTATTAGAGTTTTAACGAAACTTTTCAGGTTACTAAATTAACTATTAAATTCTATTTATTATCACTATAAATTTTAATTTAAATAACTTTTAAACGCTCCGATAAACCCATGACTCATTTTGAATATAAAAAATTGAGTATGTTGATAACTTTTAATATTTTTATAAACTCTATATTTTTACGTCACCCGGTTTTAAATTTCATGACTTAAAAACATTATGTTTGTAATTACTGGGATCAAACTATACCCTATAAAATTAATACTATCTAATAAATTAATTAAATATCTATTAAGTTATACACATAAACTAGTAAGATTATCTCAATTTGCCCATATCACATATTGTCATACGTGTGATGGTATGAAGCCAATCATGCATGCAAACATCCAACAATCAAAAATTACTATCACAAAGTCCATATGTGTTTTCCTTAGCAACATGCATATTTCCTAATATTTCATACAAGGTTTATACTATACGTGGGCATCAAATAAGCAAACATTGTTATCTAAGAGATTTCCAATATCTAACTACGTATAAACATGCAAATCCTTAAACTTTCGGCTATATAAATCGAACCACATCATCATGTTCCTACTACTTCAACACCATGGTCAAGTATGTCAAGCTAAGCACATGTGGTTTATTTTAGAACCATTCGAATTAACAACCTAAAACATGGATTAAGAATAAACACATCATCTCATTTCTTATCATGTTGCAAGGAAGTTTAACTTTTCTTGGTCTATATATAGAATCGAACAAACATAAAACCCTTCCACTACATCCTTTACTTTTAATCACTAAATCCATACTCTCATCTTTACCTACAGAAATACGAACCAAAGATAGAAAAGGAAAGTTTGAAATCAAGTTTCAAAGTCTTGGAAAGCTTTGGTTACATTTTAAAGCTTCACTTGTGTCAAAATCATATATATATATCGAGCATCCTAAATCTATAAGCTCTCCTTTTCTTTTTGATCTCTTTTATATTAAATCTAGACATTTCTAAATGATACTCAGTATGTACTAATCAAGGTCAAAACATAGTTTCTTTTCTTTTTCTGTTTTGTCGAGAACCAAAACAAACACCCCATTTCCATTTATTTTAACTTGAATACTAAACTAGGATCTATTATATTAATGATAGATAATTTAGGAACATATATAAACTTAACAATCAGTTAGGAGTAATAAAAACAAGAATCTAGGCTTTTGAATCACCCAAAACAAGTACACGAGTCAAAAGATACGGCCAAATGAAATTACCAAAAACTTGCCGAAAAGCTGTCAACAAAGTTTCTGTGACAGAAACTGAAAACACGCAAAATGAGGCATTTCTGGTCTGATTCATCGAAAAGTTAAAGCACAAAAGTTGTCCGAAACGACGTTTTCTTTAAAAACTCAGGAGCACGGGTCCTAAAAATGCATGACAAGAGCTGTAGGTGCGGACTATTTTTAAACCCGAGACATGAATTTCCAAAAATCTTTTCTTAAACGCCTTCGAGCTTTAAGCTGAGCTATTAGACCATTTTAATCACCACCTAGCACACTTCAATTTGCCCCCAAGACCTGGCCATAGGATGTACATGTCATGTTTTCATTATCGCGAGTCATTAGACCAAACAAACTCTTAAATAAAATGTTTTTGACTTATTTCTAAACAAGGAAACCCTAGGATCCTTTAAAGACAACTTAGATATGTTGAGTAACATGTTATGATACATAACAAGTCAGTTCATAAGCTTTAGAATCGAAACCCAAGTTGTTTTTGGAACCTGAGCATATGCTCCAGGTACCCAACTTCGAGCAATTGTTTACCCTATTAAACGAGCACCTAAGAATCTAAACTCAGGGGCAAAACGAAGACCTTCTAGCATAGATTAAGTAGGATCAAGAACATTGTAAAAACATTGTACGGATTTGTCTAAAACTTAGCTCGTTTTTGTCCCGATAACATATACTAAAAATACTTTTTGTAATTAATTCTTTAAAAACTAAAGGGGTATATTTTGTAATAAATGAAAGTTGGAGTGTTCTTGGGCCAAAAATGTAATTTTTATAAATTAATTATTACAAGGGCGGTTTTTGTCAACAAACAATAGTTGTGGGTATAAAGTGTCATTTTTGAAACTATAAGGGTAAAAAGTGTAATATTTTTATAAAAAGTCTAATAATATATTTTTATTATATAGTGATTCGGGAATATGTTTTTAACACATTAAATGGCTTGAATTATTTTTAAAACGTATATATAATAGCTATACGTCGAGAACGAATTTCTATTAAACTTATATAGGAAATATATTTAGCGTTATAACGATTCAGGACTTGTAATAAAAACCTATATATTTCGATATCAAATAACAAACCACAAATTAGAAAAATAGTAAAATCTTAATACCAGTAACTTTTGAAGAGACTTCATGTTATCAAAACTAAATAAATAATTCTTAACAAAATCTTTACGCTAACAAATATTAAACTCATATATAAGTAAATACGAATACTAAAACTTGACATAATCAACTCAGGTTTCGTGTCGGAGACGTTTATCAACTTTATTTAAGTTGTTTTCCATTCAGATTGCTTTATTACCCAGGTGAGTTCACAGTCCCACTTTTCATACATTTTCTAAACTTGTGGGGAGATACATGCTACAAAACCGAACACAAGTATTTTCTGTATGCTATCTTAATTTATATTGCCTAAGTTCCCACTGTCGCCTTTCCTGATAAAGACCCTCATATCATGAGCCATTAATCACTTGCGAGTGAACGCGAATATAGTAAATAGATCTATTGGAAGCTGACGGCCCATTTGTACTAGCCGGATAGATAGCTATAAGCTAGCCGGATTGATAGACAGATGTACTATATTTGAGTTGCATAGGAGACTGACAAACTCCTACCGGAGGGCATTATTACTTTCATTTGGTTATGTTAGTAATAAAACATTATCTCGGTAATGTTCTAGCAGTTAACGTTTGCGCTCATGAGGCTTAGAGCAATATATTACATTTCAATACATCGTTTTATATCTAACTTGTGTTCAAATTATTATTTATAAACGCTGTGAATTCACTCAACCGTTGTGTTGACTTTTTAGCATGTTTATCTCAGGTCCATAACAAACAAGGATGGCATGGAAGAGCATGGGTAAGGAAGGAAGGCTAAAATTTTATTATTCTTTGATAAAGTATTTAACAAGTTGTAAAACTACTGGGACCTCATTATGTAAACTCTGATATTTGAATAATAAAATTTCTAAAACAACTCAATTAGAGATTGTTTTCCTATTACTATAACTGTTGTGCCGTCGAGTAACACCCAGCTTTAATTCCGCTGCGTATCCAAAATTTGGGGGTGTTACATTATTCACCAAGGAACACAAAGAACTAGTTAAACTAGGTGAAACCTGGATGAAAGACACTGCTAGTCAATGCATGGTTGTTGCGACACTTATTGCAACCATAGTCTTTGCTGCAGCTTTTACGGTTCCTGGTGGATATAACCAAGATAATGGCATACCTATGTTCCGTTCAAAAGTAACACTTATGGTTTTTGTTGTGGCAGATGCAATTTCCCTATTCACATCTTCAGCATCTATTCTTATCTTCTTATCTATCCTCACATCTCGTTATGCTGAACGTGATTTCTTGGAATCACTACCCAACAAGCTGATGGCTGGTCTAGCAACTCTTTTCATATCAATAACAACCATGACGGTCGCTTTTAGTGTAAGCTTTTTTGTACTTTACGATAAAGGTTTGTTATGGATTCCAATTTTAATTGGTGCATTAGCTTTGCTGCCAGTCGTCCTATATATTAAGCTGCAAATCCGTCTATTTGTTGATGTAATTCGGTCGACATATGGTTCTAGGTACCTCTTTAAGCCCAGGAAACATGTTCTATACTATGAAAACCCAAAGGTCTAGCCATTGTTGTTCTTCAATTCTATTGGATCTATTTCAAGATTTTATAAAATGTATGTAAGTTGTAGATTCAGTGACTTTCACAACCCCTTTCCCTTCTTCATTAGATGCGGAAGAGGGAAAAATCTATGTACTATCCTAAATTTGTTTACTTATGGGACTGTTTGGCTCTGTATTTATATACTTAAATTTGGGATATGTATTCACTGTCATGGTGCAACTCATCGACTTATGAATACACTATATACATTTTGCATAATATAATACTAGCAGCGTACCTGCGCACTGTGGCGGCGGGTACTTGATAATTAAATTTGCAACGATTAATGATTTTTGATATTACATTTTTTTGCAATAATAACTTTCTTGAAGGCGGGAAATTATTTTGTAATAACTTTAAGGGACTGTAAGGAATTAAATATTCCATATATTTGATGATCAGAAACAAGAAGAATGAAACATGAAGAATACTGAAATGATAAGCAAAATATGCCAAGTATGTTTCTGCTGATGATGCATTTCTGCTGATGAATGCTGCTAGTGCAATTCTGCTGATGGATTCTGCTGCTAGTACAAATGAAACTGCTGCTGATCAATGAGTCATACTACTGAATGGATAAGGATGAAGAAGATATTATGTGCATAAATGTCAAAGTATATCCTCTAGATAATATCTTTCATCAGTCATCAAATTGAACACTCTAAATGAGTTGTAAAGATAGATACGTGTTGTATCTTAAATGACTGACATCCTAGTCATAAGCTAGATAGTAGATGACAAAGCTTATCAATTTTGTAATGACCTCCTTTGTTCTATAAAAAGGAGATCACCCCTTTAGATAAAAAGTATGCTTCACAGTGAAACAAAGTGAATATCACGAAAGTGCTTCGTACTTACAAATTACAACAACACCAAGTGTGTTAAAATGTAAAGCACTTAGAAGAGTGTGTGTGGGAACATCAGACAAGGGGTCTGTTGTTGTTAGGTTTGTTTAGCCTCAAGGATCTTTGATCCCTGTTAGATTGTAAACCGTGCTATAATTGATCACATAGCATTGGAGCTAGTTGGAATAACAAACGGTGAAAAGTTAGAAAAACCTTGTTGTGATAATATTATTTCTCTCATAGAGTATTCCGTCAATATTATCATTGTGCTCGTAATAGCCAAATTCCTAGATCAAAGGCTTAATCCTAGAGCTCATAAACGATCACAAAAGCTTATTGTTTAGAAGGATGTTAAAATAAGCTTTTCACAGTTGGTATCAGAGCCAGGGGGCTCTAGATCTAGAAAAGAAAAGGTTTTTGTTTAAAAGGAGAAGAAGAAAGAAGAAAATCGTTTTTGCTTAATTTTTCGCAACTTTCTGAAGAGCAGTTTTACAAAGGCTATATCTCATTCGTTAACCGTTGGATTGGGCTAAATTTTTTGTTGAAGGTTCTTGGCATATCAAGGTAGATTCTCACCGGAGGGATCTTCAATCTAAGCTTCAGATGGCAAGATATGCATCATTGAAAACTGCTGCAGAAACAGTTGAGGTATGGTCGAATTTTTGGTTTTCTTTCTTGGTTTACACACACAAAGGGGAAGAATCACACACAGAAGAGAGTTGGTTCTTAAAAGATAAAAAAGCTTGTTTATCAAGTTATTATTGGTAAAGAAAGTTATTTGTTCCTTATTTGAAGATGAAGTGAAATTTTTCAAGGTTGTGTTCTTATCATATCTTAAGGTGATGTGTACACTTTAAAGATAACTTGTTCATTCGTTCAAGTGACTACGAAATGACAAACACTTAAAGGAGTTACATTGTAGTGCTTAGTGTCTCATAGAAGATGAGTTTATTGTCATGAGATTGCGGTCTCCATATACATCGAAGATGGGTATACGTTCGAAGTCAGATTCAGTACAAGATATAAGACACAAGGTTGGTTTCTTTCACTTCAGCATCAAGTTAGTAATGATTGGTTTTTCTTCATCAGTCATAAAAGCCTACATAAATGGAGATTCAAATGGTTAACATATGGGTTTCAGGGGAAGCTTAAATGTTCAAGTGTTCAACCATTTATTATATATATGCATCACCACAGGGAAAGTTATTGATTCTTACTACTGTTGATTAGTATTGCTATTGATGATTTAGATTTTTACTGTCTCAAGTTCATTTTTAGTGCGGAAAACTTAATGGAGGGTAATTTGAGATAATAGAAGGATAGATTGGATGTGTAGTATTAGTTCGTGGCTGTAAAGATCATATTTGTAATATTCTCTATTTGTTGATAACAAAAAGGGGAAGAGATGTGGTGGATAGCATAAATTAAGGGAAAGACAATATAGTTTCATTCATGGTGAGATTTAGTTATCTCAATTTCTCTACTTCGTCTAGGGAAATTCGTACAAGAATGTTTTTGTTTTGTAATCATCAAATAGGGGAAGATTGCAAGGAATTAAATATTCCATAGATTTGATGATCAGAAACAAGAAGAATGAAACATGAAGAATACTGAAATGATAAGCAAAATAAGCAAAGTATGTTTCTGCTGATGATGCAATTCTGCTGATGATGCATTTCTGCTGATGAATGCTGCTAGTGCAATTCTGCTGATGGATTCTGCTGCTAGTACAAATGAAATTGCTGCTGATCAATGAGTCATACTACTGAATGGATAAGGATGAAGAAGATATTATGTGCATAAAATTCAAAGTATATCGTCTAGATAATATCTTTCATCAGTCATCAAATTGAACACTCTAAATGAGTTGTAAACATAGATACTTGTTGTATCTTAAATGACTGACAACCTAGTCATAAGCTAGATAGTAGATGACAAAGCTTATCAATTTTATAATGATCTCCTTTGCTATATAAAAAGGAGATCACCCCTTTAGATAAAAAGTATGCTTCAAAGTGAAACAAAGTGAACATCACCAAAGTGCTTCGTACTTACAAATTACAACAACACCAAGTGTGTTAAAATGTAAAGCACTTAGAAGAGTGTGTGCGGAACATCAGACAAGGGGTCTGTTGTTGTTAGGTTTGTTTAGCCTCAAGGATCTTTGATCCCTGTTAGATTGTAAACCGTGCTATACTTGATCACATAGCATTGAGGCTAGTTTGAATAACAAACGGTGAAAAGTTAGAAAAACCTTTTTGTGATAATATTGTTTCTCTCATAGAATATTCCGTCAATATTATCATTGTGCTCGTAATAGCCAAATTCCTAGATCAAAGGCTTAACATCCTAGAGCTCATAAACGATCACAAAAGCTTATTGTTTAGAAGGACGTTAAAATAAGCTTTTCACAGGGACTGTGTGATAAATCTATTACATATTGTACAATATGGGTTTATGAGCTTATAGGTGATGTCTATTCATGATATATAGTTTGTATCTTATAAATACATCATCACCACTTGTCCACTTAATAAGAATTTTCTCTCCTCTTATTCTTGTGTTCATGTTCTTTGTTCTTGTACTGTATTTATAACACATTGTCAGCACGAATCTCTACAAGCATAAACAGAACGAACAATTTATAACTGGCTTCAACAGTTGAAACTTCAATCAATTATCAAGGTACGGAGTACTCTACTAGCAATCAGGTATATATAATTATAATTATATTATATAGTATACACAAATGGTATTTGATTTTTACGAATTCTTTTGTGGTTTCTCTCATATTGCATGTGAATATTATAATCATACATCACTGAATTTTCATATGATTAATATGGAGTTTCAATTAAAGTAATTAACGACAACAGTCAATGTTATTATACCAAGATTGGTTTTTAGTTTATTGTAAATTACATATATGATATGTATTTTGCTCAGATTGGTTTTTAGTTTATTGTAAATTACATATATGATATGTATTTTGCTCCATTAACTGTTCATATCTTATGACTATATGAATATTATAATTCATCATCTTATGATTGTCTTAAAATGTATTAGTTTCATTTTTCGAATGATACAGAATTTGTGACTACCATTAACTATGGTGGATTTGGTAACATTTAAATCAATTCTCTCTACTATCTTTTATAAGAAGACATAATGCATTTTTGTAGTTACATATTGTTTATCGTGTTTTCTTTTATTCTTGATCTTTTAAATTCTTTTATACTTCATAGTTTACAAAAACTATGAAAGTTCTATTATGATTCCCTCAAAATAATCAAAAGTTATCATAACCTCATGTTAATATTATTATAGAACCTCAAGTTCTACTACGATTAATATGATCAAAATACAATAACCTCAAGTTATTGTTTTAATTTTCAATCATGATCCTCACAAAAAGAATCAAATAATATAACCTTGCGTTATTTTCTATATAAGATCCTCAAGATCTGTTATAATCAAAAGATATCATAACGTCATTTATGATTATAGTTAGGGATGAGCATTTCGAACCGAATCCCGGAACCGAACCGGAACCGTACCGAAACGGTACCGATTCTCGATATACGGTACGGTACCGGGACTACAAAATAATGTGAAAAAAAATCGGGACCACTAATTCGGTACGGGACCGGTACCAAATCGGGAAATTCCCGAAAAAAAATAAGAAAACCCGATTTCCCGGTACCGATATCCGAATCCCGTTCAGTACGGTACCGGTACCACTAATTTATGCTCGGGAAAAAATCGGTACCACTAATTCGGTACGGGACCGGTACCGTGCTCATCCCTAATTATAGTTATTCATCATGAAACCTCAAGTTCCACTACGATGAATTGAATCAAAATACAATAACCTCAAGTTATTGTTAAGTTGTTCAATTGTAATTTCTTAGCATAACCTCAAGTTATGATTATAGTTTTATTTAGAACTCATGTTCATTTAATTCTTGAAAATAATCACAATCACATAACTCCATTTTATGTTGAAAATACAAGTTAGAGCTTCATGTTCTATTATAATTACATGATGAAAATCATAGTAACATAACCTCATGTTATGTTAAAGAAAAATAATTAGAATCTCAAGTTCTAATATGATTCTTTCAATAAGATCGAGAGCATAATCTCATGTTGTGTTTGAAAAATTAATAATTAGAACCTAAGTTCTAACATATTTTTTTCAAAAAATAAATAAATAAATAAATAAATAAATAAATAGAATCTTGTTATAATTTTTATCATTAAGTTAGTGTTATAATTTTATCATCAAGTTATTTTTATAATTTTCTATTACGATTCTCTCAAAAGAATCGAAACAACATTACTGAAAGTTTTATGCTAATATATGAACATCATGTTCTATATGATTCCCTCAAACGAATTAAAATAACATCATGTTATAATTTTTCTTTTTCCTTCAAATGAATGTTACAACAATGATCATGCTCAATCTAACTAATTTGATTATGAACGTGGTTAATTTAGCCACCACGATAACATAGTTAGCAACCTCAAGTTGCAACTAAAAACAAATGGAAAAAGAAGTCCTCTTGACAAGAGTATACTTAAAAGATGATATTCTTGGTCATCGTCTCAACAAGGTCGTAAAAGAGAATATCTAATGGTTGAAAGATCCGTTAAATGTATGGTAAAAATCTAAAGGATAAATTGCCATCAAAAGAAAGTTATTATTTTGAAAGATTGTTATAATTAGATCATTAGATGTACGCCAGAGACGGAACTTGAACGTATATGTTGGAGGGGCCAACTTGTAAAATATTTATTTTAGGGGAGCCGATATACACAACACTGATTTTTTTTAATAAAAGTAGAAACACAAATGTATAAAATGTATATAGGGTTTTTTTTTTTTTTTTTTTTTTTTTTTTTTTTTTTTTTTTTTAGGGATTATAATGCATATAATTTGCTCATATAATAGCAATAGTATGAAGACTTTTTAGTCTTATTCATGTCTCTTTAGTAATGTACATGACAATGAGTTTTAAAATATATTCATTCCCTCGTGTGAATATGAATAAATAATCAATTTAAAGATCTCCATTCCCTCAGAGAATATGATAATATAATGATCAACGTAGAAATCTCCATTCCCTCAAGTGAATGTGATGAAATGATCAACACATAGATCTACATTCCCTTAAGTGAATGTGGTAAAAATGACCAGAATAAGATCTTCATTCCCTCAAGAGAATGTGATTATATAATGATAAATGTCTAAAGATCATATATCATGGTCAAAGGTATGGTCGAACTAATATAAAAACGGACCAACCACTAGAAGTGGAAAAATAATAACTGACCAAATTAAAATGTCATGTATGAAAAATACAAGTGTGTCAAAGAAATTACACGCTATCTTCATAGATGTAAGAATCTATGCTAATACATTTTGAGCTTTACATGACTGCTCCATAATAGAAAATATAAATTTGTTACGAGGAATGAAATCTCATATTAATGATGCATTATATCCTATTGCATCTTCCTCGACATGCATTATTTATAGATTAGTGAATGATAATCACTAGCCATAACATAAGTTTATGGGCCATAATTATAATAATTATTGGCATGACCGGTTATACCATTCCGAGTCATTAATGATGCCAAAATTATAGAGGAATAAG
Source organism: Artemisia argyi (assembly GCA_030686995.1). Classification (NCBI taxonomy): domain Eukaryota; kingdom Viridiplantae; phylum Streptophyta; class Magnoliopsida; order Asterales; family Asteraceae; genus Artemisia; species Artemisia argyi. The sequence continues at coordinate 8,000,497 of CM060696.1, forward strand.
ATTCTTCAATCGAAGGTTGTTTTCTCTCAAAGTAAATTAACTATTCACCCATAAATTAGATTAGGGGCGGATAGAAAACAAGTGGATATACGTAGGCATACATATCCACTATGTGCACCATTTAGATTATAAAATCGATGCATTGTCTAAATGGTCATCAAAATCGCAACCTCAAGTTTGCATGATTAATAGCTCAACTAATTAAGATGTGAGCAATACATTCCAGATTATGTATTTCTTGATGAAAATATTGTGAATTTCTTCCAAAGTTTCAATAATAATGAGAGAAAAAATATATGTTGGTGTATGGGGTCATGATATAATACACAACAACGAAATTAGCATCAAGTCAAAATGTTATTATAAATCCTCCCCTTTATAATTGGTTTTAGTTAGAAACCAAGTATCTCCCATTTCAATTTCTTTTGTGCAATACATACTTAAATTACTCCACCTAAATGCACATATTGGGATATAGAAGAAGGATAATTCCTTCAGGGGAAGAGAAAAGTAGTTGCGAGTTCAGAATGAATTATCATATTCTATTGATCCTCTCAAGAAATATTATGAATCTATAATTCATTGGATAATCCAATAGCGATATATATACACTGAGCCAAAATAAAATGTCAGCTACTAATGCTCCAAATTATACTCTGTCCCTCAAGGACATTGTTTGTTATGACATGCCTCAAGCATGATAGAATGATCGATTCCAAAGAAAATCCTCGATGAAAAATATGGAGCATTAAAGAAAGATGGTTGTTTGAGGTATAAAAGACCCCATGATTGTCTCATAAAGAGATAATAAACATGAAAGTTCCAAAGAACTTCAGATAGCTAATGAGATCTCAACAAATTCTATCATGTCTAGAATCATATGGAATCTAAACAAAAATGACGTTGATAAATTTATTTACATACAATACAACGCTTGCTATTATGCATAATGAGGATCATAAATAAATTATTATTCAAAAGTGCGTCCAAAGAAATGATTGGCCAACATGAAAAGACGCGATCTCATGAAAATACGAGAAGTATTGGGACATGAAGTCTATACACATGAATGTGTAAAATTTATTGGATATACATTAGTCTTTGTGCGAATGAGAAATAAGAGCTCTAAAGTTATGTCCTTTAAGAAATGAAATATGAATAAATAAATTCACAAAAGCACGAAGTTAATTATTAAAATACATATTGTTTCGAGGTGGACATAAATATCTTATTGATATTTTATGAGAAAATCAATACATAAGTATTTAAATTACTCTAAATGAGTTTAATTAGAGCTCTCATATTCCATGAAGGATCTGTAATGCCTGAATCATGCCTAACAACTTCAACTTTAAGAAGCTATTAATAAAGTTCTTAAGAACTCTATTTGATCATATCGAATTAATCCTTATATGGATCAAAATCATTTGGACGCATATTATAGAAAGTGTTTTTGTACAATGTCTTTAAGAAATAATTGGTCCTCAAGTGCCATACATAAGTGCAACTAATACTTTGATGTCTATTTTGCAATAAATATGCGTAGCGAGACCGTATAATTTTATTTGCATTAGCAACATATAATTATGTTGGGATATGAAATATCAAAGTACTTCTGGATGTCAAAGTACTGCTGCATGAAGAATAAAGTCAAAGTACTGCTGAAGAATAAAGTCAAAGTACTGCTGAAGAATAAAGTCAAAGTACTGCTGCTATTGCTGAATGCTTAATGTACTTCGAAGGAAACAAGGATTAATATGCAATATTAGATAAGGATTAATGTGTAATATTAAACGAATATTCTAGAATTAGTTAGGGATAATGACTTGTCGTTCAAGGATTACATGTTGTAAACCGACTTAAGGTTATCTATATAAAGAGCCTTAAGAGGTATTAGTCGATGTAAGTTTTACAAGTGTTAGCTACGTTTAGAAGTCGATCAAAGTTAATAGTTAGGGATTGTTAGTGAATCTGTGTAACAAAGCAGGTTCAAAGATTAATATAAAAGTTCTTCTTAAGCTTTGTGTTAGTAGATTCCGCATACTTTACAAGGTAAAACAGTGTTTCAATATTAATAGTGTTGAGTTACTCAATATTGTTAAACCTTTACAAGCTACAAAGTAGTTTGGTCAGAGTATATCGATCCAACAAGTGGTATCAGAGCTTGTGTTGGAAACTCTGATTAAGAAGACAAACCTTTAAAACCTTTAAACCGATTTCACTACAAACCCTTCAAGATGTCGACAGATGCTGCACCTGCTCCCTCAATCACTGCTGTTAGAATCCCTATGGTTAAGAAGGGAGAATACAACCTATGGGCCATGAAGATGAGGCAGTACATTGCCATCACAGGCCATGCACTATGGGATGTGATTGTCAATGGTAACATGCAAATTGAAGAACCAGTAGAGGTACCTAGACAACCAACACCACCTAAAATTACTGTACCTGCTGCTACCAAAAGAAATCAAGACAAAGCTCTCAACATACTGCTTTCTGCTATTCCTGATGGTCACCTATTAAAGTTTCATGATGCCAAAGATGCCAAACAACTATGGGCTGTAATAAAGAAGAAGTTTGGAGGTAATGATGCTTCCAAGAAGATGCATAGGAATTTGCTGAAGCAACAATTTGAAACTTTCACTGTTGGAGAAAGAGAAGGTCTTGATTCTGCTTATGAAATATTCCAACATCTTCTGAGTATGTTAGAACTATATGATGCTGAAGCATCAGTTGAAGATGCTAATTTAAAGTTTCTGAGGAATTTGCCATCAGCATGGCATGTAGTTGCTACAATGATCAGAGGACATTCAGGGCTGGATACTATGGACTTTGATGATCTTTACAACAATCTGAAGGTGTATGAGCATGAGATGAATGGTACTACAGGTTCAAGCACACAACAGAACATTGCTTTTGTCTCTTCTGAAAATAGAAGCAGTACTTCTAACAAAGGTACTGCTTATCCTGTTCAAAGTACTATGACTGAAACACAGGTTCCATGCACAACAATGGTCACCACCAATTCATCACAATCACTTACCCCCACCTCAGATGATGTTCTATGTTCATTCTTTGCTCAACAAGCATCTCTACCTGTCACCTATCAAGAAGATGTATTGCAAATAGATGATGATGCTTTGGAAGAAATTGATATCAGATGGCAAGTTGCCATGCTCACTGCAAGGATCAAGAAGTATGTGAACAAGACAGGAAAAGGCATCAATTTCAGAGCTAAACAAGGAATAAAATTTGACAAGTCCAAGATTGAGTGTTTCAACTGTCAAAGGACTGGTCACTTTGCAAGGGAGTGCAAATTTGCAAAGTATTAAGCAAACAAGATGATTGAACCACCCAAGCCTGAGAGAAAAGAGATTCCAATTACTGAACCAAAACCAAAAGCTTTGGTTGCTCAAGAGAATCTGTCAGAGATTGATTGGTCCAATGAGTTTGATGATGAACATGTAACCTATTCAATGGTTGCATTGGAAGACTGGAGCACAACATTTGATGAAGAGCCTGGATATGCTGCTTTGGAGTCAAGAGATGATTTAGGAAGCTTTGATTGGAGCATGGAGTTTGAAGAAGCACCTGTTCAGCTTGCTATGGTAGCTGCTTCACCAAGTTCATCCACTAACTCCAAGGTATGCTCTAAGTGTAATGATATGTATCAAAAGTTACTTAGTGAATATGTAGCTGAAAGAGATGAATTTCAAAAGGCTAGGGATGAGATAACTGGTTATCAATTAACTTTAGAGTCAATGGAGGCCAAAATCCTTACACATGAAAAAAATGAAGTAGCATGGCTTGAAACATATAAACAACAGGATTACCTAGATAAGTTAAATGAATGGAAACTAGGTTGTAAGGTGTCTGAACTAGAAAAAGTGACTGCTGAAAGGGATAAGTTGTTAGAAAAACTTGCTGTGTGGAATGAGGCAGGTGTGACATGTTCAATTTGTTGAAAAGCAAAGAACATCTAATATTAAGACAGGCCTAGGTTATGATAATAATAGCAATGAAGGCATTCAATTTAAGAGCAAGGAACTAAATCTTACAGTTGATACCTCCACTAGTGATGAAGAGTTCATAAGTCTAGATGAAAACACTTCTAGTGATGAGGAATCCCCTAGTCCAACACCTCTTGTATTTCAGAAAGAAAAGGGATATAATGCAGTTCCTCACCCCCCAGGTAGCTTACAATCACCTAGAAAAGATGTTGATTGTTATGGTGTAGATAATCTAGAGTTTAGGAAAAAGCTTAAAAGTAAATTTAATCCTGAAACTTTAGAAAAATCTGTTGAAGCACCTAAGGTAGAAGAGACCAAGTTTTCAAAACAAGCAGTACCTTCAAATTCTTTTCGAAGTACTGCTGATCACTCAGCAGTACCTCAAAGAAAATTCTTTCAAAATACTGCTAATTTTAGAAACACTTATGGAAGGGGATTTGGGGACATTGGTCCAAAGGTCTGTTATGTTTGTTATAGTCCTCATCATTTGATTAAAGACTGTGATTATCATTCAGAATACCTAAGTAAATATCCAAAGACCAGAACTGCACAACCAGGTCATAGGGAGAATAAGACAAGGGACAACAAACCAGTTTGGAACTATACAAATAGGGTCAACCATAGTAATTTCTCAAAAGACTATAGGTACCCTCATCAGAAAAGGTCATACTCCAAACCCTCAGTACCTTCACAAAGTACTGATAGAAAGTTCCCTAATGTTTCTAGCAAACACTCAAATGTAAGATCTAGGAGGTACAATCATTACAACCCTAGAAAGCCTTACAACACAAGAAAAGATGATAGGACACAGAACCTAACTCCTATAGTTACAACTAAATGGGTTAAGAAAGAAAGTACTGCTGGGGAAAAACCAGTACTTTTAGAAGTTAAGGGTGAAAAAGGGACAATTGATCTTGAAAAACCAACAGTTTTGGAAACAAAAACCTTAATTCTTGATCATGCTTTCAAAGACAGTGGTGATTACATACTCAAAAATTTTGAGTATGTCACTCCACAAGGGGAACACAAGTCAGTAATGGCTTGGGTTCCTAAAAATAACTAACCTTTTTCATGTGAATTCAGGGCAACCCAGAGGAGGAGCTTAAAGATCATCTTATTGTAGATAGTGGTTGCTCTAGCAGTATGACAGGAGAAAAGGAGCTCTTGTCAGATTTTAAAGCTTATTTTGGAGGAAAAGTTGCATTTGGGAATGATCCTGATGGAGGAAGAATAACTAGCAAAGGAACTATCAAGGCAGGAAACATTGATTTTGAAGATGTTAGATATGTGAAGGAGCTCAAATTCAATCTTTTGTCAGTCTCTCAGATTTGTGATAAGAAGTACCCTGTGTTATTCTTTGACACAGAATGTCTTATACTTTCTCCTGATTTCAAGTTAGAAGATAGAAACTTGGTGTTGCTGAGAGCACCAAGAACTAATGATGTGTACAACATAGATTTAAAGAATGTAAATTCTGCGAAAAGAGCAACATGTTTGATTGCAAGAGCATCTATGGAAGAAGCACATCAATGGCACAGAAGACTGGGACATGTAAATTTCAAGAACATCAATAAGCTGGTCAGAGGTAATTTAGTTAGAGGTTTACCTTCTAAGACATTCAAGAATGATCACTCATGTCTTGCTTGTAAGAAGGGTAAACAGCACAAGGCTTCTTGTAAGAAGATTGATGAGAAGACCATTAGAGAGCCTTTGGAATTGTTGCACATGGATCTGTTTGGACCTGTTTCAGTTGTTAGTCTGAACAAGAAGAAGTACTGCTTGGTTGTAACAGATGACTGTAGCAGATTTAGTTGGGTCTTTTTCTTATGCTTTAAAGATGAAACTTTTGATGCTATTCATGATCTAATAATAGCACTTGAAAATCAGTTAAGACTCAAGGTTAGAGGCATTAGATGTGATAATGGGACTGAGTTCAAGAATCAGCTTATGGATGAATTTTGTGCCAAGAAAGGAATTAAAAGAGAATTCAGTATTGCTAGAACTCCTCAGAAAAATGGAGTTGTAGAAAGAAAGAATAGAACTCTTATAGAAGCAGCTAGGACAATGCTTGTAGACTCTTAACTACCTGTTCCATTCTGGGCTGAAGCTGTAAGTGCTGCTTGCTATGTGTTGAATAGAGTATCAGTGACTAAACCTCAAATGAAGACACCCTATGAGTTACTCATGGGAAAGAAGCCAAGCATCAAGTTTATGAAACCTTTTGGATGTCCCCTAACCATCTTAAATACTACTGATAATTTGGGCAAATTTGATGGGAAGTCAGATGAAGGATATTTATTGGGATATTGTACAAATAGCAAAGGATTCAGAGTGTACAATAGGGCTACCAAGAAGGTTCAAGAATGTCTTCATGTTGATTTTTTGGAAGAACAAGAGAATTCTAAAGGTAAAGGTCCTGATTGGATGTTTGATCTTGATTTAATGTCTTCATCAATGAATTATGTACCTGTAAAGGAAGAAAATCAAGCTGCTCCCACTGAAGAAGAAGCACAGTACATTGTTCATGATGTTAATTTAAGATCTGAAGATGAGCCAAAAGATAATGCCAATGATGAGAAGAAAAGTACTTCTGAGCCTCAAGGTACTGCTAAACCTAACAGTACTGTTGATCCTCAAAGTACTGTTCCACCACAAATACCAATATCTGCAGAAGATCAAGCCATTCAAGATGAACTTTCTAGAATGCTTTTTCAAGAAATAATGGCTAAATCGTATGATGATGAACAGAGAAGAGCTTATGAAGCAGAAAAGAAGAAGGCAAAAGACACAGCCAGTACTTTACCCCAAAGTACTGCTAATCCATTTGAAAGTACTTTTCAACCTTTGAATACTTCAAATTGGATAAATACTGATGTTGTTAATGATCCTAATATGCCTGACTTAGAAGATACTGCTGATCCAAACACAATTACTTTAGAAGACACTGATGATGAATTGGATCAAGAAGGCATTTTCTCAAATTCTAATGAAGATCCTGATATAACTAATTTGGAAGATAACCTTGAAGTTCCACCAACTCCTACTCTCAGAATTCATAAAACTCATCCTGTTACAAATATTATTGGACCCTCAGCTTCAGGGGTGCTCACAAGGACTAAGGCTAAGAATATGTCTCAACAACATACTTCTTTACTTAGTTTTATCTACAAGCAAAACAGGGTGAATCACAAGGATCAGAAGTTGTGTTTATTTGCTTGTTTTCTATCTCAGGAAGAGCCCAAGAATATCAAACAAGCATTAGCCAAGGAAAGTTGGGTGGAAGCTATGCAAGAAGAACTCCTACAGTTTAAACTTCAAGAAGTTTGGGTATTATGTGATTTACCTGATGGAAAGAAACTTATTGGAACTAAATGGGTCTTCAGAGTAAAAAGAGATGAAAGAGGGAATGTTATTAAGAACAAGGCAAGGTTAGTGGCTCAAGGATATAGACAGGAAAAAGGAGTAGACTATGATGAAGTTTTTGCTCCTGTGGCAAGGCTTGAAGCCATCAGGCTATTTTTGGCTTTTGCATCTTATATGGGATTCCCTGTATATCAGATGGATGTTAAAAGTGCTTTTCTATATGGCAAAATCACAGAAGAAGTTTATGTCAAATAGCCTCCTGGTTTTGAAGACCCTGCACACCCAAACAAAGTCTACAAGGTAATAAAGGCTCTTTATGGCCTTCATCAAGCTCCAAGAGCATGGTATGAAAGGCTTTCCAATTTTCTACTGCAACATGGTTATAGAAGAGGAGCTATTGACAAGACTTTGTTTATCAAGAGAGATAAGAAGGATATCATGCTAGTTCAAGTGTATGTAGATATTATTTTTGGTGCTACTAAGCAATCTATGGTGAAGGAATTTGAAGATCTTATGCAGAAAGAGTTTCAGATGAGTTCCATGGGAGAATTAACATTTTTCTTAGGACTTCAAGTGCAACAGTCAAGCAGTGGAATTTATATTTGTCAAGATAAGTATGTTGTAGATATTCTTAAGAGATTCACTTTCACAACTGTTAGGCCTACATCTACACCAGTGGATACTAACAAACCTTTGGGAAAAGATGAAGATGGAGAAGATGTTGATGTCACACTATATAGGTCTATGATTGGATGTCTTATGTATTTAACTGCATCAAGACCTGATATTACTTTTGCTGTAAGCTTATGTGCAAGACATCAAGTTCATCCAAAAGTATCTCACTTGAATGCTGTCAAGAGGATTTTCAGGTATCTTAGGCAACAACCTAAGCTAGGATTATGGTATCCTAGGGATTCACCTTTCCATCTCCATGCCTTTTCAGACAGTGATTATGCTGAAGATAACTATGACAGAAGGTCCACAACTGGAGGATGCCAGTACCTTGGAAGCAGATTAGTGTCATGGCAATGTAAGAAGCAAACAATTGCAGCAACTTCTTCCACAGAAGCAGAGTATGTAGCTGCTGCAAGTTGTTGTACACAAGTACTTTGGTTACAGAATCAGCTTTTGGATTATGGATTCAATTTCAAGAATACTCCTATCAACATTGAAAATGAGAGTACCATATGTATTGTCAAGAATCCAGTCTATCATTCCAAGATCAAGCACATTCAGATTAGACATCACTTTATAAGAGATTGCTATGAACAAAGGCTTATCAATGCGGTTAAAGTTCATACTGATGATAATGTAGCAGATCTACTCACAAAGGGCTTTGATGTTTCAAGATTTACTTTCTTGGTTGTGAGTATTGGCATGATTAATATGTAAGCTATTTTTGAGGGGAGGCATAAGTAGTTATTAGTTAGTCATTATTTGAGGGGAGGCTACATGTATCATTCAAAAGAAAGGATTTTATTCATTATTCAACAAAGTTCTTACAACCACCATTCAGAGTACATCACCATTCTTGTTTTCAAGTTACAGTTACAGACACAGTAAAGACAACAAAAACACAAGACTACATCAACAACCTACCAAGATCCACACACCTACTCCATAGGCCTTTTTCCCTTGCCCTCATAGCTTTGTTTTCCCTTTTGAGCAGTCCTTCTCTTGTCATCAAAAGAAGCCTGTTTTCTTGGGCAAGCTAGGCCAAGAACCTGTTTGGGGGGACCTTTCTTTTCTTGGAGCAGGCCACTTCATGTTCTGAATAGTTGATTCCAGGGCTTGAGTCAAAGCATGTGGAAGCTCTTTAGCCAGAGATGAACCAGAAACAACTCTCTTCTTTTTGGGCTTTTTGCTGGTAGTACTACCTGCATCAGTTATGGTAGAGTTGGCAGCACTCATTGTTGATGAAGATTCTTGGTGTCCCATCCACTGAACATGAGGAGGAAAATAATCTGACCATCATGGATCTTCAAACTCAGAATCAGAGTAGTAACTTATCTCTGAATCTGTGGTGCCCTTTGAGTCAGAAGAGATGTTCACAATTGGAATGTGACTCATTGTGCTTACTTGTTTTTGTGTTAAAAGAAGATATGTATAACACCCCCAAAATACCGCAGCGGAAGACTGTGTCATAGGGGTGCTACTTCATAATACAAAGTACAAGGTATAGAAAACGAACTCTAAATGAGACGTTTTGAAAAGTTACCATTCGATTAATAAATTCCGAGTTACAAACTTGAGATTCCAAAGTATGATACATAAATGTATACAAAGTTTTGAATGGTAAATGATAAAAGCGTAAGTCTTCAGAATATGCAGCTTGATGTAACACCCCCAAAATACCGCAGTGGAAGACTGTGTCATAGGGGTGCTACTTCATAATACAAAGTACAAGGTATAGAAAACGAACTCTAAATGAGACGTTTTGAAAAGTTACCATTCGATTAATAAATTCCGAGTTACAAACTTGAGATTCCAAAGTATGATACATAAATGTATACAAAGTTTTGAATGGTAAATGATAAAAGCCTAAGTCTTCAGAATATGCAGCTTGACTCTAAGTTCCACTCACTAGCTATCGCCTTACTAACCTGAGATAAACATGCAAAAGTTTCAACACAATGGTTGGTGAGTTCATAGAGTTTGTCTTAAAATAGTTGAAAAACCTTAAAAGAATTTTCACACAGCAAAGGCATCGTGAATCCACTCAGTTACAAGTCCCGCCATAAGAGACTTGTAACCTGTGTGTTCACAACCCACTGCTACAATATAATATGATTAAGACATGTATAAGTTCATCAAAACAGTTAAGCAATTAGTCGTGAGTCTACACTTCATCTCCGAAGACCTCACGTTTATGATGTATCCAACATTCGCAAATGTTAGGATGTATCAATAGCCTCAATGGCCATCCAACAACTTAATTTGGAGCCATCAGAAGTCTCAATGGTCATCCAGCAACTTAATCTGGAGCCACTGGCAGTCTCACAATCAAGTATAATGCAATCATGTATATATGACATCAAGTATAAGGCAATCAAGTATAAGACAATCAAGTGTAAAACAATCAAGAACAAAACAATCAAGTATAAATATTTTGAGTATTTGTACAAGTAAGCAAGTAGTTGTGCATGTATCCCCCCCAAAGAGTTAAAACAAGTATGAAAAAGTAGGGGCTATGACTCACCTTAAGTCAATGTAATGAGAAATGAAAGTCGTAGTCGAATCGCGAAAGTCTCTAAGAGCAGCCTATAATAGAACGTTGCGACTTAGGTTTGGAGTAACGTCTAAGAATATGAAGAATTGCCAATATATGTCTTGCATATAGTTCATGATGTAGTACTTAGTATATAGTGTAAGTCGTTGAATATAAATGGTTTATGAAACATGTATAGGTTGTATATCTCTTGCTAGCGTTCGGGCCGACATAATTCAGAAGTCATGGAGTAAACGTTCGAGGAGCCAGGACACTTTAATTCATAAATCCACAACTCATCTCGACGGCTTACTTAATGAACTCCTCACATGAGGCACCCTACTATTGTAGTATTTGATAACATATATATAAGTTTTTGATCTTTAAAAGTTATATGGTCTTTAGCCGTGGCTTTGCCGTGACCTTGGTCAATGTTACCATGGTCTTGAGACTCAACCTTGGCTTTAGCCATGGTTGTAGTCTTGGCTTTAGGTCATTAGACCTCTTGGTCTTAGTAAATCATAACTATTATATAGTGACTTTGGTCTAAAAATGGGCTGTTAAGAATTTGAAGAAAATATCACTCGGAAAGCGTTTTCAGGGCTCTAGCTTTTTCGCTTCTGAACGAAAATGTCATTCCGGACAACTTTCGTGTTTTAACTTTTTGATGAATCGGACCAGAAGGGTGACTTTCAAATTGGCAGAATGCAAAACAGTAGGGTATAGGCAGTTTTGCCGTTTTGGTTTCGCTAACTTCTTATGGCCATAACTTTTGACTCGGGTACTCGTTTTGGGTGATTTAAATTGCTATGTTTTCCTTGTTAAGTCCTATTTAACAGTAAGTAAGTGTCAAATATCATAGTTGTACTATTTTGGTCGTGGTTCTCCATAAAAATCACTAGTTTACTTGTTTACTTGTCATAAGTTAACATATGTATACCAATACTTGTTTTATCCATTTTTAAACATCATGAACACAATAACAAGAACATATATAGCATGAAAGGAACACAAAGAGCATGAAAATGATAATTAAACAAGGAGTATGTTAGGGTTTCTTACAACTTTTGGCTTTCTCTTAAGAAAGGAAGTCAAGTATGGAACTAGGACACTAAACCTATGCTTGCAAACCCTTCACCATAACTCTTGCAAACCCTTGATAGCCTTGATATAACCCTTGTGAAAACCCATTAACTTCAGCCCCTAATTACCTTGTGTAGCTCCTAATTCAACCATGGAATCACCAATCAAACTTAAGAACTAGGTAGAGAATACTAAGACCTTGAACTTTGTAGTGTAACTTGTATATTAAAGATCAAAGGATCATGGTGCTAGGATTAAAGGGTGTGGCATTTTTATTGATGAAAAGATGAAGATCAAAGTGCTTCTAGTTGGCTATTTATAGCATGAATGAGGAGGTTAGGAAGCTAACTAGGAAAATGCTTAAACTTGGTGACAAAGTTGTAAATAAGTATTGATCTAATGGCTAAAGTCATGAGATCATGCCACAAGTGTGAATCCCCCCCTAGAGGCGGTTTCACAAGGCTTGGGGAGCAAGTGTGGACTTTTGATGATATTATCTAACTTAAGTAGCTAGTTTTGACTCCGGGAAATGCTAACCGTAAATGCTTAAGTCACAAAACGTAAACCGGGTATCCTAAAAATATGAAACTTATAAATATGCTAGAACTTATCAATATACTCCATAATAAAATATAAAATAAGTCGTAGGTTCTATTAGGGTGCTCAAACCCTGCTAAAACTGGAAACACGGGTCTAAAACGCGTAAAACGTAAAACGTACGAAAGTTGCGTAAAATTGAGAAAAGTAAAATATAACTTTTCTAATAGGATACTAATGACTTAAAATGACTTATAATGTCTAGGCTGGGCTCAGTCTAGTGTCGGTTGGTATTTAATGTCTTTAAACTTAAAACCGTAAGCCTAAAAATCAAGGAATGATTTATAAAATCAAGGAATGATTTTTGGTCAAAGGAGGAGGGAAAAATATGTTGACTTTTTCTAATAAGTTGAAAACTCAAATTGTCTTAGAAACGCGGTGCAGGTATAGGCTAAGGTTACGGCAAAGTAAAAACGCTTAAAACTGAAAATTCCAGTTTTTCACGGCCGAGGCTTATTTTGGTCATGTTTTTTCTCAGTCATTATTAATTCTCTAATTAATCATGAGAGTACTAAACATTTTTCTGATGCGGGGTCACTTAACGCGGTCGAGTTTCGTTGTGCGTAGAATTTTTAAATGACGTTTTACCCTAAAACGTGTAATTCCGTGTAATTCCTTAATAACTTTCACGAAAATGATCTGATGAGTGTCAAACTTTTAATTTGCCATGGAAATGATTTATCACTCGAGGCCAAGAAACAGAAATCAAGTTTCGGGAAAATTTCGTGAAAAATGAATAGTAAAAGTGAATAGTAAAATTTTCCGAGAATAGAAATTAATATGAAAATGTGAATTGTTACAGTCTCTACCTCTTAAGGAGAACTTCGTCCCGAAGTTCAGTTGATGTTAACTACTCACGGTGTGTCTAAGGAAATTCGGGATTTCAGAATCTCTAAAATAGTGGTTTTTACTCTGATTCGTCTAAGGTTGTGGTTAAGGAGTCGTATCGGCTACAATTAAGCCCACTTATTTATAACACATTACTTACATAAAGAAGCGTCCAAATTTATGTAAGTAAGGTCTCATAAACTTATGGTTCGGTGATTTACAATTTCTTTATTTAACTGAAGAGGCGTCCCAATCCATTTAAATAAGGAGATTCTAAATCATCCTACTTAAGAATTTCCGACACAAAATCCGCCTTCTGAGGCCGATAGTAAGATAATCAAGTCATCAAATCCCTAAAGCTAAGCAATAATATTATTTAACTCAAATCTTGTGTCTCATCAAACAAGAACTGTCACAAGATCAAGTTAAATAGTTAGTTGTTACTGAGCTCCATGTTTTTAATGACTCGACGAATCTCTGGGGCTCCTTAAAATACTAAAGTCACATCATCTAACAGCGTGGAACTAAACCAACAACTACCAAAAAGTGTATGTGTATGTAGTGTGTCTAAGGCAAATAAAGAGGAGAGTCTTAATGTATATAGCAGTTATAGTCTAGGCACTAAATGCAACCTAGTTCTCTATAACCAAGGCTCTGGTACCAATCTGTAACACCCCCAAAATACCGCAGCGGAAGACTGTGTCATAGGGGTGCTACTTCATAATACAAAGTACAAGGTATAGAAAACGAACTCTAAATGAGACGTTTTGAAAAGTTACCATTCGATTAATAAATTCCGAGTTACAAACTTGAGATTCCAAAGTATGATACATAAACGTATACAAAGTTTTGAATGGTAAATGATAAAAGCGTAAGTCTTCAGAATATGCAGCTTGATGTAACACCCCCAAAATACCGCAGCGGAAGACTGTGTCATAGGGGTGCTACTTCATAATACAAAGTACAAGATATAGAAAACGAACTCTAAATGAGACGTTTTGAAAAGTTACCATTCGATTAATAAATTCCGAGTTACAAACTTGAGATTCCAAAGTATGATACATAAATGTATATAAAGTTTTGAATGGTAAATGATAAAAGCCTAAGTCTTCAGAATATGCAGCTTGACTCTAAGTTCCACTCACTAGCTATCGCCTTACTAACCTGAGATAAACATGCTAAAGTGTCAACACAATGGTTGGTGAGTTCATAGAGTTTGTCTTAAAATAGTTGAAAAACCTTAAAAGAATGTTCACACAGCAAAGGCATCGTGAATCCACTCAGTTACAAGTCCCGCCATAAGAGACTTGTAACCTGTGTGTTCACAACCCACTGCTACAATATAATATGATTAAGACATGTATAAGTTCATCAAAACAGTTAAGCAATTAGTCGTGAGTCTACACTTCATCTCCGAAGACCTCACGTTTATGATGTATCCAACATTCGCAAATGTTAGGATGTATCAATAGCCTCAATGGCCATCCAACAACTTAATTTGGAGCCATCGGAAGTCTCAATGGTCATCCAGCAACTTAATCTGGAGCCACTGGCAGTCTCACAATCAAGTATAATGCAATCATGTATATATGACATCAAGTATAATGCAATCAAGTATAAGACAATCAAGTATAAAACAATCAAGTATAAAACAATCAAGTATAAATATTTTGAGTATTTGTACAAGTAAGCAAGTAGTTGTACATGTATCCCCCCGAAAGAGTTAAAACAAGTATGAAAAAGTAGGGGCTATGACTCACCTTAAGTCTATGTAATGAGAAATGAAAGTCGTAGTCGAATCGCGAAAGTCTCTAAGAGCAGCCTATAATAGAACGTTGCGACTTAGGTTTGGAGTAACATCTAAGAATATGAAGAATTGCCAATATATGTCTTGCATATAGTTCATGATGTAGTACTTAGTATATAGTGTAAGTCATTGAATATAAGTGGTTTATGAAACATGTATAGGTTGTATATCTCTTGCTACCGTTCGGGCCGACATAATTCAGAAGTCATGGAGTAAACGTTCGAGGAGCCAGGACACTTTAATTCGTAAATCCACAACTCATTTCGACGGCTTACTTAATGAACTCCTCACATGAGGCTCCCTACTATTGTAGTATTTGATAACATATATATAAGTTTTTGATCTTTAAAAGTTATATGGTCTTTAGCCGTGGCTTTGCCGTGACCTTGGTCATTGTTACCATGGTCTTGAGACTCAACCTTGGCTTTAGCCATGGTTGTAGTCTTGGCTTTAGGTCATTAGACCTCTTGGTCTTAGTAAATCATAACTATTATATAGTGACTTTGGTCTAAAAATGGGCTGTTAAGAATTTGAAGAAAATATCACTCGGAAAGCGTTTTCAGGGCTCGAGCTTCTTTGTTCCTGAACGAAAACGTCGTTCCGGACAACTTTCGTGTTTTAACTTTTTGATGAATCGGAACAGAAGGGTGACTTTCAAATTGGCAGAATGCAAAACAGTAGGGTATAGGCAGTTTTGCCGTTTTGGTTTCGCTAACTTCTTATGGCCATAACTTTTGACTCGGGTACTCGTTTTTGGGATACAACAACATCACAGGTTAAAGATGGAGAGGATATTATTACTGCTACAGTTGCTGGGAGAGTTATACATGTTACAGAAGCTTTAATCAGGGAGGCTCTGTTATTTGATGATGAAGGAGGCTCTGTTTTGTTTGGGAAACAAGAAGTTTGGAACACACTCAGAGATATTGGGTATGAAGGTTCTTTGAGTAAGCTTACTTTTCAGAAGGCTATGGTTAGTCCTCATTGGAAATTTCTTATTCATGTTTTGCTACACTGTTTGAGTCTAAAGAGTACTGCTTGGGATCAGTTTAGTCATTCCATAGCTTCTGCTTTTGTTGGTCTTATTACCAATCAGCCTTTCAATTTCTCATACATGATCCTTGAAGGTATGCTTACTCATATTAAGGCTGGCAAACCTTTTCTTATGTATCCTAGGTTTGTTCAATTGCTTTTAGAGAATCCACTAGATGGTATACCTAAACCTCAGGATTATGTACCTACCATTAGGATGCCACCTAAAGTTTTAACTTTTATGTCCAATAAGGGAGTTAATTTTTTGGGTAGGAATACACCTCTTAATGCTTATATGTTAGAGGTAGCTCAAGCTGTTAGGGATGAAGAAGACAATAGTGGTTCTGCACATTCTAATAATGATGCTCAATCTGATTCTGCTGAGCATTCTGCTTCAGTACATACCCCCACACCACCTATTGTTTCCCCTCAGCATGTTGTTTCAGGTGAAAGGACTCCCTCAGTAACAGCTTCCTTGGATACATCTGTTTCTGCTCAAGGTACTTCTCCACAAAGTACTGATCCTCAAGGTATTGCTTCAGAGGATTCACAAGTACCTACTCCCAACGATTATACTTCCACAAGTGGGCTTCAAACACCTGGAGGAGATGAGGGAATTGCAGATACTGAGAGTACTTCTGATTTGGTTCAAGAATTGGAGAAGACGAAGTTAACTGTTAATGCTCAAGTTGCAGAAATCAAAAAGCTAAGAAAGAAGTTTAGAAGATTGAAGAAATTTGTTTGGCCTCTTGTTCAGAATTTTCGGCTTTATGTGAAAGAAAAGAAGCAGTCTCAGAAGCCAAAGTTCAAATCTTCAAAGAAGTCTTCAAAATCCAAGAAGAAGCATAAAAGGTCATCATTTACCAAATTGGGGAGGAATCAAGATAAGAATTTGGATAAAGATGATGCTGAAGTAAAATATTCAGAAGATGCTCATTTGTGGCAATATCCAGAAAGTCCAAAGATTTTTGAACCAAAAAGTTATGTTGAAGATGATATGAATATTGCACAAGAAGAGAAAGAGAATGAGCAAAAAGATGATGAGCAAGAAAAATTTAAGCAGGATGTAGATGCACAGAACATTCAAAGTGCTGTTGTTCAAAGTACTGCTGCAGAAAACATAAGTCTGCAAGGTACTGCTGAGCAAGGTACTTCTTCTAGAAATATTGATGAAAGTGGAGTCAATATTGCTGTACCTTCTACAAAGCAATATGAAGATGAAGTTGGTCCTTCCACTTTTATATAGCAAGAAGAAGAAAGAGTACATACTGCTAGTGATGATGAAACAATTGCTCAAGTTATGATGAATTTAAGGAGACCTACTGGAGGAATACATATCTCTGAGCCTGCACAAAAAGTTAATGAAAGTACTTCTGAATCAGAAAAACTAGATCCAAAAGATAAAGGGAAAGGGACAATGGTTCAGAAAGATACTAAGAAGAAGAAGAAGAAATTTTCTATTGCTCAGATTAGAGAATTAGAAACTGTGTATGATTTAGAGCTTGCTAGAAAGCAACAAGCTGAATATGATGCTGAGTATTTGGAAGAAGTCAGTAGGCCACTTGCAAAGAAGCCAATGACCAAAGCTCAGGAAAGAAATTGGATGATACAGTTCTTAAGAAAGAAGGGATACAAGAATTTGCATTTGAAAAGGTATCCAGAAGTGAAAGCTCTGTGGGATAAAGTACAAGAAGATATCAGAAAAGAAGTAGAAAACTTTGTGCCCATGGAGGTTGATAGAAAGAAGAAATTAGAAGATATCAGAAAGGAAGAAGCTGAGCAAAGGAGATTGAAAAGAATGAAATTAGCTGAAGATGATCAATTGACAAAAAAGCTGAAGTTAGTTCATGAAGATACAGTTGATGAACTCAGAAATTATTTCAGAGTTGTTGATTTTGAGAACAAAAAGATTGAAGATTCTGGAAAGAAGTCCAAGATAATCTCATTTTCTGTGGTTGAATCAAAAGAAGGGAATTATTTTATGATCCACAGAGAAGATGAAAGCTTCACAATATTCAATATGTTATGGGATTTATTGCACTGTATCACAAGGGCAGATCTTTATGACTTATATGTGCAAGTGCAGACATACTATGCAGAGATTGAAGCTTCAGGAGTGGGATTAGTTTTGCTTGGAGACTTAATTACCATCTGGGATACTGAAGAAACAAGTGTTGATCCTCTGTGGAATGATCAAGAGAATTGGGAAATAACAAGATGGAGATTCTTTGAATCATCAGGAGTTCATACACTAGAGATGGAAGATGGTACCATGATTCACATGTTGGCTGAGAGAAGATATCCATTGATCAGAGAAACTATGCTCAGAATGCTGGATCATGGAATGGAACTTGAAGATGAATCTGAAGTAACTTTCGATGTTATCAAGCTATTTATCAGATGGGTCAAGTCTGAAGAGTAATATTGCATAATACTGGTATGATTTCTTTTGTTAAATAAAGTATTTTTCAAAGTACTGCAAGAACAAACAGTACTTTATCAAAGTGCTGCTTGCTGATATAAACCAGCATAAGTCCTTTAAAATAAAAATAAAATTTTTGATGTTTAAAAGAAAAGAGGATTTTAAAAGAAACACATGGTGTTAGTATTTATACTGCACAACAAATGGTAATCAACTCACCATGTTTAACAGACAAGAAAGAGTTTGACTCATCATGAGGGTACGGCTCTGATGTGATAATCAAATCCGTTGATGGTTGATAGTTTATGAAAAACTATATGGTTATCAACTCACCATACTCCAAGTGATTAAGAGTTGGCTAGTCCAAAGTAAACGGCTATTGGTAAAGACAAATCAAATCCGTTGATAGCTGATGATTTGCTAAAAATCACAAATTTCAATGATTCACCTCTCACAGGAGTTAACACACCTGGAAGTGATGAGAATAGTATGAAACTTTTAAGATTTGATGATCTTTGTACCAAAATGTTGCTGAGTTGCTGAGAAGATACCATGGAAAATATGATGCTGATGAAGAGTACTTTGACAGATGACAGATAGAAGAAAAAAGGAATAAAGAAACAATCTCTCTGAATAATTAAAGATTTGAAGATTGAAGATAAGCAAGAAACTTGAAATCAAGCAAGTAGAGTTCAAGTACTTTGACTTTATTCTTCAGCAGTACTTTGACTTTATTCTTCATGCAGCAGTACTTTGACATCCAGAAGTACTTTGATATTTCATATCCCAACAAATTCCAATCAATATATTGATATTAGGTTGGAAGTTACACATCTATTTTGTCATCTTTGCAGGACTTATTTTTAACATCAATAATTTGGTGGCCTTCATTACAAAGTTGCTGCCAATAAAAGTATTTGAGCAACTAATTCAGAAGATTAGCATTCAAGAACTGCTGCTTCAGCATTGACTTCTTCAACCTTCTTGATTCCTCATTCCCACCAAATCTAGCCTTTATTGCCATCCAAATGTCCTTGGCATCCTCCGTGAAGTGGAAGTCACCCATGTGGTCATCTGGTATAGCTTGGAGTAGAATTGTTCTTACTTTACTCTCCCTCTGCACAGCCAGAATCTCTTCAGCAGTTTTGGGACCTAGAATTGTAACAATCCCATCAGTATCTTTAACATGCTTCTTCAGGCTATTCCCCTTTTTGACGACCTCCCAAAGATTCCAGTCTATGTTTGTGATCCAGTTCTGAATCTTCATGGACCACAGATGATAATCTTCAGCATTCTTCAAGTATGGAAACTTAGCATTACTGTTGGAGAGTTTGAGTTGTTGAAGAGAAGCGGTGTTAAGGTTTTGGGTTGTGTCAACTTCATCATCAGATCCAGGCATGTTTCTTGATTGGTTTGGATTTTTAAGGTGTAAGATTTGTGTTTCTTAGTATAGCAGAGACTCTCTCGAGGCTCTGATACCACTTGTTGAACTATAAGACCTTGATAGATCTTCTTGAGCACTCTAGAATCGTTAGTTATGTTAATGTAATAAAAAACACACTAATAGATAATCTCTGTAACTTGTATTTTAAAGCGGAAACAAACACAAGTGTAATACTAAGAACTCTTGATCATCTATGGATCTTTTAATAATAATGAAAGTGTTTTCTGAAAACGTTATTCAATACATAATCGTGTGTTCCTTTTATACACAAGGAACCCTAAACCGTTTCCCAAGAAACGTATATTCTAAAACTTCTAAAAGATATGCATTATCACTTCCTAAATAAACTCATGCATATCCAAACTATAATACATAAAATACGGAAATACTATATCCGCAGAAACTAATAATGCTGAAACTAATCTTCAGCAGATACACTGCTTCAGCAGGAACCAGCTCTTCAGCAGTAACCTTCAGCTGAAACAGACAGCAGAATTCTTACTTAACAGAATTCCCAACAATCCTCCCCTAATCTTGAATTTGACCTAGTTAAGTTCAAGATTCTTGATAGATCTTCGAAATAACATACCAAGAGGATTGTAATAAGATAGCACCAGCAAAGAATCATCTTCAGCAGGATCTCTATGATCAGCAAATACTTGAAAGCTCCATTCTTTGCAGCAACAAATGACTAAATGTACATCAAAACAAATTAGTTTCATACTATTCTCATCACTTCCAGGTGTGTTAACTCCTGTGAGAGGTGAATCATTGAAAATAATGGATTTGATGTCTCTTTACCAATAGCCATCACTACTGGAGTAGCCAAGTGTTCTAAGGTACACTGATAACCACATGATTTTTAGCAAATCATCAACTATAAACGGATTTGAGATGTCTTTACCTGTAGCCGTTTGCTCAGGACTAGCCAATTATTTTGATGAAAATCATCTTGGTTAACTGATTACCAAATATGGTTTTCCACTGCCTTTACCACAAGCCATATACATGTGGGCTAGCCAATTATTCAGAATCCATAAAAGAAAAATCCATGGTCAATTGACAACCATTTCAACTACTCAGCAATAAAGCATGGGTGAGTTGAAAACCCTATGGTTTTGAGCAAAACCATTACAGCTATCAACAGATTTGATATGTCTTTACCAAAGCTGTACCCTTTGGACTAGCCAACTTTAACCAAACCTGCATATAATAGATACAATACTATACAACAAAATGTTAGGTTTTTTTTTTTTTTTTTTTTTTATTTTTTATTATTATTATTATTTTTTATTTTTTTTTAAGAAATAAGAAATAAAAACAAATATAAAACATGATACCCTTAAACAGAAGCTGCTCTGGAAGTCTTAATCCTTTGTTTGAAGATCTTCACCAAAGATTCAACAAACAACCTTGCATTCCCAACTGGATCAGGAGGAATCTCCAACTTTTGTTGTAGCATTTTCTCCATCAGAGACACTTTCAGAGGATATCTTTTGCTAATATCCATAATAAGCCTTAAACCAGTTGTAGTTTCCAACACATGAACATAAGGCATAGGATAGAACTTCCAACTCTGAGATTTCCATCTCTGATTGTTCTTCCATATGTCATAGCTAGCACCAGTGGGAGTAGAAGAATCAAACAACACTTTTAGATCACCCAACAAATACAATCCAGACCCTGTAGGAGTATGATTTGCATAATACTTGAGAACCAACTCATATAGAGTAACCAAATCCTGATGATCCACAAGATGTAGAATCTCTTGAAGAAATGTAAAGGATATGAAAGTTTTATCCAATCTGTAAATGGTATTAACTTGACCATTTTCAGTTAACTCCCAGTGAACCACAACATCTCTAGTTGCCTCAGGCCAATCATCAGGGGATCCTTCTCTTATAAATGAAGCATAAGAAGCATTCACATTGATTAGGCTTTGTTTGGAATGTGAATTTCTGACTTTAGCCATCCTCTTTGCTCTTCTTCCAGGAACATAAATAGCAGCATGAGGTAGAGAAGATGCATCAGGAACTTCAGCTTCAGCAGATACCCCTTCTGCAGCATCAGTTTCCACTAATGGATTATCCAATTGTTCATCAGTAGAATCCTGAGAAGATTCAAGTGCAGCAGATGCATATTGTTCATCCATAGCCTTCCTTATCTGTTTGTCTCTAGCAGCTTGAAGTTCAACTTCTCTTACCTTAAGCTCATGAAATCTTGCAAATTCAGCTTTTTGTTCAGCTTTTTGTTCCTCATCTAACTTCTTAGCAACCTCTTCACCCAATCTTTCCTCCTCCAGTTGTCTCCTAGTTCTCTTTCTAGATGGAGGATCTGCTGTTATCACTTGAGCTTTACCTTTATCCACATAAGATGAAGCAGCAACATGTGGTACATCAGCAGAAGTATCAGGTAAAGATACCTTTTCAACAGCAACAGGAATATTAACAGATGAACCAGCATCAGCATTGAGGAGAGGAATATTCTTAGAAGCACCCATTCCAGCTTTGTCATTTCTAGCCTTGATTCTGTTATAAATCTCAAACAGTTTGTCAAATGGAAGTGCCCACACTTGTTTCTTAGACCAAGCATTATTATACAATGAACTGCTTTGACTTTTCACATATGTTCTCATATAATCCCTCTGCTCTGCTTGAGTCATAGGTTTATCTCTTTTAGCTTTGGCTTTTAACTCATCTGCTACCTTCTTCCTCAACTTCAGCACTTTCACAATTTCAGAAGCCCAGTCTTGCTTCTCCACTCTTTTACCAAGAATGTCTGTAGCTAAATCAGAATTATCAAGCACTTGTTTTCCAATATGCTGCCAATCTGACTCATCAAACTCTTGAACAGCTGCATCCAATTCTCTTTGTCTTTCAATAGGAAAAGTAGAAATATAGCTTTGGGTGGCAGACTGGTATACTGCATCAAACTTAGCTTGCTGTTCCTCAGCCATATTAGCACTCTTCTTATAATCTTCCCATTCTTGGAAGAGTTTTTCTTGTACAACTCTGTCTTTAGCTGTAACTAGCTCATCCTCAGCCACATCTGTTCCTTCAGCAAGATCATCATGAGGAACATTCAAATCTTTCATAGGTTCATCATGTAATTCTTGAACCTCTCTATCAAGAGAAACTTGTTGATTCTCAGATGAATGATGAACAGGGGAACTCAAATACTCTTTCCCTGCTACAAAGAATGCTTCTCCTGATGTGTTACCTATATCAGCAGATTTATCAGTAGCAACACCACTTGGTGATTGTTTCTCCTGAAGTATATCAGTAACTTTAGCCATGAGCACATCATCATCACCACTAGAAACTTTGGAAGATCCAGCAGCTTTCCTTGCCAAATACTGTCTGGTACTTCTTCTTCTGCTGAATTGAATTTGTGGTTTAGATTTAGGTACTTCAGCAGCTTTAGGAGGAACAACATGAGACTGTCTAGCAACTTCAGCTAGAATCTCAAGAGAATCCAAATTTGCCTCCTATGCAACTTCAGTAGTATCCAATCCATCCTTACTTTGCTTCTGCTGATTCAGCTGTGCCTCCAAATCTTGAACCTTACTTTTCAACCCTGCAATTTCATTACCAAGAATCAGCAAGCTCTTTTTGGAGATCATCAGTCATTTTCATGTACTTGCAAAGGGAATCATATACAAAAGTGAGAGTAATAGGGTCCTCTGCTCTACAAGCTGATTGCTCAGTGGTAAGAGGAGCTTCATTAAACCCAGCAGGAGAAACAGATTCATGTACAACATTAGGAAAACCTTCATTAATTGGTTCTCTCATAGGGCTGGGTGTATGTAGTCTAGTGAACTCAGGTTCAAG
The DNA here is from genome assembly GCA_030686995.1 of Artemisia argyi. NCBI lineage: Eukaryota > Viridiplantae > Streptophyta > Magnoliopsida > Asterales > Asteraceae > Artemisia > Artemisia argyi. The sequence goes on from CM060696.1 coordinate 8,024,121, forward strand.
AGGCTGAAAGTTATCTTCAAACTCATGAATTTGCTCAGCTGGAGCATCCTGAGCTGGTGAAATGGTAAGACTATGTGACATATGTACAGGAGTAGGTGGTGGTAAGTCAGTAGAAATAGGTAATGGTTCAGCAGTTGTAGCTGGCTCTTCCTCCATTACCACTGAAGGATTATCATCAGCAGCAACACCAGAAGATGATGGATTACAATCATCAGCCGCATTAGGAGCAGGCACATTACCAGCATCATCACCCTCAACTACATTATCATTGCCATGTGGCAACATAGCTTCTAACATAGGGTGATGTTCCCCATTATAATTTGTTTTCATTGAGGCAAACAACTTAGAACCAAGACTTTTAATAGGCACATGGGTTCTATCTTCAGTGGTTATGTCTAAAATTATTTGTAAGAATCTAGGGTACATTAAAAACTTATGCTGTTGTTTATCAATATTTTCTAGCATATATCAAAAATAAACTTAGAAAAATTATAAGTTAGACCCTTAGAAAGACAAACAATACCACAACCCAATTGCAGAGAGAATTGGTTCCATCCACCACACTTGTTGCTTATACATTGCAGCAGCAAATGCACCAAATATCTCCACTTAGGACAAAATTGATTCTTGTGCCACTTAGATGTATCAGTACTTTGATATCCAGCTTCCCTTAGCCCAGCAAGAATCTCTGCAGTGTTGGAATGATACACACCATTCTCATCATCCAACTGAAGCTTTGTCCTAATCAAACCTTCTGTCACCACATACTCTACACCATCAATCTCAGCCACAATCTCTGTGTCAGATCTCTTAGTAGAAGATGCCCAAAATTGCTTCACCAAGGATTCACAAACCAGATTGGGACTATGTGTCAAAGCATAATGAATCTTTGACCTTTGTAGAAATTCCACCATTAAATCGAATTCTTCATGTCCCTTTGCCTTTTTCAGAATAGCATACTTGTTATGATCGCCTCTCAATTCAAGTTGTGCCATTTGAATGAACTTGCGTAAGACGGTTATCAATTTCACAAAGAATAATGGGTTTAAGTGGAGTGATAAGAGAATAATGTTGTTTAGGAAGAGATATGCAAAGTGGGTTATATTTGGAAGTTCCCTAATCGTGGTCAAAATTATCGGAACTAATTATTGACCGAGTCTGACGTGTACTTCAAAAACTCCCAATTTGAAGATTTACCCTTCAGTAGCAATGAAAGTCAAATCTGCTGAAGAATGGTCAACTTCAGCAGAAACCAAGCAAATGTAAAAATATCTTCGGTGAATATATTGATTTTACTGTGCCACCCAACTCGCATTAATTATCGTAACGCCTAAACTTGGTTTATTTAATCAGCCTCAAATCACATCTCAGTCACCAATTTACCCCAAATCATCTCTGAAACCCTAATTTCCCAATTAAACCCAATTCACCACCAAAACCATGTCATCAAACACAGAAACCTCAGATCACAATTCCTCTTCTTCATCATCAGAAGAAGATTTACCACCATATCCATGGGAGCTTGATGATTCCGACTATGAAAGAGAACTGGAGAGACGATGGGATGCACAAGAAAGACAATGGAATGCTCATATGAAGGGTGAACCAAGCCAAGTACCCATTCCTGCTGAGAGAGAACTTGTCTCTCCCTTCATCTGTACCTCTGATGAAGACTCTTCAGAGGAAGAAAATGAAGATCCAACCTTTCTTCCTCCTTCCACACCAGAGAGATCCCAACCAAGATCAAGTAAGAGAGATCCATCTCTTCCAACATCACAAAATGAGGTGTTGGATCTTCCTGCTCCAGGACCTGATATTTCTTCACAAGAGCACATCGGACAGAGCAAGAAGGCAGAGATCATACGTAAGGGAAAGGAGAAGCTGAAGTAGATGATTAAGGAATGTTGCCATGGACCAAAGTTCTTGAGTATTTTCTTGACTTTGGTACTTGAGCATCTTCACAGTCTTCCTTCTCTTCTTTTTCCATTTTCATCTTCAGCTTCATCATTGTACTTGTCATAGCCTCAAGTATTTTGTAATAAGTGATAGAAGCTAGTAGTACTCAATTAGACAAATGTTTAGGAATGGTCATTGTAATCCAGTTGGAACTTTGAATGTAAGCTGTAACTTGTTATTTTGAATGAATGAAAAGATCTTCTTTATTAATCAACTGTGTAAGACCTTCAGCATAATCAACTAATCAGTAGAAACCATGTTCAGCATACTTGACCACATTCCTTTGACTTCAGCTCTTGGTGACTTTAACATACAACTTACAATCTCAGAACATCTGCAAAACAAACATAAAACATGCAAATACACCAAACAACTTGCAAACATGTTAGTGGGTTAGTGTTAAAACTCAAAAAGTATACAAATTATACAAATCTACAAAGTTTACACTCATAATCCTCCCCTGAGGCATATGCCTCCCCTGAGACTTATGCCTCCCCTTAAACTTTGCAGTTAAGGGTTAAGCATACCAATATGGACCACCAAATATTGAAACCTTGGTCGATCAAATGCTTTGGTTAACAAATCTGCCACATTCTCATATGTGTGAATTTTTACCACTTTAGCCAAATGTTTCTCATAAGCATCCCTTATAAAGTGGTGCCTGATTTCAATATGTTTGGTTCTATTATGAAAATCTGGATTTTTAACAATACAAATGGTACTTTGATTGTCAATGAAAATGGTAGTATTCATAAAGTTATACCCATAATCCAGCAATTGATTCTGAATCCATAGAACCTGTCCACAACAATTGGCAGTAGTAACATACTCTGATTCAGTAGTAGAGGTAGCAACAATGGTTTGTTTCTTGCATTGCCAAGAAATCAGTCTTCTTCCAAGGAATTGGCAACCTCCAGTTGTGGATCTTCTATCCAAATTTGCACCAGTATAGTCACTATCACTATAGGCTGCTAGCTGAAATAAAGACTCTTTGGGATACCAAAGACCTAATTTAGGTTGGCCTTTTAGGTATTTAAAAATCTTTTTGACAGCATTCAAGTGAGAGGTAAGTGGAGTGACTTGGTGCCTTGAACATGCACTCACAGCAAATGTAATGTCAGGTCTTGAGGCAGTCAAATACATCAAAGAACCAATCATTGACCTGTATAAATGAACATTCACAGGGAGATCAGGATCAATATTGTTCTTTGGTTTGGGAGCCTCATAGGGAGTAGTGGCAGTCCTGACATTCTCCATAGCAAACTTGCACAACATATCTTTTACATATTTCTCCTGATGTATGAAAATACCATCAGGTTTCTGCTGAACCTGTAAACCCAAAAAGAAAGTGAGTTCTCCCATGGCACTCATTTGAAATTCTCCCTTCATCAGATCCTCAAACTCTCTACACCATGCTTCTTTGGTGGAACCAAAGATAATATCATCCACATACACCTGCACAAGAATAATATCCCTAGAATCTTTCTTGAGGAATAGAGTCTTGTCAATGGCACCTCTTCTGTAGCCATTCTTCAGCAGAAATGTGGAAAGTCTAGCATACCAAGCTCTGGGAGCTTGATGAAGTCCATAGAGAGCTTTGACAACCTTGTACACATACTCAGGATGATCAGGGTCTTCAAATCCCTTGGGTTGAGTCACATAAACCTCTTCTTCAATCTCACCATATAAGAAAGAACCTTTAACATCCATCTAATAAACCATAAAACCCATATAAGAGGCATAGGCCAAAAATATCCTAATTGCTTCAACTCTGGCCACTGGTGCAAAGACTTCATCATAGTCAATGCCTTCCTCTTGTCTAAACCCTTGAGCCACTAGTCTAGCTTTGTTCTTTATCACAAACCCCCTAGCATCTTTTTTATTCTTCAAAATCCATTTTGTCCCAATGGCATATTTACCATCAGGAAGAGGAACCAAAATTCAAACCTGCTGATTCTTAAATTGCAGCATTTCTTCTTGCATTGCTTCAAGCCAACTTGAATCTGCCAGTGCTTGAGGAACACTAGTTGGCTTTATCTGAGAGAGAAAGCATGCAAACAGACAATGTTTGAAGTCTGTGTGGTTGTTCCTCTTTTGATTATAGACATAAGAGATGAAAGCAACTTCACCATATTTTGTATTCTTTACAGTGCTTCTAGTTCTAACAGGATCTTTAGGATCTCCAATAACCTTTGTTAGGGGATGAGCATTATGAATCCTTTTTGTTGCTGTAGGTTGAACATCAATTGTGGCATCAAGGTTGTTGACTGTAGGCCCAAACTCAGTATCATAAGAAGCTGAGTGAAATAGGCCAGGCTTTGGCTGATAATTCCTAAGATCAGAAGGACTTGGAAATCTTGTAAAGGGCTTCTCAAAGTCTGCAGAGACTTCAGTAGAAATAGGAGAGTGTGCATCATTAGTATCAGCATCTTTGACCTTATAAGTGGGAATAGGTGTGCCTTCAGTAGAATCGTCAGAAGTATCCTTGTTTCCACTGACTGCTTATGCTGATTGATGTAGGATTGCTTCAGTCTCTTGTGTAACCTGTTCATTGAGTTTCTGAGCTTCCTGAGTAGAAGCATGTTCTTGCTTCTTCAGTCTTGCAAGATCCTCTGCATAATGTGACTCATCATCTTGTTCAGCAGCAGAATGATTACCTACAAAATGGTTAGGTGGAAAAGATGGTACAACAATGGTATGTTCTTCTGGCTCAGATCCACAGTCTGAGTCATCATCCATGGAACCTGCAGGGTTAGAATGTGGATCTTTGGTACCTGCATTAGGATTAGAAGCATGTCTAGAATAACCCAAATAGTCAGTCAAATAATCTAGGTCAAAATACCAAGAATGACCTTGTCCCTGAGTATTAGGCTGATCTTCAAGAAATCTTAGATTAAGGGTCTCTTCTATCCTTTTGGCATTTAGATTATAAACCCTATAGGCCTTGCTATGAGCTGAATAACCCACAATATACCCCTCATCAGCTTTCCCATCAAACTTACCCAGTATATCAGCAGTATTCAAAATGGTCACTTTGCATCCAAAAGGATTAAGGTAATGAATATCTGGAACTTTCCCAGTGAGAAGTTCCTAAGGTGTCTTGACATGATGTTTAGTGATGGATACACTGTTCAAGACATAGCAAGCAGTACTTACTGCTTCAGTCCAAAACATAGTGGGTAATTTGGAGTCTGCAAGCATTGATCTTGCTGCCTCAATGAGGGTTCTGTTTTTCCTTTTAGCAACCCCATTTTGTTGTGGGGTCCTTGGAGTACTATAGTCCCTTCTAATCCCCTTAGACTTACAGAATTCTATGAAGACAATATTTTTGAATTCTGTCCCATTGTCACACCTAATTCCTTTAACCTTTTTATTAAGCTGGTTTTCAATTAAAATGATGAATTCTTTCAAAATAGGAGTTGTTTCATCTTTAGTTTTTAGAAAGAATACCCAGCAAAACCTGCTAAAATCATCTGTGATAACCAGGCAGAAGTACTTGTGATCAATACTTCTGATAGGAGTTGGACCAAAAAGATCCATGTGCAGCAACTGAAGAGGTTCTGAAATGGTGCTCACAGCTTTGATGGCTTTGTAAGAGGCTCTGTGTTGCTTTCTCTTGTTGCAAGCAATACAATTGTGTTCATTGGTGAAGAGTTTAGAAGGTAGGCCCTGAACAAGACCAAGTTTAGACAACTTGTTGATAGTCTTGTAATTCACATGAGCCATTCGCCTATGCTACTTGGTAGATTCATCCTGGGAAGCTTTTGCCACCAAACATGTTAGATCACCTTCTGGCTTGACATCATTCAGATTGACTGCGTACAAGTTGAAGGTTCTAGGAACTCTCAGCAAAACAGTTGTGTCTTCTGGAAGTTTGAAGTCCTTGGAGAGTACAAGGCACTCATTTTCAGAGAAGAAAACCTTATTCTTAGTGTCACAAATTTGTGATACAGAGAATAGATTAAAATGCTCCAGTTCCTTCACATAATAAACATTCTCAAAATCTAACAAAGGTGTCTTAATAGTTCCTTTCCCAGTAATTTTGCCATCTCCACCACCAAAAGTTACAGTGCCTCCTCCTTTTATGGGCACAAAGTCATGTATCTTGTCCTTGTTCCCTGACATACTTCTAGAACAACCACTATCAACTATACCTACTTCAGTATTTTTCAAAGGATGATCCTACAACAACAACAAAAATATACAAAAGTTAGTACACATTGGAGACTCAAGTCATTGCTAACTTGAGCCTGCCATGTGGATCATTAGTGATAGGCCATGTAGATGTTTTAGATCTACCATTGTTCTTGGGCCTGTACTGCAAATTAGGTCCCTTCTTTGTCCAAGAACAACCTGCTGAGGGCTTCACAGCAGTATTCCAATACCCACCACCATAATACATTGAGTCAAAGTTATTAGGCCAATAACCATTAGAAAGGAAAGAACTAGTGGGTCGAACATAAGGTCTAGTACTGGTTCTTCTCCATTAAGAATGTGGTTCAGCAGAATTGGATTTCTGCTGATGTGGAACAAAAGAGGGTATTTCACTAACATTCTTCCACATTTGCCTAGGTTTCCTTTGACTAAAATATTCACCCATTCTTTGCTCATGAAATGTACAATCCTTAATCAGATGAGATTTACTTCCACACATAAAACATTTCTTCTTCTTAGAAGATTTATTCAAACTAAAAGAAGTTCCATAACATGAAAAAGTATGCAAACCACCATGATAAACATAATTGTTTTTAACAGAACTAAAAGTATTATTTTGCAAAGAATTTAAAAACAAGTCTTCAGTAGAAACTGTCTTGTTATCAGCAGCAACTCTAGAAGGCTTGTGGGGAGTCTTGGGTGATGTCTTTGGTATGGTCTTGGGAGTGGTCTTGGGCAGGTCAGACTTCTCACTTGAATCACAGCTGGCAAATGAGGTAGACCCTTCATCAGAAGACTTGTCACTGTCACAACAAGAGACAAAGTCAGTAGATTTAATAATAGGGTCTGACAAGTCAGCTGACTTTTTGCCATAGAGATGGTGTGATCCATCAAAGTCACTAGGTATGGACAGGTCTATAGGCATGTGTTCCCCTCTTATAGGTCCAGGGACAGCATTCATTCTCCCTTCCTTAACAAATTTAACAGGTGTTTGATAAGCTAAGGCTGGTTCAGGGTCAAAAATACTAGACATATCAGGATATGTTAACTCTTCAGGGTCTATATATTTCTCATATCCTAATGCTTTTCTAGACCTAACAGATTGGCGACCATCAATCAATTTACTCAAATTAGATGCTCCTTCCTGCCATTTCATACGACCAACTATCTCTTTATCTAACTTAGCTTGTAATTCTTGTTTTTCCTTTTCTAGATCAGACTTCTCTTTTTCAGTACGTCTTAAGTCTATCTTAGCAATTTCTAAATCACTTTTTAGAACTCGTATTTTTTCATCATATTTAACTTGATTCTTTTGAAACCAGACTTTTTGTTTCTCTAAAGTTTTTAAAGCCATTTTATAAGACTCTACTTCAATATAACACTCATTGTACTTTGGTTTCAATTCATCAAATTCTTGTTTAAGCTCATTGTATCTTACACTACATCCAAACACACAATTGTGTACCTGAGAGATTCCCATCAAGGAGACTTGCTCCTTCTTGTCCTCTGAAGGTGAGTATGCCAGCAGATTCACTTGTGTAGAAGTAGAAGCTTGCTTTCCAGCAGGTTCTTGTTCAGGCCAATCAATTTGATGATCCAGAGTCACCATTGCCTTTGAAGGTACAGCCTTAGAATTCCCTGCTTCCAATGGATAAGAGCCATATCTAACTTCATCACCAGACTTCCTCTCCTTGCATTCTCTTGAAAAATGTCCCACTTGACCACAAGTGTAGCATTTAACCTTCATTCTATCAAACCTTGCTGCCTCTCTTTCATTAAAACAAAACTTCCTTCCAGACTTTGTTTCAAACCTCTTAATGTTCATGGAGATCATTGCAAGCTGCCATTTCAAGTGCATCTCCTCCATCTCCAATGGATCCACCTGTTCAAAATCCTCATAAGCAATAAACTGCTGATGTTCATATTCAGCCACAAATGAATGAACAATATCATCAAACACACTACTGGATTTTGATTTAGGAGCAGATTGAGTTTGGGTTTGAGAAGATGCTCCTGATGAATAAGAGCTTGAGGCATTATGCACAGGTTTTGTGGTGGTGCTGACAAAGGCTGAGTGAGTGGATGGACGAATTGGACTTCTAACATCAGGCTCAAGAGATTTGAGCTTGTTGTAGAGGTCATCAAAAGTGATTAAGTCCAATCCACTCTTTGTTTTGAGAGCAATACTGACTTGCAACCAAGATGGTGGCAAAGATCTCAGGAACTTAGCATTGCAGTCCTCATTGTCAGGTCTAACCTTCAGCTGATTAAGTTGACTTAAGATCCGGTGAAACCTGTCATAGCCTTTATGGATTCCCTCTTCCTCAGATATTTGAAACTCTTGGAACTGCTGCTTCAGCATTGACTTCTTCAACCTTCTTGATTCCTCATTCCCACCAAATCTAGCCTTTATTGCCATCCAAATGTCCTTAGCATCCTCCATGAAGTGGAAGTCACCCATGTGGTCATCTGGTATAGCTTGGAGCAGAATTGTTCTTACTTTACTCTCCCTCTGCACAGCCAGAATCTCTTCAGCAGTTTTGGGACCTAGAATTGTAACAATCCCATCAGCATCTTTAACATGCTTCTTCAGGCTATTCCCCTTTTTGACGACCTCCCAAAGATTCCAGTCTATGTTTGTGATCCAGTTCTGAATCTTCATGGACCACAGATGATAATCTTCAGCATTCTTCAAGTATGGAAACTTAGCATTACTGTTGGAGAGGTTGAGTTGTTGAAGAGAAGCGGTGTTAAGGTTTTGGGTTGTGTCAACTTCATCATCAGATCCAGGCATGTTTCTTGATTGGTTTGGATTTTTAAGGTGTAAGATTTGTGTTTCTTAGTATAGCAGAGACTCTCTCGAGGCTCTGATACCACTTGTTAAACTATAAGACCTTGATAGATCTTCTTGAGCACTCTAGAATCGTTAGTTATGTTAATGTAATAAAAAACACACTAATAGATAATCTCTGTAACTTGTATTTTAAAGCGGAAACAAACACAAGTGTAATACTAAGAACTCTTGATCCTCTATGGATCTTTTAATAATAATGAAAGTGTTTTCTGAAAACATTATTCAATACATAATCGTGTGTTCCTTTTATACACAAGGAACCCTAAACCGTTTCCCAAGAAACGTATATTCTAAAACTTCTAAAAGATATGCATTATCACTTCCTAAATAAACTCATGCAAATCCAAACTATAATACATAAAATACAAAAATACTATATCCGCAGAAACTAATAATGCTGAAACTAATCTTCAGCAGATACACTGCTTCAGCAGGAACCAGCTCTTCAGCAGTAACCTTCAGCAGAAACAGTCAGCAGAATTCTTACTTAACAGAATTCCCAACACATGTCATCATTATGCCTTCATTATTTTGTTTTTAATTTTATTTCGTGTGCCATGTCATATTTTTTTAAATTCCATGTCATTAATTAGTTTTCCACGTGTGCAATATTTGTTACTTGCTTTTTTTCTTTTTCTTTCTTTTTTTTAATTTTTTTTATAAATTTCGGTTTTAAATCATTAATTAAAAATGTCATTGGCAAGATTCGAACCTTGGATTTGTTAGTTAATTTATAAGCATCTTTACAAGTAGACCATTTTATTTTTTGAGATATATCATCCTAAACTATATATATATAATCTTCAAAAGTACTTCGTATACCATGCATTTAAAAAATTTCATTTATTTTATGGAAGATATCTTTTAGAAAATAATTTCAAAGAAATTCGTATAACATGTTTTAAAAAATTTCGTTTAATTTATGAAAGATATCTTTTAGAAGATAAGTTTAGAATGTATTTGTATGTATTTTTTATTTGGAAACTAAATATAATCTTTAAAGGAATTCGTATACCATGTATTTAAAAAATTTCGTTAATTTTATGGAATATATCTTTTATAAGATAATTTCAAAGAAATTCGTATAACATGTTTTAAAAATATTTCGTTTAATTTATGAAAGATATCTTTTAGAAGATAAGTTTAGAATGTATTTTTTATTTGGAAACTGAATGTAATCTTTGGTATACGTCTCTTCATCTTTAACCTAACTTGACAATATATATATATATATATATATATATATATATATATATATATATATATATATATATATATATATATATATATATCATAATATAGCCATTATTGTCACATCAAAAAACGAGAAGCCATATTCAGATAAATAAATTACATTATGCAGGCTCAAAGACAATCTGCAAGGCTCAAAAGAGTATCCGAGAAGAAAAACGCCGAATCTCCTTCGGAAGGTTGGTTTGTAACAAATAATGTATTCATTGAGTTGTTATGTTGTTATTTATGTGGTTGAAGAATTTTTCATCTATGTCGTTGCATAATCATTTTCTAATTTATTATAGTTGTTGAACCACAAAACAATAATATCATGCAGAAGAAAAACTCTAAAACCCCTCCACAAGGTATTGTTTTGTTAGGTACGTTTACATGTGGTGTGCACTAATATTAATAATTTAAACATGCACGTTTATGATTATGTGACAGGGAAGCCTCCACAAAGTATGTTTGCAAATGTCGACAAATCTATGTTTGAAAGTGATACACCAGACAGAAGATCTCGCCATGATGTTTCTGATGTTGTTACAGAATCAACAGGTAGCACCGAAGAAAAGTTTAGTACAACAATCTACTTCGACTGTAATGGAAAACTCTATGTTTGAAAGTGATACACCTGCTAGAAGCTCTGGAAAAGGTGTTACTAATGTTGTTAACCAGGTAATATCTAAACCACCTATGAAGTGAAGTTTTGGTAAATCTATATGTTTCTAAACTATTTTTCACATATTATAAAATGCTTTTATAGCATATTTATTGATTATGTTATGTTAAATCTATATCCATTAAATAACATATTCTGATCGATCATTGAAAAGAAAAACTACGAATAAATCAAACTTTGTTTAAGCACATTCCGCTTATGAAAATTCTGAGCTTGATTCTTCCAGCTTTGTGACTCAGTCAGGTACGAATATTTGTTTTTTAAACCCTAATATTTTATGAATGCATATAATATAACAATTTGTTTAATGTTTCTTGCTAGGGAAAACATCTTCAGATGTTGAATCTAAAATGCTGGCCTACACTAGAAATCAACTAAAAGATCCTAGATATCAATCAAAATTTGTATATCAGATAACATCTTCGGCTGTACATTTAAACAGAGTCCATAAAACTGTGATGAATGCATCATCTTATGGAAGTTTTTCAACAAGTTTTGTATTCAGTTTAAGAATAATATATATTTTGATTCGATTAATTTATATAAACTACATTGTCATAATATCTTTGTGTATTTGTAGGAGGTAATTCTCATCAAAAGAAAAACAATGGAAAGAGTATGTCCAATGTTAAAAGTTCTACACCAGGTTATTCAAAATGTTTAATTCATTATACATTATGATTTAATAGAGTACAAAAAAATAATAATATGTTTTTGGATTTTGACATTTAGTAGTGTGAGAGCGAACAATTACTCTCATAAAAGATATCAGTCCGATGAATTTACATATGGCGCTTAAAGGAAGGTGCATCTCCGTATGGCATTCACAGAAGCTTAACGAAGAACACGACCCTTACAGTCTTGATTTCGTTTTCCAAGATGAAGAGGTTACTTAAATTAAATTAGTGATTATTTAAATCTATGTCTATTTATTTTACATCATTAATGTTTGAATTTTGTAAACAGTCAAACCGTATTCAGATTTATATCAAGAAAGAGTTTATGTTTAAATTTGAACCTCTTTTACAAGAGGGTCAATGTTACATAATCTCTAATTTTGGAGTGGCAGAGAATGCTGGAAGGTTACCTTTGTTACCAAACCATTGGAAAATATCTTTTTATAAAGGAACCGAGGTTACTCGTGTTGATCATATTGATGACAAATTTGTTGGGTTCATTAATGAGCCATTCTCGCGTATTCTTGATACAGAAAATGAGTACCACGACCATGATTGTGTTGGTATGTGTTTCTATAAAAAGTATAGGCAACATTTGACATTACTGAAAAATTTATTTGCATAGTTTTAATAACAGACTTTTTTTAGATATCGTTGGTACAGTTGTGGCTATTGGAAAAATAGTGACTGTGACCAGTGCTGGCGGTCCTAAGATACGTAGGTCAATTGTTGTTGAAGACTCCAAGTAAGTAGACTTTATACATTCTCATTTAATTAAAATAATGTATACAGAATAGTATCAAAACGTAATAATGTATTGATTATACACTATGCTACACAAATCTTTAAGACTGATTGTACATTTTGTGACAATTGGGCGTTAATGTGGAATGACTACGACAACAAGCGTGATGAGATTGGTTATATAAACATTCTCTTGATGTTGGCAAAAGTGAAATATTGGGATAGTAAGTTATATGGATGTGTATTAAAATTTTGGTCGCAAGAGTAAGATTTTTAACTTATAGTATTAATTCTTTAAATTGTCTTTCTTTTTTGTACAAAACAGACAAGCCATCCATACATAATGCTTTATTTCGCACAAGGATATTTTTAAACAAAGATGTTGTAACCTCTCATAAATTTCCCTTACGATTAGTAAATGCATACGAATAAATAAAACGATGTTACAAGGAATTAACACCATTTTACGGGTAACAAATTTTTTTTTTTTATGATATGGCTTGATATTGAACCACTACGATAACTGTGATTGAACGTTTACCCAGGAACGATGCTTATACACAACCTAGATTGCCTATAATTATTGCGAACTGTTAATACAAATATCGCCTAAAAACGTTATTTATATTTTACGATCTTCGCTAAGTTTTGGTAACGACAAAATGTAAACTTTAGTTTCTAAGCAAAACATAATCTTAGTTTTTAAGACTTGCATAAACTAGACTTTTGCTACATTTTACATTTCATAAAACACAACACAAGTTTATTTCTTAAATTAGAAATAGTCACATCACATTTATGGCAAGTTTTGTCATCATGTATTTATGGAAAGTAATGTGTTTGACTTGCTTTGATGTTGCTTACAAGTTTCATGTTTGACTTGATTTAAGTGATGTGACATTGTTTGGTTGCTAGGAGTTATGAGACAAGACCTTGTTTGGTTTGAAGAGTTATTGCAAAAACCTACTGCAGACCCGGCGGTACCCTGGGGGTACACGGGCGGAACCCATTTGAGGGTTCCGCCTGATCCGCCAAGCATGCAGTTTGATGTGCTATAAATACCAAGCCATAACTTGATTTTTGGCTAACCTCTTGAGATCATATTTTACACACACACTCATCTTTTCTTCTAACCTCTTAACATTGTTAATGTGAAGTTTCTCTTTGTAGCAAAGAAGCTCTCAAGGTCGTAAAAAGTTACAAGTTTCCAACACAACGTTGCAAGACTTGGTAGCTTAGTATTGTGTAAACTCGTATTGTTTACACTTCATTTGTTAGTGTATATTCTGTAGTGAGTGGTTAGTAGTTTAGTCCTCAAAATACAAAGAGTGTTGGGAGTTGTTGTACCCTAGTAAAAGAACTAACGGGAGTGGTTGTGCCCTTGTAAAAGAACTCGACATTTAGCTTTGTGTCGGTAAAAGTATAAGCGACGTGTAAGGTTTTCTCCGCCGGTGAAAGGAGCTTGTTGACTAGTGAAAGAAACTCTCGAGTTGGATACTCGGGGCGTGGACGTAGGGCAAGGAAAAAGAGTCCTTGTAGCCGAACCATGATAAATACTCGTGTTGTGGTTTGATCGTTTCTTTCATTTACTTGCATGTTATATATTGTGTTTGTTGCATATATCTTTGATCAAACGGAAAGTTTCAAAGCTAACTTAACAAGTTAAAAAGATTTTAATCGGTAAACTATTCAACCCCCCCATTCTAGTTTTCCACAATTGGCATCAAGAGCTACGTTACTCAAGCTTTTAAAATATATTGTGTTTTAAAACTTGAAACGATCCATGGATTTTGAAAATTACAAAGAAGGGCAATCTATGCAAAGACCACCACTCTTTGAAGCAAATGGTTTTATATAATGGAAAAACCGTTTTGAAACTTACGTGAAATCTAAGGATATAGATTTGTGGTATATAATTATTGATGGTGATAACGTAGTTACCAACATCAAAGATGACGATCAAAAGAAATTAATAGGTAAAAATAATGAAGCTAAAATGATGCTTTATAATGCTTTGCCTAAGAAAGAATATGAAAGAGTCTTTTTGTGTAAAACCGCCAAAGATATTTGGCAATATTTAATTGTCACTCATCAAGGAAACTCACAAGTTAAAGATAACAAAATTGATCTTCTTGTTCAACAATATGAACAATTTGTTATTTCCGAAGATGAGATTATTGATAATGCTTTTGCTAGATTTAATACCATTATTACTTCACTTAAAGCACTTGACGAGTCTTTTTGTAGTAAGAACTTTGTCAGGAAATTTCTTAGAGCACTCCATCCGAAGTGGAGAGCAAAAGTGACGGCAATTGAAGAATCCAAAGATCTTTCAAGCATGTCACTTGATGAGCTAATTGGAAACCTCAAAGTTCACGAAATGGTAATGGAAAAAGATTCGGAACTAGTTAGAGGCAAGAAAGAAAAAGTTAAGTCCATTGCCTTGAAAGCTAGAGTCCAATCAAGTGATGATGAAGAATCTACTTCAGATAGTGATGATGAGGAATATGCTATGGCCGTGAGAGACTTCAAGAAGTTCTTTCATAGGCGAGGGAAGCTTGTAAGGCAACCTAAAGATGACAAGAAAACCTTCCGAAAAAATCATGATGATCGAAAAGGAAAAGTTGAAAGAAAATGTTATAGGTGTGGAGACACAAGTCATCTTGTAGGAGAATGTCCAAAACCACCCAAGAGCAAACCTCAACAAGCTTTTGTGGGAGGTGCTTGGAGTGACTATGAAGGAGATGATGATGAGCCAAAGAATGATGATATTGCTCTCATGGCTCACAACTCAAATGAGGTACTCTCCGACTTATCTTACTCCTCTATTGATGATGATACTTTACAAAATGAATATAACAAACTTTGTGAGTTAAGCTTAAAAATCATAAACAAAAATAAATTTTTGAAAACTAAAAAGGAGTTTTTTGAAAGTGAAGTTTATGAGTTAAAAGAAAAAGCTAAGAGATTAGAAAAGGGTAAAGGTATTGACACATCATGCAAATCATGTGAAGAACTTAAACTTGAAGTTGAGAAACTTAAAATTACTCAAAATGATCTAATCAAACAAACCACAAAGTTCAAAAAGTTCGATAAGAGCATTTCGTGTGCGGATGAAATTATGAAACTTCAAAAGTCACCCTTTGATAAAACAGGTCTAGGGTTCAGGAAAGTAGAAACCGTTAAGGGTCAAACGAAACAAGAAAAGAATGCACATGAAACAAACAAAACTGTTACAGCAACCTGCGGATGAGACGGAACCCAAAATAGGGTTCCGCCCGTTGGTCCCGAAGGTTCCGCCAGGTCTGCTGCAGCAGTAACTCCATCCACTTCGGATCGTTCAAAATTTGTTAAAGTTACATACAAAAATGGAACAAAACCTGTGTTTAAAACTGAGGTTGGATTTAGTAAAAATGTATTTAGAGCTAAAACTACTCAACCAAGACCTAAGACTCCTATTCCCAAACGTCCCTTTCCAAAGAGCAACTTCAACGCTCGACCAAACTACCCACATGTTTGGAACCAAAACCCTCCTAGACATTACCAAACTCAAAACCACATGCCATGGAACCCTTATGCTCTATTTTCATACTTGGAACAAATTAATGGCATGCTTAACCAAAATGGACCCATGAGAAATTGGGGACCAAATGTTTGAGTGTTTTTCATAAAATAGGTGTGTCTTAAAGTTTGTTTGGAACCGGATGAATGGATTAAAGATAGCGGTTGTTCAAGGCACATGACGGGTAATAAAAGCCTCTTCTCAACACATCACAAATATGATGGAGGTAATGTTACGTTTGGTAGTAATGCTAAGAGAAAAATCATCGGAAAAGGTACAATCTCTCATGACTCCCGTTCTATAGATGATGTTGCTCATGTTGATAACTTAGGATTTAATCTTCTTAGTATTAGTCAACTTTGTCGTAATAAGTATAATGTCGTTTTTAGGAAAACGGTAGTAAAATTCTTAAAGATGGTATAACCGTAGCCAAAGGTGTCCTTAAGAACAACATATACGTCATGAAGTTGGATTCTACATCTAGAGACAAACTTTGTCTTACCTCATTAGATGAATCTTCAACTTTATGGCATAGACGTTTAGGACACGCTAACATGAGACTAATCCAAAACCTCTCCTCCAAAGACTTAGTTCGAAACCTACCCAAGTTGAAATATGACCAACACTTTTGTGATGCTTGCAAAGTCGGTAAACAAGTCCATAGTAGCCATAAGGCTAAAAACATGGTGTCTACATCTAGGTGTCTAGAACTTTTGCATATGGATTTATTTGGTCCATCCGCTATACAAAGTTATGGAGGTAACTTCTATACTTTGGTCATAGTAGTTGATTACTCACGTTATACTTGGACAAAGTTTTTGAAAAATAAAAATGAAGCTTTTGATAAATTTGAGATTCTAAGTAAGAAAATTCAAAATCAAGTAGGGTCTAATATAGTGTCTATTAGAACGGATCACGGTCGTGAATTTGATAATGAATTTCAATTTGGAAACTTTTGTGATAAAAATGGAATTACTCATAACTTTTCGGCTCCACGTACTCCTCAATCTAATGGTGTAGTAGAACGTAAAAACCGGACATTACAAGAGATGAGTAGAACAATGCTTAATGAACAAACTATTCCACAAAAGTTTTGGTGTAATGTCGTTGATACATCAACGTACATTCTTAATCGAGTCCTAATTAGACGATTTTTGAATAAAACTCCTTATGAACTTTATAGAGGTAAAAAGCCTACATTAGGATACTTTAGAGTGTTTGGGAGTAAATGCTTCATTCTTAACACCAAGGATTATCTCACCAAATTTGACCCAAAGTCTTATGAAGGTGTATTTCTTGGATATTCACAAAATAGTAAAGCTTACATTGTCTTGAACAAAGAAACCTTAAGAGTCGAGGAATCGTTAAACGTAACATTTGACGAAAGTCCACCTCCCTCTAAGACATCACCTTTGGTAGATGATGACTTAGTTGAAAGCCAAGCAATTGAATGTCAAGAAATCTTAGGTAATGACAAGGAAGATGAACTATTAAACAAAGAACTTGTCAATTGCAAAGAATCTAAAAGTCATCCATTAGACGGTGTCATAGGCAACATTAACGAAAGAACACTTAGATCAAAAGTTCAAAATGAAAGTAACTACTTTTGTTTCGTGTCAACCATTGAACCGAAAAACATTAATGAAGCCATTAAATATGAATCTTGGGTAATTGCAATGCAAGAAGAATTAAACCAATTTGTTAGGAATGATGTATGGACATTAGTTCCTCAACCTAAGAGTCAAACAATAATCGGAACAAAATGGGTCTTTCGTAATAAAATGGATGAAAATGGAATTGTGTCTAGAAACAAAGCTAGGCTAGTAGCACAAGGATATAATCAACAAGAAGGCAATGATTACGATGAAACTTTTGCTCCGGTAGCGAGGCTCGAGTCAATTAGAATATTACTTGCTTATGCGTGTGCACATAATTTTAAACTCTTTCAAATGGACGTCAAAAGTGCATTTCTAAACGGAGTCATTAATGAAGAAGTGTATGTTGCTCAACCACCGGGCTTCATCGATTTTGAAAAACCAAATCATGTTTACAAACTTAAAAAGGCTCTTTACGGACTTAAGCAAGCTCCAAAAGCATGGTATGATCGACTTAAAACATTCCTAGTTGACTATAAGTATACCATGGGCTTAGTTGATAATACTCTCTTCACTAAGAAGAAAGATTCACATATTATCATAGTCCAAATCTATGTTGATGACATTATATTCGGATCAACTTGTCAAGAACTATGTGTGGATTTCTCAAAAATCATGCATGACGAGTTTGAAATGAGTATGATGGGAGAACTCAACTTCTTCTTAGGACTCCAAATCAAACAACTAGAAGATGGTATCTTCTTTAACCAATCTAAATATATTAAGGACATGCTTAAGAAATTTGGACTAGAAGATTCGAAACCTATCAAAACTCCCATGTCCACGGAAACTAAACTCACCAAGGATGAGGAAAGTGAATCCGTAGATAGCACTAAATATAGAGGTATGATTGGTAGTCTACTTTACCTAATGGCTAGTAGACCCGACATTATGTTTAGTGTTTGTCTATGTGCTCGTTTTCAAGAAGATCCTAAAACTACCCATCTCGAAGCCGTTAAAAGGATTTTTAGGTATATTAAGGGCACTACACATTTAGGTTTATGGTATCCCAAAGGAACGGGAATAGACACCATAGTGTATGCTGACTCGGATCATGCTGGTGACTATGTCGATAGAAAAAGCACAAGTGGTATTTGTACTTTTGTTGGACATTGTCTCACCTCATGGTTCTCTAAGAAGCAAACGGCTCTTGCTATCTCAACAACGGAAGCCGAGTACGTTTCGGCCGGAAAGGCATGTCAACAAGCTCTTTGGATGAAGCAAGCTCTTGTCGACTACGGAATTCAACTCAACGACATCACAATTCTTTGTGACAACAAAGGTGACATTGATCTTAGCAAAAACCCGGTTCAACATTCTCGTACCAAACATATTGAAATCCGTCATCATTTCCTTCGTGACAACATCCAAAAAGGAAATATCTCAATTGAGAAAGTCTCTTCCGAAGATAACATAGCCGGCATTCTCACAAAACCTCTTAAACGTGAACCTTTTAATCTTCTTAGGCTAGGCTTAGGACTCATGGAACCTACATTGTAGTTCTGGACATTAGACAAAAATGACAAAAATCAAACCAAATCCAAAACCATTTTTCTCAGCAGGTTCGGCGGAACCCTCAGCCATAACGGACGGAACCTAACCCAGGGTTCCGCCGTGTCCGTCGACCTGCAGAATCATTTTCTTTGTTTATATTAAACCAAACACCCATTATCTCATACCTCCACTTCAAGGCTGCTACTATTCACTTCACCACTCATCCACACCTACGAATTCTTGGTCCTCCATTCATTTACATTGCAAATCAATCATCATTGTAATTATTCTAAACATGATTACAATCCTGATCTGAGTCTAGGAATTCTATTTCTTGCACAAAAACAAAAACTTGGGGTTATGCATTAACTTAAGAAATTCATGCATGAGATTAGGTAATTAATAAAACTAATCATGTTTCCCATAGTTAGGAATTGCATCTTTAATTAGTATAAACATGTTTGCTAAAACACCCCATGTCAAATCCTTTCAAAAATTTCTCACAAGTAGGACAAATATTTTTTCGTCTCACATTGAGAATACAAAATCAAAAACGTTATGCTTAAAACATCACTTGCATAATGTCTCTTGAATGCTAAAGGGAATACATAACCAATATGTATTTTCGGGTACATTCAAACGAAGCTACATTGAACAAGGAGCGTTTGGGTTATCTTTTGTTTTATAACAAAACTTGCATAAAACGATTTTGAAGCATCAAAATGAGTCAAGATAACCGCACCTCCACATTTTTTCATATAGGCACACACTAGAACTTCCACATTATAATAGTGGTTTAAGTAAACTAAAATGTGAAATTTTGTTGTTCTAGGAATCATCATGCCTCCTCTAACCCACTACGACCACAAGGACACCATTAAGTACCTACCAAAACACCACAAAACCAAAGGCCTTACCGCTAATCAAGTAAACGTTTTCAAAGCCCTAGAAAAACACTATGTCCATGAGGGTAGAACCATAGACCCATCTTTCCTAGAAGGCACAAACCTTTACGCCGATTTTGCCACAATCAACTTTGAGTGTCTTTTGAATATCGACGAGCCTATTTGTCCTAGGTTCATTCTAGAGTTCTATGCATCTTGCGTCCTCTCAACGGATGATTATGGTCATATGTCTATCCACTTTAGGGTTAGCGGTCACCAATACTCCTTCACTCTTGAGGAGTTTGCTCAAATCTTAGGTGTTCCAAACCATGGTACTTGTCTCTATTCCGACTTGCACTCCCTCTCAACTCTTGACAACCTTCAAGACCGTATCCACCCTTATGACACACCTCTTGTCTCAAAAGACATTCTCCGTGACCACCTCTTTGTTAGGACCACCACCACTAGGAGAACCCATTCGGGGAATGAGGTCGATAAGGACCCATATGGAATGGAAATGAACGAATTTAAACCTCAATTCAAGAAATGGGAGGAAGTCCTTAGAGCCAATGTCATTAGCACAATAGGGAACCGTGACCATATCAACCTTTGTCTTTGCTACATGCTCTACTCCTTGTCCGTTAAGCAACCCTTCAACCTTGCCTACTACATGGCAAAGAGAATGGCCGACATTCCCGTGCATGGCACAACGGCTATGCCATATGGAATGCTCTTGACCCGTCTCTTTAGGTTCATCTCACCCATTCCACCAACTTCCAATGGTCTTCGTCTTGTGATGAGTGTGTAAATACTCATCATTTTATACCAATCTGAGCTGCCAAAACATACAAAAACACCCAAATATGTATCAAAATACTTAAAATATCTTAGAAGTGTGTTTTATATGTTTCAAACACAAAATATGCAAAAACAAATGAAAAAACGTACAAAGTTTGCATAATTGGCAGTTTCAGTCCCTCAAGTTTCATAAATTTGCAAAACTAGTCCCTGGTGAATCAAAACTTGTACAAATGTCATAAAAGGTCCTTGGGATTCACAAGTTATAAGAAAAAGTCCTTTGAAGTTAAAATTTACAAATTTACAACTTTGGTCCCTCAACTTTGGAAAAGTGTCAAAATTAGTCCCTAAGGTTTTAAAAATAAGAAAATAATCAAAATAAACCTTATACTATTCTTAAAATGACATAATTGGTCCTTTGTGTTAACTGTTTGATATTTACAGGTTTAGCCCTTCAATTATCAGAAAATTACAAATCAGTCCCTGAAGATTGGTGAATTGGCAAAAATAGTCCCCGGGTATTTTAAAAGTGAAAAATATCAAATATACCCTTGTACTATTCATTTATGGCTAATTAGGTCCCTATGAGAACTTTGGTTAACTTACAAATCTAGTCCCTACACTTTGCTTAAATTACACTTTTAGTCCTTGTGATTTATGGGCTTTAAACCAAACGGACCTTATGAGTTATTGCAAATCCAAAACCAAAACATAAACCTAGTCCAATCCCTAAGCCCACTTCCCCTTTGTTTTATTCTTGGCCCAAGACAACACAAGCCCACCCAGCACCCCGTTTTTATTTAAATAAAACCCCCAGGTTTGACTTGGGTCAAACCCACCCTTCTTCCCCTTTACCACCCTCACCACTGAACCAGGATATCACCTGGTATCACCCTCCCCCTCTTGCACCACTTGACCATCCACCCACACCCTTATCCCTGCCAATTACATTCACCAATGCACCAATCACATCCACCCCCCCTAGGGTCTATGACAGTCCCAATTGCTTAAAAAAATAATTTCCCGCCAATTTGAGTTAGGGCACAAGACTCATCCAATGGATGATTTGATTGCTGGGATTTGATGTGTGGGACCCACAAGACTCACTTGGATACTACAAAAAGGAAATGAAGCAGAAGGGAAAGGGTATTAGTGTAGCTTTTAGTGTAATTTAGTCGTAGTAGTGTAATTTTCCATTTTCCTTGTAATTTTCATTCCAATTAGTAAAATTCAGCTTATTTTATGTATTGTAAACTTTCTTTGATCCTTAATTAAAGTCTTGTTAAGTTAAATTTAGTTTTTGCATTTTTGAGCAAATTTGACAAATTTGTTTAAAGTGTATTAAACATTGTTAAAACCTGATCTTTCCAGTTATTTAAGTCCAACTATAAGTTTTATGAAGTTTCTGAGTTGTGTTAATTAGTTTGAATCATACTTACAATAATTATCAAAAATTCCAATAAATAAAGAAAAAAATAAAAAAAGTAGTGAGAGTGGAAGAATAGAAGCTGAAGCATGGTGAAAGATGAATGATTCTTGGTTTAGAACCTCTTGGGAGGTGTTAGGGAAGATCTTGGTTCCATGTTCCTTGTTTCTCAGCCATTGGACCTATTGTGAGCATTTTTCATTTACACAGTTAATTTGTTTATTAAATGCTTAATGATGTTCCTGTGGTTAGTTGATGGATTTTATTGTTAATTCAGTCTTAGAAATAGTTTAGATAGTTAGTTTAATTATTGCTGAGGTGAATTGTTGCTTGTATCTCACAAACTTATGTAATTTGGCAGTTTAAGGGGTGTTTGGTTCAGTAGGTTGTAGGGTGCTCTGGCCCATGTTTGTTGTTAACCTTATTTGTAACATCTCAGTTTATGTTAATATAGCATATTCAAGTCATTAAAAGTGGGTCTTTTACACTTAAAAGTCAAAATCAAACCAAGACCCTCCCAACAGTTAACTGTTGAGGGTTTTGGTTTCCAAATCTTGCCCATTTTGGTTAAAAGTGATCTTTCTAGTTTAATTTAGCTTTAATATAACCTAATACATAAGTTTAGATCATTTAGAACCACTAAAAGTTCAAAAAAGTCAAAAGTTTAGGTTTACATGAAAAAGTCAAATGTGCCATTTTCAGATTTTCACAAAAGTTCAACCAATTGTTTTGATTTTTGTAATTACCTTCAAGGGCTGAAATTTGTTCCTAAATGTAATCTACCAGCTTAACTTTGAGTTTCCATACTTGTTACATTTTTAGAATTTTTTTGTAGGCCCCACAAAGCCACAAAGTGACTTGCAGGGCACACAGCTGCCCTGTGCAGCAGCTCAGCCCCCCAACACCACCACTTTGTGGTGGTTTTCCTACCACCTCAGTGGTCCCCAGCCCTCAAACCTTGTTCATCCCAACCCCCCTCCTACCATAGATCTCAGTTTGACCTCTTGTTTGACCTGAGGTCCACTGGGTCCCACCTAGAACCACATCACAAACTTGTCTCATTTTCAGTTTCAAAACTAGTTTACATGTGCTTATTTGTAGCTTATTGCTTATTTTGTAGAGATTTTTGGTTTCTTTCTGCTTAAACATGCTCACCTAACTTATTGGAACTTGTTTCATCCATAGTGGACCCCACAAAAGCTGGTTTGAGCTTATTTGCTTATAAAGTCAAACAAAGTCAACTGTTGAGCTTTTAGTTTTCATTTCAGCATATTTTAAGTTTATAAAAAGTTTGTTTTTACAAAAAGTGTTTGTTTTTAAGTATTTAATAGGTTTGTAAAATAAAAATCAAGAAAAACAAATTTAAAAATAAGTGATAGTTTTTATTTAATATAATTTAATTTTAATTTTCATTTTTACATTTTTATTAAGTAAGTTGTGTTTTTATATTTTTAATAATTTCTTTTTAGGTTAAAGTATTTTTCATAATTTTTTCAGATTTTTATCTTTTCATTTAGTATTTATTAGAATTAATTATTAATTAATAAATAGTTTAAAATAGCATTATTAGTTTTTATTAAGTGAAATCTAGTTTTTATATTTTTTATAGCTTTTATATGTTATAAAGTAATTTTATTAGAGTTTTTACTGTTCATTTAGTATTTTTCTTAATTTAAAATAGTTTAATTAGTTAATTAATGTTTAATTAGTAATTAATTAATATAAAATCCACAAAAAGACAAAAACATCTATTTTTATTTTTTAAAACTTATTTTTAGTTATTTTATAATTTTAGAAATTTTATTTTCATTTTTCTAGTATTTAATTAGTATTAAATTATATTTAAGTGTTTTAATTATTAATAATTAGTAATAATTAGTATTTAATTAATAATAAATAATTAATTAGGGTTAAAATTTATTTTAATTTTCTAAAAATTTTCTTTTACCCTTAGGTTTGTAAAAAAGTCATTTTCACCCCCTGGGTGTTTTCAGATTTTCGTTTTCACTTTTTATTTCGTACGCTTACGTTTTATTTAAACGTGAACGTACGCGTTTTAAGTTTTAAACGTTTTTGGTTTTCCTGACTTTCCAGTATTGTTAATATAGTGTATTTAAGCTGTTTTCTTTCATATTCCAGTAGTATAATCATCACAACTCATTTATACCCTTTACCATCCAAATTCACCCGATCACAAACCCGTTTTTATACCATCCACACCTCGTCGGGACATAACGACCCGGGGAAACCCTATACTTCCACGGAGCATTGAGCCTTAGGAGTTTGACTTGTTTGACCACATCCGTGGTTGAATTTAGTTGACTGCTTTTCCCTCAATCATCTTGACTACACTCTCATTCCACACACCTTTGTTCCACTTAGTGATAAGAGAGTTTACAAAGCCCAAGGAAAATGTCCACATCCTCTTACCTCATCATCTTCTTCCTCAATGAGTGAAGATGACAATTTGCCAAACTCTAGGCTCCCACCTCTAGAATACCTTTCCCAACTTCCAGATATTCCAAATGAGTCGGAGGAGTTCAAGCAAACAAAGGGGATGTTCAAAAACATCGGGAGATTCCTCGGGAAGATGAAGAAGAAGATGGACCGTCAATGAGTGCGGGTGTGTTAGGAGTGTTTGGCACAAGGTGCTATTGGAACTATTTGGTAGTTTAAACAATCTTTGTGATGTATTTGTGTGTTAGTACAATGTTTGATACACTTTGAAACATGTTTCAACTAACAATGTTGCAGGAAGACAACTTTTGGCAAGTTGTCAAATTTTCATGGTTATGGAATTTTCACTAAGTATAGTGAAATTCTCGACCTCAAGGTCAAACTCCTATGATATGTGTGTTTAGGTGTCTAATTTTTGCATTACCTAACCAGAAATGAAGTATCTCTTTGATTTTAGGAGTTTTCGAAAACTTTGAAAATCGTTTCGCGGGTCAAAAACGCGGACTGTGAAGTTTTTCAGCCCTGGCGGATCCGGCGGACCCCAAATTTGGGTTCCGCCAGTACAAATTTTGGGTAACCCAGAATTTGCCCAACGGACCAGACGGTACCCTCATTTGGGTTCCGCCTGTGTCATCTGAGGGTGCCGCCATATGCCTGCAGATTTTTTTGTCTTCTTTTTCGCCAATTCAACATTAAAACACCAAAATCCTATCCTTTTAGGTAGAAACCCATTACTTGCAATGTGTTTAGCATGATAGCATACTCCTTCTTCCATGAACTTAACCAAAACCAATTCCCGCAAAAATTCAAATTTAACCATAACAACCCCAAGGACCCATCAAACATAAAGGAATGAACCCTTTTAAGGGATCCTTGAAATCCCTGAGATTTTTCCATCAAACAAACTCACCAAAACCACTAAGCATTTAGTGCAAAACTTGTCTTCTCACTTCACCATTCTCATTGGATTGACTTCCATGACATGACAACCCACAATTAAGTTCTCCAAATCATTATGAACCACCATTTTTGTATGGACTAACATCAAATCCAAACACTCCTTCCCACAAATCTTCATCACTATAAATTAAACCATCCTAAACACTATCAAATCACACTTTCTTCATCACCATTTCTGAAACATTAAACCATTTTAACCATGACCAAGTCAATAAACACCTCTCAACCATCACGACCCATCCGAAGAACCGCCCGGATAAGTGTCAAACCACTATGGTCAAACCAATCCATCAACCTTAGCTCCTCATCTTCGGATGAATTCACGTCACCCATCAAAAATGAACATTTTTTGAACCTTGCATCTCCATCTCCATCACTCAAACAACCAAATGAGCTTACTCCACCACCAACTAAATAACCCATTGACCCAACTCCACCAAGTGCTCCAACCCAACCATCCAAAACTCCATCACCATCACCATTACCCAAAATTGAACCTATGGAGCTTTTCGGGTCTCCTCCAACATCACCACACCCGTATGTCCAAGATTTGAATGATCTTCCACCAAGACATACCCAACCACCACCTTTTGCAAATCAATCACCAAGGTCAATTCTTGATCTTGATGAAGATCTTCAACTTACCCAACCACCACAACAAGTGTACCAACCACCCAAACCATTGTTGTTTCACCTAATTTATCGTGAAATCCATGGTCCTCTTTATGGAGAACCAAATTTTGAACACCATGATCACCCAACTCCACCACCTTCTCAAGCCAAAACCTATGAGTCTTTCTTTCCCTCTTATGAGGAAATACAAAGCATGGTTGACAACCACCTTCATCAAGCAATGGAATTTCAAACCACCTTGCTTGATTCAATCCCAAATCCATCCTCCACCCAAGAACCAAAACCAAACCAAACCCTAAGCCAAGAAACCAAAACCAACCCATTTTCACCCACCCATCCACATGTTTGCTCAAATTTTGAGCAAATGGGTGAAAGCATCAAAACCTTGCTTCACCAATTCCAAAATGAAACCCGGTTTGCATTCCAACATGTCATTGAACGTTTGGATGCACTCTCCCACCCCAACAAATCCTAGACAACCCTTGGAGGCCGTTTGCCCCAATTTAGGAATGTAGGATTTTATTTTATTTTCTTGGGTATTTTCTTAGTTTTTGGTTACTAAGTAGTAGAATAGCTAACATTTCTTGTCTTTTGACTTTTATAAGTCAAAATTTTACTTGGAATGAAATTTCTTTCTACTTACTTTTGTGCATTGTTGGTTGATCAATGTTGTGTTGTCATTGTGGTTGCAATGTGTGTGGTAACTACAAGCTTGACTATATATATCACCAACTAACCATTTTTTTGTAGGTCTCAAAATCAATGTTTCCCATATTCGTACTCCATTTAGGGGGAGTATCAATCAAGGGGGAGTATGGCCATTATTCCGCTTCGCTACGCTACTTTTTGTTTCGACAAAAAGGGGGAGAAATATATTAAACCTACAATATTTGATATGCTTTTTAGTCTTTTAAGTAAAACAAGGTTAATATAAATTTTTTTTTAAGTCTTGAAAACCAAGATTTTTCGTGTTACTTAAAAACAAAGTTTATGTTTTGTCATCAACAAAAAGGGGGAGATTGTTAATACAAATATCGCCTAAAAACGTTATTTATATTTTACGATCTTCGCTAAGTTTTGTTAACGACAAAATGTAAACTTTAGTTTCTAAGCAAAACATAATCTTAGTTTTTAAGACTTGCATAAACTAGACTTTTGCTACATTTTACATTTCATAAAACACAACACATGTTTATTTCTTAAATTAGAAATAGTCACATCACATTTATGGCAAGTTTTGTCATCATGTATTTATGGAAAGTAATGTGTTTGACTTGCTTTGATGTTGCTTACAAGTTTCATGTTTGACTTGATTTAAGTGATGTGACATTGTTTGGTTGCTAGGAGTTATGAGACAAGACCTTGTTTGGTTTGAAGAGTTATTGCAACAACCTACTGCAGACCCGGCGGTACCCTGGGGGTACACGGGCGGAACCTATTTGAGGGTTCCGCCTGATCCGCCAAGCATGCAGTTTGATGTGCTATAAATACCAAGCCATAACTTGATTTTTGGCTAACCTCTTGAGATCATATTTTACACACACACTCATCTTTTCTTCTAACCTCTTAACATTGTTAATGTGAAGTTTCTCTTTGTAGCAAAGAAGCTCACAAGGTCGTAAAAAGTTACAAGTTTCCAACACAACGTTGCAAGACTTGGTAGCTTAGTATTGTGTAAACTCGTATTGTTTACACTTCATTTGTTAGTGTATATTCTGTAGTGACTGGTTAGTATTTTAGTCCTCAAAATACAAAGAGTGTTGGGAGTTGTTGTACCCTAGTAAAAGAACTAACGGGAGTGGTTGTGCCCTTGTAAAAGAACTCGACATTTAGCTTTGTGTCGGTAAAAGTATAAGCGACGTGTAAGGTTTTCTCCGCCGGTGAAAGGAGCTTGTTGACTAGTGAAAGAAACTCTCGAGTTGGATACTCGGGGCGTGGACGTAGGGCAAGGAAAAAGAGTCCTTGTAGCCGAACCACGATAAATACTCGTGTTGTGGTTTGATCGTTTCGTTCATTTACTTGCATGTTATAAATTGTGTTTGTTGCATATATCTTTGATCAAACGGAAAGTTTCAAAGCTAACTTAACAAGTTAAAAAGATTTTAATCGGTAAACTATTCAACCCCCCTTCTAGTTTTCCACACGAACGATAAATAATTATATAACGCGTTTATATTTAATAATACGTTTCGTCTAAATAACGTATACTATTTATATATTCCCCGAACCTACGAAACTTCCCGATAATGCTCACTAATATTTTTGAACTTCGCCACGATAATCGAGTCACCCCAGGTGGGCCCCCAACACCCATTGGGCCAAGAATACACCACACAAACCAAACGGACTCCTCTTTATTCTTTTCTTTTTTTTTTGGGCCGACAACACCAGCAGCCCACCAGGCCAAGCCCAAAACACACCCTTATATTATTTTCTTTGTTTTCTTTTCTTTCTTTCTGTCGCGACCACGCCCAAAACACACCCCTTATCTTACGATTTCTACATATGACATATACCTATTTTTGCTTGTTTTGTATCACCTAGTACCAAAGAACCAGAAACAACAAATATTGCAACCTCCCTTGTTCGTTTACTACCCTAGAAACCACCCAAGCAAACCACAAAACGCTCCATATCAAAACTTCCAAAAACGTGGCATATTATTCCTTAGCACCACCCATGCTCTCCAATCCCATCTAAATGAACAATATGCATCTCATGATTGTCAGGAATGAACAGGAACATATCTCACAAGATCTAAACCTTGTAAACCTTCGATTGGGCATTGTTTGTGGTGATACTATTCGCCCTCACATGCTACACCAACACTTGCGAACATATCTTGTTTTTACTGCCCATATAAGAGTTCCATGCAACCCTAAACCACCACATACACTCATACGTACCACTACCACTAAAAATATCAACGAGAAGAAGCTATGGATGGACATACGGATTGCTAGGAGAACCACGCCTTGAAGTGAACCTAGGAAGCAAAGCTTGGAGCCTATTGAACCTTTGGAAGGACTTGAAGTGAACCACGAAGCTAGTTTACCCTCACACGAACCATACACTCGTTTTACTCCACCATTTCTAGGTGAGGTGAGACCACAAACTTTTCTTTCTATTTACATATATACGTAAATCTTAAAAACAACGTATACATTTTATGTGTTATACTATTTCTTAGTTATGGCATTAACGAGTATCTATAATAATATTGAACTTATATTAACGAATACATACTAAAAATCACACGTTTCTAAGTTGGATTGAACCTATACGAAATATACAAAGACTTAGTTTATTTTTCAACTTATATAGTTTTTACGTATGGAGTTTTGACTTACACTTTGGCCTCGTCATTTTAAAAATCGACACATGACCACCTATTATTTTTATACGATCTAATTGCCCACTTGAAATAGAAACAAGAATGATAAATAGTACGACTTAACAACATCGTTTGATCACCTAACGAGACCCAAAGTATATCGCTATTAGAACTAGTTTTCTGAAACTTTAAAAACCTTACGTGGGCCAAAAAGCCCAATAAGCTTGTTTCAGCTTATTACGATAAGCTAAGCATATAAGCTGTTTTGAAATGCTTTTGTAACTTAAAATGATGGATTTCTATAAACCTAGTGTTCCCCCAAACCCCTTGGATCATAAAACCTTAACGGGCCCTTAATTTTGGCTCGTTAAGCCCAATTAACAAAATAAGCTAATAATAAGCTAATAAGCTGGGAAAATAAGCTATTTGAGACCTTAAGAGCTTATTGAAATAATAAAAATGTTAAGTTTTAAATTTGGAAATGTTTGGACAATTTTTGCAAATGTTCGAAGGTTAGGGACTAGAATTGTCAAATTTGTAAACTTAAGGTGAAAAGTATAAAACTGTTTTTCTAAGGGTATAAACAGTAAATATTGAAATTTAGGGATAATGAATGTAAATATTTGATAATTGGACTAAAAATGTAAATATATATAATTTTTGGACTAACGGCGTAAATGTTTTCCGTTAAGGGTAAAAAGTGCAAAATTGAGAAACATTAAGGATTGAACAGTAATATTGATTTTTAATAATAATTTTTTTTAAAAATAATTATATATATATTTGAATATATATTAAATCGATAAATAATAAACGTAACTTATTATTTATATATATATATATATATATATATATATATATATACATATAATACGAATAAAACATATATAAAGAATAACTAAATTTAAATGAATAAAACAATACGTAACCGTTATCTATTTTTATATGACGTAACACATCACGTATGCACTTTATCGATTACTCATAATTAATAATAAACGTTCGCTATAAAACGAGACTTAAAAACTGAAACGTGCCATATCTTATAGGTTGTGTGTGAAGCCGTTGCCTTGCATCGTTGAGATTACAATTGTTCTACTATCCTACTAAGGTGAGTTCATAGCCCACATTTAACTTATTTTGTGGGGGGGGGGGGGGGGGGATACATGCTCAAAAACCGAACACAAGTCTTTTCCTGATCTTATTATTGCTTAAGTAGCTATTGCCAAAAGTCCCTCGATCATGAACCTTAATCACTTGAAAGGTGAACGTAAATAATTGTGAATAGATCTATTAGGGATTGACAATCCCCATTTGGTTGCTAGAGGAAAGTCACCAAATGCACGTTATTTGAATATAATAGGTTACTGACAAATACCTATCTTGGGGGCTATATATTTTTACATCATTATTATGAAAATATTGATGTCTGTTGAATCGTTGAGTATCATGAGCTTAATGCAATAATGAATGTGATTTCTAACTTGTTTATTTGTATCAATATTACAAATAAACATCTATCTCTTGTGTTCAAACTCTTAATTATAAACCTATGAATTTCACTCAACTTTTTGTTGACTTTTAGCATGTTTATCTCAGGTAACTAAATGGAATGGATGGCAACGGCACGAAGTGGGCAAATAAAGAAACGTTTATTTCTCTTTAAATAAAACTTGTTGTTGAATAACGAATTCTCTTGGAATTATGAATATTTGGTATTTTAAATAAAATTTAAAACGGTTACTTGAATCGTTTTCTATAATTGTGACGAAAGATCCACAATATAATACCCCAAAAGTCTTCCACTGACATTTTAAGTCTTCCACTGTATTGATCGATTTTGGGGGTGTTATAGATTGGCATCAGAGCTACGGTTATAGTGAACTAAGTGTTTTTTGGAACATTGGACTATAACTACACTTTAAACGGGACAAAATTTTCATAAAATACCATCCTACGCCCTTCGTGCCTACGCATCCTAGTAATTGGTAAAAAGTATTATTTACCTTATAGCATTTTTTTAAATTTGTTATAATTATGCTTACATTTACTAATCGGGAAATTTATTACAGTGTCATGTCTTCGAACACCCACCCTATCAGCTTGTCCTCAAACTCAGGAACTGAAGATGTTACTTCAGCCTATGCCACCTCACCTATGCCTATGTCTCCTGCTACCGACAGATACATGCAAAGCCAGCAATTTCTGCCAGCATCTGACACAGAGGCTTCTCCTCCGGCAACATCTGGTCCAATTCGCCGATCTAGGCAAATTAGACAACTTCAGCCGTATGAAGCAAGTACTGTTGTACCAGCACCAGCTCTTGTCATACCACCTGAATCAGTTGTGCCATCACCACCTGCACCACCAGTGATACCACCACTACCAACTATCTTCTACAGCCAAACTACTACTGTGCCACTAACACCATCACCTATAGTATCACCTCCACTAGCATCACCACCTGCACCTTACCGAAGTGTCCCTCTATCACCTCACCGAAGGACTTACCCAATCCGCCCAACCACCTCAGAATCTAGTGTTCACCGTAGCCGCCGAAGGACCCACAAGCGAGTAGATGCTCGTAAATGGTCTTTCTTATTGCCCATTATGCGATATTGGAGATCTCAAGAAGGAACACTAACAACAAGGGAACTTGGGAAAGTTCTTACTCTACCTCCCGAATTCTGCCAGTCACTGGGGAACCCATACACCATACCATACCATTGTTAGCTGCAAGAATGGTTCGCCACGAAGACTGACTTGATTCCATCGCTAGTATACTCAACAAGATTCCACATGAACTTCTAGAAACCTTTGAAGATGATATGAACAGTCTCATAATTGGTCATCTTGCAATAGAAGATAAGGTCGAAAAGTTGGATTCTCTATTTTGGGAATCAATGGAATTCATAGGAGCACTATGTGGGGCTAACACTTCGACCGAAATAGCATTGGGGACTTTAGACCGAGAAATTGAGAGGATCAACACTGAAAACCTACGCCTTAGGCAAGCCCTGCTAGAAGCTCGAGAAAGGGAAAGGACTCGAGATCAAACCATGGAAACCATGTCCACTGCCATCCAAGAACTCCAAAACCGCCTAGACAAGGCCTTAGGAAAACCATGAGACCACCACCTTGTTAAGAAAAATCAATGTCCTACAAATAAGAATATCTTGTCGTGTTTTGTAAACATTTGCACAAGTACCAATAAGTGTTGTAACACCTTGACATTGATTTATGGAAGTTTATTTTATCTTTATTTACGTTGCAAACTTTATATCGTAATATATTAGTTCATACAGGTCAAACTTATTCGTAATTCCTATGTGTGTCATTCCAACATACGAAAATTTACGATCTGAACCCTTTCAATGATCGAATCATTGTAACTGCGACCTATATTTAACTAATTATTACTCGATATGTATTTTTCGACGTGATAGGATTATTATAAATGTTCTAATAATATACCTTCTTTTATAGCAACATGGCTAGAACTAGGAGAACAACCACGAACGCCGCACCAGCAAACCCCGAAGTTATGACCCCGGCTACAATCCAGCAAGCAATCGCTGATGGCGTTAATGCCGTTTTAGCTGAACAAAACCGTAATAGAGACGAAAATGCATCGGCACCCCGCTACTGCACATACAAGGACTTCATAGCATGTCAACCAACGTATTTCAAAGGAACTGAAGGAGTTTCGGAATTAGCTCAATGGTTTGAAAGAAGTGAAACTGTTTTCCAAAGAAGTGGATGCTTGGAAAACAACAAGGTAAGCTTCGCAACGGGAACACTAATGCAAGACGCTCTATCCTGGTGGAACTCTACCGTTCAAACACTAGGAGCGGAAGCAGCACATCAGCTTACTTGGATTGAATTCAAGGCTAAAATACTAAAGAAGTATTGTCCCCGTTCCGAACTGCGAAAACTCGAGGATGAGTTCCATGCCTTAATAGTGAAAGGAGTTGATTTGAGAAGTTACAACCGGAGATTCCAAGAACTCAGGATACTATGCCCTACCATGGTACCCGATCATGAGAAGACATTAGAGAAATATGTCGAAGGACTCCCTCGGAGTATTGAAGGAAATGTCACCTCAGCAAACCCGCCAACCTTGGAAGCAGCAATGGAGCTTGCTCAGAAACTTCTAGATCGAGAAGTGAAATGCAATGAACTTAAAAGGAAATTGGACGATAAAAGAACCACCCACCATCACAACAACAACCAGCAAAGCTACAACAGTCATCACCGCAACAACAACCAACGCAACAATAATCGGAACCACCAACCATATCACAACACTCGAAGCACTTAGCAGTAGAATCAAAGACATGAAAAACCCCGAGTCTACACCGCTACGGAAAGTGTAGGGTACAACGGACAGAAACCCCTGTGCCAGGGATGCAAACTTCATCACGAGGGTCGTTGTACCGTCCGATGTGACAAATGTCATAAGATCGGTCATCAAACCAGACACTGTAGGATTCCTGCTACGGGAAGCAACACACTGGCTGTATCACCCACTTGTTTCAGATGCGGAGAAGTAGGACACATCCGGAGGAACTGCCCAAAAGGAAACGAACCAGCCAATGCCCAAGCTAGGGTATACCTACTCGGAGATGGAAATGGACCCGATGTAGTCACCTGTACGTTTCTACTAAACCATCATAATGCTAGAGTATTGTTTGATTCGGGAGCCGATAAGAGTTTTATATCAGATACGTTTGCCCCTTTACTTAATGTTACCCCCTCTAAGCTAAACACCACCTACAAAGTCGAAATGGCTGGCGGGAATTTAATAGATACCAATACTATCATGAAAGATTGCACCCTAACCTTATCCGAAAAACCTTTTGCCATTGATCTTATGTCGGTTCAACTTTGTAGTTTCGACGCTATCGTCGGCATGGATTGGCTATCCCACCATCGTGCTAGGATTCACTGTGACGAAAAGGCCGTCCATATACCACTCAAGGATGAAACACTCATTGTCCAGGGTGACAAAAGCAAACATCGATATGGAATTATCTGATGTATGCGAGTAATAAAATACATGAAAGAAGGATGTCAAGTATTCATGGCTCAAGTTACGGAAAGTAAGTCATCCGAGAAGCAGTTTGATGACGTTCCTATCGTTAGAGATTTTCCTGAAGTATTACCTGAAGAATTACCTGGCATTCCACCCGTACGTCAAATAGAATTTCATATTGAACTAGTGCCTGGAGCAGCACCAGTGGCTAAAGCACCTTATAGGCTAGCGCCATCTGAAATGGAGGAGTTATCAGAACAACTAAAAGAATTATCGGATAAAGGATTTATTCGACCAAGCTCATCACCTTGGGGAGCTCCAATTTTATTTGTTAAGAAGAAGGATGGATCCTTTCAAATGTGCATCAATTACCGGGAGTTGAATAAACTTACGGTAAAGAATCGATACCCATTACCTCGAATTGATGATCTGTTTGATCAATTGCAAGGATCGAGTGTGTACTCAAAAATTGATCTGAGATCAGGATATCATCAGTTAAGAGTTCGAGAAGAGGATATTCCGAAAACTACATTCAGAACGTGTTATGGTCACTACGAATTTCAAGTAATGCCGTTCGGTCTGACCAATGCACCAGCAGTTTTCATGGATTTAATGAATCGAGTATGCAAACCTTACTTGGATAAGTTTGTAATAGTATTCATCGACGATATTTTGATCTACTCTCGCAACGAAGAAGAACACGCGGGACATTTGCGATTCATTCTAGAACTGCTCAAGAAGGAAGAATTGTACGCTAAGTTCTCTAAATGTGACTTTTGGATTCGCACCGTACAATTTTTAGGACACATCATCGATAGTCAAGGCATTCACGTGGACCCTGCAAAGATTGAGGCTGTTAAAGGTTGGTCATCTCCTACAAACCCCACGGAGATTCATCAATTTTTAGGTCTCGCAGGTTACTACCGAAGATTTATTGAAGGATTCTCCAAGATTGCAAAACCTTTGACTAAACTGACCCAAAAGAATGAGAAGTACATCTGGGAAGAAAAGGAAGAAGCAGCCTTCCAGTTGTTAAAACAAAAGCTTTGTGAAGCTCCAATATTAGCCCTCTCAGAAGGAAACGAGGACTTTATAGTATATTGCGACGCATCTTATCATGGACTAGGAGCGGTCTTGATGCAAAGAAGCAAAGTGATAGCTTATGCATCTCGGCAACTGAAGAAACATGAGGAAAACTACACGACTCATGAATTGGAATTAGGAGCTGTAGTGTTTGCACTCAAGTTATGGAGACACTACTTATATGGCACCAAATGTACTGTGTACACCGACCACAAGAGTCTTCAACACATTTTGGATCAGAAGGATTTGAATATGAGGCAACGTCGCTGGCTAGAGTTGCTCAGCGATTATGATTGTGAGATCCGTTACCACCCAGGAAAGGCTAATGTAGTAGCAGATGCGTTAAGCCGAAAAAAACGATTGAAACCCCTTCGAGTTAGATCACTAGGGATGACTATCTACTCACCCCTTCCATCCCAAATCCTTACCGCGCAGAATGAATCACTTAAAGAAGAAAACCGACCCAAAGAAAAGATTTACGATATGCTCGAGAATAAGAATGGTTTCATGAAGAAACCCGATGGAACACTGTGTTTCAAGGACAGAAGTTGGATCCCTATGATTGGAGGTATTCGTGAGCTCATCATGTACGAGTCCCACAAGTCAAAATACTCCATTCATCCAGGTTCCGACAAGATGTATCAGGATTTAAAGAAACTAT
The DNA here is from genome assembly GCA_030686995.1 of Artemisia argyi. Classification (NCBI taxonomy): domain Eukaryota; kingdom Viridiplantae; phylum Streptophyta; class Magnoliopsida; order Asterales; family Asteraceae; genus Artemisia; species Artemisia argyi. The sequence goes on from CM060696.1 coordinate 8,060,404, forward strand.
ATTGGTGGCCAAACATGAAGGCTGACATCGTAGAATATGACGGTAAATGTTTGACATGTTCAAGGGTAAAGGCAGAACATCAGAAACCTTCAGGCTTACTGGTACAACCAGAACTTCCTATGTGGAAATGGGAACAAATCACTATGGACTTCATCACCAAACTCCCAAGAACCTCATCCGGATACGACACAATATGGGTTATTGTGGATCGTCTAACAAAATCCGCTCATTTTATACCCATCAAAGAAACCGATGAGATGATTACACTAGCTCAGCTATATGTGAAGGAAATTGTCACTCGACATGGAGTACCAATTTTGATTATCTCGAATCGAGATAGTCGCTTCACCTCTCACTTTTGGAAATCATTACAGAAAGCCTTAGGAACTAAACTAGATATGAGCACCGCATACCACCCTCAAACTGATGGTCAAAGTGAAAGAACTATCCAAACCTTGGAAGATATGCTCCGAGCCTGCGTTATTGATTTTGGAAAAGGTTGGGATAAGCACTTACCATTAGCAGAGTTTTCATACAACAATAGTTACCACGCTAGTATAAAAGCAGCACCCTTCGAAGCACTGTATGGTAGAAAGTGCAGTTCGCCCGTTTGTTGGGCAGAAGTCGGAGAAAGACAACTTATAGGACCAGACCTTGTTCGGGAAACAACTGAGAAAATTGTTAAGATTAAGCAACGATTACAAGCAGCCCGAGACCGACAGAAAAGTTACGCAGACCTAAAAAGGAAACCCATGGAATTTCAAATAGGAGACAGAGTCTTATTGAAAGTATCTCCCTGGAAGGGAATGGTACGATTTGGAAAGCATGGAAAGTTGAACCCCAGATACATCGGTCCATTCAAAATCCTGGAAAGGATAGGACCCGTGGCTTATAAACTAGAACTACCCGAAGAACTTAGTCGGATTCACGACACCTTCCATGTGTCAAACCATAAGAGGTGTTTATCTGATGAATCTCTCGTGATTCCATTGAAAGAGATTCGACTAGATGATAAACTTGTCTTTACCGAGGAACCCATTGAAATCATGGATAGAGAAGTCAAACAACTAAAACAAAACCGTATCCCTATCATCAAAGTTCGTTGGGACTCCAAGCAAGGACCGGAATATACCTGGGAGCGCGAGGATCAGATTCGCTCCAAGTACCCACATCTCTTCACCTAAGACACCTTTGGCAACTATCTTAGACTACAATTCCGAGACGGAATTCCCTGTAAGAGGTAGGTAATGTAACCTCTCATAAATTTCCCTTACGATAAATGCATACGAATAAATAAAACGATGTTACAAGGAATTAACACCATTTTACGGGTAACAATTTTTTTTTTATGATATGGCTTGATATTGAACCACTACGATAACTGTGATTGACCGTTTACCCAGGAACGATGCTTACACACAACCTAGATTTCCTATAATTATAGCGAACGATAAATAATTATATAACGCGTTTATATTTAATAATACGTTTCGTCTAAATAACGTATACTATTTATATATTCCCCGAACCTATGAAACTTCCCGATAACGCTCACTAATATTTTTGAACTTCGACACGATAATCGAGACACCCCAGGTGGGCCCCCAACACCCTTTGGGCCACGAATACACCACACAAACAAAACGGACTCCTCTTTATTCTTTTCTTTTTTTTGGGCCGACAACACCAGCAGCCCACCAGGCCAAGCCCAAAACACACCCTTATATTATTTTCTTTGTTCTCTTTTCTTTCTTTCTGTCGCGACCACGCCCAAAACACACCCCTTATCTTACGATTTCTACATATGACATATACCTATTTTTGCTTGTTTTGTATCACCTAGTACCTAAGAACCAGAAACAACAAATATTGCAACCTCCCTTGTTCGTTTACTACCCTAGAAACCACCCAAGCAAACCACAAAACGCTCCATATCAAAACTTCCAAAAACGTGGCATGTTATTCCTTAGCACCACCCATGCTCTCCAATCCCATCTAAATGAACAATATGCATCTCATGATTGTCAGGAATGAACAGGAACATATCTCACAAGATCTAAACCTTGTAAACCTTCGATTGGGCATTGTTTGTGGTGATACTATTCGCCCTCACATGCTACACAATCACTTGCGAACATATCTTGTTTTTACTGCCCATATAAGAGTTCCATGCAACCCTAAACCACCACATACACTCATACGTACCACTACCACTAAAAATATCAATGAGAAGAAGCTATGGAGGGACATACGGATTGCTAGGAGAACCACGCCTTGAGTGAACCTAGGAAGCAAAGCTTGGAGCCTATTGAACCTTTGGAAGGACTTGAAGTGAACCACGAAGCTAGTTTACCCTCACACGAACCATACACTCATTTTACTCCACCTTTTCTAGGTGAGGTGAGACCACGAACTTTTCTTTCTATTTACATATATACGTATGATTATATTATGCACAATCACTTGGAACCTATAAATCATAAATCTTAAAAACAACGTATACATTTTATGTGTTATATTATTTCTTAGTTATGGCATTAACGAGTATCTATAATAATATTGAACTTATATTAACGAATACATACTAAAAATCACACGTTTCTAAGTTGTATTGAACCTATACAAAATATACAAAGACTTAGTTTATTTTTCAACTTATATAGTTTTTACGTATGGGGTTTTGACTTACACTTTGGCCTCGTTATTTTAAAAATCGTCACATGACCACCTATTATTTTTATACGATCTAATTGCCTACTTGAAATAGAAACAAGAATGATAAATAGTACGACTTAACAACATCGTTTGATCACCTAACGAGACCCAAAGTATATCGCTATTAGAACTAGTTTTCAGAAACTTTAAAAACCTTACGTGGGCCAAAAAGCCCAAAAAGCTTGTTTCAGCTTATTACGATAAGCTGAGCATATAAGCTGTTTTGAAATGCTTTTGTAACTTAAATTGATGGATTTCTATAAACCTAGTGTTCCCCCAAACCCCTTGGATCATAAAACCTTAACGGGCCCTTAATTTTGGCTCGTTAAGCCCAATTAACAAAATAAGCTAATAATAAGCTAATAAGCTGGGAAAATAAGCTATTTGAGACCTTAAGAGCTTATTGAAATAATAAAAATGTTAAGTTTTAAATTTGGAAATGTTTGGACCATTTTTGCAAATGTTCGAAGGTTAGGGACTAGAATTGTCAAATTTGTAAACTTAAGGTGAAAAGTATAAAACTGTTTTTCTAAGGGTATAAACAGTAAATATTGAAATTTAGGGATAATGAATGTAAATATTTGATAATTGGACTAAAAATGTAATATATATAATTTTTGGACTAACAGCGTAAATGTTTTCCGTTAAGGGTAAAAAGTGTAAAATTGAGAAACATGAAGGATTGAACAGTAATATTGATTTTTAATAATAATTTTTTTATATATATACATATATATATTTGAATATATATTAAATCGATAAATAATAAACGTAACTTATTATATATATTTATATATATATATATATATATATATATATATATATATATATATATATATATATATATATATATATAGAATACGAGTAAAACGTATATAAAGAATAACTAAATTTAAACGAATAAAACAATACATAACCGTTATCTATTTTTATACGACGTAACACATCACGTATGCACTTTATCGATTACTCATAATTAATAATAAACGTTCGCTATAAAACGAGACTTAAAAACTGAAACGTGCCATATCTTATAGGTTGTGTGTGAAGCCATTGCCTTGCATCGTTGAGATTACAATTGTTCTACAATCCTACTAAGGTGAGTTCATAGCCCACATTTAACTTATTTTGTGGGGGGGATACATCCTCAAAAACCGAACACAAGTCTTTTCCTGATCTTATTATTGCTTAAGTATCTATTGCCAAAAGTCCCTCGATCATGAACCTTAATCACTTGAAAGGTGAACGTAAATAATTGTGAATAGATCTATTAGGGATTGACAATCCCCATTTGGTTGCTAGAGGAAAGTCACCAAATGCACGTTATTTGAATATAATAGGTTACTGACAAATACCTATCTTGGGGGCTATATATCTTTACATCATTATTATGAAAATATTGATGTTTGTTGAATCGTTGAGTGTCATGAGCTTAATGCAATAATGAATGTGATTTCTAACTTGTTTATTTGTATCAATATTACAAATAAACATCTATCTCTTGTGTTCAAATTCTTAATTATAAACCTATGAATTTCACTCAACTTTTTGTTGACTTTTAGCATGTTTATCTCAGGTAACTAAATGGAATGGATGGCAACGGCACGAAGTGGGCAAATAAAGAAACGTTTATTTCTCTTTAAATAAAACTTTTTGTTGAATAACGAATTCTCTTGGAATTATGAGTATTTGGTATTTTAAATAAAATTTAAAACGGTCACTTGAATCGTTTTCTATAATTGTGACGAAAGATCCACAATATAATACCCCAAAAGTCTTCCGCTGTATTGATCGATTTTGGGGGTGTTATAAATGTGCCACAATTGTTGGCTTTTCGGAAAAGGTAATTAGGTTGATGTTGTGATATACGTTTTTTAATATAGAACTAATAAGTACATATTAAAATTATGATATAAGATCATTTGAGGACCAAACTTTTTTTACATACCAAGGGACTAATCTCCACCCTCCATCTTCCCTCTATCTTTATTTGATCTAATGGATGAGATTAATCCCAACAATTTAAAAACCCACTTTCATCCTTTTTGTTCAAATATTAATATCTTTCAAACCGTTAATTGTTAAGCGAAAAAAATTATACCGTTACGCCGGACATTTAATTATCTTTCTATAGATAGGCACTTTGACATATTTTCGACAAATTTTTTTTTTCGTTTTTTTCACGTTTTTTTTCGTGGCCGAAAAAATCATATATGATATTACATATCATATATGATATGTAATATCATATATGATATGATATGTAATATCATATTTGATATGATATGTAATATCATATATGATTTTTTTTCGGCCACGAAAAAAAACGTGAAAAAGTCGATTTTTTTTTCGAAAGTATATCAAAGTGCCAGTCTATAGAAAGATAATTAAATGCCCGTCGCGATGGTGAAATATTAAAATGCTTTTAATCTCAACCATTAATTTCCTTTTTAGATGGATGGTGGGGATGAGTCCCTTGGTATGTAAGGAATGTTTGGTTTGTAGAATAACTCGACTCTAAAATTATTAGGAAACTTATTTATACATGTCACAGTTATGAAGATCAAGAGGGGTATAATGCAAGTGAATTCAGAATTGAAGATTATTCATTTGAGAATCGTGTTGTTACGTGTGACAACTGGTAAAAATCGAGAGATACTTGAATACCGAGATTATAACTAAAAGTAAATCACTACTTAACTTGAGACTACCTTATGAATATTTTAAAATGATACTCGGTTGATGTACATTTACTTTAGGCACTACGCGACTTTGGCACTAGAAAAACTATAACAGGAGAAACTGATAGCTTCTAACGTGTTTATTTAAATATAAACGTATTTATAGTCAAATTTCAAGGAAAAAATATTCTAGAATTGATGGCACGAACTAGAAAATATTTTGGGTAATCTTAATATAAGTTTTGAGCTCATAATTGTGTTTCTGGGAAGTTTAACAATAATACGCGAATGTTCCTTGTGTTTAGAAACCGGCCACCTCTAGAGTAATAAAGATAATACATAAATTGTCCTTGTTGGTTTAAATAATCAAACACACCCTTTCCACCTCATTCTATATTCAACCTAAAAACTCATCTCTCTCTCTCATAAAACCCTAGCCAGCGTCACCTGTAATCAGCCGCCACACCACCACCACCGTTCACCACCACTCACCTCCACCACCATACGAATCACAATCATCCCCTTGGTTGCTTGTCGTACCACACGCGCTCCAAAACGACCCCCCACCACGTCATTATTACTTCACCACCGTCCATAAACACCACCACCACCACCACCATTAACATCATAAACTTGTAGATCAAGTGAGAAAAGGTAAGGAACACGTTTTTACGCGTAGGTTTGACTCATCCCCAAGTCAACTCATGAATGTTATTAATATTTCGGGCTCAAATCACATGGGTTTAATATTTTTGCTAAATAAAAAGGATAATAAACTAAGTTTGGTATCCATGTTGTGTTTCTGTGCGTCGAGTTATGTGGCCGCGAGCATAAGCTCATGATATGAATGATGTTCATGATGTTCTGAATGTTGTTGTTGTTTTATTTTGTTTATGCTCGGATTTATATTTATTTTTGGTACCGATTTGGTTTCTAGCCGTGAACTAGGATTTGAATGGAGGGGACTTAGTTTTAGATGGTTATTGTTGGTGTTGTGGCTGAGAAAACATACTCGAGTTCCATTTGGTTTGTTGTAGTGATGAGGGTAAGCCAAGACCATTAAGGTCTCGGCAATGGGATGTAGTGGTCGTTGGTTGTAGCCGAATAGGACTTCGTCCATTTGGTTTGGGTTGTGATGGGGAAGGAGAAGCCGAGACCATTGAGGCCTCGCCAATGGTTATCTTGGGTTGTTGATATTATTATTGTTGTTGTGGTTTTGGAGTTGTTTTCATGACGTTGAGATGTAGTCAGGTTAGGAGTTGAATGGCGGATTTAGTTTTAGATATTGATGTCGAATTGTTGTTGGTAATTATGGTTATTTGGTCGAGGTGGAAATGGTGTTGTGACAAATATTAGTCGAGGGAGTTAGGTTAGACGCGAGCCGTAGACGGCCGCGATTGGTTGAAGTTGTGGTTGCGGATGTGGATATTATTGAACATTGATATTTACTTGAAATTGGCTTATTAGTATAGCTTGTGAACTTTGTGCAACATCGGGGTCACTTTGACTTTTAATCAATAGTTGACTTCGCCAGCGCCATAACATGATTGTTAGACTATAATGAGACTACTAGATGTTATTCAATTATTATAGTCCGAGAGTGATGACTCGGACTCGTGAACTCGAATAAATAATGACTCGTTGAATAATAAAATTGACAAACAACTTATATATATATATATATATATATATATATATATATATATATATATATATATATATATATATATATATATATATATATATATACTAGACGAGTACCCGTGCATAACAACGGTTCCTAGCGGCAGATAATTAACGATTTGTGATATTCTGGTGAGTGTTTTGTGTAGCGTTCAAAATAGAACGTGAACAGATCATAATTTAATTGCAAACGGTTGCACACGATAACTAAAGTCTAGAAAAAATTCTTAACGTCTATCAAACAACATATAAAAAACATTTAATGAAACTGAAAGTAAAACATTACATCAGTTATGAGATAAAAAGTAACAACACACGTTACTCTTTGTGTAAAACATCTTGATAAACGACATTTGAGGTGTAGATTTCTGCTTGACGGAACTCTTTGACTGGTTTAACCAATACCTTTTGTTGTTCTACGGGTATCCCTCTAGACAATGCCACATAAAGCCGACCATATGAGAAAACAGAGTCGGGCAAATAGACACTCACATTTGGAATTGTTTGACCTTGAGCTTTATTAATAGTCATCGCAAAGCAATATTATTTCCAGCAATATTATTGTTTGGTCAAGTACTTGCGCGGGATAAATTTTAAATTCAAAAATTAAATACAAGGCGGGATCTTTTAAATTCAAACGTTTAATTAATTTTTTTAATTTTTTTTTAAGTCACAACGGCTATAACAGCAAATCAGGATGCATTGATTTATGTGCGCGCATTTTCTTTTGTAGTCGAGTAACAGCAAATAACAACGACGTTGAATAGTTTTAAACGATATTTGATTGTGTTAATATTTGTGTGTTTCTCCCTTTCCTCTTGTGTAATATGTGTTTGGATTAGACTCTCTAACCTTTATACTCCCTTCATCTTCATCTTAAAATTATAGTTTATATTTTCTTTTTTGGATATTTCAAAATAATTGTCCACTTTATCTTTTAAGCAATAAAAAAATAGTAAATAAATTTTATATTTAAATGGTTAAAAATTATAATACGTTTATTTTTATTAAAGTATGTAATTTTTGTCTTCTGACTAAGTAATTTATAAAAATAGCAAAATAGATTTTTTATGTGTCAATATGGTTAGTCACTGTTTGATACTTTGATCCATTAGCTATCCATTTGTTTGGTTTTCTAATTATACATCAAGACAATGTCGATACAAAACAATACTTGGTCTATTAGTAATACATTATAAATAAATAAATAAATAAATAAATAAATAAATAAAATCCTGATAAACTTTCAAGTCAAATTTGTGCTTTTGGCTTTTTTAGCAGGCCTATAAAACGTGTTAGAGTAACCAAGTTTATAGATGTAGATGTATAGTGACCATAGTACTCCAACTTTATAATTAAAATTTGCTTTTACTTAAGTTGGTCCTTTTAATTTTACTTTTGACGCTACTTAATTTGGTCCTTTTTAACGTCGTCACTTTTTACTTGGACTCAAGTTCTTTTCAAATTTCAATACTTCAATAGCTTCGTTGACACCAATTATGCTTTTTATTGGGCTTCAACTTCATTATAGTCAAATGTATTTTGAAGATGTCTTGAAAATATAAACAATAAAGCGTTTGCTTCAGAGTTAAAAGCAATTCAGATGAGTCATTATCCATTGTTCAAAGTTAAAAGCAATTAAGATGAGTCATTATCCCTTGTACAAAAACACATCCTTCGAGACAACCATCCTATAAAAAACACGTTAAAAGAATTTGTTAAAAGCAATTCAGATCTCAAAATATTAAAAACAACGTTAACATTCCAAAAGCTTTTAAAATTATAAAACTATTTTCAAAATCAGTTAAATTTCAAAAACTTCCAAAATTTAAAAATCTTGAAATTTACCAAAACTATCAAAATTTTCAACTAAGTTACCTATGTAGTACAATTCACACAAACAATGTACCTATTATTTACACAACAAAATTTACTAATAAATTCACTGGATAAACCAAAAATATTTTCCAAATGATAGATCTACACAAAGAAAATTATACACACAAACCTTAGATAATATTTTCTCAATTACTAACAACAATCTTTAAAATGGAACTATATATTTTCCGGCGAAAGCTGCAGAAAAGAGGGCAGCAAAAATGGTTTCCGGCTGCGGGCGGAGGACAAAAAACTTAAGAAAACCCGGATCTACAAAAAAAAATAAACAAACCGTTCAAAACATTTAATAATACAAAATAAACTTTATGACCAAAGTAACCAATAAACCTTTATAAAAATACTCACTTATTTCCGGCGGTAGCAACTTTTTTCCGGCGGAGGCAACTTTTTCCGGCGAGACAATGGCGGGGGAAAGCGGCTGTAATGAAAAACAAATACCAACAAATTGAATATACATAGATCTTTAAAAATAACCTATAGATCTAGAAATAAAATTGATATATCACATATGTAGTTAAGAAGGACAAGGGCAAAATGGGGATTACATTAATTTCAGTTTTTCACTTCTTGACTTGTTGACCAAATCTCCTTTATAATTAGTTAATATATATATATATATATATATATATATATATATATATATATATATATATATATATATATATATATATATATAGTGAATAAGTAATAAAAATAAATAATATCGTTAACGATAAATATTAACTAACGAATTAGATTAATATTTATCGGAAACTTTATTATATAAAAACGAGATTGATTTTTCTGACAAAAAGGACATGCTTTTGGAAAATAAAACACAATGGTTTTCAAGTATCAATGATCATTCAACGTGAGTCATTAAATGCTCGAGTGCACGCAAAACTAGGAAATACTATTTGTAATAGTGTTTATTTTTTTCAACTTATAAATATTGAGTTACGGATAGTTTAATGTTAATATAATCAACCTATACGATTATCAGACTTGTTGGACTGAAAAGCCGATAAGAGCTTGACAAGTGTATCGGATGACATTATTAATATGAAATATATCCTAATGACGTATAACATATGATACAACTTTGGAATCAATAAGTAAACGGAAGAACGGTTAAGCTTTTCAAGTCTATAAATTTGATAAGTAATTGACCCTTTATGCGAGAACTTATCGAATCTTAAAGTCATATCATTGGAACTTAGCATAGATATGGACTTAAACTGGGATGTTGATTCAATTCTTGACTATATGAGATTGATTGTATCTTGGTTATGTTCTTGGCATGAGTTCACTCGAGTCCAGACTATGTCTCCAACGCGCACACTCACACGACGATACCGAACACTACTAAATGATTTTCACAAGATTCTTTTGGAAAGTAAAATGGAATATACTTGGTGATAGAAATATTGATTAGAGATATATTCTAAGAACAAGTTTACATGATTAGGTTGTGTCGAGTCCGTAATTGCCGCCACTTGTTAGCTACCATCTTTCTTCGCTTCTGATTGGATTGTTGTGAAAGTCAACTCCTGATATATATATATATATATATATATATATATATATATATATATATATATATATATATATATATATATATATATATATATATATATATATATATCTTGTGATTGTGCTTAGCTGGAATTGAGGTGAGTTCATGACCCCCAACTTTTAAACTGTTTTTATAACTATTTTGGGGGAGAATACATGCTCGTTTTTAACCAAACTGATTGATTGTTTACATTAAATTTATGAAATGTTTGTTTAAGAACTGATTGGTTGATTGAAATAATTGATTTGACTACTGAAAGCTTTATGTGTTGTCTGATGAGAATGTGAGCTTCGTAACTCACCTATCTTTTCTGGACCTGCAACTACTTTTGATTTGCTATGTCAGCTAGTTAAGGTTTAGCACCTCGATAACTACCCCCTAATCAGTCATTAGTTCCTGTGGGAATCGCGAATGTTATGGATAGATCTATTTTGGTTGAATTCTGTAACACCCCCAAAATACCGCAGGCGAAGACTGTGTCATAGGGGTGCTACTTCATAATACAAAGTACAAGGTATAGAAAACGAACTCTAAATGAGACGTTTTGAAAAGTTACCATTCGATTAATAAATTCAAAGTTACAAACATGAGATTCCAAAGTATGATACATAAATGTATACAAAATGTTTTGAATGGTAAATGATAAAAGCGTAAGTCTTCAGAATATGCAGCTTGTCTCTAAGTTCCACGCACTAGCTATCGCCTTACTAACCTGAGATAAACATGCTAAAGTGTCAACACAATGGTTGGTGAGTTCATAGAGTTTGTCTTAAAACAGTTGAAAAGCCTCAAAAGAATGTTTACACAGCAAAGGCATTGTGAATCCACTCAGTTGCAAGTCCCGCCATAAGAGACTTGTAACCTGTGTGTTCACAACCCACTGCTACATATATAGTATGAATAAGACATGTATAAGTTCATCAAAACAATTAAGCAATTAGTAGTGAGTCTCTACTTCATCTCCGAAGACCTCATTTGGGAGCCAATTCCCAAAGACAACTGGGAGCCACTTCTCAAAGAAAACTGGGAGCCACTTCCCAAAGATAAAAGTTTATTGGGAGCCACTTCCCAAAGATAAAAGATTACTGGGAGCCACTTCCCAAAGTATAAAACAGTCATGTATGTATGAAATCAAGTATAATGCAATCAAGTATAAGACAATCAAGTATAAAACAATCAAGTATAAATGTTTTGAATATTTGTACAAGTAAGCAAGTAGTTGTGCATGTATCTCCCCCAAAGAGTTAAAACAAGTATGAAAAAAGTAGGGGCTATGACTCACCTTAAGTCTATGTAATGAGAAATGAAAGTGGTAGTCGAATCGCGAAAGTCTCTAAGAGCAGCCTATAATAGAACGTTGGGACTTAGGTTTGGAGTAACATCTAAGAATACGAAGAATTGCCAATATATGTCTTGCATAATGCTCATGATGTAGTACTTAGTATATAATGTAAGTCTTTGAATATAAATGGTTTATGAAACATGTATAGGTTGTACATCTCTTACTACCGTTCGGGCCGACATAATTCAGAAGTCATGGAGTAAACATTCGAGGAGCCAGGATACTTTAATTCGTAAATCCACAACTCATCTCGACGGCTTACTTAATGAACTCCTCACATGAGGCTCCTTACTATTGTAGTATTTGATAACATATATATATATATATATATATATATATATATATATATATATATATATATAAGCTTTTTGATCTTTAAAAGTTATATGGTCTTTAGCCGTGGCTTTGCTGTGACCTTGGTCATTGTTACCATGGTCTTGAGACTCAACCTTGGCTTTAGTCATGGTTGTGGTCTTGGCTTTAGGTCATTAGACTTCTTGGTCTCATCTAATTATAACCATTATATAGTTACTTTGGTCTAAAAATGGGCTGTTAAGAATTTGAAGAAAATTATCACTCAGAAAGCGTTTTCAGGGCTCAAACTTCTTTGTAACTGAATGAAAATGTCGTTCCGGACAACTTTCGTGTTTTAACTTTTTGATGAATCGGAACAGAAGGGTGACTTTCAGAATGGCAGAATGCAAACAGTAGGGTATTGGCAGTTTCGGTGTTTTGGTTTCGCTAACTTCTTATGGCCATAACTTTTGACTCGGGTACTCGTTTTGGGTGATTCAAATTGATTTATTTTCCTTGTTAAGTCCTCTCTAACAGTAGGTAAGTGTCAAATATCATAGTTATACTATTTTGGTCGTGGTTCTCCATAAAAGTCACTAGTTTACTTGTTTAAATAACATAAGTTAATATATAGTTTCCATAACTTGTTTTACTAGGTTTTATACATCATGAACATAATACAAAGACCATATATAGCATGAAAGAAACATAATAAGCATGAAAATGATATTGAGCAAGAAAGTGTAATAGGGTTTGCTTACAACTTTTGGCTTTCTAAAGAAAGGAAGTCAAGTATGAAACTAGGACACTAAACCTATGCTTGTAAAACCTTCACCACAACTCTTGTAACTCTTGCTAGCCTTGATATAACCCTTGTGAAAACCATTTAACTTCAGCCCCTAATCACCTTGTGTAGCTCCTAATTCAACCATGGAATCACCAAACAAACTTAAGAACTAGGTAGAGAATACTAAGACCTTGAACTTTGTAGTGTAACTTGTAGTTTGAAGATCAAAGGATCATGGTGCTAGGGATTTATGTGTGGCATTTTTAGTGATGAGAAAGGAAGGAGATGAGCTTGTATTTATAGCATGAAGAGGAGGTGCAAGGAAGGTGCCTAGGAAGGTTCATTGAGGAGGTTAGTTTTTAGGATATTTAGGAGGCTTACTTAGGAAGTTTTACACATGTTTGCTACCTAAAGTCTTCAAGACTTATCACAAGCCAACAAGGCTTGTGATACACGTTCATATGGGATAAGGGGTGACTAGATGAGTAGTCATGGTCTTATCTAAGTTACGGAGTGAGTTTTGGTCCCGGTAATCGCTAACAGTAAGTCGTTAAGTCATGAAACTTAAAATCGGGTATCCTAAAATTGTGAAATTTATAAATATGTTAGAACTTATTAATATAACTTATATTAGCATATTTAATGAGTGACTAGTTCTATCGGGTTGCTTAAACGCTGCTAAAACTGGAAACGCGGGTCTAAAACGCGTAATTCGCGTAAAACGCTGAACTGGAAAACGTAAAATTCCAAAACTTTTAGAATTGTCCTAAAATGAGAGAAAATCATATTTATATTGTTTATAGTGTTTTATGGACATATCGGGATGCCGGAATGACATTTAAACCTAAAAGTAAATCTCGGACACGGTTTCGCGTTATTTGCAGAAATGATCCGACGAGTGTCAAATTCTCAGATTATCATTAAAATAGTTTAACTTACAAGAATATGAAATAAAAATTTCGGGAGTGAATAGTGAAAGTGAATAGTAAAAAGTGAATAGTAATCCAAAAATACGAGTTGTTACAGTCTCTACCCCTTAAGGAGAACTTCGTCCCGAAGTTCTATTGATGTTAACTAATTACGGTGTGTCTAAGAGAATTCGGGATCTCTAATATAGTGGTGTTTACTCTGATTCATCTAAGGTTCTGGTTAAGGAGTCGTATCGGCTACAATTAAGCCCACTTATTTATAACACATTACTTACATAAAGAAGCCTCCAAATTTATGTAAGTAAAGGATCATAAACTTATGGTTCGGTGATTTACAATTTCTTTATTTAAATGAAGAGGCGTCCCAATCCATTTAAATAAGGAGATTCTAAATCATCCTACTTAAGAATTTCTGACACAAAATCCGTCTTTTGAGGCCGATAGTAAGATAATCAAGTCATCAAATCCCTAAAGCTAAGCAATAATATTATTTAACTCAAATCTTGTGTCTCATCAAACAAGAACTGTCACAAGATCAAGTTAAATAATTAGTTATTACTGAGCTCCATGTTTTTAATGACTCGACTAAACTCTGGGGCTCCTTATAATACTAAAGTCACATCATCTAACAGCGTGGAACTAGACCAACAACTACCAAGAAGCGTATGCGTATGTAGTGTGTGTAAGGCAAATAAAGAGGAGAGTCTTAACGTATATAGCAGTTATAGACTAGGCACTAAATGCAACCTAGTTCTCTATAACCAAGGCTCTGATACCAATCTGTAACACCCCCAAAATACCGCAGCGGAAGACTGTGTCATAGGGGTGCTACTTCATAATACAAAGTACAAGGTATAGAAAACGAACTCTAAATGAGACGTTTTGAAAAGTTACCATTCGATTAATAAATTCAAAGTTACAAACATGAGATTCCAAAGTATGATACATAAATGTATACAAAATGTTTTGAATGGTAAATGATAAAAGCGTAAGTCTTCAGAATATGCAGCTTGACTCTAAGTTCCACGCACTAGCTATCGCCTTACTAACCTGAGATAAACATGCTAAAGTGTCAACACAATGGTTGGTGAGTTCATAGAGTTTGTCTTAAAACAGTTGAAAAGCCTCAAAAGAATGTTTACATAGCAAAGGCATTGTGAATCCACTCAGTTGCAAGTCCCGCCATAAGAGACTTGTCACCTGTGTATTCACAACCCAATGCTACATACATAGTATGAATAAGACATGTATAAGTTCATCAAAACAATTAAGCAATTAGTAGTGAGTCTCTACTTCATCTCCGAAGACCTCATTTGGGAGCCAATTCCCAAAGACAACTGGGAGCCACTTCCCAAAGAAAACTGGGAGCCACTTCCCAAAGAAAACTGGGAGCCACTTCCCAAAGATAAAAGTTTACTGGGAGCCACTTCCAAAAGATAAAAGATTACTGGGAGCCACTTCCCAAAGTATAAAACAGTCATGTATGTATGAAATCAAGTATAATGCAATCAAGTATAATACAATCAAGTATAAAACAATGAAGTATAAATGTTTTGAATATTTGTACAAGTAAGCAAGTAGTTGTGCATGTATCTCCCCCAAAGAGTTAAAACAAGTATGAAAAAAGTAGGGGCTATGACTCACCTTAAGTCTATGTAATGAGAAATGAAAGTGGTAGTCGAATCGTGAAAGTCTCTAAGAGCAGCCTATAATAGAACATTGGGACTTAGGTTTGGAGTAACGTCTAAGAATACGAAGAATTGCCAATATATGTCTTGCATAATGTTCATGATGTAGTACTTAGTATATAATGTAAGGCTTTTGAATATAAATGGTTTATGAAACATGTATAGGTTGTACATCTCTTACTACCGTTCGGGCCGACATAATTCAGAAGTCATGGAGTAAACGTTCGAGGAGCCAGGACACTTTAATTCGTAAATCCACAACTCATCTCGACGGCTTACTTAATGAACTCCTCACATGAGGCTCCCTACTATTGTAGTATTTGTTAACATATATATATATATATATATATATATATATATATATATATATATATATATATATATATATATAAGCTTTTTGATCTTTAAAAGTTTTATGGTCTTTAGCCGTGGCTTTGCCGTGACCTTGGTCATTGTCACCATGGTCTTGTGACTCAACCTTGGCTTTAGCCATGGTTGTGGTCTTGGCTTTAGGTCATTAGACCTCTTGGTCTCATCTAATTATAACCATTATATAGTTACTTAGGTCTAAAAATGGGCTGTTAAGAATTTGAAGAAAATTATCACTCAGAAAGCGTTTTCAGGGCTCGAGCTTCTTTATACCTGAAAGAAAACGTCATTACGGACAACTTTCGTGTTTTAACTTTTTGATGAATCGGACCAGAAGGGTGACTTTCAAAATGGCAGAATGCAAACAGTAGGGTATTGGCAGTTTCGGCGTTTTGGTTTCGCTAACTTCTTATGGCCATAACTTTTGACTCAGGTACTCGTTTTGGGTGATTCAAATTGATATGTTTTCCTTGTTAAGTCCTCTCTAACAGTAGGTAAGTGTCAAATATCACAGTTATACTATTTTTGTCGTAGTTCTCCATAAAAGTCACTAGTTTACTTTTTTAAATAACATAAGTTAATATATAGTTTCCATAACTTGTTTTACTAGTTTTTATACATCATGAACATAATACAAAGACCATATATAGCATGAAAGAAACATGATAAGCATGAAAATGATATTGAGCAAGAAAGTGTAATAGGGTTTGCTTACAACTTTTGGCTTTCTAAAGAAAGGAAGTCAAGTATGAAACTAGGACACTAAACCTATGCTTGTAAACCCTTCACCACAACTCTTGTAACTCTTGCTAGCCTTGATCTAACCCTTGTGAAAACCATTTAACTTCAGCCCCTAATCACCTTGTGTAGCTCCTACTTCAACCATGGAATCACCAAACAAACTTAAGAACTAGGTAGAGAATACTAAGACCTTGAACTTTGTAGTGTAACTTGTAGTTTGAAGATCAAAGGATCATGGTGCTAGGGATTTATGTGTGGAATTTTTAGTGATGAGAAAGGAAGGAGATGAGCTTGTATTTATAGCATGAAGAGGAGGTGCAAGGAAGGTGCCTAGGAAGGTTCATTGAGGAGGTTAGTTTTTAGGATATTTAGGAGGCTTACTTAGGAAGTTTTACACATGTTTGCTACCTAAAGTCTTCAAGACTTATCACAAGCCAACAAGGCTTGTGATACACGTTCATATGGGATAAGGGGGGACTAGATGAGTAGTCATGGTCTTATCTAAGTTACGGAGTGAGTTTTGGTCCCGGTAATCGCTAACAGTAAGTCGTTAAGTCATGAACCTTAAAATCGGGTATCCTAAAAATATGAAATTTATAAATATGTTAGAACTTATTAATATAACCTATATTAGCATATTTAATGAGTGAAAAGTTCTATCGGGTTGCTTAAACGCTGCTAAAACTGGAAACGCGGGTCTAAAACGCGTAATTCGCGTAAGACGCTGAACTGGAAAACGTAAAATTCCAAAACTTTTGGAATTGTCCTAAAATGAGAGAAAAGCATATTTCTATTGTTTATAGTGTTTTATGGACATATCGGGATGCCGGAATGACATTTAAACCTAAAAGTAAATCTCGAACACGGTTTCGCGTTATTTGCAGAAATGATCCGACGAGTGTCAAATTCTCGGATTATCATTAAAATAGTTTAACTTACGAGAATATGAAATAAAAATTTCAGGAGTGAATAGTGAAAGTGATTAGTAAAAAGTGAATAGTAATCTAAAAATGCGAGTTGTTACAAATTCCCCCGTCTGGAATTTGGTGCTCAACTTGCCAGGATTTGTATCCGGATTTTGGTACTCCAACTTGCCAGGATGTGTATTCGGATTTTGGGTACTCCAGCTTGCCATGGATTTTGCTCGGATTTTAGATGCACCAACTTGCCATGACATGCAGCCTATATGAGATTATTATGATTGGAATGTTAATATCTAGCCTAGTCTCGCAATAGCAAGAATTCTATCAGGTCCATTTTAAAACTTGTGATTTAAAAACATGAACTCACCAGCGTAGCTGATTTTTAGCATGTATTCTCATGTATTTGATGATTTTGGATAGTTGAAGCTACGAATATGAAGGCTTGGTAAGAGACATGGCTTGAGGATCGATCATAACTCTGATGAAACTTTTGGGACCTAACTTTAATATCTTTTGGGCTTATCTTTTATTCATGAAACAAAATGTAAAGTTATTATTTGTCTTTTAAATGTTTTGTTTACCTTATCTTGTTTCCTATACTTGTGATGTATACCAATTCGAGTAGCACCCCGAAAGCTTGTTAGCACTTCCGCTTTACCAAATTTTGGGGGTGTTACAGATTGGTATCAGAGCCAAGGTTATAGAGAACTAGGTAAATTTTAAAAACCTAAACTATACCCACTTTTCGTAAAACTCTTTTCATAAAGATCGATCCTCGACCAACCACTGGTACAAAAAGTTGTATTGGTCATGCCAAAAATGTGTGACGATATGCCTATAGTCACACACGTTTTTTTCGTTGTGTGTCACTAAAAGTCCCGCCACCGTAGGTGGCATATGGTCACATTGTTGAGTTCGTGGCCTTTTCCTTCGAAAAAGAGTGACCAAAACCCCGAATATGTGTGACAAATTAGGCACAAGTTTTGTTGGATTAGTCATTATCAGTGACTGTAAACAACTTATAGTCACACGAATGTTTTTTGAGAGTGACAATTGTTCATCCTTTGGCCACATAAATATATAATATATGTGACATTTGAGATGATATATTCAAGTAAATGTGTATTTTGTGTGACTATTTCCCGTCATGTGGCCACATGAATATACAATAGATGTGACGTTTGTGATGATTTAGTCACACAATGGGTGTTGTTTTTTTGGAGTTAGTCACATACAATTTAACACAAAGTGGCCAAAAGTGTAAATAAGTGTGACCATATGCTGTTTAAAGTGAAGAAATATGTATTTTGTGTGACTATTGATCATCCAATGGCCACGTGAATTTTATGTTTGTGTGGCCTTTTGTAATATTTAGTCACACAAAGCATGTTTGTTTTGGGTATTTAGTCACATACCATTAATCAAACAGTGGCCAAAAGTGTCAATAAGTGTGACCATATGCTGTTTAAAGTGAAGAAATGTGTATTTTTTGTGACTATTGATCATCCAATGGCCACATGAATTTTATGTTTGTGTGGCCTTTTGTAATATTTAGTCACACAAAGCATATTTGTATTGGGTATTTAGTCACATATCATCAAGCAAACAGTGGCCAAAATTGTAAATAAGTATGACCATATGCTGTTTAAATTGAAGAAATGTGTATTTTGTGTGACTATAGATCATCCAATGGCCACGTGAATTTAATGTTTGTGTGGCCTTTTATAATATTTAGTCACACAAAGCATGTTTGTTTTGGGCATTTAGTCACATACCATTAATCAAACAGTGGCCAAAAGTGTCAATAAGTGTGACCATATGCTGTTTAAAGTGAAGAAATGTGTATTTTTTGTGACTATTGATCATCCAATGGCCACATGAATTTTATGTTTGTGTGGCCTTTTGTAATATTTAGTCACACAAAGCATATTTTTATTGGGTATTTAGTCACATATCATCAAGCAAACGATGGCCAAAATTGTAAATAAGTGTGACCATATGCTGTTTAAATTGAAGAAATGTGTATTTTGTGTGACTATAGATCATCCAATGGCCACGTGAATTTTATGTTTGTGTGGCCTTTTGTAATATTTAGTCACACAAAGCATGTTTGTTTTGGGCATTTAGTCACATACCATTAATCAAACAGTGGCCAAAAGTGTTAATAAGTGTGACCATACTATTTAAAGTGAAGAAATGTGTATTTTGTGTGACTATTAATCATCCAATGGCCACATGAATTTTATGTTTGTGTGGCCTTTTGTAATATTTAGTCACACAAAGCATGTTTGTTTAGGGTATTTAGTCACATACCATTAAGAAAACAGTGGCCAAAAGTGTAAATAAGTGTGACCATATGCTGTTTAAAGTGAAGAAATGTGTATTTTGTGTGACTATAGATCATCCAATGGCCACATGAATTTTATGTTTGTGTGGCCTTGGGTAATATTTAGTCACACAATGCCTAAAGCAAACAGTGACCAAAAGTGTTAATAAGTGTGACTATATGCATCTTTTAGTCACATTTAAAAAATCAATATATATCAAAACAATTCAAATATATATCAAAACAAATTCAAATACAATAAAATTGGAATGTATAACTGAACAAAATATGAAATTGGACATCCTTTTATACACCAAGGAGTCCTAGTCGGCTTACAATAGTTTCTTTATAAGTATCTATAATCTTTTTCATAAGCAAGTAGCAACTTCGAGCGGTCTTAATCTCTGAGCAGTACCAACTTTAACTAGCAGTAGTAAATACTTGGCAACATTTTCTTTGAAGTTCATGAGCTGCACTAAATCCATCTAAGCAATATTAACACAAACATGATCAGCAGTAATTCAAACAACATCATGAAGACTTTTAATACAAAACAATGAACTTACTAATAAAATTTGTAGTTAAACTTACAAGTTTTTCTCCCATTGATCTAATCTCATCATCTGGATATAAAAGCCTTGAAAATGTAGGCTACTGCATATCAACACATCAGGATGAGAGCAGGACTAGAGCATGTCAAAGCTCACAACATAACAGAACTAGATGAGCCACTGGTTCAACTATCTGTACAAACATGATAGGAGAGTTAATACTAGTACCACATTAGTACTGCTGGAGCAGAGTTACTACTGCTAGTGTATATATATATATATATATATATATATATATATATATATATATATATATATATATATATATATATATATATATATATATATATATATATAACAGAATGTATATAAATGAAGAAAATATATATAAAATTGTAATCTCGTATATAATCAAATTCTCAACTATCATAAGTTAAAACCTGTTGACTCTTCGCCGCCTTAGCTTGCTTTTGCAAGGTTTCACTAGAGACCAAATGTTTTCGCTTCGTTGGTGTTAGGTCATCATTTTGTAAACACAAGTATAAGAAATGAGATGAGAATAAGAGATGATTGATTATAAGAATGAGAGAAAAGTAATTGCAAGAGTTTCCTTAATGTATTCAAATAACCAACAACATTAATGTTTACATGAGCTTAGTATATATAGGGGAGGAGTAGGGCAACACTCCCTTCCTCCCTCTTTCATCTTAAACGTGGGCTTTCAAGGCCCATGGACATGCATACTTAAGCCTAGTAACAAAAACATAGTGAAATAAATAACTAAGCAACCTATTACAAAAGGTAATGACCGAGACTTGACTAAAATACAAAATTATGTTCCCAACAAGCTCCCCCTAAGGGTTGGTCATCACGGTTGCTTGACGTCTTCATCTTTGTCGTTGACTTGTGACATGTAAAACTTTAGACGTCTTCAAAAAAAAATGTTGTATAATAAATGCACTTTGCTCTATGTCTTTTTTCTTAGGTGATGATGTAGTGATTGTGTTATAAAGTAGTCTGCCATTCGTCACTCCTGAGTCTGTGGTGGTTCTCCGCCATTCCAACATACTCATACATCTTTTGGACTTAGACTTTCACGTGCACGAAGTTCCTTTTCATATTCTAAGATCTTTAGTCTTTATACTTTATAGATTCTTCTTATTGGCGTAGAATCTTTCTTTGAACTTTGTGGTGCTAAGATCTTTGGGGGAGCTATCATTTCCTTCAAGATGTATGTATGAGTATGTTGGAATCTACCATCATGGAGGTGAGGTACCTGCAAGTAAACAGTTAGCAATAAATAACCGGTACTTACAGATAAGGAATTAGAGTTCGTCAACAACATAGTGTGAAGACTCCTTCTAATCCTTATCAAGGCCGTTCCCATATCAGATACTCCCAAAGGAGCTTACGAGACCTACTAAGTAGCTCAATGACTGGGTGAGTCGCTGGGGATCACTCCACGACTGTAGACCGCTATGGAACCACCTCAAACACTAAGCGTAACCCTTGTGGGGTTACCGAAGTGACCTGCTGTCACGGCTGTTTGATGTTGACCCTGGCAGGAGTTTCCGTTCAATCATTGATAAATACATATGTAATCCTCTCATAAACGTTCTTGGCAGATTGCTAAGATCTGCGAAGGACTCGATAATTTACAGCTGGTGTCCATTGATGTAGAACACCAGTTGTAGAAATACTAAGTGTTCCTAAGAGATCATTGATGTATCTCAAGGCTCTAGACTCTATAAGTGCACACTTAGGTTTCCTATGCGGAGACTAGGGAGGGGTCTCCTGCTTCAATATCAACCATCTCTAAGAGATAAGTTGATAGATTACACTGGTTCCCCGTGAGAATGAAACAAGCTCTTTTAAGAGAACTTGAGTGGTTAAGAAGGTTTCGTGCATTGCGTCACTGGGTCCATGACGACTTTATCTTCAATACCGGTGTTGTCTTTTGCAACAACCAGTAGCATACGTATTGAACCCGGTGTCTGCCCTAAGGTTGAACATATGGAGGGCTATTTCTTTTCACCCTTTTCTTTACTTTTCTTTTTAATTCTTCAACTACTTCTTTCCCTTTCATTCTTTTCTCCTTTTTTCGTATCATACCTAAGGACTTCTAATTCTAACTATGGGAGATGTCCTTGGGTAGATCCCTCTGGCTCTGGCGGATCATTGGACGGTTATTCCTATCTTAATCACCTTATAACTCCTTGATATACCGACAGTAGCCAAGAAACCTTTGATTTAAAATCTCTCAAAGTGTTTGTCATAATCAAATATTTTGGTTAACACTTTGAGAGTTTTGTGTACACTTATTGAAGGGCTCCCCCTTCACATGTGCTCATAAGTATTTAATAAATTTGCACATGTGGGAGGAGCAAGCATTTTGAATTGATCCACTTTCAGTGAACAAGACCGATTCGAGACACGCTTACATCACTAGTTAAACTAGCTTGAAGTTATTACCCGGTCTGGTCAAGTCCACAGAAAGTTTCTCGAGACGGTACATTTCTACTAAGACAAATCCTTTTCGAGACACGCTTACGTGGCTACTTAAAGAGTTCCATTGTCAGCTTTTAGGTGACAACTAGCTCTAGAAACTAACTTGATGTTATTACCCGTCGAGGATAAGTCTTTTTGATATTACTAACTTTTATTGTCTCGTCAATTCCTGGGTCAATTCTGAGTCTAGCTCGCATATGAAACAACTTTTATCCTTTTGACTACATATATTTTAATCATTTTTTCATTTTCTCCCCCTCAAAAATAGCATATAACATGATGTTTTTGACAATCCTTTTAGATTAAAATATGCCTTTTTAAGTCTTATGGGGAGATTCACCAGGAACTTTTGATTTTTTTTAGAACAAAGTATTTTGTTTTTGACAAGTGCTCCCCCTCAACAAGTGATTAGGTCTTATTGAGGTGAAATACTTGTCCTTTTGAGCAGAATTATGAAAAATCATAAAACATTAGATTAATTCTACTCAAAAGTAAGAAGCCTTCGCTCCTTATATTAGGATTGAGGCACTGATGCGTACCTCAAGGTCCTTTCTTAACAAGTTCGGGTTGTGCACTGTAATACGTGCACAATCAAATATGAAGAATAGTAATTTGGCAAATCAAATCAATTTCTTACAAATTTGCTACCATTCTGGTCACTGAAATGTCAACACCGGAAATCCAGGTCTGTCTCGAACATAGCTTTCTAATCTCCTGAACTGATCCCTACGCTTCAACCGGTTCTCAATCCTTGTAATGAATCTGCGAGCTTCCCTGGCCTCATCGATATTCCACCTTTTGGATTTACCTACTGCAATGTCATCTAATCTGCTTTTGATTCCGTATCTGACGAACTTCAGGGTTTCATCACAGAACTTGTGGATTTCTTCATAGGCCATGAATCAGTTACGACCGCTTACACTGCGGTATGTGAACCCAAATGCCGGATGCCTGATCAAGGAGTATTGAGATAGGTGTTGAAGGTTGGGGATGTTGAACAGATTAGGTTTGGTGAGATTCAGCTTCTTCTGATAACTTTCCACTCCCAGTTGAAGATCTTCTACTCTTTCTCTGATGACTATTTGTCTGATGTAGATTAGGATAGCTATGATGAAGGAAAGCTGCATAGGTTTGGGTAAATTGCAAAGCTTTCCTTGAACATTGAGCAGATGCATATCTTCTATGTCGTTGATGAGTAGTCGTGGAAATTCTAACTCGGAAATGTTGTACTCTTTTTCATTAAGTCTTTTGAGTACAATTTTGCTGAGGAAGGGGTACCCAAAGTGAGAGACTGTCGAAATGAACTGAATCGAGACTATCTTCAACTCACTTGTCACATTACCGATCATCTGATTGAGTCTGCTGCTTTGATAATACTGTGCCCGGTTATCTAGCCAATGATGTATGCCATAGAGTGCGTTTCGGTCATAGTCAACAACTTTATCGATGAACAAGTTAGAGGCTTCTTCTTCGATGGCATTGTTGAGGTATCTGGCTGCAGGGAGGAAGGTAAGTGATGTGGCGTACTTCTTCTCAATCTTGCTGCCATGTTGTAGAAATTCCAAGTCGTTGTTGAAGAAGAACTTGTAAGGGATCTTGGGTTCCTTTGGCTTCCTAATCATAGGCAGTGGTTTGGACCAGTCAGTAATGTATGGTGCTGTTTTCCTTGTGACCGGATCGACATGAGATTCAGGATTGATCCAGTCAATATTGCTTGACATAGCTCGGGCAATATTTTCTAGATGATACTCAAGTTCGATGGAGTTAGCAGACCGATCTTTCAGAAGATTGAACGCATCATTCTTGATTCTTCGTAGCTCTTTCTTGTTCATCTTTTTCATATGAAACTTATGTTGAATCAACTGAGCGTATTCTACTGTTCGACCATCGAGAGGTTCTTGATCGTCTGCAATTGGCGGTTGCGAATTAATCATCTTGTCAAACCAGGAGTAATCGGCAGTTTCATCTTCGTCAAGCCATTTGAGAATGGTTTTCGGTTTCTTGGGTTCTGTGCCTTTTGAAGAGGTGTCCGGCTTGTGCTGATGATGTTTTCGTTTCCTTTCTTTCTTCTTAGTAGATGACGGTTCTGGTATTTCATCGGTCTGAGGAATCTCGTCTCTGCCTGTGTATTCAAAGTGGTCATTGGCTTTAGGACCGGAACCAGATGCCTTGGGTTGTTGTGTAGATGTTGTTGTAGTTGGAGGAATGACCTGTTCTTTTGGTTGAGATGAGGGTCCTTCGGCTTGCTTTTGTTTCTTTGCCTGAGAGTTAGGATCCTGATCTTCATCATCTCTTGGATGTTTCAGTTTATCGGCCTCAGTGCTGCAGGTCTCTTTAGACATCTTGGCTTTCAAATCTTCCAGGACTTTAGCTTCTTCAGGTGACAATGTGAACTTACTTGCCAATTTGTCTAAGAGCTGGGTTTCTAATTCGTCCATTGATAACCCCGGTTGTGGTAAAGTTGATTTGTCAGCTCGAAGAGTAAATGAGGTAGATTTGATCACTTTCTTGACTGCTTGTTCTGCAAACTTGGTGAGTTCATCTCTCATAGGTGCCAGCAACTCTTTTAATTCAGCAACTAAGTGTTGTTCCATGTACTGATGTGCTTGAGCAGGAAATGTGGCTTCCAAGTTTACTTGTACATCCTTAGCTAAGAAGGTGTCAACCTTTTCTTGCAGCTCCTGAACATTTGTGTTAAGCTTTGTCAATTCAGCAACTTGACTTGCAAGTGATTCAACTCGATCTTCCAATTTGCTTTTCTTCTTATCATGAACTCTTTTAAAAGCTTTCTTAATCAACTTGGATGCAGCAGAGGCTTTTGTACTTGCGGGTTTCTTGATTGATTCGTCATGGGTAGATTCGGATGCTGGAGGCGATGCTTGTGAAGATTCAATGTGAGTGGTTACGTCCTTATCATCTCCTCTTTGTGATTCGGGTTGTTCAACATTCTTAACTTTGGCTGCTTCCTCTTGCAATCTTTGTTCTTCAGCCAGTCTGTCAGCTTCGGCCTTAAGCTTTAATTCTTCTGCTAATTTGGCTGCATCTGCCTTAAGCCTAAGATCTTCAGCAAGCTTGGCTTCTTCTTCTTTTCTTAACTTATCTTCAGCCAGTTTGGCTGCCTCTTCAACCTTTCAGCTTTCTTCCATACGAATAGTTTCTTCCAATTTGGTTTGTGCTAGCTCCTCAAGCCTAGCCTCTTCAGCTTCTTGCTTTCTCTTTAACTCTTCTTCTTGAGCCCTTTCTCTGAGTTCCATTTCTTCCATGGTCAAAATATATGGAGCATCAGTATCCATAGGGTCCTCCTCTTCCTCTTCTCTAGTTGCTGAAGCATTAAGCATATCTACTTCTGTAGGTGATACTGTGGGGGTTTCGTAGACAATCAAAGCAGCATTGGTTCCTATAGTAGACTCAGGAATTTTGCTAGATCCGCCTGCTTCGTTTGTTTGAGAAAACAAATGAGGTGGAGGTTGATCTGCTTGGAATGCATCTATCTTGCTGTGGAGGAGACCCAACTTAAGAGCTCTTTCATTTTCTTCTTCTACTAAAAGGCCTATGTTTGAGTGAGCAGATTCTTGTTCAGTAGTCATTGGTTCCTTCAGCTTCTCTTTCCTGATCCTTTCTTCTTCCAATTTTGTGTCTGCTTCAGTAAACGGTCTTTGATTGAGATTTGTTGGGTATTCAGCATTATCAGTAAATTCATTAATGTCTTTGTCCCAATCTTCGAAAGTCATGTCCCTATCATCAATATCTTCAAGATTAACCTTCTTGTCGATGTTTGCATAGGCTTCCCTATAAACTGGACCTTCGTCGGATTCGGTTTCTGAGTCAGACGGTTTTGGAGAAGGTGGTAGTGTGGGTTCAGGAATGGATTCAGGTTTCTTGACTGGAATTTTGAACTTGAGTGTACCCCTCTTTTGTTTAGACTTGGTAGAACTACCAGAGCTCCCAGACTTGCTACCTTTCTTCCCCTTCTTCTGCATGAACGACGGTAGAATAACTTCGTCCAAGAAACCAACTTTGTCTTCATTGAGAGCTTGAACGTAGTACTTGTAATTCTTACACAGCTTCACTTTATCATTCAAGAGACAAGCAGGAAAAGGTTTTCCTTGTTTACGAGTGCTGGTGTCAAGTCTCTTAATTTGTCTGAGAGTGTCCTCATTTCTGAAAGTGTGCTTGGCTTCATCATCCAGTCTTTGTGGAATATCGTCATACTCACGAAGGAAGCTTTCGATGAGTAATTTGGTGAAACGAACAAATGGAATATTGGTAGTCTTGTGTTGTATGTGCCACACAAGGTCTTCCCAAATGATACTGGCATAATCCACCTTTTTGACGTTTGCCACAGCCCAGAAGAGTTTGAGGTGTTGGATCTTGGGGTGTTCGTAACCAGTGTCTCTACCAGATAGAGACTTACCAATCAGGATGTACAGTGTTCTCCATGGTTGTGGAAAAAATCTGATGTTGACCCTAGAGTGTCTTGTAACTACTTCTTCTGATTCATCGTAACCAATATCCCGTAACCATTCTATCAGCTCTTCCTCATTAGGTACTGGATCATATTCTTCATCTGGGCCAAGCTCGGGCAAACCAAGAACGTTTCGAAGAGTGTCTATGTCCACAGTAACTTGTCTGTTATGAAGCATGCAAGTGAAGGACTCTTCCCCAATGTCTAACTGAAGTGTGTGCCAAAATTGGTGTATGTAGAAGCAGGCCACTGATGCTGACTTGGTGAACAGGATTTTGTTCGGGTGATAGAGGAGAGCATCCACTGCTACAATGCATGAAGATTCATTGCACGTGATTTTGTTGAAGTTGATTCTTAAGTTGTTCTTGCCTATCTTTCTGGAGTAATCCTCGGTAAAGGTTTCTTCCCAGGAGAGTTTTGGTTCAGGTTCTGGTCCATATGGAATGTCATTATGTTGTGCCATCTGAATTGATCACAAACAAACACAAACATAGCAATGATATACTTTGTTAGCTCAGACATTCAATTACATGATTGTGCAGATATTGAATTGGTGTTTTGTGTAAAAACTGTTGTTATATGATAAACTTGTGCTTTAGAAGTTAACACTTGGTAGAAACTTATAACAATCTTGTTACAACATGAGTTAATCATTACAAGAGTTTACACATTTGAAATTTTACAACACTTAGACAAATTTCATGAATTTAGGCAATGTTACGCGTAAGTTGGAAATCCTACGCATAACATTCTTTATGCGTAAGAAATCATTTTACGCGTAAGATAACAAAAGCTACGCGTAACATCTATTTTACGCGTAAGTTCAACCTTTTGCGTAGGATTCATCTTATGCGTAGGAATAAATCTTATGCGTAAGAATGAAACTTAGGCAAAGGATTGAACCTTATGCATAAGATATGACTTATGCGTAACTTTTGACTTATGCGTAAGATGATAACTTATGCGTAAGAAAAAGTTATGCGTAAGAAATGAACTCATGCGTAAACATTGTCTTATCCAAGACAATGTTTTTCAAATCAGTCGAATCTTACGCGTAAGATTTGATCTTACGCGTAGGATGAGTATCTTATGCGTAGAAACATCTTTGACGTAAAATCACCTTTGAAAAATTGTGTCTTTTGATTCCTGAAAGTGTAAAACACAACCACTGATCAATTTGTCATTCAAACTCATTCCAACACATTTAAAATCACGCAAACATATGCGTAGACATGCCAAAGACAATCTTATGCGTAGGGTCGTATGAACAACAAATCATTCTAAGATTCAAATATGTTTCTGGGTAGATTTAGGACAAAGGCAATTGATATACATATGCAAATGAACATGTGGACCAATTTATAACAACAATTATCCATAAAATCATTTGTTCATATCTGCTAGTGTATACGAACCCTAAATCCTAGATTCATGATCAATTAGTTGTAACTGAAGCAATTAAACCCGAAAAATTGAGTTCCTAGGCATATATAAACACTATCCCCATCAACAATTTGAATCATAACACCCAAAATCAAGAACCCCTAAAGCCACGTATGAACCCTAAATTCAAAATCAATCAATTGGAGTTTCTGGGTATGATTGGAGTTCACAAATACGTTTAGTATCATCCTACGATCATTTCCCACTAACCAATTTAATCATTATCACAACAAATTTCTGGGTTCAATTTTACGCAAAACCCTAGAGCAAATTTTAATCGATTAAGAAAAATTGAGCCGTTGGATTAAGATGAAATTTAGAACCCTTGTTTAGAATCATGATCAAAACATATTGGTACTTACAGATTTGAAGAACAATGGATGGATTAGTAGGATGATTTTGAATCGTTGATTATGGTTGGTGTAAAATTAAATGTGTGTAACTGTTTTTTACAGGTGAATTGAATGAGTGGTCAATTTTGGTTTTGACCAAGGTTAATAATATTTTCACCATTTGACAATTTTGGCCCCTTAACCTTATGTTACTTTCAATCTTAATGCCCAACTAACTCTTATATTAACTTTCGTTAACTACACCAAGTCTACGACAAGAACAACTTGTGGAATTTTACTCCCCCTTGACCTTAGACCGAAGTCTCTAAAAAAATTAAAATTTATAATAAAGGTCAAGGAAAGTATCCCGAAAAACCTTTTGAAGCATCACATTTGATGAAACATAATACTTTTGGTAAAAATGCAAGTATAAAGTAAATATTTTGAGAAATTTTAAAATGCTTTTCCTCCCCCTCAACACTTGTTTTTAATAATTGAAGACATTTTACAAAAATAGTGTTGAAAAAAGTGGTATAT
Source organism: Artemisia argyi (assembly GCA_030686995.1). Classification (NCBI taxonomy): domain Eukaryota; kingdom Viridiplantae; phylum Streptophyta; class Magnoliopsida; order Asterales; family Asteraceae; genus Artemisia; species Artemisia argyi. Next base: position 8,090,172 of record CM060696.1, read on the forward strand.
ACTTGCATTTTTTTTGAAAGAACAAAAAAAATCTTTTTGTGTTTTTGATGGTTTTATATTTTTATATTTTGTTTTTGAAAAAATATTTACAAAGATAGCTTTGATGTTTGACGATCAATTGTGTTTTAAAAACTTTTCCAGATCATCTGGAGTCAAACATCGCATACCAATTTGGTGAATTAGACTAGCAAACCTTGACGGTGCTATGAATTTGGTAAGTAAGTCCGCCAATTGGTACTCAGTTCCAACAAAATATAATTCAACTGTACCCTTTTCAACATGCTCTTTGATGAAGTGATATCGGAGATCAATGTGTTTGGATTTGCAGTGATGAACTGTGTTGCAGGAGATAGCAATGGCACTTTTGGAATCACAGTAGATCGGAATCTTGTTGAACAGGTAGCCATAATCCTTAAGTTGTGATCTCATCCAGATGACTTGAGCACAACAAGCAGACATAGCTACATATTCAGATTCTGTTGATGACAGTGATGTGTAGTCCTGCTTCTTTGATTGCCATGACACAAGTTTATCTCTGAGAAACTGTAATCCACCAGATGTACTTTTGCGTATGTGTAAACATCCTGTATGATCAGCATCTGAAAACGCAATTAGTTCAAAACCGGAATCCTTCGGATACCAGATTCCCAAGTTAATGGTTCCCTTTATGTATCGAAGGATTCTTTTAACCTCACTGAGGTGTTTTTCAGTTGGTTTGGACTGATAACGAGAGCACATGTAGACAGCAAATACTATATCAGGTCTACTAGCTGTGAGATACATGAGTGACCTAATCATACTGCGGTATTTGGTAGGGTCAACAGGTGTCCCATGTAAGTCAGCATCTAGTTTTGTGGTATAGCCCATTGGTGTATTATAAGTATCACTACTCATCATTCCATATTTCTTTAAAATTTCTAGAGCATATTTGGACTGATTTATAAAAATTCCACGAGGTGATTGATGAACTTGGAGTCCTAGAAAGAACGAAAGTTCACCCATCATGGACATTTCAAAATTATCTTTCATTAATTTTGCAAAATCATTAGAGTAACTTCTTTTTGTTGAGGCAAAAATAATGTCATCGACATAGATTTGAACAACAAGTAAGTCCTCCCCGTAGGTTTTTGTAAATAGTGTTGGATCCACCGAACCTTTAGAAAATTTATTGGCCAGCAAGAAAGTGGACAGTTTGTCATACCACACCCGTGGGGCTTGCTTAAGTCCGTAGAGTGCCTTTTTAAGTCGGTAAACGTGATTAGGACGCTCAGGATCAACGAAGCCGTCTGGTTGGCTTACATAAACTTCTTCACGGAGTTCTCCATTAAGAAATGCTGTTTTCACATCCATTTGGTAAACAACCATGTTCCTGTGTGCAGCATAGGCCAAAAAGATCCGAACAGCTTCATGTCTAGCCACTGGAGCAAAGGATTCTGCAAAATCAAGTCCTTCTAGTTGGGAGTATCCTTTCACTACCAGCCGTGATTTGTTACGTATGACAGTGCCTTCTGCATCTAGCTTATTTTTCCAAATCCATTTTAACCCGATGATAAAGACTCCGTCAGGTCTTTCAACTAATTCTCAGACTTCTAATCGTATGAACTGCTGAAATTCCTCTTGCATAGATTCAATCCAGTTGTCATAAGTCATTGCTTCTTTAATGTTCTTTGGTTCTTCTTGACAAACTGTGAGTGCATAGATACAAGTTTCTCCATCAGTGTGAAGTCGTTGTCTTGTCATTACAGGGCATCTGGATGGCCAATAATATGAACTAGTGGATGGTCTCGAGTCCATTTGTGTGTCGAAGGGTGTAGTTGATAAGTATCTCGCATGTTAGCAGGATCCAAATTGCGTGTGGACGACTCAGCTACTTCAGGAAATGTTGGAGCCGGTGCAAACGGGTTAAAGAACGCATTAGGATCATGCTCTGGTATTTGTGGAACTGATTGTGGTGTAGGATCTTCAGCTGATTGTTGGTAGTTAGAAACAGTTTGTTCTGCTGTAAATGGTGATGCAATTGGAGGACCGTCTTTCTCAACAGTTGTTGTAGTTTGTTGAGGTGAGTCAGGTACTGGAATATTATCAGGTTGAGCAGCGGAATTGGGTGAGACCTCAGTAGAACGGTATTCAATTGTATCATCAAACAGTGGAGCAAACAAGGTTTCCAATTCTTTGCGGTTGAGTGGCAATGGTTCAGCCGAAGAGTCTGGAGAGTTAAGACAGTTGAATTCGGGTCCTACGTTGTGTTTCTCAGAAGCCATTTGTGTGAGTTCATCAAAATTAGCGTGAATAGTTTCTTGAATTTCTCTTGTTCGACGATTCCATATCCGAAAACCTCTAGAATTTTCACAGTATCCAACGAACACTCCGATGTCAGCCTTTGCTTTAAGTTTACCTAAATCATCACGATCATTTTTCGGATAACAAAGTGCTCCAAATACATGAAAGTAATCGATGTTCGGTTTTCTTTTGTGAACAATTTGATAAGGTGTTTTGCGATGGCGTTTTGTGATCATGCAACGGTTTTGGGTATAACATGCGGTTGAAACAGCTTCCGCCCATAAGTAATCTGGTAATTGAGCATTAATCAACATAGTTCTAGCAGCTTCCACTAACGTCCTGTTTCGTCTTTCAACAACTCCATTCTGTTCTGGGCTTCTAGGAATAGATGTTTGATGTTCAATTCCCACTTTCTCATAATATGACCGAAGTGTCTGATTTTTAAATTCTGTTCCATTGTCAGTTCTGACTATTCGTACCGTGTTGCGTAACTGAACTTGAATTTTAGTGAGAAAGGTGATGATCATTGAAGGAGCCTGATCTTTACTTCGTAAAAAGTAAACCCAAGTCCATCTGGAGTAATCGTCCACAATTACAAGTATGTAGCGTTTACCGTTGATACTTTGAACACGCATCGGTCCACACAAATCCATATGAAGTAATTGTAAAACATGATTCGTACTGTTCTCAGATTTAGAAGGAAAATGAGCCCGAGTAATTTTTCCTTGTTCACAGGCTGAACATAAGTGATCTTTGGTAAAACGGAATCTTGGAAATCCATCAACAAGTTTGTGACGAGCAAGTTCAGTCATAGTTTTGAAATTCAAGTGCGAAAGACGTTTGTGCCATAACCAAGATTTAGTCGATTCCGCTTTGGAGAGAAGACATATCGGAGATGTAGCAATCATATCTGACATTGATATTGTATAAAGATTAGAACCACGTGAGCCAGACATTAGATCGTTTCCTTGTAAGTCATGAACGAAACAAGTTTTCTCACGAAATGCAACTTCTAGATCCCCATCACAAAATTGACCAACAGAGAAAAGGTTGTGTCCAAGGCCTTCCACATAATAAACACGACTGATTTCAATGTTCCCACTGACATAGTCACCATATCCCATGATTAAAGCGTAATGATCATTCCCGAATCTGACAGTACCAATGAACTTTGAAACAAAGTTGTTTAACAGTTTGAGATTGCCTGTCATATGTCGGGTGCAACCGCTATCAATAATCCAGAGAACAATCTGTACCACCTGCATCACAAGAAGACGACACGGATGGAACAGAAGTAAGGGTGGAACCCAAAGAAAGTGCGGGTTCCTGTTGGTTAGAAGCACATGTATTCAACAATTTAGGAATCTATTTAAAGTCTGGTTTATATTGTAACCAAGGTTGCCAATTCCAACTAGTTCTTGCTTTCTTTATGGTGAATTCACTAGTAATTGGCTTTTTCCTAGAGTTGTTCTCTGCACTTATGGGGGTAACTTCAACTTCATTAGAAACCGTAGAAGGCGACTTTCCTAATATAGACTTAGAGGCAGTAGTGGGCCTAGAAGGAATGCGTGTCCTATGTTTCTTATGACGATTAAGAAGAGAATTAGCTATACAATTTGTATGATCACCAGATGATACGCTTTTACGACAAAACACACAAGATGCATTAATATTCAAAACATTCAAAGGTTCAGCATTCGTTACATTTAGATTTTGATTACAATTTGCCAGATTAGAATCTAAATCTGATGCAACATGAGTTTTATTCAAATTCCTAAGTTGATCTTCTACTTCTTGAGCTTTTAGTGGTCCTCTTTTACGTTGCCAGAGCCTATTCTTCTTATTACTTTTTTGCTTGGGTCTGCTAACGCTATTAGTGGAGACTAGTCCTGTGGAAGTGGAGTTATCAGCGTTAGTGTTTTGAACAAAATTTCCTTTAGCTGTTTTGTCTAATTGATACAATCCTGGTGCTATCACCGTGGTGTCAACAATCTTTCCTTTTTTCAGTAGCTTAATTTTCTCTTTCAAATCATTGATGATGTGATTTTTATCCTGAATTTCAGACTCAAGTTTTACATTGCAGTAATTAATGTCATCGCGGTTTTGTTGCCATTCGACGTTTTCAATTTTTAACTCCGCAATTTCTTTCTCGTATTTGAGACACAGACTTTTTAAAGACTCATTGTTTTTGCAAAGCTGACAAGAGTTTGAATTATTTTGACTTTGAAGTTTCAATGCCATTTCAATACTTTGAGCTTGACACCATTCAAGCCTTTGTTTGAGTAGACAAATTTCTTTTGAAAATTGTTTTGTCACATCATCATTCTTAATTCTCAGCATTTCATTATCATGTTTAAGTGTCTCTATTTCCACATTCAACAAGTTATTATCATTGTTTTGACCTTGTTTTGAAGTTCCTGTTCCCAACGTGTAGCACAGAGACGGAGGTGTTTGACAATTGGCAACATTTGTTTTTGAAAAATATCTCTTTTTTCTCGCTCGTAAGTGGATTGAAAAGTTTCAGTTTTTATTTCAGAATTACGTTCAATTGTTTCCTCCAAAATTTCGATGTCTTCCATAAAAGTTTTGTAATAATTTAAGACACAACAATTTTTAGGTAAAGGTGTAACTTCACCGGATGATGGTAAAGGAACATTTATTTGTGCTACAGTTTGGACAGGGGCCACATTAGAGGATGAAACATATGACTCAGTGACATACCATGATTTCTCAGGTAATTAATTTTGAGAAACAAAAGATTTAGAAATATGAGGAGCTTGTGAATAATCATATGGTGTCCAATATTGAACATAACTCATTTTTGATCGACTCTCGTCTTCAAGTTCTTCCTCTTCCTCAGTATCAAAAACAACAGTACGCACAATCGTATTATCAAGCATATGGTCCATACTGTAAATCTTAGGATTTTCTTTGAATGCTGTGTGAAGAAACATTGATTTGAAATCGCCAAGTGCAAATCCTTTATCGGGTCTCGGTTTTAAAGTAAATTTCTGAATTGTTGTGACAGAGCCCCCGTTTTTGTAAACAATATTACGAAATTCTTTGAGTTGTTTTTCAAGATCAACAATCTCACCGAGTAAGTTATCTATATACTTCCTTTTTCGTATTTTATGTTCACAAAAATCCTTTTTGCAACTGGACAATTTTGTTTCTGTTTTTGAAAGTACTGTTTGAAGACGTTCAACTTGCATTTTCAGTTCACACTTTTCACTTTCGAGTTTAGAAATCAACTTTCCGTTTGACTCAATTAAATCTTGCATTTTGTGTTGAAGATCTTGCTCTTTGTTGTAAGATTCTTGAAAAGCTTTTTAAAAACTTTTTGCATGTTTAATCTTGTCTTCCTGATTTGAAAGTTGAATTTTATAACACTCAATATCTCTTGCAAGTGACGCATTTGTTTCTTTTAAAGCTTTATTTTTCTCGTTGCATTTTATGATTTGCAATTGTTGAGCATTTAGTTGTTTGGATAACAGTATGAGGTCAGGGTCTGCATCAAACGATGGTTCATGTTGTTCCATATGATCATGTTTATCATTCTCAATAGGATCATCAAATGTAACAACTGTGTCATCATCAAATATGACAACTGTGCTTATTTGTTCATCTGTTTGAGAAGATGAAGATGAGTCAGATGGAACAACTTGCGCCATATCTGATTCAGAAGCAGAAGGTGAGGCTATATCATGTATTAGGCATGCATTGAGGTCATGTACCTGAGACAAGCCGTCAGTGTCATACACTGGACCTGAATCATTAAACTGAAGTTCCTGCATGTTGGCCATAAGCATCATAGCTGCATTGGCTTCCACATCTTCCATGTCATCGTCATTGTTCACATTTGCCATGAAGTTGTTATCCTGTTCAGGGAAATGTCCATCTTTTTCATCTTAAAGAGCCATGAGTAATGCCTGCTTGTGAAACTTACTACCCCGAGTTCTCGGTTTAGGACATGCTGTCGCTATGTGACCTTGTTCATTACAGTTATAACACCACACTGCATTCCCTGAGTTTGAGTTCCTAGTTGCAACTGGTTCAGAGCTTTGCTGAGAAGAGCCTGAGTTGTTCCTGAACCCTCCATTGTTATTAAACCTCTGACCATTCCCAAAATTTCCTGAAGAACTTCCTGAACCAGATCGACCATAGTTATGATTCTGAATTTCCACCCTTCCATCATTGACAACAGCTTGATTCCTTGTGTTAGAAGATGAACGTTGACGGTTGTTTGTTTTGTTGGAGAATTTGCTAAAAGCACGAGCAATAAGAGCAAGTCCCTGATTCAACGTATTAAAGTCATCATCGTCATCTTCATTGGAGTTGGAGTAATACACTGTATCATTGTTGTTTAATGGAACAAGTTGAGTAGAAGTATTCTGTAGAGATGAATCATAAGGGACCATTTGGTTCGAGGTAGAAGATTGTGGATAACTGAAGTAGTTTTGCTCTTGAACATATGCATGATTTGACATTGGTTGTGGAGCATAGGGAGATTGAGCTACGAGCGCCAAAGAATTTGGTGTTGGTGATGGTGAGTATCCTCCTCGAAGAGCTCGATCTTTTTCCACTTCAGGTTCATGGTGTTTCAGAAAATCATACAACAATCCATATGGTGCATCATGAAGATTTTTGGTTTGTCGAACAAATGTCACATATTTATGCCAATCCGGGCCAAGACTACCAAAGAATTTGGAGTTCACTGCGATCCTTGGTACTGTGATTTTGTGACGTTCTAGATCATTGACCACATTTGTGAAACGATGATAGTAGGATTCAAGTGACTCCCCTGGTTCAATTGTGATGTCAGTGTTTTCCATGTAGAGTTTGGATTCCATATCATCTTTGTTCAATTGAATGCCTTCCATAAGGAGATGAACATGTTCCCACATAGCTTTGGCTGTTTTCTGAGCATCGACACTTCGATAAATTGGATTAGGTATACCTTGAAGTATATAAGCCATTGCATACTCATCAGCTTCACGATGTAATTTCTGTTTTTCTGTGAGTTGAGATTCTGGAAGAGGTCTATCTGCAGGAGCACGTGGAGGATCAGCAGTTGGATCACCAATGTCAAATCTTGTTGGCCACTCAAATGGTCCTTCAAGTATCACTTGTTTCAAGAATTTCCCATGACGTTTCTTTAGTTCAAGAAATCGTAAGAATCGACTTGACCATTGAACATAGTTCCCAGGTGTTAGCATTGGAGGTGTTTCAAGTGATCCCGCCTCATGTCTGGATTGTTGAGTTGTCATAACTTCACACATTCTATCAAACCAGTGAGGTTGTTTGGAGGAAAACTGAGTGTTTTGTTGTGACATTTGATATGGTTGTTGTTGTGGAATGATTTGATGTTGTTGCATCATGAGATATTGTGGTTGTTGATTAAATGGTTGTTGATGAAAGTGTGATTGTGAAGGTTGTTGATACGATTGTTGCTGATGGTATTGTTGTTGCTGATACTGCTGATGTTGTTGTTGCTGAGGATTAGAAAAGTAGTAATGTGGTGGTTGATACATCTTAGAACACTTGTGTGGTAATGGATCTTTGTAGAAGATTGAAATGCATGTTCCTTTGGTTAAGATCTAAAACCCTGGGGTAAGTTGAAATCTTACATGTAAAACTGAAACTTATGCGTAGACTTCAAAGTTACGCATAAAGGTTGATCTTATGCGTAAACTATAGAGTTATGCGTAAGATATACCTTATGCGTAAGTTTTAAGCTTATGCGTAAGATTCTTATGCGTAAAGTTCAAAGACCAAACAAATCTTTCAAACTTACCAAGCTTGAAAGATATTCGTAGTCGAAGTATTCCACTAACTTATCCAAGCTAGGGAAGTACTGAGTCACCGTAGCACGAAGAGAAAACCTTTGATGAAACTTATGCGTAGATTCCAGCAACTTACGCGTAAGATTAAATCTTATGCGTAAGATCAAACTTATGCGTAGAAAGGCAACTTATGCGTAGGATGAAACTTCAACGTAGAACTTAAGCGTAGGAATGGTGCTTACGCGTAGGATTTAAGCGTAGAAGACCAAGTTAAGCGTAGAATGAGGGTTTTGACCAAAGTTATGCGTAGGAAAGGGGTTTTAGGCAAAACTTATGCGTAGAAAGGACAAAAAAGTACTGTAGACAGCTTTTAAAAATGTACTATTCACCAAACTTACGCGTAAGATGGTCAGAAACTTGAAAAATCACAAATTTTTGAAGAAAAATGCTTAGAAATAAGGTACTTTTGATCAAATAACTTCACCAATACTTAGAAAACACTAACTATTGAAGATTTTGAGTAGAAAAACCTTAAAAAGTCAAAACTTTATGCAAAATCTAAGCTTCTAAACACTATATTAACCTTAAAAACTTATCCAAGCTTCAAGATTTGAGTGTAAGAAACAAAGAAAGAAGCAAAAAGATTATGAAACAACACCCTAAATCCCACGTTAACACCAAGAAAAGCACTTCAATCTCTATTAGGCGAATGATACCACTTGTTAGGTCACCATTTTGTAAACACAAGTATAAGAAATGAGATGAGAATAAGAGATGGTTGATTATAAGAATGAAAGAAAAGTAATTGCAAGAGTTTCCTTAATGTATTCAAATAACCAACAACATTAATGTTTACATGAGCTTAGTATATATAGGGGAGGAGTAGGGCAACACTCCCTTCCTCCCTCTTTCATCTTAAACATGGGCTTTCAAGGCCCATGGACATGCATACTTAAGCCTAGTAACATAAACATAGTGAAATAAATAACTAAGCAACCTATTACAAAAGGTAATGACCGAGACTTGACTAAAATACAAAAGTATGTTCCCAACAGTTGGTACTAATTTTAGTCCGGTATTTTGTTCACTAATATTTGGTATCATAGTTGGTGGTGTAACCTGTAGAACCTGTTTGTCATGGCTTAAGCATTTTCGTATGTCCGATAGTTTTAACAGGTTCCTATATGTATATATAAAACACGGTACATTAGTCATGTACGTAAAACTAAAAGAATCAAAGGTGGATGTTTTATTACTTACCACTGTTTCCATTACTGGTACGTTTTCCAAAGTTTCAATGACCATTGGAGTGGTCACCTGCAATATAAATTAAGAAATACAATGGTGTTATCATTAGAAAATGAAATTGTTAACAACATAAAAAGTGGCTTACATCTGAGTCTAATGCCAGTTTCTTTCTGCAAAAAAAAAATGGGAAATGTAAGAAACTAAGGTACTAATAACGCTGCATAATATAAGATCTGCCAACCATGAAACCGTAAAAATATACATGGGTGGAATTTGGTGACTTAGATGGACCATACCCACGCCTCAAAAATGAAGTGTGCCAGAAAATCCATCTGAGGGAATTTTTAGCCAGGCATCCCATGTATCATCCTCACCCGTGAAAATAGCATGTAGCCCCTGCAAGAAACAAGTAACGTGATTAATGCTAACATAAAAGACGACAACATTAGATGTCCCAAATATAAGTTTAGCCTATGGGTTGCATATCGACTCGGGCAACAAATAATATACAATTGGTTGCAATTTTATGCAGTGCCAAACGTGGAACGAATAAATGTCAAAACCATTACTAAGCAAGCAAATCACTAACATTTGGTACAAATGAAACAGTTTGACAAAAAACAACCATATTTGAGTTAATTTCCTATATAAAAGATGTTATGTTAATCTTTTGATAGATAACTTACGCAACTGCGATAAGCAAACTCCAACTGTTCAGCAACATCCTCCCGGAGTGGAAACCAATCAAGACTCCCTTTACGAGCAAAAAAGTAGCCTCTTAGAACACGTCGATTGTCTCCATTCCAATAAATAGGAAAACTATTTCGTCTTAATAAGTCTACCTGCAACGATTACCACCACATGAATTTATAATCAAAAACATGTTTTAGGCTAGTTTAATCCATGTAAATCAATTTAAATCGTTTTAAATTCGATTACACATTTAAGAAAATATAAATTAAATATGTGTTTGAGCATACCCATGAACAGAGTAGGATAGGTGAGATGAGGGTGATGGTGGCTCGACTGTGATGCTGGTGGTTATCTCGCACCAAACAACCGAAGCAAACAAAGTTTCCCATACAGTTCCCTTGTCTTGATGACGGTGATGGCGTGGAGGAGCGATGGTTGGTGGGACCACGACGAGATAAGGCAGTGAAGTGTGGCGGTGGTGTGAGTCGGTTCTAGAGAGAAGGAGAAGAGATGAATAGAGAGAAGATAGATCTGACTAAGCTAGTAGTGTTAGTGTTTTGATTTTGGGTGAAAAAGGGGCGCCATATGAGCGGAGCGGGAGATTGAAATTTTGGGGAAAATTAAGAGGCGGGATGTTGAGTGCTATACTAAAAATTTGGAGATTGAAAGCCTATCAAATGAGCTCAAAATGTTTAATGAGTTGAGCTCAACCTTATATAAGTTCGACTCGAGTTATTGTTGAGTTCTCGAGCTTGTAAGTGATATAAAATATATGCTTTTTTTTTTTTTTTTTTTTTTTTTTTTTTTTTTTTTAATATGTAAGTTCACTAAGTGTAAATACTTATTTATGAATGTATCAAGCTTTTCGAGCTGTAGTCTAACCAAATTCAATTCTTAGGTTATATTTCAAATTTAATTTTTGTAATAAAACACATCTTTACAGATAAATCGAGCTTTTCGAGTCAAGCTCAATCCGAGTTCAAACTTTCTCGATCCCGGATAACATATCATCGGGAAGGTCCCTGGATACTTGCTTCTTAGTGTCTGTGACAAATGGTATACACCTACCAAGCCGGTGCAAACCCATGCATGACCAGTGATAATGGCTAATTCACATGGGTCATGTGCATTGATTAGGTTATCACTGGTCACATTCATTAATTAATGGGTATTTGACATCGATTATATAGGTCATATGCATTGGGTGGATAGTTGCTTAGAGTGTCATGTTATGACACATCCATGACTGTTAACAATTGGTAATTAACATGCATGGGTCATTGGTTATGTGCATTGGGTTAGAGTGGCTTTTAGTGTAATGGAAACCATGCATTACCAGTGATAATGGCTAATTCACATGGGTCATGGGTCATGTGCATTAGGTTATCACTGGTCACATTCATTAATTAATGGGTATTTGACATCGATCATATGGGTCATATGCATTAGGTGAATAGTTGTGTAGAGTGTCATGTTACGACACATCCATGACTGTTGACAATTGGTAATTAACATGGGTCGTGGGTCATGCGCATTGGGTTATAGTGGCTTTTAGTGTAATGGAACCCATGCAATACCGGTGATAATGGCTAATTCACATGGGTCATAGGTCATGTGCATTAGGTTATCACTGGTCACATTCATTAATTAATGGGTATTTGACATCGATCATATGGGTCATATGCATTGGGTGGATAGTTGCTTAGAGTGTCATGTTACGACACATCCATGATTGTTGACAATTGGTAATTAACATGGGTAATGGGTCATCTGTATGGGGTTGTAGTGGCTTATAGTGTCATGTTATCAACCAATACATTCATGGTGATCGACAATATAATGGGAATTAACATGGGTCGCGGGTCATGTGCATTGGGTTATAGTCGCTTATAGTGTAATGGAAACCATGCATGACCAGTGATAATGGCTAATTCACATGCATAGGCGACTTTTTAAATACAAAATACACTAAAGGCCAGGTGCGCTTGGTTCAAACTTGGGAAAGGGAAAGGGAAAGTGTAAACTAATGGTCAGGAAAGGGAAATGTAAAGAAGATCAATCCCCCCAATTTATTGGGTAATGATCCGTTACCCACTATTGGTGTTGATACAAAAGTTGGGCTTACCTTGTTTGGACTCCTGCTCTCGTACCAATTAGAACTTTAGTGCTTGTGAAACCTGCGCTGTAACACCAAAACCTGACACGGGTCAAAATATCACATTGTGGTGTCTATCAGAACATACAAACGCAAGCAGAAGACTTATAAACATAATGATTACAAAGGTATTCTAATACAACAAGGAAATACTAACTCTAAACATAGCGAGTTCCAAAACTGAATTACAAATCCAAACTTAATCTAACTGAATACAAAGCCAAGTCTAATCCAGAGCAAATGGGTGTCTAAACATTAGGGTGGTCCACTAAGAACTCCTATGCACTCTTCACTCGAACACAGCTTCCAACCTAAAACCTGACGCGGAAGAAAAGAAATGCGGCTGAGCTTAAAAAGCCCAGTGAACAGATATATAACAAAATGAATAATCGAAACGTATAAAAGTATAGGGAAAGAAAATCATAAGCTCCTGGTGAAATGAATATCATCTTTCAAATGAATAAGGAATCAACAATTAACTGAACAACAATCATAAGTCAACTGAATGAAGAATCACAAAGAGATCAAGAGAAAGCATAAATAGAATCATAGAGCACGTATCAACAAAGGCTTGTCTAACGAGATACTCGAATAGACATACGAAACATAAGAAAGCCACGAGCCGACCTAACGAGATACTCGAATAGGTCTCCTACCATATAATCACATATCCATCAAATCATAAGTGCACGAAGAGGGGAGACCTCTAAGTACCAAATGGAGTAGCTAGCTCCAACGTGAAGAAGTGTAAGCACATACTCACATTCACCCTACACAGAACAGAATACCTAGGATGCATCCATACGCCCCCCCTACAAAGCAAATCATACATATCATAATAATCCAGAGCTCATAACATATCATATCAAATGGGGACGACGTGAATCAATCACACCTCCACAGAAAGTGTCATGCCATTGGTGCTTCAATGACACGCCCATGGTACCTCCATGAGTAGAATAAAAACTCGGGCATCAGAACAGAAAAAATCATATCATATCATATCGAATCATCATATCATTTCCAACAGAACATAGCAAACTGAACTGAATCATATCAAACGAATCTTATCAAACAAGTCATATCAAAGCTCATATCAGAAAGATCATATCAGAAGCTCATATCAAAATATCATAACAAAAGGGATCATAGCAATGACATATCGAAAGGGAATCATAGCAATGTCAAGGATCAAGAGAGTCATGAGAAGTCCCTACTGAAAAGGGATAGAATATTTGTACCTCAAACCGCAAATGAAACCATATCAGAAACAAGGATAGGAAGTTACTCCTTCTTCAGCGAATCTACACGAATTAATGATCGTCTTATTATTTAATGCTTATAGTTAATTAGATTACACATTTGATGTTTCTTTCTATTTTTCGAAACTTGCCAAATATAGTAACTTTCCATTTAAAGTAACTTTCCCGAATTAGTAACTTTAGGATTATAAATAGCAATTAATTAAACTTAAGGTTTATTATGACCAACATCGTAGTTTAGGGATTAATGTGACAACCTATCATAGTTTAGGGTTTCAAGTGTCATTTATCAAAGTTTATGGTTTATAGTGACAATTTCCCAAAAATTAGGATTTATTTATGGCCAATCTTAAAGGTTAAGGTTTAATATGCAAATGTAGGTCTATAAATTAGTACCCTTTTATTTACATGAATTATCAACCTCTAAACCTTGCATACTATTTATATGTACCATTTATCCTCCCTCACATTAATCATAATTTAGCATTAATAAAACTGTGACTCCAAGCATGCAATCCATTTTTTTTTGTATAACCCTATTTTAGAATATACCCACAATCGACTTACACCCTACACCACTTGTTCTCAGTTTCTTGTTAAATTTATAAATATTATGCGTTACAAACCCTTTACAGATCGATTCTAATACTCACCCACAACACAAAATTTTCAGCCTTTCATATTTATCTATTAACTATTCCAATACTCACATGTAGACACGCCATTTTGACAGCAACACAACGAGACCATGCACCCCATATTTTCACACGTGAAAATACACACCAAAACTCTATTCTGACTCAACCCTATTCGACCTTAAAATGACGCATGCAATCACGACACACCCATTAGACCTAAGATCCCTCGATACGACACTACACCACGACAACTTTCATGCTTTGGACGCTATTCGACACGCGTTAAATCGCACATACCACAACTCCAGATTGACGAGCAACATGCATATTTGAATAAAATCCCAACAGACCTTCTATCCACCACATGGTACACACACACGTAAACATGAATGCACACAAATTTGTACTCCTCCATGCGTATGATTATTAATAGAAGATAGTAAAGCCATGCATGCAACTCACGTTATATATATATATATATATATATATATATAGATATATATATATTTATATATATATATATATATATATATATATATATATATATATATATATATATATATAGGGGGCCGTTATTGTGGTGTACAAGCTTAAAATAGATAAAATAGGTACACATGTGGACCGTCGGATCAAACTTGATAGATGAGATTAGATATTAAATATATTAATGGCACAATTGTAAACAAGTGAAAGGAAATGGCATTTGTGTACCAATTTTTTATACGATCATATATATCTTGTGTTTCCATCATTAACACACTCGGTTACAAAAATTAGTAGGTAGCAAGATTCACGCAGCCCAATAATTAATCCGGATATCATGCAATTCACAATTAACAAAACAATCCCCCAAATCGATCAATCAATCAAAAATCCCCAATTCTTAGTTATCCATTTTATCTTTAAATACAGGTAGCAAAGTGATGAATTTTGAAGAACAAATAATGTTTGGCAAGTGGTACATTGTTCATGTTCTTTGATTTTTTTTAAAGTCGGTAAATAAAGATTGTGTTTTTAATTTGGTCAATACATTGTTGTTTTTTGGTTTCAGTCCGACGAAGTGGAAGGTTGTCAAATATGAGACGACCAAACATAGGTAATGAGGACTATGAAACTATCGATCTAACTCTTGATGGAGATAGTAATAATGAACAAGGTATTCTATATTCCTTCTTAAAAATATATGTATTTATTTATGCACTTGTTATGTGTATTAGTCAATTGTTATGTTTGACTTGAATTGGTTGTGTATGATTAGCTAATTGGTTGAGTATGTGTATGGGTAGAATAAGGTGTGGAAGGTAAGTAGGTAACTGTAATTTTCATGTATGTCAACAAAATAAGCAATTAAAAAGCATGTTTGTTAGTTGTATATGATTGGGGTTTGAAATAAGAAATTGGTTGAGTATGCGCTAATTAAGTTTTGTGAAATAAGATTGTCTATCTGTTTTGTGAAATAAGCATGTGTATTAGATGCATATGTGTTGTGAGATAAGCGTGTGTATTAGTTGTGTATATAATGGTGTATTAGTGAGATGCTAGTGTTGTGTCTATCTGTTTTGTGAAATAAGCATGCGTATTAGATGCATATGTGTTGTGAGATAAGCGTGTGTATTAGTTGTGTATATAATGGTGTATTAGTGAGATGCTAGTGTTGTGTCTATCTGTTTTGTGAAATAAGCATGTGTATATAATGGTGAAATAAGCATGTCTATCTATTTTGTGAAATAAGCATGTGTATATAAGCATGTGTATATAATGGTGTATTAGTGAGATGCTAGTGTTGTGTTAGCGTGATAGCAGCGTAAGGTTATTCCTTGATTTCACAATATTCGTAAAGGAGTTTTAATTGACTAATGTGTATTGGTGGATTACATGAAGTGGTTGTGTGTTGTAGCCATTAGATGAGCATGTGTATTAGTTGTGCACTAATTATGTGTATTAGATGTAAAAGAACCTGTGTGTGTGTAATGATTAGCTAATTATGTTATGTTTGACTTGAATTGGTTGTGTATGATTAGGTAATTGGTTGAGTATGTGTATGGGTAGAATAAGGTGTGGAAGGTAAGTAGCTAACTGTAATTTTCATGTATGTCAACAAAATAAGCAATTAAAAAGCATGTGTGTTAGTTGTATATGATTGGGTTTTGAAATAAGAAATTGGTTGATTATGCGCTACTTAAGTTTTGTGAAATAAGATTGTCTATCTGTTTTCTGAAATAAGCATGTGTATTAGATGCATATGTGATGTGAGATAAGCGTGAGTATTAGTTGTGTCAGTTCACTTTGCGCTTCCTATGTGTTGTGAAGTACAGCATGTGTAGCTGTTTGGGTGGCGTGTCAGTGTAGTATACATTACATAGGTGTTGTGAACTAAGCATGTGTATTAGTTACTTAGGTGCAGTAAACAACTTATAGTTGTTGTGTGTTGTAGCTTATTAGATATAATGGTGTATTAGTGAGATGCTAGTGTTGTGTTAGCATGATAGCAGCGTTAGTGTATTCCTTGATTTCGCAATATTCGTAAAGGAGTTTTGATTGACTAATGTGTATTGGTGGATTACTTGAAGTGGTTGTGTATTGTAGCCATTAGATGAGC
This sequence comes from Artemisia argyi, assembly GCA_030686995.1. Taxonomy (NCBI): domain Eukaryota; kingdom Viridiplantae; phylum Streptophyta; class Magnoliopsida; order Asterales; family Asteraceae; genus Artemisia; species Artemisia argyi. The sequence goes on from CM060696.1 coordinate 8,106,830, forward strand.
ATGTGTATTAGTTGTGTGCTAATTATGTGTATTAGATGTAAAAGAACCTATGTGTGTGTAATGATACATGTGTATTAGTGGCACGTGTGTAGGTTGGAATGTGTATTAGTTCATGGCAGTCCATGTCTATTAGTTGTAGTATTTTGGAAGGTGTGTTAGTTTCTATCAGATTATGTGTATTAATTGATATTGCAATACTCATAAAAGATGTTTAAATAAACGAATGAGTACTGGTGGGTAACTAATGTGGTTTTCTTGTTTGTGATCAATCAGATAATGGTGTTCATGTTGAAGGAGAAAATGTGGATAATGGTATGGAGAATCCGGTAGCAATAGAAGAAATGGATGTGAATCCGGATAAGAGTACGGAAAAGCTGGGAAATAGAAGATCGTCAAATGGGAAAGGTAATTTATTTTAAAGGAATAGATGGAGACTATGATATCCAAGCATTATAGATAGTGTAGATAGTATGATATCCAAGCATTACAGAGAGTATGATATAACTCGTACATGCATTATAGATAGTATGATATCCAAGCATATGTTTTAGTAAAGCGCATGTGAATAGATGGAAACTAAAGTGGATGAAAAAGTCCAAAGTTAGTGGTAATGATATATATGTGAATGGTGATTGCTTTACTTGAAGGTGCACATATCTTGTCATACCTAACCTATTATACATATAGATAATTTGTTTACTAATCAAACCCATCATATTAATCTTTGTTACTTAAAACTTAAAACTTACAAATGATTAATGTTGTTTGATTAAAATATATGTGTGACTTATGTGAATTTTATACCTAACATATTATACATATGGATAATTTGTTTACAAGTTAATTTTACTAAACTTATGTGTGACTATTTTGTAAGTACGAGACTTAAGTGTATCGGATACTTCATATGTTTCATGATGTGTATAGGGGAGAATATGGATAATGACCTTGAAGCGGATTAAAAAGCTGAACAAGTTGCTAGTTTGAATAATGACGAGTCACGTAAAAAAAAGGAGGTGAAAAGGGACAAGTGTACAAAAAAATGGAGCATGACAGAGCGGGAGGCAGTAAAGGTAATTTATAGATAAGAGATAATATTTATATGTGTCGTGTTTTATTTATGGTCTGAATGATGTAATTTATGGAAACTTATTTGTGTCTACAGGCAAACGTACAATGGGTAAACGTAAAATGGAACCAGAAGCAGGAAAAGGGAAAAAAGTAGTTGATAATGGTGAAATTGGAAATGTTAAAGGTAATTGTATTTTGTATTAAAGTTTTATTCAATGCAGCCAATGATAAGTGTGTATGGTTTTAAATAAATTGATGTAATTGTCTGATTTTATTTGGCGTGTCAGGAGATAAGGCTGCTGCAGCTGTTGATGGACAAACATCGGATGATGATTTTGTTTCTCAGCATAAATCAAAGATACCAAAAGTGAGTGTGAGTAAGAAAAAATCATTTACTACAAAACGGTTTGCACAGAAGCGTAACGTATGATCAGAAAATAAAAAAGGAAACAATAGAGCGGGTCCTAATGTTGGTAGAATTGTGAGTAGAGTACGTTTAAGAAATCCGCCTACAAATTTATTTCGTGTGATAATAGAACTATCAGATAATCAAAAGAAGGATGTATTAGTATGGGTTTTGGTGATTTCCTTGAGTTTAAGATAAATGATATACCGACCCGACTAGCTTACTGGTTGTTAGACAGGTTTGATGCAGACACATGCGTATTAGATGTAAATGGTAGGAGAATAAGCATTACACCAGACCTAGTAAAAAATATGTTAGGTGTACCAATGGGGGACATACACATAAAGGCCCGTGATAATGCAAATTATAGAAACCCGCTAATAAAGCAGTGGAAGGGACAATTTGGGAAGGATGTCAAAAAGTTTTTTAATAGTCATGTAGCCGCTAAAATCCTGGGAAAAAAAAGGTGGCTGGATGTTTAAGTTGAACTTCTTGGTATTGTTTTTTTCAACTATTGGTGAGCTGAATTTGAGCAATACCATCAACCTACGGTTCCTACCGTGTATCAACAACGAAGATGATATACCGAAGATGGACTGGTGCACATATATATTAGAGTGTTTGGTCCGAACTAAACGAGCATGGAATCAGATTAAACATTTTAATGGTCCTGTAGTATTACTACTGGTATGTACTTGTTATGTATTCAGCGTGTATTTTGTGGTTATTGAATAATAAAAGATTGTACTTTGACAACTATTAATTAATTTGAATCACAGGTTGTGTATGCCACTTCAGATACACCTATCAAACACTGGTCTTTAGAGTTGTTGCATCAACTAGAAGCCGATATGTTCGGAAAGGCATCTGTTGGTGATGCAGCTGGTGATGACAGATATGTCTTTGAAGAAATATATGATGATGGTAATATGTAGTTGACTTGTTTAATTAGACTCCTTTTTAATATATTTGTGTTGTAACATTGTATGATTACACAGACATGGATGAAGAGACAGGTAGGAATGATGTATATGAAGAATATGGCGGTGATGGTGTACCAGAAGATACGGAGGTACATTCTTCTAAATAAAGACAATATTATGTTGTTTGTCCCATAAATTTGTGTTGTTACAAACAGAGTTATTAATACATAATGTGTTTGGGCTGATAGGGGATGATAGAGAAGGTGTCATCATTTCCTAAAAGGGCTGGAGAACTGACTGAAATGGTAGACAAAGTGATTGATAAAGGCCTTGAGGATAACCCAGACGATCGTGGTTTTTTGGAGTTGAAGGAAGTTAGGGATCAATTGTTTGTCCCGCGTAATTCTCAAGTGAACCAGAAGACAATCAAGATGAGGAAGCATATGAGAAATGGGAGACACCAGAAAATGGTACGAATACACGTGGGAGTGGCGTAGCAGATGAGTATGTAGTCCCGTTCACACAGGTTGCAATTTCCATGTCAGATGAAGTGTGCAGAGAATGGGAGAGAAACCATCAACAGATTCCCACGCGGCTTAATTTTAAAGATGGTGAAGAGTTTGATATGAATGTTACACAGCCACCAGCAACGCAAGGGAAAGTCATTGTAGATGACATGGAACAAGACCAGGTGTTGATAGAGAGCGTAAGAGAGTATGTATCACAGGATCCAGCAGATGGTTGTGGTTTTACGACGCCTGATCATCCCATTTCAGGGCGTCCACATGAAAGCAACACATCAAACAGGTTATCAAGGTTCGGTAAAGAGAGCATGGCAAGTAAAAGCAAGGACATCGTACCTGTGTATCCCAATCCTGTACCTTTGAATGTGTTGACACCGAAGCTTGAGCGTGCTAGGGAGCAACGTAAAAAACTCTTACCTGAAGTGCTAAGGTCACCATATATGACCAGGGAAGTGTCAGTGTTATATGGCCTCGCAACACACGAAAAAAAGTTGCTGAATGCTTCTTTAGTGGTAGATTACAAGAAACGTAAGTGAGAATGTATCGTTAAACACTTAATAATAAGTAAGTATGTGTATATTATTTAGAGTTTAACTCACGTTTATATTTTAGTGATATTGTGTTCAAGACACCATTTGTTGATGGAGAAAGGGTCGTGTTGGAAAGTCTATTTCCGGGCATAGATATAGCCAGTGGAGCGATTGATCTATTCACGCATGTACTTAACCATGGAAAGAAGTGCAGAAGCAGGATGAGTGTGACGAGGCTTTTTTGCCACACAAATATGCTGGTAAGTTCTCGAGAAATTTCAAAGACATATCACTTTAATAAGTTTGACTGATAAATTTTAGGCGTGCATCTTACAAATACAATTTCTTGTGAATGCAGACTAGTGATATGTTAGGTTGGGAGTACCACACGGCATTGCAAAAGTTTGTCGAAAACTTGGATGATGTAGTGAGTAAAAGCGACTATAAAACCGTTGATGGTGTTGACATGGTATGTATCAAACTTCTAGATTTACCAACATTATTTTTTTTAAAAACGTGGTTTTTAAAAAATTCATATATTTAGAGTTCGGTGTTTAAATGTTTGGCAGGTTTTCTTCCCGGTCATTAAAGGGCGTCATTTCCTTGTACTATGCATGAACATGAAAGACGGTGAAGTTAAACTTTTTGATAACCTCCTTCTGCCAGATACAAAAGATGAAGAAAGATTCGATTGGTTTATCCTCCGACTGGTGTGTAATGTTAAATCATCTGCTTTATTAGTATACTAAAGAGTAGTACTTTAGTAGGTGCGATGGATTTATGTTTGCGTGTTTATTAGGTCGGTGCATTTTGTTCAGATTTGCCTTGTTAGTATACTTAAAAATTGTAGTGTATTAGTAGATTAAATAGTAGTAGTGTGTTAGTTTATTAGATCGGTGTAAGTTTAAATTTGTCTTATTAGTATACTAAATAGTAGTAGTGAGGTTTGTAAAAATGAGGTAACATAATATATGTGTTTGGTATTCGTAAAAATGAGGTTTGTAAGGCGTCCATGGTAGTATACAACGTTTGAAAAATGTGTTTTTGGTAAAGGTAGTTTAGGTGGTACAGGTTCAAACTAGTGAACTGATGTGAACTTAGGAAACTTATGTGTATGGTACATTTGTTTGTTGGTACTAAATGGTAGTATACAACCTTTGTAAAATGTGTCTTTGGTAAACGTTATTTTTTGTGGTACGAGTTGAAAATAAAGAACTTATGTGTATGGTAAATTTGTTTCGTGGTACCATATGTAATCATTATATTTTTTTTTGTATATCAGATATCTATGTTTGAGGATTATTTATTGCACAAGAACAATCCGTGTTATGAAAGAATGAGTTAGGCGGAAAGAAAAGTGATGCAATTGGGATGCAAGACGACCAACAACTTTGTAGACTGTGGTGTATTTACAATGCGACACATGGAAACCTACAAAGGTAATGGTGCTGACCTTTGTAGTTTAAGCAAAGAAGGGAATAAACAACAGAAAGAACTGAATGGATTACGTATTAAGTATGCTGTAAAGATGCTCTTGTCCGATTGCAACTTGGTGAAGAGTGATATTGATAGGGAAGTGCATCGATTCAGGACGTGCCACAGGAAGAAAAGAAGCGGCTAAGGAAGGATGCGTTTGAAACATTAAAGTTTCGTGTCTCGACCAAGTTAGAAGTGCCTCGACCAAGTTTGTAGTGAGACGATCAAGTTTGATTGTCTCGACCAAGTTTGAAGTTAAACAATAAAGTTGGGTGTAACGTCCAACTTTGGATTTTAATAAGTATTTTGAATTTAACAAGTAGCATTAAGACTGCAAGCTTAGTATGTTTTTTGTCTTTTAATATTATTGTCGGAAAAAACTCGCGTATGCTTACCGAGTAACCTTAATTTTATGGTGTGTTTTAGACAGAAACAAGGAATGTGGATCTGCTATTACTTTTATGTTAAAATGGATTGTGCACAAGTATTTTGAGTTTATCTATTATGACTTTAGTCAAAAACATGAGAATGAATTTTGCATTAGTGTATGTGATGAGTTATACAATGAACAAGGCAATTTATGTGTTAGTATTTATGTTGTGTGCCAAAACAATTTGGTTTTATAGAAGGATAATGGATAGAGGTCAACACAAGCTTAAATCAATATAGGTCAAGACAAGTACACAGAAGGTTGGGGTATGATTCAGTTAGGTTTGAATGCCAAGTAAATTTCGCGGGTTAATACTCTTGCATGATATGTTTTTTTATCTTGATTGTGTATCGGATGCAAGCCATTTTCTGTTATGACTATGACCTGTTGATAAAAATGGAGTGCATCCAGTAGTTAGAAACTTTGCAGTAGTAATGGGACGTGTTAGTAACATGTGTATGAGTCACTAATGTTTGAAAACATAAAACATAGTATTAAATAAATGAATGATATTGCATTCAGGAAATTAGGATCACATTTATTTAGAAACATATAAAGGCAAGCATAATGATGCATAAATCCAAAGACAACCGAAAGAAGAAAGACAAAAGTACGGAACCAATAATTCAAACAATTAGTTATTGGCCCGTGTTCTTGAATGGGCAATTCCTAGCATTATGGTATGCATACTTGCCACAATAACGACACTTTCTCTTGTTATTGTCAGCTAGCTCCGTATCAATAAAGGTGTTTGATGCAGGAACATGCACATGAATAGTTTCATCTTCTAAAACTGTCGTAAAAAAAACATGAACAATAAGGTAAAAGGATTGTGAGAAACTGTGTGTGAATTCATTTTGGTTATTTTGAAAATATGTGGTAAGTATATGGTGTTGTAGGCTATTTGTAATGGCTGACATTGATTATATTTGGGATAGTAGCTATTATAGTGGGATTTGATTTGAAACAATCAAGTTTTTTTAAAACTAATAATGTGGAAAATCTTTTAGGAGCTGCACATTATTTTGAAAATGAAGCAAACCAAATCCAACAGATGGTGGCTTACAAGTTAGTACATGTAAGTTTGAAACTGAAGCAAACCATTTGGTACATATAATATTGCAAAATACAAAACAACTACTCTGGAAATGTGTATCAACCAAACTAGTTTTATTTTTTGAGCAATAAAATAATCCACTTAGTACATCGAATATTGCAATATACACAAAAACTTTGCATACCAGTAGAATGAAATAATAAACACATGTTATTAAACAAGCTTCAATTCGAACATCCGAGATAAAGGTGAACAATGAAAATTCTTATTGTAGAGTCTAACATAACATGAAGATTTAAACTAGTTCAAACTGACTGGGAATAGGTAGCAACTAATACATAAACTAGTCACTGTCATCCATGTACTGGTCCACGTCCTCGTCTTGCATGCCATTATTCTTCTTAGTCGGACAATTCCTAGAATCATGCCTAGCCAACGTGCCACATGTTTTGCACATTCGCTTTGGCTTGTCACCTAGTTCCATTGCAATTTCGGTCTTTGATTTGCGCCTTGCGCGACGCACTTGACCCTTAGTATTAATACCTGTAGGGGCAAAAATAGTCAACTCTACAGGTTCAGTTACGCCAAGGGTTTTTGTGTAAGCTTCATTCGTGTTCAGCTTAGGTGGGTTAGGACCATCTAGTTTGGCTTTTTCCGTGAAGCTTTTCAATGTCACCAACCAAATGATTGAGCGATTCTTCAACGTTGCTGTAAATTTCTCTTACTGTAGCGTCAACCACAAAATCTGAATTTGTTGAGCTTGGAGAGGCTTTATTAGCAGCAACAGTTATGTGAGTCATAACGTGCTTGGACCATCTATTATCCATGTATTGTTTTGGGAAGTGAAACACCCTGGACATGCGGAGCACATAGAAAATGTGAGGACACAATAAACCATAACATTCGTACCTTAAACAAGTGCACTTAACTAAGCATGGATCACGTACATACGTAACCTGGTAAAAGGATTAAAAGGAAAATTTACACAATTAGATGAAGAGGCAGTTATTATTACATTGGTAAAGTACAGAAATATAGAGTGTTGGATGTTTATTGTTACCTCATACTTAGCTTGCACCCATGAACCCTTGATTCTGTAGTCGGCATCCATGTCCCGAATGACAAACATAGAACAAGAATATGATTCTTGGACGCTAAGTGAACAAAAATGCATCAATGATGACCAAATCTCATCTTGAACATCGTAAAAAATTGTATGTGTGTAGAAAGTCGCAGCTTCCTTTTCAATTACCAAATGAGTTTTTAAATCAGGATTCTTGTAGTTTAAGTTATGTGTATTCTAGCCATATATGTACCTTTGTGAGTCAATTGCTGTATCATAATGGCTAAGAAATTCTATCAAACTCAAGTAGGGATTAGTAATTTGCCCAAGAAAGTGGTTTTCACTCTCAGTCCTAGATGTGGTGCGCATAAGGCCGGACATGGGTTCATGGCGGAAGTATGCGGGGATCCACTTAGTCCGCATTTCAAACATATCATGCAACCATTTGTTGTCATTCAAATCGTAGTCGTTCATGACAGATTCCCATTCGTACTCAAACACAGCAGGGTCGATTTTGTCAGTCCAAACAATATCACATAAGCGTTGCTTGAAATCGTCTTTACTGCATAAATCTGTGCTGACCTAATACAAATGAAAATAAATAACGAATATGATGTTCATCAGAAAAATACGTGGACTGAGCTATACTTAAATATTGAGTAAAATAATACCTTTCCACTGAGTTTTTGCATTATGTGCCACATGCATAGGCGATGCCTTGAATCAGGAAATATTTTTTCTATGGCAATCTTCATTGCGGGGTCTTGGTCAGTTACGACTACCTTAGGGGCATTACCAAATATTTTCTTAAACCTCTTCAATAGCCAAGTATACCGCTTGGCTGTTTCGCTTGCTAGTAAGGCAGCACCAAAGAGAATGCATCGATTGTGATTATCGATGCCCGTAAAAGGAACCAGAATCATGTTGTACCTATATGCCCACAAAAGTAAGTAATGTATGTCAGAGATATATAATAAGCAGCATGGTTCGTGATACACCATCGAACGAAGAAACTGGTTGAATGAATGAGGCAATTTATTGGTTTATACAGGATCACATGAAACACTTTCAATATGCTTTCATGAACCTGTTATGGGTTTTGAAATAGATGACTTCAATTTATGTTAATAGTTTGTTGACACATGATTAGTGATGTTAAAAATGTAAAACCATATGTTAAATACTTAAAAGCACATCGAATGAGGAAACCAGAGGATTATCAGGTTTGCATACACAATTACTAATTCAATACATTATAACTGATGATAAGAAGAACATGGCCCAAACGCAAGATTTGAAAATACTTAAAATTGCATGGGTTCACAAACGGGTCTACATGTTCAGATAACCTAGGGAAAGTAATTGCCGCAAACACTAATTCACTGAACCAAAGACACAAATTGGAAAGTACATAATACGTAAGATGCAACATTGGTCCGTACGACCTATATTCTAATAGATGTATCAGTTTAAGGGTCTTTTGGTTTTCAAGTCGGAAAATACATAAGCTAACCTGTTTGACCGGAAGGTTTCATCAAATGAGACGACATCGCCAAAAGCAGCATAGTTTAGCTTTGCTTGTGCATCTGCCCAAAACAACCCTATCAAGGTTTTGTCATTCTTGTGTTGCTTGTATTCGACAGAAAAGTCGGAGAAAAATTCTTGTCGACTTAACAGCTTTTCAACAATCATCTGTGCATCCCGATTACCAATGAAATTATCCAAACCCCGCCTATAGTTCCTGCACTCAACATCTGTAACCCCGATGTTTTCAAACCCGCCATACATGTGTGTCATTACTTTCCAAGCTCTTGTGGGACCAATATTAGCTTTGGAAAGCTGGCGCAACAACTACAGTTTAGAAAAAGTAAGTTTCCTCGCAGCCCGAAGATACTTGTAATCATTTTCATGAACCAAACTGTGGTTATGTTTTTTAAAAAACTTGTACACAACATACTTATTTTTAGGGGTCTTCCTAAGACGGATTAGAGCTTTGCATCCACAACGTTGGGATGCTCATTTCCTTCTTTTAATAACCTTTACTACTTCTGCGATATCAGATGAAGATGTGTCGGTCTTTGAACTATCTTTCTTTGGTTGTTTCACACCTTCCTTAGAACAAAAAAAGTATTTCAAATCTGGATTTTCTTTTTTTTTTTCCTGTTAGACTCCCCACCCCTCCTAACTTCAAAACCACCTTCCCTCGCATACTCTTTATAAAACTGGAAAGCTTGTTCAATTGGATCAAACTCGGTTCCCTCCACAGGTTTTTTCTTAGCTTCGGGAATCCAAAACTTACTACCTGGCGGGGTTGGTTGGTAACTTCCAACTTGTGGAACACTTTCAGCATCAACAACATTGTCTTGCACAGTATAATTTGATAGTGGAGTTGATGGCTCACCTGCTATCAAATAGACATTATGTATTACTATGAATTGAAACAAGAAAATAAAATAATCCAACTGTGACACCTTCAACACCATCAATTGCATAATTTCAACAAACAAAAAGCTTTCAAGAACCGTAGACAACGGCAAAAAAAACAAACAAAAATATTCATTCATCCCATTATCTGATTTCAATTTGACCTAACAGAATTTTGAACACAAATGGCGTTTAGTATACTCATACACTACTACTACTACTACTACTACTACTACTAATACAATACTACTCTTTATTATACATAACGTGGATTATGTAATGCAATGTTGTGAATTAATAATGCCCCCGATGCTGCAGCCCACTAATTTTGCCAAATTTTTAACAATTACTTGATTTCAGCCAATTTTTCCAGCTTATTTTAGAAACAGGAACACAACTTGATCTAACGTAAAGGAAAGCAAGACTAACTGGCAGGAACACAACTTGATCTAGTCCATAAAAACCAAAGCCAATAACGAGGAAAAAATAAGGTGGAAAAAATAAAGCCCCCGATCCAAAGCCAATAACGAGAATTATATAAACCAATGTTGTGAATTAATAATGCCCCCGATCCAAAGACCACTAATTTCCAACTTGTGTGTTTGGTACAATGAGTCACAACTTGTGCGCTATCCACTAAATTACCAGTCAAGGGAATAAACTATCTATTTATGTACAAACTAAATAACCAAACAGCTAATCAAGAAGTACATCCTACATATAATGATTATAAAAAGAAGTTATTTACAAATAGGACTTGCATTATGATCAGTTGTATATGAGGTATAAAGGCTCCCATCATCTACGTATACTTTAAGCTCATATGTGCTGATGAGGGTACTTTGAGCATAGATTTAGGTAAGCAAATGAAGAGACTAAGAGTTAACAACTTATAAAATGTAAAGACAATCTAATATAGAGTGCAAAAAAAAAACAAAAATCAAATATTTTTGTTTTATGAGTATTGCAATAGCAATTAATACACATAAGCTGATATCAACTAACAAATCTTCCAAAATACTACAACTAATACAATTGAGCTGCCATTAACTAACACACATTCGAAACTACACACATGCCACAAATACACATGTATCATTACACACACAGGTTCTTTTACATCTAATACACATAATTAGCGCACAACTAATAGTTGTAGTATTTTGGAATATTGCGTAATCAAGGAATAAACTTACACTGCTATCACGCTAATACACATTAGTCAATTAAAACTCTTATACGAATATTGCGCAATCAAGGAATAAACTTACGCTGCTATCATGCTAACACAACACTATCATCTCACTAATACACCATTATATCCAATAAGCTGCAGCACACAACAACTATAAGTTGTTTACTGCACCTAAGTAACTAATACACTGACCGCCACCCAAACAGCTACACATGTTGTATTTCACAACACATAGGAAGCGCATAGTGATATCCGATTGAATTATTGGAAGCGCATAGTGAACTGACACAACCAATACACACGCTTATCTCACAACACATATGCATCTAATACACATTCTTAGTTCACAAAACAGATATACAATCTTATTTCACAAAACTTAAGTAGCGCATACTCAACCAATATCTTATTTCAAAACCCAGCCATATACAACTAACACACATGCTGATTTAATTGCTTATATTGTTGACATACATGAAAATTACAGTTAATAATTACTTATTATTTTGTTGACATACAACTAACACACATCCTGATTTAATTGGTTATTTTGGTCAAATACATAAACTAAAAAGTGCAAATGAAAAGCCCTTATTGAGACAGCAGGGCTACTGAATCAACGTGGGTCAAATGGGGTGAAAATGGACTTAACTGGTTTGTCTAAAAATATATAACTTACATCTAGTGTGGATTACTATGGAAAGCAAACTAAACTTAAACAAAGGAAACTAAATCCTGTGGTTCCAATTTAGAGCATTGCACCTAAGTCTTAAAACTTTAAAATTTGAAAATCAACTCAAATCATAAGAAACTACATGATTATGATCAAGCTGATTTTAATACAGCTAACTTATCTTAACTAAAGCTTAAACTACTTGATTTGAAAAACAAAGAATTCCAAAACTCAAAGTCTGACATAATGCCAAACACCCCCCTTAAATTTTCTATAAGCTGATAAAAACTAATCTAAGACCTAAGACATGAAGATTAAGCAACACCAGGCACACCTAAAATGTGTATTACAAGTTGGTAGTGTGTTACATATATTATAAAGAAGTAAATTAAGATATGAAAAAACACGTGCTAATGTGTATTAACGATATCAACAAACTCAAAATAAACCAATACAAAACTTTTAGAATTGATATCATCTCATGTGTGTAACAATTCGCAATTTCAGGTTAACTTTTATTCCCGAAAATTTCACTATTCACTTTTTACTATTCACTTTTTACTATTCACTTTTACTATTCACATCCAAAATTTTTATTTCATATTCTCGTAAGTTAAACTATTTTAATGATAATCCGAGAATTTCACACTCGTCGGATCATTTCTGCAAAAATCACAAAGCCGTGTCCAAGATTTACTTTTAGGTTTAAACGTTATTCCAGCATCCCGATATGTCCATAAAACATTATAAACAATAGAAATATGATTTTCTCTCATTTTAGGACAATTCCAAAAGTTTTGGAATTTTACGTTTTTCAGTTCAGCGTTTTACGCGAATTACGCGTCTTAGACCCGTGTTTCCAGTTTTTAGCAGGGTTTTAGCACCCGATAGAACCTACCACTCATTTTATATTTTATTATGGAGTATATTGATAAGTTCTAGCATATTTATAAGTTTCATATTTTTAGGATACCCGATTTTAAGTTTCATGACTTAACGACTTACCGTTAGCGATTACCGGGACCAAAACTCACTCCGTAACTTAGATAAGACCATGACTACTCATCTAGTGACCCCTTATCCCATATGAACGTGTATTACAAGCCTTGTTGGCTTGTGATAAGTCTTGAGGACTTTAGGTAGCAAACATGTGTAAAACTTCCTAAGTAAGCCTCCTAAATATCCTAAAAACTAACCTCCTTAAGGCACCTTCCTAACCTCCTCATCTTCATGCTATAAATACAAGCTTAATCCATTCTTTTCTCTTCATTCCAAACACCACACTTAGATCACAAAACCATGATCCTTTGATCTTCAATATACAAGTTACACTACAAAGTTCAAAGTCTTAGTATTGTCTACCTAGTTCTTAAGTTTGTTTGGTGATTCCATGGTTGAATTAGGAGCTACACAAGGTGATTAGGGGCTGAAGTTAAATGGTTTTCACAAGGTTTATATCAAGGCTAGCAAGGGTTACAAGAGTTGTGGTGAAGGGTTTACAAGCATAGGTTTAGTGTCCTAGTTCATACTTGACTTCCTTTCTTAAGAGAAAGCCAAAAGTTGTAAGCAAACCCTAACATACTCCTTGCTTAATTATCATTTTCATGCTCTTTGTGTTCCTTTCATGCTATATATGTTCTTGTTATTGTGTTCATGATGTTTAAAAATGGATAAAACAAGTATTGGTATACATATGTTAACTTATGACAAGTAAACAAGCAAACTAGTGATTTTTATGGAGAACCACGACCAAAATAGTATAACTATGATATTTGAAACTTACTTACTGTTATAAAGGACTTCAAAAGGAAAACATAGCAATTTGAATCACCCAAAACGAGTACACGAGTCAAAAGATACGGCCATAAGAAGTTAGCGAAACCAAAACGCCGAAACTGCCAATACCCTACTGTTTGCATTCTGCCATTTTGAAAGTCACCCTTCTGCTCTGATTCATCAAAAAGTTAAAAAACGAAAGTTGTTTGGAACGACGTTTTCGTTTAGGATTATAGAAGCTCGAGCCCTGAAAATGCTTTCTGAGTGATAATTTTCTTCAATTTCTTAACAGCCCATTTTTAGACCAAAGTAACTATATAATGGTTATAATTAGATGAGACAAAGAGGTCTAATGACCTAAAGCCAAGACCACAACCATGGCTAAAGCCAAGGTTGAGTCTCAAGACCATGGTAACAATGACCAAGGTCACGGCAAAGCCACGGCTAAAGATCATATAACTTTTAAAGATCAAAAAGCTTATATATATATGTTATCAAATACTACAATAGTAGGGAGCCTCATGTGAGGAGTTCATTAAGTAAGCCGTCGAGATGAGTTGTGGATTTACGAATTAAAGTGTCCTGGCTCCTCGAACGTTTACTTCATGACTTCTGAATTATGTCGGCCCGAACGGTAGTAAGAGATATACAACCTATACATGTTTCATAAACCACTTATATTCAAAGACTTACACTATATACTAAGTACTACATCATGAACATTATGCAAGACATATATAAGCAATTCTTCGTATTCTTAAACGTTACTCCAAACCTAAGTCGCAACGTTCTATTATAGGCTGCTCTTAGAGACTTTCGCGATTCGACTACCACTTTCATTTCTCATTACATAGACTTAAGGTGAGTCATAGCCCCTACTTTTTCATACTTGTTTTAACTCTTTGGGGGGGATACATGCACAACTACTTGCTTACTTGTACAAATACTCAAAACATTTATACTTGATTGTTTTATACTTGATTGTTTTATACTTGATTGTCTTATACTTGATCGCATTATACTTAACTGCGTTATACTAAATTGTGTTACTTCCAGTGGCTCCAGATTAAGTTGCTGGATGACCATTGAGACTTCCGGTGGCTCCAAATTAAGTTGTTGGATGACCATTGAGGCTATTGATACATCCTAACATTTGCGAATGTTGGATACATCATAAACGTGAGGTCTTCGGAGATGAAGAGTATACTCACGACTAATTGCTTAATTGTTTTGATGAACTTATACATGTCTTAATCATACTATATTGTAGCAGTGGGTTGTGAACACACAGGTTACAAGTCTCTTATGGAGGGACTTGTAACTGAGTGGATTCACGATGCCTTTGCTGTGTGAACATTCTTTTAAGGTTTTTCAACTGTTTTAAGACAAACTCTATGAACTCACCAACCATTGTGTTGACACTTTAGCATGTTTATCTCAGGTTAGTAAGGCGATAGCTAGTGCGTGGAACTTAGAATCAAGCTGCATATTCTGAAGACTTACGCTTTTATCATTTACCATTCAAAACTTTGTATACATTTATGTATCATACTTTGGAATCTCATGTTTGTAACTTTGAATTCATTAATCGAATGGTAACTTTTCAAAACGTCTCATTTAGAGTTCGTTTTCTATAACTTGTACTTTGTATTATGAAGTAGCACCCCTATGACACAGTCTTCCGCTGCGGTATTTTGGGGGTGTTACAATGTGTATTAACTGATATCAAGAAACACATGCTAATTGGGTAACATACCAACAAACACAACTGAGTCGTTTATATGAAAACACAAAGGTGTCCAGGTTATCAAAACAACAATTATAATTCGACCAAAAAATCAGCCTATTGGGTATTTGATCATACGACATATATTATAGTAGATTGAAAAAAGAATACCTATTTGTAAATGGAAAAATAATACCAATTCACTCAATAGCCACCCCACTTGTTCTCATCTATTACAAACTAATAAAGATTGAAAAAAGAACACCTTCCATGGAATGATTATCGGTTGAATTCGACATAGTGATAAAATTCGACTATGAATAATAGTGTGGTGAATAATGGTGGTTATATAGAAAATGATCAAAAGTAACTGATGAATCCCACTGGCCATGTCAATTATTGTAGTGATGTTAGTATTGAAGATGACTAATTTGAAGGGATTGTGGGACGTTAGTATTGAAGATACAGAGAATGATTTGTGAAAAGCGTTTAAGATGGGATCATGAATTTAAGAAGAATCAGATATTGGGAAAAAGAAAATTACTATAATAACCCTATAGTATATATATTATTAATTAATATTATTTATTTTGATGTAAATATTAATTACTTTGATCTAATCTATCGATGTTGATCCAACGATCTATATGTGTACCTATTTTATCTATTTTAAGCTTGTACACCACATGAACGCAAATATATATATATATATATATATATATATATATATATATATATATATATATATATATATATATATATATATATATATATATATATATATTGCTATATAGCTAGGATTACTTAACTGATTCTCATGCAACCTCATGCTAAACATCAAAGGCCACCAAAAGACTTAACTGATATGCATGCAATTCTTAGAACACGTTTCATAGGGTCTGATTTTAGTATGCATTTACAATTTACTATGAATGTGAATAGAAGGGTATACCTCCAAGATAACGAGCATAGTCTGAGTTCGAGGTCGAACCCGAAACAAGGACACGAACACGAAGGTACAACGAGACACACGATCGAACCTCAAGGCTGATCGACAAGAACGAAAACGGAACTCGAATTTCGAAACCAACATCACACGAATACCCTTCGAATCAAAACGTCCTTGTGTGATCGTATGGAAAAGAAAACAGAACCCAAAAGCCTATGACCAAATCGAACTCGTCCCTTCCCTTTATACCAACATCACCACGACCCAAATACCACCTATGTGCATCCATGTAACCACGAATGAAAGACCTTCCTTGAAACCTTGTACTCGTTTTATTGATGATCGAATGGGGAAGAAATACCTATGCCGCCACATATTTTATTTAGGGTTAAGTGTGTGAGTTTGAAATTTGGAATTCGGTTTGATATAGAGCTTCGAATGGGAAAATATGGAGAAGTGGTTGCCGAGTTTGTGGGGAGAACCTGATGACTTATTCTTTCTTCACAATTTTAAATGACTTAAGCCGTATCTTTAATGATTGAATTATGTACCAAAGAAATAAAAATTGAACCCCTTAATGAACTTATGGACGTGTGATAAAATAAAATCAGTTCACTATTCATAACATGTGATATTGCTTAAATATTTTGTTGTGTTGACTTTCATATAACGTTAGCTCATAGGTTTAGTCGATTTTATTTGTAGATTAGTATTGAATTCGTAACTTACAGTTAAATTTCCAAATTATGTTCGAAGTCAAATGTTCAAAAATCGTATCGTATATTTAGGATATTATAATTCTTCCCCTCTAAAATTAGAATTTCGTCCGCGAAATTGAAATTGCAAAAGTTGGATGGAGACGTAGCAATCACAAGAGAACGACAACAGATAACCTCATGCTCGGAAAGGTCCTTCCAACAGAATCTTCACAAACATAATATTTTCTCATGACTCGATCCCAACAACAAGGATAGCCCCTGGCTCTCCACAGAACTTGAATTGTAATAAATCTGATCCAACGAATGCGAAACAAATGCGTAGTAGATGACAGATGACAGATGATAGTTGAAATCCCACAAGGAGATACACGAAGCACATATACCTACGAGGCAAGCACAAAGATAGCACTAAACGATAAATCTTCATCAACTCCTACCAAATTCTGAACGAACACAAGAGCTTGCTAAAAATCAGCGAAGTATAAATTGAATCATCAAACGTATCGATAATCTCATAAAGAGATTGGTAATATATTCGTACTGACGATCAAATCACAACTCAGAGTATCAAAACATATCAAAGGGCATAACAGAATAGGTAGCATAATCGTACGGATTAGAACGAATCCAAAGACTAACGTATCGCGAACTAAAGCTTCCTCAAATGCCCAAAACGTCTACTCTTCTGTGAAGAATAATCATATGAAACACAACTCCCAGTCTAAATTCCAAATTTCTCTTCCACAATAATAACTAATTATTAGTTGCTGAAATCGGTTCTGCACCTTCAGTAAGTAGCACTACGGCCTTATTCCAATCAAAAGTATTCCACATCTTCATTCTAAAAGAACCTCTTGTCACTTGCATGCCATCTTTCCTAGTGAGCAAACAAAACCGAACTAAACACTTGCCAAATTTCCCACTCAACACATCTTCCAAGTGCAATTAGTTATTCTGTTTGTCCATCCACCTGAAGATGAGAAGTTGTACTAACATCCCGAGTCATATCCTCATAGTCTTCGGTACCTCTTCTTAAAGTGTGAAGCAAAACGAGATTCTCTGTCATGGTCACTGCCGTTGCGCCATGTAGCTTGAATATTCTTCTGTCAAAAGGAGTCTCTGCCGATCTTTCAAGAAAGTAGTCCTAGTCAAAGCTCTACTATAAATTCACTCGTGTTGTCCTTCCTGTCTGTGCGCAGGAATCACTAATGTAGTCACCACCGTCTTCATACCATCCGGTCCAGCTCCTACTTCAAGACTCTATACATATTAGTACAACTAAGATGAATAGAGTTGATAGAACTGTATGCTTCAATCAAAACCGCTTTCTTCAAGTCTTCTAACATAGATAATCTTCAATCGTCTTGCTCCTGAGCTTCTTCATGTCTGCCCTAATTCACTCTCAAATTATACGTCAGATATTTCACCTTCTACGGTTCTAGTTGAACTGATGCATAACCCAAATCTTCTTGTCTTTCATAAGGACATAGCTAAGTCTCCTCCTGAAGTAGAACAATTTCTTTTTCCAGCTCTTCCTAATTCTCCTCTCGTTCTTCTTCCTACAAAAGTTACTCTTTGAAAACATCACATGGAGCTTCTTCTAACGTAGAAGTTCCAACACAATTCACTAGGATGATTCTCGTGTTTCTCTTTCATCTTTAACATACCAATATGTCATACTATGACATTTTGTCCTAGTATTCATGAAAGACATGATTCATAAAATTCATAGGAATAGTTGGAGTAGTAGCCAGTACAATTGGCATCACTTACACTCATAAAGACCATAACGATTACGAAAGGAAATTCTAGAAACATCTCGCTCCTTCACACAAAACATGATACTATTCAGCTTCCAGTGATCAATCCAACAACCAACTCACCTTCATGCGAGTTCTTCATTCTTTTCCCCGAATAAAACAGAAGCACATCAAGGTACACACTTGCACAAATGAAACCTCTTCCTAGAAGCTGGTTCTTCAATTCTTTCCTTTCCATCTAATAGTTCATCGAGGAATACGCAACGAACATTTCAGGCAACCCGAATAACTTTCGAGACAAGTTTCATCAAACGAAGTATCTTCACAATCGCGAGGGATTAACGTACGAGTTTCAAAACAAAGGTGATCATAATTGTTTACAAGGTTGGGAACCAGGGTACAGAATTTCTAGTTTCTCAAATCACCAACGATGACAAATACAATATGACCGTTGTTAGTATCACAATGCTTAGTCAACAATTCCATATTCAGAATAATATCGAATCAAACATTCTCAACGGAAACAAATTAGCAGAACGAACTCATCTTCAAATATCTTCAGAGCTCATCGAACTGTTCGGATACTCGTGATGGATAATCACAAGATTTCTCAGATAGAAATAGGTAGGGTATAATCAATAATGTAGAAGGAAATCTGAATATGATTAACAAGGCAAAAGGAAATCAAGGAATGTGCTGAACACATCTGATTCATACTTACACGAATTCTCTGAGCAGACGAAAAGGTATCTAAATGAATGGCAAACGAATCAAGGATTTAAGTTCACAAGAATGTGAAAATTTCATAAAAGGAAACCTATAGTGCATTCTAAACTTATGTTGCATATCCTGATAAATCTTCTAAATCTCCAGAACGAATGATCTTATAAGGGTTTAACTAAAAGCAGAGGCAGAAATCAGAGTGAAGCGGAAGAAAGATAACTAACTAATATCTTATCATATAATCTACCCAATCCTCATCGGCCATAACTAAAGTTCCTAAGGGGAGAAATCTAAAGCAATTTCTTCCAAGGTTATTCCATAAGCTCCTAAATTGCAAACCTAAGGGTCCAAAACTTCACAGGCCATAACTTATGTACTACAAGTCGCAGCCTGAGCTCTGATCCCATAATTGTAACACCCCAACCCGACACGGGTCAAAATAGCACATTGTGGTGTCCATCAGAACATACAAACGCAAGCGGAAGACTTATAAACATAATGATTACAAAGGTATTCTAATACAACCAGGAAATACTAACTCTAAACATAGCGAGTTCCAAAACTGAAATACAAATCCAAACTTAATCTAACTAAATACAAAGCCAAGTCTAATCCAGAGCAAATGGGTGTCTAAACATCAGGGTGGTCCACTAAGAACTCCTATGCACTCTTCACTCGAACCCAGCTTCCAACCTAAAACCTGCTGCGGAAGAAAAGAAATGTGGCTGAGCTTAAAAAGCCCAGTGAACATATATATAACAAAATGAATAATCGAAACGTATAAAAGTATAGGGAAAGAAAATCATAAGCTCCTGGTGAAATGAATATCATCTGTCAAATGAATAAGGAATCAACAATTAACTGAACAACAATCATAAGTCAACTGAATGAAGAATCACAAAGAGATCAAGAGAAAGCATAAATAGAATCATAGAGCACGTATCAACAAAGGCTTGTCTAACGAGATACTCGAATAGACATACGAAACATAAGAAAGCCACGAGCCGACCTAACGAGATACTCGAATAGGTCTCCTACCATATAATCACATATCCGTCAAATCATAAGTGCACGAAGAGGGGAGACCTCTAAGTACGAAATGGAGTAGCTAGCTCCAACGTGAAGAAGTGTAAGCACACACTCACATTCACCCTACACAGAACAAAATACCTAGGATGCATCCATACGGCCCCCCTACAAAGCAAATCATACATATCATAATAATCCAGAGCTCATAACATATCATATCAAATGGGGACACCGTGGATCAATCACACCTCCACAGAAAGTGTCATGCCATTGGTGCTTCAATGACACGCCCATGGTACCTCCATGAGTAGAATAAAAACTCGGGCATCAGAACAGAACAAATCATATCATATCATATCGAATCATCATATCATTTCCAACAGAACATAGCAAACTAAACTGAATCATATCAAACGAATCTTATCAAACAAGTCATATCAAAGCTCATATCAGAAAGATCATATCAGAAGCTCATATCAAAATATCATAACAAAAGGGATCATAACAATGACATATCGAAAGGGAATCATAGCAATGTCAAGGATCAAGAGAGTCATGAGAAGTCCCTACTGAAAAGGGATAGAGTATCTGTACCTCAAACCGCAAATGAAACCATATCAGAAATAAGGATAGGAAGTCACTCCTTCTTCAGCGAATCTACACGAATTAATGATCGTCTTATTATTTAATGCTTATAGTTAATTAGATTACACATTTGATGTTTCTTTCTATTTTTAGAAACTTGCCAAATATATTAACTTTCCATTTAAAGTAACTTTCCCGAATTAGTAACTTTAGGATTATAAATAGCAATTAATTAAACTTAAGGTTTATTATGACCAACATCGTAGTTTAGGGATTAATGTGACAACCTATCATAGTTTAGGGTTTCAAGTGTCATTTATCAAAGTTTATGGTTTATAGTGACAATTTCCCAAAAATTAGGGTTTATTTATGACCAATCTCAAAGGTTAAGGTTTAATATGCAAATGTAAGTCTAAAAATCAGTACCCTTTTATTTATATGAATTATCAACCTCTAAACCTTGCATACAATTTATATGTACCATTTATCCTCCCTCACATTAATAATAATTTAGCATTAATAAAACTGTGACTCCAAGCATGCAATCCATTTTTTTTCTGTATAACCCTATTTTAGAATATAACCACAATCGACTTACACCTTACACCACTTGTTCTCAGTTTCTTGTTATATTTATATATATTATGCGTTACAAACCCTTTACAGATAGATTCTAATACTCACCCACAACACAAAATTTTCAGCCTTTCATATTTATCTATTAACTATTCCAATACTCACATGTAGACACGCCATTTTGACAGCCACACAACGAGACCATGCACCCCATATTTTCACACGTGAAAATACACACCAAAACTCTATTCTGACTCAACCCTATTCGACCTTAAAATGACGCATGCAATCACGACACACCCATTAGACCTAAGATCCCTCGATACGACACTACACCACAACAACTTTCATGCTTTGGACGCTATTCGACACGCGTAAAATCGCACATACCACAACTCCAGATTGACGAGCAACATGCATATTTGAATAAAATCCCAACAGCCCTTCTATCCACCACATGGTATACACACACGTAAACATGAATGCACACAAATTTGTACTCCTCCATGCGTATGATTATTAATAGAAGATAGTAAAGCCATGCATGCAACTCACGTTATATATATATATATATATATATATATATATATATATATATATATATATATATATATATATATATATATATATATATATATATATATATATATATATATATATATATATATGTATGTATGTATGTATCATATTGCTATATACCTAGGATTACTTAACTGATTCTCATTCAACCTCATGCTAAACATCAAAGGCCACCAAAAGACTTAACTGATATGCATGCAATTCTTATAACACGTTTCATAGGGTCTGATTTTAGTATGCATTTACAATTTACTATGAATGTGAATAGAAGGGTATACCTCCAAGATAACGAGCATAGTCTGAGTTCGAGGTCGAACCCAAAACAAGGACACGAACACGAAGGTACAACGAGACACACGATCGAACCTCAAGGCTAATTGACAAGAACGAAAATGGAACTCGAATGTCGAAACCAACAGCACACGAATACCCTTCGAATCAAAACGTCCTTGTGTGATCGTATGGAAAAGAAAACAGAACCCAAAAGCCTATGACCAAATCAAACCAAATCGAACTCGTCCCTTCCCTTTATACCAACATCACCACGACCCAAATACCACCTATGTGCATCCATGTAACCACGAATCAAAGACATTCCTTGAAACCTTGTACTCGTTTTATTGATGATCGAATGGGGAAGAAATACTTATGCCGCCACATATTTTATTTAGGGTTAAGTGTGTGAGTTTGAAATTTGGAATTCGGTTTGATATAGAGCTTCGAATGGGAAAATATGGAGAAGTGGTTGCCGAGTTTGTGGGGAGAACCTGATGACTTATTCTTTCTTCACAATTTCAAATGACTTAAGCCCTATCTTTAATGATTAAATTATGTACCAAAGAAATAAAAATTGAACCCCTTAATGAACTTATGGACGTGTGATAAAATAAAATCAGTTCACTATTAGTAACATGTGATATTGCTTCAATATTTTGTTGTGCTGACTTTCATATAACGTTAGGTCATAGGTTTAGTCGATTAAATTTGTAGATTAGTATTGAATTCGTTACTTACAGTTAAATTTCCAAATTATGTTCGAAGTCAAATGTTCGAAAATCGTATCGTATATTCAGGATATTATATGCGCACTGAGAAAGCAAACAACACTGTTAGGTGATAAGGCGAAAAATGATCCGTTTTAAGAGGGTCATTTAAGCCCGAATCCGAATTTATTTGATTAAATATTGCCATAAATCGTTCCTTTTGTGATTTTAGGTGTTTGGAGAGTGAATTCTGGAAAAGAAGCCATTTTGGACGTTTTTGGAGCATAAAAGTGAAGAAAACGGCTAAGTACCAAATTTCCATGCTGAAGATACAAGGTGACGGCGTCAAGAGTAATATCTTGACGGCGTCAGACATGAAGATCAAAATACCGAAGGTGGTGACGGCGTCAAACGCCTTCATGACGGCGTCAAAGTGGCAAGAATAAAATACCGTGGTCGGTGACGGTGTCATATAGGCCGTCATAAGTAGATCAAGGCCGTCCGAGGAAGTATTTGGCGGCGAGGTGACGGCGTCACATGTAACTCTTGACGCCGTCAGCCTACTTTTCCTATATATAGTTTTCTAGTTTTTTCATTAAGGGAGAGAAGTTTTGGTCAAACCCTAAAGACGATTTTGGTGTATCTTTTACAGGTTTTTCAAGGGTTCCAAACCCTTGAGACCTTGCATTGTAATTGAAATAAGTGTTCTTTCAATTCAATCAATATGTCTATGTGTTGGTTGTTTATATCTTGTTCTTGTCTCAATTCTATTATGCTAGGCTAGATCTCTTTTGTGTTTGATTAGATCTAATGAAACCTAGATGTTGATTATGTGTTGATTACTTGTCTATTCTTGTTTTGGATGAATGATTTTATATGTTAGGCTTAAGAAAACTGGCAGATCTCCAAATGGTAACATGCTTGAACGTCTTAAGAAACATGAACCGAGGCGTACTAGGTCTTTATTGGTTGTATTTAATGCATGAGCCACTGTTTACAATCCCTATAGTTGTGCTGGGTCATGGTGTAGGAGGAGATAAGAGCTCATAGAGTTGGGGAGTTATGTATGCCACCCCACGAATGGTATTAAGGAATACAATTCGTCATCCATACAAGTATAACAAGTAATTAACGTGTAAAAGATATCTAGGGAGTAGTGAAGTCTAAGTAAACACAATTTCTCCAACCACTGCTCACAACCTTAGTGTAATTTAGTTTAATTTCATTTTCAGTATTTTATTTTAATTATATATTAGCTTTGGGTTAGTTGAATAGCAACCAATTCCGCCCACTCTTCCAAAACCCGAGATTTTAATTGCTTTCATAAAAATATAAAAATACAAAAATAATCATCTCTCACCTTTAGAACTATTAATTAGGTTTTCTAATCCTAGCGACACTATTCCTAAGCTGAACGATCAATCCCCCGGTACTTGTCACTATACTATACTACAACGATCAGGTACACTGCCTGGTGGGGGTTGTAAGCTTCTCGAGATCCCTCGAGAGGTAAAGCAAGGTGCGATTCCCACGCATCAAGTTTTTGGCGCCGCAGCCCAGGGAATAGTTATTGTCTAGGTTAGGATTTCTTTTTATTAGGTATACTTGCTAGATTCCTTTCTAATAAGATTTTTATTTTTATTTTTAGGTCTTCTTTAGTCTATCTTATTTCTTCGTGCCATTGTTCGTAACTCTTTACCATCCGACATCATGGAAGGTGGTAACATCTTTGAACCCATCATCCCACCACAACAAAACCCACCATTAGAACACCTTAGGCCCCGAACCTTAGGAGAGTATTCCCGACCTAGCCACCAAGGCTACCGAAACATCATTGAGCTCACCGGAGACAATGTGACCCCCTTGCGATCCGACACCATCCGGTTGGTGCAAAGCGGATGTGCATTCCATGGACTTCGTTCCGAAGATCCAAACCAACACCTTAAGGACTTCCTCAAAATCGTAGATTCCATAGACCCAGGTGTTGAGACTAGAGAGACAACCCGATTACGCCTATTCCCATTCTCTCTACGAGATCAAGCTAGTCAATGGCTTGAGTGTTTACCCGCGGGATCCATCACCACATGGGATGATCTCACCACTCATTTCCTTGCTCAATTTTTCCCACCGGGGAGAACTACTAAGCTTAGAAATGACATTTTGATGTTCCAACAACGTCAAAATGAAACCTTTTATGAAGCAT
This sequence comes from Artemisia argyi, assembly GCA_030686995.1. Classification (NCBI taxonomy): domain Eukaryota; kingdom Viridiplantae; phylum Streptophyta; class Magnoliopsida; order Asterales; family Asteraceae; genus Artemisia; species Artemisia argyi. The sequence continues at coordinate 8,132,210 of CM060696.1, forward strand.
GAAGTCGATATAAAGACCTACTCCAAAAAGTTCCTCATCATGGGATCGAACCATGGCTGCAGATCCAAATCTTTTATGGTAAGGTTGACTATCAAACAAGGAAAGCCATTGATTACGCAGCCAAGGGTAGGCTAGATAGACTTAGCATTGACGAATGCTGGAAAGTTCTTGAGGAGTTGGCACAATACGAAGAGGAAGGATGGGAGGACCCGATGCTCCCGAGCAAAGCAAAGCTTGATTACGCATGTGCCACCCAAGAACAATTGTTGGGAAGCATCGAGAAGCAGGTAAAAGAACTGATGAGTATTGAGAAACTGGCCGCTGAACCCGTGTGGAACCCTAATCCACATAGGAATACTGTTATCAGCCAAAATTTTCCTGAACGCTCACGGCAAGAGGAATTCGAAGGAATAATGGTAACCTTCATGGATAATCAGGAAAAGCAAATCCAGCACCTAGAAGCATGCATGGAAAGCACTCATAAAGCCTTTATGAATTTCGCAGACCAATTCATATCAAGGGTCAAGGAAAAGATCAAAGAAAATTCTATACCTAAAAAAATTGAAAAAGTCTTTGAGGTGTCAACCTCTTTGGTATTTGACCAAGTCGACAGCGGGAGATTCTCCTCAAAAGCTTTACCATTAACTACCCCCCGTTCTCATAAACACCCCCATGCGGAGAAAAGCTCGCAAATAAATAGCATTTTCGTTGGATGCTTGCGAACTACATTCCCGATCTCAGCCAAAAAACGTTCTTTTGGTTTTAAACCCGGTGTAAAGAGGTCACACCTCATAAATACCACTGATTTGGAACCTCCTATGGAACAACATCTTTCTTCTCGCGCCAATGACCCATGCATAAGGATCAACTTGGCCAAAACATTGCCCGACCCCCGCTGCCACCTCACCTCTTTACGCGACAGTAATGAGACGTTCGACCCTGGTGGACCTCGTTAACGGAATGGCTACCCATGGGTTTTACTAGTGTTTAGCTATTCACGCAAAGAGCAGGGACTAAACTTGAAACTACTCCAAACCCCACCCTACACGGGCATCTGACGGCGTCAGATTTAACTCTTGACGCCGTCAGCTCGACGGATCAGCAATATCAACCCAAAACCAATCACTTTCAACCCATACCCCACAAATCTCACCCAAGTATTGCTGCTACTCCGATTCTCAAACCCCCAATTCGACATCTTCCGCCTCCGATCTCTACTTTGTAAGTAAGTTTTCTTCATCTTTTCTCGGTTAATTATCCTTAGGACCCGTCAATTTGAAAAACCCCTTTCGCCCAAAACCCCATTCTTGACCCACCATTAGCAAATCGTAATGCCATCCAATTGGTGATTTGTAATCGTGGGGTTACCATTTGATGATGTTGTCTCACCCAAATCATGCATTAATTTAGGGAAAACCCATCATGCCTCGGATTCTTTGACCCCCCACCCCTGTTTCCTGATTTAAGGAGCGTTTGGGTAATGGGTTAAGAGTTTGAAAATTGATTTTTCCCTCGCATTTGCATGGCTATAATTCTGATCCATCTGACGGCATCAAAAATTACTCTTGACAGCGTCAGATGTGTCTGACTGCATAAAGTTCGTATAAATTTCGCGTTCTAATCGTTTCCATTCACTCCACCTTTTTCCAGGAAAATGAGCAAAAGGTCTCGCCAACAAAAGGGTAGTTCTTCTAGATCTCAAGGGATCAATTATGGGGAATTAGTGCATAGTTGGGGCGAGTTTAATGATGTGGGTACTAGTACCAAGAATGAGGAGTTGTGCAACCACCATATCGATGCTGGGGCGGTGGTTGACTGGGACTTTCTGAGAGCCAGTGGGTTGGAGGCTGCATTTGTAGGGAGGATCCGCACAGATGGGTTTGCGGGTCCGCAGTGGGAGAGATTGTTTAGGTTGAGAGAGACGGTATATAGTGAGTTAGTACGGGAGTTCTTTGCGACCTTCCGTTTTGATCAAGCTGAGGCTAGGGGAGATATGGGGGGCACCACGATATATTTTAGGCTAGGGGGAGAGTTGAGGTCATGTTCTGTGGCTGAGTTTGGTTGGAGGCTTGGGCTATATACTAGTGAGGAGGTTGATGGGGCTTTTCTGCTGAATTTGTTACACAGAGAGACCCAGCGGAGTGAGATGAGGTGTGTTACCTTTTGGCCAACCATAGGGAATGGGGTTTACACCTCGACTACTGGGGCTGCATCGATCAGGGACCCCATTGTTAGGCTAGTTCACAGGTGCATCACATACAGCTTGTCTGCACGTCATGGCACCACTCACCGTATCACTGCTTCGGACTTATTCTACTTATACACCATCTTTTCTGAGGATGTCTACTGCAACATCCCGTTTTGGGTGGCCAGTTACTTGAGAACCAGTGTGGGTAAGAGGGATATCGACAAGGTTTATGGGGGGATGTTCGTAACACGGTTGGCTCATTCCTATGGTCTTCTTACTCCTCAGATCATAGGGTACTTGAGCGACTGTGGGAACTGCAGGGTAGTGAGGGCGAAATCCCTTAGGCAGATGAGCATTGTGATGCAGATGGGGGATGGTGCCTACACATGGTACGTAGGGGCTGATGATGAGGATGATGATGGTGATGATGAGGGACTGCCCCAGCAGCATCAGTTTGCCGGGTATGAGGAGGGGACGGCTGATTACTACCGACACATGAGTCGGGGAGACTGGCAGGCACACCAGGGTGCCTGGATGGGTCAGATGGATACGTGGCGAGCTACTACTGACCAACGCTTTGACTGGATGTATGATCATACCGTCCACCAGATGCAGCACCTCTCCACCCGAGATCAGCTTGAGCCTCACCTACAGATTGACCCCTTCCCAGGCCAAGAGACTGACTACCCTCCCTACGGGTACACTGGACACCTCCCACCAGGCTATGATTATCGTTTTGGTCCTCCCCCTCAGTGATCCATTTTGATATCTGTGATTCTTGAACAATTTATTTTTGGTTGTACGATTTGAAACATTTGGTTTGTAATAGTTTAGGATTCAGCCTTTGTTGGCTTTGAACAATTTTCATTTCTGTTCTTTTAACTAGTATTATGCATGATCAGCTTTTAATTTTTATTGATGGTTCATCTTTGCAACCCATGTTTTGTGTGATTTTATTTGTTTGATTGTTATTTGCTTCCGTATGCATGTTTTATTTTTATTGTTGGTTGATCATGTTTCTCATTAAAATGTGGAAATACTTTATTATGTTGTTTGGCCTAGTCTTAACTTCAACCTAAAGGTATTTTTGCAAAAGATAAGTGTAAGGGGAAACCCCAAATATGTTTTTAAGAAACAAACCGATCATGATTCTCCACAATATTAAATGAACATGTATATTTGTATTTGTTAGAGTCAAATGCTTGTATTGAGTCATAATGAAGTTTTGCAGGATTTTCCAGGAAGTAGGACAAAGTTTTTCCAAAAATTTTCCGGAAACTTAACATAAGAATTTCTGCAGGTCCATTCTGACGGCGTCAGAGTATTACTCTTGACGGCGTCAGGAGTTAAAAATCGGGAAATTTTACCGGTTTTGTTTTTCTAACGGAGTCTTATGGTTTTTGTGAATTATTAAATTTTATAATCTCCAGGAAATCTGCAAACTTCATTCCACAAGCATTATATCTTACTTTGTTTTCTAGGATTTAGTAACTTATATAGGATGCCGCCGATTTTACGCGAGGTTGCCTTGTCTATTGTTGTCAGGATTTACAGGTTATTTATAACAAGAAGATGATTTATATTCTGGAAGGGAAGCTTTGATTGTTCGTTTTCTTGGAGGAAGATTTAACCTGGCCAACCTATAATCCATACCGAGCGAATGGGGAGTATTTGATTTCATTCTCTTTACTTCTTAACTTTTACATTCTTTACTTGAACATTGGGGACAATGTTCATCCTAAGTGTAAGGGGAGGGTAAAAAGATGATACCTTACATATGCACTTTCGCTTGAGTTTGTTTTGTTTGATAGTAGATGTGTAATAAAACTATGAGAAATACTTGTTAGTGTAATTTTAGCGCCAAATTTAAAATTTTTTACAACATTTAGGAGTGAAACTTTAGCCATAGCAAGCGTCTCATGGATAGGAGGTTATATGACTAGCACATAACCGTATATTCAGAAAAATTTTCCACCCAAGAATGTGAGGTTCGCCTTTAGTTTTGATAGGAAAAGCATTTATTATTGGTGCTTATGAGTGTACCGGTAGCATTTAGATTCTAGAACTTGCGTTAGTGATGCATCCCGAGACCGCTAGTGAGACTACATTCGTGTGGTAGGATTTACTACATGATAAGAGGCATTAGGATCACCCTTGTGTTAAACCCGTATTATAATTACTTGACCATTTAAGTCATATTACTTGGCTAGTTAAGTCAACTAATTTTTCCCACACCATTAGCGTTGTACTCATTTTTAGTACACGATACCCCTAGTACACCCCTCCGAGCCTATCTTTTCGTTTCTAACTTTAAGCATTTTACTTAAAGGAAGAATTTGTTACACCCCACTTAAATGTACACCCAAATCGCCTTAGCCTTCCGTGTATGCGCTCATTTTTAGTGCATTATTGTTATTTGTTAAACCCTAAGTTAACTTTCTAATTGATTACATGGTTGCTAAGTCGAGTCATATCCTTGTACATATTGTTTTGTGACGATTGGGACTCATGGGTAAGTACTTATTTTATGGAGTAATGGGGAAGAACATAATATATTACCCCCATATGTACGTTAATCTTAAAAGTGCTCCAAGTGTTTTGATTTTCTTAATTCGAGTCATTAGAATAGTTTAATGTAAAGTATGTAAAGATTCAAGTGTAAGGGGAATTCTAATCCCCTATGATGTATTATTTTGGATGGTAGGGTAAGAGTGTATGCAAAAAAAAAAAAAAAAAAAAAAAAAAAAAAAAAAAAAAAAAAATCGAAAAAAAATTAAGAAAAAGAAAAAAAAAATAGAAAAAGAAAAAGAGAAAAAAAAACATTCGGACTACCATCCCGTTTTTATTCTATGTTCATTTTATGTTTTTGTTATTTTTCATTTGTTAGCTTAAGTCGAGTCTAGTCTTGGCTTAGCAACGCCATCTTGTACATGTAATTAACCAAGATTGTTAACTCGCCACTAGTAAAATTTCCTTTATCCAACAAAACCGTGTAATTCATATCCCTATACCTAACGTTACAACCCTTTAAAAGACCTCTTTGATAGTTTATCCTAGGTGCTTACGCCATGTGGTGGAGGTTTGATCCTTTCCCAAGCCTATGGTAATCTATTTTGCTATGACAGGTAGTGAGAGATATCTTCCATTTCCATAATGTTATATTACTTTATTACACCCGAGAGATGTGAGTATCTAAACACTATTTGTGAGGTGCTTGTGTATGACCTCCGTGCTTGTCTATTGGTCTTTAGTGGAACGATTATTTGTTGTAATTACTTTTATATTAGTGTTAAATGACCCCTAACTTGTCTTTTGAGTAGAATAAAAGCTCATTTGCTTGAGGACAAGCAAATCTCAAGTGTAAGGGTATATGATGAGGCGAAAAATGATCCATTTTTAGGGGGTCATTTAAGCCCGAATCCGAATTTATTTGATCAAATATTGCCCTAAATCGTTCCTTTTGTGATTTTAGGTGTTTGGAGAGTGAATTCTGTAAAAGAAGCCATTTTAGACGTTTTTGGAGCATAAAAGTGAAGAAAACGGCTAAGTACCAAATTTCCATGCTGAAGATACAAGGTGACAGCGTCAAGAGTAATATCTTGACGGCGTCAGACATGAAGATTAAAATACCGAAGGTGGTGACGGCGTCAAACGCCTTCATGACGGCGTCAAAGTGGCAAGAATAAAATACCGTGGTCGGTGACAGCGTCATATAGGCCGTCATAAGTAGATCAAGGCCGTCCGAGGAAGTATTTGGCGGCGAGGTGACGGCGTCACATGTAACTCTTGACGCCGTCAGCCTACTTTTCCGATATATAGTTTTCTAGTTTTTTCATTAAGGGAGAGAAGTTTTGGTGAAACCCTAAAGATGATTTTGGTGTATCTTTTACAGGTTTTTCAAGGGTTCCAAACCCTTGAGACCTTGCATTGTAATTGAGATAAGTGTTCTTTCAATTCAATCAATATGTCTATGTGTTGGTTGTTTATATCTTGTTCTTGTCTCAATTCTATTATGCTAGGCTAGATCTCTTTTGTGTTTGCTTAGATCTAATGAAACCTAGATGTTGATTATGTGTTGATTACTTGTCTATTCTTGTTTTGGATGAATGATTTTATATGTTAGGCTTAAGAAAACTGGCAGATCTCCAAATGGTAACATGCTTGAACGTCTTAAGAAACATGAACCGAGGCGTACTAGGTCTTTATTGGTTGTATTTAATGCATGAGCCACTGTTTACAATCCCTATAGTTGTGTTGGGTCATGGTGTAGGAGGAGATAAGAGCTCATAGAGTTGGGGAGTTATGTATGCCACCCCACGAATGGTATTAAGGAATACAATCCGTCATCCATACAAGTATAACAAGTAATTAACGTGTAAAAAATATCTAGGGAGTAGTGAAGTCTAAGTAAACACAATTTCTCCAACCACTGCTCACAACCTTAGTGTAATTTAGTTTAATTTCATTTTCAGTATTTTATTTTAATTATATATTAGCTTTGGGTTAGTTGAATAGCAACTAATTCTGCCCACTCTTCCAAAACCCGAGATTTTAATTGCTTTCATAAAAATATAAAAATACAAAAATAATCATCTCTCACCTTTAGAACTATTAATTAGGTTTTCTAATCCTAGCGACACTATTCCTAAGCTGAACGATCAATCCCCCGGTACTTGTCACTATACTATACTACAACGATCAGGTACACTGCCTGGTGGGGGTTGTAAGCTTCTCGAGATCCCTCGAGAGGTAAAGCAAGGTGCGATTCCCACGCATCATTAGGCTTATCGTGGGATTGTCTCCCACGATTAGACTCCGGCGTGAGAGTAAGTAATCGGTTTTAGGGTTTGTAGAAGAGTTAGGGATTATGTCAATCGTATCTTTCAATGAGAATATGTAATTCTATATATAGGACGCAGGAACCGTGTAGGTATCTTGCTCCTTACTCTTCGCACTCGTGGTGCTTATCTGGGGTAAGGATATCTATCCCGTGAATAGAAGATCCTTATCCCTTAATTATGCGTATTAGTTGGGCTTTGGGCTTCGTGAGCCCAAGCCGTAGGTATTAATGGCCCAAGTTATTTGTCATGATAGCCCACTCGTGGTGGGTTTGGGCTTAGTAATATCTATAATTTGGGCTCGTGGCCCAACTATAGGCTATACGTCATCATGTCCCCCAAGTCTAGTGTGCGCGGCTCATAGCCGCGGATAGTAGACTAAAGGAATGAGCGGTAAGCGTGGCGGGAAATAATCAAATACTTCCCGCCCAAATGATAGGAACAATGTATCAAGTCCCTATATATCAAGAGATGTGCTTCGAAAAATGGGGGAAGTATCCACGTGTACCTAGGTAAATGGGAAAAAGTGTTGTACTTGCTCGTTTCCTAACCACACGATTTGTGAGTGGGATCCACGTGGCCTCCCTTTTTAGGGTTTTTTGGTACTTATATAAAGTCACCGCCTCTTTTTTACCATAAAACACATAGTAAAACATTTCCGCCATTTTCGAAAACTACCAAAGCTTTTTTCTTTCCTCGATCTACTATTCGATTTAGGAAACTGCGTGTGCGGAATCCTAGTAAATCTTGTGATCCACCAAAAATGGTTGTTGCTCAGTTAGATGAGTTTCGCTCCCTGATGGATGAGGATGACGTACGTCAGTTTGCTTCTGACTACTTCATTCCTCTCGACGTCCATCCGGAGGCCCCAGATGTTGACGCGTGTATAGCTGATTTCCCCGATGGGAAGGTAGGTTTATATACACGCTTTTTTGACTATGCGAACTATCACCTCCCCATTTCCGTGTTTTTAAGCAACGTGCTCAATTATTATCAGCTACATATATCGCAGCTGCACTGTATAGGTGTGGTGAAGATATCTAATTTTGAGATTAATTGTCGGTTGCTTGCCATTAACCCGACTGTCGACCTGTTCTGTGCGTTTTACCATTCAACATGGGCGAACGGATGGGTCTCATTTGCCAAACGCTCAGGGAACCTTCAATGCTATACCGTTAAGGTAGATTCATTAAGGCGTTGGAGGGAATACTTTTTCTGGGTGGACGATGTGGTTTTCCCCGTCGCGCTTTGGGTTCTATGCCCAAGGGACACTTCCGAGGGATGAGCGTCCTATCCCTGGTTCGTACAGCCTCGCGGATGCGGATACAATTGATAGTAACCGTATTCCCATTAACTCCTATCCTGAGGAGTTTTTGGTGCACATGGGGCTGAGCCAAAATTATTTTGATGGTGCGAACGAGGTTCAAACCTTTCTTGATGAGGACAGCCAGGGTGGGTGCTCATCCTTTTACTGCGTCTATAATGTAAGTGTTTTGCTTCTTATTCTTTGAATAACTAACTTTGTTCTTTTGTTGTTTGACTTCTGTCTGTCGCAGAAATGGATTTGTTCTCTGTTGTGAAGCTGAAAGAACCTAAGTACGTGACGATAGGGGTGCGACCCCTGAGGGAGGGTGAGCAGCCCATACTGCAGGCTACTGCCGGACATCTGACTGTATTTGGACCTGTTGCGCAGCAAGACTCTCCTCCTGCAGCTATGCTTGTCGCGCCAGTGTAGGTTGTCCCTCCTGTTGAGGAGAGGTCTCCTGTAAGGGAAGAGACGTATGTGGAGGCGTCTAACAGCGTGGAGATTTTGGAGTCCGCGGAGGTCCGCAGGAAGAAGCGCAAGGAAGCGTCTTCTGGTGGTTATGTGGGTACCTCCAAAAGGAGGCGTCGATTGATTGGGGAGGATGAGTCGCCCATGCTGCAGAGGGTGATGCGGCCTTTGCTGATCATACTGCATCGCCCAAGACTGCTGATGCAGAGGAGCCTTTGAGGGCAGCAGCGCAGATGTCTGCGCAGGAGTTGGTGGACGAGCTTGCTGGTGTTGCTGCTCGCCAGGCTGAGTTGGTCACTCAGCTGAAGGCGCAGACCGTTGTTGAGGGAGGTAGCCTTGCTCAGAAGGATGAGCAGATTGCGCAGCTCAAGGCGCAGTTGGCTTAGGCTCAGGCAGAGGTGTTAGCTACCGATGAGCGCGCCAAGAAGGCGACTGAGGAGAAACTGGTAGTTTTGGCTGAGCTGTAGCGCGAATGTGGGGAGTCGCAGCAACATAAGGCTGACCTTGCCTGGGGGTAAAATACCTGGAGGAGAAGAAGAACGAGCTCTGCGGTCAGCTTGCGCAGTTTGGCAAGAAGGTACAGGACTCTGTTGAGGCGCAGGAAGAGAAGCTGCGCAGGCTGAGTATAGAGTACGATGAGGAATTGTATCCTCATCTGCTGTCGACCATTGCGGAGCGCAGGTACTTGTTGTACATTTCTTCTTTACATCTTTTATAGTTTGTGTTTCTTTTCTAATGCCTTTGTCATTGTTTTCGTAGGTGGTTGATCAGCCATGGCTTGCGCTTGGCTGCCGTAGGGACGTTGGAGTCCCCAGAGGTTGTGAATTCCTTTGGGAGGGTGGTGGAGTGCGCCGTTGCTCGTGGCAAGGCGCAGGCCATTGAAGAGTTGGCTGAGGCGCAACTGCTCAAGGTTTCTCCATCTGAGGTTCTTGAGTATAAAGCTGATGCCTACGACGAGCTTGTGCAGGCGATGGAAAAGATGAGGCTCTTTGAGCTTCCCCATATTGCGCAGCTGGAGCGCGACCAAGATTATCCCATCCGAGTGATCATGCAGGGATTAACACTTGGGAGGCATATAGCCAAGAATGCAGAGGCCGAGGCTGATTTCTTCTTAAAGTCTGATGAGTCCCAACTGCAGGTGCCAGTGTTCGCGCGCCCGCGTGCCATCCTGAACCCCTTTGTACTTGAGACAGAGCTGCCACTGAAGGAAGTTTTGGAGCGTCACGCGGAGAGGGCGGCCAAGAAGAAAGGTCTTAAGGGGAAGGCCACCCTCTGCGGTGTGGGTGCTGCACACCTTCCTAGGTCAGATGGTGTTGCTGTCAGTGTGGCGACTGTGTCACAGAGAGATGCGTTATTATTGAGGAAGCTGCAGGAGGCGGGAAGCTCAGCTGTGCCAGAGCCTTCCACGGAGCGTGTCCATAGTGTATAGATGTGTATAACTCATAGTTATAGCTTTTGTAAAAACTTGTAGTTTTTAGTAAATAAAATTATTGAACTCTTTTGTGCACATATGTTGCTTTTGTACTTAGATTTTTTCCTTGTCGTTATAACGTGAAAGACTTATCTAAAGTAGCAAACGTGCAAATAATATCTTGTATTTGAGCCCAGAATTTGTGCATTATGTCCGTGACTTATGTTTGCGGTCCATAACCTTAGCAAACGTGTGTAGCGTACTACGTTTATCATTTTGGTAACCAAGTGTCTTGGTTTATTAGTTCGTTTTTAACTTGTTGTTGCGCATTCATTGTGAGATGCGTACTAAAGTCATAAACTTGTATGAAGTTAGTGTACGAATTTAGGAGTCAATTGTTTTGAATCTATGTGGTCGAGTACGGCGTACTGCGAGTTCCACTATGTAGGAGTCAATTGTCTTGAGTCCATGTTTTGTTAAACGCACACCGTGTGCGATAAGGTGCATCCATCATGGGGTGTACTTATTAACTTACTCCAACGTCTTGATAGTAAGGTGTTTAACATGGATACGTGCCCCGATGTTGATGGGTTTGCAACCCTCTTACTTAACGAGTACTTTAGTAGGTTTACTCATCCTGTCTGCCCTCGTGTGGTCTTAATATGTGCATGCACGCCATGTAGGAAATAATGTAAACAGAATTAAAACATAAATGAATAACGTAAGCAATAATGTTGAACTGTGTTGTGGAGTTAGCTAGAAACCACAATGTTTTATTAATTGTTGCAAGTGCAAAAAGGACAATTTCCTAAAAAATAAATAAATAAATACACCAACATTTATTGAGCGCTTACAAAAGTTCAGATGTGTCGGTGTGCGGCCCGTGGCCTAGAGGTAGCATCTCTTGAGATTGCAAATGTTCCAGGTGCGTGGTAGCTCGTGGCCTTTCATATCGCGCACTCTGTACGCACCGTCACCCAATGCCTCTGTGACCTCGTAAGGCCCTTCCCACTTTGGTCCGAGCTTGCCCGTGTCTTCTGCGTGGCTGGCATCGTTGGCGCGGTATACAAAGTCCCCTAGTTTGAAAGAAGTGTTTCTGACTCGTGCATCATAATACTTCTTCATCTTTGATTTAGCTTTTGCTTCGCGGATAGCCGCCCTTTCGCGTCGTTCTTCCAACAGATCTAAGTCAATGCGTCGTTCATCATCGTTTGTTGTGATGTTAACTTCCGATGTACGGATTGTTGGCATTCCAATTTCTGCTGGTATAACAGCTTCTGTCCCGTAGACAAGAGATAAAGGTGTATCGCCATTGGTGACTTTGATTTCTATGCGGTGAGCCCACAAAACATGCGATAATTCGTCTACCCATCTTCCTTTATGTTTGTCCAAGCGCGCTTTAATTCCTTCACCCAGGCTACGATTCGCGCGTTCTACCAATCCATTTGTTTGTGGATGTTTGACTGACGTGAAAGTGCTGTGTGATGTTTAACTGCGCGCACCAATCTTTGAATGGGTTATCACAGAATTGTTTTCCGTTGTCCGAAATAATTTCTCCAGGTAGGCCAAAGCGGCATACAATGTTATCCCAAACGAATCGTTTGACCTGGTTACCTGTGATACTTGCCACTGCTTTTGCCTCGATCCATTTGGTGAAGTAGTCAATGGCGACAATGAGGAACTTGAGTCCTCCTGCCGCGACTGGAAAGGGTCCAGCAATGTCAATTCCCCATTTGTGGAATGGCCATGGTGAGGTGATGGGTGTTAGCTCATGTTGTGGCCGACGCGGAATGGGTCTATGGACTTGGCAGTCGTTGCATCTTCTAATCATGTCTCGCGCGTCGCGGTGCATGGTAGGCCAATAGTATCCGGATCGCAAGGCGCGCGCTACAACAGACCGTGGTCATGAGTGCATGCTGCAAGATCCAGCGTGGATTTCCCGGAGTACGTAATCTTCCTGAAGAGGTCCGACGCACCTGAGCCATGGTTGTAGGAATGAACGCCGATATAGGATACCATCTCGAAGTTTGAACCTCTGCGCTGTGCGCCGTATCCGTCGAGCGTCCTTTTGTTCCTAGGGGAGTGTTCCCTTACTGATAAAATCCATGATGGGTGTCATCCATGTGGGATTTTCTTCCTCTATCACTGTGGATACTTCCATCTCAGAGATGGATTTGTTTTTCAATGTTTCCACCAATACCTGTTTTGACAGGTGTGCAAAGCTTGTGGATGCGATTTTACTAAGCGCATCTGCTTTTTTGTTTTCTCCTCGTGGGATTTGTTTGATGGAAAACTTGTCAAAATTCTTGATCAAGGATTTGGCTTTATCGAGGTATTGGATCATGTGTTCTTCTTGAGCCACATACTCGCCTAACACGTGGTTTGCTACTAGTAGTGAATCCACATTAGCTTCTAGGTTGCATACACCCATTTGATTTGCTATGCGTAGTCCAGCCAGTAATGCTTCATACTCTGCCTCATTGTTTGTGGCTATGAATTCAAACCGTAGGGCGTAAGTATGGTCTGTTCCATCTGGGCTGGTAAGGATAAGACCTGCGCCTGATCCTTCTGTGCATGAGGATCCATCTGTAAATAGAACCCATGGTTCTTGTAATGGTAATTCAATCTTTGGTGATGGAGTATCATCATCTGGCTTCTCGATAATGAAATCAGCCAGTATCTGTCGTTTGATCGCGGTGCGCGGCCTATAGGAGATATTATGTTCGCTCAATAACACACTCCACTTTTGAAGCCGCCCTGATGCGTCAGGTTTAGAGATAACCTGCTTGATGGGTTGGTCCGTGATTACAGCTATCGGATGCGCTTGGAAGTACCTGCGCAGCCTTATAGCTGCGAATACTAGAGCTAGGACCAGTTTCTCCATAGCGGTGTAGTTAGTCTCTGTCTTCTTGAGGGCTTTGCTTATGAAGTATATAGGTGTTTGAATAGAGTTTCTGTCTGTCAGTAGTACCGCACTGACTGCTCCATAGGTCGCTGATAAATACATGATCAATTCTTCCCTTTGTCGGGGTGCGAAAAGCTTTGGTAGCTCTGCTAGGTTTTGTTTCAGCTGTTGGAAGGCTCCTTCCGCTTCTGGAGTCCATCGAAAATCTCCCTTCTTTGTGCACTTCGTGAGTGTTTTAAATAGAGGAAGTGATTTGTCCGCTGATTTGGACAAGAATCAGTTCAGCCCGGCTAATTTGCCGTTTAGTGACTGGACTTCTTTTACTGTGCGCGGTGAAGGTAGTTCGATAACCGCTCTTGTCTTTTCTAGACAAGGTTTAATACCATCGGGTTCTATTAGGTATCCAAGAAACATGCCTTCTGTTGCTCCAAAAGTGCGCTTCTTAGGATTCAATTTCATGTTTATTTTTCCCAATGTTTTAAACGTTTCTTCTATGTCACGCACCAATTCCTCTTCGGTATGGCTTTTTATGACTAGGTCATCGACATAGACCTCCAAATTGCATCCTACTTGCTTCTCAAATGCGTTGTCCACTAACCGTTGGTATGTGGCTCCTGCATTCTTTAAACCAAAGGGCATTTTTGTGTAGCAATACACCCCTTGACTCGTGTGAAAAGCTGTTTTTTCTTCATCCTCCTTGGCTATTTGAATTTGGTGGTATCCTTTGTACGCGTCTAGGAAGCATTTAAAGGGATACCCGCACAGGGATTCTACTTTCCAATCGATTTCTGGTAGTAGGTTGCAGTCTTCTGGACATGCTTTGTTGAGATCGGTGAAGTCCACGCACATTCTCCAGCTACCATTGCTTTTCTTTACCATCACTGGGTTGGAAAGCCAATCGTGGTAATAGACCTCTCGTATGATCCCTGCGTCCACGAGCTTGTGTACTTCCTCTAGGATAGCTTTTGCGCGTTCTGGAGCTTGGCCACGTTTCTTCTGGCGTATTGGAGGATATCCTTGTCGGATTTCGAGCTTGTGTTCAGTAATGGCTCTTGGCACTCTAGTCAAATGTTTGGGTTCCCATGCGAAGATGTTTAGGTTCCTTTGTAATAATGCGCACACAGCTGCTTTGCCCTTGTCGGACAGTGATCCCCCGATGGATATCTCTTGGTCAGGATAGTCTGGGTTAATTGCAACTTTCAGGTTCGTCACCTTGTTCGTGTGCTGTTCTGGAGCACGTGGAACTTCATCTGTCACTATGTTGCATTCTCTTGGGGATGCGGTAGTGTTGTAGAGGGTGACGATCCCTCCTTCCACTGGGAACTTGAACATCCCATGTGCGGTGGATGGGACCGCGCCCATAGCGGATATCCCTGGTCTCCCAATAATGCCATTGTATGATGAGGGAGACCTGATCACCATGAAGTTCATCCAAGCCGTTGTAGAATGGTATTCATTACCAATGACTACAAGTATGCGTAACTGCCCCATGGGCCAAATTTTTTCACCTGTGAATCCAGTCAGCGACGTCGTGGCTGGAATTAACTGGCTTTGTATCTCGGGTTTTAGCCTTCTGAAGCAGTGTTCATACATGATGTCCGCAGATGCTCCTCCATCGACATATATGCGGTGGATCTCGTGACCTCCGGCTTGTATCTCGATTGTGAGTGGTTTGATTACTGCGTTGTTCGCAGTGAGGGTGGGGAAAGAGATATGGTTTCCCTTGGAAAACCTTTGGCTGACTTTTTGCTTCGTATTTCACTGCCATGATTGTATCAGCTTTATTTTTTGGTATCTCCTTTTTGGCCCCATTCCTTTGTCTATCTTTCCCTTCTTTGATGTTTTTAACGAGGTGGTCCATCTTTCCTTCTCTTACTAATTTATCAATTAGCTGCCGTAGTTGAACGCACTCGTTAGTGGTGTGACCCTTCTGTCCATGGTTCGCAGTATCCTCCTCCGACGCGCTTTTCTTCTGGGGTTAACATTGGTGGAGGTTTTGGAAAATTTGCTCCCTCTGTCGCGAATATTTCCTTAGGGGTTTTTGTGAGTGGGACATACTTGTCATTATCCCTTCCATTATTTTGGTTGCGGTAATTCCTGTTGCGGTTGCCACTTTGGTCATTGGATTGTCTCCTTCACTGTTCTTGTGGTTTAAAGGTTGAGTAACCTTTTTCGCTGTCTGCCGCTACCGCTTCCCCTTGAACGAAAGATCTGGTGCGCTTTGTTAGCTCATCAAAGCTTTGGGGTACTTTGTCATTTAGCTTCCGTATCAGCTCTAGGTTATTGATCCCGTTCATGAACCCTGAGATTTTTAGTACCTCGGGGCATGCCTTGACTTGCATGCATTCATCCTTGAAGCGCTCCATGTAAGCGCTTGTGGATTCCCCTTGGCGCTGTTTCACTCCGGCTAGTTCCACAGGGTTCTTTGCGCACTTCTTTCGTTGCGTGAAATTTAGGCGGAATGCCTTCCGCAGCTCTTCAAACCCATTTATGCTTCGTCGTGGAAGCTTGCTGAACCATGTTCGCGCATTCCCTACCAAGGTAGATATGAACATATGGCACCACACAAGTTGTGGCCAGTTTTCGATAGCAGCTACTGACTCGAAAATTTTTAGATGATCATCAGGATCACCCGTGCCATCGTATGTTTTAACATTGGTGGGCATGCGCCTTCTCTTGTCATCTGAGAAGTCACTTATGCGTTGCGTAAACGCATCCACCTTTTGGCAACGCCAAGGAAGGGAAATATCCTCATCCTCGTCGTACCGGCGTCGGTTCTTAGATTTCCAATGTCCCGTCTCTCTGTCCTTGTTGTCCGAGGAGCTGCTTGAGGGGGAGTTGTTTCTCCTATGACGCTTGCG
The DNA here is from genome assembly GCA_030686995.1 of Artemisia argyi. Taxonomy (NCBI): domain Eukaryota; kingdom Viridiplantae; phylum Streptophyta; class Magnoliopsida; order Asterales; family Asteraceae; genus Artemisia; species Artemisia argyi. Next base: position 8,148,187 of record CM060696.1, read on the forward strand.
CCGTTTGTCCTCGGAGCCCGAATTTGAAGGACTTGTACTTGGGGAGTAGTGTTTTCCTAACCTATCTTGGATTCTTCTGCTTCCTGACCTTGAGGTGCTTACGCTTGGTAAATGTTGTCGTCCAAGCCTATCTTGTATCCTGCGGCTACTAAGCCTAGCATGGACACTGGTGCGCCTCGCGTTGTCTTCGTAATCCTCCGAGTATTGTGAGTTGGATGTTGTACCAAGCCTATCATGGACGTTGGTGCGCCTCTCACTGTTTTTGCGCTCAAGGTGGCGCGGTGGAGATTTTTCTTGGTTAAAGTTTAGCCGATTTTGCGGGTTGCGGCTTGACCTTTTCCTTGCCTCCTCTTGCGGTGGAGATTTTTCTTGGTTAAAATCTCATAATGTTGGGACACGAAATCGTTTAATGTCATTCCAGGTGCATCCTCTTCTACTGCAAGGATGTCCGTCTCCGCATGGGGTTCCCTCTCTCTATTAGGTGCTCCCGGTGGCACAGTGTTGTCCACTATGGATGCCATCTGGTGGGGAGTGGTAAAGAGGGTGCGCTGAATGTCCTCTGCGCTTGAGACTACGGTAGTAGTTCGGGTTGTTCCCAAAGGCAATTCTACCGTGGTCGAGATTGGAGTTACGTTTGACTCACGATGACCAGGCGCACTGGTTGTTCCAGAGGTCGGTTTAGGAGTCGAGTCTTGATGCTTCTTCCTATGTGAATCATCACGTGTTTTCTCCAACTGCGGAGGCCGCTGGCCTGAGTTCTTGTTTTTCGGCATTCTGGTCTTGAGTTCTTAGTGTAGTGTCCCACGGATGGCGCCACTTGTTGATACAAAAGTTGGGCTTACCTTGTTTGGACTCCTGCTCTCGTACCAATTAGAACTTTAGTGCTTGTGAAACCTGCGCACTAAGAAAGCAAACAACACCGTTAGGCTTATCGTGTGATTGTCTCCCACGATTAGACTACGTCGTGAAGTAATCGGTTTTAGGGTTTGTAGAAGAGTTAGGGATTATGTCAATCGTACCTTTCAATGAGAATATGTAATTCTATATATAGGACGCAGGAACCATGTAGGTATCTTGCTCCTTACTCCTCGCACTCGTGGTGCTTATCTGGGGTAAGGATACCTATCCCGTGAATGGAAGATCCTTATCCCTTAATTATGCGTATTAGTTGGGCTTTGGGCTTCGTGAGCCCAAGCCGTAGGTATTAATGGCCCAAGTCATTTGTCATGATAGCCCACTCGTGGTGGGTTTGGGCTTAGTAATATCTATAATTTGGGCTCGTGGCCCAACTATAGGCTATACGTCATCAATTAGGTAATGGGTTATTGCATTATGCTTTGCCAAGAATATTTTTTCGCTACCTTCCCACTCTTCACCCCCTATAACTCCCTACCAAGCATTAGGGGTGTTCAAAAAACCCGAGAAACTGACAAACCAAGCATTCGGTTTTGGTTTTTACTTTTAGATATCCATGGTTAACCGAACCGTATATAATATAAATAAATTACCCAGCCCGCGATGGATAGTTAAAATCTTCCAACTAACTGAACCGAATCGAACCGAACCGCCCCGTGAACACCCCTACCAAGAGTATCAAACACACTTCACTTTTAAACTTCTACAGTCACACACACACACACACATACACACACACACACACACACACACACACACACACACACACACACATATATATATATATATATATATATATATATATATATATATATATATATATATATATATATATATATATATATATATATTATATAACAGGAGGCGTTACACGCGTATTGCCACCTCATTGTCCAGTCATTGCCATGTAATTCATTTTCTGCCATGTCATCAGTAGTGTCCTCCTTGGCAAGTCCAGTCAGCAAAGATAATTTGTATTAATTTTTTCCCGATCTATTATTTTTTTTTCGGATTTATTGAGCAATATTTATTAATTTTTTTCTAAAATTCAAAATTTTTAAATCTATTAAACTTGGAATTAAAAAATGTACTTATGAAGGTTCGAACATGGGTTGATCTACATATATTAACCAACATCTCTACCATTGGAGCAAACCAATTTTTCTTTTATATTTTGCTAGACAAACTTGATAAAGAAACATCTAGATCATATAGGTTTCGAAAAACAGAATATGTATATTTATCCATAAATTGTGTATGTATATACTTTCCAAAAAAAAACATCTATATCATATAGGTGATAAAAAAACGTTTTCCTGTAGGTGAAAAAAAAAATGTGTTCCTCTATAACATTGTTATTTTTTCCTAATAAAAATATAGGATAAGTTTGGTATATTTCAATTGTTATCTTAAAGATTTTCTTAATATTTAACCTAATCTTACAGTATATATAGAACGTTATTTATCCAGCTACATCATATTTACACATTCGATTATATATATATATATATATATATATATATATATATATATATATATATATATATATATATATATATATATATATTAGCAAAATAGACAAGATATTTTAATTTTGTGAATATAATTCTAACGTCAAACTATTTAATTAAGAATATGAACAATTATATGCAATTCTTAATACAAAAATAAAAAAAAAAAAAAAAAAAACTTATATTATCATGTTATGAATAATATTATACCTTCAAAGTGTTTAATTAAAATGTATGTCAATCGCACCTTTAATTAAAAAATACTTAACGTAAACTAATACAAAAAAAAAAAAAAAAAAAAAAAAAAAAAAAAAGAAAAAAAAAACTCCGCTTGCTTAAAAATAAATTTATGTTAACTAACACCATAAAAAAACCAATTATAAGTCATGCCCGCCCATCGGGCGGGCTACGACATCTAGTATATATATATATATATATATATATATATATATATATATATATATATATATATATATATATATATATATATATATATATATATATATATAGGGGAAGGTTAATGTGAGATCTAGGTTAAAGTTCTAAAAGTAAGACCTTATATGGACCATTAGATTTATTAAATGGTGCTAGATGAGATTGGCATTAAATTAGTGGCACTAAAGTAATTAAATAGAGTTTTAAGGGTATTTTAGAGAATTTAAATGTGATCAACTTTTTTTTTTTTGAATTTTTGGCTAATATTTTTATACGAATACTTAACTAATACACAAATGTAAAACGTGGCTGATGATACATGACCACACAAATCTAATCCATGCATTTTACATACACAACCTATCCAAACCGAACAGCAGCAGCAGATTCCGGTACACCGGAATCCATGTGTTTTACCCTAAATCCGATACATATACAGATCTGTGTATCAAATATCTATCAAAATGAACAGATACATAATCACTTCTATATCTCAAGAACATATTGAAACCTAACAACATCAGATTCCGGTACACCGGAATCCGTGCATTTTACCCGATACATAAAAAGATCATGTACATATACAAATCTGTATCCACCATCTTGTATAACAAATCTGATACACGGTTAAAACATATACAGATCTATGTATAAAAAACCTATTGAAATCGAACAGATACATTAACAGATCCATGTACCAGATTCCGGTACACCGGATAAATCTACGATGGTCATATCTGAACCTGAACAAAAGAGTGGCTGCATACGCAACCCATTCATCCCCGTCCGTTTGGGATTTGCCATTTTTATCTTTTAAACCATCTTATAAACCAACTGAAACACCAACACATATAAACCATGTACTAGATTTAACAACCTCTGATCTTGGTTGTTCGCGACCCAAATACAAGCATGAACAAATTAGATCTGAAAATTGGTTGGTCGAGATTCCAGCGAATCAGCAAGCAGTGTGTCAACAACTGATACAAGGTGGCTAGAATAGGCTTTCGATTTGCCCGCGGCAATATAGTAGCGGCGATTTTCGTACGGGTTTGACTGGGTAGCGAAGGGATTTGAAAAAGAAAAATACTGGCGGTTGTACCCGGTGGGTTTTGTGTCTAACCCGTCACCGAAAGTGTTACCGGTGTACCAAGAACCGGCGAAAATTAAAAAGTGAGGGAGGAGAGATTTTAGGTCGGATTTAGTGGATCTGCTATGGTTGAGATATGATGGCTCAAAAATCAAAAGCAGGTGGGTGGAGAATTTATTTATACCAACTAATCTTTTTTTTTTTTTTTTTTTTTTTTTTTTTTTTAATTTTTTTGTAGAGGCTGGTATGATTAGATACTACGATTGAGACTGGCCCGTTTTTTTTTTCGATTTATGGAGGGTTAGTGAAAAAAACAAAGTGCAAAATTCCTAAAATACCCTTTTTGCTATATTTTTAATTTTCAGTTTATTTACTAATTAAATTTCATTTGATTGACACTTACCCTCCTCTTATTGGTTCTTGACTTGATCTTATTTTTAAAACTTTAACATTGATCTTATTTGATCTCAACTCTCTCTCTCTCTCTCTATATATATATATAGTCTAGTTATTCTACAAACCAAACATTCCTCACATAACAAGGGACTCATCCCCACCATCCATATAAAAAGAAAATCAATGATTGAGATTAAAAGCATTTTATTATTTCACTCATTTTTTATAATTTAAATATCTCTTAAACCGTTGATCATTAAGCGAAAATAATCACACCATCGCGACGGGCATTTAATTATCTTTCTATAGACGGGCACTTTGATATACTTTCGAAAAAAAAATCGTTTTTTTCACGTTTTTTTTTTTGTGGCCGAAAAAAAATCATATATGATATTGCATGTCATATATGATATGTAATATCATATATGATATTACATGTAATATCATATATGATATTACATATAATATCATATATGATATTACATATCATATATGATATGTAATATCATATATGATTTTTTTGGCCACTAAAAAAAAACGTGAAAAAAAGGAAAAAAAATTGACGAAAATATGTCAATTAGCCTATCTATAAAAAGATAATTAAATGCTCGTCGTAACGGTATATTTTTTTTCGCTTAACGATTAACGGTTTGAAATATATGATTAATCTCATCCATTTGATCAAATAAAGATGGAGGGAAGATGGAGGGTGGAGATTAGTCCCTTGGTATGTAAAAAAAGTTTGGTCCTCAAATGATCTTTACTCCATATATATATATATATATATATATATATATATATATATATATATATATATATATATATATATATATATATATATATATATATATATATATATATATATAAACACACAAACTTATCAAACACACTTCACACATTTCCATAATCCTCTCTTTCTCTCTCACACTCACAGTTACAACTCACTCGGATCTAGGTTTTGATCGCAAATCTCAAAAAGCTGATAAGATCACAAATGAATATAATCCAAATACCCCTTAGAGCTATTTATTCTTAGGCTTAGGTTAATTATCTGTAATAAGAATTGCGTTGCATTTGTGTTGATAGAATAAGGAAGAACATGCTGTGTTGTTTTTGCGAATAATTAGAGCAAAAGAGATATTAAGGTTTGCTTGGATTAGCTTATTTTTTCTTAGGATTAAGTTGACTATCAGTTATGAGAATTATGTTGCATTTATATTGAGAGAATAAGGAAGAAAAGTGGCGGATGTGTGTATAAATATTTAAGCTAAAACATCCAAGTATCAAAGATGGAAGAAGTATCAATGATGGGTGGACAGACACCGCTTTCAAGTATGAACATAAACTTGTTCTGGTGTTGTCCATCCATTATTTATTCATCTTTGCTCTTTGTCAAAATACAGAAATAATTATCAAGTATCATTTGTATTGATAGAATAAGGAAGAACACGCTGTGTTGTTTTTGTGAATAATTAGAGCAAAAGAGATATTAAGGTTTGCTTGGATTAGCTTATTTTATCTTAGGATTAGGTTGAAGTACAATAAACATATCAAGAACTTAAAGAGTTTTTTCATGTATTTAGTTACAATGAAAATATTTTCATTGCATTGTTTATATAAATTTAATATGATTTCATTGATTCATGATTAGCTCTCTAATGTCGTAGGACCTACATAACTAATATGTATGTTCGTCACATTTAAGTGAGCAATATAAATGATAGTAAGAATTTGGTTGCTAAGAACTTAAAGCTCAATATTCAGGGCCCATCTATCTAACGATGTAGATGGGTTCCATCGCTTTTATTGGACCCCATTTTCTAACGATGTTTAATGGTTCTTTCAATAATCAAGATTAAACATCGTTAGAAAACGGGGTCCAATTAAAGCGATGGAACCCATCTACATCGTTAGATAGATTTGGCGTGATCATTGAGACGTCTTCAATGCGATAATAATATAGTGTGTATTGTTCATGATAGGCCACACTCCTTCATTATCGCATTCAAGATGAGTGATGTTACTTAGACTCTATTCTTTACTCAACATTTGTAGATTGTTTGTATCACTCTGTTTGCTTTATATATATGTATGATGTATTTATGATATAAGAATCATGTTGCATTTGTATTGAGAGAAAAAGGAAAAAAAGTGATCATATGTGTGTGCGAATATTTATGCTAAAACAGCCAAGTATCAAAGAAGGAAGAAGTATCAGCGATGGATGAAAAGCCACCACTTTCAAGTATGAACATAAACTTGTTCTGGTGTTTCCTCCATTACTGATTCATCTTTGCTCTTTGCCAAAATACAGAAACAATTATCAAGTATATGTTCAATTTGCCAAAATACAGAAACAATTATCAAGTATTAGTTCCAAGAACAAAGGTTGTTTCAAACACACCTTGAATTGCAACATTATCTTTTATTTCATTTACACTATATTTTTTAAAATTTTAATACATTTTTTAATTTTTTTTGCAGCAAATCCATGGTCAGACTACTTTCCAAAGGGATATGCGGATCAGGTCAATCATGAAATTTTGCAGATTTCTTCAGGTCAATCATGTTCCATTGTGACTAGTCTTTGTTGGCGACTAATATGTATATAGTTCTGTCAAGAGTTATATATAAGCATTGATCCCTAGCAAACGCTCGTCCCAATGGATCATGGTTGGCCCGAAAATGTTGATAAGGTTCAAGCCACTTGTGGGAAACATCAATCCTTTCCTGCATTAAACATAGGTAGTTTGGTTTTCCCATATCCTCTTTTTATACTCGTTTCCATGTGTATCTCAAATCACAAATCCTAGTTTATCAAATCTCTAAACAAAAACCTGCAGGAAGTATTCATAAACAATGTCTGCAAACAACAAGAGATCAGCACAATGGGTTGAGGGAGAAGGTTCAAGCAGGAAAAAGTGTAACAAAAATTAAATTGGATGGAAATGCGTGGTAAAATTGATATGCTGCTGAAAGAAAGAAAGCAGGAAAAACACAATCTATCAAACAACATGCTGAGGATGAAAAGGAATACAAAGCAACAAAAAAACCATCTCTCAAACAACATCCCAAGGCGTACAAGACATTGGATGATGATGATTTGTCTGATGTGGAGTTTGATGGGTTGGATTACGAAGATGCACATGTGGCCTTTGACCCGGAGAAATCTCCAAAATTAGATTAGTAGATTTTTAGAATGTGTAACTTTTATTTCCAGTATTTTGTAATTTTTCATTTCAAGTTTTAATGGAAAATGTTTAATCTTAATTCCAGTACTTTTGTCATTGCTCAATTTTCTCATTACTTGTTGATATTAATATAATGATTCACCCTTTGCACTAAAAAAGATTCTGCTGCTAAGAAAACATTACTGCAGCTGGTTTTGTACATTATTTTGTAATTTTGCATTTCAAGTTTTAATGAAAAATGTTTAATCATAATTCCAGTACTTTTGTCATTTCTCAATTTTCTCATTACTTGTTGATATTAATATAGTGATTCAACCTTTGCAATAAAATAAAATAAAATAAAATAAAAATTCTGCTGCTAAGAAAACATTACTTCTGCTGGGTTTGTACTGCTAGAACTGAGAGTGCAGGGGTGGATTGGTAACATTTACACCTAACGGTTTAAATCCCCAATCAAATTGATAAATCAGTTTCACGCACACATAATTTCTCTATAATCACAAACACTAACATCTTTTATCAATAATTTCAAAATCCCCAAATCACAAAACCCTAATTCAAGATGGTGTAGCCAATTGAATCAAAACGCACATTTGTTGACAGACACAACATGGTCGCTTTTTTGAAGAAACCAGATGGTTCTGAAGGATTCACACAGATAATCGATTTCTTGAATGCTACCCATATTAGGTATGCATTAACTGTGAATCCTCCTATATGCATTTCGTTTATTAAGCAGTTTTGGGCTACTGCTAAGGTCATAACTTTTAATGGAGAAAAACAGATTAAGACTAAGGTAGATGGCCAACATATACTCATAACTGAGTCATCTATTAGGGAATCTCTTAACCTACCAGATAATGAAGTGATTGTGTGTCTTGAAAATGCCGCCATTTTCAAAGGTTTGAAAAAAATGGGGTATGAGAAGAAGAATGATAGATTAAAATTTTACAAAGGTCTCTTCTCATCTCAGTGGAAATTCTTGATTCATACTCTGTTACATTGTTTGAGTCCTAAAACAACAGGTTGGAATGAGTTTGGTACCACCATGGCATCAGCAGTGATATGCCTTGCTTAAGGAAAACCTTTCAATTTTTCAAAAATGATTTTGGATGGTATGATCAAGACCTTGGATGATGATGGCAACTCTTTATTATATCCAAGGTTTTTGCAGCTTATTATTCCAAATCAATTGACTCCTATTAAGACACATAGAGAAACTCTTTATGCCACCTCACTACAAAAGAAAGTATTTTCAAATCTGAAAAATAATGGAAAGGATTTTTCAGGAAGGCTTACACCACTTTTTCCATATATGGTGAACCTTCCACTAAAAAAGGGTGAGGATGTCAAGGAAGGGGCTGCCACTTCTGCTGCTAGCATAGAAGCAGAGCAGGCCAGTGGTAACATACATGAGACTGAGTATACAGCCGTTGATTCACCTCTCAGTGATGGTAACACATCCCGAAGTGATGAGGGTAGATCTGAAACACATGAATTGATGGATACTGATGTACAAAATGTCAATTCCAATGATCCATCTCTCGGGCTAGGTAACACAAGCCAAAGTTGTGAGGCTGGAATGAAACTTATACAGGATTTGAAGGACAATTGTACCCAGTTAGAAAAGGTTGTTCTTGGCCTCCAAAAGTGTTACACCCCCAATTTACCTGACTTGCAGCGGAATGGAATACCTGGGGGTGACTGCCATAGCATCACAGTTACAGTTACATTGAACGACCTAAAGTGTCGTTTGTAAAATACGTTGTTTGATCATTAAAAATATTCAAAGTATACAAAATAAGGTCCCAAAAGGTGTTGCCAATTTAGGTAAAATAGTTCAACAAGATCAAACGTTCATAAGTGCAGAAAATATAGTCAGACGCGTCGTCTCTGCGACTCCATGAAGGTCCAAATGCATGCAACATGAGCTACCTTAATAACCTGAAAATACATGCTAAAGTGTCAACACGAGGTTGGTGAGTTCATAGATTTTAGTGAACAAGTATGTAATGTAAATCATTTGAAAGAAGAATTCCCAACAAAAGTATCGTAATTCCGTAGTAAGGTTGATGGAAAGGTATCGTAATTCGGTAATAAGGCTGATGCAAAAGCATCGTAAATTAGTAGTAAGACTGATGCAAAGGCATCGTAATTCAGTAGTAATAGTGATGAAAAAGTATCAGGAATTTATAAGTGATTTCGTATGTACAATAGCCCAAGTATAAAGTAAAGTACTAAGATTTCAATAATGAAACCCACATTAGCTCTTAAGCTCATGACCCTGAAGCTAGACGTACTAAAATTTGCCCCAAATGAGTGTTTACCAGACACTCGTACTATATTAGACATGAAATGCATTCGTAATTCCGTTGGAGCAACCCAAACACGAATGGAGGAGTCACCCTCAATAGATCTATTCACTCACTCTCATTCGTACTTTAATTAACGGTCCATGATAATAAAGGGGACTTGTCAAGACGTGGTAATAAGGCAACTTAAGCAATGTAAGAAATTTATACTTTGGCATTGTACAAAAATAATTAAAGCAGCGTATTCTCCCCCAAAAGTAATTCAAATCGTATAAAAGTATAAAACGAGTATTTAAGCATGTATCTCCCCCAAAGAGTTTATAAAGTAATTAAACCAGTAAAAGTGGGGCTATGACTCACCTGATATGATGGTACCATGAACATGTAATGAGCTGAAAAACAAGGCGCGCACACTAGCCGCAACCTAATATGAATGATTAACGATCTACTTTAGATCATGAAATGATGTTATGAATGTCCATGCACATGTTTCCTATACCACTCTACTCTTTGAAAAATACTTGTTGTTATCAAAAATATACATTTTCCAAGACTTAGGAAAATATGGCTATTAGAAAAATAAAACTAGTTGCAATATATACATATATATATATATATATATATATATATATATATATATATCGTATGTATCAATGTTAGTGTTGAAATCCTCGGGTTGTAATCCTTAAAATAACGCCTTGTAGTGATAAAAATATACTTGTAATCATTAATACTTCGTTAGTTATGAATTTGGGTACTTGGTATTATTTCTAGAAATCTAGAGTTACTACGTAGTTTTAGCGTTATTATTTCTAAAAGCTGTCAAAACAATATTAGTTTTGCCGATATTGAAACGTGAATATATTTGTCGTTATAAGTCCGTTTTACTTGTTCTTTATATCCACGGTTACGTCTTAGTATGTAGTAATATATTTTGGAAAGCTTGGCTCCTCCGGGTTAAGTCTAAAGCCTCGTTTTGTCTGATGAAAAACGTCCAACAGCATGTATTTTCAGAAAATATACTTTTCGTCAATAAACTTGCAAAAATCATAACTTCTTCGTTATAAACTCTTTTTAATCCGTTCTTTCGCCTACGGATTCATTTTTGAAAGTATTTTCTAAAAATTTTTCCAAAGTTTCCTTTATGTTTACTGATTTTCCTGGATTTAACAAAATGGGACAGAATATTTATATACTTGTTACAAATCCATTTCCAAGGTTCAAAACTAGTTTCTACTTCAACCAAATCTCTTGCAAACACCACAACTCTATACTAATCCTACCATACACCTTCTTAGGGTGTCATGGGTTCCTAATCACTAGTAATCATGTTAATTTAACAAAGGAACACCTAAATCAAAATCTAGGGTTTGTATGTTCAAAAAGTTAACAAAAATAATGTGGTACAGCTAACTTGTACATGAAATTAAGCATGAATACTATAAGATACATATGTTACTTAGATGAAAACATGAAAATAAATTTGATAACTCACTTTGAAATAATAGGTTATGAGATGATGAGAAACCTTGGATTACTTGTGTTTTTGTTGTATGATTCTTGATTAGGAAGGTAAAATGAACTACTTTTATGCTTTAACTTTTGGAAAAAGATCACTTGATCATGGATTATGGTGAAGTCGTGGGTTTGAGATGGAAAGGATGAAGAATGTGAGCTTTTTGATCTAAAAATTATACATGATTATGTTTTTGTGGTTTATGTAAATAAGTAAACAAGTATAATGTATTATATGCATACATAAATGCCAAGGGTTAAGAAACTTTGTAAATTTTGCCTAGTGAGGACTTTAGGGGCCGGTCCATGGTGGATGAGGGGGGGGGGGTAGGGTAGTTTTGATTTAATTAGGAAATTTGTGTAAGGTTATGTGTTGTTATGTGTTATTAGTTAAAATCGGGTACCGGGTTTGATAGAAATAAATGTTAACAAAGTTATTCGGGATAAAATAAAGTTGTAAAAATGTTAAAAATATGTTGGGTACAATTACTGAGTGTTCGGGTGATTATTGTTTAGTTTTCACGAAAACCGTCGTAATATTTTTAAACTTACGTTATAAATAAAATAAATTTCCAAAATACTGGGTAAATAAATATTATAACTTTTATGATGATATAATGGATATAAAAATATGTCGGGACCATTGTGGGAATATTTAGATATATTCGTCGTGTTTATAAACCGGGTGTTAACGTTTATTATAAATAATTATAAGGAAAACGTTAAATGTATCAAATATATAAATTTGAAAATCCTAAGAGTGGTATAACATGAAAATGCTGTTATGATGATAGGCAGACTGTCTCTAGTCCGTATGCAGTGTCCTTACTGATAATGAAATGAATTCGCACCTAAACCTATACGGTTACACGAATTTTAATACCCGTAAACTAAATTTACGTTGAAATGTGTAATGCAAGTGAATAGTGAAAACTTTTCCGGCAATGAATAGTGTTCAGTGAATAGTAAAATTTCTGAATGCTTCTCTGAATGTCAAACTGACACCAAAAATGATGAATAGTAAACTGATGAATAGTGTTTTGATGAATAGTGTTTTTCCAAAGTTCGGGAAATGTCCTGAAATGGTGAGTTGTGACAGTCTTCCCCTCTAAAAGGAACTTCGTCCCGAAGTTCAGTTTATGTTGGTCTCTGAAAACATATTGGTGAAAAGGTGATGATATTCGAGAATTCCAGCGAACTCTAACGATAGGAATTCGAATCTAATTCAACTGTTTGACCACACGGTCCATGATTTCTACCTGTTCTCCTACAAGATTTATGTTTGACTTTGGGTTGGATTCCTTTCCAAATGGGACTATGAGTGACTAATCTGAAAAGATGATAATACATGGTTTTGTAATCCTGTTGTTCTCTATCAAGGCTCAAGTCTGACGGCCACTAGGCCTACTCTGTCTGGAATATTACATGGCCCAGTGTATATCGGGTTTAACTTTCCAAGTTTTCTGAATGATATCATGCCTTTCCTAGGCGAAACTTTCAACATAACTCTGCCTACCAACTTGAAGTTTTAATGGTTTACAACTTATTGAACTTGTAACTGATTCTTGACTTGTAGAAAATTTCTGGTTATTTCATGAATGCCTACTAGACTAGTATGTTGGGGTTTTCCAAATTTCGATCTGTCAGTAGATATTGGCACCTCGACCATAGAGTGCCTCAAATGGTGTAGTCTCTATGCTCGCGCGATAACTATGATTGCAACTGAATTTGATTTATGATAACTGGTTAGTCCAACCATTTCTAGGGTCAATCACTCATGCTCTGAGCATACTTTCCTATGTTTGAATTGTTCTCTCGCTTTGACCATCGTTCTGAGGATGATAGGTGATGTTTACATCTAAATGGGTTTCTGAAGGAAATTCTAAATGATTACCTGAAGTCCAAGGTGAATCGGTTTCCTTAAGAGGAATAACTGAAATGGGTACAATAAACCTTTGTGACTAATTCCACAACGTTCGGTCCTTCGAGCTTGGCGTTAACTGAAAGGGATAGAATATAGGTAACAATTTGATTCCTTGTGTTTCGTTCCAACGGATGATAAGACATATGTCTTTCTTTGCCTAGTGGGTTTGGTCTCCACTACTAAAGTTCGTGATTAATTTGTGATGTCCTTCCTAATTCCTTCATCACATATTCCAAATATTCTTTATTGTCAAGTCACAAATCCTAAATGTATAAGCGATGTTGTAGGGAAATTAGTTCTGGAAATCTGTTTCGCGATTGTGAGTTTTGGTTGAAATCTTTTTCTGAATAAACGAATTTAGAAAATGGAACAAATGATTTACTAAGTAATATTTTTCCTGATGATTCAAAATTTCAGTAGTTATGAAGTAGAAAAAAAATGTTTTCAAACATGTTGTGATTAAGACTGCTTACCAAAGTTTGATGTCTATGTATATTTCTCATTATACAATAGTGTTGCTAAAGATTGACCAGAAAGGATCGTACTTGCTCAAAATAGGAATTTCAGAAATCATTTTTCCACAAGGTATGTGATGTATGTAAACGCATCAACTTTATTTAAAAGTGAAAACACTAACAAGGATAAAATGGTAGAATAGAAAATGTTCGCTTAAATGCATAGATGTCTAACATTTAGTTCCTGAGGTTGGATAATGCCTATTGGTGGTTATCAGGCATAATTACAAGCATAGGTATTTAGACTAACTTAAGTCCTGAAATACTTTATCGTTGTAATTGGCAAAACGAAGGTATCACTTGATGTTGTGTCGATGAATGTCTATTCTGTTTTCCCATGTTGATAAGGAGATATGTTCTGGTTTGATCCCTTTCTTGGTATGAAGGTGAGGTTATCTGAAATTTCTAGAGACATAATGCCTTAGAGGAATCTACATCGATATTCTTGTTTCAAACAATTGTCCTTTGTGAAAACTTAGTGCAGGAAAGTTTATGTATAGATGAGGCCATGTTTAAATGAAATGCTCTACAATCTCAATTAGAAGCTTGGTTTATTTCTATTGTGTTGTCCTGCGGACATTTATATTGAGTTAAATCCTGTAGCTCAGTCTAGCTAGTACCCTTAAACGATAGAATTTGACAACTAAGTCAGAGATGGTGATTCGGATGGTCTCGCAGTATCTTAGAATTTGTTGTTGAGTTATGAATTCTCTCACTATATACTTCTAGTCCTGGTTGGTAGTTCTGAAATCCTTTCTTTGCTTCTATTGTATAGAGGAATCCTGCATGTAATTGATATGAAAAGTCTCTCTTAGGGAAGTCAATGGGAAAATCCAACTTAATGGCTAAGTGGGTGACAGGTGAGGTAAGTATCCAGGGATAGTTCAGCAAAAGGGATGTTTATGGAAGAGTTCCTTTGTTTATAAAACTTTTAAATGAAGATTGTTATTAACAATCCTTTGAAAAGGTAATTATTTCCTCCATGGCATAATCCTTCCTGAATTTTACATAGGTGATCAGGCTATGTACAATTGAGGACTAATGATGCGATGTTAGATTTTGTCAAAATATCATAACTTTTCTCAAAAGTTTTAGATGGTGTTCAACGTATTGTTCTGAAAAATGGTATTCTAATTATTTCCTTTCAAAGTAACATGAAAATTGTTTCGCGTAATAATAGTAAATACTTGGTGTAATGATAAAAATCAATTTATAGAGTAGTAACAATATTGCTTAATTTAGAAATTCTGTAAAACAATTTCCCCATAGTGTAGTAAAATAGCTTGAAACAAAATTCGCTGAATGGTTCATTGGATACATGGGTAAATCCTATGGAATGGTAATAGTCTACTAATCCACTTATTTAAAGAATGTAAATATCTTAGTTCATAACAGGGTAGTGGTTTAGGATTATGAAGTGGTCGAGAATATGGTAGTGATATTGAGAGCGTGAAGGATGAACGTGTCGTTAAGGCATCTATAGTCAACTGAAGATGATAGTCTATGTGTTAAAGGATATAGGGAAGAAATTGGTGCCTATGATTTGAAGTATTAGAGAATTTATTCTAGGTAAAGTTCGCAAGTTCAAATGCTTAATCCTTCTAAGCATGACTAAAATGTATAAAGCCTGGAAATTGTTGTACTGGTGGTCTGAATCAAGTAGGTACCCCATCGTATGATGTTTGATTTACTATGAATGAAAGCTAAATGTCTTTTGGTCAGGTGAAACTTCTCGATGTCCTTTCATGAAAATGAGGTCTTGTCCCAATGTGACTACGCTATATCGAGCTCTGAAAAGAATATAAATTTTGTTGAGTCATTGTACCTTGATCTTTTAATCCAACGAGCTTATACTAGGGTGAGGGTCTGATAACATGGAATGAGCGAAAAAGTTGTAATTTGAAGTAGTGGTGTTGTGGCATGGTGTATCTATATTGGAAATCTCTTGTAGAGGTGTTTCTTTTGCTTCTAAGGTCAATTACTAAGTAGATATAGTGGTTGCTTAAATCTATCCTCATCAAATCATAAGAGACCATGAGAATCTATAGGTAATATAAATCATCATATTCATAACACATGAATATAATACATGAAAATTTCGGTCTACGTGGACCAATATCATAGATAGCACAACCATTCCTACATAGCAGAGTCACACTTGATACATTTGTTTGTACAACAACCAAAAGACAACAAGTTCTTTAGACTATGTCCCACACTTTCTGTGGCTAGGATAATAGTAAAAGCTAGTGAGGATATAAGCCTGGCCTAGAGACTTCTTGGTGTCCCTCTGAGTGAAATCAGGTTTGTGGCATCATAAGGTTGAGATAGTCCTGAAGTGGTGTCTGAAGTTGTGCATCTATCAAATCTTAGATAATGTAGGTTCTGAACCATTCCTGAAGAATCTGCGGATGTTTCTGTTGAGTCCGTGATATTGGTATTATCTGCTAGGTGTTATCTAGTTCATGGCAAGTGGGAATGGAAAAGGAAAATGACAATGGTGGTACTAGTGAATGGGATACTACCCTCTTTCGCGCTACCTCGCGACATCTAAGAGGTAAAACTGAAGTACGCACTATAGGACGACTAATAGTGTAATAAGTAGCTGACGGTGGTGGTAGTACCTGAGTAGTAAGCGCCCTACTAGTGATGGAAAGAAAATACACTATCTCCTTTGCAATAAACATCCTAATAAGTCCATTAAGATTAAGTCTGAATACTCTACCAATAGGCATTCTATATATAGGCTGAATGATAGGAAAACCCTGTTCCTATGGCAAATCAATATTGCTAATGGTGGTGTAAGTGCAACTGGTGGTATAATGGTAGTGGAAGATGACAAGGCATCTTCAATGTCGGAATCCGATAAAAGGATGTCAGGGTGAGTATCTGAAGATATGTCACTTGTGAACCAGGTCAATAAAATGATATATATATATATATATATATATATATATATATATATATATATATATATATATATATATATATATATATATATATATATATATATATATATATATACGAATATAAGTATAAATAACTCGCACAGGGTACGCATGAAACAACATGTATCATGATTATGCACTTATGATGAAATGATGAGATGCTATGCTGATGTGGTTATAGTCTAGGGTCCAAGATACATCCTAGTTCGCTATAACCTTAGCTCTGATGCCAATCTATCACACCCCCAATTTAGCTGACTTGCAGCGGAATGGAATACCTGCGGGTGACTGCCATAGCATCACAGTTACAGTTACATTGAACGACCTAAAGTGTCGTTTGTAAAATACATCGTTTGATCATTAAAAATATTCAGAGAATACAAAATAAGGTCCCAAAAGGTGTTGCCAATTTAGGTAAAATAGTTCAACAAGATCAAACGTTCATAAGTGCAGAAAATATAGTCAGACGCGTCGTCTCCGCGACTCCATGAAGGTCCAAATGCATGCAACATGAGCTACCTTAATAACCTGAAAATACATGCTAAAGTGTCAACACGAGGTTGGTGAGTTCATAGATTTTAGTGAACAAGTATGTAATGTAAATCATTTGAAAGAAGAATTCCCAACAAAAGTATCGTAATTCCACAGTAAGGTTGATGGAAAGGCATCGTAATTCAGTAATAAGGCTGATGCAAAAGCATCGTAAATCAGTAGTAAGACTGATGCAAAGGCATCGTAATTCAGTAGTAATAGTGATGAAAAAGTATCGGGAATTAATAAGTGATTTCGTATGTACAATAGCCCAAGTATAAAGTAAAGTACTAAGATTTCAATAATGAAACCCACATTAGCTCTTAAGCTCATGACCCCGAAGCTAGACGTACTAAAATTTGCCCCAAATGAGTGTTTACCAGACACTCGTACTATATTAGACATGAAATGCATTCGTAATTCCGTTGGAGCAACCCAAACACGAATGGAGGAGTCACCCTCAATAGATCTATTCACTCACTCTCGCTCGTACTTTAATTAACGGTCCATGATAATAAAGGGGACTTGTCAAGACGTGGTAATAAGGCAACTTAAGCAATGTAAGAAATTTATACTTTGGCATTGTACAAAAATAATTAAAGCAGCGTATTCTCCCCCAAAAGTAATTCAAATCGTATAAAAGTATAAAACGAGTATTTAAGCATGTATCTCCCCCAAAGAGTTTATAAAGTAATTAAACCAGTAAAAGTGGGGCTATGACTCACCTGATATGATGGTACCATGAACATGTAATCAGCTGTAAAACAAGGCGCGCACACTAGCCGCAACCTAATATGAATGATGAACGATCTACTTTAGATCATGAAATGATGTTATGAATGTCCATGCACATGTTTCCTATACCACTCTACTCTTTGAAAAATACTTGTTGTTATCAAAAATATACATTTTCCAAGACTTAGGAAAATATGGCTATTAGAAAAATAAAACTAGTTGCAATATATACATATATATATATATATATATATATATATATATATATATATATATATATATATATATATATATATATCGTATGTATCAATGTTAGTGTTGAAATTCTCGGGTTGAAATCCTTGAAATAACGCTTTGTAGTGATAAAAATATACTTTTAATCATTAATACTTCGTTAGTTATGAATTTGGGTACTTGGTATTATTTCTAGAAATCTAGAGTTACTACGTAGTTTTAGCGTTATTATTTCTAAAAGCTGTCAAAACAATATTAGTTTTGCCGATATTGAAACGTGAATATCTATGTCGTTATAAGTCCGTTTTACTTGTTCTTTATATCCACGGTTACGTCTTAGTATGTAGTAATATATTTTGGAAAGCTTGGCTCCTCCGGGTTACATCTAAAGCCTTGTTTTGTCTGACGAAAAACGTCCAACAGCATGTATTTTCAGAAAATATACTTTTCGTCAATAAACTTGCAAAAATCATAACTTCTTCGTTATAAACTCTTTTTAATCCATTCTTTCGCCTACCGATTCGTTTTTGAAAGTATTTTCTAAAAATTTTGCCAAAGTTTCCTTTGTGTTTACTGATTTTCCTGGATTTAACAAAATGGGACAGAATGTTTATATACTTGTTACAAATCCATTTCCAAGGTTCAAAACTAGTTTCTACTTCAACCAAATCTCTTGCAAACACCACAACTCTATACTAATCCTACCATACACCTTCTTAGGGTTCCATGGGTTCCTAATCACTAGTAATCATGTTAATTTAACAAAGGAACACCTAAATCAAAATCTAGGGTTTGTATGTTCAAAAAGTTAACAAAAATAATGTGGTATAGCTAACTTGTACATGAAATTAAGCATGAATACTATAAGATACATATGTTAATTAGATGAAAACATGAAAATAAATTTGATAACTCACTTTGAAATAATAGGTGATGAGATGATGAGAAACCTTGGATTACTTGTGTTTTTGTTGTATGATTCTTGATTAGGAAGGTAAAGTGAACAACTTCTATGCTTTAACTTTTGGAAAAAGATCACTTGATCATGGATTATGGTGAATTCGTGGGTTTGAGATGGAAAGGATGAAGAATGAGAGCTTTTTGATCTATAAATTATACATGATTATGTTTTTGTGGTTTATGTAAATAAGTAAACAAGTATAATGTATTATATGCATACATAAATGCCAAGGGTTAAGAAACTTTGTAAATTTTGCCTAGTGAGAACTTTAGGGGCCGGTCCATGGTGGATGGGGGGGGGGGGGTAGGGTAGTTTTGATCTAATTAGAAAATTTGTGTAAGGTTATGTGTTGTTATGTGTTATTAGTTAAAATCGGGTACCGGGTTTGATAGAAATAAATGTTAACAAAGTTATTCGGGATAAAATAAAGGTGTAAAAATGTTAAAAATTATTATGGGTACAATTACCGAGTTTTCGGGTGATTATTGTTTAGTTTTCACGAAAACCGTCGTAATATTTATAAACTTACGTTATAAATAAAATAAATTTCCAAAATACTGGGTAAATGAATATTATAACTTTTATGATGATATAATGGATATAAAAATATGTCGGGACCATTGTGGGAATATTTAGATATATTCGTCGTGTTTATTAACCGGGTGTTAACGTTTATTATAAATAATTATAAGGAAAACGTTAAATGTATCAAATATATAAATTTGAAAATCCTAAGAGTGGTATAACATGAAAACGCTATTATGATGATATGCAGACTGTCTCTAGTCCGTATGCAGTGTCCTTACTGAAAATGAATTGAATTTGCACCTAAACCCATACGGTTACACGAATTTTAATACCCGTAAACTAAATTTACGATGAAATGTGTAATGCAAGTGAATAGTGAAAACTTTTCCGGCAATGAATAGTGTTCAGTGAATAGTAAAATTTCTGAATGCTTCTCTGAATGTCAAACTGACACCAAAAATGATGAATAGTGTTTGATGAATAGTGTTTGATGAATAGTGTTTTTCCAAAGTTCAGGAAATGACCTGAAATGACCTGAAATGGTGAGTTGTGACCAAAAGTGCACAACAAAACAAGGTGAAAAGATCAAAAAGTTGAAAAAGAGACTTCGATATTTGGAAAGTCAACAGAGCTCAAGAAAAACTCAGTTCAGACGTTTGAAGAAGGTTGGCACAGCACACAGGATGAGTTCTTCTAAGGCTGCTAGTTTGGAGGATCCTCCCAAATAGGGGAGGAATGAAAGCAGAGTCTCAGGGGAGGAAACAACAAATGCTGAAGGTGCTTGTGCTGATATGCATGTGGATATGGATATTGGGATTGATAGTGGTGATAATATGGATGATGACTATGTAGTTGCTGACAATGAGGGTAATGAGGCGGTTTTGGAAGATGTAAATAAACAGCAGGTAGTGGAATTTCCAGGTGAAAATATTGTACAAGCTTCAAAGATCATAGTGGAGACTAATACTAGTTTGGGAGAAACTGCTGCTACTAGTAATGTTGAACAACTAGCCAAGGTGGTACAAGATGTTTCTACTGCTGAAGAGGTTGCAAAGAAAGTTGATGAAGCTGAAATAGCTAAATTTATGGATGAGAAAAGGAGATATAAAGTGTCTGAATTTGAAACAGAAGAGCAATTAGCATTCATTCTTCAAGAAAAGGAGAAAAAAAGAGATCATGCAGAAAAAATGCAAGCTTTTATTGATGAGGATGAAGTTCTACAGGCTAGAATTGCAGAACTTTACAAAGATAAGACTTTAACTGATGATAACAGAGTATAAAGACTTGCTGATTTGATAAATGAAAGAGGTGTAGAATTAGCTTTGAGTCAGCGAAGTAAGTCAATGAAGCAAGGTCAAAGTCAGAAGAGGAAAAGAAATACCACAAAGTCTCTGCTCATGAGTGTAATGAAAACATACTTAAAGAATCAAGGTTTTTATAAACCTCATCAACTCAGGGGAAAGTCATATGACCAAATTGCACATCTATACTACCACTGCAAGAGATATATTGAAGAAAAGTTTATCCCCATGGGTACAGAAGAAACACCATCAAAGAAACAAAAGATCATTGAAGACAAGCATGCTGAGAAGAAGAATGATTCACAAAGAAATGAAGATAGCTCTTCTGTTGATCAGATGATGGTGATTGTTCTTGAAACATTATATGTTGATCCTATTCAATCTAGACATCCAATCATAGACTGGGAGATTTACAAAGATAAATTTGGAAATGCTTGGAAGATAATCAGGCTTGGTGGAGGATCAGAAGTGTGCAAAAGTTTTTAGAAATTGATAAGAAGAAGTGACAGAGAAGACTTAAACAGATTATGGGAGTTGGTTAAAACAAAACTCAAAACAATCAAGCAGCCAGATGTGAAAGAGCAAGAGTTGTGGGTTGAGTTACACAGGTTATATGAACCTGATCCAGCTGATATCTATTGGAACTTCCCAATTTATGATCTGTCAACTTCATGGAAGTTTTATGATAGTTGCCATGTACATCAGTTATCAACACAAGGTGGAGTTGATGTTTTTATACTTGTAGAAAAAGAGTATCCGTTGAGTGCTAATTTACTTGCTGTGATGATATCTAAAAAGATCATATGTGAAGAAATTACAGAGGTAGTTAAAGATCTCATTGAAAGAATTCGTGCTCAGTATGAGAGACAAATGCAAGAACGGAATAAAAGAAGATAAGGTGTTTGGAGGTAGCAGGGGTGTAGCTTCTCTGTTTTCATTAAACAGAGAATTGTATCTTCTCTGTTGTTTGTGCAAAAGTTACTAATGCTATTATTAAGTTACTACTGCTATTACAATAGTTGTTTGTGTAATTTAGCCTATTGTAATGGATTTAGACTCCAAAAAGTCAAGCTTTTCTATGGCAATGAAAAAATTTGCAGTTTTCACTAGTATATCTACTTGCAGGCAACATAATTAATAATATAACATTAAAATTGATTAAAAAAACATAACATACCATGACATGATAAAAACATAACATTAAAATTCAAAGGAACATAACATGGTTGATAAAAAACATTGAAAGAAACTCTAAAGTCCCTTGACAAATGCGTGCTTGTTGAAAAGCTTGAGCTTCGCTTCGGCAATCTTCTTCTTCAATTCCAAAAGCTCGATAACGTCGAACTTTTGAAGCTTCTTAAAATACTCCAAGCACTTGAACATCTGCACCGAAGGACGCACAAGTTCCATTTCAGCCATGTACTTGTTCCTTTGATTAACAATATCAAGCAACTCTTGTTATGCCGTAAACAGATCTTTCGCATACTTCACATCACGTTGTGTCTCCCTATCAAAATACACCGTCATTTGGTATGGTAACTCAGTTGAGTTAGCAGCCGCTTCAAGTTCCCGAAGAAGCACAAATTGAGACATTCTTACACTCTTTGATACAATTTATGTTTTACTGTTTTTGTTTACTGGATGAATGCGGAAGTTACTTGGGTTATAGCATATAAATAGGCGGGGTAATTACATCTGAAAATGTGTTTTAGGCGTGTTTGGGTAATAAATGCTAAACGTTTGGGTTACCAACATACACATCCCAAAATTTCCTAGTAACATTAATTTATGCCTAGCAGCATTAAGTTATGCCAAGCAACATTAACATAATTAAAGTATATTACAACTACTTCAGTTTGTTTAACTTGATGTTTTAACTTTATTTCTTTTGTAAATACAAGAATTTTAATTAGATTATAACTTTTACATTATAGTTTTAAATGATTGTTACAAACATTTAAAACTACAATATTAAAACAACAAATATTTGTAAACTTTTAAAAAATAAAACAATCCTATCTAAATTCATTTTACAACTAACTAAATCTATTTTTAGGTAATGATTAACATAATTTAAGTAGACTACAACAACTTCATTTATGTTACAAGGATAAATTTGTACATGGTTAATGGTCACATATAATACCCTTATAACGTGGTCATAATCATGATTTAGATACACATTTGTGATATGATGTGACTATTGTAAAGCCTATAGTCACATGATCCTGCTACAATTATATGTGACTATAAACATTAGGATTTGGAAAGCAAACACACATTAAACTTTAGACACACATATTAACTTACGTGACCATATGTATTGAATTTTCGTTATGCTTAATCATGTTTGTATGGTTTAGTGTGACCATATATAACATTTGGTCACACTCTTCAAGTGTGTGACATATATTTGTCACTCTTAAATGCATATCGTGACTAACGTTTCAAACTGAATTTTTAGTTGTCACACATTTCAAATTCATATGTGGCTAACTATTCAGCAAAGAATAGCAGTCACGTTTATATAATATGTGACAAACTTGACTATATAATTTAGCCACATATACAATTACCTCATGTGACCATATATCTATTTTGGTCACACTTTTAAATTGTGTGACATATATATGTCACATATGTATATCTATAGTGTGACTAATGTTTCGAGCTCATTTGTATCTGTCACACGTCTCGAATTAAAAGTGACTAAATAATCCAATTTTTTTTCCAGTTACCTCTAGTCACATAAATATTCAAATGTGTGACAATATAATTCCGAAATGGTCACACAAGTCGGATCAAGTGTGGCTGTTCATTTTATTCTGGTACATTTAGTCACGTATAAATGTTACAGTGTGACATTTCAAAATCGACCATGCGTGACCAATAGAACTTTTTGTACTAGTGAACGCATGCCAGCTTGCCAAGCCGAAGCCTCTTGAATTAAGTTTGGAATAGTATGAGAATACAACATTATTATATTTTGGGAATTAGGCACGAGAACTTGACTCTATGTTAGAATTGTACACTATGAATTATATAGTATGCCTTGATTTCTTGATTAAGCATATTGAGACTTATGCGACATTAGAGCGCATCCTGTTCTGAGCATATACTTGAAACTGTGTGATACTTGAATTGATATTATGTTTAATTGATGAGATATGTGGTATGATTTATTTGGAAGATTTATGTTATGGTTTGAGTTATGGGTTGGTCTAACGTTAATAAACCAGACCGCTATAGTTATCGGACTCATTGGGTTGACGAACCCAATAGAGCCGATAAGTGCATCGGAGGAAATTTATTAGCGTATGACCAACCCATAACTCAAACCATAACATTAAGGATCTGATTGTTGTGAACTTTAAACGGAAAAGTTTTCGGTTAGAGATTCTAGCTTATTTAAGATCTGTCGTCATCTTCTAACTCCGCTCCTATTCACTATTGAGGAAATCTTGAGAATCTTGTATCTACATGATCGTGATTGATGCTCATAGTAGGACCACACATACACAACCTGCTGCTGCTATTAACACATGTCGTTGTGGTCAGCCCCTATTCATTCCAAACTAAACTACAAACAAGTAGATCTCGCCAAAACAGGCTGAAACAAGTCGAGCACTATAGATCAGTTAGTGACCCAATGAGTGGTCGAGATACTAACTAAGACACGCTGCTTAAAACCTCTGCCGAGAATTCAAAACCCGCAAACGATGCCGGTAAGGGAACGTGCGAGGGATTACGAAGCTGTAAGATAATTGGATCAGCGGGACCGAGGAGTATTGATGTGACTTATCCAACGTCTTGAGAAGAATTTAAGGCGATTATGCTTAGTAACTACTGCCTCCGAGGTGAGCTAAGAAAGATGGGAAACTTGAAGCATGGAATCGTGAGGCAAAAGGTGTCGATAAGCCGAATCAGGCCCGTCATTTCCGGGAGCTGTCACTACGGTGCTCTGAGCTACACTTCACAATACTGTTGAAGATTTAGTGGTACGAAATACAACTGAGGAAGTGGTTGACAACAAGAGGTAGTGAGAAGATCACCCAAGGAGTGGGAAGCCAAGTTCTAGAATCACAATATGAGAGGTACTGAACTACAGACCTATACTCATCGCTTCCTTGAGATTAGTCCAGTCGTGCCCTGAAATAGTATAAGAGTGGGGCTGGTATGGCCGAGCATTTCAGTGGGAGGTTATCGCAACCATTCATAGACAATGTAATCTCGGCTGAGACAACTAGCTTCCACGACACCACAAACTGGGCAGGGGACCGCATGAACTCAGTAATTGGTGATGCTGTCGCTGAGATAGTGACAAGAGAAAATGGGAAGGTTTCGCAAAGGGTGAAGAAAAACCGACAAATGACAAGAGGTCATTAGGGATTATGCTGCCAAAGCTATAGAGAAGCAGAGATACACTAAGAATCAACCTAAGTGCGACCGTTATAAGCACACCACTTTGGTGGGTGTGCCGAGACGTGTCGTAAGTGTTTTGGGTTGGACACTTATGTTGTTTATATGGGGTAATGGGTATCCTGATAGCAATTAGAAGTCACGAGAAAACGTTTTCAGATCGATTAATTGGAGTGGATACCAATTAACAATCGGATAAAATCTAATTGATTCAAGTTTGTGTATGTTGTTATGGTTGCAATCAGAATCGTTTTTCTTCCTCTGTCTGTTCATCAGAACCGTTTTTGTGATAAAACGTTATTTAGGGCTAACTGCCTTGTGGCAGTTACAAGGTCTCAAACTGCCGCCCCTTGGACCCTGCTTCTCTCAGGGGCGTTGCCCCCGAACCCCCACCAAGGGGGCTACCGCCCCCTTGGAACCCCCGTTAGTCCAGTTAATATTCATATAAGTGTCGACCCTTATATGTATATTAAACTCAATCTATTTTACACTAAAATACCAACAAACCTCCCCCATTTTAGTGTAATCATAAATTAACTAACTAGTTCACAGCAAACAATCAAACTAATGCATAAATGAAATGTCGAGACGATTGAATTTCATATTAGTATATTACACATTCCAAATATTCGGATATCAAGGTTTCCCGAAAGATTGAACCTTGTAATATCACTATTGAATACATGAAGATAATATACACATTAGTTTTACATACACAATTTCTTACTTGACACATTATTTTACTAGCCTATGTCCCTATCCTTTCTTGAGTACATCGAAGCCAAGTCCCAACTTCTTGAAGCAGCTAAACTTCGTACTCATATAGGTAGTTCTTTTAATCTCGCACCTGCAAATGCAATTTTTCAAAAGAACTATTAAGAAGAACACTTCAACCTTCTTTATCTTGCAGAACCGAACACATACCTTTGGGATAATTTAATGTTGTGTTCCAAACTCTAGATGTTAAGCTTTCCACATTCAAAATTCAGCACCTAACGTCATATTAGGTGGGAATTGGGTATCTTAACATGAGAGCTCTTATATGGACTTTAACCCCAATCCCACAGCTGATCCTTTCACGAGATCTCTACATAACCCTTTGGTTAAATGATCAGCTAAATTCCGATGAGTTGCAATCCACTCAACGGATATGACACCATGCATTATGAGCTCACGAACCATGCTGTG
This sequence comes from Artemisia argyi, assembly GCA_030686995.1. NCBI lineage: Eukaryota > Viridiplantae > Streptophyta > Magnoliopsida > Asterales > Asteraceae > Artemisia > Artemisia argyi. The sequence continues at coordinate 8,174,836 of CM060696.1, forward strand.
TCTTACACCTAAGTGTCTTGACTTGCCATTATACACTTGACTATAAGCCTTAGCCAAAGTAGCTTGACTATCACACCTGATAGAAATAGAAGAAATCGGCTTTGGCCACAACGGAATTTCATAAATCAAATTCCTTAACCATTCAGCCTCATTACCGGCTGCCGCCAAAGCAACAAACTCGGATTCCATAGTTGAGTTTGTTATACAAGTCTGTTTCTTTGATGCCCAACTAATGGCACCTCCCCCAAGAAGGAACACCCATCCAGATGTAGAAGAATGATCTTCTTTATTGGATATCCAACTTGCATCGCTAAAACCCTCAATTACTGAAGGAAACCCAATGTAAGTTAACTTATAATCAACCGTTCCTTTCAAGTACTGAAATACTCGATCCAATGCTCGCCAATGAAATGTACTAGGATTGCTAGTAAACCTACTAAGCTTTCCTACTGCATAAGCAATATCCGGCCTAGTACTTATCATAGCATACATTAAGGATCCAATCCTTTTCGAGTATTCAAGTTGAGACACCGCTTTACCTTTATTAGGTAAAAGTTTAAGTTGTGGATCCATGGGAGTACCTATGGGAGAACAATCCTTGAAATTGAACTTATCCAAGATCTTCTCAATATAATGTGATTGAGAGATTGAAATACCTTTGTTCTCACGTATGATCTTGATTCCTAAGATCACCTCCGCCTCCCCCATGTCTTTCATAGCAAATTTAGATGACAAGAATTCCTTTGTCTCATCCACTTGATCTTGGTTTGTACCAAAGATCAACATGTCATCTACATATAAGCATATAATGACTCCATTTTTAGAATCATCAAATTTACTATAAACACATTTGTCAGCTTGATTTAAAACAAAACCACTTGACAACACAATTTCATCAAATTTTTGATGCCATTGTTTAGGTGCTTGTTTTAACCCATAAAGAGATTTAACCAACTTACATACCTTGTGTTCATGTCCAGGCATAACAAACCCTTCGGGTTGTTTCATATAAATCTCTTCATCTAATTCACCATTCAAGAATGCAGTTTTCACATCCATTTGGTGAATTACAAGATTGTGTATAGCAGCTAATGCTAATAACAATCTAATAGTAGATATCCTAGCAACCGGAGCATATGTGTCGAAATAATCAATACCCTCTTTTTGTCTAAAGCCTTGGATTACCAACCTGGCTTTATACTTATCAATAGTACCATCTACTTTCATCTTCCTTTTGAAGATCCATTTACTTCCTAATGGTTTACAACCAGGAGGTAAATCAGCCAATTTCCAAACTTCGTTTTGCAAGATTGAATCCATCTCATCTTGGATTGCTTCTTTCCAAAAAGCAACATCCCTTGAAGCCATTGCTTCACTATATGTCATTGGATCCTTATCAATATTAAAACAATATTGATATTGATAATTAATTTCATTCCTTGATCCTTCAACTAAGTAAAGTTGAAAATCATCACCAAAAGTTTTGGTTTTTCTTACTCGTGTACCCTTTCTTGGTTCAGTGCTAGTCGATGAAACATCTTTGGTATTAACCGGTTCCTTATAACTATGAATCATGTCCCTTGGCCTAGGTATAGATGTGAATCTTTCTTCATCAAAGATTGCATCTCGTGATTCTATCACAGAATTCACAGAAACATACTCATTAGGTTCTAATACATAAAACCTATATGCATATGAGTTTTCAGCATACCCAATGAATATGCAATCTATACCTCTTTCACCTAAAGTTTTCCTTTTAGGTTCAGTGAGCCTAACAACAGCCCTACATCCCCAAACTTTGAGAAAACTCAAGTTTGGTGCTTTTTTATGCCAAAGTTCATAAGGAGTTTTCTTATTGCTTTTACCAGGGATACGGTTCAGCAAATAACAAGCCGTTAACATGGCTTCTCCCCAAAATCCTTCACTTAACCCCGAATAAGATAACATTGAATTCACCATTTCTTTCAATGTCCTATTCTTTCTTTCAGCCACACCATTTTGTTGTGGTGTGTATGGAGCCGTTGTTTGGTGTATTATTCCGGTAGATTGGAAATATACCGGATCATAATACTCCCCTCCACGATCGGTACGCAAGATTTTTACCAAATCCTTTTGATGAAGCTCTACCTCTTGTTTATAAATACGAAATTTATCAAGAGCTTCATCCTTTGAATGCAATAAATATATATAGCAATAACGTGATGCATCATCAATGAAAGTTATGACATATTTCTTATTTCCTAGAGATGGTGTAGCATGCAAATCACATAGATCACTATGAATAAGGTCTAATAGTTTGGATTCACGATTTGCATTTTTAAATGGTTTTCTAGTTATCTTAGTTAACATGCAAGTTTTACACTTATTATGGTCCAACTCAATAGATGGAATCATACTCATTTTAGACATCTCTTTCATTCTTTTATAATGAACATGTCCTAGTCTAGCATGCCATAATTCCATGTTACTAAGTTTAACACTAGATATAGAATTAACCATACAAATCGAATTAAAAGTAGAAGGCATATCTAAATTAAGCATAATCATTCCATTACACAAATAACCAAATCCAACAAAAGAACCATGTTTCGACAAGATATACTTATCGGATTCTAACACTTGTTTGTACCCACAATTATTTAATACTACTCCGGACAACAAGTTTTTCCGAATACCGGGCACATACAATACATTACACAACGAAATAGTTTTTCCAGAAGTAAAAGTTAAATCTACTAGTCCAATTCCAAGTATTGGTTCTGTTGCGACATTTCCCATGGTTAAAACACGTCCATCATTAATAGTTGCAAGTTCCTTGAACCATCTTCGGTCCTTGCACACATGACACGTCGCACCAGAATCATACCACCAAGCAATATCATCATCCTGTACATAGAATGATTCACAAATTAATGATACATAATTCAAATCCGAATTACAATTAATTGTTAATATTGTACCTGCTTGTTTCGGATCTCCTTTGGATCCACCACTAGTACCAGCCTCGTTTTTGCCTTTTCCACTACGGCAATCATGTTTGAAATGTCCAGGTTTCCCACATTTCCAACAGCCCCCATCGTTGGACTGTTTTGCTTTCTTTCCATTTCCCTTTTTGTAATCGTTACCTTGAAACTTTCGTTTCTTGTTCTTAGAATCCGAACCCTTTTTGAAACTATTATTAGTTTCTTCAACCATATTGACATTTGAACCGCCAATATCCTTGTCTTTTTCATTCACCCATACTTTCTCCATACGTCTACACCCTTCCTCAATACTAATGGTACTGCCCAACTCAACCAAATTGTATTCTTCCTTCTTATGTTTCAAAGTAGTTTTGAAATCCTTCCAAGAAGGCGGAAGTTTGTCAATAATAGATGCCGTCGCAATGGATTCATCCATTTTTAAACCATGTTGGGTAAAGCGACCAAGTATACTAAGACACTCATTATATTGTTCCATAACGGAACGACCATCTATCATTCTGTAATTCATGAAATCACTAACCAAGAATTTCTTACTGGATGAATCTTCAGCCATGTACTTGGCTTGAAGCGTTTCCCATAACTCTTTTGCAGATTCAACGTTTTGATAAATATCAAAAAGAGTGTCACACATACCGTTTAAAATTGTTCCACGACATATGAAATCATCATTCCAGAACTTGTTGCGTTTCCTGATTTGATCAATGGTTTCACCCTCCACTTCCTCCGGTGCTGGTGTTGTCAAAACGTACACAACTTTCATAGTAGTCAACAAGAATTGCATCTTTTTCTGCCATCTTCGAAAATCCTGCCCTTCGAATTTGGCTAACTTCACAAACTTCGAAGTCATATCTCTCACTGATTCTCCTGCCATCTTAGAGAAATTAATCGATCTTTGTTGTTTATATGGGGTAATGGGTATCCTGATAGCAATTAGAAGTCACGAGAAAACGTTTTCAGATCGATTAATTGGAGTGGATACCAATTAACAATCGGATAAAATCTAATTGATTCAAGTTTGTGTATGTTGTTATGGTTGCAATCAGAATCGTTTTTCTTCCTCTGTCTGTTCATCAGAACCGTTTTTGTGATAAAACGTTATTTAGGGCTAACTGCCTTGTGGCAGTTACAAGGTCTCAAACTGCCGCCCCTTGGACCCTGCTTCTCTCAGGGGCGTTGCCCCCGAACCCCCACCAAGGGGGCTACCGCCCCCTTGGAACCCCCGTTAGTCCAGTTAATATTCATATAAGTGTCGACCCTTATATGTATATTAAACTCAATCTATTTTACACTAAAATACCAACAACTTAGCTAGAGAGCGTAGATCTTATACCCACGCATTGGTTAAGACAACCTCTGGGTCGGATCGGAAGGCTAGTGTCGCATGTCTTAGATGGAGAAAGGAGAAACACTACATGAATGAGTGTTAGGAACTGTAGAAGCATGGAAGATGCAGAGCTAAGGGAATAGAGGATAAATAAGAAAAATTGAGAAGTAAGAGGATACCCAGAGTAAAATGTGACATCAAGGAATGACTGTCCTAGGAATGACGTCTGATAGAATTTTTTTAAGTTTAGATGTTGAGAGACCTGCTATCTATTCATTTATCTTTCCTGTATTCACTTCTTGTCTATCGTCACTAGTGCCTCGTGCTTTATTTCATTAATCTACGACTAGTTACATCATTCTTCTACTGGTTACCATTTCCAAGTCGAATACGGTTCAAGAACCAGAAAGGGTTATCATGTACTCTTCTAACTAAACTTGGCATTACATCATTGGACCTCAATTATACAAAGACTGGCCACCTATGTATAATTCAGGTAGGAATCATGTAATGTTAGGAATGGTTGCTCAAACCTCCATCGAGAAATAAGTATCTCATCCGTTGTTCTAGAGCTCATCTTTAGGATCAATTCCATTTCCTTACTGTTCAAATAGAATCCAACCTCCTCCAGCATCGTATTCTAATCCAAAAGATTTCACTGCACCAATCACTATCATGGAGAGACTCTTCCGAATAGCGTTCCGTACAACTCTACCTTTCCAATAATTCTAGAACCCTCGGCAATGAATAGGTGAAGATTTTGAGTTGGACACATTCCTGATGACTCATAATCTCGTAAGTGGTAGAGATTACATGCTTTCTTGTAGCAACCATGTCATACACTACTACGATTGTAATCAGGTCCATGATTCAAGTCATATGCTTCACTCAATCAATGCCATCACATGCAGAGTGAGCAGAGTTACCGTGGTATATAACCGACTGATGAAAGGAGCAAAGGTACGTCTTCTAGTTGATGAAGGAGCCGACGAAAATTTCCCACAAACTATCCTTAGAATCACTTAAACTATTTGAGTAAAGCAAGTTCTCACCAGCCCCAAGATTCGAGCAAACCGGTAGAGGATCAACCCGCGACCTGACTACCACTGACATGGATGGTTTGGGAGAGAATGCTGGTTGATCAGCCATTACCCAGTCGCCTCCAGAAATCACAGATGGGAACCATGAATTGGATGGGTTGCGATAGTATCCAACCTCAGATATCCTGAAACCACTAAGAAGTGTATAGAAGAACACGAAAAACACCAGAGCGTGGCACCATAATTGCTTGAGGCGGAGATAACTGTAGACGGAATTTTGAGAATATGAGTTCGACTACGACTATGAGATCTTTCGATCATGTGAATTGTATTCACGTGGATCTTATCAGGAGCTAGTAAATTCTGAATGGAGACACCTCCACCAGTCTAAGTGAAAGACATCGATAATGGGGAATTGCTGAAAGATTTTCAGGAAATTAACGAGAGCCTTCAGAGATAGCAAAACTGTTAATCGATTAGTGACCCAGATACTACCAGCAGAAATAGTACGAGAAAAGAAAATCTCAAAGGTTGCGTTTATGCCCTCTTGTGGATGTTATGAATGCAACGTTAGGCTTGTTGATTAGACGATATCCCAGCCGCTTTCATGGACATCATGAACAGCGTTCGTGAACCCTAATTGGTCAAGTGGCAATAATATTCAACGATGATAACCAGAACTACTCGAAGAGGGTAAGAAGAAATATGAGGAATGCCTGGGATTGACCTTAAGCTTGCTTGAGAATAGATAACGGTAGATTAACTTCCTTGTGTATGAAGTTTGAAATTTTACCGTTTGATTTCATGATCATGTGAATTGTATTCACATAGATCCCACCAAGAGTAAATCTATTAAGGATTGAGTTACCCCTACAATTCCTATTGAGATACGTCCACACTTAGGGCTAGCGGGATATCACCGGAGATTTATCAAAGGTGCTCCAAGATAGCATAGCCTTTAACCAGATTGACTCAAGGGATACGAAGGGTAACTAAGGAGAAACAGAGAGGAAGCATTGTAACTTTGGAGGTAGAAACAGATGTAGTACACCTATCCTAGCTATACCGGAAGGAAGTATAGATGTTGTGGCAAAATACGATGTTTCGTATTAAGGATTGTGAGATGTTTCGATGCGAATGGAGAAGGAAGTAGCTTACGTCTCTCGTCAATTCGAGACATAGGAAAAGAGCTACACCACTCATGAGATAGCATTGAGTGTAGTTGTACTTACGCTCAGAATTTGGGGGAGAATATCTGTAATACACGGAGTACATAGTATGCACAATCGTAAGGGTTACGACGTGTCCTAGACAAGAAGAGGCGACCGTTGGGGCAGAGTCGCTAGATAGAACCACATGGTAACTAGGACTGCAAAATTTCTATTAGCCCGATGAAGAAACGTTGTTAGTACTTTTGGCCTCCCGAGTCTGATAGGACGCATCAGAATTAGTAGAACCAATACTAATGACCCGACACAGAAACCGACAATGCAACACATGTCGGCAAATGCTGAGCATGCCAACGAACGAGAGTTAAACACCAGAGATCATCAGTTCTCGAATCAACCTCGATTTTGGTTAGGAGGTGGGAGAGAGCCACCATGGAATTATCACCAAAATTCCAAGAACATGTAGTGGTTGAAATACCATCTGGGAAATTGTGATTGTCTTACCAAGTTCATTCATCTTCGTACGTTCGGAAAAAGTTATAGAAAGGGCAAGATTGACCACTAGCACTTGAGAAAAGTTGTCTTCCTGACGTTGAAAACCGAACCTTATCATACCTAGCTGAAACTTCTTCTTCTGCCAAATTTCTAGAAATCCTTACAAGTGACCATGGGGATGGGTCGTAATAGGAGTATTACATAGCCTCCCCAAACAAATGGTCAGAGTGGGAGAACCGTTCGTACATCAATAATAAATCTTTAAGCTATCATTAGTAAGTCTGAAAAATGGCTGGGAAAGACATCCGCCTCTTCCCAAACTTTTCTGAGTTAATAAAAGCCACCTGACATCATGATCATGCCGTTCAACGCTCTTTATGGATGTATGTGCCGACCTTACTCTCACGGAGCCAGAATTGGAGGAAATAAGTTTGCTATGCTGATGTTTGTTTGTGAAGCCGCTGAAATGAATATTGAGATCAAAGGAAGAGCAAGAAGATGATTAAGGAATCACCTAGAGATGGTGAAATGCATTTAGTAACATGGAAAACTTAATCCTTGCTATCCTGTTTTGCTCAAGAATTCTCACTAGATCTAACTCGCGATACTCGTGCTTTCATCGTGACTCGGCGAAGCCCATAAGACTCTTGATATGTAATCCGGAAGGACACTTCCGGGCGAGATTATCACTACAAAGCTCTAGATTATCTATTCCATGACGATGAACATCAAACTCCTTGAGGAGCTCATTAAAATCCTATTCGTGAAAAATCTGGCAATCTAAGCCAATTCGTACCATTGTCGTTTGAGCTTGTTGGAAATTCTGAGATGATCTTACACTGCCGTGAAAGTGCGAAGGTGAAATCCAGTATATCCAATTCTATCGCTTTTCAATCTTGATGAGTAACTTTAAGTGAAACCCGGGATGGGTTTCTTTTGAGGCTGTGACAACTGGTAAAAATCGAAAGATATTTAAATACCGTGATTATAACTAAAATTAAATCGCTACTTAACTTGAGACTACCTTATGAATAATTTAAAATGATACCTGGTTGATGTACATTTACTTTAGGCGCTACGCAACTTTGGCACTAGAAAAACCTATAATAGAAGAAACTGATAGCTTCTAACGCGTTTATTTAAATATAAACGTATTTATAGTCAAATTTCAAGGAAAAACTATTCTAGAATTGATGGCGCGAACTGGAAAATATTTTGGGCAATCTTGGTATAAGTTTTGAGCTCGTAATTGTGTTTCGGGGAAGTTTAGCAATAAGACACGAATGGTCCTTGTGTTTAGAAGCCGGCCACCCCTAGAGTAATAAAGATAAAACATAAATGGTCCTTATTGGTTTAAATAATCAAACACACCCTTTCCACCTCATTCTATCTTCAACCTAAAAACTCATCTCTCTCTCTCTCTCTCATAAAACCCTAGCCGCCGTCACCTGTAATCGGCTGCCACACCACCATCGCCATTCACCACCACTCACCTCCACCACCATACGAATCACCATCATCCCCTTGGTCTCTTGTCGTACCACATGCGCTCCAAAACGACCCCCACCACCTCATTATTACTTCACCTCCGTCCATAAATACCATCACCACCATTAAACTCCTAAACTTGTAGATCTAGTGAGAAAAGGTAAGGAACGCGTTTTTACGCATAGGTTTGACTCATCCCCTAGTAAACTCATGAATGTTATTAATATTTCAGGCTCAAATCACATGGGTTTAATGTTCTTGCTAAATAAAAGGATAATAAACTAAGTTTGGTATCCATGTTGTGTTTATGAGCGTCGAGTTGTGTGACCGTGAGCATAAGCTCATGGTATGAATGATGTTCATGATGTTCTGAATGTTGTTGTTGTTGTTGTTGTTTTATTTTGTTTATGCTTGGATTTATATTTATTTTTGGTACCGATTTGGTTTCTAGCCGTGAACTAGGATTTGAATGGAGGGGACTTAGTTTTAGATGGTTATCGTTGGTGTTGTTGCTAAGAAAACAGACTTGAGGTTCATTTGGTTTGTTGTAGTGATGAGGGTAAGCCGAGACCATTAAGGTCTCGGCAATGGGATGTAGTGGTCGTTGGTTGTAGCCGAATAGGACTTGGTCTGTTTGGTTTGGGTTGTGACGAGGAAGAAGAAGCCGAGACCATTGAGGCCTCGTCAATGGTTATCTTGGGTTGTTGATATTATTATTGTTGTTGTGGGTTTGGAGTTGTTTTGATGACGTTGAGATGTAGTCAGGTTAGGAGTTGAATGGTGGATTTATTTTTAGATATTGATGTCGAATTGTTGGTAATTGTGGTTATTTGGTCGAGGTGGAAATGGTGTTGTGACAAATATTAGTTGATGGAGTTAGGTTAGACGCGAGCCGTAGACGGCCGCAATTGGTTGAATTTGTGGTTGCGGATGTGGATATTATTGGACGTTGATATTTACTTGAAATTGGCTTATTAGTATAGCTTGTGAACTTTGGGCAACGTCGGGGTCACTTTGACTTTTTAGTCAATAGTTGACTTCGACAACGCCATAACATGATTGTTAGACTATAATGAGACTACTAGATGTTATTCAATTATTATAGTCCGAGAGTGATGACTCGGACTCATGAACTCGAATAAATAATGACTCGTTGAATAGTAAATTTGACAAACAACTTATAATTATATATATATATATATATATATATATATATATATATATATATATATATATATATATATATACTAGACGAATACCCGTGCATAGCAACGGGATTTTATAACGACAGATCGTTTAGTGATAAAAAAAAGTTTATGGGTTATAAATGAAAAATAATAAAAGTTAGGGGTGGCAAATCTTGCCCAATTTGTAATTTTTGGCCGATTTTTGACACTTTTTTAAAAGTTTGGGGCGATTTTTGCCCCCTTGCATTTATTTGATGGGCTCTTATAGGCAAAAGATAAAAACAGATATTATTAGATGGGCTTTCGAATCACACAATTCAACTTTCAAGCAATTACTTTCATTTTTTAAATTAGTTGCATTTTTATTCATTTGTCCCAGCAGATTTTCTCAAATTTGCAGTCAGATTATTTTTTTTTTTTTTTCTAAGAAAAAATAATTAAATATAGTTAAGACTTAGATGCTTGAAATTTTTTTACAAGATGAATTAAAGGGGTTTTTAGGACTATTCCGAATGTTTTTAATAGTTGAATTATAATTTGCTCGTTTTAGCCCGTGCGCTTTTGGCCCGATTTATAATTTGTCCGTTTAGCCCGTGCCCGTTTTAACCCGTGCCATTTTAGCCCGTGCCCGTGCCCGCCCGTTTTGCCACCTCTAATAAAAGTTTGAAGATTTAGGGATTAAACATATGACATGAGTTTAAGTATCAAAGTCAATAACTCAACACATTTAGTAACTGATTTTCCCGCCCAAATTGATATAAAAATCAGTTACTAAATGTGTTGACTTATTGACTTTGTTGACTTATTGACTTTGATACTTAAGCTCATGTCAACATAATGTTTTGAAACCCAGTTGAACCGTTCTGGTCGAAAAACGGGTCGATTTAAACCGAGTCATGCTTTTAATAACTGAACCCGTCGTGTCCAGTTTTCAAAACTATATGTTTTTCCCAGTTGAACCCGTTGGTCCGGTCCAGTTTTCAAAACTATATGCAACATCAACTTGTTAGTTTGTATAAAGTTTTGTGTTTTTTATTAATTTGTATAATGTGTATAATAACATATACTTTTCATTTTAGGGTGTTTTAAAAATAACATTAATTAGTGTGTTTAATTATTTTATATTTTATATTATATTGTAGCTTGTTTAAATTGTATATTGTGAAAATTTTATTGTACTTTTTTAGTAAGGGGTGTTTTAATTGATTGTTTTTAATTTAATGTAGATGCTTTTAATTGGTTGTACCATATGAATAAATTATTGTAATTTTAAGTTATGGGGTGTTTTAATAAAATCATTAATTACACAATTCATTTTCTCTCACCCTTGACTTTTAAGATTTCACTTTCAAGAGCATTAATTAGAAGGGCAAAATCACTACAAGAAAAGGGGGTTTTTATGACGAAACTTTTTGGAACGGTCAAAAAATCGTGCCAAATACACGTATTTGGCACTTGTAGGGTAACAGTGACAAAAAAAGCAGGTATTTGGGACGGCTATTAAGAAACTGTTCCAAATACGTATGCATTTGGAACATTTTCCAATAATGGTGCCAAATACATGTGTATTTGGAACGGTTTTGAGTTACTAGTGCCAAATAGTTATGTATTTGGGACTGTTGGTACCACCAGTGCCAAATTTGTATATGTATTTGGAACGCTATATATTGTTGGTGCTAAATACTCATGTATCTGGAATGGTTGGTATGAATGGTGCCAAATACCTATATGTATTTGGAACATTATCTAATGTTGGTGCCAAATACTTATGTATTTGGAACGGTTTCTATAGGTTGTGAAAAATACAAATGCATTTGGGGTGATTTTTATAAAATGTTGATAATTCTTATGTATATGGAACATGTTTGAAAAACTAACACAATTTACACTTTTTTTCACATGTGTCTATGTGTATATAAGTATGTGCAAGTACAATGAGGTTAGAAGTATTGGTTCTTGTTCAAGAGCTTTGAGGTCATAGATTCTGTAGGGTGAATTAAGGGCTATGATGTTGTTGTGGTTGTTTATCTATTTTGTGGATGAACTAGCTTTTGATGGCTTTCTAATTTGGTTATTTCTCATTCTACTAGAACATCATAATACCAATTGATATCTTGTTATTGGATATAAATTCATTTATTTTTAAGTCATCAATGATTAGTATTATTACTACATGTCATCAACGGTGATTTCTAAATGTTTGAAGAAAAAACACTAGAAAATCCATAGGTGATGGTCGTAATTTCTTAGAGATTTCTTACGGGTCTTATTAAATTTTTAAATATTTATCCGTAAAAAATCCTTAGGAATTACAATAATTACCTTTGACTTTCCTAGTGATTTATAAAACTCATTTAATAGAACAACCATATGTTGTGTGTGCAAGAGCATACAACCTGGTTATTAAAAAAAATAAAAATAAAAAATAAAAAAATCAGGGCTCTATTACAACCACAATATAGACGGGGTATCTGTTTAAACTTATGGGTATGTTTGGCATGGAGCGGTGTGGAGGTTTTTGGAGTAGTGAGCAATGAACATTTTGATTTGTAGTAGTCGTTTGGCAACAAAACGGTGAGCTTTGTTATTTTTTAAGAATGCTCATTTTTTCAATGCTTCTTTAAAAGCTGTGAGCGGTGAGCTATGGTTACTACTCACAGCTCAGTAAACTGCCCACTGCGCACTGCTACATTTAACAAACACACCCTATATGTAGCTTATGAGCTTATTTGTTCTTCGGCATACATTTCATAAGTCTTAATTTTTTGGTTTATTTTGTGACTTGTGAGCATAGATAAGTTTATCATGATACGATAAATTTATATAAGCCTATAAGTCTCAAAATAAGTAAAAAATTGGGACTTATGAAATATAAGCCGAAATCAAATAAGCTAATAAGCAGTGTTTTGAAGTCCGGGTCGACCCGGCCGGGTTAACCGGTTCCGACAAAAAAAACCCGGGTTTCTAAAACCGGGTTAACCGGTTAGACCCGTCAGGTTTTGAGTGACCCATGTCAACCCGGTTCTCGAAACCCGGTCGAGTTTCGTTTTTCAAAATTTGTTAATAAAAACCCCGGGTTGACCGGTGGTCGAATCCGTTGACCCAACGGTTGAACCAGTTGACCAGGTTGAAAAAATAAAAAAATAATAAATTAAAAACCGAGTTAATCAGGTGGTCGAACCGATTGACTCGGTGCCCGGTAACTCGACCAGGTTGATTTCGAACCCGGTTTTCAAAAATTGCTAATAAGCCCAAGCTTAAACAAACACCCCTAGAAACATGTTTTATAGAAAAAACAGGGTATTATGTGTTTGATTTTTCTTTTGAGCATTGAGCGGGATTTCTCCCTCCTATTTTTTTCACTTAACATATACACCCTATATCATCTTTTACTTATTCTCAGTTGATGGCTTCTGTTCAAAAGTTTTCAACAATCAGGTATACAATCTTGCTCTAATATCTATTTAATCATAAATTCAAGGTGTTGATGGTTTACATTAAGGGGTTGTTTGTCCGAAATTGTAACTCCTCCGGTACCACCATTAATGGTGATTTTAAACTAGATTGCATATAGACTCATTTCAATTAGGCGTTAAATTTGTTTATTTTTTCTCAATGTTTGCACTTTTTATTTATTTATAATTACAAATTTAAATTGAAATTTTAGTTAGTTTACAATTAGGGATCTGGAACATAAGGCTGAATTTTATCTTTTAGTTAGAAGTTAATCAAGTTATGGTGTATATCTGGGCTTTGTACTGAGCTTACTACCAATGTTGGATGTTACGAGTAATAGTTTGTGATACTAATATTTATCTATAAGTTCAATTGTGGTAGTCCACAAAAGAAAATTAATGGCTAGTAGTTTTAAGACCCATGACTAACAATCTAACATATTGATAGGAAATCATACGAATAAGTGAATTGCTGGTTCTTGTCCCTACTGACAGCATATGCAAGTCAAAGGTTTTGTTATTTAATGTTCCTTGTACTCCATGTGAGATTGCATCCATTGTCAAAGTGGTCAGATGGCCTTCTAGTATTGATATCTTGAATTATTTCTTCGTATCAGTAGTTAGTGTTATTTTGTAGAATTTATGTTATTTGTATTCTCAGTCTTTTACTTCGGGTCCAGTTCTCTTTTAATTATCTTGATTAATCGAGGCGGGGCGCCTTGTATTGTATCTTGATTTCTTTTCGAGGTTCTTAATAATATCTTGGCTTTTTTTTAAAAAGTTCTAAGTTGATAGTTACCATTGTCAAAGTATAAACTGCAGCCAACTTATATGCAAGATACCCTTTATGCAGCCCCAATACACTAACTATATGTAAGTTACTTCTTAAACAGGTGTGTTGCCGTTGACAAAGAAGTGAAGAACTAAAACTCTATATGTAGCACATATAAAAGGTTAAGATTATTTTTTTGTTTCAAATTAGCACCAGCACGACTAAAAAGTTGCCTAGTATGATGAGACTGACTATTTGATGGGTCTGCAAATTATTGGGTATCTAAAAGCACAAAGGTAATATCAGTTTTAATATATTCATTATAGTTTCTGATCATAAAAATGAATTATACCAGGCAAACATAGATTCAAATTTATAACTTTTTTGTATATTAGTTTGAATACCAATTCTCACTTTTCATCAACTTATGCTTTATTATCCATCTTTGTGGTGACCAATTTCAGTTGTTGCATCACTTTAAAGCAAGTAAGCCGTGGGAAAGAGCTTACTTTACATCAAGTGCGCCGAGTAGGAAACCTAGTGAGTTATCACACGACGAGTTAGAGGAGGAGGTTGTCGATCAACTTTTTGCTACACAAAAACAGAAGTATGATTTCTCACTTTCTACCTACTATAATGTGTTTGTACAAAGCTACATGACTCATTTGATTTTTATTAGTTGTTTGGACGACTAGCTTGGATCTAATGTAGTTATAGGAAAATGTTATATTTATGTTTTCTGGTCAAACCGATGTTGATTAGTTTATATAAACATAAAAAAGAGGATCGGTATGTCATGTAGGATTATAATCATGTAGATTCTTTGGGAGTAGAATATTGTAACTAAACCTGTAGGGAGATTTAATTTCAAAGAACGTAATGAAGCTATGAAGGTATCGACCGGGATGACTGAAAATTATAATCATTAAATGATGGAACGAATTTGTTTCTTCTAGCATCGCATTGGTATATTTGTTGGCAATACAACTTTTCTAGTGTTGCTGCATTGTTTAACAGTTGGTAATGTTTTAGTATGGTAGCTAGTCAATCAGGTGATAGTTGGGTGACATTCGGGGACCAATATCTCATTTTGGGAAAAGATGATTCATGTATAAATGGGTCAAAAGTGCCACAATATATTGATTCAGTATGTTTGGTTGTAGATGTTCACTTGCCTTATCAAATGCAATAATTTTTCGAGTTGATCATGCTACCGTGGATGTTTAAAGAATTGAAGACATCCCTTGTTGAGTATACGCTTTTTATATCTTAGTTTGTTTTATGTCTTGCAATTGTTCCCAAAGTTTATTTTACACCATGACTTGTTATGGATAACATGATGAATTCGGGGATGTTTTATCTGTTAAAGATGGGGAGCCAATGATTCATACAGATACGATGGGGTTTATTTCATAACTTTTGGTAATATTGTGTGCGAAACATGTAAATATGTCTTTTCCTGGTTTATTCTTAAGTGTCTAACCTTACATTGTTATTTAAATTATTTCAAATTTGTTGATCTTCTCAAGCTTGAGGAAGAATCACTTAGACTGGAAGGCATATGAACTTGCATTAGTTACCCGGTAAATGTTTACTGATAATAAATTAATAATAGTTCATTGGTGAACCGACAAATGTTTCCATAAGAGCTTAATTGTTGTTTTTTGCATCGATACCAATCGTTGCTTATCCAGTGTCGCATCTTCAAAGACGGTTATGCTGTCAATGGAACTCTGCAGTCGGGCTAAACTATGGGCAAATTGATGATAATGCCACTTTTGTAGCAATGATAGGGTCTGGAATTTCTCTGGATGAAGTCTGCAAGAATGAAAGCTCGAGAACAAGATGACCCAAAGGCTACTTTTCCTCTAAAGGTATACCTTGGTGCTCTTGTTAAAGTTGAAATCTTGGATCATCACTATGCTCGCAATTAATATTTATCTAAGTGTTTTATAGTTCATATATAAAAGTTGCTACATTTTATGTGCAGGTTTGCGCTTCAAAAGAGAGAAATCCAGGAGTTCATTTCAAAGGATGAAGTTGTAGTTCTCCTAACTGTTTTTAGGCGTTGCGCTTCAAAATAGATTAGTTTTCACTTTATGGTATTCAAGTGACCATGTTGACTTGATTTTATGGAAGATTAATAAAAATTGAATTCAATTTATTTTTGGCTTCTATTGAATTATTATTTGCGCATATATGGGATGGTTGGTTGATATGATACCAAAACCTATTTGTACAGAAAATGGTGCTAATACATGTTAGCAACGATTACACAAACCATGCCAAATGGTTTTTATAACATACGCAAAAGTGTGACAAATGTTTTTGGCAAGGTGGATAAAAATGTGCCAAATACATTTGTCACGGTAGATAAAATGGTCATAGTTAATTTTGGCACGATAAATAAAAACTGTACCAAATAGGCATTCGGCACAGGAGATGAATTGGTACCAAATACGTGTTTGGCACGAGATATAAAAGTGTGACAAATGCCCATTTTGGAATGGAAGATTCTCACCTGTGCCAAATACCTCACTTATGGCACCCTAAAGTTAAACCGTCCCATGGACCGTGCCAAATACTATTTAGCACGATTTCAACCCGTCCCAAATGTATTTGGCACCCTCATATTTAGGACGAAGCCAAAATCGTGCCAAAGCTGTGCCAAATAGCATTTGGCACGGCTTTTTGAGTATTTGGCACAGTTTTCCACCCTCACAAATACCCGTTTTTCTTGTAGTGAATGGGGATTGACTGAAAATTCAGTTTTTCACTTTTCCCCTTTGACTAAATCTACAATATAAGATTATTGTAATTTTAAGTTATGGGGTGTTTTAATAAAAGCATTAGTTACACAATTCATTTTCTCTCACCCTTGACTTTCAAGATTTTACTTTCAAGAGCATTAATTAGAATGGCAAAATGGGGATTGACTAAAAATTCAGTTTTCCACTTTTCCTCTTTGACTAAATCTACATTATAAGTAGTTAAGATATATATATATATATATATATATATATATATATATATATATAGTGAATAAGTAATAAAAATAAATAATATCGTTAACGATAAATATTAACTAACGAATTAGATTAATATTTATCAGAAATTTTATTATATAAAAACGAGATTGATTTTTCCGACAAAAAGGAAATGCTTTTGGAAAATAAAACACAAAGGTTTTCAAGTATCAATGATTATTCAACGCGAGTCATTAAATGTTCGAGTGCACGCAAAACTAAGAAATACTATTTTTAATAGTGTTTATTTATTTCACCTTATAAATATTGAGTTATGGATAGTTTAACGTTAATATAATCAACCTATACGATTATCAGACTTGTTGGACTGAAAAGTCGATAAGAGCTTAACAAGTGTATCGGATGACATTATTAATGAGAAATATATCCTAATGACTTATAACATATGATACAACTTTGGAATCAATAAGTAAACGGAAGAATGGTTAAGCTTATCAAGTCTATGAATTTGATAAGTAATTGACCCTTCATGCGAGAACTTATCGAATCTTAAAGTCATATCATTGGACCTTAGCATAGATATGGACTTAAACAGGGATGTTGATTCAATTCTTAACTATATTAGATTGATTATATCTTTGTTATGTTCTTGGCGTGAGTTCACTCGAGTCGAGACTATGTCTCCAACATACACACACACGACGATACCAAACACTACCAAATGATTTTCACAAGATTCTTTCAGAAAGTAAAATGGAATATACTTGGGGATAGAAATATTGATTAGAGATATATTCTAAGAACATGTTTACATGACTATGTTGTGTCGAGTCCGTAGTTGCCGCCGCTTGTTAGCTACCATTTTTCTTCGCTTCTGATTGGATTGTTGTGATAGTCTACTCCTGATATATATATATATATATATATATATATATATATATATATATATATATATATATATATATATATATATATATATATATATATATATCTTGTGATTGTGCTTAGCTGGAATTGAGGTGAGTTCATGACCCCCTACTTTTAAACTGTTTCTATAACTATTTTGGGGGAGAATACATGCTTGTTTTTAACCAAACTAATTGATTGTTTACATTAAATTTGTGAAATGTTTGTTTAAGAATTGATTGATTGATTGAAATACTTGATTTGACTTCTAAAATATTTATGTGTTGTCTGATGAGAATGTGAGCTTCCTAATCAACTATCTTTTCTGGACCTGCAACTACTTTTGATTTGCTATGTCAGCTAGTTAAGGTTTAGCATCTCGATAACTAACCCTAATAAGTCATTAGTTCCTGCGGGAAGTGTGAATGTTATGGATAGATCTATTGTGGTTGAATTCCCCGTCTGGACTTTGGTGCCCAACTTGCCAGGATTTGTATCCGGATTTTGGTACTCCAACTTGCAAGGATGTGTATCTGGATTTTGGGTACTCCAACTTGCCAGGGATTTTGCCCGGATTTTTGATGCACCAACTTGCCATGACGTGCAACCTATAGGAGATTATTATGATTGGAATGTTAATATCTAGCCTAGTCTCAAAATAGCAAGAATTCTATCAGGTCCATTATAAAACTTGTGATTTAAAAACATGAACTCACCAGTGTAGCTGATTTTTAGCATGTATTCGTAGGTATTTGATGATTTTGGATAGTTGAAGCTACTCATATGGAGGCTCGGTAAGAGACATGGCTTGAGGATCGATCATAACTCTGATGAAACTTTTGGTACCTAACTTTAATATCTTTTGGGCTTATCTTTTATTCATGAAACAAAATGTTAAGTTATTATTTGGATTTTAAATGTTTTGTTTACCTTATCTTGGTTCCTATACTTGTGATGTATACCAATTCGAGTAGCAGCCCGAAAGCTTGTTAAGTCTTCCGCTGTACCAAATTTTAGGGGTGTTACATTACGCCTGCGGAGTTTATGCACGGTTGTGTAAAGAAAATGGTTGGAATGATTCGCACCATTGAACCGCTTAGATAAAATTCATTCTTTTAAGTATAGTGTAGTTTTTTTTGCATTGATTAATTCCACAATATATAAAGTAATTTTTATATATGATTTTGTATTTACAAACAGGAATCACGTTGTGTAGTTTATGCAACAGTGCATAGTATACAGTATGTAAATGGATGGGCTTATACAAGTTGCAAATCATGCAGTTCTAGAGTGACACCAATTGTTTCAAAAGGCAATTCAAGTAACAAGAATAAGAAACAATTGTGGTATTGTAAGAAACATGGAGAAACATATGCAGTTGCTTCTAGGTATTTTAAACAACCTATGTATATAAATAATGCACAGTTTTAAATACTTTATATTTGATGACAAATATTTTACATTTATAGGTTCAAAATAATTGTGCGAATATTTGATGATAGTGGTAGTGCACAAGTTGTGATTTTTGACAAGAGTGTGCATGCGATGACAAATGTAATGGCATGGGAGATCATGGAATGAGAAGGCATGAATACAAAAGATTACTTTCCAGATGTTCTTGATCAAATAATTGGGAGGAAGTATCTTTTCAAACTTTTATATTCTAAATTTAACCATAACAATAATAGTAATATATATCGAGTGGAAAAGCTGACTGAAGATGCTGATATGATCAAATATTTCAAAAATGGTTTTATAGAAGAACAGGTTTAATTCGTTGCTATTTTAATAGGTTTAGTAATGGTGCATGTTTACAAATAATTATGAACTAATTGTTATGCATGAATCAAAATAGGAGGATGATGACGAGGCTCGGGATTTGGAATATGACTCCGTGTGTTCAGATGATGAAATAGAAGCATATTCTGATGATATGGATGAGGTATTGTACATTGTATTTTTTAATATCAACAAACATCATTAAATTATAACAACAAATACAATTTAAACTTTTATCTCTTTTGAAAAAATGTAACAGGACCAACACATGAGACCACACATCCATCTGTAGATTAATACGCGGGATTGCGCCCTCGCCACAGGTTTTACCTCTCAAGGGATCTTGAAAAGCTTGCAATCCCCGCAAGGCAGTGTACCTAATCGTTGTAGTAGAGTATAGTGACAAATACCGGGGGATTGATCGTTCAACTCAGGAATAGTGTCGCTAGGATTAGAAAGCCTACTAAACTAGGTCTAGAGATGAGGGATGATTCTTTTTGTGTTTTTATATTTTATGAAAAGCAGGTAAAATCTCGGGTTTTGAAGGAGTGTGCGGAATTAGTTGCTAGTCAACTAACCCAATTAACTAAGATGCTATCAAAATAAAATAAATGAAATGAAAATTAAACTAATGTACTAATGTGGTGGAAAGAATAATGAGAAAAGTTGTGTTTACTTAGATTTCATTGCTCCCTAGATATCTTTTACCGGTTGACTAGCTTGTTACAATTGCATGGATGACGGGTTATATTCCCTAATACTAGTCGTAGGGCCGTGTACAATATTCCCTAACTCTATAAGATCCTACTTCACTCCTATGTCGAGCCGACTAAAAGCTCCTAACATGGGATCATTAGAATTCACTTATGCATTAAATACAATCAAAAATCGTAGTACATCTCCGATCATGTTTCTTAAGACGTTCAAGCAAGTTACCAATGGAAGTCTGCCAGTTTTCTTAAGGCTAACATCGAATACAATCATCCCTAACAATTATAAACAAACAATCAACCAATAATCAACATCTAGGTTTCACTACATCTAAGCAAACACAATAAAAACCTAGCCTAATATGTTAAAAGAAAGACAAGCATAAGATAGAATCAAACAATACATAGACATATTGAATGATCATTGGAGAACTTATCTTTATTAAAACATGGAAGAAATAAGGGTTTGAAACCCCTTATATAAGCAGAAAATTCGACCAAGGGTTTGTGTTTTAGTATTCCACAATTTGTTCCACCCTTTACATTGAAAAATTGGAAAAACATATATAGACAGAACATCCTGACGGCGTCATGTATTAGCTTCTGACGCCGTCAACTCGCCGCCAAATAGAAATTCGTATTGCCTAGATCCAGTCTTGACGCCTTCATGTAGAAATAGACTCTGGGCCGTCACATGCATTTTGACCCTGACGGCCTTGGTGACGCCGTTAGGCCAATTACATTGAAAATGTTCTGGGCCGTCACGTTGTAATATCCACTTCCACCTCTTTTGTCACTCTTGACGCCGTCATGTGTTAATCCTTGACGTTGTCTGCTACTGTTCCCAGTAAGGAATTTGAGACTTTGCCGTTTTCTTCACTTTTATGCTCCAAAAACGTCCAAAACGATTCCTTTTCCAGATTTGTCCTCAAAAGTACCTAAAATGACAAAAGGAACGATTTAGGGCTATAATTGATCAAATAATCACGAATTCGGGCTTAAATGACCCCTTAAAAGCGGTACACTTTTCGCCTCATCATATACCCTTACACTTGAGATTTGCTTGTCCTCAAGCAAATGCGCTTTTATTCTAAACAAAATACAAGTTACGGTTCATTTAACACTAATATAAAAGTAATTACAACAAATAATCGTTCCACTGAAAACCAAAAACAAGAACGGAGGTCATACAGTAGCACCTCACAAATAGTGTTTAGATACTCACATCTCTCGGGTGTAATAAAGTATATATCACATTATGGAAATGGAAAACATCTCTCACTACCTGTCATAGCAAATAGATTACCATAGGCTTGGGAAAGGATCAAACCTCCACCACTTGGCGTAAGCACCTAGGATAAACTATCAAAGAGGTCTTTTAAAGGGTTATAACGTTAGGTGTAGGGATATGATAAACCCGGTTTTGTTGGATTAATGCAATATTTACTGGTGGCGAGTTAATCATCTTGGTTAATTACATGTACAATATGGCGTTGCTAAGCCAAGAATCGACTCGACTTAAGCTGATAACTCAAAAATAACAAAAACTTAAAAAATAAACATAGAATGAAACGGGATGGTAATCCGTATGTTTTTTCTCTTTTTCTTTTTCTATTTTTTTACTTTTTCTTTTTCTTGATTTTTTTTTTTTTTTTTTTTTTTTTTTGCATACAATTTTACCCTACCATCCAAAATAATACATCATAGGGAATTTGCATTCCCCTTACACTTGAACTTTTACATACTTTACAATAAACTACTCTAATGACTCGAATCATGATAATCAAAACACTTGGAGTACTTTTTAAATATTAATGCACATATGGGGGTAATAATTAGATGTTCTTCCCCATTACTTCATAACACTAGTACTTTACCCATGAGTCCCAATCGTCCCAAAACAATATGTACAAGATATGACTCGACTTAGAAACCATGTAATCAATTAGATAATTAACTAAGGGTTTAAACATGTAACAATAATGCACTAAAGATGAGTGCATACACGGAAGGCTAAGGCGATTTGGTTGCACATTTGGGTGGGTTGTAACAAATTCTTCCTTTAAGTAAGATGCTTAAAGTTAGAAACGAAAAAGATAGGCTCGGAGTGGTGTACTAGGGGTATCGTGTACTAAAAATGAGTACAACGCAAAGGTGTGGGAAAAATTAATTGACTTTATTAGTCAAGTAATATGACTTAAATGGTCAAGTAATTATGATACGGGTTTAAACACAAGGGTGATCCTAATGCCTCTTATCATGTAGTAAATCCTACTTCACGAATGTAGTCTCACTAGCGGTCCGGGATGTATCACTAACGCAAGTTCTAGAATCTAAATGCTACCGGTACACTCATAAGCACTAATAATGAATGCTTTTCCTATCAAATCTAAAGGCGAACCTCACATATTTGGGTGGAAAATTTTTTAAGTGGTACGGTTTTGTGCTAGTCATACAACTCCTATCCATGAGACGCTTGTTAAGGCTAAAGTTTCACTCCTAAATGTTGTAAAAAAATTTGAATTTGGCGCTAAAATTACACTAACAAATATTTCTATTAGTTTTATTATACACCTACTATCAAACAAACAAACTCAAGTGCAATTGTATCCTATAAGGTATCATCATTCACCCTCCCCTTACACTTAGGATGAACATTGTCCCCAATGTTCAATTAAAGGATGTAAAAGTAAAACAGGTAAAAGAATGAAAACAAATACTCCCCTGATTCAGTCGATGTGGATAGTGTGTCAATAAGGTTAGATCTTCCTCCAAGAAAATGAACGTTGAAAGCTCCCTCCAGAAATATAAATCATCTTCTTGTCATATATAACCTGTTAAATCTGAGAAAACAATCAAGGCAAACCTCGCGTAAAATCGACAGTAATCTATATATACTAACAAATCCTAGAAAACAATTTAAGATATAATGGTTGTGGAATGAATGTTTGCAGATTTCCTGGAGTTTATAAAACTAAAGAATCAACAAAAACTTTAAGACTCCGGTTTAAACAAAACTCGCAAAATATTTCAGAATTTTGGTACCTGACGCCGTTAGGTTGTAACTCCTGACGCCATCAGAATGATCCTGGAAAAATCTTATGTTATGTTTCCGGAAAATTTTTGGAAAAACTTATGCCTTATTTCTTGGAAAATCCTGCAAAACATCATTATGACTCGATACAAGCATTTGACTCAAACAATTACTAATATACATGCTCATTTAATATTGTAGCGAATCATGTTCATTTTCGTTCTTATAAACAAATTTGGGTTTCCCTTACACTTAGATTTTGCAAAATACCTTTATATGTAATTAAGACGAAGTTAAAAACAACATAAAGGATTTTCACAATTTACTTTGAAACATGATTTACCAACAATAAGAATAAGACATGCATACGGAAACAAATAAAATCAAACAAATAAAAACACACAAAACGTGGGTTGCCTCCCAAGAAGCGCTTTTCTTTATTTACGAGTCTTGTAGCTAGACTCAACGTCATGGGTAATTACGTAACCTCGTCATCAAATGTTACATCCTCCTCACTAATCATTTCATTACCACTTTCTTGATAATGTTTTACGTGTTGTATGTTTATAGTGAATTCTCTATTTTCATCGTCCATTAACACAACAGCGCCCGCTTTAGAGGAGCTTTTCACCGTAAAGGGTCCATACCATCTAGACTTAAGTTTCCCGGTAAATAACCTTAACCGGGAATTATACAATAGAACTTTGTCCCCTTTTGAGAATTCCTTAGGTTTCTTAATTCGCTGGTCATGCCATCTTTTTGCCATCTCTTTATATGTAACGGAGGATTCATATGATTCTAGCCTTAATTCATCAAGCTCATGGAGTTGTAAGAACCTATTCGTCCCCGTGACCGTATAATCCAAATTACATGCCTTAAGTGCCCAATAAGCCTTGTGTTCAAGTTCCACCGGAAGGTGACACGCCTTGCCATAAACCATGCAGAACGGGGTCGTTCCTATAGGTGTCTTGTAGGCCGTTCGGAATACCCATAAGGCCTCATCGAGTTTAAATGACCAATCCTTTCGGTTCTGATTGATCGTCTTTTCCAATATTCTCTTAATCGCCCTGTTGGTGTTTTCAACTTGACCGTTGGTTTGTGGGTGATAAGCGGTGGAGAACCGGTGGGAGACTCCATATCTTTTCATGACCTTTTCCATTTGCGCGTTGCAAAAGTGGGTTCCCCTATCACCAATGAGAGCTTTAGGAATGCCGAACCTAGCAAACAGCTTTTTCAAAAAATGAATGACTACCCTAGCATCATTGGTCCTAAGGGCTTGTGCTTCCACCCATTTTGAAACATAATCAATGGCCACTAATATGTATTTGTCCCCCCTGAAGATGGAAAGGGTCCCATGAAATCTATTCCCCAAACATCGAAAACCTCACAAACTTGTATAAAATTATGAGGTGCTTCATCTCTTCTTGATATATTCCCGGCTCGTTGACATGCATCGCATGCATGTATCATCCTCTTCACATCAGGAAATATTGTAGGCCAATAGAATCCTGCATCGAAATTTTTTCGTGCGGTGGTGTTTATCCCATGATGGTCTACAGAAGGGCCCGAATGACACTCTTTCATAATCTTCATCGCCTCTTTTCTTGAAACATAGCGCCTGATTACTTGATCAGGACATTTTCGAATAAGAAGGGTTCGTCCTAGAAGTAGTATTTTAGTTGGGTAAAGAACCTTTTTCTTTCGTGTTTAGTCATGTATTCCGGAATGAGTCTGCTTGCAAGATAATTAGCATAATCAGTGTACCATGGCTCAGAATCTGTTATTGACATAAGCTGTTCGTTAGGAAATGAGTCCCGAATCTCACTCTTTTCAAGTTTACTAAGGAGGGGATTTTCGAGATGAGAGAGATGATCAGCAGCTAAATTCTCTGCCCCCCTTTTATCACGAATTTTAACATCGAATTCTTGTAACAACAAGATCCACCGAATTAGTCGTGGTTTAGCGTCTTGCTTAGCAAAAAGGTATCGAAGAGCCGAATGATCTGTAAAAACGACCGTCTTTGAAAGGACAAGATATTGGCGGAATTTGTCGAAAGTGAACACCATGGATAATAGTTCTTTTTCGGTGGTAGAATAATTCTCTTGAGCGGGATTCATAGTTTTGCTAGCGTAGTATATTGGTTGGAATTGTTTGTTAAACCTTTGGCCTAATACTGCTCCAACAGCATAGTCTCAAGCGTCACACATGATCTCGAAAGGTAATTCCCAGTTGGGTGTAACCATGATTGGGGCTTGCATGAGTTCCTTTTTTAGGAGATTGAATGCATCCTTGCATTCTTAAGAGAAATCGAAAGGGGCATCCTTTACAAGCAATTGAGTCATTGGCCGAGCTATTTTAGAGAAGTCCTTAATGAACCACCTGTAGAACCCGGCATGACCAAAGAAGCTACGCATTGCCTTGACAGTAGTGGGATAAGGTAGTTTAGATATAGCTTCAACCTTTGCTTGGTCCACCTCAATCCCATTTCCTGAGACCTTATGCCCTAGCACAATCCATTCTTTAAACATAAAATGGCATTTCTCCCAATTTAGGAAGAAGTTGGTCTCCTCACAATGTTTGAGCATTTTTTCGAGGTTAGCGAGACAGCGATCGAAAGAGTCCCCGAAGAACGAGAAATCATCCATGCTGTCTTCCATTAACTCATGAAAGATCTCGGTCATAAATCGCTGAAAAGTCGCGGGAGCGTTATATAGCCCAAAAGGCATTCTCTTATAGGTGAATGTTCCATAAGGGCAAGTAAATGTGGTTTTTTCTTGGTCCTCAGGGGCTATGGGGATTTGGAAATATCCTGATAATCCATCCAAGAAACAGTAGTACTTGTGCCCGGCTAATCTTTCCAACATTTGGTCAATGAACGGGAGGGGAAAGTGATCCTTTCTGGTGGCATCATTGAGCTTTCTATAATCGATGCATACCCGCCAACCAGTAACCGTTCTCTGGGGTACCATCTCACCGTTGTCATTTTTCACCACATTCATCCCTCCTTTCTTTGGTACAACCTGTACAGGACTAACCCACGGGTTATCCGAAATCGGGTATATCCGCCCTGCATCCAAGAGTTTGATAACTTCCTTTTTCACCACCTCTGTTGGGATTTACCAGCCTCTGGGGTTGCACGGCTGGTTTATAGTCTTCTTCCATAAGAATCTTATGCGTGCAGAAGGTTGAGTTAATCCCCTTAATGTCAGCTACACTCCATGCAAGGACTCCCTTATATTTCTTTAAAACTCCTAAGAGTTTATCCTTTTGCCCATGATCAAGGGAAGAATTTATGATCACTGGTAGTTGATCCTCTCCATGGAGGAAAGCATGTTCTAAGTGGTTTGGGAGTTCTTTAAGTTCTAGCTTGGGTGGTTCGATAATGGAGGGCTTTAGCTTGTTTTCGGGTTTACGGAGTTTGAGCGGTTCAGTGGTCTCTTGTCTGGGGTAGAAGGAGACTGCGCTAGCACCCTCCGTCTTCTCCTTCTCCATTATGGGGAGGAAAACCTCATCCCGTAACCAGCCTTCTTCGATTTGTTCATCAACACAGTTGTCAATGACATTAGTTAATTCATCGACCTCTCTGATGAAATAGAGCCGGTTAGCTGCTTCGAGAGATAGATTCATAGTGTCTTTAATATCAAAGGTCAAGCTATCGGTCCCTACTCGTAAGGTTAACTTGCCGTCGTGAACATCGATAACTGCACGAGCGGTGGCAAGAGGTTGTTGCTTGCCCCTAAATCGGCAAGAGCATTCTTTATCGATAGAGATCCTATGGAACAGGGCAAGGTGAAGCTGCCTGGGTCGTCTACCTTTTTTGGTAGCCCTCATTGGGTCACCACCGAACATTCTTCTCCTAGAGTCACAAGACCCTCAAGTTTCTTTCGGTTGGCAAGCAATCTTTTGAAGTATGAGCTATACTTGGGCATGTGATAGCAAGCATCAAGGAGAGGTATGGTGACCACTGAATCTTTTAGATACGAAAAGAATCTCTTATTATCATTTTCAATCTTTTGATTTTTTAGGCGGGATGGAAATGGGATTCTCACAGGTTGGTTAGGTGGAGTTGGTGGAGATGGGGTCATCAGAGGAGGTTGTTCGGGAGCCTCGTTGCTCACATTACCTTCCTCCTCGTGGGGATTATTTGGCTCAACGGTGACAGGATGTTGGTTCGGATAAGGAGGGTCCTTGGTTGTTGTTCCAGCTCGAGTAGTAACCGCGAGCAAGGGATCTTTTTGGCTTACTAGGGGCCTGTTATGGCCATCAAGGGTGGCATTAAGCTTTTTGAACCACTTTTCCATGTCATTATGTTGTTCAGTGATGAGCTCGTCAAGCCCCTTCAATTGTAAGCCTTTTTCCTTAGTAAAGTGTCCAAGGTCATCCTCAAAAGTGCTCCTGATTTTGAAGTTAGGGCCTTCCTCTCCTTATTTTCTTTTCACCAGATTCCCCCAAATGGTATAATCCTCATTTTGAAAAATGCAAAAGGGAGGGGTCAGCGTAGATGTCATGTCCCGACAAACACGCATGTTCGGTAGTGATTTCTCCTCAGCATTCTTCTACTTCGTGCGGGCCCCCACAGTAGTCGCAGATCAAGTAAGGATTTTAAAGTTGTTTAGTTGTTCGCGACCCTACAAGGTATAACACCCTTTCGTGAATTTTCCTCAGCCAATCCGAGGGTGTTTGTGTGATTTCGGATATGCTCATAGTCGAATCGGGTTCAACCCGAGTATCGTCCTGGTCTTGAGCATATTCCTCAATCCTATTCCACCCTTCCTCGGCGCTCAGATTAGCTATTTTCCCTTTTCTTGAATTATTGATTCCGTTCTGGTCGTTTGGGGAGACATGTCGTAGAAGATTTAGACCAGAAGCCAAAGTTCTATGCCATGATGGGGGACTTATCTTATTAGATCCTTGAATCTAATCCATGATTTATAGATGGGTTCGTCCTTTCCCTTTCGGAAACGGAGGATCATATCCCTAAATGCTGAGGTTTTCCCTGTTGGGAAGAACTTCTCATAAAACTTGGATATAAGTTGGTCCCATGTAAAAATAGACTCGGAGGGAAGTTTATCATACCACTCCTTGGCTTTTTCATAAAGAGTGAAAGGAAAGAATCGTAATCGAGACGTGTTTCTAGTGGCCCCGACCGTATGGAGGGTGTCCACTATCTTCAAGAAATCCCTAATATGTTGAATTGGGTCATCGGTATGTAGTCCGCGAAACTTGCATACACTTTGGACAAGCCAAACATCATTTGCACGCTAGACCTCATCGGTGCGTTCGTTCGGGAAAACAATGGCATTAGAGAAGCCGCGAGGATTCGGGGAAGAATAGTCCTTAAGGCGCTTAGGTGTGGGAGTTTCGGGGGTGTTCATATCGTGGTTGGATTGGGGGCTAGAGGGCGTGAGGTGATTATCTGAATCTTCTTCAGAAAGAGCCTCATCAAAATTGATGGCTATGCTAGATGGTTCGGGTGTTGGGAGAGATTGCTTCAGCCTATGCATTTCCCTTTCAGTTTCTGCATATGGCAAAACAAGATTTCTAACAGAACTACGACTCCTAGTGATTCTAAGGTTAGAGAGATCTTCATTTGCCATGATGGCGGATGGTAATGGTTACGAACAAAGGAATGAAGAAATAAGATAGACTAAAGAAAACCTAAAAATAAAAATAAAAATCTTACTAGAAAGGAATCTAGCAAGTAGACCTAATAAAAAGAAATTCTAACCTAGACAATAACTATTCCCCGGGTTGCGGCGCCAAAAACTTAATACGTGAGATTGCGCCCTCGCAACAGGTTTTACCTCTCAAGGGATCTTGAGAAGCTTGCAATCCCCGCCAGGCAGTGTACCTGATGGTTGTAGTATAGTATAGTGACAAGTACCGGGTGATTGATCGTTCAACTCAGGAATAGTATCGCTAGGATTAGAAAGCCTACTAAACTAGGTCTAGAGATGAGGGATGATTCTTTTTTTGTTTTTATATTTTATGAAAAGCAGGTAAAATCTCGGGTTTTGAAGGAGTGGGAGGAATTACTTGCTAGTCAACTAACCCAATTAACTAAGATGCAATCAAAATAAAATAAAATAAATGAAAATTAAACTAATGTACTAATGTGGTGGAAACAATAATGAGAAAAGTTGTGTTTACTTAGATTTCATTACTCCCTAGATATCTTTTACCGGTTGACTAGCTTGTTACAATTGCATGGATGACGGGTTATATTCCATAATACTAGTTGTAAGGCCGTGTACAATATTCCCTAACTCTATAAGATCCTACTTCACTCCTATGTCGAGCCGACTAAAAGCTCCTAACATGGGATCATTAGAATTCACTTATGCATTAAATACAACCAAAAATCCTAGTACACCTCCGATCATGTTTCTTAACACGTTCAAGCAAGTTACCAATGGAAGTCTGCCAGTTTTCTTAAGTCTAACATCGAATACAATCATCCGTAACAATTATAAACAAACAATCAACCAATAATCAATATCTAGGTTTCACTACATCTAAGCAAACACAATAAAAACCTAGCCTAACATGTTAAAAGAAAGACAAGCATAAGATAGAATCAAACAATACATAGACATATTGAATAATTATTGGAGAACTTATCTTTATTAAAACATGGAAGAAAGAAGGGTTTGAAACCCCTTCTATAAGCAGAAAATTCGACCTAGGGTTTGTGTTTTAGTATTCCACAATTTGTTCCACCCTTTACAATGAAAAATTGGAAAAATATATATAAACAGAACATCCTGACGGCGTCATGTATTAGCTTCTGACGCCGTCAACTCGCCGCCAAATGGAAATTCGTATTGCCTAGATCCAGTCTTGACGCCTTCATGTAGAAATAGACTCTGGGGCGTCACATGCATTTTGACTCTGACGGCCTTGGTGACGCCGTCAGGCCAATTACATTGAAAATGTTCTGGGCCGTCACGTTGTAATATGCACTTCCACCTCTTTTGTCACTCTTGACGCCGTCATGTGTTAATCCTTGAGGTCGTCTGGTACTGTTCCCAGCAAGAAATTTGAGACTTTGCCGTTTTCTTCATTTTTATGCTCCAAAAATGTCCAAAACGCTTCCTTTTCCAGATTTGTCCTCAAAAGTACCTAAAATGACAAAAGGAACGATTTAGGGCAATAATTGATCAAATAATCACGAATTCGGGCTTAAATGACCCCTTAAAAGCGGTACACTTTTCGCCTCATCATAGATGCAATAGATGATTGTCCAGCAGCGTGCATTGATGCTACGGATGATACTCTAATTCCATTGAATGATGCAGACAATGACACCGCATGTCACGATAACAATGTTCCACCAACATTGGATGATGCATCTCCAACCGAAGAACATAATGAACAAGACTGCCAGAAAGATATTTAGTGTTCATTTCCTGTTTGTGTACATGCTTGAACAATTTATTTACAATTTACGAGTTATTAGGTTTATCGATATTCCTATCAAGTTTTCATTTTATTTATTTTAATAAGATTGCTTTTTAAAAAGTAATGCATGTCAATTTTAATTCTTGATGGTTATTTGTCCTTATTTAATGTTTTACAATTTTGAAGTATTTGGTTATTCGAATGTTTATATTTTAATTTATAATAATTGTGATAAACAAATAAGTATGCACCTCATATGTAAATAACAAGAACACTTTTGAAAATCTTTTAGAATTTTTCAACTTTTATAAATTTTAAATTATATGATAATTTTTTAACTTATAATGTAAAATTAAGATAACATGGATTGAATTAAATAAACAACAATAATCATACGAGTAATTTTATTAGTAAATTTAATAAGGTTAAAAAGGATGATTTTTAATTTTAAAGGAAAAATCAGCATATAACTCCAACATGTATTTATTAACATTGATGGTCATCTTAATTTCATCTTATTAGCAAATCTCGATATTTTTTTAAAAAGATACATATATCGAACACCTTTGAAAATCTTTTAGAATTTTTCATATTTTATAAAGTTTAAATTATATGATAATTTTTTAACTTATAATGTAAAATTAAGATAACATGGATTGAATTAAATAATACGACTAATTTTAATAGAAAATCTAATAAGGTTAAAAAGAATGATTTTCAATTTCAAAGGAAAAAATACTTTTATTTTTTATTAAGTTTATGGTTTCCATAATTATTTCTATCGTATTTTAAAAAAAAATAATAATCGTGTTACTAAATATGAGTTATATATTATACGAGTTTTTAAAAACTATAGTTATCTTTGTTGAGATTCCTTTTATACTCAGATTACGTTAAGTAATCTATATATGCTCGCTGAACAAAAATCATTGGTAACCATAATTCACAAATTTATACGTCTCATATGCAATTTAAGATGCCTTCACAAAAGACTTATATTAGTGAGTTAACACCATAACTAAATCCTTGCACTGTTAATGTAAAACCATTAATGGCTTGGTGTTACAGGGAAGCAGCCATGCCAATATCTCATAGATACTTTTAGATGATTGATTGGCTCCAAAAAGTCAACCTAAATTAACCAAGTATATGGTCAACAAGGTCAAACTATCTAAACCAATGCTTCCGGGTAATAAAGGGTATCACCAGGTCGTTTATGTCCTGACGAGGCGTGGATTGTGCTTTAGCGTACTTGTGATCGGGTGATCATTCACAGAAAAGGGTTGTGATAAGAATTATTTGGGAATTATTAACATATATAGCTTAGGAAAGCTACGTGATTGATTACGGGAATTGAGATTAAGAAGATTTGAGCTAAAACCTAAAAACGTACGTTTTAATTAAAAACGTACGCTTACGAACGAAACAGAAAGTACAACTGAGGGACGGAAAAGGTTACAAGTGTAAAATTATTATTTTTACAATCCTAACAAATAAAGAAAATTTTAAGAAAAAGAAAAATTATTTTTACGCTATTTAATTATTAATTATTAATTAATTACTAATTATTTATTAATTAACTAATTAAACTAATTAGAATTATTAAAAATACTAAAAAGGCTTAGAAAATTAAGAAAATTTTTACAAATCTAATTAACCATCATAGGAATCCTAAAAAATTATAAAAAGTTGATGTTATGTATTTTTAAACTAATTTACTAATTATTAATCTAATTATTAATTAATTACCAATTAAACTATTTATATTATAAAAAATAGAAAATGAACATTATAAATTCTAGAAAAATTTATAAAAATGTTTTAACTTATATAAAAGCAATAAAAATTATAAAAACTAGGT
The DNA here is from genome assembly GCA_030686995.1 of Artemisia argyi. Lineage (NCBI taxonomy): Eukaryota > Viridiplantae > Streptophyta > Magnoliopsida > Asterales > Asteraceae > Artemisia > Artemisia argyi. The sequence goes on from CM060696.1 coordinate 8,207,428, forward strand.
TGTACTTTATAAAATATAATTATGCTATTTAATTACTTAATATTAATTAATAATTAATTAAACTAAAATTAATTCTAAAAACCACTAAAAGACAAAAGAAAAATCTGGAAAAATTTCTAGAATTACTTTAACCTAAAAGAGAATTAATAAAAATATAAAAATGATATATTGCTTATAAATAAGCTAAAAAGAAAATTAAAATGATAATTTCTATTAAATAGAAGCTATCACTAAAATTAAAATTGGTTTTTTGAGTTTTTTTCTTTTTCCAAACTAATTTCACACTAAAAACTAATAACTTTTATGAAAACACTTATAAGCAATTATAAGCAAGATTCACACAGTTGACTTTGGTTGACTGAAAATGGAATTAAGCTCAAATGGAATAAGGTGGGGTCCACAATGGTAAAAGTTGGTTCCTCTGAGTTGTTTGAACAATTATAAGCAAGATTCACACAATTAAGCCAAGTAAATAAGCCACAAGACAACAATAAGCACTTGCTTATTGTGGGTTCTAAGACAGAAATGGGACAGAGATAGGAAGGGGTTTCAAGTGGGGTCCACTGGTCCTTAGGTCAAACAAAGGGTCAACTCTTGAACCCTGGTAGGAGGGGGTTGGAAAAACCAAAAGATGGACTGTGGGACCCACTGGGGTGGCCACAAACTACCACCAAAGTAGTGGTGGTGAGATGGGTCTGCTGATGCACAGGGCAAAGGCTTGCCCTGCAGCTGTGTTCAAGGGCCAAAAAGGTCCACCCAAAAAATTCAAAAAAATATAAAAAGTATGGAAATCACAAGTTCTACTGATAGACTAATTACCCAAGCAATTTCAAACCCTAGAACCCATTACAAAAATCATGAAAATTCTGGCCATTTTGGAGATTTTTGACTATGCAACTTTTTGACTTTTTGTTAATGAGACTTAGGTTGACTTTGGTGAGTTTCTGCTAGATCTTGCTTACTGGTTATGTTGTTATATGTATTGATTGGATGAAATTAAGCTTTATTACTAACTTATGTAATGATATGATCAAGTTAAGCAATCTAAAATCTAACAGTGAGCAAGTTAAATGAACTAAAAGGAAAATTTGATTTTTATATAATGACCACTATTTTTTTTGATTGTTTTGATGTCTAATAACCTAATGACACAGATTTTAAACAACAACAATAACCAAAGAACCCTCTGAGTCCTTGAACTCAGCTGATCCAAACACCCATTATGTGGACTGTTTTTTACTGATTTATGAAGCTAAACACCAATCTAAACCATAAACTTACTTAATTACTGTATAATAAGCTAAAACAAACTCAAATAGGCAAAAATAAACAACCAAATACAACAAAGTACTCTAAAATCCTAATGTGAGAAAACTGAGTACAAAGTCTTACTTGAAATCCAAGCCTGAAGAAAACTCAGTACCAGGAATTTAATCATACCCTATTATCCCCCATGGGATTCTAAACCATGATCCTCATCCATTTATGCTACTGCTTCCTTCTTCTTTCTTTTTGTGATTTTTTTTTTCTTTATATATATATTTTTTATATTTTTATTTTTTAAGAACTTTCTTATGAAGCTGAATATAAAGTTATTACAGAAGGCTAATAAAGCTTAAAAACTCACAAGTGAGTTTATATTTAACTTATTTCCAAGACTTGGCTTTTAACCAGAAACTTTTTTTAATTACTTATATAAACTAAAATTTGCAACAGAGAGATTAAAACTGAAAGGCTTGTATTACTTGATAAAAAATGTTACAACATAAGTAAAATTACAACATAACTTAAGCTAATAATCTAGATATGCCAAAATGGCTTACAAGGAGCTTATTTATACTAAATGACCTCCACTGCCTCTCCCTTCTCTCTTTCTCTGAATAATTGACATCCATGACTTCTTTGCACTATCCTGAGCAAATCCCATCCATTGGATTGGGTGGGAATAATCCTAGCCATTCAAATAGGTTTTGCCGCCAAAATTGTCAAAAGGCAGTTGGGGATTGCTTGGAGGGGTTCTAGGGCAATTAATGCACCTTGGAGCTTTGTGGAGGAGGGGTGAAACATGGAATGGGGTTTATTAATTGGAGGTGAGGGGAGGACATGGAGTTGGTGTTTTGCAGGGCACAAGTGGGAGGGGAAAAAGGTGGGAGTTTGTTGACTTATTTGACTGAGGTGGGAGGGACGGAGGTAAGTATTATTTTGAGTGGGTGGGCTGTGAAGTGAGATGGGCCAAGGGAAGAGGTGCATGGGCCTGGGTGGATTGGGTTTGGAATTGGTTTTGGTTTATGATAAAACAAAAGGGTCCGTTTGGTGTTATAGTATTCACAAGGACCATTTTTGAATTTTTACCAAACATGAGGGACTTGATTTGCAATTTTGTCAAAGTATCACAAAGGACCAAAATTGCCAAGTTTAAATATCCAAAAACCATTTTTGCAATTTTTGTACTTTTCAAAATTCCCAGGGACTATATCTGCAAATTTCTAAACTCCATGGACCAAACATGTAAATTTTCCAAAATTTTCATCCAAAGTCCGTTTTTGATAACTTTTGATTTTTTAAGGACTTGGGTTGACTTTTCTTTCAAAATAAATGCATAGGGACTATTTTTGACAAATTTTGAAACTTGGGGGACTGAAACTGCTAATATTGCAAACTTTGATCGTTTTTCATTTTGTTTTTGCTCATTTTGCATTTAAAACATATAAAACACAATCCCTGGGATAATTTCAGTATTTTGATGACTTTTCGATTATTTTTGTATGTTTTGGCAGTTTAAATACGATAAAAATGATGAGTGTTTGCGCACTCATCAATGATTGTCATAGATGAAAATGTTATTTATTTTTTTTCTTTGTTTATTTGTTACCCTTTTACTGTATGTATTTTACCAAACTGTTTTTTTTATTGTTCTTATTTTTTAGGGTCCCAAGATTCATGTTATTGTAAAGAATGGTTGGCTAACGTTTCTTGAAAAGTATTTTAAAGAGGGCATGGCGGTTCTTATAAGTAATTTTAATGTTATTCCTAATAACATGGGTTACAAATACACGAAACATCCATACAAGATAAGCTTTGATGGAGACGCAACTGCCCGTCGATCAAATATGTTTGATGCCGGTGTTAATAAAACTAGATTTGAAGTCACCAAGTTTTCTGATATAATATCATTTAACCTAGACACATAATTACTTGTTGGTGCGTTTTTCGAGATATACAATTTTATGTAATGCCAATATTTTAATTTGAATATTCTCATAAATCCTTTAATATAAACGTGATATGTGTTCTAGATATTGAAGGAGAAGTATTTAGTTGGGAGTGTGAACTTAGAGACTACGAGGTTTATGGATGTAAAACGAAGATGTTACCTCTGAAGCTTAAGGATACATTGTAACTTTACAATAAACTTTTCCTTTATCATACTTAACTATATAAGCATAGCTTATAAATACACTATGTTAAAATTTCACCTTAACGGACTATATTTATCTATTACTTTTCAGGGGGATTAAACTTAAATGTTTAGTAATGGGTGTAATGGCAGAAAAGTTGCTTGATTATATTAAATCTACTGAGAACCATAAAAAGTTCTTGATGAATATAGGGAATGCTAGAGTTTATGATGATGGAAAAGGTATGTGTGTATGTTTCATATTCATTGTTCTTTACGATGAAACAATTGTTTTGCAAATGGATAAAGTTTATTAATTAATCTACATGTTTTGCAGGTCCACCTATGATATATATTAACCATCAGATTGGGAGCACATTTGAAATCTTTGATTAAAGTAGCGGGCCTTTATAGTTGGAATTGTAATAGAGAAAAATAACATATTTTATAATAACGAATAAAAGCTTAATAATTATTCTATGTCTTTTGTTTTATGTTACTTGCATTACTATGAATTGTATGTTTTCACATGAAATAGTTATATCTTTTCTCATTGCTTTTAATTTGGGTATTTTAATTTTTTAAATTCTTAATTTTGTACAAATAAACACGTATATATATAGTGTGTAACCATTTTAATAAATGCAAGTACTTTAATTATTATATACACTAAATATATGATTTGTGCAAACCATTCCCAAACATAAGTTTATATATTTTGTTTTTCCCTAATATAAGTTTATATTTAAATCAAGTAAATATAATTCGATTCTTACTTATCCTATGCTAATATTTTGTTAACATATATGCTAATTTTTAGTAATAGATAAACATAGTATTTTAAAAGAAATATTCAAGGGAATGTATATACCGAGTTTTTATAAGATATGTTCGAATTTTAAAAGATACAATTTAGAGTATAATTTTAGAATTTATTAAGTATAAATCTTTTGTTACCTAATTAGATATAACTCTTTATTCGAGATCATGACGACTTTGTACATTGTTAACCTAATTTGACACTATATATAGACCATAATATAACCATCTTTCTCACTTAAAAAATCGCAAAGCTATATTCACAAAAATATATTGCGTTATGCATGCTCAAAGACACTCTGCAAGGCTTGCAAAAGCATCCGAAAAGAAACACACAAATACCCCTTCAAAAGGTATGTTTTTGACAAATGGTTTGTTCATTGAGTTGTTATATTCGTATTGATGTGATTGTAAATTTCATATGATGTTTTATTGTACAATTGTTTTGTATTTGCTTACAGTTTGTTGGATCACAGAAAAATAATACCACACAGAAGAAAAACTCTATAACCCATTCACAAGGTACTGTGTTCATATATAGTTTTACATGCACTGTCCATTAATCTAAATTTTTGAAACATTTACGTTTGTGATTCCGTAACAAGTAAAGTTGCACAAACTTTATCTAAAAATATCAGAAAAAATTTGTTTACAAGTAATACACCAGGCAGAACATCTGGCCACTGTGTTTCTAATGCTGTTACACAATCAACGGGTAGTAAAATTATTAATGTTTTATTTAGATACATTACATGTGGTGTTTATACTATGTTACTTGATTTATAGCTTCTAAATCAACATCAGCACCACATAGAACTTCATCAAACTCAAAAGAACCCTCATCAAATTCAAAAAGAGACCAAGTAGATATGAAGTGTTTTCTACCAATACTATATATTGCTCAGCTTACGCGACTAATAACAGTGATGGAAGTAGAGATCGTAAGAGACGAACAAATGTTATTGGAATGTAAAGAGGCAATAGATCAACGAAGAGAAAAAATATTGGAGTATCAAGAGACGATAAACAATGTTAAAAAACAAATGGATAGTTATAACTAATTTTGTTATGTAATGTTTTAATTCCAATAAGTTAATATAATATTTATTTTTTAAGCTTTTTTAGTCTCACAAATAAACCAGTGAGTTACCATTTAAACGTTATTCTGCTACATGTTATAAAAATTAAATTCTAATTGTGTCTGATATGTTTTCAAAGATTTCTTTTCTTGATTCAACAACACCAATAATAGTCATATCTACCAAGCTTAAAGGATGACTGAACATGTCAATACAATCAAGTATTTCAAACGGTGTATGTTTTCAAAAACATTTATACTAATTCTTATGTATGAATTAAAATATGATGACTATGACGAGGTGCAAGGTTTGGAATATGAGTCTTAGTGTTCATATGATGATTCGCCAGAAAACTTTGTTGAGATTAATGAAGTATTGTATATTATATTTTTTTTAAATGAATAACAGACATTCAATTTTTACAAACAGGGGAAGTATTGGTTGCTAATGTACTATAAGTCAGGCAAGTTAAGAAGAATTATCCAGGTATTCCATTTAAACTTTAAGAAAATTTTATTCCCATAAAACATTTATAAACCTATAATCTGATATATCAATAGAATCAAGGATAATATAAAACCAAAATAAACACATAAAAACAAAGCAGAGTTAACAACAATAACGAGTTAAAAACATTTAATCCTTAAAAAAACCTTACCTTAAAAATCAAATAGCCACAGCAAGTTCGCAAATAAAACATAGTTTCATTACATCCGTAGTTAAACAGAAAAGATACACCTACGTGTCACTGTAGACCAAAGAAAAGTATATATATCAAGAAGAGCGTACTGATGCGTGGGAATCGCACCTTGCTTTACCTCTCGAGGGATCTCGAGAAGCTTACAACCCCCACCAGGCAGTGTACCTGATCGTTGTAGTATAGTATAGTGACAAGTACCGGGGGATTGATCGTTCAGCTTAGGAATAGTGTCGCTAGGATTAGAAAACCTAATTAATAGTTCTAGAGGTGAAAGATGATTATTTTTGTATTTTTATATTTTAATGAAAGCAAGTAAAATCTCGGGTTTTGGAAGAGTGGGCGGAATTAGTTGCTATTCAACTAACCCAAAGCTATTATATAATTAAAATAAAATACTAAAAATGAAATTAAACTAAATTAAACTAAGGTTGTGAGCAGTGGTTGGAGAAATTGTGTTTACTTAGACTTCATTACTCCCTAGATATCTTTTACATGCTAATTACTTGTTACACTTGTATGGATGACGGATTGTATTCCTTAATACCATTCGTGGGGTGGCATACATAACTCCCCAACTCTATGAGCTCTTATCTCCTCCTACACCATGACCCAGCACAACTATAGGGATTGTAAACAGTAGCTCATGCATTAAATACAACCAATAAAGACCTAGTACGCCTCGGTTCATGTTTCTTAAGACGTTCAAGCATGTTACCATTTGGAGATCTGCCAGTTTTCTTAAGCCTAACATATAATATCATTCATCCAAAACAAGAATAGACAAGTAATCAACACATATTCAACATCTAGGTTTCATTAGATCTAAGCAAACACAAAAGAGATCTAGCCTAGCATAATAGAATTGAGACAAGAACAAGATATAAACAACCAACACATAGACATATTGATTGAATTGAAAGAACACTTATCTCAATTACAATGCAAGGTCTCAAGGGTTTGGAACCCTTGAAAAACCTGTAAAAGAGGCACCAAAATCGTCTTTAGGGTTTCACCAAAACTTCTCTCTTTTTTAATGAAAAAACTAGAAAACTATATATAGGAAAACTGGGATGACGGCGTCAAGAGTTACTTCTGACGCCGTCACCTCGCCGCCATATACTTCCTCGGACGGCCTTGATCCACTTATGACGGCCTATGTGACGCCGTCACCACCCACGGTGTTTAACTCTTGCCACTTTGACACCGTCATAAAGCCTTCTGACGCCGTCACCACCTACGGTGTTTAATTCTTCATGTCTGACGCCGTCAAGATGGTGGTCTTGACGCCGTCACCTTGTATCTTCAGCATGGAAATTTGGTACTTTGCCGTTTTCTTCACTTTTATGCTCCAAAAACGTCCAAAATGGCTTCTTTTCCAGAATTCACTCTCCAAACACCTAAAATCACAAAAGGAACGATTTAGGGCAATATTTGATCAAATAAAGTCGGATTCGGGCTTAAATGACCCCCTAAAAACGGATCATTTTTCGCCTCATCATATACCCTTACACTTGAGATTTGCTTGTCCTCAAGCAAATGAGCTTTTATTCTACTCAAAAGACAAGTTAGGGGTCATTTAACACTAATATAAAAGTAATTACAACAAATAATCGTTCCACTAAAGACCAATAGACAAGCACGGAGGTCATACACAAGCACCTCACAAATAGTGTTTAGATACTCACATCTCTCGGGTGTAATAAAGTAATATAACATTATGGAAATGGAAGATATCTCTCACTACCTGTCATAGCAAAATAGATTACCATAGGCTTGGGAAAGGATCAAACCTCCACCACATGGCGTAAGCACCTAGGATAAACTATCAAAGAGGTCTTTTATAGGGTTGTAACGTTAGGTATAGGGATATGAATTACACGGTTTTGTTGGATAAAGGAAGTTTTACTGGTGGCGAGTTAACAATCTTGGTTAATTACATGTACAAGATGGCGTTGCTAAGCCAAGACTAGACTCGACTTAAGCTAATAAATGAAAAATAACAAAAATATAAAATGAACATAGAATGAAAACGGGATGGTAGTCCGTATGTTTTTTCTCTCTTTTTCCTTTTTCTATTTTTTTTTCTTTTTCTTAATTTTTTTTTTTCGATTTTTTTTTTTTTTTTTTTTTTTTTTTTTTTTTTTTTTTTTTTGCATACACTCTTACCCTACCATCCAAAATAATACATCATAGGGGTTTGAGCAATCCACATACTTTACATTAAACTAATCTAATGACTCGAATTAAGAAAATCAAAACACTTGGAGCACTTTTAAGATTACGTACATATGGGGGTAATAATATGATGTTCTTCCCCAGTACTCCATAAAATAAGTACTTACCCATGAGTCCCAATCGTCCCAAAACAATATGTACAAGGATATGACTCGACTTAGCAACCATGTAATCAATTAGAAAGTTAACTTAGGGTTTAACAAATAACAATAATGCACTAAAAATGAGCGCATACACGGAAGGCTAAGGCGATTTGGGTGTACATTTAAGTGGGGTGTAACAAATTCTTCCTTTAAGTAAAATGCTTAAAGTTAGAAACGAAAAGATAGGCTCGGAGGGGTGTACTAGGGGTATCGTGTACTAAAAATGAGTACAACGCAAAGGGTGTGGGAAAAATTAGTTGACTTAACTAGCCAAGTAATATGACTTAAATGGTCAAGTAATTATAATACGGGTTTAACACAAGGGTGATCCTAATGCCTCTTATCATGTAGTAAATCCTACCACACGAATGTAGTCTCACTAGCGGTCTCGGGATGCATCACTAACGCAAGTTCTAGAATCTAAATGCTACCGGTACACTCATAAGCACTAATAATAAATGCTTTTCCTATCAAATCTAAAGGCGAACCTCACATCTTTGGGTGGAAAATTTTTCTGAATATACGGTTATGCGCTAGTCATACAACCTCCTATCCATGAGACGCTTGCTATGGCTAAAGTTTCACTCCTAAATGTTGTAAAAAAATTTAAATTTGGCGCTAAAATTACACTAACAAGTATTTCTCATAGTTTTATTACTCATCTACTATCAAACAAAACAAACTCAAGCGAAAGTGCATATGTAAGGTATCATCTTTTTACCCTCCCCTTACACTTAAGATGAACATTGTCCCCAATGTTCAAGTAAAGAATGTAAAAGTTAAGAAGTAAAGAGAATGAAATCAAATACTCCCCTGATTCGCTCGGTATGGATTATAGGTTGGCCAGGTTAAATCTTCCTCCAAGAAAATGAACAATCAAAGCTTCCCTTCCAGAATATAAATCATCTTCTTGTCATAAATAACCTGTAAATCCTGACAAAAGTAGACAAGGCAACCTCGCGTAAAATCAGCGGCATCCTATATAAGTTACTAAATCCTAGAAAACAAAGTAAGATATAATGCTTGTGGAATGAAGTTTGCAGATTTCCTGGAGATTATAAAACTTAATAATTCACAAAAACTATAAGACTCCGTTAGAAAAACAAAACCGGTAAAATTTCCAGATTTTTGACTCCTGACGCCGTCAAGAGCAATACCCTGACGCCGTCAGAATGGACCTGCAGAAATTCTTATGTTAAGTTTCCGGAAAATTTCTGGAAAAACTTTGTCCTACTTCCTGGAAAATCCTGCAAAACTTCATTATGACTCAATACAAGCATTTGACTCTAACAAATACGAATATACATGTTCATTAAATATTGTGGAGAATCTTGATCGGTTTGTTTCTTAAAAACATATTTGGGGTTTCCCCTTACACTTATCTTTTGCAAAAATACCTTTAGGTTGAAGTTAAGACTAGGCCAAACAACATAATAAAGTATTCCCGTATTTTAGTAGAGAAACATGATCAACCGACAATAAAAATAAAACATGCATACGGAAGCAAATAAAAATGAAACAAATAAAATCACACAAAACATGGGTTGCCTCCCAAGAAGCGCTTTTCTTTATTTACGAGTCTTGTAGCTAGACTCAAAGTTGTGGGTTACTACGTAATCTCGTCATTTGAAATGATGTACCCCATATAATTGCGATCATTACTGTTATGGTGGTAGTGCCTCAATCTATCAATACTCGCAATCACCTTCCCACCTAATTTGCTTCTCAAGTTAGCTACCCCATCTTGGCTCAATCCTTCGATTGTGAATGGCCCATACCACCAAGGACTTGGTTTATCGGGTGGTATTGTTGTTTCTAAGTGTCTCAAGAGTACTAAGTTCCCTTCCTCAAACGGTGTATGATTGCTTTCGTGTTGAGCATGTTTGAGTTCAATCGGAACCTTATTGCTTTTTCTTCTTTCATCCTTAGCTTTCTTATAGCTTTTGATTCTTGCCTCCCATGCAAGAATTTTATTCTGAACACGAATGGGTGTCGTGCCAATGTTGTTTTTAATCATTCTCCAACTCAAATTCTCATGCCCACTTCGCGGAGTCATGTGGAAGCTAATCTTTCTCTTTCCGGATTTAAGCTCAATCTTCCTATCTTCATACTTAATGACAGCCCTAGCGGTGGTGAGGAATGGTGCCCCGAGGATTATTGGCATGCATCCATCCCCTTTATCATCAATGATCATAAAATCAACGGGGTACATGAATCCTGCTATATTGACTAATACATCTTCTGCTATTCCTAGGGGGTATACGTACGAGTGTCCAACAAGAGATAGCCTAACACGAGTAGGTGCTGGCATTTTTGACGTTAGTTGGATGTAAATAGTTAGGGGCATAAGATTTACTTCCGATCCTTGGTCGGCGAAAGCACTAAGATGTTTCAAGTCCCCGATGCTCGTTGGTATTTCAAAATTCCCACATGCTACCTGCTTGGTGGCCACTTTCTGTACCAGTAATCTCTCGACCACTGATCCTCCAGGAAGCGTATCATACTCATCTTCCTCTTCTTTCTCTTTCTCAGGAACCTGTTCGGAGGATTGGTTACGCCTATCACCCTTAATCCAATTCGTTATGGTGTTTTCGTTTATGTCATGTTTCAGGTAGTAGCTCAAAGGTTGGGACTCAGGCGGTTTTTCTAAGGTCTGTTTAGCAGGAGTTTTTACCTTCTCATTATCTTTATGGACAATGGTGATGGAGTTAACAAATTGGGTGGTGGGAGTGGCGCTTTCTTTCCTTAGCAGTATTCGTTCGGAGGTTTTCTGATTGGCATACTCCTCCAATAGACTCAACATCTCATTCATTTTCTCCTGCATCTCCTCTTTTTGCTTATAAACTGCTTCTTCGAATCTAGCAAGCCGATCAGAGTGAGTCGCCATATATTCTCTCATCCTAGCCTCAAATTCCGAGCTAAGTTCCTTGGGAGGGGAGCAAGGTGGGGTGTATCTCTGAAAAGTTTCGACATGTTCTCTAGAAGGTGATTCAGATAATGGTGCCGAAGTTGATCTTGAGACAGAATTGACAATGGCTTGTCTAGGACTTAAGGGTCTCCTTTGCCTTTCCTCAAAATAGTCAACTTTTGCCTCAAGTTTGCATAAGAGTTCATCGGGGATTTCGGTGGTTCCTCCAGATGCCGAGACTGCATTGATGGCCGCTTCTACCGTATGTTTAAACTCCCAAATCTCATTATTATCGACAGCGAGCTCTTCTATAATTGCCCACGACTCCTCAGCATTCTTATCACGCAATTTGCCTCCCGCGGCCCTGTCGATAGTGCGCTTAGTGTGGTAATCAACATGGTCGTAGAAAATCTGAACTAATAACCAACGGTTTATGCCATGATGAGGGATCTTTTGGAGGAGATCCTTAAAATGGGCCCAAGCCTCGTAGAAAGGTTCACCCCGCTGTTGCTCAAACATCAAAATGTCCCTTCTAAGCATTGCAGTCTTTTCCGGCGGAAAGAATTGGGTAAGGAAGCGATTGGCGAGATTGTCCCATGTGGTGATGGATCCCGCGGGGAAACGCTCAAGCCATTGACTAGCTTGATCTCGTAGAGAGAATGGGAATAGGCGTAATCGGGTTGTCTCTCTAGTCTTAACACCTGGGTCTATGGAATCTACGATTTTGAGGAAATCCTTAAGGTGTTGGTTTGGGTCTTCGGAATGAAGTCCATGGAATGCACATCCGCTTTGCACCAACCGGATGGTGTCGGATCGCAAGGGGGTCACATTGTCTCCGGTGAGCTCAATGGTGTTTCGGTAGCCTTGGTGGCTAGGTCGGGAATACTCTCCTAAGGTTCGGGGCCTAAGGGGTTCTAATGGTAGGTTTTGTTGTGGTGGGATGATGGGTTCAAAGATGTTACCACCTTCCATGATGTCGGATGGTAAAGAGTTACGAACAAAGGCACGAAGAAATAAGATAGACTAAAGAAGACCTAAAAATAAAAATAAAAATCTTACTAGAAAGGAATCTAGCAAGTAGACCTAATAAAAAGAAATCCTAACCTAGACAATAACTATTCCCCGGGCTGCGGCGCCAAAAACTTGATGCGTGGGAATCGCACCTTGCTTTACCTCTCGAGGGATCTCGAGAAGCTTACAACCCCCACCAGGCAGTGTACCTGATCGTTGTAGTATAGTATAGTGACAAGTACCGGGGGATTGATCGTTCAGCTTAGGAATAGTGTCGCTAGGATTAGAAAACCTAATTAATAGTTCTAGAGGTGAAAGATGATTATTTTTGTATTTTTATATTTTAATGAAAGCAAGTAAAATCTCGGGTTTTGGAAGAGTGGGCGGAATTAGTTGCTATTCAACTAACCCAAAGCTATTATATAATTAAAATAAAATACTAAAAATGAAATTAAACTAAATTAAACTAAGGTTGTGAGCAGTGGTTGGAGAAATTGTATTTACTTAGACTTCATTACTCCCTAGATATCTTTTACATGCTAATTACTTGTTACACTTGTATGGATGACGGATTGTATTCCTTAATACCATTCGTGGGGTGGCATACATAACTCCCCAACTCTATGAGCTCTTATCTCCTCCTACACCATGACCCAGCACAACTATAGGGATTGTAAACAGTGGCTCATGCATTAAATACAACCAATAAAGACCTAGTACGCCTCGGTTCATGTTTCTTAAGACGTTCAAGCATGTTACCATTTGGAGATCTGCCAGTTTTCTTAAGCCTAACATATAATATCATTCATCCAAAACAAGAATAGACAAGTAATCAACACATAATCAATATCTAGGTTTCATTAGATCTAAGCAAACACAAAAGAAATCTAGCCTAGCATAATAGAATTGAGACAAGAACAAGATATAAACAACCAACACATAGACATATTGATTGAATTGAAAGTACACTTATCTCAATTACAATGCAAGGTCTCAAGGGTTTGGAACCCTTGAAAAACCTGTAAAAGAGGCACCAAAATCGTCTTTAGGGTTTCACCAAAACTTCTCTCTTTTTTAATGAAAAAACTAGAAAACTATATATAGGAAAACTGGGCTGACGGCGTCAAGAGTTACTTCTGACGCCGTCACCTCGCCGCCATATACTTCCTCGGACGGCCTTGATCCACTTATGACGGCCTATGTGACGCCGTCACCACCCACGGTGTTTAATTCTTGCCACTTTGACGCCGTCATAAAGCCTTCTGACGCCGTCACCACCTACGGTGTTTAATTCTTCATGTCTGACGCCGTCAAGATGGTGGTCTTGACGCCGTCACCTTGTATCTTCAGCATGGAAATTTGGTACTTTGCCGTTTTCTTCACTTTTATGCTCCAAAAACGTCCAAAATGGCTTCTTTTCCAGAATTCACTCTCCAAACACCTAAAATCACAAAAGGAACGATTTAGGGCAATATTTGATCAAATAAAGTCGGATTCGGGCTTAAATGACCCCCTAAAAACGGATCATTTTTCGCCTCATCACGTACCAAAAGCATGTGATCAATACAAACTGTCCCAACAAACAACATCAGTACAAATGAAATACGTGGATCATCACAGGCTATTCACCATGGAAAGTGATAGGTAGATCATCCACAAAATTCTTGATATATTTAAACCTTATGGAAAACTATATGTTGTTGTTTCGAGAGTAAAAACAAAGAATCGCCTAAGGGTTTTATCCTGCTATCAAATGGGTGACTACACAAACGAAACAAATAATGTTGTGTACATGGAAGTGTTACATAAACTCTGAGTAGTTAAACAAACAAAGTGTTTAATGTGACACTTATATAAACTTATAAATTACCTACTGCACAATAACATGACACAGTACAACTAAACATGATAATTAAACTATTATATACTTAGGTTCATTCATAATAATCATTATACAGATGTATTATAATTAAACATAATCATTAAACATTTATATAGTTAAGTGCACTAATAATAATTATTATACAGATACTATATGGTTTAGGGTAGCATAATTAAACATTCCTACAGATATTAAGAACATAGTAATTTCATAACAGTCATACCATAAGAGGGTTTAAGAACATTATGATTCTAACAGACGTCACATATCACAACTTGGTGGTGCACGCCATCTTCCACTTCTTCCATTACTTCAATAAGCTTGAATCGCAACATCTTTGGCATCACAAACCCACACATAGCCCCAAATTCTCTCCAATTGCCTTTCATCACTACATGGTTTTTCCTCAGATACTTGACATCATTATGGAATAACTTAGCTCTGGTGTGAGTATGCATCATGCGTTCCTCAGAAATTTTTGCATGTATTGTCTGCGATTAGTTTCCATGATGTCACAAAATGGAAAAAACACATAATTTAAAGTTTTAGTATAATTACCAATCGACGATAATCGCAAATGGCAGAATTCAACTCCGTATAGAAAGCATCAACTTCATCTACATGAGCACGACGACCCGGCCATGTGCAAACATGCTTCGTGTTAATACAAATAACGTCAAAAATGTTATTTGCATTATTCGGTCTTTTCGTGTTTTGATAATCACAAAATATAAATACATGTTACGTAAAGTTACGGTTTATAAGTTTTTAATCGAGGAAACTCGTTACTTCTACGTAGCTGCTTCAAAATCACTTCATGTATGAACAAACTTTATACCGTCATTAGTTAAGTGATCAAAGAGTTTTATTTTCGCCTAAACTTGCATTTTTAATTTTGACAAAACATTTTCACAATGTATTTTTGTGATTTTAAAGAAATTTTTTATTAAGAAAATAAATTCAAATTCAAACTTTATAACATCTAGATTTTCACAATATATTTTTGTGATTTTAAGTATTCACCACGTCAGGACAAAAAGGGAGCATTTTGTCACGGCGGTCCCTTAAATAGGTCGACGGTCCCTTAGTGATAAAGGACTGTCTGGCATTTACGGGACCGTCCCTCTCCCTCTTATCGTCTATAAATACTGAACTGTTACACTTCAAAAAACAGACTTTCACACACACAAAACTTTCTGGTCTTTGTTCATTTTACTCTTTGATCACTATAACATGTCGGTATATGTTTATAAGTGATTTCCTCTTCCGTCAAGTGCAAGAGAAGAACTCTCGACAACTATGAAGATTCGAGATGTTACAGGTGTCCACACACAAACGTAACAAGTGTTACGGTGATAGGTTATGTATATTATGTCATTGTTTTCCGACTTGTGTGTGAGTCGAGGATGGGGATATTTGTGTGAACTTGGATGGTGATGTAGTTCCAAGTATTATATTTGTGTGAGCTTGGATGGTGATGTAGATCCAAGAAGTCTTGTAACTAGATTAATTCATGTATTTGATGTGAGGAGAGTCATGTCCTAAAGTGTAGGTTAGGACTTGTTGAGTCATTATGTAAAGACTTAGATCGGGTGATGATCCAAGTGTGTCAAGTGTGTGAAGGCTTGATTCGGGTGAAGAATCAAGTGAGTCATGTGTGTGAAGGCTTGGTTCGGGTGAAGAACCAAGAATGTCAAATAAGTGAAGTCTTGGATCGGGTGAAGATTCAAGTTGGACAAGAGTGCTTGTTCGTGTGGTCACGTGGGCCTTGGAATAGATTGTTCTAGCTATGATTAGAACTCGACATTATACTTAGTGTCGTTAAGCCTTGTATAAGCATGTGTACGGATTGCTCCGCCTGAAGGAGTGTGTTGATATAGTGATTGATAACTCTCGAGTGTGGTACTCTGGGAGTGGATTAGGACGGAGAGTGAGCTTCGTGCCGAACCACACTATAAATCGTCGCGTCTTTTGGTTGTGTTCTTTCCTTACTCTTTACTTTGCTTCTTTATTTGTGTATGCTAGTAACCAAATTGATATCACATAACTAGTAGGATTCAACAAGTTTGTAAAAGAAAAATAACCAGACCTAAAATGGCTAAACGCTTTAGAAAATTAAAAAGAAGCGGTGAAACTATTCAACCCCCTTCTAGTTTCTACAATTGATATCAGAGCTTCGTTTATCAAGATCTTTAAAGTATAGTGTACTTTAAAACTTGAATCGATATATAGAATCAAAATGATATCTAGAAGGGTGTTATTTGAAAAAGCCACCATTTTTCGAAAATGAAAATTTTGTCATTTGGAAAAATGAATTTGAAAGTTATGTGAAATCATTAGATCACAATCTTTGGTATGTCATTTCTATTGATGATTTACAATCAATAAAAGGAAGCTTTGCTAATAAGTTTTTCATAAGAAACTTGTGTGAAATATTTGAAGCAAAAATTTTTGATTTATGAATCTTTGCCAAAAATTGAGTTTGATAAAACAATTTTATATCAAATGGCAAATGGCATTTGGTAAAATGGTTTAAACATACATCAAGAAAATATTCAAGCCAAAGATAATGAAAATGTGATATTAGAAAAACACTTAGTTTAAGTGGAATCATACACTACTAGTTTGAATGTCTTCATTGTAGGTAATATTGCCGACAAGAATTTCTTAAGCAACTTAGTTGGTGTACCTATCTACTTGCTTTGATGTGGTGACAATTAAGAAGACTATGTGTGGTTTAATGTGGAAAGTGGATAGCTAGCTAAGAAGAAAATACGCGCCTTAAGTATGTAGACAATCAAATGGTTATCTCACCAAGCCGATTGCATTACTAATCATATAGACAAATTGCCAAGTGAGTATCATCTAGTTTTGCATCACCAACAACACATGTTTTGGTTATGTACTAATAAGGATATCTAAAGGCCAAGGTAAGTCTTCTTACTAATCTTGACTATTATGTTTGCTATTTAATTGCTTGCTATATGTTCATGTAACTACATGATTAGAGATTACATGCTTATATGCTAGATAATGTTTGTATGCCAATATGTGCTAGACATTTTGTGTAGATTAGACATTTTGTCTAAATGCTTATCCTTCTTTGGATTCAAGCAAGTTATTTGGAAACACAATGGTCTTGCTACAACCATTGTTTATAGCAAATTTGGCGTCAATCAATCACTATAGACGATGCACACTTACTTCACTCTTTGTTTGCTCTCTAGTTCTCGTCTGTAACGTTTCTTGAAACTTATTTGATTGACTTCTAGCTTCCTCGATGCAAATCTCATCCTTAAATCTCATTCTCTCTTTTCTTCTGTTTCGACTCAAAATCCACTCTTTAATCAAGCGTATCGAGTCTTTCACTCTTCTTATGTCTCAATTCCACTCCATACCCATTCCTTAGCCTACTCGTGCGTATTGAGTCATTTTCGTGTCTTAAAATTCGAAGTGTTATGTTTAAAACCAAAGACTTTTTCATTAAGACCAAAACTCCAAAAATCGTCCAAAAACCAAGCTATTGGCAATGGTCCCCAAATGATCGGCGGGCCCAAATTGATAAGGGACCGTCTGTGACTTTTTAAGCAAAACGCGTTTCTCATTCTATAAATACCAGTAAAACATATCAACACCTTGTTTGACTGCTGTGTTGCTGAGAAACATGATTAAGTTTTCACCATTACATTAAGTTTTTAATCCAAGGTTTCAAGCTCATTCACCAACTACTCCTACATATTTGTCATCAATTGTAAGTCAAACTCATCAAATTCTTCCTTTAAGATGAATAATTAGAATTTATTACAAAATTGAAATTGGGGATCTTAAATAAATTTTCTAAATTTAGTACAATTAAGATCTAAACTCAACAATAGATAAATAGTAATATTATTTAGTACAATCATAAGTCAATTGAAATGATTTCTTGTATACAAGGTATAAACATGATAATTTACATTGTAGGAAGATATCATTAACATGAGTTCTAAAATATATACTTGTACTTCACATTGGTTAATACATGTCAAAAACATTAGTTCTATGTGGTAATCAAAACAAATACTAAGAAAGATAAAACTCTAACAATAACTTTGTGATTCTTTCTTTCATAGGAAACATAATGTCACACATATATGATTTTGATCATCTTAACACCGACTCTTATACTCCTAGAATTTCTCTCGAACCAACCACTCCGGGAAGTCATATTCGTCCCTATGTGAATGTTGAGACTCGTGGCTTTCATGAGGGACGAATCGTTGATCCCTCCTTAGCCTATCACAGAGACATTAATACCACTTTTCGTGCTATTGGATTCGATTGCTTGCTTCACATCAATGAGAAAATTTGTCCTCGCTTTGTGTTAGAATTCTTTGGACAAGTTGAACTCGTACGTAACGAGGATCAATCTTTGTCACTTTGGTTTTGGATTAGGAACTTCGAATTTGTCCTTATTCTTGACCAATTTGCTCAAATCCTTCGTATTCCCAATCATGGGCAATGTGCCTACTCTGAAGATTGGTGTCTCGAATCACTTTTTAACTATAGAGAAGAAAATAGTCCCTATTGTTCCTACATACCTTGCCCTTGTGAAATTACCAAACTTCTTCGCACTAATAGGAACTTCCCTTACCTTGATCAAACAAAAATTCATATGATAGAGGTTCGTGATGAACTGATTCCTTGGGTTGTCATCCTAAAAGAGAACACTCTTGGTCTCAAAGGGATTCGTGAGCAACTTCCGGCGTGCTGTGCTCACAGGATGTACTGTCTCCACACCCAACAACCGTATAATCTTGCCTATCACTTTGCTATGCGAATTGTACATCGCAAGGGGAATCAAACTAAATTGATACCCTACGGGATGTTCCTTACTCATCTCTATCACTACATGATAAACTTTCATCCCTATCTCCGTGGTCCTAAATACTCTCTATTTGATCCTGTCATGGAACTCATTAATGATCTCCATATCTCCTCCATCTTTATTTCCTCAGCATTTGTTGACTATGACATCTATGATGATCCCACACTCGAGATTGAGGAACAAGCTAGAGTCAAGAAAGTCATGCAACAAGAACCTGTCACAAACACCATTGACAAGGATGTACTATGATGATTTATTATGAAGCACTTAATTGCTAGGTTACCTATGTACTCGTATCATTAGGATTTGTTAACTCTTGATTGCTGTTATTCATGAATGCTTGTTTAAACCTGCCTTTAATTTGCATGATTGTGTAGCACTATTCTCTTACAATTCAGTTCTACTATTGTTCTGAATGAGTGTTGTTATATGTTGTTTGCAGAAATGAGGAACTGGGCAAAATTCTGCGAACCCACTGCCGGCGGTCCTTTATTGATTCAGCAGTCCTCCAGTGATAAGGGACCGTCTGGGGTTTAAAGGACCGTCCCTGTGGGATCACGGATTTTTGCACTATTTTCTTCATTCCTGCAATCCTAAACCTATTGCATGATTATCACCACCTTACCTTATTTAGATAAACATTTCTAAGTGCTTAAAAACTCCTAATGTATGTATTGTCCAAACCATGACCATGCTTGATTATTTAAACCTTCCTCATCACCCTCAACCTCCTCACAATCATCTTTCAATCCAACTTCATCACCTATAATGGCCTCATCCTCCACTTCCTTGCCAACAACAAACAAAGAACCCACAACACAACCATCAAACAAAAGGCCTAAGCTCAAAATGATTTGACCTCAAACCAATTTCATTGACCTCACACTCTATGACACCACTCCATCTCCTAAGTCACCACCATCATCACCTCAAGCACCAAGTGCACCACTTAAAATACCATCCACCAATGTAACACATCACTCTTCATCTAAGACATCCTCTAGCTCAAAGACAACCACATCACCTTTCTCATCATTCATCAAAAACTTGTCACCCTTGCTCACCCAATCTAGTTCGGGTGCTTACACTCCATTCGTGAGTAATCAACCATCATCTCCCACTCATTCTATCTCATCACCAAGAAACCAACATCCTCCTCCAACAAACTCATCTAATCATACCACCACATCACCAAACGGGCCTTTAGAGAACACTCCTCCCACTCCACCATCATCTCCAAATCTTGGCAATCCCGTTCCCTAATACTTTGCTAAAAACCACACCGTGGGGTGTGCTTGTTGTTACCACAACTTTCATCTCATTCACTCTCTTCGAGATGAACTTCACATCATGTTTGGTCACATTGAGTATCTCATTGCTCAACAAAATGTGCAACCAACTCCCCTTGCTTTAATGCCACCATCGGCAACTCCTTCGGCTCCATCTTTATCCTCTCCATTATCCACTCCACCCTCCGACTAGATATTCTCAAAAATCTAGTCATGAATAATCAAGTGGAAGTTGTGCTTTGTACCAGACATGCAATGGGAATGATCTAAAATTATCTACTTGTTGTCTTATTTAACGATTAATGCTGTTATTTCTATGATGTGTTTGTTATGAAATTTTTATGATAGTCATTGTATGCTTCTTTTGGATGAAATGAATGAATGATATGTTTTGAATTATGATAATTTGTTGTGATATTAGTCTAGGTTGAACATGAAAATGGACTAAAAATATCTAACCTTAAAAATGGGAAGTTACTTAAATTACAACATTTCTGCCAACTTGGAAGCCTACTGCCGGCAGTCCCTTAAATGGACTGGCGTTCCCAAATCAATAAGGGACTATCCCCCTATTTACGGGACCGTCCCTAGTAGTGCGCAAAATTAAATTCTATTATGTGTCTTTCTATCTGATTCCTGCACTACATAATTTATTTCACATCCATATCATCTTTCCATACCTTCATATATGTATATGTATGCATGTGCTTTGTTCTAACTCTGTTTTGTAGCACATCACCATAGCTCGATTCCCCGGTGCCCTCATTAAGGGGGAGCACTTAGCTAGGG
Source organism: Artemisia argyi (assembly GCA_030686995.1). Lineage (NCBI taxonomy): Eukaryota > Viridiplantae > Streptophyta > Magnoliopsida > Asterales > Asteraceae > Artemisia > Artemisia argyi. The sequence goes on from CM060696.1 coordinate 8,228,547, forward strand.
GGAACTTGTATTTCGTTGATCACTCCAACGATTCTCTTTCAAGGGTGCTCATGTCTCCTCTCCTCAACAACCATGACACACCTTTTTGATTCTACAAAAAGGGGGAGACGTAACGGGAAAACTCATTGAAAATTTATCAACGCATAATTTTACCTAAAATGAGTTTATATTTTGTAATCATCAAAAAGGGAGAGATTGTTAATACAAAAAATGTCAAAAACGTTATTTGCATTATTCGGTCTTCTCGTGTTTTGATAATTACAAAATATAAAGACATGTTACGTAAAGTTACGGTTTATAAGTTTTTAATCGAGGAAACTCGTTACTTCTACATAGCTGCTTCAACATCACTTCATGTATGAACAAACTTTATACCGTCATTAGTTAAGTGATCAAAGAGTTTTATTTTCACCTAAACTTACATTTTTATGTTTGACAAAACATTTTCACAATGTATTTTTGGGTTTTTAAAGAAATGTTTTATTAACAAAATAAATTCAAATTCAAACTTTATAACAGCTACTTTTCCCCCCAAATCAGTTCAGCCTGAACCAGATAAGTTTTCACCACGTCAGGACAAAAAGGGAGTGTTTTGTCGTGGCGGTCCCTTAAATAGGTCGACGGTCCCTTAGTGATAAAGGACCGTCTGGCATTTATGGGGCCGTCTCTCTCCCTTTTGTCGTCTATAAATACCGAACTGTTACACTTCAGAAAACAGACTTTCACACACACAAAACTTTCTGGTCTTTGTTCATTTTATTCTTTGATCACTATAACATGTCGGTATATGTTTATAAGTGATTTCCTCTTCCGTCAAGTGCAAGAGAAGAACTCTCGACAACTATGAAGATTCGAGATGTTATAGGTGTCCACATAGAAACGTAACAAGTGTTACGGTGATAGGTTATGTATATTATGTCATTGTTTTTCGACTTGTGTATGAGTCGAGGATGGGAATATTTGTGTGAACTTGGATGGTGATGTAGTTCCAAGTATTATATTTGTGTGAGCTTGGATGGTGATGTAGATCCAAGAAGTCTTGTAACTAGATTAGTTCATGTATTTGATGTGAGGAGAGTGATGTCCTAAAGTGTAGGTTAGGACTTGTTGAGTCATTATGTAAAGACTTGGATCGGGTGATGATCCAAGTGTGTCAAGTGTGTGAAGGCTTGATTCGGGTGAAGAATCAAGTGAGTCATGTGTGTGAAGGCTTGGTTCGGGTGAAGAACCAAGTATGTCAAATAAGTGAAGGCTTGGATCGGGTGAAGATTCAAGTTGGACAAGAGTGTTTGTTCATGTGGTCACGTGGGCGTTGGAATAGATTGTTCTAGCTATGATAAGAACTCGACATTATGCTTAGTGTCGTTAAGCCTTGTGTAAGCATGTGTACGGATTGCTCCGCCTGAAAGAGTGTGTTGATATAGTGATTGATAACTCTCGAGTGTGGTACTCGGGGAGTTGAGTAGGACGGAGAGTGAGCTTCGTGCCGAACCAATATAAATCGCCGCGTCTCTTGGTTGTGTTCTTTCTTTGCTCTTTACTTTGCTTGTTTATTTGTGTATGCTAGTAACCAAATTGATATCACATAACTAGTAGGATTCAACAAGTTTGTAAAAGAAAAATAACCGGACCTAAAACGGCTAAATGCTTTAGAAAATTAAAAAGAAGCGGTGAAACTATTCAAACCCCCTTCTAGTTTCTACACTTCGCTCTCTTATCTATTACAAAGAATAAACGTTTATTTGTTAAAACTATCAAAATAATTTAATTTACATCTACGAGTTTAAATTAATTTACTTGCAGCAGTATAATACGGTATCTGACGAGTGGGAAACCTCAACATAGTGGGATAAACTCTTTCGTTGTACCACCCCAAACCTGAATCATCAAACACCATCAATTTCAATATGTCATCTCCTGAATTAGTGAATACCATCCTCTGTCCTACAACTATGTCAGCATGTTCCACAAGCTGATCTCAACGGTCCCCTGATAAGCAATTCATTGTTTCTTCACACTGTGGATACGGTTGTAATCTTTCATAGATCAACTTGAACCTCAAACCATTAATGCTAACACAGATTTTCTTTCCAAGAAGATCTCTAATAAAATCATCTGGTAAGAGCTGCATTAACGTACAACCAAAACAAAAAATATATATAATCAAGAGACGAAGTGTTGAAGAAGAGTTTTGCTCATCTCATCCCATTGTTGCGGATCTATCATCATTTACATTCATTGTTTCGTGTATGTAATAGGACTTGAGTGTAAGTCTTATATTGTGTATTGTGTTGTATCGTGCCATCGTGTTGGTACGAGGTGTGAAGCCACGTGGGCTTTGGTAAATTAGTTCTAACTAGGATTAGGACTCGACATTCCACTTAGTGTCGTTAAACTTGGTGTAAGCTTGTGTACGGTTTGTTCCGCCATAAGGGAGCGTGTTGATATAATGTTTGTGAAACTCTCGAGTGTGAGACTCGAGGAGTGGAGTAGGGACGAAGGAGTGAGCTTCGTGGCCGAACCACTATAAATCTTCGTGTGCCGGCTTGATCTTTCCTTTACTTATTTTTACTTATTTACTTGTTATTGCTTATATCTATTGTTGTATTGATTTCACGTAAACATCGAATCGAATCATTTTCACAAACGCAATTTGTAAAGCAAATTTTCTAAAAACGTAAGTAATAACGGTGAAACTATTCAACCCCTTATAGTTTCTACATTTAACTTTGATGAAAAAATTATATATTAAATATAAGAAAATAATGATAAATAAAGAAAAAGGAAAGAAAGCTAAGAATGTTAATAGCAAAAAAGAAAGTTGACAAAATTAAAAGAGAATACTTTTTACATGTGATAACTTTTTATACTTTCTAAACTCATTCGATTTTCAGAGAATCTAACCCTTAAAGCACTTGAGTAAGAAAGTGTATATAGTGGAACAAGTCTCGTCAATTAAATTACGACTAACTGTGTAAGTAATTTTCTATAACTGAGTGTTTATTACTCCTTTCGTTTCAAAATAATTGTCAGGAGACAAGAATTACAAAATTTAATAAAAGTGAGACTACTTTAATATTTAACCACCCAAAAAGAATATTCCCCTAATATATTCTTTAGTTTTTACTTAAAAGGAAAAGTGAACAATTATTTTGACACATCCCAAAATGAAAATATGAACAATATTTTTGAGACGGAGGTAATATTTTGTAAATAAAGTGAGAATGTAAATGATTATTACAGTTGAATGAAAAATTCTTATTTGTTTACAATTATACAATGTAATAGTTTATTATAAAGAATGACCCATCACACCAAAAAATCTATCATTTTCATTCCTTAGGATGCCATTTTTTTTCTCATTCCTTCTTATAATGCAATCAAAATTATAGAAAAGTTAATCATTAACTAACCTTATTAATTAAACAGAGTTAGGATCAAATAAGAAGAAAAATTAAAATAAGAATGATAAAAAGAAACTACAACCACTCATTTTAGATGCACATACAAAAATAGATGCATCTCTCATTAAATTTCTCCCTCCTATTTGAAATATGTGGCTAGAAATTCTTTTTATTCTTTTTATTTTAGTTTTATTTTTCTTACCGGATCCCTTTCCTAATTAAACTTTCTATCATTAATGGGTATTTTATTCATTTTTTTTATCGACTTCATTACGTCATACATACCAACAAATCATAATTAATAACGATAATAAATTATTACATTATATCGTTTATTCCATTCACTTAACATTTCAATATATCATACCAAAGGAACCCTACGTTGAAGTTGAAGTTGAAGTTGACGTATTCGATTTATATAGATAGCATATAAATGATTGAATGCAATAATGCATTAAAATAATATAATATATGATCACTCACATCTCAAGATATTTCAGTTTTCATTCATACACACATTAATCTCCCACTTAAGCAAAGGTATTCATTAGCAGTTAGATTCATTAGTCGAGTCATATATAGTGGATATGAAAACATTTAGTTTTAATACGTACTATTATTAACCACTGTGCAGATGTCGCAAGAAATCCCGCAGGATCCCTCGAACCATCCTCATGAACATGAGTCGCAAGCTAAGTCAAAGCCACTACCACCGAATCTACCTCTTCAAGATCTAATTAAAGGTAATTATATATATATACTAAAGATGAGTATTTGCTCCGCTTCACATTGTTGTACATCACTGTTGAATGAACAGTGTGAACAGTGGTTCGCACAGTAACCAGCTTCAAACGATTGTACTTTGGCAAAAATAGTCCCTGAAATGTAAGTTTCTTTGCACGTTAGGTCCTTTAACCCTCAAAATTCCAACAACAACAAGAAATAATACTCCCTTCGTCATCAAGATCAAAAACAACAACAATAACATCAACACCCTCACCGAGTCACGAGTTGACTCGGTGAGTCCATTCCGAGTCGCGGCCGAATCGAGAACCAAAAGAGATCCACACAAGTATTGATGTTAAAAACGTTAATAACATCATTTTTATAAAAGATTTAACATTAAAATCGAATTAATAAAGATTTAGGAAAACTAGGGTTTCAAAAATATTTGTTAAAAATAAAGGTAAGGCCGCGTGGGGGCGCGTATTACCGTCGGAAAACAAGGGAGGGGGTGGCGGAGTCTCAGTGGTGATGATGGTGTTCGGTGGTGGCGCGTAGAGGGGGTTGGAGGGGGAGCCGAGAGGTGTAGGTGGTACGGGTGTGACGGGGATATCACGATCTATAAGTTGTTGCAAGAAAATTAGGTGGTCGAAAAAATATTCCGGCGGCGGCGCCGGAATCTGCTGCTGTTCCGGTGGTGGTCGGCGGCCGGATAATTCAAGAGAGAGAGAGAGAGTTTTGAGTGGGTGTGTGTGTGTTAATAAATAAAAATGAAGAAAATGGTATTTGTGGGGAATTTATATTAAAAAAAAAGTATAGGGTGCTTTTTGACTTTAATGAAAGTGTAGGGTGAAATGAAAAAGTAAGTCAAGGGACCAAAACTGCCAACGTAATAAACTTCTTACGATAAACGCTTCGGGTCCAAACGACATAGCAAACGAACGCGAAAAATTACGAAACTTGCGCCATTGTTCATGAAATGATTTTTTCAATAAAAACACAATGAACAAAATACTGAAAACCCAAATGACATTTAAACAGTTACACATACAAAAACCATGACAAAATTATTCAAAACATATATAACAATTCAATAAAAAAAAAAAAAAAAAAAAAAAAAAAAAAAAAAAAAAAAACATCTACAATAATGAACAAAAAAAAATAACACCTTTAAAACATGTACTACGTACATTGTAAAACCAAAAACACGTAATGTACCAACAAAACACATGCCACACTATCTACTCGACAAAACCAAAGAAAAAACAAAATTTACAAATATATATGTACCAACGCACTCCCGCGACAACGCGCGGGCAACCACGCTCGTTGTTTCTAAATATATATCAATCCTTTATTCCTCCACTGCTGTTTAACAAGACAATTAATTCGTTATCAGTTTTTATTTCCTCTAGTCTTCTTTGGTTGTATTACTTTGCCGGAGTACCGTTAAGTTTACTACGAGTAAAAAATATTTAAACCAAGAATATTATGAAAGTTTACAACGTGTGACATTTCATTTCTGTTTGAAATATCACATGAAGATGGCAAGATGCATATTTGAATCCTTAGAAAGTGATACGCCCCGAGCTTTATGTCATGTTACATTTATTTAGGATATGTGTTTGTGTTGTATTAGAAAACTGTCATTGTTTAGATATATCTTTATGTTTGGCTTGTTTTACAAGCTAGGGTTATTCGGTTATATATACCGAATCATTATTATGAATAATTCAATCAAGTTTAAAGTCAATAATATTCTAGTTCTCCAATCTTCTTCTTAAGGAGCTCGCGCCCGCTTGAAGTGGTGCCCTATCCCGATACAACCCCTAACCGGGTCGTATCAATTGGTGCTTTCATTGAGAGCTCTCGTTGAGAGTGTTTTTTATTAGGGTTCCAATTAAAAAAAAAAAGTTACTGTTCATCGGGTACTATTCACGAGTACTACTCATCGGCACTATTCATCAGATTTTTTTTTTTTTTTTTTTTTTTTTTTTTTTTTTGTTCTTCGAGTTATTATTCATGACATCAGGCGGCAGCGATCAGGACGCGGAATACGCACTCTCTAAGCTCTTGCAAATGGGCACGGTGGCCGAATATGAAAGTAAGTTTGTGGTACTTGCAAATCGAGTTACAGGGATATCTGAATCTTTACTTACATCGTTTTATATCTCCGGACTTACACTGACGTTACAAATAGAAGTGTTGAGGGCAAGGCCTACAACTTTAGGAGAAGCCTTTTCTTTAGCCCGTATAGTCGAGGCTCGTTTTGAGGCAATTAAAGAGAAGGAAAAAGAGCATATAATTGAAAAGAAATCACATGCCATTCTATCATTACAAAGTGAATTCGCTTCACCTGAGATTAAAGGGTCCTTAGATGTTGATAAAGATATTGGTGTTGATGTGGTTAATAACGCGATAGATGATGTTTTCGATATTGGTGAGAGTAATGAAGTTCATAGCAAGTTTGAAGAATATTCAGAAAATAAGAAAAGTATAGAAGAGATTGTTGTGGGCGGTCGTGAATTTGATGGTCGTTTAGGCGAAATAAATTTGAATTTAAGTGAGGAATTAGCGGATTCTCAATCTGTATATTCTTCGTATCACCTTGAGGGCAAGGTGATTTTTGAAGGAGTGAGGAGTGTTACGGCATGGGTAGCGGAAGGCGGAAGAACTATGTTGTTTTATGTCCAAGGTAGTGGAAGGCGAATGAGGAAATAGGTGTTGGTTGTGGTAGCGGAAGACAAGAGAACTATGAGAGTGGAAGATAGGACTAAGATATGGGATCCCGGAATCAAGAGAAATTTTTCAAGACCACACCTTGAGGACAAGGTGATTTCGAAGGAGTGGGGAATGATACGCCCCGAGCTTTATGTCATGTTACATTTATTTAGGATATGTGTTTGTGTCGTATTAGGAAACTGTCATTGTTTAGATATATCTTTATGTTTGGCTTGCTTTACAACCGAGGGTTATTCGGTTATATATACTGAATCATTATTATGCATAATTCAATCAAGTTTAAAGTCAATAATATTCTAGTTCTCCAATCTTCTTTTTAAGGAGCTCGCGCCCGCTTGAAGTGGTGTCCTATCCCGATACAACCCCTAACCGGGTTGTATCAGAAAGCCTACCCAGAGATAGAACTGAATTTCAGTTTTGATAAATGTAAAATGTTGGTTATGATTCTAAAAGGATTAATAGGATCGGAATTGATTGGTCAGCCCAAAGTGATCTGGATTTGATATCTTGATTTAACTTGTGTGTTTGTAAATTTATCTTTTCTAATTCACCTACTGTTACTCTTGCCATCTTTCCAGCTAGATGGTATTATTGGACATATTCGTTAGTCATAACTCATAAGAATTATTTGGTATTATTGGACATATTCGTTAGTCATAAGAATATTTTAGTTTGTTAGAAAGGGTTTTTTCAATTTCTTTCATGACAATACATGGTTGGAATAAATTATTGGAGTTAAATTACATGTTAGTTACTCGTAATATATATTACTTTTCCCCGTAATTGTCCTTAAACAAAACTACTTTGTTAAGAAAAAAACATAAATTCTTTAAAAAAATAGATTATTTCTCCTTGTGGTTTACTTACAATTATACTCGTCATTTATTCGATTTTAATTACATAAGTCAATACTTAATTTTCAAACTCATTGACTCAATAGTCCGTATTATTAAAAAAATAAGATTAAATTGCAAAAATCATCCTTTTAGTTTGGTCAAATTGCATGTTTTGTCTGTATGTTTCGGAAAATGCATGTGGCATCTTTGTGAGGAAATCTTGGATCCGATTTCGTCATTCCCTAAATTGAAATTACTAATATACCCATTTGTCTTGCTTATTTAAAAAGTTAGATGATGAGAATATTTTAGTAATTTCAGTTTAGGAAATGACAAAATTGGATTTAAGTTTTTCCCTTACAGGTGCCACTTGCATTTTCCAAACTATACGGACAAAATATGCAATTTGGCCAAACCATAAGAACGATTTACTGAAAAAAATAAGGGTTATTGTATAATAATCTATAATTTTTTTTATTACATGCTTTGTCCTAATTTTTACTACACGAATAGTTCCTATCTTCGAAAATAAGAGTAAATTACAAATTTCGTGTAACAACCCCAAAATACCGCAGCGGAAGACTGTGTCATAGGGGTGCTACTTCATAATACAAAGTACAAGTTATAGAAAACGAACTCTAAATGAGACGTTTTGAAAAGTTACCATTCGATTAATGAATTCAAAGTTACAAACATGAGATTCCAAAGTATGATACATAAATGTATACAAAGTTTTGAATGGTAAATGATAAAAGCGTAAGTCTTCAGAATATGCAGCTTGACTCTAAGTTTCACGCACTAGCTATCGCCTTACTAACCTAAGATAAACATGCTAAAGTGTCAACACAATGGTTGGTGAGTTCATAGAGTTTGTCTTAAAACAGTTGAAAAACCTTAAAAGAATGTTCACACAGCAAAGGCATCGTGAATCCACTCAGTTACAAGTCCCGCCATAAGAGACTTGTAACCTGTGTGTTCACAACCCACTGCTAACATATAGTATGATTAAAGACATGTATAAGTTCATCGAAACAATTAAGCAATTAGTAGTGAGTCTCTACTTCATCTCCGAAGATCTCACTTGGGAGCCAATTCCCAAAGACAACTGGGAGCCACTTCCCAAAGAAAACTGGGAGCCACTTCCCAAAGATAAAAGTTTACTGGGAGCCACTTCCCAAAGATAAAAGACAGTCATGTATGTATGAAATCAAGTATAATGCAATCAAGTATAAGACAATAAAGTATAAATGTTTTGAGTATTAATACAAGTAAGCAAGTAGTTGTGCATGTATCTCCCCCAAAGAGTTAAAACAAGTATGAAAAAGTATGGGCTATGACTCACCTTAAGTCTATGTAATGAGAAATGAAAGTGGTAGTCGAATCGCGAAAGTCTCTAAGAGCAGCCTATAATAGAACGTTGCGACTTAGGTTTGGAGTAACGTCTAAGGATACGAAGAATTGCCTATATATGTCTTGCATATAGTTCATGAGGTAGTACTTAGTATATAGTGTAAGTCTTTGAATATAAGTGGTCTATGAAACATGTATAGGTTGTATATCTCTTACTACCGTTCGGGCCGACATAATTCAGAAGTCATGGAGTAAACGTTCGAGGAGCCAGGACACTTTAATTCGTAAATCCACAACTCATCTCGACGGCTTACTTAATGAACTCCTCACATGAGGCTCCCTACTATTTTAGTATTTGATAAAATATATATAAGTTTTTGATCTTTAAAAGTTATATGGTCTTTAGCCGTGGCTTTGCCGTGACCTTGGTCATTGTTACCATGATCTTGAGACTCAACCTTGGCTTTAGCCATGGTTGTAGTCTTGGCTTTAGGTCATTAGACCTCTTGGTCTTAGTAAAACATAACTATTATATAGTGACTTTGGTCTAAAAATGAGCTGTTAAGAATTTGAAGAAATTATCACTCGGAAAGCGTTTTCAAGGCTCGAGCTTCTTTAATCCTGAACGAAAACGGCGTTCCGGACAACTTTCGTGTTTTAACTTTTTGATGAATCGGACCAGAAGGGTGACTTTCAAATTGGCAGAATGCAAAACAGTAGGTTATAAGCAGTTTCGGCGTTTTGGTGTCGCTAACTTCTTATGGCCATAACTTTTGACTCGTGTACTCGTTTTGGGTGATTCAAATTGCCATGTTTTCCTTTTGAAGTCCTTTATAACAGTAAGTAAGTTTCAAATATCATAGTTATACTATTTTGGTCGTGGTTCTCCATAAAAATCACTAGTTTGCTTGTTTGCTTGTCATAAGTTAACATATGTATACCAATACTTGTTTTATCCATTTTTAAACATCATGAACACAATAACAAGAACATATATAGCATGAAAGGAACACAAAGAGCATGAAAATGATAATTAAGCAAGGAGTATGTTAGGGTTTGCTTACAACTTTTGGCTTTCTAAAGAAAGGAAGTCAAGTATGAAACTAGGACACTAAACCTAATCTTGTAAACCCTTCACCATAACTCTTGTAACCCTTGCTAGCCTTGATCTAACCCTTGTGAAAACCATTTAACTTCAGCCCTAGTAACCTTGTGTAGCTCCTAATTCAACCATGGAATCACCAAACAAACTTAAGAACTAGGTAGAAAATACTAAGACCTTGAACTTTGTAGTGTAACTTGTATATTGAAGATCAAAGGATCATGGTGCTAGGTATTGATGTTGTGGCATTTTTGGTGATGAAGAAAGGAAGGGATTAGCTTGCTATTTATACTATGAATGAGGAGGTTAGGAAGCTTACTAGGAAATTACATAAACTTGGTGACAAAGTTGTAATTAAGTAAGATCTAATGGCTAAAGTCAAGATTTAACCACACATGGTGACTCCCCCCCCCCCCCCCACCCTAAGTCGGTTCTAAAAGGATAAGGGTGACTAGATGAGTAGTCATGGTCTTTGGATGATAATATCCTAAGTATGTAGCTAGTTTTGACTCCGTAAATCGCTAACCGTAAGTTGTTAAGTCATGAAACGTAAAACCGGGTATCCTAAAAATATGAAACTTATAAATATGCTAGAACTTATCAATATACTCCATAATAAAATATAAAATGAGTGGTAGGATCTATCGGGTGCTAAAACCCTGCTAAAAACTGGAAACACGGGTCTAAAACGCGTAATTCGCGTAAAACGCTGAACTGGAAAACGTAAAATTCCGAATCTTTTGGAATTGTCATAAAATGATAGAAAATCATATTTCTATTGTTTCTAATGTTTTATGGACATATCGGGATGCTGGAATGACGTTTAAACCTAAAAGTAAATCTCGGACACGGCTTTGTGATTTTTGCAGAAATGATACGACGAGCGTCAAACTCTCGGATTATCGTTAAAATAGTTTAACTTACGAGAATATGAAATAAAAAATTCTGAGTTGAATAGTGAAAAGTGAATAGTAAAAGTGAATAGTAAAAAGTGAATAGTGAAAAGTGAAATTTTCGGGAATAAAAGTTAGCCTGAAATTGCGAATTGTTACAGTCTCTACCCCTTAAGGAGAACTTCGTCCCGAAGTTCAGTTGATGTTAACTACTTATGGTGTGTCTAAGAGAATTCGGGATCTCTAATATAGTGGTGTTCACTCTGATTCGTCTAAGGTTCTGGTTAAGGAGTTGTATCGGCTACAATTAAGCCCACTTATTTATAACTCTTTACTTACATAAAGAAGCGTCCAAATTTATGTAAGTAAATGATCATAAACTTATGGTTCGGTGATTTACAATTTCCTTATTTAAATGAAGATGGCGTCCCAATCCATTTAAATAAGGAGATTCTAAAACATCCTACTTAAGAATTTCCGACACAAAATCCGCCTTCTGAGGCCGATAGTAAGATAATCAAGTCATCAAATCCCTAAAGCTAAGCAATAATATTATTTAACTCAAATCTTGTGTCTCATCAAACAAGAACTGTCACAAGATCAAGTTAAATAATTAGTTATTACTGAGCTCCATGTTTTTAATGACTCAACTAATCTCTGGGCTCCTTATAATGCTAAAGTCACATCATCTAATAGCGTGGAACTAAGCAAACCTCTAACCAAAAAGCATATGTGTATGTATTGTGTGTAAGGCAAATAAAGAGGAAGGTCCCAACGTATATAACTGTTATAGTCTAGGCACTAAATGCAACCTAGTTCTCTATAACCAAGGCTCTGGTACCAATCTGTAACACCCCCAAAATACCGCAGCGGAAGACTATGTCATAGGGGTGCTACTTCATAATACAAAGTACAAGTTATAGAAAACGAACTCTAAATGAGACGTTTTGAAAAGTTACCATTTGATTAATGAATTCAAAGTTACAAACATGAGATTCCAAAGTATGATACATAAATGTATACAAAGTTTTGAATGGTAAATGATAAAAGCGTAAGTCTTCAGAATATGCAGCTTGACTCTAAGTTCCACGCACTAGCTATCGCCTTACTAACCTGAGATAAACATGCTAAAGTGTCAACACAATGGTTGGTGAGTTCATAGAGTTTGTCTTAAAACAGTTGAAAAACCTTAAAAGAATGTTCACACAGCAAAGGCATCGTGAATCCACTCAGTTACAAGTCCCGCCATAAGAGACTTGTAACCTGTGTGTTCACAACCCACTGCTAACATATAGTATGATTAAAGACATGTATAAGTTCAGCAAAACAATTAAGCAATTAGTAGTGAGTCTCTACTTCATCTCCGAAGACCTCACTTGGGAGCCAATTCCCAAAGACAACTGGGAGCCACTTCCCAAAGAAAACTGGGAGCCACTTCCCAAAGATAAAAGACAGTCATGTATGTATGAAATCAAGTATAATGTAATCAAGTATAAGACAATAAAGTATAAATGTTTTGAGTATTAGTACAAGTAAGCAAGTAGTTGTGCATGTATCTCCCCCAAAGAGTTAAAACAAGTATGAAAAAGTAGGGGCTATGACTCACCTTAAGTCTATGTAATGAGAAATGAAAGTGGTAGTCGAATCGCGAAAGTCTCTAAGAGCAGCCTATAATAGAACGTTGCGACTTAGGTTTGGAGTAACGTCTAAGGATACGAAGAATTGCCTATATATGTCTTGCATATAGTTCATGATGTAGTACTTAGTATATAGTGTAAGTCTTTGAATATAAGTGGTCTATGAAACATGTATAGGTTGTATATCTCTTACTACCGTTCGGGCCGACATAATTCAGAAGTCATGGAGTAAACGTTCGAGGAGCCAGGACACTTTAATTCGTAAATCCCATCTCATCTCGACGGCTTACTTAATGAACTCCTCACATGAGGCTCCCTACTATTGTAGTATTTGATAACATATATATAAGTTTTTGATCTTTAAAAGTTATATGGTCTTTAGCCGTGGCTTTTCCGTGACCTTGGTCATTGTTATCATGATCTTGAGACTCAACCTTGGCTTTAGCTATGGTTGTAGTCTTGGCTTTAGGTCATTAGACCTCTTGGTCTTAGTAAAACATAACTATTATATAGTGACTTTGGTTTAAAAATGGGCTGTTAAGAATTTGAAGAAATTATCACTCGGAAAGCGTTTTCAGGGCTCGAGCGTCTTTGTTCCTAAACGAAAACGGCGTTCCGGACAACTTTCGTGTTTTAACTTTTTGATGAATCGGACCAGAAGGGTGACTTTCAAATTGGCAGAATGCAAAACAGTAGGTTATAAGCAGTTTCGGCGTTTTGGTGTCGCTAACTTCTTATGGCCATAACTTTTGACTCGTGTACTCGTTTTGGGTGATTCAAATTGCCATGTTTTCCTTTTGAAGTCCTTTATAACAATAAGTAAGTTTCAAATATCATAGTTATACTATTTTGGTCGTGATTCTCCATAAAAATCACTAGTTTGCTTGTTTGCTTGTCATAAGTTAACATATGTATACCAATACTTGTTTTATCTATTTTTAAACATCATGAACACAATAACAAGAACATATATAGCATGAAAGGAACACAAAGAGCATGAAAATGATAATTAAGCAAGGAGTATGTTAGGGTTTGCTTACAACTTTTGGCTTTCTAAAGAAAGGAAGTCAAGTATGAAACTAGGACACTAAACCTAATCTTGTAAACCCTTCACCATAACTCTTGTAACCCTTGCTAGCCTTGATCTAACCCTTGTGAAAACCATTTAACTTCAGCCCTAGTAACCTTGTGTAGCTCCTAATTCAACCATGGAATCACCAAACAAACTTAAGAACTAGGTAGAAAATACTAAGACCTTGAACTTTGTAGTGTAACTTGTATATTGAAGATCAAAGGATCATGGTGCTAGGTATTGATGTTGTGGCATTTTTGGTGATGAAGAAAGGAAGGGATTAGCTTGCTATTTATACTATGAATGAGGAGGTTAGGAAGCTTACTAGAAAATTACATAAACTTGGTGACAAAGTTGTAATTAAGTAAGATCTAATGGCTAAAGTCAATATTTAACCACACATGGTGACTCCCCCCCCTAAGTCGGTTCTAAAAGGATAAGGGTGACTAGATGAGTAGTCATGGTCTTTGGATGATAATATCCTAAGTATGTAGCTAGTTTTGACTCCGTAAATCGCTAACCGTAAGTTGTTAAGTCACGAAACGTAAAACCGGGTATCCTAAAAATATGAAACTTATAAATATGCTAGAACTTATCAATATACTCCATAATAAAATATAAAATGAGTGGTAGGATCTATCGGGTGCTAAAACCCTGCTAAAAACTGGAAACACGGGTCTAAAACGCGTAATTCGCGTAAAACGCTGAACTGGAAAACGTAAAATTCCGAATCTTTTGGAATTGTCATAAAATGATAGAAAATCATATTTCTATTGTTTATAATGTTTTATGGACATATCGGGATGCTGGAATGACGTTTAAACCTAAAAGTAAATCTCGGACACGGCTTTGTGATTTTTGCAGAAATGATCCGACGAGCGTCAAACTCTCGGATTATCGTTAAAATAGTTTAACTTACGAGAATATGAAATAAAAAATTCTGAGATGAATAGTGAAAAGTGAATAGTAAAAAGTGAATAGTGAAAAGTGAATAGTGAAATTTTCGGGAATAAAAGTTAGCCTGAAATTGCGAATTGTTACATTTCGTCTTATAGTTTACAAATTTTTTCACATTTTCTCATTAAAGTTTAATTAATACAATGCTTGTTTATGTGGTCGTTCATTTCTAGTGGACCGGTCCTTTGGGCAAATGCTTGGTAGTTTGTTTCAGTTATCCCTTCATGTATAAGGGTATTTTGATCATTTACTTGTTTTCATTTTCTACACAATTTGTTCTTAAGTGTTCTTGTTACCTGAAAAGAAAAACATATACTCCGTAGAGTTAGGATCAAATGAGAAATATAATTAAGATGAGAAGAATGAGAAAAAACCACAACCACAAATATTAGATGCACCCACAAAAATAGGTGCATCTCCCTATTAATTTATTTTCCTTATTTGATATATGTGTCTACAATTTCTTCTCACTCTTCTTATTTCATTTATTCTTCTCACTAGATCCATACTCATACTCCGTAATACCATATATTCAACAACATACAACAATTATTAAGCATTCTAAACAAAAAGAATCCAAATCAAGACCCATAATTTAATTTCGAAAAGTATAAAAATCAAGATCATTAAAAAAAAAAAATCAAAATCTAGTTTTCTTTCCTTTTAGATGTTCAAATCATTAAACCCCATCTCCATTGAACAAGGGACCATTCAAATTAGGAGGAATAAAACCCCCACAAATTTTCCGGAGGCAGACGACGGCAGAGAGTTATTTGAGAAATGGGTTTTGGAGAGTGATGGTGGTCTTGGTGATTTGAGAAGAAATGGGTTACACCTTTTTAAGATGAAATGGTTGTAGATGTGAAGACAATTAAAATAATACTAGTATCAACTAGTGTTGTTGATCAGTACAAGCTTTAAAAAATTATAATAATAGTCTATACTACATATAATGTAAAAATGGTCAATGTGGAATGTTGAGTTTTCAACAATAGTCAAATGAGAGAGAAAGTGGAATATAATTAATGCTCTTATTAAAACACCCCAATACTTAAAAGTACAATTATTTATTCACATTGTACAACCAAATTAAAGCATATCTACCAAATTAAATACAACCAATTCAAACACAAATCGGGTTGACCCGGGACGCTTCAAACCCGGCGGGTTGACCCAACTTAATTTGACCCATTTTCGACCCAACCTAGCAAGTTGACCCGGTTTAAATACAACCAATTCAAAGACAAATCGGGTTGACCCGGGACGCTTCAAACCCGGCGGGTTGACCCAGCTTAATTTGACCCGTTTTCGACACAACCTAGCAAGTTGACCCGGTTTAAATCGACCTACTTTTCGACCGGAACGGTTCAACCGGTTGAACCACCCGTGTCGAACCGGGTTTCAAAACATTATCAATTACTTAAAAGTACAATGATTTATTCACATTGTACAACCAATTAAAAACATATCTACCAAATTAAATACAACCAATTAAAATACAAACCGGGTTGAACCGGGACGCTTCAAACCCGTTTTTCGACCGGAACGGTTCAACCAGTTGAACCACCCGGGTCAAACCGGGTTTCAAAACATTACGTTTAATTCCCAAATCTTCAAACTTTTATTATTTTTCGTATAACCTATAAACTTTTTGTTGACATAAATAATGCCTAAAAACATTATTAAGCTTTTATCTATATCTCTATGTTTTGATCATTACAAAATATAACCTCAAAGAATTAAAACTTATGACATAAACAAGTATTTGGTGATTAATATTTCTCTTTACATCCAAATCACTTAAGGTATGAATAAACAAAATGTTTAGTGCAATGTATGATCAAAGGGGTATTTAATTAACTAATACAAAGTTTATTTAATTATATAATCTTATTATATATTTTTTGAAAAAACACTTTTGGTAATAAGGAAAAATGTTTTAATCATACTAAATATATGATTTCAAATATTTAACCAAAATCAGTTAGTTTTTCACCAAATAAACTTTCCCCACTAAAAGACAAGTTTTCTGGCCGTTACAGTTGGGCGGCCCCCTTAATTATAAGGGGCGGCCCCCTTAATTTTAAGGGGGCCGGCCATGCTTTAAGGGGACCGGCCACGCTCCTCTGTCAGAAACTTTTGCCTATAAATACCACTTTAAACCTGGATTTTTTCCCTACCTTTTGCACTCCAGAACTTTCTGTTCTAGATCTCCATTTCCAATCTATAAATCCTTTGATCATACATTCTTAAATCTTTGTTTCAAAGTGATCCATACATAATCCATTCAAGTGCAAGAGAAGAATACTTCTATCCCTCAAGACAAGAAGTATTACAACTAGTTGTGATCTCCACATCTAAGTTGTTTGAGCATCATCATTGATTATTATTTCATAGTGTGATTAGTTGTGAATATTTGTTAGAGAATAGTTGTGAATAAGATAAGTTAGTAAGAAGATTGGTGTGTAGAAGAATTGATGTGTAGGAGTATTGGTGTGTAGAAGATTGGTGTGTAGATTAGTGGTGTGTAGAAGATTGGTGTGTAAAAGCTAGGTGTGAAGAAGATTGGTGTGAAGATTGGTGTGTAGATTGGTGTGTAAATTGGTGTGTAAATTGGTGTGTAAGGTTTTCTCCGCCATAAGGGAGCTTGTTGATATAGTGAAGAAAACTCTCGAGTTAGGTGCTCGGGGAGTGGAGTAGGGCAAGGAAGGTGCCTTGTAGCCGAACCACTATAAATCGCTTGTCTCTCGGTTTGATCTTTCCATCTTTTACTTATTTCATTACTTACATAATTATTGCTTCATAGTATATATATACTTAGTGTTGTTCATATTGTGTATAACTAGATTTCATATACCATCGAATCTATATTTTATAAATCAACGAAAACTTTTAAACAATTTATTTTATAACAATTAAAACGAAGTAAAACTATTCAACCCCCCCTTCTAGTTTTCCACAATTGGTATCAGAGCCAGGTTTAGTAAGAATTTTAAAATATATTGTATTTTAAAACTTGTAACGATCTATGGAATCTTTAAAATATTTAGAAGGGCAATCTATGCAAAGACCACCACTATTTGAAAGTGATGGATTTTTATATTGGAAAAATAGATTCGAAACGTATGTGAAATCAAAAGATCTTGATCTTTGGCATATTATTACCTTTGGTGATTTTCCCCCTATTCAATATAATGTTGAAACCAAAATGGATGAAATTGTAGTTTTTGAAAAACAAAATGATGATTTGAAAAAGAAACTAGCAAAAAATAATGAGGCTAAAATGGTTATTTATAATGCGTTACCACGCAAAGAATATGAAAGAATTTTTATGTGTAAAACCGCAAAAGAAATTTGGGATTCTTTACTAATCACTCACCAAGGTAATAGCCAAGTCAAAGATAATAAAATAGATCTTCTTGTACAACAATATGAACAATTTACGATTCCGGAAGAGGAATCAATTGATAATGCTTTTGCTAAGTTTAACACTATCATCACAAGTTTAAAAGCACTTGATGAGACATTTTCTAGTAAAAATTGTGTTAGGAAATTTCTTAGGGCATTGCATCCAAAATGGCGAGCTAAGGTCACGGCAATTGAAGAATCAAAGAACTTGATGACGTTATCACTAGATGAACTAATTGGCAACTTGAAGGTTCATGAAGAAATCATAAGAAGAGATTTGGAAACGGTCAAAGTCAAGAAAGAACAAATCAAATCCATTGCTCTAAAAGCCAAAAAGGAACCTAGTGATGATGATGATTCAAGTGACGAAAGTGAAGACGAAGAATATGCAATGGCCGTAAGAGAATTCAAGAAATTCTTCAAGAGACGAGGAAGATTCACTAGATCATCACATGACGATAGAAAATCGCTCCAAAGAAATAGAAGTGACAATTACGTGAAAAGAAAATGCTTTAGATGTGGAAGTCCAAATCATCTCGTTGGTGAATGTCTAAAGCCGCCGAGTTATGATAATCAAGGTGCATTTGTTAGTAGAACATGGAGTGATAGTGACGAAGAAGAAGTGGAAAAACCAAGAGAAGAAAAGTGTTTCATGGCAAAAGCAACCGACGAAATATGCCTTGGAATTGACTTGGAGCCTGACGAATGGATCAAGGATAGTGGATGCTCAAGGCACATGACAGGGAACCGAAAGCTATTCTCTACATATAAGGCATACAACGGAGGTAACGTTATCTTTGGTAGTGACTTGCGTGGAAAAATTATTGGCAAAGGTACGATTTCTCAAGACTCACTTACTATTGAAAATGTTGAACATGTTAATAATTTAACATATAACTTACTTAGTGTAGGCCAAATATGCGATAATAAATGTAAAGTTATCTTTTCGGAAGAAGATAGCGAAATAGTTAAGAATGGAAAAATTATAGGTAGAGGTATTAGGAAAGGAGGAGTATATGTTATGAAACTAGGAAACAAACCTGAAGATAGGATATGCCTAACGACCCTAGATGAAAACTCTACATTGTGGCATAGGAGATTAGGACATGCCAACATGCAACAAATACAATCTTTGGCCTCTAAGGAATTAGTTAGAAACTTGCCTCATCTAAAATATGACAAGCATTTTTGTGATGCATGCAAAATTGGAAAACAAGCTCATGCTAGTCACAAAGCTAAGAATATAGTATCCACTACTAGGTGCCTAGAATTATTACATATGGATCTTTTTGGTCCATCCGCTGTGCGGAGCTATGGAGGAAACACATATACCTTAGTAATAGTAGATGACTACTCACGATACACGTGGACTAGGTTTTTAAGTGACAAAACCCAAGCCTTTGAAAAATTCGAAATATTTAGTAAAATGATTCAAAATAAATTAGGATGCTCAATAGTTGCCATTAGGACGGATCATGGTAGGGAATTTGATAACGAAATACAATTCGGAAAATATTGTGAGTTAAATGGAATATCTCACAATTTCTCCGCTCCTCGTACTCCTCAATCAAATGGGGTAGTAGAAAGAAAAAATAGGTCACTACAAGAAATGAGTAAAACTATGTTAAATGAACAATCCATTCCACAAAAATTTTGGTGTCACGCCGTAGATACATCTACTTATATTTTAAATAGGGTATCAATTAGAAGAATTCTAGGAAAAACTCCTTATGAGTTATTAAGAAATAGAAAACCAAACTTAAGCTACTTTAGGGTATTTGGAAGTAAATGCTATATTTTAAACACTAAGGACTACCTCACTAAGTTTGATCCAAAATCATATGAAGGAATATTTTTAGGATACTCACAAAATAGTAAAGCATATATAATACTTAACAAACACTCCATGAAGGTAGAGGAATCACTAAATGTAACATTTGATGAAACACCACCACCTCCTAAATCACTACCTTTAGAAGATGATAATTTAGTCGAAGATGAAGCCATTGAGGTTAGTAAAACAAAACCCATAGGAAATGATAATGAAGACATTCACTTGAAAAATAACGAAACTGTTAATATTAAAGAATCTAGATCACATCCATTAGATAATATAATAGGACATCTTAACCAAAGAACCCTTAGGTCACAAGCCCAAGATAAAAACAACTTCTTTTGTTTCCTCTCAGCAATAGAACCTAAGAATATTAGTGAGGCTTTAAAGGATGAAAGTTGGATTATGGCTATGCAAGAAGAATTAAATCAATTTAAGGCAAATGATGTTTGGGAACTAGTCCCAAATCCAAAGAATATGACCATCATAGGAACCAAATGGGTATATAGAAATAAGTTAGACGAGAATGGAGTAGTTACTAGGAATAAAGCTAGGTTAGTTGCCCAAGGTTATAATCAACAAGAAGGAATTGATTATGATGAAACTTATGCCCCCGTAGCTAGACTAGAATCAATTAGGATATTACTTGCCTATGCTTGCGCCCTAGACTTTAAGCTATTTCAAATGGATGTGAAAAGTGCATTCCTTAACGGTTTTATCAATGAGGAGGTATATGTGGCACAACCTCCAGGATTCATTGACTTCGCAAAACCTGATCATGTTTATAAGTTAAAGAAAGCTTTGTATGGACTCAAACAAGCTCCCAAAGCTTGGTATGATCGATTAAAAGCTTTTCTTATTAAACATGATTATTCCATGGGAATGGTAGATAACAATCTTTTCACTAAAAGGAAAGACCCAAATCTCATCATTGTTCAAATATATGTTGATGACATTATATTTGGATCGACTTGTCAAGACATGTGTGATGAGTTTGCCAAAATCATGCATGATGAGTTTGAGATGAGTATGATGGGTGAACTCAACTTCTTCCTAGGATTACAAATAAAACAACTAGATGATGGAATATTCTTTAACCAATCTAAGTACATTAAGGAAATGCTTAAGAAATTTGGCCTAGAAGACTCAAAACCCATGAAAACACCCATGTCTACGGAGGTAAAGCTCACAAAGGACGATGAAGGTGAGTCCGTAGATAACACCAAGTATAGAGGAATGATAGGGAGTTTACTATACTTGACGGCAAGTAGACCCGATATCATGTTTAGTGTCTGCCTTTGTGCCCGTTTTCAAGAGGATCCCAAAACCTCTCACCTAGAAGCGGTTAAGCGTATCTTCCGATACGTTAAAGGCACTATACACTTAGGATTATGGTATCCTAAGGAATCCGGCATAGAAACCATTGTCTATGCGGATTCGGATCATGCGGGAGACTACGTAGATAGAAAAAGTACTAGCGGTATTTGCACGTTTATGGGATGTTGTCTAACATCTTGGTTTTCGAAAAAGCAAACCGCTCTTGCTATTTCTACCACCGAAGCCGAATATGTAAGCGCCGGAAAGGCATGTCAACAAGCACTATGGATGAAACAAGCTCTCGTAGACTATGGCATTAGGTTAGAAAATGTCCCCATTATGTGCGATAACAAAGGTGCGATAGATTTAAGCAAAAATCCGGTACAACACTCTAGGACTAAACACATAGAAATACGTCACCATTTTCTTAGGGATAATGTACAAAAAGGAAATATATCTATAGAAAAGGTTGCATCGGAAGACAATATTGCGGATATATTCACAAAACCCCTTAAGCGTGAATTATTCAACCACTTGCGTTTAGGATTAGGAATGATGGAACAAGTTGACTAAATTACATTGAATTAATTCTAGGTTATACTTGCATGAAAATTTATTTTTCTTTCATTTCATCTTCTCTGAGTCTAGGAATCTATTTCACTCAAAACTTAAGATTGAGAAAATTTATTTTCTTTGCATAAATTTTTCTTTAAAAACTCAATCAATCTTTATTCTCACAATCTAGGAATCACATGAAAATCATTTTCATTGCATTGTTGACTAACTCTAAAAACATTGTATTTCAAAATCATGCATAAACTCTCACATAAATTGTCAAGGTATATAATCTAATATATGTCTTTGACATTCATGATCGAGCAAAAATTGAATCAAGGAGATCATTTGGATTGTTTCTTAGGATCGTTATTTCTTTTTGTTTCTAGGCGTCGAAACAATCACAACTCCACATTTGTCGCATATAGACACTCACTAGGACAAATTCACTAGTAATGGTGTCATCTTGATCCATCATTAGTCTTTCACTCACTAATTGCCCTTGCCTTTAATTCAAGATAGGTGCCTTAGGAAGCTTAAGTGTGCTTGCATATACTTACCTCCTATTGCTTATTATGTGTTGATTATTTGCTTTTGTGCCTATGTGTTTTTGCATGATATCTAATGTTAGATTAGATGCTATATTGCCTAAAGGAATTGAACTTGCTTGAATCCAAGTCCAAAAACACAACCTTTCTGCAAATTCTCTGCCAAAAACCCAATTCTGGCAATCTGGAAATCACCAGATGGGTGGCCCCCTTAATTATGTAAGGCGACCCCCTTAATTTTAAGGGGACCGCCCCCTAATTAAGGGGACCGGCCATCTGATGGTCGGGTTTACAGAATCTTTTCTGCTTTTTAGCCCATTTCAACCTATATTTCCCATTTTTCACCAACACATTTTGTCCTAATCCTCCAAACAAACTTTATCCATCCTTAAACACACAAATCTTACACTATAAATATCCCCAATCCTCAAAGCTCTCCATTCATCCCATCATGATCTCTCCAAACAAACCAAAATCAAAAGCCTCAAGGCTAGCAAGGATGACGGAAAAACCCGTTTGGCAACGAAAAAGTCCTCGAAACAAATCTATCATCACAAATGAAGTTGGAAATCATTCCTCCCCACCAACTTCTTATTTCCCAAACTTTGCATCAAACCAACAAAGGCATTCATTTGATCCACTTTACAAACCATACAACATTGGCCAAACATCCTCCTTCAAGTCAAACTACACCTCTCAACCTCCAACAACTTATAATGATCCATGCAAGTTTGATGAACCATCAAACTACAATTCCAACTACTCAAACCCAACTCATCCATACCAAACCTATGATCCCCTCCACATTGCCACGGAAAAACAAAAGTTCCGTGATGAAATAAACCAAATCCATGATCTTAGTGATCTCCTTGCTATGCATCTTGCACAACGCAACAAAGGGCTACCTCCATCATCACCCTATGCAAATTGCCTTCCCCACTCTCTTAACTTGGATCAAGTTACAAATCACACTCACTTTTGCCCTTGTTGCATATTCCTTCAAAAACAAATCCTCTACTTGAGTGAAGATATTTCTTGGATTGAATATCTTCTCACTCGTAATCATCCAATACCACCCTTAACACGATACAACATCGTGAGATCCACTCCTTCCGCTCCATACAACACCCCATATCCTCCTCAATCAAACATCTAAGCTCCATGCTTTTGTTTTCCTTCAAGCAAATAAAACAAATCAACCATGGGTTGCAAGCAAGTCCAAGTGCTTTCTTAGGCAATATAGGACTATATCTTTTATCTTGTTTTATTGTAATCAATATGCTACAAGCATATTGAATGTTGTTATGCTAATTATTTCTATCATGCTTGAATGAATCTATTTTTATTTGCAAAATTGTTGTTTTTGCATATATGTGTGTTGTTCTCTTCAAAATATTTTTGTAGCCAAGATTCCAATTGCTAGTTCCCTTTGTGCTCTCAAACGAGGGGGAGCATACATCAAGGGGGAGTTCTCTACCCGTTTAAACTTCTTTCACGAAGATTATTCGGCCTAACCTTTTTGATTTTACAAAAAGGGGGAGAAGAGAAATGGTAAACTCTATAATACTTGTCTAACAACAAGTTTTAAATCTTTTGAGTTTAAGGTTTTGTAATAATCAAAAAGGGGGAGATTGTTGACATAAATAATGCCTAAAAACATTATTAAGCTTTTATCTATATCTCTATGTTTTGATCATTACAAAATATAACCTCAAAGAATTAAAACTTATGACATAAACAAGTATTTGGTGATTAATATTTCTCTTTACATCCAAATCACTTAAGGTATGAATAAACAAAATGTTTAGTGCAATGTATGATCAAAGGGGTATTTAATTAACTAATACAAAGTTTATTTAATTATATAATCTTATTATATATTTTTTGAAAAAACACTTTTGGTAATAAGGAAAAATGTTTTAATCATACTAAATATATGATTTCAAATATTTAACCAAAATCAGTTAGTTTTTCACCAAATAAACTTTCCCCACTAAAAGACAAGTTTTCTGGCCGTTACAGTTGGGCGGCCCCCTTAATTATAAGGGGCGGCCCCCTTAATTTTAAGGGGGCCGGCCATGCTTTAAGGGGACCGGCCACGCTCCTCTGTCAGAAACTTTTGCCTATAAATACCACCTTAAACCTGGATTTTTTCCCTACCTTTTGCACTCCAGAACTTTCTGTTCTAGATCTCCATTTCCAATCTATAAATCCTTTGATCATACATTCTTAAATCTTTGTTTCAAAGTGATCCATACATAATCCATTCAAGTGCAAGAGAAGAATACTTCTATCCCTCAAGACAAGAAGTATTACAACTAGTTGTGATCTCCACATCTAAGTTGTTTGAGCATCATCATTGATTATTATTTCATAGTGTGATTAGTTGTGAATATCGCTATAGAATCTCGTTGCTTGCGGGTTGCCCCCTCATTGCTTGCGTTTGAAAATAGGATGCCCGATTATTCTTTTAAGGAATCTCGATCTGGAAAATGGATTATGTAATGACACGAGGTTGATATGTAAACGTTTTGACCCTAATGTCATAAACGCCGAGATTGCTGTCGGGCAACACGCTGAAGTTAGAGTGCTCTTGCCAAGCAGTGGCGAAGCTAGAAAATTTTCAGTGGGGGGTCGGGATCTAATTTTTTTTCCTAAGGCTATTTTTCGGGTAATACTGAAATTTTGAGGGGTCGAAACCGAATATACCGAAATTTTTCTACACGAAAACTATATACCCCGTACATCGCAAAAAAAATTTGGGGGGTCGAGCGCCCACCCCCCCCCCCCCCCCCCCGACCCCTATGTAGCTGCGCCATTGTTGCCAAGAATTCCTCTTGCTCCATCTGAAGAAGAGATGTTCCCTTTCAAACTAAAGAGAACACAATTCCCTATTCGCCTTAGCTTTGCGATAACTATTAATAAAGCTCAAGGCCAAACAATTCCAAATGTGGGTGTCTATTTGCCTGACTCTGTTTTCTCCCAAGGCCAGCTTTATGTGGCATTGTCTAGAGGGATTTCCCGTAGAACAACAAAGGTATTGGTTAATCCAGTCAAAGAGTTCCGTCAAGCAGGAATCTACACCTTGAATGTCGTTTATCAAAAAGTTTTACGCGAAGAGTAACGTGTGTTGTTAGTTTTTATTTCATAAATGATGTAATGTTTTACTTTCAATTTCATTAAATGTTTTTATATGTTGTTTGATAGATGTTAAGAATTTTTTATATACTTTAGTTATCGTGTAGTACAACCGTTTGCAATTACATTCTGATCGGTTCACGTTCTATTTTGAACTCTACACAAAACACTCACCACAATATTACAAATCGTTAATTATCTGCCGCTAGGAATTCCGTTGCTATGCACGGGTACTCGCCTAGTAATGAAAAAGTGGATGTATAATGATGGACCATGTGAAGATTTTTTAAACATAAATTAAAATAAATCTACTATACTAATAAAACAGGGTTTTCAAAAGTAATCTCACTTGCAAAATACCTTAAAACCTGCCACCTGTAAATTAAAACTGAATGCATTTCACCCTTCAAACATTTGAACTGGTTAGATTTTAGGCGGAATTCCTTTGGCATCTCTCATTCTGTGTATCCCCCACATCAAAAAACGCATACAATTTCTCCTTCTCAAAACCCTATCCCACAAATCCTAATTGGAAAACAAAAGTTATATGAGCTTCCACATCAAGATCAAAATCATGCCAACAGATTTAACAGCTTTTACATTCACTTTCAAAGGTGTATAAAAAACGCAATCCCTTAATTTTAGTCAATCAATCAACATAGGTATAATTTGATTCCAAGGTATTCAATTTCAACCTTAATTTCAAAATTAAAAATTTCTAAACCTTAATATAATTTTTCCATTTTGCAGGTTGATGATCTTTGTCTTGAGTGAAATAAGCAATACCTAAAAACAATTTGTTATTTTTCTGTTTTGTTGAAGAAGATGAGCGAATAAGTTTTTATTTGCACACAGGTTCTATTTTGATTTTATTGTTTGCGATTGATTAATTAGTTAATTGTATGCTTTACGTCTTGATGTTTTGATTTTTCAAGTATGATATACAAGGGATCATCTGCTTTGACTTTTCAAGTATGATATTGAATCATGATCTTTTTATATTACCTGATTGATTATTGGATTAATTTTGAAATTATGGATTGAACTTTATAATGGGTTATATGAACATAATCTGTTTGACAAAATACCTCAACAAAACTTGGATTAATAAATGTGCTCTTAAGGTTTTTATGATCACGTTATATCTACAATTATAATCATCTATGTTGCAAGACCATGTGCCGCTACAATTTTAATCATCTATGATAAAGTAATCTTCAACCTATTTGGCACAATTAGTTTTAAGTTTGACATAGGAGAGGTAAAACATAACTGAACCAACATGCCATTAGTTAAATGGTATAATGTTGCCTTCAGTGCTTGGGGTTACTCCTTTTATATTTAAGTTGGATAACTATTTCATAGCCATGTGACATTGCAAGGATGCACGAACTTAACATGTTTACTCTGGTTGCAGTTATGTGTAAAGTTGATTGGCAAGGGTTGTGACATGCTCGTGTCATAACGGTTATTGTAGCTCCCAATTTCATAGGAAAGAATTGGCAAAGAAACCAATGGACCTTCTTGAAGACATCAATGACAATATGTGAGTTAATAATTAATTAGTTTCTCCTTGATGTGTATCTTAATTATTTAGTTTGTCATAGATATGTATCTTAATGCTAAAGTTCATTTAACTGGTCCATTGAAGCTTAATATTCACAAATACATCTTAGATTTTGTATCAAGGTTGACACAAAACTCATGAGATACACATGAGGCTAGAAATATCACAATGTCATAATGATAGCAAACTAATCTTTGCTGCATTAACAATAAGCACAGTGGGTCGTAAAGTCACAGTAAGGGCGTTTTGTTGTATAGTCTGAGTAACCTTTCAGTAACTAAAAGCAAGCTAGAGAATCTCTCCAAAAACCTGTTGCATTTCCTGAAACCAAGCATATGTGCCTCTTGTCACATGCACAAATATCTTCAGTCATTTTAAAAATAGTAGCTACTTTGTACCGTGTATATAGTTAATGGTGTTTGTTCTTGCTTATAATATGTGAACAGAAGTCCGATAGTGTGGCCTCACAAGAAAAATCTAAAGGTTATTTTGGATCTTTCAACTTATTTTGTTTTTGGTATTCATAAACAATGATCCTATTTATGGAGGTTCAAAATGGGTCAGCTCGAGCTGAACCACTCACTTTCGTACCTTTTTAAACTATTATAGACAAGTAATGTGCTAAAGCTATTGCAAATTTCTATTACGAGTCAAAACAAGCCGATCGAATACAATATACACTAATTAGTTTACTTTATTTTCAAGGTAGTTAGCAAGGCTGAACTGGCACTATTTTTATACGGTAATAAACTTTGATCATGTGAGTTTAATGGCTAATGTTTTTCTTTCATTGTGCCATAAGTGTTTGGTTAAATACTTTATTGATATGACAAGAAACAATAGCGTTGTATTATAAAACTATATCTGATAAAATGGTGTGCCCGAATATTGGCTAACTGCAATGAAGACCAATAGAAAATTGGAATATAAGGCATAATTCTGTTAATAACATCTACTTTCGTTGTAAAGAGAGATGGAAACTGATGTGTAATGGAATTGATTGATACAACTATTACAGAGATTACAAGGATATTTATAAGATACACTAGCTTGTAGAGTAAGCTAAGTTAACCTAGTGGGCTCGGCCCAACCCGAATACATATTTTAACATTCCCCCTTAAGCTGAGCATATATGTTGATCATGCCCAGCTTGTTACAAATAGAATTAATATGAGTTCCAGGTAATGCTTTCGTAAGGACATCTGCTAATTGATTTTCGGTCCTAATGTGAGGAGTTATGATTGTCCCATCTTCTAACTTCTCGCGAGTGAAGTGACAGTCAACCTCAATATGCTTGGTCCTCTCATGAAACACCGGATTGGTTGCAATGTAGATAGCCGCCTGGTTATCACACCACATCTTCATTGGTTTAGATTGAGGAAACCCAATCTCACCAAGTAAGTTACGCAGCCATACAAGCTCACAAGTCGTTTGAGCCATAGCTCTATATTCGGCCTCCGAACTTGATCGGGACACAACATTTTGTTTCTTACTCTTCCAAGAGACTAGGTTGCCTCCCACAAAAACACAATACCCCATTGTAGAGCGCAAAGTATTTGGACATCCAGCATAATCGGCATCCGTGAAGCCTTCAGCTATGTGGTGCCCATGATTAGCATATAAAATATCATGTCCTGGTGTGCCCTTCAGATATCCTAGAATTTGAGTAACAGCATCCCAATGTGACGTTCTAGGAGATGACAAAAACTGACTTACAACACTAACCGGAAATGCAATATCAGGACGAGTAAGGGTGAGGTAGTTTAGCTTCCCAACTACTCGCCTATATTTCTCAGGATTCTGAAGCAATCTTCC
Organism: Artemisia argyi; assembly: GCA_030686995.1. Classification (NCBI taxonomy): domain Eukaryota; kingdom Viridiplantae; phylum Streptophyta; class Magnoliopsida; order Asterales; family Asteraceae; genus Artemisia; species Artemisia argyi. The sequence goes on from CM060696.1 coordinate 8,257,445, forward strand.
ATCTTCAGACTTAAGTTTCAACTTAGGTATCATAGGCTCATCACACGGCTTAGCCTCAATTTGACCTGCATCATCTAGCAAGTCTAGACAGTATTTCCTTTTGAGAAAGGCAAATACCCTTACTACTACGAGACACTTCAATTCCCAAAAAGTACTTGAGCGATCCAAGGTCCTTTGTTTGAAAGCAAGTACCAATAAATGATTTTAGGTTCTCAATCCCATCTTTATCGCTACCTGTAATCACTATATCATCGACATAAACCACAAGCAAAATGCAACCTGCGTCGGATGATGAGTAAAAGACTGAATGATCATAAACACTCCTTCGTAAGCCAAACTTAATTACTGCATTACTAAATTTTCCAAACCAAGCACGCGGAGACTGTTTCAAGCCATACAAAGCTTTCTTAAGTTTACACACTCTCCTAGATTCCCCCTGAACAACAAACCCCGGAGGTTGCTCCATATATACTTCTTCTTGTAAGTCACCATGTAAGAAGGCATTCTTCACATCTAGTTGATGAAGTACCCAATCATAAGTTGCAGCCAAAGAAATAAACAAACGAATAGAAGATATCTTAGCAACCGGTGAGAAAGTCTCGGAGTAATCAATGCCATACGTCTGTGCATAACCCTTAGCTACCAAACGGGCCTTCAATCGAGCAACAGAACCATCGGGATTCATTTTAACACTAAACACCAATTTACAGCCGATTGGCTTCTTGTGAATGGGTAAATCTACTAAAGCCCATGTACCATTATGATCAAGAGCATTCATTTCTTCAATCATAGCGGCACGCCATCCAGGATGGGCCAATGCTTCACCAACAGTCTTCGGAACTAATATCGAGTCTAAGTTTGCAACAAAGGCACGAGAGGAGGTAGACAACCCATCATAAGAAATAAATGCAGAAACCGGATACGTACAAGCACGTTTACCTTTCCGAAGTGCAATAGGTAGATCAGGTTCATGTGCAGGAGAAGGTGGTGACGAATCAAAACCACCAGATGCATCACTAGGTGCATCAGAATCGTTATGTGCCTCACTAGGCACACTAATGGGTATATCATTAGGTACATTATTTGGTGCATCTTCTAACTGAGAGGATGGAACAGAACCTGATGTCACACGAGGTCGCCTAGTATATACTTTAATAGGCGGATGTTCAACGGTTGAAATAGGGTCAGTGGTTGCAATAGGGGTAACATAAACTAACAAATCATCATTCTCCTCTTGGTGGCGATAAGTGGTAACCGGAAAGAAAGGTAAATCTTCATGAAAAGTGACATCTCTCGAGACAAGATAGCGGTGAAGCTGAGGAGAATAACATCTATACCCCTTCTGAATGCGGGAGTATCCAAGAAAAACACACTTAAGCGACTTAGGATCCAACTTGGTGATGTTAGGCTGAGTATCCCGAACAAAACACGTACTACCAAAGATTTTAGGATCGATAGGGAATAGTGGTTTTGTAGGGAATAGAACAGAATAAGGGTAATTTCCACCAAGAACAGTGCACGGCATGCGATTTATCAAAAAACAAGCGGTCGAAACTGCATCAGCCCAAAAAGGTTTAGGAACAGTCATTTGAAACAAAAGTGCACGAGCAACTTCAAGAAGATGGCGGTTCTTGCGTTCTGCAACCCCGTTTTGGGCTGGTGTGTAGACACACGATGACTCATGAAGAATTCCATGCTGAAGCATATATGACTGAAATGACTCAGAAAAATATTCCTTAGCATTATCACTTCGTAACGTCTGAACAGTAACCTGGAATTGTGTTTTTATTTCAGCAACAAATGAGCAAAAGTGTGTAAATACTTCTGATCTATTCTTCATTAGGTAAAGCCAAGTAACACGGGAGTAGTCATCAACAAAGGTGACAAAATACTTAAAACCAGATTTAGATGTAATAGGACATGGACCCCATACGTCTGAATGGACTAACTTAAATGGGGATGCAGCCCGCTTATTTACTCGAGGACTTAAATGAACACGCTTGTGCTTAGCAAACTCACAAGAATCACACTTAAGAGATGATAAATGTGAAAATTCAGGACATAATTTCTTCAAACTCTGAAGAGATGGGTGGCCAAGACGACAATGTGCTTCAAATGGAGATGATGAGCTATGTCCGACTAAGGATTTTGAAACCTCAGGTTCAAACACGTACAGACCATCAGATTTTCTCCCTCTACCAATGACCTGCTTTGTCTTGAGATCTTTGAAGATACAATAATCAGGGTAGAATTTAACACTACATTGCAAGTTGCTCGTAATTCTACCAACTGATAACAAATTAAAAGAGAATTTAGGGAGGCTCAACACTGAAGATAATGAAATAGAGGAGCTCAAATTAACAGTGCCTGATCCAAGAACTTGAGAAGTAGACCCATCGGCAATTGTAACATGAGATGAGGATGCATGCGTATTAAAATTAGTGAATACATGTGAGTTACCTGTCATGTGATCTGAAGCACCAGAATCAATAATCCATTTAGTTCTTGACGAAAATAGACAATTACCAGATTCAGCAAAATGCGCATATGAACCTCTATGTTTCTTCTTCACGTAATATTGGAATAACAAAACTAAGTAAGAGGTGAACATCATAAGTCGAAGTCGTGTCATACGAGCCATCAATAAGCAAATGACCAAAGGTGGTCTAAGAACACTATCTGAATTCAGATAACACACTAACTGAAACCCCATATCATAACCCCAAATCATCAACATAACAAATATCAAAACTGATTCCATCATATACCTAAATCCCAAAGGCAGATTCAAATCTTTAAAACACAAATCCAAACTCAGTTTAATCTCACTAGGATAAACTGTCATACCAAATTCAGAGAAGAAAGCTAACAATCACAAAATTCAGATCTGAACCAAATGAAATAAAATTGATCTCACCGGGATGAAACTGAAATTGGAAGATGAAAGAATGCTGGAATCCTCCCGCGAAGATGACTGAAAACCAAGCAATTCACAATCCCCTGAGTTCAAATCTGAAGGAGGTGCCAACCCTAATTTTATGACTTTAATCGTTTGTCGAATGAACTCCCTTGGTACAAACACAAACGAACCCTAATTTTCTGATTTCTAATAACCTCTCTCTGATACCATGTAAAGAGAGATGGAAACTGATGTGTAATGGAATTGATTGATACAACTATTACAGAGATTACAAGGATATTTATAAGATACACTAGCTTGTAGAGTAAGCTAAGTTAACCTAGTGGGCTCGGCCCAACCCGAATACATATTTTAACAGTTTATACAATTTATGTTATTTTATATTGATATTGGTTATCATGTGCATTTAAGTGAAAAGTTGTTTCGTGAAAGTAATGCGGAGTAGTTATGCACTTCCATTACATAAATGCATCGTTAAGTTCAAGGACCTGATCTTTCTGTATGCAACTATATGAGTTCAAATTCGCATGAAAAAATAGTCGTAATATTTTTAGTGTAGAAATAGAGCATTCAAAAATCAATGTGTACCAGTATATGTAACATGTATGACTGTATGTGTGGGTCCCTTCTTATTCTAAAGTTGCTATGCGTATGTCTCCCTTCTTTCAGTCACTATGCAATATGTTCATGGCTCCATATTGGGTGTATGCGGCATGTGTATGTAGCTAGCTACTTATGCATGGAATTCAATCAGGATTGATAATTAAAGTGCATATAATGCTATTTGGGTTGTAAATTTATACACTTTTACCTGAATTGATATGCATGAAACCAGATAGATAACTAGGTGACGTATAAAGTACTAAACTAATAATATTTGGATCACTTTAATGAATAAAAAGAATATAATATTGGGGTGACCTTCCATATCCTAAGCCTTTGCTTGTGTGCTCTTTTACAGTTTTGTAGAGAGTTTAACGAGTTCATATATGGAATACCCTGTGGTTGTTTCACCATTTTGAGCCATTGAGATATTGCGCATCGTTGCTTGCAGAAAGCGTCACCAGGTGTGATTGCAAAAGCAGAGGTCTTTTCTCTTCATGACCCTGAACATGATGTTGAGTTTTGGAACATGAGTGTTGGAGAACCATGAGTTGTGTATTAAAAAGGACATCATAACAAGTTCGTATATTATGTGAAAATAGGCTGATATATCGAATGGTATTTGATAGATAGAGGTAAAATGTGCTGCAATAATAATGTTTGACCAACTGGTGACCTATCAGCCAACACAATGTAACAAATGAATTGGGGTTCTTTAACTGAAAATTTCGTTGAGGTATCTTTATAAGCATTTCTAACTTTGAGATAGTGTTACCGATGCATATTTACTATATTCTGTTAAATATATTTAATCTTAAATGACTATTATTTACTATATTATGATATAATCTCATAGTTTACTGTTATTGTTCTTGGACGACTTCATTTTTTTTCTTGCTTTGAAGGCAAGGTGAATGATGCTACCAAAGTTCAGAAAGTTATGTTTAGTGCTACTTTACCATCTTGGCTGAATCATGTATGTCTCTTGACTCTCTTTTCACATGGTTGATGGATATAAATATTGGGAGTTCATGATGTATATTATTTTCATTATTATTGTTTATTCTTTTGGTCATGCAAATGATGGTCTTTGGCTTTCTTAATGAGTGTTGTATCAACCAACAATGGAAGAATGGATTTCAAACTTCATGTTTCACTTGTGTTGGTTTTGTGGAATTGATTTAAATACTTTAAAATGGCTTAATGTTTTGTGGGTAGTGGAATGTTAATCCGCTATTTAACTCATATGGGAAAAGAGTTGCTAATTTGTAAGACTTCGAGGTTAATTGCGGAGTTATATATAACATTGTTTCACATTTGGTAGGCTTTTTAATATACCACCTTCTTTAATATAAGAAACATCTACTAGATAGGCAGAAGGTTGGAATGATGTGGAGAGATCATGGGAAGATGATATTTAGATTCACAGGAAGCAAAGTTGAGTAAATAGAGCGATATGTTAATCAACGATTATCACAAACCTCAGTATAAATGTTCCTGAAGCTCATATTGATTTAATTTGTCAAGAATAATGTAAACCTATCCATCGTTGTCTATAAAGAAGTCCTATATAGATTGTAAGTGTGTTTTTATTTTTATAAAGAATGTTGTTTCTACAGAAATCTTTCATACATTCTAAGTGTGTTTTAATTTGATATTCTCCTTTCTGCAATCAACTATACGCAATCTTCTTACGGTTTTTTTAAAAACATCACTTTATTGTTTGTTTATATCTCTTTTCGTGATCGTATCAAGCTTTATACTCAACATATTATTGTAGAAAAATTCTTTAAGCTAGCCGCCCATCGGGCGGGCCTTGAGGCTAGTAAATAAATAAATCAATCAAGAATAATTAAAAGGTTAAAGATGTTTGATTGTGCAATGGGGGAAGGTGGGATTAGCTTTGTCATGATGTTTACAAGGTCCTACTAAAAATATAAAAAAAACAAAAAAAATCAAGAATAATTAAAAGGTTAAAGATGATTAGGTGTATACTGACTAAACAACGTATCACATGAAACACATGCCTCGTATAACGGCTCTTTCTAAAAAATTAACGATCAAAGAACTGATCCGTTAGAAATGGACAACTACAAGGACGAGCAATGTATCTATTAAAGTTTAAGGAAGAAAGGTAAAAACAATTGTAAATCACAAAGTTTAAGGAAGAAAGGTAAAAACAATTGTAAATCACATGGACGAAATTTGTAATTTACTCCAAAATAGGGATGGTCAATACCAATAGTTTGAAAATTTGAGATTATTTGCGTAATCAAAATTGAATAGGGATGACGAGTATGATTTTAAGTGAACCACATGGACGACACATGTAATTTTTCTAATAATTACGATGTGTTTTCCATATATTTTGTAATAATCATTTCAAGTTATAACATGATAAACTCGACAAATTTCCTAATCTATTATTAACAATGTACAATTAATTTGGGGCAATAAGATATTATAAGATAGAAAAATGTGGACATTGGATGTAATAGTTATTTTGTTTTAATTTGTGATATTTATCAAGTTTATTTTAGTTTTATATCAAAATAATAGAGAAATAAATATGTTCATTAAATACTCTTAGGCAGGCTTGTACAATTTAGAATAAAACGGGTAAACAATTATGGTTTTTTTCACATTATTCGGGAGGGTGAATTTTTGACTAAGATATATGCGTCTAACCAAGTTATTCTCGTGATCATTTTCGACCGCTTGTGAGATTTAAATCCTAGACCTCTTGTGAGAAATTTATGTGTCTCACAAATAGGCATCTGACGGTCATTTGCACAAGTTAGAACAACCTTAATCAAATTTAACTTGTGCAATATAGTATCAATGCTTTAACTTAGTGAAAATAATATTCTGATATGAATAGATCATACCGACTAATAACTAACTATTTGCATTGGAACTAATACAGTAAGATCAAATTACCTCAAGATTGGTGTCCCTTTATACGAAGATTCAATAAAATGTGACTGGAAAGCTGCTGAAGCCATTTTGGATCGGAACAAAGATTTAGAATTGGTAAAGTGCAGTATCACGGATAATGGTGAAACAGCACTTCATATCGCGGCATCGGCGAAAGGTCCCAAAAAGGTGGAAGAGTTTGTGAAAAATCTGGTGGCTAGGATGACTAAGGAAGACTTGGCACTTGAAAATAAAAATCATAACACTGCCCTCTATTTAGCTGCTGCAGCTGGAAATATTAAAACCGTTGAAATTATGTTGGCAAAGAACCAGACCTTGCACATAATCCCTGGTGCTGGAAGAACTATGATGCCACTGTATGCGGCTGTCTTATTTGGAAATAAGGTGGTGAAGCATCTTTATAAACTTTCAAAAGACTTGTGTGATGATGGTTGGAATCATCAGAATCGTAGTTGGCTTCTTGAGAAATGTGTTGAGAGTGACATGTTTGGTAAGCATTCAAGCATCGTATTTACTTTCACTAACATGTTTTAGTACTTAGTCTTTAGTAATGGTGTTCGTCAATTACTGAATTAATGGACTAGTACACGATAATGAAGAACTAATACTAGTACTTAATTAATACAATAAATTGAGTCTTATCAGCAAAACTATTACCTGAAAATTGTTGAAGATGTTTATCATCTTGACCAACGTTAGATTTTTCTTCCTGTCTGGCTATGCATCATAGAAGAGACATTATTTATGAGTTTTGGTAGACATTACTATATTTATCATCTAGACCAACATAAGATTTCTCTTTAACTGGATATTAATTGGAAAACCAGGTTTTGTTCAGGGTTACGGATTAAATTGTTTTATACAAAGTATATCTGTACAAGTTTACAACTGAGATCTCTATAATCATTTTAATTTATGTTTAAAACTTATTACTAATTATTGATCGGTAAAATTATAAAGCAATATAAATCAGCTACTTTCTGTCTATTTCAACAACAATAGCAAGATACCCAATCCCGCCTAAGCGGGGTATTTTGTGTCTACTAACAAAATTCGTTATCAATTTTCCTTTCAGTTTTTATTTTGTTGTATCATCTTCCCTTACGAACCAATTTTCAAACCATTTTTATAGATATCGCGATTAAAATAGTCCAAAAATATCCGGAGCTTGGTAGGAGCAATCCTCTACTCGACTTTTAGCTCGAAAGCCTGAAGCATTCAGTGAAAAGAAATCTAATATGATTGGGAGATCCATCAAGTTGGGTGGCTATATCTACTCATCGATGTTTACCACACATCAACCATCTGAAATTCAGCAATCAGAACCTCAGAGTGCTAGTGTACCAAAAAATTCGGCTCAACACGTGGCATCTCCTAATACAAAATCTAATATCATAGGAAGAGCCTTCAAGTCTGGTAAACACCTCTACTAACATATCGGCTTTTGAATTTTGAATCCAAACCATGAACGAGACTTAGTGGTTATAATGACAGACAGATTATCGCCATCGAAATTAACTAATTCAGTGCTATAAATATGGTGAAATTTACTAGTTATTGCATAAGTAAATCACATAATTTAGAAGACTTGGTGGTTGTAATGAGAGCCCCTAAATTATATATGATGAGTGATGGTAGTTTACTGGTTTATCTAATTTTCTCGCTATATTTGAGGTTCTTAAATGTATCTTATAACTTTATATGTATCACACAAGCTTTATCCCTAAATGGCCAAATTAGTTGTAGCAGAACCTTCTTGAAGTGTATGATTCAGCTGATGGCCATTAATTTGCTTTAAGTTTGATCAATTAAATACCTTTTTTGTGGAAACAACAACTGAATTACTAAAATACAACTTCAGTCACAATTAATTTGCTCATAAATATTTGGTGGTATCATCAATTTGCCTTGCTTACTGATTGTTGCTTTCAGTTTCTGCATTCTTTGTGGGAGAACCTGAAAAGGAAACTGAAGCGTTGCGATTATTGAGAATTATTTGGGGAGATATTTTGACACTGTCTAAGAGGCAGATTGATAATATACTTAGAGGGTCACCAGATCCAATGAAACCAGCTAAAGGATGGGTCCTTCAAGCAATACAACTCAAAGACCTCATTTCTGAGCAACTTGAGGAGATGGAAAACACTTACAAAAGCAACCAAGATGTTCGGCAACTAAAAAAACTTGTTTCTCGATATGTGTTGAAGATGCACACCGAAACCCAGAACATAATCACAGAAGAAAACAAGATGCGTTCTTCTAAGGGGGATCAAGCTCTCGAGCTAGAAAAAATAATTTCTGAAAATATTGCAAAATTGCATGACGATACTCAGAAGGTAATGAAGTCAGAAGCTGGAGTGAAATCTCTACATGGTCTCATTAAAAACCATATTGCTTTTATGCGTGAAGCAACAAGTTTAAAGGATACATACTCTAATCGGGTAGTGTTTGTTGTTGCAAACAAAGGCAATACAAAGTTTTTAGTGGAGCTCATTCTTGGATATCCTGATTTGATATGGAAGGTAAATGATAACAACTTAAGTATATTTCACAGTGCTGTCAAACATCGTCAGGAGGATATCTATAACTTATTGTACGAGATAGGCGCGATGAAGGATATGATAACCACTCTCAAAGATAAAAATGACAACAATATGTTGCATTTAGTTGGGAAGATTGCTAAGCAAAAGCGACTAGCGGATGTGTCAGGAGTTGCTTTACAAATGCAAAGAGATCTATTATGGTTTGAGGTACATATAATCTTCTTCATGATCAGGGATTCTTGGCGCTCTCTCTCTCTCTCTCTCTCTCTCTCTCTCTCTCTCTCTCTCTTTTATTTTTTATTTTATTTTATTTTATTTTATTTTAATAATTTCGAGCTCCATTAGTATGAATGTTAACCATAAAGTAGTCTATAACTTTTCTAGTTTGCTTGTGTCGCAGGAAGTAAAGAAGATGATCCCTCCTTCATATCGAAACCGGAAGAACAAAGATGATCTAACACCACATGATCTTTTCACCCAGGAACACAAAGAATTAGTTACGCAGGGTGAAAAATGGATGAAACAAATAACGTAAAAACGTAAAAATGAGATGATAAGAAAAGTAATAACGTAAAAATGTCCATTTTAAATATGAAACAAATAATGAGACAATGCGTCCATTATCAAATTAGAAAATGCTTATGTTATAATTACGATAACAAACGTCCAATCTTGGGCTTTCCAAAATTTATTCACTTGTGTAGCAAAAGATGTGTGTGAGCACCTATCAATTTACAACACAATGTCCATGCCGTGCACACCTAATAGACAATGAGTCAATTATACGATAAGCAATTTAGTTTGTTAGAATTTAGTTTGTCATCTTTTGATTTACTTGAACATAAAATGATGTGTGTGAGTGACTATCAATTAAAAACCCAATCGATGCCATGATGATAGAACTTCAAGTACTTCTATACATGTTGATAACGCAAAAATGTCCATTTAATACATGTCGTGATGATAGACTTTCAAGTAAATCGATAGTACATTCAAAGCAACTGTAAACTTCTTACATTAACATAGGAAATCAACCATTCAAAGCAAACATTTTCATTTAATAAAGATTCATAAAAAGCTACAAAATAATTTAAGGAGATTTCTCCGGGTCAAATGCTAAGTGTGCATTTTCGTAATCCAGAGCATCCAAAGTCTCCTCGTCACTGTTTTTGTGTACATCATTCGACTCCTCTTCAAATGCTAAGTGTGCATTTTCGTAATCAAGAGCCTCCAAAGTCTCCTCGTCACTGTTTGTGTGACAACTGGCAAAATAGGGAGCCGTTTTAAATAATAAATATGGAATTTTTGGAAACTTATTGTGACGAGATATTTTACGAACGTTGGTACTTGATTTTAATCGTACGATGTTTATGGGATTTAGTTATTTATTTATGGTTTGTTTCGTTTCGTTCGTGATGATTTATTTTGAGATCGTTATCTTTGGCACTACATTGACTCCGGCACTAGATTAACCTAACAAGAGTTTTATATTTTACAAAACGGTCGCGGTTCACCGTTAAATTAATATTATGTCTTTCGTACATATCTATATTTTCGGGAAGTGTTGTTGGGAAATCAATTATGACGTGTACGTGTATGGTTGATGAAAATTGAATACTTTTATGAACGGGTAATCGGGTTACGGGAAAACCGATTAAAAAGAGTTCACTATTTATAAAAGTAATTGTGGCTAATATTGGAAAAAGAAAACCTTAGGGGCTAGAGTGAAAAATTCGGGTATAATACCCTAACCCTAACCCTCCACCCTCACAACTAATAACTTCATCTTTTTCTTTTTCCTCTCCTCTCCTTTGTCGCCGCCGGTAACCACCCCAACACCATCACCACCGCCGACCTCCCTACCACACCACCACCACCAAAACAATCCCCATCATCCCCTTGTTCGATTGGTGTGAAACACGCGCCTCCCCTCTCCATTTTTTTTAATACCGCCGACCTCCACATCTCCCACAACACCACATCATCATCTATTTTTTGTTTCTATTCGATTTGAGGTGAGAACACATGAGTTTTGGGTCGGGTTTGACTATTTCGAGTCAAACCCGAATTGGATCTTGACATTTTGGGATGATAACATTAAAAATGAAGATGGGTTTTGTAAATAATACGAGTTTGGTATCCTTGGGGGTCGATTTTTGATGCTTTTGTGCTCGGATTTGGAGTTATACGCGATGGGTTTTGGGTTTTGTGGCTCGAAGTGAGCTTGACCGAGACCCTAGGTCTCGGTGTGACCCTCCTCGACTCGATTAGAGTCTTGGAGGTGTGATTGGTTCTTGTTCATCTTGATTCTTGTTGATGGTTGATACATGTTGATATTCTTGGGTCTAATATGGTCCGAATTATTGTTGTTGTTGTCTTAGAGTCTCGGCCGAACCCCCCTCTTTGCGGGCTGTTTTGGTCGAGAGGCTCATTGGAGCTAGCCGAGACCGAGAGGTCTCGGGTGAGGTTATTGTTTTGGTTGTGACCTCACAAGTTGACCCGGGTTTGACTTGGTAAGTCGACCCGTATAATTGATATATTTTTTCTTGTTTCAACTTATTTGGTATATATTTTGTTGTGACTTATTTGGGCCGAATTATTTGGACATTGGTCATTGGTATCTTGTATTGGAGTTGTGTTGACGAGTATGGAATTGGGGACCGATTGTGAGACGGTCAATTAGATGACGGAGATAGGTTAGTTTGGGTGCCGTAGTCGGACCCTCATGTTGTAGCACGTGATATGGGATTGTTTGGACGGAGTTGATTTATATTGTGGCTTGATTTTATTATTTTGGACTTGGACTATGAGCCGAGGGTCATGACTCGGACATGTGACCAAATTCTATGACTCGATAAATATTTAAAAGTCGAAATCAAAAATAATACTCGTTATAATATTATTAAGAATATAATCGTTTATATACGTATATATAGGCGCGTTAAACGTATATATATATATATATATATATATATATATATATATATATATATATATATATATATATATATATATATATATATATATATAAATGCGTATATTAATAATAACACGATCACGAGTAAATGTATAATAATAAGAAGATAGTTATTATACTATGAAAATAGTGTAATAAATGTCGGGATATTATTATAAATGTTGGACCTTAGATCTATCAACTTTAACACAAATACAAGAACTAGAATAAGGAAAGATGGTGACTTGTTATGATATGTGTGGCGTTAATAAGTATAAAGGAGAGTAATAGATGAAGAGAACATTTTATTAAAAACACACACAATACACACACAAGCACACCTTACAAATGAGAGGTAAGGTGCCTTAAATAGTAAGATACATGAGATGCCCTAAAAGGCTTTCCATGGGCTTGGTCTTGGGCTTGGATTTCTTTTAGATAAAAAGGCTTATATTACTTAACCTATGACATATTAGCTTACCAAGACCAAGGCCCATTGACTATTCTAATAACATAAACTACGATACATTACAACGTTACAATAAATGAGAATGACCATCACTTTCTAATATAATTTTTAATGCTAACAATCTCCCCCTAAGGGATGGTCATTCGAATGATGCTCCACGTGAGTGGGTCTTCTATGTTCTTTGTCTTTAACATTGTGTGTCGTTGTAGAATAGTCTTTAGTCTTTGTTCCTTCATGCTTCGTGATCTTTGATAACTGATTTTTCATCGTTCTTTGTTCTTTTGTGATGTGGAGTTATCAGCCATACGTCACTTCTGCGTCTGTGGTGGTTGTTTGCCATTCCAACATGCTCATACATCCTTGGTCTTTGTGATACATGCATTTGTAGTTCCCGTTCTTTCACAGAGATCTTTGTCACTTTACTTCTGTAGATTCTTTCTCATTGCGTGGAATCTTTCTTTGAACCTTTCTTTGCTTAGATCTTTGTGAGAACTTTCCTTTGACTTCGAGATGCATGTATGAGCATGTGGAATCTGTCGCCATGGAGATGATGTATATCTGCAGGTAAACAGTTAGCAATAAATCAACCGGTACTTACAGATAACAATTAGAGATCGTCAACATCATAGTGTGAAGACTCCTTCTAACCCTTACCAAGGCCGTTCCCATGTCAGATACTCTCGAGAGAGCTTACAAGACCTACTTAGTAGCTCAATGACTGGGTGAGTCGCTGGGGATCACTCCACGACTGTAGACCGTTTGAAACCACCGCGTACACTAAGCGTAACCCATAAAGAATTACCGAAGTGACCTGCTGTCAGGGCTGTTTGATGTTGACCCTGGCAGGAATTTCCATTCAATCATTGAGAATCACAAAAGTGAATCCTCTCATAAATGTTCTGGCAGATCGCTAAGATCTGCGTAGGACTCTAAAGTTTACATCTGGCGTCCTTAATGATGAACAACCAGTGTAGAAATATCATGTGTTCCTATGAGATCTTTTGATGAATCTCGGGGCTCTAGACTCGATAAGTGCACATTTGGTTTCCTATACGGAGATTAGGGAGAGGTCTCCTGCTTCAATATCAACCATCTCTAAGAGACAGGTCGATAGATTACACCGGTTCCCCGTGAGAATGAAACAAGCTCTTTTAAGAGAACTTGAGTGGCTGGAAAGTTTAGTGCAGTGCGTCACTGGGTCCATGACGTCTTTATCTTCAATACCGGTGTCACCTTAGTAACAACCAGTAGCATATGAGTTGAACCCGGTGTCTGCCCTAAGGTTGAACATATGGAGGGCTATTTCTTTTCACCCTTTTTCATAACTTTTCTTTTTAATTCTTCAACCCCTTCTTTCTCCTTTCTCATTTTCTCCTTTTTTCAATCATACCTAAGGACTTCTAATTCTAATCTATTGGAATTGTCCTTGGGTAGATCCCTCCGGCTCTGGCGGATCATAGGACGGTTTTTCCTAACCTTAGTCACCTTGTAACTCCATGAATCCTATAATTGCCATTAAACCATTTTTTGAAAATCACTCAAAGTGTTTATGATAATAAAATACATTGTTGACACTTCGAGAGTTTTGCATTTCTTTTGAAGGACTCCCCCTTCACATGTGCTCATGTAATTTTTAAGAAATTTGCACATGCGGGAGGAGTTTGCACTTTTTGAATTGATCCACTTTCAGTGAACATGACCGATTCGAGACACGCTTACATCACTAGTTAGACTAGCTTGAAATTATTACCCGTCCTGGTCAAGTCCAAAGAAAGTCTCTCGATACGGTACACTCTACTCAGACAAGTCCTATTCGAGACACGCTTACATCACTAGTTAGACTAGCTTGAAATTATTACCCGTCCAGGACAAGTCTTTTCGATTACTGACATTTTAAGCTTCGTCAATTCATTGATACATACTGAGTCGAGCTCTTTTGAGAATCAGTCACAAACTTTAAACATCTTTGGTCACATTTTAATCATGTCTTCTCCCCCTCAAAAATAGCATAGCGTGATATTTTTGATATCAACTGATTAAGAAAAGGCTTTTTGGAGAGATAGACAGATTTGTTGTAGCATGAATTCGGAACAATTTTGTTTTTGTACTCCCCCTTAATGATAGCACATTTAAAAATCAATTAAGGGTTTTGAGGGAGTTATCTTGAGCACTCATTTTGAGAGATTTTGAGAAATCTTTTGAACAATCTTGAAAAAGTGCTCAAGAATTCTATTTTGAAAACGAGTTTATGCTTGAAATCTTTTTCGTTTGTTTAGACTCGAACTTTTTTGAAAAAGAGTTCGTCATTGAACGTACGAGTCCTTGATTTGAAAAAAATCAGAAGTCATTGTTTAAGTACGGGTTTCGTACTAAAGTATATGAAAGCCATTGTGAAGAAATTTTTGAGAAACGACATGTTTTAGAAAAACATTTAAAAGAACTCCCGCTCAAGCATCTGTACATGTCCGTATCATTGTTGAATGACATTTCTAGAAACGTACAGAATATTGATTTATACGAGAGACATGTCGTGAGAAGAATATTTTTGTATTTTATGATTTTATATTGTTTTTGAATTTTTTGAAATTTTATATTTTTGTATTTTGTTTTTGTTGGTTTTTCAAGTTTTGTATTTTGTTTTTTCAAAAATATTTACAGCGAAGCGATTTTGAAAACATTTTTCAAGAAAATTCGAGAAGACGTTCTAGCTCCTCAGGAGTTAGGCTTCGCATGCCAATTCATCGAACTAAATAGTCAAACCTTTCTTTTGGAAGGGCTTTAGTAAATAGATCGGCGAGTTGATAATCAGTCTTAACAAAAAATAATTCAACAGTACCCTCTTCCACGTGTTCTTTGATGAAATGGTAGCGGACTTTGATATGCTTCGTCTTAGAGTGATGTACGGGATTACACGAGATGGCTATGGCACTTTTTGAGTCACAATACATAGGTATTCTGTCAAAAGTAAAGCCATAATCTGTGAGCTGTGTCCGCATCCAAAGAACTTGGGCACAACACGCAGATAGAGACACATACTCGGCTTCGGCGGTCGATAGTGCAGTACAATCCTGTTTCTTTGACGATCAGCTTACAAGCTTTTCACCCAAAAATTGTGCTCCACCTGATGTACTCTTTGCTGTAACTTGATCACCAGCATGGTCTGCATCTGAAAATAATGTTAGATTAAACCCCGAATCCTTCGGATACCAAAGTCCCATGTTAATGGTGCTTCGTAGGTACCGAAAGATCCGTTTAACCTCTTTGAAGTGAAGTTCGGTAGGCTTTGCCTGAAACCGTGCTAATAAACATACAGCAAATTGAATATCGGGTCGGCTAGCAGTTAGGTACATGAGAGAACCGATCATGCTCCGATATTTCTTCGGATCGATAGGTTTCCCAAACAAATCAGCACCTATTTTTGGTGTAGTGACCATTGGTGTACCAACAGAATCACAGTTTTCCATTCCATGTTTTTTCAAAATCTCTATCATATATTTAGCTTGATTGATAAAAATACCACGAGGGGATTGATGGATTTGTAAACCAAGAAAGAATTTGAGTTCCCCCATCATGGACATTTCAAATTTGCTTTTCATGAGATTTTCAAAATGTTTTGAATGGTTAGGATTGGTTGATCCAAAAATAATGTCGTCCACGTAAATTTGAACGATCAAAATGTCATCTTTGAACTTTTTGATAAACAAGGTGTCATCAACCGTTCCTTTTGTGAAATTGTTTTTAAGCAAGAAAGATGATAGTTCGTCATACCACGCTCTTGGAGCTTGTTTTAAACCATAAATTGCTTTCTTAAGCTTGTAGACGTAGTCAGGATGATCTTTGTCGGTGAATCCCTCTGGCTGACTCACATACACTTCTTCTTTCAGAGTTCCATTTAAGAAAGCAGTCTTAATGTCCATCTGATAGACTGTGATGTTTTTGTGAGCTGCATAGGCTAAGAAAATCCGGACTGCTTCAAGTCTAGCTACAGGCGCGAATGATTCTTCGAAATCTATCCCTTCTTCTTGTGGATATCCTTTAGCTACGAGACGAGCTTTGTTGTGAATAACAGTCATTTCCTCATCCAGTTTGTTCTTCCACAACCACTTGAGGTCAAGAACACGTTTATCAAGTGGTCGTTCAACAAGTTCCCAACTGTCATGTAACAGGTATTGAAGAAATTCCTCCTGCATTGCTTCAATCCAAGGGTTTTCTACCATTGCTTCCCGAATGTTCTTTGGTACTTTGGTGCTTATTGAGCAAATGTAAATGCACAATTCGAGATCGGTGGCAAGTTGTCTCCTCGTCTGAACTGGCATTGAAGGATCACCAATAACATGTACTAACGGATGGTCTTTTGTCCATTGAAACGTAGAAGGGTACCTTGGGTGTAACAAATGTGTGTTAGATGGTTCTTGTAACCTTGAAGAAGATTCAGCAGAGTCTGTTGCAAATGGGTTTTCAAATACTTCTTCTTCTTCTAACGCAACATCGTTTGAATTATTTGTTGGTTCTTCTTGAAAATTTATGTTTTGATTTTGCTCATCAACTCTTGGTAGTTCAGTTTCAAGTACTGGAGTTGCTTGAGTAGATGTAGATGATGTTGATGTAGTTGGTGCTTCAGCTTCGATTGTGGTAGATGCATCCTATGGTGGTGGTGGTGGTTGATGGTTTTGAGCGGGTGCAGCGGAATGTTGTTGAGATGCATTTGTCGAAGGTCCACCATAATATTCATCAAACATTAACTCAAAGAAATTTTCCAGTTCTTGTTCTGAAGGTTTATCCGTGTTTGTTGACTGAGCTCCTTGAGGTACGAGTCCTGAACTGATGTGTCCAGAAGTCTGCTGGTTTGGTGCGGGTCCTAATCTGTTTTGATTTGAAGCCATTAGATTAAGCGCGGGTTCTAGAGCGTATCTCTCAGAAGCCATCTGTGAAATCTCGTCAAACTTCACATTCATCGTCTCCATTATCTTTTTCGTTCTTCTATTATACACCCTGAATGCCCTCGAGTTTTCTGAATATCCAATGAAGATTCCAATATCACCCTTAGCTTTTAACTTTCCTAGATCTTCTCTATCATTCGTCGGATAGCACAAAGCGCCAAACACGTGAAGGTAAGAGATGTCAGGTTTACGGTTGTTCACTAGCTCATATGGGGTTTTATTGAATCTCGGATGGACTAGGGATCGGTTTTGAGTAAAACAAGCAGTGGCTACAGCATCAGCCCATAAGAATAGAGGTGCACTAGAAAAAATCAGCATTGTACGAGCAGCTTCCACAAGAGTTCTATTTCTTCTTTCAACTACCCCATTCTGCTGTGGAGTTCTAACAACTGATGTTTGGTGAGTAATTCCCACATCTTCAAAGTAGTTTCTTAACTCCTGATTAGTGAATTCTGTGCCATTATCTGTTCTTACAATCCTTACTGGAGCTTGAAGTAGAACTTGAATACGCTTCAGAAAGGTGATGATGATGCCTGGTGCTTCGTCTTTTGATCTCAAAAACTTTACCCAAGTATATCTTGAATAATCATCAACAATAACAAGAATATACTTCTTCCCATTAATGCTTTCAACTCTCATTGGGCCACATAAGTCCATGTGCAACATATGTAACCTTGCTTCCGAACTAGGTACGGTTTTGGGTTTATATGATGCTCTTTTGCTTTTTCCTTGTTCGCATGATGGACAAAGGTGTTCCTTGGTGTATTTGAACTTAGGAAGTCCGGTGACGATGTTGTCTTTGGCTAACTTATTGATCGTGTCAAAATTAAGATGGGATAATCTTCTATGCCACAGCCAGGACTTAGTTTCGGTTGCCCTTGTCATAAGACAAATTGGTGATGTAGAAGCCATTTGGTTGATGTCGATAGCATACAAGTTTGTACCACGATTACCAGTTAAGAGATCATCACCAACCAAATTTCTTATAAAAACCGTGTTTCTTCTGAATGCCACTTCTAAATCTGCATCACAAAACTGCCCAACTGAAAACAAGTTGTGTCCCAATCCTTCGACGTAGTAAACTCGAGTGATTAAAAAATTCTCAAACCGAAGATCTCCATAACCCTGAATAGCTGCTACATGATCATTTCCAAAGCGTACAGTTCCCATGAATTTCCAAACGAAATTGATCAGCAGCTTTAAATTCCCGGTAATGTGCTTGGAGCAACCCGAGTCGACGATCCAAAGACATATTTCGATAACCTGCCAAGAACAGAAGAGTTTGTATTTGGAAACCGTTTTGAATTTGGTTCCGTGGGGTTAGGAGTAAAATTAGAATCACACTCATAGACAGTTGCTACTTGTTTAGCTTGAGTTATTTCTAATTTTCCGTTCTGAAGAGTGAACTCTCTACCCGTGGGTATCCACATACAAAACTTAAGGTAGTTCCTAGGCATTTAACTACTAGTGGTAGACCTAAAGCGTGTAACTAATCTTTCTATAGATCTAGATCTAGCACTAGTTCCCGTTGGAACATACTTCTGTTCAGGCGTAACATTCACATTCTTAGAAACACATTCATCATGAACATCATTAATTAAACATTTCTTGCATATTAAACAAACAGAGTCATTACATGCATTAGAAACAGTACTTGTGACATTACATTCAGATGAAACATGTCTCTTATTACAAAGCAATAAATTCCTAGGGTGTTCTTCTACTTCTTCAACTTTATTCTTGCTACTACTCGTAGAAACAGGCGAGACTCTATTGTTCCTTGTATTGCTCCTAGGCTTTAGTCTGCTGCTCCTAGAGGTGCATTCTAATCCTTTAGAAGGTAAGGCACACACATTAGGATTTATATTGTTGTCCTTTTTAGCATCACTAGACTCTTTAGAATTATCCTTTTTGCACGCATTTGTCTTAGAAGTGGAGGCAGACGCATTAGTGGGACTAATCCTAAAAAGGCCAGGTGCTATCACTTTTGGTGTTTCGACAACCGCTTTTCCTTTATCAACAATCTTTACATTTTCACTTTTCTTGGGTAAGGATGTTGGAGTGACTGGTTTTGTCAAATCTTTTATCTCATAGACTTTTGGAGCAAACCTTGAAATTGACATCTTTGGTTTTTGAACCGTGTTTGAAACATTTGGTTTCTCCGAAGTCAATGGTTTTGCAAACTTAGTTTCCTCACCCTTTCCTTTTTGACTTTCAAGCTGAGCCCTCAAAAGATTTTTTTGCTCTTTCATTTTCTTTAAGTCACGCTCATACGACAATTTGTCATACTTGCATTCTTCCTTTTTCCGATCAAGTTGTTTAAAATATGACACATTTTCTTTTTCAAGCTTTATAAGAGCATTTTCATATTTTGAAACAATTGCGGAGGTCTCAACTCTTAGTCGTTCATCGTCTTGAACAGAATATGTTTGTAAAATGATGGACATAATGTCAGTGGTCATAACCGCTTCGAAGAGAGAATCATTTAGGTTTTCCAAAACATTCATGTTTTCACGAGCATCATTAGCTTCGTTTACCAGGGATTTGTGGTCCTTGACAAATTTGGCCGTTTCTTTTAAGAAAGCTTGTTCAAAATGGATTACCCTCGCACTGATGTTATTCAGTGGGATAGTAATTTCGTTTTCGAAAACCTTTTTCTGCTCAATATGAAAACTGGAATGCCAGTTGTTGATATTGATTGTAGTTTTAGAAGCAACGATATTTTGAAGTTCTTGAATTCTCTTTTTAACGTCATCCAAAATTTCTCTAGCCTCACTTGTATTGAAAGTGTTGTTTGAAGAAATTTGTTCCATTTTTGAAAGCGATTTGGAAACGATTACTTTCTTAGAAAACATTTTTGAGAATGGTCGTTTTATGGAAAACACAGATGGTTCTTTTTGTGGAACAAAAGTAATTCCCGAAAGTTTGTTCAATTTGTTGTAATCAATGGGTTTCAAATCCTTTTGTTTCATTTTAGTAATGCTCTCTTCGACATGTTCTATCGTTAGCACAGAATCCCGAACTACGGGAGGATCATGTTTGGTGTAAATCACATTACCATTATACAAAACATTCTGTTCTTGCTGAGCTTTCTTGAGATTACTGGGGGTGTTGTTACCAAGAGCCACTTTATGTTTCGTATGGTAAATTGGATTAGTTTGATTTGAAATCATTTTTATTGTTTGACTTGACTGACCCGATTTAACCACTAATTCTTCTAAATGAGCAATCATGTGTTCTGACTCTACGATTTCGGCCAAAAGTTTGTCTTCTTTCTTTGCAAAGTCCTTTTTCAACTCATCCCTTTCTTTTTCAAGATTGGTATAAGCTGTTTTTTGTTTAGAAAGTTGGTTTTGTAAATCAGAAATTTCCGCGTTTAAAGATTTTATCTTTTTGAAAGAATTAACATCAAGTGTATCAAACTTGAGTTGCAATTGTTTTTCCCTTGAAACGGAATTTTGATAACCAGTTTCTAATTCAGACAATCTTTTGTTATGAAATTCAAAAGCTTTAACGTTTTCTTTGTAACTCTCAAGCTCAGCGGTCAATTTAACATTCGCGGCCTTAACATCGCGATTCACCTTTTTCACATTCTCAATTTCAATACGACAATTATTCAATAATGATTCAAATAAAGCACGTGTTTCCTCATCATTCTCAGCATGCTGTGAAACGAAGCCTCCATTATGATTCATATCTGGAGTTACTAAAGGAGTACTGCTACTACTTGGCGTGTCCAGGTATGTATCATAAGTGGGTGCTAGCTTCTCAGAATGCTGTTCCTCATGAGGAGACATATCAAATATATCATTATTGTGACATGTGTTGAAGTTTGATACCTCAGATGGTGCATTGGTGTCATAAACAGGAAGTGTGTCAGAATCCGTGTCATACTTAGCTTCCTGAAGATTCGCCATGAATATGCAGTTCGCATCGATATCCTCTCTATCTTCCATGTCATCCATAAGAGCCATAAAATCATTCTCCTCTGCGTTCAACTGGAATCCTGCCTCTGCCTTTTGTGCCAACATCACTGCTTTCTGCAAGTACGCTAGATCTTTCTTGTTCGGCTTAGTAGGACAGTTCCTTGCCATATGACCTACACCCTGGCAGTTGAAACACTTAACCGGATTACCCTGATTCCCATTTCCCAAATTCCCAACTACTGGAGCTGCAACATTTCTATTCTGATTACCCATTGCCTGATTACCAACATTTTGACCCCTCTGATTTCCAACAAACTGACCCAACTGATTCCCTGCATACTGATTCCCTGCATTCAGCATATTCTGATTCCCCATGTTAATTCCAGTAGCATATCCTTGCTGATTCCCATAAACTCCAACCATTTGGCCTCCGTTGCCCATATTGAAACTCGGCTGAGCAATCTGCTTATTGCGAGTGTTCGATGAAATCCTTTGGTTGTTGTTTGTTGGTGTAGAATAGCGTCCTTGGAATGCCTTTGACAGAAAAGCAAACGCTTGGGTCAATGCTGCAGTAGCTTCATCATTTTCAGTGAATTCCGGTTCTTGGAATTGTTGGTATTGCTGTTGTGGAATAACATGTTGTTGTTGCTGTGGGTAGAACTGTTGTTGGTAGACCGGTGTTGGTTGTTGAATGTATGATGGTTGCATGTAGTTGTGAGTGGAAGATGATGATGGTTGTTGTGTGTTCACTGGTAGCGGTGTTGGTGTAGTAGCAATTAATGCGAGAGGATCATGATTCTTTGCCAATCTTTCTTTCCTTACTTCATTAGCCTCAGCTTGGTTTTGCTTCAAAAAGTCATAGAGTTGATCATAGTTCACCTTATGTAAATCCTTTGTTTGATTGACAATTGTAACATAACGACCCCATTCTTCTGGAAGGTTATTGATGAATTTGATGTTTGTTGCAATTGTTCGAGGTGTCAACTTGTTTCTGATTAACTCATTCATCAAAGTGCAAAACCTTGTGTAGTAAGATTCAATCTGTTCACCTTTAGCGGATGTGAAATTCTCCCATTCAGTAAGAAGTTTGTTCTCAACGTCTTGTTGTCCAATCTCTGTTCCATGACAAATCCTTCTAACACGTTCCCACATAGCATAAGCAGTTTCACAGCTGTCGACCGCAGCAAAGATCTCCCGTGGTAATCCAAGTTGGATTAAATGCATTGCCATATCATCAGCGGCGATCTGCTTCTTGTCTTCCTCTGTGTAATCTGCTTCTGTTTGTTCACGCACGAATGGTTGAGTAGGAGGTGTTGCATTTGGATTACCTTCAATTTGAACTTGTCGTGGCTTGAATGGACCATTTGTAATGGAGTTGATCATTAATTTACCATCAGGCTTTGTTTTGATGTAACGAAGCATGCGGCTTGTCCATGGGAGATATCCACCTTTTTCGAGCATCGGAGGTCGGTTTTCCGCACCGGCTGCATGAATATCTTGCTGAGTAGCCATTGATGAACTGTAGATTGATAAAGTTGATTCTTGGATCGTTCCAACGAAGTAGGAGTTGTGTTAGTGTAAGTTGATGCAAGTTTTTATGGTGAAAAATTTGATCTGGAACCTTAAAACCTCAATAACTTCCGTTTGGAGTGGATTTGGGCCTCGAAGCTTGGCTTGAATGATCTTTAGACAGTTGATTCGTCGAAAACGGAGTTACGGTTCAAAAGTTATGGCCGTTTGAAGTTTGGTTGTCAAAAAGTCAAAAACTTACGCGTAAAGCTTGATTTTACGCGTAAACCTTGAATAATCTTACGCGTAAGATGTTATACGTAACCTGTAAGTTATTCGTAAGATCTAAGTTATGCGTAAACAATAATGTTTATGCGTAGACTTTGATTTTACGCGTAAACTTAGAGTTTATGCGTAAGAATTGTTACGCGTAAGGTTTTTTCAACCAAATTGATCTCTCAAACTTATCTAAGCTTGAAAGATATCCCGTGTCGAAGTATTCCACAAACTTATCCAAGTCAGGGAAGTACTGAGTAATCTCTGATCGTTGAAGAAAACTTATGCGTAGAATCTTACGCGAAGAACTTATGTGTAGGAACTTGTGCGTAGACTTCAACTTACGCGTAAAAACAGGGTTTTGACCGGAGTTACGCGTAGAAAAAGGGTTTTGACCAAAGTTACGCGTAGGAAAAGGGTTTTGACCAAATCTTATGCGTAAAAAGGACAAAAAGTACTGTTCACAGCTGGATATTCGTACTATGCCCAAAAGTTACGCGTAGGATGACCAGAAAACTTCAAAAATACGATTTTTTCACCCAAAAACTCCTTTTTCACTTGTTTCTAATGATCAAATCTTTCCCAAAACGCTTAGAATCACTAAAACTTCAATAAAAACAACAACTTTAACACTAAAACCACATAAAAATCAAAACTTTTTTGAAGAAAAAGTACACAAATGAATGAAAAGTGTAACTTTTTAACAAAAAACTTGATGAAAACACTCCTAAATCATTGTTAGGCGATTGATACCACTTGTATGACCTTAGATATATCAACTTTAACACAAATACAAGAACTAGAATAAGGAAAGATGGTGACTTGATATGATATGTGTGGCGTTAATAAGTATAAAAGAGAGTAATAGATGAAGAGAACATTTTATTAAAAACACACACAATACACACACAAGCACACCTTACAAATGAGAGGTAAGGTGCCTTAAATAGTAAGATACATGAGATGCCTTAAAAGGCTTTCCATGGGCTTGGTCTTGGGCTTGGCTTTCTTTTAGATAAAAAGGCTTATATTACTTAACCTATGACATATTAGCTTACCAAGACCAAGGCCCATTGACTATTCTAATAACATAAACTACGACACATTACAACGTTACAATAAATGAGAATGACCATCACTTTCTAATATAATTATTTTTAATGCTAACAATCTCCCCCTAAGGGGTGGTCATTCGAATGATGCTCCACGTGAGTGGGTCTTCCGTGTTCTTTGTCTTTAACTTTGTGTGTCGTTGTAGAATAGTCTTTAGTCTTTGTTCCTTCATGCTTTGTGATATTTGATGACTGATTTTCATCGTTCTTTATTCCTTAGTGATGTGGAGTTATCTGCCTTTCGTCACTTCTGCGTCTGTGGTGGTTGTTTGCCATTCCAACATGCTCATACATCTTTGGTCTTTGATATTCATATGCACGTAGTTCCCTTTCTTTCACTTTGATCTTTAGTCTTCATACTTTGTAGATTCTTCTTTTTGGCATAGAATCTTTCTTTGAACTTCGTGTTGTATAGATCTTTGAGGGAGCTTTCTTTAACTTCTAGATGTATGTATGAGCATGTGGAATCTGTCGCCATGGAGATGAAGTGTTCCTGCATATAAACAGTTAGCAATAAAACATCCGGTACTTACAGATAAGAATTAGAGATCGTCAACAGCATAGTGTGAAGACTCCTTCTAACCCTTACCAAGGCCGTTCCCATGTCAGATACTCTCGAGAGAGCTTACAAGACCTACTTAGTAGCTCAATGACTGGGTGAGTCACTGGGGATCACTCCACGACTGTAGACCGTTTGAAACCACCGCGAACACTAAGCGTAACCCATAAAGAATTACCGAAGTGACCTGCTGTCAGGGCTGCTTGATGTTGACCCTGGCAGGAATTTCCATTCAATCACTGAGAATCACGAATGTGAATCCTCTCATAAATGTTCTGGCAGATTGCTAAGATCTGCGTAGGACTCTAAAGTTTACATCTGGCGTCCTTAATGATGGACAGCCAGTGTAGGAAGATCATGTGTTCCTATGAGATCATTTGATGAATCTCGGGGCTCTAGACTCGATAAGTGCACATTTGGTTTCCTATGCGGAGATTAGGGAGAGGTCTCCTGCTTCAATATCAACCATCTGTAAGAGACAGGTCGATAGATTATGCCGGTTCCCCGTGAGAATGAAACAAGCTCTTTTAAGAGAACTTGAGTGGCTAGAAGGTTTAGTGCAGTGCGTCACTGGGTCCATGACGTCTTTATCTTCAATACCGGTGTCACCTTAGTAACAACCAGTAGCATATGAATTGAACCCGGTGTCTGCCCTAAGGTTGAACATATGGAGGGCTATTTCTTTTCACCCTTTTTCATAACTTTTCTTTTTAATTCTTCAACCCCTTCTTTCTCCTTTCTCATTTTCTCCTTTTTTCAATCATACCTAAGGACTTCTAATTCTAATCTATTGGAATTGTCCTTGGGTAGATCCCTCCGGCTCTGGCGGATCATAGGACGGTTTTTCCTAACCTTAGTCACCTTGTAACTCCATGAATCCTATAATTGCCATTAAACCATTTTTTGAAAATCTCTCAAAGTGTTTATGATAATAAAACACATTGTTGACACTTCGAGAGTTTTGCATTTCTTTTGAAGGACTCCCCCTTCACATGTGCTCATGTAATTTTTAAGAAATTTCCTAACCTTAGTCACCTTGTAACTCCATGAATCCTATAATTGCCATTAAACCATTTTTTGAAAATCTCTCAAAGTGTTTATGATAATAAAACACATTGTTGACACTTCGAGAGTTTTGCATTTCTTTTGAAGGACTCCCCCTTCACATGTGCTCATGTAATTTTTAAGAAATTTGCACATGCGGGAGGAGTTTGCACTTTTTGAATTGATCCACTTTCAGTGAACATGACCGATTCGAGACACGCTTACATCACTAGTTAGACTAGCTTGAAATTATTACCCGTCCTAGTCAAGTCCAAAGAAAGTCTCTCGATACGGTACACTCTACTCAGACAAGTCCTATTCGAGACACGCTTACATCACTAGTTAGACTAGCTTGAAATTATTACCCGTCCAGGACAAGTCTTTTCGATTACTGACCTTTTAAGCTTCGTCAATTCATTGATACATACTGAGTCAAGCTCTTTTGAGATTCAGTCACAAACTTTAAACATCTTTGGTCACATTTTAATCATTTTAATAACCAAACAAATAACGGCGAAACATAAGTTGGGTAAATAATAATTAAAAAGGTGATTTTATTTTATAAATTAGAAACTTATCGAGTTATACGAATTGTGGGTCTTTAAAGTCCAAGTGGGCTTTATATTGTGACTTTGTGTTGTCACGGATATATGACGGTTAATATAAACATTTTATATTATCGAATGACTTATTCTAGATTGAGTTATTTGACGATATAAAATGGGTATATTAATGGGCATCGTATCCCACGACGCCCATAGGATGAGGTATATATTTTAGGGTAATGAATTACTATATGTCTCGTGGAATTTGGCCGATTCGACGATATATATAGGGAATTTATTGGACTACGACATATACCAAATAGAAATTTATGTGCAATGTGCTTTAGGTTGGGTATAATTTTGGAACGATATATTACGTAAATAAGTATGGGAGATTATCAAATCGACGGATTTAATAAGCTTCGATAATTATTTAAATAATATGTTGGGCTAACATTAGACCTATAGTTATCTTATTATTGTTCTTTGTTGAGACTTTTCGGTTTGAGCTATGTCGACCCTCCACTCGTATGGATACCAAACGTCAAATTTCAAATGAATATGAAGTTAATTTGAGAAATGGACATTTTGGAAAGTAAAATGAATTACGTTCGGGAATGGGAATATTTTATTTTGAGGAAATGATTTCTGAACGGGTTTGATATTGTTAGGAAGTGCCGAGTCTGTAGTCGCCGTTACGTGAGTTGTTTGAGATTTCTTGCGTCTTTCTTCTATCATTTCTTTTGAGGATTTCTGGACTTGAGGTGAGTCATAGCCCCACTTTTAATCTTGAACTTTGTTTTCAATACTTGGGGTGAGAAACGTGCAAATGCTTTATGTGGACTATTATCGCTTTTTGATTTCAAAACTTGCTATACTTATAGAACTAGGTAGAGCGAGGCCTAGACTAGATCTAGGTAAGCTATTGATTTGGTTGTTGAGCGAGGCCTAGTCCCCGAACTAGGTAAGCTATTGGATTGTTATTAGAGCGAGGCCTAGACTTGAGCTAGGTAAGCTATTTGATTGGATTGATTTGAGCTATAGCGTGCACCTATAAGGATGATTTGATTTGGTTGGTTTATTTTGGTTGGATGAGTGAGCCCTAGTCTAGCTAGCAAGCGTTTTGCGTATATGTCCACTATATTGAATTAAGAATCTAAACCTATGATCTCACCAGCGAAAGCTGACTTTTAGCACGTTTTCTCAGGTAATTAAGTGATGCTCTGCGGATGCTTGGGATTGGAGGCTTGACACTTGGCACTGGTTATGGATCTATATTTCTAAAACTCTGATAACTATTGTGGACCTATATTTATTTCTTTTGGGCCTGACTTTGGATGATTTTGGGATAATGTAAACTTTAAAACCCCGCGTGGTTGTATTTTATCTTGTTTACTTTATCTCGTTCTTTTATGTCTTGTGTTTGGATACCAATCCCCGTAGCACCCCGAAAGCTTGTTGAGTCTTCCGCTGTACCAAATTTTGGGGGTGTTACAGTTTGTGTCTACATCATTCGACTCCTCTTCAACTAAACCAACGCTTGCCTTCAACGAACCGTATTCCCTCTCATCTTCTGCAATTTCAATCAAAGATTGTTTCTTTGCTAATTTCTGTTTTTCAGACTCCCACCCCTTGTACCACTCATTAAAATCCCACTTTCCTTTTTTTTTCAATGTTTGGAAAGTTATCTTGTTCCTCACCTGTACATAAAAGATGATCATGAGTGAATAAAAGTGAAAATATTTATGAATGCTTAAATTAGTTAAAACTGTTGTTCAAACGAATTTAAAAGTGTTGTACATACCTTTACTTGATTCTTTAATGGTTGAAGCTTCTCCTTTCACTTTTGTTTTCCTAAAATAAAAGAAGAATATGTTAATTCGCATACATAAGTTGCTGCAACAAATATGATTTGGTAACCTTTACGTGTTAGAAAGTATACTTACTTTGATTGCTTATTCTCGATTGTTTCCTTCTCGTTAACAAACTCAGACACATAGGGGCGGAGGCATGTGTAAGCCAGGGGTAGCGGTCGCTACCCCTGAACTTTTACCCGGTAGTGTAATTTTAGCGATTTTTGGCCATTTTTTGGCGATTTCGCTACCCCTGAAACAAATTTTCGCTACCCCTAAACAAATTTTCGTATTTCGCTACCCCTAAACTTGGCTCCTGGCTCCGCCACTGCAGACACACACCTGCTTCTCTTTTTGTTTCCAGACATATCTTTTGAATATGAGTTTAAGATTTTGTTTAAAGATTTCAGAAAAAAACGGTTTTTATATTTGATAAGCAAAAATGGTTTTTATAAAGAGATGTTGGAAAATCAAAAGGTCTATTTTTAATGCAAAATTTATTTCATCTTTGATGCAAAAGATGTGAATTGAATTAGTAACCGGGAATTTTGAAATTCCCATTGTCACGGTTTTTTTTTTTTTTTTTTTTTTTTTTTTTTTTTTTTTTTTTACATTAAATTGTAATAATCATTGAAATATGTTCTAAAATGTGTAGTTAAAAACAAAATTATAGTAAATGGTGTAATATATTTCTTTTTAAAACTTTAAATGGTAATGAACCATATCATAATACAAAGTGATTATACTGTTGATAGATACATAATACAACATCAAACTTGCTTATAGACCTAAGTACTTCCTTATACACGACATTTATTGTAGTTTTGGACACATTACCATTCTGATCACAAACGACAACCTTCAAACCTTGCTTGCTTTTTACTCTTGAAACAGCAACGTACAGTTGAATCACGGGGTTTTAAAAAAATAAGAAAATGAGATGATAAGAAAACTGATAACGTAAACATGTTCCATTTAATATATGAAAGAAAGAATGAGACAATGCGTTAATTATCCGATAAGCAGTTGAGTTTGTTACAATTATACTAACAAACATCCAAGCGTTGGCAATTCTAAAATTGATTGTCTCGAACAGAAAATGATGTGTGTGAGCGCCTATCGATTCAAAACCCAATGTCAATGCCATGGTTGGCGATCGAGTCTCCCCCCCCCCCACCAACCAAATAAATGTTATGATTGCCAACCGAATTATCAATTTGGTTCGTGCATGCGGTATTTTTTTATTTTTATTTTTCCGATCGCTTTATTACTTGTTTATAGTCTGTGTATAACTTTGGACTGAGAAAACTAAATAATATAGCCTATGCAAATTTATTGCCTTTTTATTTTTATTATTTAAAATCAACATGACATATTGCGACTAACAACAAATGTCTCCATTGTATTTAAAATAACTGAATATTACAAAGAACTATGTTTCAACAACTTATTAAAAAAAATGGCAGCTATGATAGTATGAAACACACATGACTTTTTTTAATACCTTGTCGCCGAAGGATACTCATACACAAAAACAACATCCCATTCACTATTTATTTATTCACGAGTGTACGTATCAATGTTGGAGGGCAATTAACTCGTATTGTTTAGCCTCCACATACAGGCCTACAAACACATATATACGAAATTTGCCTAAACGGGTTGATTTGTATTTTATCTCCAACATGTTGGAAACTATTCCATATTCTAATACCTAAAGACTCAAGAAGTTTAATATGATATTTTGAACAGAAAGAATTTATTATTAAAAACAAAAAACAAAGAACAACATCCAATCAAAAACTTACATGAGTACCAAAGTACAAATAGTACAAAGATCATTCATGACTATGAAATAATAAGACTTTATAAGCCTGTCGAGATGACGTTGCTGTACACACTTAAGACTCACTTTTGCTTTTCAAACCAAAACAAAATTGGTACTACAAACAATAAGCATAAATCTATAGAAAAGGTTTGGCAAAAGAAACAATATCCTAAGCAAGCAGAGCTTGCTTAATCCTGCATCATAGCTTTCTTCAAGCCGCTTTGTGACTTAATATCAGATCCAAAAAAACTATCCATAATCAACAAACCTTTAGAAACTTGATGTGGATGTGAGATTCGTTAGTCTCAAAGTCTTCCCCCTTGATGAACATATAAATGAAAACTTGGTAGTTCAACCAAAGCGATATTGTATCTGCACGCCAAATAAATGATGGACCTCAAAATAGGTGTTAACTTATAAAATGGATACATCAGGTATGACTAAAAACATTTATTTCTGGAACGGGTCAAACTGGGGGCCACGTTAATAAATGACATACCTCAAAATAGGTACATTAGGTACGGATAAAACATTTATTTTTGGAATGGGTCATACTGGGTAGCTATGGTAACGGGGTCTAAATGGGTACTTTTTCGGTACGGATTAACATGGAATGGGCTGTTTTGGGTTTACTGATAAATATTATTGCTCGACTTGTGCATATCATGTCCCAATAGATTACTATACAGAAAATATAAGACTATGACAATATAAATTGCCTCCTCTGTTTTTAACATATGTCAGTGGGCATAAGTGTTCTATAAGAATGTATTTGACAATATTTTTTAAACAACCAACACACTCTTTTTAAAAAAAGAAAAAGAGTTCATATGTCCAGTAAGTTGATAAACCCATTATGGTCGATTCTTGGTCAACTGCTAACATTAATTTAGGTTACAATGATATAAAAATCATGAGATCCAAAAATCTCACCTTTCACAGCTCCTTTTTCTTCAATAAGTCGTCGTCGTTTGGTCTTGTAGCGCACGCCTTTCACAGCTCCTTTTTCTTCAATAAGAGATGTCACTTATCTTTATTTGAGCTCACACTGAAACTATATGAATTAGTTGGCTTAGGAACTGAATAATAAATTGGTAATCAAGTGCGAATTGTTAGTTCATTACATGCGATTAATTTCAGAAAGTTAAGATGCAGGTTAGCAACAATACGAAGGTTGGGCTGAATTTTGCAAGGCCGTAGTTTTGTGGTTAGTAAAAGCAATATACACGGTAAACATATAATAAAAAAAACGGATACGATAAAGGTTATAGCTTTACATCCGTTATGATCATCCTCATAGTAACTAATGATATTGGGTTTAAAAAAATCAGTAACATGACTATCCAATAGGACACTTTTTGAAAACCGAAAAATAAAATTTCCTCACGATGTGCAAATGTGGGCCTGTCGCATCAACTCCACAAAGCACCAAAGCGGCAGACGCACGGCCTTTGTAGCTTTGTAGCAAAATAAAAGCAAAGTCAGATGCACCACAAATACTAAGATAGTGCAGTATTGTTAATATATCGAAAACACCATAAAAGCAAACTCGATCACCGAAATAGAATGGACTTTAATAGTGCAAGAGCCGGAACTACCCTTGATTCACGTCTAGTGTGATATCTGTGAAGCTTCAAATGATAGCTTAACCACAAATTCAGTTTTGTAGTATTTTGGTTTGGTGGGATATTTTCACATATTAAACACCCTGAGGTAGCAGGAAAACAGCTTGTATACATAAACCTGGTGATAAATTTTCAACCATGTAATAAAAAAGGTTTATCTTCCTTAAGAAAATGAAAATAGATATGTTTTTGGGCTCTATACAGGTATTTTCACATCTTATAAGCTATGTACCACAAAAAGTAGTAGTATCATTATGAATGAATGCAACACTAAAGTGTTAATAATTGATAAAATCTCTGAGTTAAAAAGTGCGTTATCCAATTTCATCGAGCATAGATCTTAATAACACATCTCAATCTAAAACACAAAACTTACCAATGTCAATTGAAAATTGTTGGTGTACTTTGTTCGATCCTGCATAATGATAGAGTCCCTGCTGCATCATAAATGGCTCCATGAATATAGGGTCCCCGCTACATGATAAATGATATGTGCATCTATACATAGTAAAGATCATTTCTTAAGACCAACATGATATGGCCATTTTGGGATAGGTTTAAAACCGAACTGAACCAATAAAAACAAAAAACATGGTTTACCACTATTATTAGAGATACTCACATATCTATACTACCTATAAAGCAAAAATGGTCAAAGGTGAAAGTGGAAAAGTCAATAAAAATGAAATGTGAAATGTTGAAAAATGTATTAAGGAAATTATCAAATAAAATTAATACTCTTATTAAAACACCCCATTACTTAAAAGTACAATGATTTATACACATTGTACAACCAATTAAAACAATTAATACAAATCACAAACCGGGTTGACCCGGGACGCTTCAAACCAACGGGTTGAACCGGTTTAATCTGACCCATTTTCGACCCAACCTAGCAAATTGACCCGGTTTAAATCAACCAATTTTTCGACAAGAACGGTTCAACCGGTTGAACCACCCGGGTCGAACCGGGTTTCAAAACATATCTACCAAATTAAATATGACAAATTAAAACAATTAATACAGATCACAAACCGGGTTGACCCGGGACGCTTCAGACCCGAAGGGTTGACCCGGTTTAATTTGACCCGTTTTTGACCCAACCTAGCAAGTTGACCCGGTTTAAATCGACCAATTTTTCGACCGGAACGGTTCAACCGGTTGAACCACCCGGGTCGAACCGGGTTTCAAAACATTATATTTAATTCCCAAATCTTCAAACTTTTATTATTTTTCATTTATAACCTATAAACTTTTTTTATCAATAAACTATTTGTCGCTATAATATCCCGTTGCTATGCACGGGTACTCGTCTAGTAATATTCAAATAAGCAATCCCATTAACACATATACAAAGTTTCATAAGAAATCCACCATTGTCAAAACGTATTTAACCTGATACGACAATCCCAAATAACCCCTCTATTCATATAAAAAAATAAGTTTGTATAATGATAAGCTTAATTGAGAAGAGATCATACCTGGTACAAAAGAATATCAGAAGCCATCAATTTATACTGATCCACATCCCCATCATTCTTATTAGACTTAGGCCTCATGGCAACATACTACTGCTCAAACTTGTACGATAACATACTATTGCGGCTAAAAACCTGCTTAAACCATATGTGTGGCTAAAAACTTGCTGAAACCTATATCGATGGCTAAAAATCACAAAAGAATGGCGAAAATCCAACGATGTTTCTTAGCAGTTTATGTGATTACCTGTATGGACTATCTCCGACGAAAGCAATCCTTGCCTATGGGATCTTTTCTATGACATTGCTCAAATAGCACATCAATGAACCTATTAGATATATGTATTGTTTCTTTTAGGAAATATAAAATGTCAAAACTAAAACCGAGCTGCAACATGTACACCTTAACAAACAAAATCAAAACAGATGAATCGACATTCAAACCGCATGTCCTAACAACAAAATTCAAACATCACAATCGTATATTCATTCACAAATTTTAAACACCACCATAATTTCTACTTCTACTTAAAACAACCAAATCATATTTATCAAAAGAAATATATTAAATTGAATAAACACAAAATTAGAGTGACAACATAAAAAAAAATAAAAATCCAAATTGTTGTACTATGTGATTCTTATATAATCCCTAAATTGAACTTGAATATAAGTGATACTCACCGATTTTAAGGTTTGGACACCCAAAAACCCACTGGCATAGATGTTTTTCTTAGGTACGTTGAATCTTTCAATAAAATCGAATCAGTTTTATGTGTTTTTTAATCGGTGAAATCATTGGATTTCAAACCGATTACCTTTGATGAGTCGAATGTTAAATGGCAGGGTAGTGTTGCGGTTTTGATTTAGGTGTTTCATTGTGGGTTTGATTTAGGGTTATGTCAATGAATCAGATGTGTATCAGCAATATTTTGAATCGGTGATAGAAACTGTCGATCGAAAATTATGAATGCTATTTAATACTTTACAAAAATAATTCACATGGAGTATGGAGTAATGGAGTGTACAGAAAAAATGGTTTAGTTTGTTTGACTTTGTATAATGGTGTGTAGAAAAAAAGAATGTTTGGTGTAGTTGTACAATGCTCTCTATATATGGTAGGACACATCACCGAATTAATTGAGTTTTTAATGCACGCTGCTTCAATGAACTTGTACAAAACCATCGTTTATTATATAGTATAGATTATAATATCATGACATGCATATAAATAAATCAATAACATCAAGCAAGTATATGCGGAAGCGTTATAACAAGATCATACAACATGTAATTAATTAATCAATAATAAAAAGTAAACATACCTTTGTGATTCTAGCCCGAACAAGAATCAATATGCAATCTTCAACTTATGAACCCTAATTCGGGTTTATGTGGATTATAGGAATTACCCCTTATCTTTTTGTAATTCAATCCAAGATACAATCAATAGTGTGATTGTATCACGTTCTTGTACACACGTACTAATTCAAGTAAAAGATTATGCAAGTAATTTAAACACAAAGCTATTTTTTGAGCTTTACAAAAATCGAATCCCTTTGTTAAAATGTTTAGGGATCGATTTAGAGGGACAAGAAAAGAAAGAGAGAAAAACACCGTGTACAAGTTGTAGGAAACAATGAATCCTTGGGTTTGTTTATATACTAGTGATAACTTGGAGTCCAAGGCATTGAGGAGGTGGAACTCCCCCTTGCCGATCGGTTATGGACATCCCTAAGGGATTCCGGAACCTTCTTGACATTCCAATTATTCACAAGTATTACTTTCCTTTTCTTCGTCTAACGGTCATTAGCCATTCTCCATTAAATACTAACGGTCGTTACTCGTTTTGTGTTTATTAATAATTATATATAACATTTATAAATAATTATTCATTTACTCTTCGTACGTAAAGTGTGCAATCCCATGATCCCGAGTTCGATCCTAACACACCACTATTAATTTATGTTCATAAACTAACAGCTCCCAGTTGGACATATCTTAATAGTGTGATCACATCGGTTAGCGTCTTGCAACACGCCGATGTCTCTAGTACGATCTCGAGTAAGGCTCCTGGAAAAACTTTTTAATGATTT
The DNA here is from genome assembly GCA_030686995.1 of Artemisia argyi. NCBI lineage: Eukaryota > Viridiplantae > Streptophyta > Magnoliopsida > Asterales > Asteraceae > Artemisia > Artemisia argyi. The sequence continues at coordinate 8,292,664 of CM060696.1, forward strand.
CTCATTATTATTATTATTATTATCATTTTGTTTCTAATACCACGTTAATAAGGATATGGATTAAAGTCATTCCTTAATTAACTATTCTGTTTCTCGTTGTTTGTGATTGATCAAGATTACCAAATCTTCTGAACATATTCAGGGGAGATCTTGGGTACGGCCGCACATGCATCTTACCAACCCTACGAGGGGCTCAGTAGTATTAAACTCTAAAAATAAATTTGAAGGAACAAATTATATCTTTACTACAAGCAAAACCCACAAACTTTGTAACACTTTCAAAAACAACCCTTATGACTACCAGTTACATATAGCGTTAAGTTGTTCCACAAAAATGCACTACATTCATGACACTTATCTTGCATCTCAAGTCTGAGGATAACTTCTCATTATTTACTTAATAACAAAATCCATAAAGTAACATCATGTAGTTGGGATAAGTCCTATATTTGGTATAATTGAATATCATCTGAAATGGCATGACTACGCATCAATATACTTTAAGTATATTATACCAACCTTCAGATTTATCTTGATTTAATAATATTCCCATATTATTAACTGACAACGGACAATTTAGAATAACATTTATTCATGGATTAAACATGCAAAAACAGGATACAATATATTATAAATTAAACATACCATGTATTTTATTATAATAATTGTTTAACATCCCTTATCCAAATGCTAAATAGATCAATGCATGATAACTCTTGTTGATGAATTATGTCTCAAGTAATGACATTCATACTTGTTCACAAGGCATAAATCATCCAACTTTGATCTATCAGAATTTTAAGAATACTTATTTAAGAATTCAGCTAGTGAAATTCTTGTATGTGCATACTCAACTATTTTGATTATGCCATATAATATTTCATAAAATGTATGACATCCTTAACCACCAATTTATAATAATCAAACTTCCAAACATTTTAAAATTTAAAGTATTCTTATTCTCTTAATGTATAATGCAACTATGCTTTTAGTAAGCATAACTAGTAATAGCCAAAGATAAAATCCTTACCACAACTAGCATTGAGTGTCACCTCAATTTCATTAGCATTATTGTATGTAAACAACAATATGCTATTAAAAATTTCCCGTAAACATTAATATCTATTGTGTAATGTTTGATGCCCTTCAAACTTTCAAGTTTGTTGGCTATGACAATTTGCACAACAATTGACCAATTGTTCATTTATAGAATTTGGAAGCTGTTCCAGACTTAGGATGTGATTCTATAATCAAACATATCCTTTTAGAATATTACACAAGTTATCTAATAACTTATTAATTAGATATTAATATTGCCAAATTATCCTGTAATCAAGCATGATACAACGAAACATGATGTTCATGAAAAATCTTTGAGTCATTGTAACACCCCAACCCGATAAGGGTAGAAGTATTACATTACAGTGACATATCAGAACAAACACAAGCATATGATTCATACATACAACGAAATTCAGGGTTACAAATGAAAATCTGAAACTACGAGGTTACAAAATAAATACTAAGTCTAATAAACTGAAACTTCTTCTAATCGTCTCTAGTCCAAAGCATAGTCTTCTAAGTCCAGTCACACTCTCTTTCCATAACCCAGCTTCCTACTAAAACCTGCCGCAGGAAAAGGAAATGCGGCTGAGCTTAAAAAGCCCAGTGAACAGATACATATACAAAGCAATGATAATGAAACAGAACTGAAATATAGTGCATTGGGGAAATAGAATAAGGAATAGATAAAAGAGTAATAGAATAGAAAGAAGAAAAGGATAGTCATCTACCACGAGCCCAAAAACATATCATATCATATAAGCCGTCAATACCATAATTCTTCATAATCATATAGAGGGGAGTCCTCTCAGATAATCAGATAATATGAGGGGTGTCCTCATTCTTCAAATGGGTGGAGTAGCGAACTCCCAGAAATTGTGAAAGGCATGTATAGCACACAGTACCAGTCACCAGACATATATCATAATCATAATCATAGTTAAATCCACTAAACAGAACAGATCTAGGATGCATCCATACGCCCCCGCAGAAATCATAGTGGCCATAACAAATCATATCATAAAGCGCGCATATCATATATCAGAAAGGGGACGGTGTAGCCAAATCACTAGGGCCACACACTAGTCATGCCAGTGGTGCATCACAGACACGCCTATGGTACCTCCATAGGTAGGGAAACAGAAATGGCTCGGGTATCAAACTAAGAGTCAGGTCTCATATCATACAAAAGGTCATATAGCGAAGGTGTATCTCAGAATCATATCAAAGGTTCATAATAGCAGTTCATAACAAAGGGTTCATATCAGAAATAGTATTCAAGGTCCAATAAGAGTTTATCAGGTCAAGGTTCATGTTCAAAAATCAATTCATGGTTCAGTTCAAAAGTCCGTTTCAAAGTTTCTATTAAAAGTCCAATTTAAATAATCTTTTAAAACAGTTTTCATAAAAATAGTCTTTCAAAATATAGTGTTCATGAAAGTTAAATAACCTTTCTTTTAAAAAGAAATTTAGCATCATTTATAAACATCTTTTCAAATCGGTTCTTCTCAAAACATTTCCATGGTATCATTAAGAAGGTTTTCATAGCATAGGTTCATAACGGAGGTCATATCAAGTGGGATCAACAGAGAAGGTTCAAGTAAAGGGGATCATAGCAATGGCATCAATTCGGGAACTAACGGATCAGAATATGAAAGAGATCATGAGAAACCTTTTGAGAAAGGTCAGAATATCTGTACCTTAAACCGCAAGTGCACACATGACAGAAACATAAAGGTCGAAAGCAAAATTCCTTCTTCAGCGAATCTACACGAATTAATGGTCGGCTTGTCATTAATAACTTATTCAATTCAGATTTCTCATTTTAGTCGGCTTTCCAGTTTTAGTAACTTTCCATTTAAAGTGACTTTCCACTTTTAGCAGGTTTCCATAAATAGTAAGTTTCCACTTTTAGAAAGTTTCCATAATTAGAAATTTGAATCATTATTAATGGAATCAAAGTATCTTTTAACATATTTACACATTTGGTCCTTAGGGTTTCATAACTTTACATTTTAACCCTTTACTTTCCAAAATCACACTTTAAACCTTTTAGTATTCAAAGTTACACATTAAACCCTTAACTTATCCATTTTACATAATGAGCACTTATTTTAAGATGTTATACGAATGGATACTCAAACTTTCATAATTTACACTTTAAGTCCCTCAAGTTATAAAAGTTACATATTTAGCCCTTTAATTTACAACTTCAACTTTTAATTATCAATAATTACATATTATGCCCTTAAGTTATCAAAATGACACATAACCCCCTGAATATATTAAATTACTCAAAACAGCTCCAAGTTTCCAGAAATTACATGTTTAGTCCCTCTCTTTTAATTATTTCCAAAACAAACCCTAATTAGGTTTAAAATACATTTTAACCCTTTAAAATATAAAAATTACATATGGTACCCTTAGGTTACATTTTATTCGAATAGTACACAGCCCAAAATAAGTTCTAAAAATAACCCTTGAGTTTTAAAAGTTACAAAACTCACCCAAAACCTTTATATCAAATCGTACAAACATAAAATACCAAGATTAAAAACCCTAACCAACTCTAATTCATTTTTAATCATCACCTCATCATTAAATGTCATTTAATATCACAAAACAAACCCTAGATCCAAAACCCTAAGTCACACGATTTATTTTCTTTTTCTTTTATACGATTTAAATCAAAACCCAATAAATCAAAATAAATTCGAAATACATGATTTAGGCCATGACAATTCTTTCCAACATTTTTCCAGATCATATTACATCATAATAAGTGTATAAAAATTTTATTAATAATTATTCTGGATCGGAGCATATATTTCACAATTAAACATGTTTTTAGGGTTTTAAATCACGAAAATGATGTAGAGCATGCATGGATCGAATCAACCATTTTATTTGATGTTTATATGATGTAAGGGACCTGAGAAAAATACCAAACCAAGGATTGAACGTGTAAAGAGGCTGTACGAATTGTTGTATATGCGATTGGACAAAAACGAACCAAGAATCCACACGACTCCAAAAGCTTCTCCACGACCTTTCTATCATTTTTCCCAGAGTATACATGATATGACGATTATGAGAAAAATCATAAACAAATTTTAGGGAGGTCGAATAGATCATAAACGAATTACCTTGTTTTTAGGGTTCGACAAAAGAAACCAAGACCACAATCGTACCAAGCTTCAACAATTCGAATGGGTATTTTTCTAGGACTTCTTGGATGTTGTTTGATCACAGAAAATTGCTTAGGGAATATGGGGTTGTCGAATGGAGGCTGTATGATTTTCTTGTGTGTTTGTTTTTGGATCGGCCTAGGGTTTTTGAAACAAATGATATGGATTGACTTATTTAAAAAGGAATGCCGTGTAAATGAGGGGGGGGGGGGGGAGACCAGAATTTCGGATTTTTAGGTGGGAGAATAATTCTTGTGATTATCTTCCTTATTTATAATATTTAAACCATTTTAAAATCAAAATAATATCCATTTTATGTCATTCGGCCCTTTAGGGCTATTTTGGTAATTTCACAACTTGTATAAATGTTAAATGAAATTGTTAAAATTATTTGGATACATAACTTGTGCATTGTTTGAAGTTTGGGATTTATTTGGTACCTTAATAAGCTTTCAATTGAATTTTAAATTTGTAAGGGCATTTTGGTCATTTCACATGCTTTTAGATTTTAGGTGTTACAACTTCTTCCCCTCTAAAAAGAAAAATTTCGTCCTCGAAATTTGAAGTCGCAAAGTTAGACGAGGTCGTAGCAAACCGCAAAAGTCGTCACAACATTCTCACGCCCGGGTAGGTTCTTCCAAAAGATATTCAGACCAACTGGTTTCTCATGACTCGTAATTATTGTCAAAACAGTTTCAGATTTCTCAGAAGGGTATATCGTATTGAATTTGAATCAAAAGGATAATGTACCAAACATAACGGATGATAAACGAATTCTCTAGGAAGAGGTATAAAAATACATAGGATTTTCATCGAATTGATTAGGCGAATCAGATGAGAGTACATTAAATCGTAGTACACATGGGTGATATAAGGTTTAACTCTTCAGCTTCTCAAATAGTCTCGGCTTTCAGATAACCTTCCAAAGGTATTCTCATAAACAAACAGATCTCGTTTCCTCAAAGTCCACAATCACATATTTTTCTCATAGTAGATCGTAATGAACAACTTCACGAATGCGAATCGTATACGGACAGAAAGCATATCGTTAGATATCGTCAACGGCAGAAATTTCATAATGGAACGTAAGATCAGCAAAACACGTGTCGAGAGTCCAAACGTATCGAATCGTATAACAAGGACAGCATATCAAACGTATAGGTAGAATGAACCTAAAGTCTCACTAAACTCAGATGATCTTGATCAGATGCCAGAATTCTAAAGCTTCTAAGGCACTTCTTAAAATATCATATGCCCACCATAAGTGCACGTTATATGACGTAAGTATTATCACGTTGGCCAGGCGTCATAATACTGGCATCATATACATATGCCCTTATGATGGTCATACTTTATCTCAAGTCGTGAACACACAAACTTATCTAAATCCACCTAGTCCACCTATGGTCTCAGAGGTCACCAAAATCAAACAACATAACTAAGAGAACGAAATTACTCGAAGAGTAACGGAGATCCGAGAAAGTCATTCAAAATTAAGGTACGTCATCAGTAACGTCAATTCTTTACAGAATCATCTCGTCTAAACACAATGTCCGCTTCAAAATCCGTCCACTCAAATACAAATTTCAAAATTTTCTTCCAAGTTGGAGTAGTCTGTTTATTCTTGTCCATCTTGCCTCATGATTAAAAGAATTTAAAACTCGAGTCTGGTTCCTCCGGTCTTCAGCAGCTCCTCTTGGTAGTGTGGCATCGTAACGGCAGTTTCTGACGCAATCACTGTGGATTCCTCCATCCGCAGGTCTGCTTCTGCTCTCAATTCATCTTAGTACAACTAAAATGAATAGAGAAACAAGACTGCGTATCTTTGACAGGTCTTCTAACATAGCTCCAGGTCTTAAGGTACATGCTGTTGTTGTCGACTCCAGGTTGTGTGTTGAATGGTTCGTCTTCTTTGGTCTGGTTGTCTTGATGCCCCAAACTGAAATCTTCACGTTTTGCATGATGTATGATTGAGCACTATCCCAGTTCCTCTCTTCTTCTTGTATGCTTCTTCCATGATAATGCTTGTCGCAACCATCTTCTACTACTCTTCCACCAGGTTTCAAACTCCGATAACGGTCTTCAATCTTGGTCCCTCTTGTGAAAGCCCTGTCTTTACATTATACAGGGTAGAGTTGTCTACTATGCTTTCTGAACGTCAATCAAATTTCTCTTCCAGAACAAAGGGTCATCTCACCAATAATCTCTATGTTCTTTTTTCGTTTTAGAACACAACACAATGTCATACTATGACAATTTGTCCAAAACACGCGAAAAACATGATTATTCTAGCCAACACCATTGGCATCATTCAAGTTCATAAATGTTATAACGAGTGCAAAGGCAACTTCAGAAATCATCTCAGGGAATTTTCACATCGCCTTCTGATGAGTGCTCAAACACTCATCATTTTTGGTCTAATCTGAACTGCAAAACATACAAAAACACTCAGTAATGCATCAAAATACTGAAAATATTCCAAAATTGTGTTTTATATGTTTTAGATGCAAAACGAGTAAAAACAAACGAAAAACGCACAAAGTTTGCAAAATTGGCAGTTTCAGTCCCTCAACTTTCATAAAATTACAAATCTAGTCCCTGGATATTCAAAATATGGAAAATTATCACCAAAGGTCCTTTTGAAATCATAAAATGTCATATTTAGTCCTTTGGTGAAAAATTGTAAAAGTTTTGGAAATTTACAGTTTTGGTCCCTGGAGTTTCAGATTTTGGCAGATTCAGTCCCTGGTGGGATATTTTTGAAAGAAAAATTAATTTTTGTCCTTGGAAAATTAAAATGTGTCAAAAATGATCCTTGGATAAAAGTTTTTACAAAGTGACAAGTTTAACCCCTAAACTTTTGGAAAATGTCAATTTTAGTCCTCGGGGTTTAAATTTTGGAAAATTGTAATTTTGGTTTTTATAATTTTCAAACTTGTCAATTAAGGCCCTTGTGATAACTTTGGGAATTTTACATTTTCAGTCCCTTGGTTTTTAAATTTACAACATTGGTCCTTGTGGTTTTTCTACAAAATAAGCTAACCAAACAAACACCACCCAAAAACCAAAACCTGATCCAAACATCCAACCCATCCAGCCCACTAAACTAAGCCCATTACCCATTTTTAAATAAAACCCACCCCGGTCAACACTCCCCAGTCAAACCACCCTTGACCACTGTTCACCCATCCCTTACCTCCCTAAACCACGCTTCCATGTCTCACTTCCCCCCTCCTCTCTTCCACAAAATACTCACCAAACTTCATTTAATTCATTCACCAACACCCACTAATCCCCCCTCCATTTATTTCCCACACCAAACCTCTCAATCTGCCAAGCTCAGTTTTCCCGCCAAACATGTTTAAACGGCCCAGATGACTTTGACTAATCCAAGGGTCCATATTTGAAGTGGGAAAGACACAAAGACCCTCAGGGACTATAGAAGAAAGAAGAAAAGAGAAGATGAAGCAGTAGTTAGTTTTATTTTTTTATTTAGTAGAATTTAGATCAAAAATGTAGTTTAAAATTGTTGTAAACTTTTTATTTAAAGTATTATAATTTCAGTTTCAGTAGTACAATTTCAAGGAGTGTGTAATCAAATTCACAAGCTTTATGCTTAAATTTAGTAATCGAATTTCTTAGTGAAATTGTCATAATGGTTTAATTGTTGTTAAATACCATCTTTACTGTTTAAATAATCTTATTTAAAGACATTCATAAGTTTGCTTAAGCTCAGAAAGCTTTAAACAAGTGTTAGCTCAAAAAATTTCCTTAGGTCAACAAAAGTCAAATTTAGCTCATGATTTTGGAAAGGTGATGCAGAGGGGTGACATGTTTATGGTTTCTGGTTTAAAAGCTTGTTGATAAGCTCTCATGAGCTTTGTGATCTTGACCTGAGGTATACTTCTCTAATTTCTGTCTCAATTTACTCTTGTGGTCATCTAGCATTTTTAATTACTCATCTTTGTTTGAGCCTGATATTGTGCTAAATTCATGTTCATTTTAGTTTGTATTATATCCTTGTAGCTTATCTCATAGGACAGCACTAGTAGGTTTAGCTCAGATCACCATTTATCTCATCAAATCAAAACAGTCAATCTGTTAAGGGGTGTTTGGTTTGTACTTGTTCACTGATCACAGAGGTGGTTCAGTTGTTTTTGGTTTTTGAAACATGTTTACTTAGGTATATTAGGTTCATTCAAGTCATAAACCATCAAGGTTCTTTTGCAAAAAGTCAATTTACCCTTGTAATCTCCTCACAGTCCACTGTCAAGGTTTTCAAGTTCCAAAACTCACCCATTTGGTTTAGAATCTAGTAATTCAGCTTATTTTAACCTCATCTCACCTTAGGATAACTTATTTAATCAGTTAGGCTTATTAGAAATTCACAAAAGTCAAACCAAGTTTTCAATTTAAAAAGTCAAAAATAGTGTTTGTGCAGAAATCCAAAAATTGTAGGAATTCTTATGATTTTTATGTTTGAATTCAAGGTTTGTGGTTTTCACATGTTGTAGTATACCAGTTAGACTTGAGGAACCAGTTTAGAACTTATTTTTAGGATTTTTCCTCAAGTTTTTACATGCACTCAAAGTTGGTTGCAGGGCAAGCATGTGCCCTGCACCACAGATCATGATCAGACCCTCATTTTAAATTGTTCACCCTAGCCTCCCTAGTGGGTCCCACTCTTAGGTATTTGGCTTATTGTGAAGCCAATAAGCCAGGCTTTTGAGGTCTGGGCTTTTTCATTGTTTAGTGGCTTATTTCCTTAGGCTGCTTCACCCATTAAGTTGTTCCATTCACATATAAGCTGAGGTCTCAGCTTATTCAGCCCAACTTCCCAAGCCCTCCTTGTGCTTATTAGTAGGTCCCAGTAAAAGGTTCTTGGCTTATTTAAGAGCTTACTAGCTCAGCTTTTTGGTTCCACACTTACATAAGGCTTCCATTCCACATAGTGGTCCCCACTGACCTCCCAAGTTGCTTCATTGGCCTGTTTGGTTTGGCTGAGGTTGGAATTGCTTATTGGCTTATTATGAGCTTCTAAGTATAAGCCTGTGTATATTTTAACTTCATGTAAGTTCAATAAGCTTGTTCAATCCCAATTCCACCCCTAGTTCTCAGCTTATAGCTTATTTCAAGCTTATTACTTGGACAGTTGACCAAAGTCAACTGTCAAGTCATTAAGCATTTGTTGTGCTTATTTTTTTTATTTACAAAAAACATGTTTTCACCAAAAGCTCATGTTTATAGTTGTAAATTAGTTTTTAAAAATAAAAATCAAAAAAATCCAACTTAATTTCTAAGTGATAGTTTCTATTTAATTTTATTTAAATTTTATTTTTCATTTTTATATTTTTATTAAGTACTTAGCTATTTTATATTTTTATTAAATTCCTATTACATTAAAGTATTTATAATAAATTTTTCAGATTTTTATCTTTTCATTTAGTATTTATTAGAATTAACTTTAGTTTTATTAATTATTAATTAATATTAAGTTTAAAATAGCATAATTAGTTTTTATAAGGTAAAATCAAGTTTTTATATTTTTTATAGCTTTTATATGTTATAAAGTAATTTTAGAAATTTTCTTATAATTTTTACTGTTCATCTAGTAATTTTCTTAATTTAAAATAGTTTAATTAGTAATTAGTAATTAGTTAGTAATTAATTAATTAAAAAACCACAAAAAGACAAAAATAGTTATTTTATTTTTAAAACTTATTTTTAGTTATTTTAAAGTTTTAGAAATTTTATTTTCACATTTTTAGTATGTAATTAATAATGTATTATATTTAAGTATTTTAAATATTAATAATAAGTAATAAATAGTTTTTAATTAATATTAAATAATTAATTAGTGTAAAAATTTATTTTATTTTTCTAAAAATTTTCTTTTAGTTTTAAGTTTGTAAAAAAGTCATTTTCACCCCCTGGGTGTTTTCAGATTTTAATTTTTACGTTTTATCTCGTACGTTTACGTTTTATTTAAACATAACGTACGCGTTTTTAGGTTTTAATCGTTTCTGGTTTTTCCTAAGTTCTCGTCTTATTCATATAGCTTGTTTAAGCTATTTCGTTGTAAATTCCTTAGTTTAATCTCACTTAAACCCTTATCCATCCAGATTCACCCGATCAAATAACCGTTTGATTGCCATTCACACCTCGTCGGGACTTAAACGACCCGGGAAAACACTGTATTCCTCGGAGCATTGACTCTAGGCTGTTTGACTATTATAGTTGACCATTCACAAGTGGTTGACTTTAGTCTGACGGTTTGGCATCAATCAATTTTTGGCGCCGCTGCCGGGGAGGTTGTGTGCGTATCTAAACGGTTTTTCTGATTAGTGTCTTTGGAATTCGTTCCATTGTACATTTATCCATCCTTTGTTCCTATTATCCTATTTTCAAAACAAAACCGTTCACGAAAACTTTTTAAACTCAGTTTTCAACGAACACAAAAAACACAAAAACATTTTCTATCTCATTTGTACAAAATGTATTTTATAAACACCAAAAATATTCACCTTTACCCTCTCACATCTTTGATTCTTCATCCCTACCCCTCCCAAACCATTTGATTCTTTCTATGTCTCACCCACACTTTCTGGTTTGCCATTGGTGTGGTAATCCTTATAATGGTGGCAATTGCCCCAGTTGTGGCATGGTTGAGTCGGGAAACGGGTCTGTCTATAACCAGAATCCTTATTCCTACCATGACACGACTGATTCATTCCATCAGTTACCACACCATCAGTCTCAGCAGTTTTACTGTTGTGAGTACTGTGGTGGTTCACACTTCAGTTATGATTGTCAATCGGGAAACACGCTTGTCTATGAGCAGTCTCCTGATAACAATTGTAATTCTAGCACATACAACCCACAGCCACATCAGTATTACTGTTGTGATTACTGTGGAGGTCCACACTCTAGTTCGGATTGTCAAACAAGGAATCCAATTCCTTGTAACAATTACGACTATTCGTTTTCAGACCCACCTCCACAGCACGATATGATTCACACAACTCCTCAAGAAACCGAGCAAGACCTTTTACTAAAAGCCCTTGATATTTTAAAAGAACTTAAGGAGGAGTTGGTTACTACACCGTTTCGAGACTCTCGTGAGAAATCTATGGCAGAATTACTTGCTGAAGAACGAGAGGCTAGAAACGAATTGAGTATGGAGGAATTACTTGTCTTAGAGCAAGCAGCTATAACACGTGCCAAATTTCGTCAAGCTGCTCTTCTAGACTGTGATGATGATAGTGATATTGAAGACACCCTCGATATTCTTCAATTTTATAAGGGTTCGTCTGATTCATCATTTGTGATTCCTCCCACGGAAAATCAGGGAGAAAGTAATGAGACGGGGAAGTTACTAGCCGATGACCAAATGGAACTTGAAAATTCCATGAATGCTAGCCCCTCTCATCTCCCTCAGTCTGTTATCACACCCGAAGTTCACACTCACTCTCTGAACATGGGGGATGAGCATCTTGACACTATTCCTGCAAAGGAATCGGACGAATTCATAAAGTCTAGTGTTGAGATCCTTGTCCCAATCCCGAGAGAGTCACAGGGGACTTTTGATCAAGTGTGTGATATTCCAAATAATCCAAATGATCAAATTGAGACCGTCTCTGATTCTAGTGATGATTGTTTATCGTATGGAGACATTGAGTATGTTGATGCATCCTTTCCCCACTCTAATGTTGACTTTCTTCTCGAGGAGTTCGCCGATGAACTTACTCACTCCAATCCACTTCCATCGGGAAGTGATAATGATCTCTTTGATTTCAAAGATGATATGGAGGAAGTCGAAGCATTCCTTGCTCTAGATAGTTCAACTTCGTATGAAGTTGATGATAACTATCTTGATTCTGAGGGGGATATTCTGTTCCTTGAAAGTTTATTGAATGATGATGATCCATCACTCAATTCCTATCTCAATATCGGGCTTAATGATTCAACCACTGATGAAAAGTCTTTATCTCATGGAGACATCAGTGATGTTGATGAAATATCTTCTGAGCCCATCATTGATCACCTTATCATTACTCCTCCTGAGTATGATATCCCGGGGGGAGATATCCTTAATCATGAGGATTTGCAAATTCCCACCCACCCTCCCGGGATGTTTTCGAGCTTACCCTTTGAAATCCAAACTCAGGCTAATGAGCCTGTTCTCGAGGTTCCTTCCTCTCTTCTTCACTCCTTCGGGAGTGAGGACACTATATTTGATCCCGGCATTTTCATGTATCATTATCTTGAGCCGGATACTTATCTCATCGGTGTGGAACTTTCACGTGCTTCATATGTTTGTCCAAACATTTTGAATGAAAGTCCGATTGAGATTGTTTCTTCCACATCATGCTTCCCCAAGGACAAATGAATTCGGGGTCGAGTCAAGCTAGCGACTCGGTAAACAAAAACAATAGCATGCTTATAGGGTTTTCACCCTAAGTGTGGGGGAGTCCCCCATGCTATGATTACATGAGTGAAAATACAAAATGGTATTTTCCACGCTTAGCTTGTAATGTTGCCCTTTTACGTTCCAAATGTCGGCATAATAGCCGGGATTTTGAATATTGAGGACAATATTCATGATAAGTGTGGGGGGGTATTCACTATTCTAGCGAATCTTATCACATTTTACTATATAATACCCCCGTTTTTGCCAAAATTTCAAAAATTTCAAAAATGTTTCACTGGTGCTTAAAAATTTTTATGGTAATCAGTCCGCCTTGTCTAAGCGACAAAAGGGATTGGCTAGTCCAGGAGCAAACGGCTCTTGGTAAAGACATATCAAATCCGTTGACGGCTGGCAATTTGCCCAAAATTGTATGGTTCATCAACTCCACGAAAACAAATGAGTTGGCTAGCCCGCAAGATTATGGCTTGTGGTAAAGGCCGTGGAAAAACTATAATTGGTAATCAGCTCACCAAGATGTTGACTATTCCATCAAGAGCTGGCTAGTCCAGAAGCAAACGGCTTTTGGTAAAGACTACTCAAATCCGTTGAAAGCTGGTGGTTTGCTCAAAATCACACGGTTATCAGGTGTGCCACAGTTCTTACACCTGGCTACTCCAGAAGTGATGGCTTTTGGTAAAGAGTTTTTCAAATCCATCAAGTTTTCAAAACAGTATTGCTAGGGACTAGCAATAGTTTAGTGTGGGGGATTGATGAGTGCTCAAACACTCATCATTTTTGGTCTAATCTGAACTGCAAAACATACAAAAACACTCAGTAATGCATCAAAATACTGAAAATATTCCAAAATTGTGTTTTATATGTTTTAGATGCAAAACGAGTAAAAACAAACGAAAAACGCACAAAGTTTGCAAAATTGGCAGTTTCAGTCCCTCAACTTTCATAAAATTACAAATCTAGTCCCTGGATATTCAAAATATGGAAAATTATCACCAAAGGTCCTTTTGAAATCATAAAATGTCATATTTAGTCCTTTGGTGAAAAATTGTAAAAGTTTTGGAAATTTACAGTTTTGGTCCCTGGAGTTTCAGATTTTGGCAGATTCAGTCCCTGGTGGGATATTTTTGAAAGAAAAATTAATTTTTGTCCTTGGAAAATTAAAATGTGTCAAAAATGATCCTTGGATAAAAGTTTTTACAAAGTGACAAGTTTAACCCCTAAACTTTTGGAAAATGTCAATTTTAGTCCTCGGGGTTTAAATTTTGGAAAATTGTAATTTTGGTTTTTATAATTTTCAAACTTGTCAATTAAGGCCCTTGTGATAACTTTGGGAATTTTACATTTTCAGTCCCTTGGTTTTTAAATTTACAACATTGGTCCTTGTGGTTTTTCTACAAAATAAGCTAACCAAACAAACACCACCCAAAAACCAAAACCTGATCCAAACATCCAACCCATCCAGCCCACTAAACTAAGCCCATTACCCATTTTTAAATAAAACCCACCCCGGTCAACACTCCCCAGTCAAACCACCCTTGACCACTGTTCACCCATCCCTTACCTCCCTAAACCACGCTTCCATGTCTCACTTCCCCCCTCCTCTCTTCCACAAAATACTCACCAAACTTCATTTAATTCATTCACCAACACCCACTAATCCCCCCTCCATTTATTTCCCACACCAAACCTCTCAATCTGCCAAGCTCAGTTTTCCCGCCAAACATGTTTAAACGGCCCAGATGACTTTGACTAATCCAAGGGTCCATATTTGAAGTGGGAAAGACACAAAGACCCTCAGGGACTATAGAAGAAAGAAGAAAAGAGAAGATGAAGCAGTAGTTAGTTTTATTTTTTTATTTAGTAGAATTTAGATCAAAAATGTAGTTTAAAATTGTTGTAAACTTTTTATTTAAAGTATTATAATTTCAGTTTCAGTAGTACAATTTCAAGGAGTGTGTAATCAAATTCACAAGCTTTATGCTTAAATTTAGTAATCGAATTTCTTAGTGAAATTGTCATAATGGTTTAATTGTTGTTAAATACCATCTTTACTGTTTAAATAATCTTATTTAAAGACATTCATAAGTTTGCTTAAGCTCAGAAAGCTTTAAACAAGTGTTAGCTCAAAAAATTTCCTTAGGTCAACAAAAGTCAAATTTAGCTCATGATTTTGGAAAGGTGATGCAGAGGGGTGACATGTTTATGGTTTCTGGTTTAAAAGCTTGTTGATAAGCTCTCATGAGCTTTGTGATCTTGACCTGAGGTATACTTCTCTAATTTCTGTCTCAATTTACTCTTGTGGTCATCTAGCATTTTTAATTACTCATCTTTGTTTGAGCCTGATATTGTGCTAAATTCATGTTCATTTTAGTTTGTATTATATCCTTGTAGCTTATCTCATAGGACAGCACTAGTAGGTTTAGCTCAGATCACCATTTATCTCATCAAATCAAAACAGTCAATCTGTTAAGGGGTGTTTGGTTTGTACTTGTTCACTGATCACAGAGGTGGTTCAGTTGTTTTTGGTTTTTGAAACATGTTTACTTAGGTATATTAGGTTCATTCAAGTCATAAACCATCAAGGTTCTTTTGCAAAAAGTCAATTTACCCTTGTAATCTCCTCACAGTCCACTGTCAAGGTTTTCAAGTTCCAAAACTCACCCATTTGGTTTAGAATCTAGTAATTCAGCTTATTTTAACCTCATCTCACCTTAGGATAACTTATTTAATCAGTTAGGCTTATTAGAAATTCACAAAAGTCAAACCAAGTTTTCAATTTAAAAAGTCAAAAATAGTGTTTGTGCAGAAATCCAAAAATTGTAGGAATTCTTATGATTTTTATGTTTGAATTCAAGGTTTGTGGTTTTCACATGTTGTAGTATACCAGTTAGACTTGAGGAACCAGTTTAGAACTTATTTTTAGGATTTTTCCTCAAGTTTTTACATGCACTCAAAGTTGGTTGCAGGGCAAGCATGTGCCCTGCACCACAGATCATGATCAGACCCTCATTTTAAATTGTTCACCCTAGCCTCCCTAGTGGGTCCCACTCTTAGGTATTTGGCTTATTGTGAAGCCAATAAGCCAGGCTTTTGAGGTCTGGGCTTTTTCATTGTTTAGTGGCTTATTTCCTTAGGCTGCTTCACCCATTAAGTTGTTCCATTCACATATAAGCTGAGGTCTCAGCTTATTCAGCCCAACTTCCCAAGCCCTCCTTGTGCTTATTAGTAGGTCCCAGTAAAAGGTTCTTGGCTTATTTAAGAGCTTACTAGCTCAGCTTTTTGGTTCCACACTTACATAAGGCTTCCATTCCACATAGTGGTCCCCACTGACCTCCCAAGTTGCTTCATTGGCCTGTTTGGTTTGGCTGAGGTTGGAATTGCTTATTGGCTTATTATGAGCTTCTAAGTATAAGCCTGTGTATATTTTAACTTCATGTAAGTTCAATAAGCTTGTTCAATCCCAATTCCACCCCTAGTTCTCAGCTTATAGCTTATTTCAAGCTTATTACTTGGACAGTTGACCAAAGTCAACTGTCAAGTCATTAAGCATTTGTTGTGCTTATTTTTTTTATTTACAAAAAACATGTTTTCACCAAAAGCTCATGTTTATAGTTGTAAATTAGTTTTTAAAAATAAAAATCAAAAAAATCCAACTTAATTTCTAAGTGATAGTTTCTATTTAATTTTATTTAAATTTTATTTTTCATTTTTATATTTTTATTAAGTACTTAGCTATTTTATATTTTTATTAAATTCCTATTACATTAAAGTATTTATAATAAATTTTTCAGATTTTTATCTTTTCATTTAGTATTTATTAGAATTAACTTTAGTTTTATTAATTATTAATTAATATTAAGTTTAAAATAGCATAATTAGTTTTTATAAGGTAAAATCAAGTTTTTATATTTTTTATAGCTTTTATATGTTATAAAGTAATTTTAGAAATTTTCTTATAATTTTTACTGTTCATCTAGTAATTTTCTTAATTTAAAATAGTTTAATTAGTAATTAGTAATTAGTTAGTAATTAATTAATTAAAAAACCACAAAAAGACAAAAATAGTTATTTTATTTTTAAAACTTATTTTTAGTTATTTTAAAGTTTTAGAAATTTTATTTTCACATTTTTAGTATGTAATTAATAATGTATTATATTTAAGTATTTTAAATATTAATAATAAGTAATAAATAGTTTTTAATTAATATTAAATAATTAATTAGTGTAAAAATTTATTTTATTTTTCTAAAAATTTTCTTTTAGTTTTAAGTTTGTAAAAAAGTCATTTTCACCCCCTGGGTGTTTTCAGATTTTAATTTTTACGTTTTATCTCGTACGTTTACGTTTTATTTAAACATAACGTACGCGTTTTTAGGTTTTAATCGTTTCTGGTTTTTCCTAAGTTCTCGTCTTATTCATATAGCTTGTTTAAGCTATTTCGTTGTAAATTCCTTAGTTTAATCTCACTTAAACCCTTATCCATCCAGATTCACCCGATCAAATAACCGTTTGATTGCCATTCACACCTCGTCGGGACTTAAACGACCCGGGAAAACACTGTATTCCTCGGAGCATTGACTCTAGGCTGTTTGACTATTATAGTTGACCATTCACAAGTGGTTGACTTTAGTCTGACGGTTTGGCATCAATCAATTTTTGGCGCCGCTGCCGGGGAGGTTGTGTGCGTATCTAAACGGTTTTTCTGATTAGTGTCTTTGGAATTCGTTCCATTGTACATTTATCCATCCTTTGTTCCTATTATCCTATTTTCAAAACAAAACCGTTCACGAAAACTTTTTAAACTCAGTTTTCAACGAACACAAAAAACACAAAAACATTTTCTATCTCATTTGTACAAAATGTATTTTATAAACACCAAAAATATTCACCTTTACCCTCTCACATCTTTGATTCTTCATCCCTACCCCTCCCAAACCATTTGATTCTTTCTATGTCTCACCCACACTTTCTGGTTTGCCATTGGTGTGGTAATCCTTATAATGGTGGCAATTGCCCCAGTTGTGGCATGGTTGAGTCGGGAAACGGGTCTGTCTATAACCAGAATCCTTATTCCTACCATGACACGACTGATTCATTCCATCAGTTACCACACCATCAGTCTCAGCAGTTTTACTGTTGTGAGTACTGTGGTGGTTCACACTTCAGTTATGATTGTCAATCGGGAAACACGCTTGTCTATGAGCAGTCTCCTGATAACAATTGTAATTCTAGCACATACAACCCACAGCCACATCAGTATTACTGTTGTGATTACTGTGGAGGTCCACACTCTAGTTCGGATTGTCAAACAAGGAATCCAATTCCTTGTAACAATTACGACTATTCGTTTTCAGACCCACCTCCACAGCACGATATGATTCACACAACTCCTCAAGAAACCGAGCAAGACCTTTTACTAAAAGCCCTTGATATTTTAAAAGAACTTAAGGAGGAGTTGGTTACTACACCGTTTCGAGACTCTCGTGAGAAATCTATGGCAGAATTACTTGCTGAAGAACGAGAGGCTAGAAACGAATTGAGTATGGAGGAATTACTTGTCTTAGAGCAAGCAGCTATAACACGTGCCAAATTTCGTCAAGCTGCTCTTCTAGACTGTGATGATGATAGTGATATTGAAGACACCCTCGATATTCTTCAATTTTATAAGGGTTCGTCTGATTCATCATTTGTGATTCCTCCCACGGAAAATCAGGGAGAAAGTAATGAGACGGGGAAGTTACTAGCCGATGACCAAATGGAACTTGAAAATTCCATGAATGCTAGCCCCTCTCATCTCCCTCAGTCTGTTATCACACCCGAAGTTCACACTCACTCTCTGAACATGGGGGATGAGCATCTTGACACTATTCCTGCAAAGGAATCGGACGAATTCATAAAGTCTAGTGTTGAGATCCTTGTCCCAATCCCGAGAGAGTCACAGGGGACTTTTGATCAAGTGTGTGATATTCCTAATAATCCAAATGATCAAATTGAGACCGTCTCTGATTCTAGTGATGATTGTTTATCGTATGGAGACATTGAGTATGTTGATGCATCCTTTCCCCACTCTAATGTTGACTTTCTTCTCGAGGAGTTCGCCGATGAACTTACTCACTCCAATCCACTTCCATCGGGAAGTGATAATGATCTCTTTGATTTCAAAGATGATATGGAGGAAGTCGAAGCATTCCTTGCTCTAGATAGTTCAACTTCGTATGAAGTTGATGATAACTATCTTGATTCTGAGGGGGATATTCTGTTCCTTGAAAGTTTATTGAATGATGATGATCCATCACTCAATTCCTATCTCAATATCGGGCTTAATGATTCAACCACTGATGAAAAGTCTTTATCTCATGGAGACATCAGTGATGTTGATGAAATATCTTCTGAGCCCATCATTGATCACCTTATCATTACTCCTCCTGAGTATGATATCCCGGGGGGAGATATCCTTAATCATGAGGATTTGCAAATTCCCACCCACCCTCCCGGGATGTTTTCGAGCTTACCCTTTGAAATCCAAACTCAGGCTAATGAGCCTGTTCTCGAGGTTCCTTCCTCTCTTCTTCACTCCTTCGGGAGTGAGGACACTATATTTGATCCCGGCATTTTCATGTATCATTATCTTGAGCCGGATACTTATCTCATCGGTGTGGAACTTTCACGTGCTTCATATGTTTGTCCAAACATTTTGAATGAAAGTCCGATTGAGATTGTTTCTTCCACATCATGCTTCCCCAAGGACAAATGAATTCGGGGTCGAGTCAAGCTAGCGACTCGGTAAACAAAAACAATAGCATGCTTATAGGGTTTTCACCCTAAGTGTGGGGGAGTCCCCCATGCTATGATTACATGAGTGAAAATACAAAATGGTATTTTCCACGCTTAGCTTGTAATGTTGCCCTTTTACGTTCCAAATGTCGGCATAATAGCCGGGATTTTGAATATTGAGGACAATATTCATGATAAGTGTGGGGGGGTATTCACTATTCTAGCGAATCTTATCACATTTTACTATATAATACCCCCGTTTTTGCCAAAATTTCAAAAATTTCAAAAATGTTTCACTGGTGCTTAAAAATTTTTATGGTAATCAGTCCGCCTTGTCTAAGCGACAAAAGGGATTGGCTAGTCCAGGAGCAAACGGCTCTTGGTAAAGACATATCAAATCCGTTGACGGCTGGCAATTTGCCCAAAATTGTATGGTTCATCAACTCCACGAAAACAAATGAGTTGGCTAGCCCGCAAGATTATGGCTTGTGGTAAAGGCCGTGGAAAAACCATAATTGGTAATCAGCTCACCAAGATGTTGACTATTCCATCAAGAGCTGGCTAGTCCAGAAGCAAACGGCTTTTGGTAAAGACTACTCAAATCCGTTGAAAGCTGGTGGTTTGCTCAAAATCACACGGTTATCAGGTGTGCCACAGTTCTTACACCTGGCTACTCCAGAAGTGATGGCTTTTGGTAAAGAGTTTTTCAAATCCATCAAGTTTTCAAAACAGTATTGCTAGGGACTAGCAATAGTTTAGTGTGGGGGATTGATGAGTGCTCAAACACTCATCATTTTTGGTCTAATCTGAACTGCAAAACATACAAAAACACTCAGTAATGCATCAAAATACTGAAAATATTCCAAAATTGTGTTTTATATGTTTTAGATGCAAAACGAGTAAAAACAAACGAAAAACGCACAAAGTTTGCAAAATTGGCAGTTTCAGTCCCTCAACTTTCATAAAATTACAAATCTAGTCCCTGGATATTCAAAATATGGAAAATTATCACCAAAGGTCCTTTTGAAATCATAAAATGTCATATTTAGTCCTTTGGTGAAAAATTGTAAAAGTTTTGGAAATTTACAGTTTTGGTCCCTGGAGTTTCAGATTTTGGCAGATTCAGTCCCTGGTGGGATATTTTTGAAAGAAAAATTAATTTTTGTCCTTGGAAAATTAAAATGTGTCAAAAATGATCCTTGGATAAAAGTTTTTACAAAGTGACAAGTTTAACCCCTAAACTTTTGGAAAATGTCAATTTTAGTCCTCGGGGTTTAAATTTTGGAAAATTGTAATTTTGGTTTTTATAATTTTCAAACTTGTCAATTAAGGCCCTTGTGATAACTTTGGGAATTTTACATTTTCAGTCCCTTGGTTTTTAAATTTACAACATTGGTCCTTGTGGTTTTTCTACAAAATAAGCTAACCAAACAAACACCACCCAAAAACCAAAACCTGATCCAAACATCCAACCCATCCAGCCCACTAAACTAAGCCCATTACCCATTTTTAAATAAAACCCACCCCGGTCAACACTCCCCAGTCAAACCACCCTTGACCACTGTTCACCCATCCCTTACCTCCCTAAACCACGCTTCCATGTCTCACTTCCCCCCTCCTCTCTTCCACAAAATACTCACCAAACTTCATTTAATTCATTCACCAACACCCACTAATCCCCCCTCCATTTATTTCCCACACCAAACCTCTCAATCTGCCAAGCTCAGTTTTCCCGCCAAACATGTTTAAACGGCCCAAATGACTTTGACTAATCCAAGGGTCCATATTTGAAGTGGGAAAGACACAAAGACCCTCAGGGACTATAAAAGAAAGAAGAAAAGAGAAGATGAAGCAGTAGTTAGTTTTATTTTTTTATTTAGTATAATTTAGATCAAAAATGTAGTTTAAAATTGTTGTAAACTTTTTATTTAAAGTATTATAATTTCAGTTTCAGTAGTACAATTTCAAGGAGTGTGTAATCAAATTCACAAGCTTTATGCTTAAATTTAGTAATCGAATTTCTTAGTGAAATTGTCATAATGGTTTAATTGTTGTTAAATACCATCTTTACTGTTTAAATAATCTTATTTAAAGACATTCATAAGTTTGCTTAAGCTCAGAAAGCTTTAAACAAGTGTTAGCTCAAAAAATTTCCTTAGGTCAACAAAAGTCAAATTTAGCTCATGATTTTGGAAAGGTGATGCAGAGGGGTGACATGTTTATGGTTTCTGGTTTAAAAGCTTGTTGATAAGCTCTCATGAGCTTTGTGATCTTGACCTGAGGTATACTTCTCTAATTTCTGTCTCAATTTACTCTTGTGGTCATCTAGCATTTTTAATTACTCATCTTTGTTTGAGCCTGATATTGTGCTAAATTCATGTTCATTTTAGTTTGTATTATATCCTTGTAGCTTATCTCATAAGACTGCACTAGTAGGTTTAGCTCAGAGCACCATTTATCTCATCAAATCAAAACAGTCAATCTGTTAAGGGGTGTTTGGTTTGTACTTGTTCACTGATCACAGAGGTGGTTCAGTTGTTTTTGGTTTTTGAAACATGTTTACTTAGGTATATTAGGTTCATTCAAGTCATAAACCATCAAGGTTCTTTTGCAAAAAGTCAATTTACCCTTGTAATCTCCTCACAGTCCACTGTCAAGGTTTTCAAGTTCCAAAACTCACCCATTTGGTTTAGAATCTAGTAATTCAGCTTATTTTAACCTCATCTCACCTTAGGATAACTTATTTAATCAGTTAGGCTTATTAGAAATTCACAAAAGTCAAACCAAGTTTTCAATTTAAAAAGTCAAAAATAGTGTTTGTGCAGAAATCCAAAAATTGTAGGAATTCTTATGATTTTTATGTTTGAATTCAAGGTTTGTGGTTTTCACATGTTGTAGTATACCAGTTAGACTTGAGGAACCAGTTTAGAACTTATTTTTAGGATTTTTCCTCAAGTTTTTACATGCACTCAAAGTTGGTTGCAGGGCAAGCATGTGCCCTGCACCACAGATCATGATCAGACCCTCATTTTAAATTGTTCACCCTAGCCTCCCTAGTGGGTCCCACTCTTAGGTATTTGGCTTATTGTGAAGCCAATAAGCCAGGCTTTTGAGGTCTGGGCTTTTTCATTGTTTAGTGGCTTATTTCCTTAGGCTGCTTCACCCATTAAGTTGTTCCATTCACATATAAGCTGAGGTCTCAGCTTATTCAGCCCAACTTCCCAAGCCCTCCTTGTGCTTATTAGTAGGTCCCAGTAAAAGGTTCTTGGCTTATTTAAGAGCTTACTAGCTCAGCTTTTTGGTTCCACACTTACATAAGGCTTCCATTCCACATAGTGGTCCCCACTGACCTCCCAAGTTGCTTCATTGGCCTGTTTGGTTTGGCTGAGGTTGGAATTGCTTATTGGCTTATTATGAGCTTCTAAGTATAAGCCTGTGTATATTTTAACTTCATGTAAGTTCAATAAGCTTGTTCAATCCCAATTCCACCCCTAGTTCTCAGCTTATAGCTTATTTCAAGCTTATTACTTGGACAGTTGACCAAAGTCAACTGTCAAGTCATTAAGCATTTGTTGTGCTTATTTTTTTTATTTACAAAAAACTTGTTTTCACCAAAAGCTCATGTTTATAGTTGTAAATTAGTTTTTAAAAATAAAAATCAAAAAAATCAACTTAATTTCTAAGTGATAGTTTCTATTTAATTTTATTTAAATTTTATTTTTCATTTTTATATTTTTATTAAGTACTTAGCTATTTTATATTTTTATTAAATTCCTATTACATTAAAGTATTTATAATAAATTTTTCAGATTTTTATCTTTTCATTTAGTATTTATTAGAATTAACTTTAGTTTTATTAATTATTAATTAATATTAAGTTTAAAATAGCATAATTAGTTTTTATATGGTAAAATCAAGTTTTTATATTTTTTATAGCTTTTATATGTTATAAAGTAATTTTAGAAATTTTCTTATAATTTTTACTGTTCATCTAGTAATTTTCTTAATTTAAAATAGTTTAATTAGTAATTAGTAATTAGTTAGTAATTAATTAATTAAAAAACCACAAAAAGACAAAAATAGTTATTTTATTTTTAAAACTTATTTTTAGTTATTTTAAAGTTTTAGAAATTTTATTTTCACATTTTTAGTATTTAATTAATAATGTATTATATTTAAGTATTTTAAATATTAATAATAAGTAATAAATAGTTTTTAATTAATATTAAATAATTAATTAGTGTAAAAATTTATTTTATTTTTCTAAAAATTTTCTTTTAGTTTTAAGTTTGTAAAAAAGTCATTTTCACCCCCTGGGTGTTTTCAGATTTTAATTTTTACGTTTTATCTCGTACGTTTACGTTTTATTTAAACATAACGTACGCGTTTTTAGGTTTTAATCGTTTCTGGTTTTTCCTAAGTTCTCGTCTTATTCATATAGCTTGTTTAAGCTATTTCGTTGTAAATTCCTTAGTTTAATCTCACTTAAACCCTTATCCATCCAGATTCACCCGATCAAATAACCGTTTGATTGCCATTCACACCTCGTCGGGACTTAAACGACCCGGGAAAACACTGTATTCCTCGGAGCATTGACTCTAGGCTGTTTGACTATTATAGTTGACCATTCACAAGTGGTTGACTTTAGTCTGACGGTTTGGCATCAATCACCTTTTTTCTTCTTCAATAACTGAAATACTTCACAAAGGTTACTCTCGGTTAGTTAACCCCCTTCTTAGAAGTTATTGTGGTTGCTTCTTCAAATCTAAAATGATGCAATCAGACGCGGAGTTTCAAAGGAAGACCAAATTAATTATTGATACACGGAAACAGATAATGATTAGTGATAGTGGTACGTTTAAGTTCACGATAGTCGATACGTCATCGCATACCTCTCTCGTTCTTCTTCATAAACAAACAAGAGCATCTAAAGAGAATCACCAAGGTTAAAAATCATATTCCATCAGCTCCTTCAATCTCTCAACTTCTATGGCACCATGGTTTCTTCACTGATATCAGTTCAATGTCCACTCTACTTCTTAAGCAGGAAGGAGTACCAAAAGGTTCATCAGAGAATACCGGAAAATCTTCGTATGACAAAAATATTTCCCAATAGCAGAACTTTCCAAGGGTTGATAATAATGGTCTTCAGGACAACTTGGTAATCACATGAGTTTGGGGTAGGTGTTTCCATAGTGACAGAAATTTTAGCAGATGTAGAGAGTCATCATAATGGAATAGGGTGAAGCAGATTTTTAAGGTCACATTTCAGATATGGTAGTCTATGGTATCTTCACGAATAGCCATTCAGTCCAAAAGACCGTACGATCAGACATCTCAAAGTCAAAGGATTCATAGAGTGAATACAGTCGTTAAATTATACAAATAGTTCATATCTCAGAGTCAAGTACATGATTCAACAAAAGTGTTGGGATGGATAAACGAACAGTTCAATGTGAGGGAATTCGTTTAGCTTCTTAGCAATAGTATCAGGTAGAATACGAACATCGCATAATTGTCAATTGTAAGATGTACAGAATATCAGTTATCAGCATCCTCATGCTTAGTTAACAATTCCATACAGAGATAGTCTTTACATCATGCCCTTTCAAAGGAAACGGTTGGCAGAACAAGGTTCATCATTCAAAGAGAGGAAACAAAACTTCTCATATTCGTGGTTCATAATTACCAAAATTCTCATAGGAGTAGTAATGGATCATACAGAGTTAAGTAGTATCGGATGATACATTCATACCCAGCATAGGTAATGAATTTACAGAATGTGTCGAACACATTGTGGTTGAATGACCTACGATGTGGTCGAAAAGGTGTCCAACAGCTTATCAAACAAATCGGAGGCGGAGATCAAAATCTGAAGGTGAAACTTAAATGTGTAAGGTATCCAGGTAGCCTTCCGAGGTATTCCAAACTTACTTAGTTACTAAGCTTAAGTTGCAAAACTTCTAACTTCTGAAACAAAGGTCCTTATAAGGCTTATCTAAGAGCAAAGGCATGATCAGAGTGATACGGAAGCAAATGATACTTACATAAATGTCTTAGTCTACCCATTCCTCACTGGTAATAACTTAGGTTCCTATGGGGAATCCTAATGTAAAGTTTCAAAGGTTGTCTTATGAGCGCCTACAGTGGAAACTTAGGGGTCCAAACTTCACAGGTCAAGGGTAAATGTATTACGAATCGCAAACCTGGCTCTGATACCATAATTGTAACACCCCAACCCGATAAGGGTAGAAGTATTACATTACAGTGACATATCAGAACAAACACAAGCATATGATTCATACATACAACGAAATTCAGGGTTACAAATGAAAATCTGAAACTACGAGGTTACAAAATAAATACTAAGTCTAATAAACTGAAACTTCTTCTAATCGTCTCTAGTCCAAAGCATAGTCTTCTAAGTCCAGTCACACTCTCTTTCCATAACCCAGCTTCCTACTAAAACCTGTCGCAGGAAAAGGAAATGCGGCTGAGCTTAAAAAGCCCAGTGAACAGATACATATACAAAGCAATGATAATGAAACAGAACTGAAATATAGTGCATTGGGGAAATAGAATAAGGAATAGATAAAAGAGTAATAGAATAGAAAGAAGAAAAGGATAGTCATCTACCACGAGCCCAAAAACATATCATATCATATAAGCCGTCAATACCATAATTCTTCATAATCATATAGAGGGGAGTCCTCTCAGATAATCAGATAATATGAGGGGTGTCCTCATTCTTCAAATGGGTGGAGTAGCGAACTCCCAGAAATTGTGAAAGGCATGTATAGCACACAGTACCAGTCACCAGACATATATCATAATCATAATCATAGTTAAATCCACTAAACAGAACAGATCTAGGATGCATCCATACGCCCCCGCAGAAATCATAGTGGCCATAACAAATCATATCATAAAGCGCGCATATCATATATCAGAAAGGGGACGGTGTAGCCAAATCACTAGGGCCACACACTAGTCATGCCAGTGGTGCATCACAGACACGCCTATGGTACCTCCATAGGTAGGGAAACAGAAATGGCTCGGGTATCAAACTAAGAGTCAGGTCTCATATCATACAAAAGGTCATATAGCGAAGGTGTATCTCAGAATCATATCAAAGGTTCATAATAGCAGTTCATAACAAAGGGTTCATATCAGAAATAGTATTCAAGGTCCAATAAGAGTTTATCAGGTCAAGGTTCATGTTCAAAAATCAATTCATGGTTCAGTTCAAAAGTCCGTTTCAAAGTTTCTATTAAAAGTCCAATTTAAATAATCTTTTAAAACAGTTTTCATAAAAATAGTCTTTCAAAATATAGTGTTCATGAAAGTTAAATAACCTTTCTTTTAAAAAGAAATTTAGCATCATTTATAAACATCTTTTCAAATCGGTTCTTCTCAAAACATTTCCATGGTATCATTAAGAAGGTTTTCATAGCATAGGTTCATAACGGAGGTCATATCAAGTGGGATCAACAGAGAAGGTTCAAGTAAAGGGGATCATAGCAATGGCATCAATTCGGGAACTAACGGATCAGAATATGAAAGAGATCATGAGAAACCTTTTGAGAAAGGTCAGAATATCTGTACCTTAAACCGCAAGTGCACACATGACAGAAACATAAAGGTCGAAAGCAAAATTCCTTCTTCAGCGAATCTACACGAATTAATGGTCGGCTTGTCATTAATAACTTATTCAATTCAGATTTCTCATTTTAGTCGGCTTTCCAGTTTTAGTAACTTTCCATTTAAAGTGACTTTCCACTTTTAGCAGGTTTCCATAAATAGTAAGTTTCCACTTTTAGAAAGTTTCCATAATTAGAAATTTGAATCATTATTAATGGAATCAAAGTATCTTTTAACATATTTACACATTTGGTCCTTAGGGTTTCATAACTTTACATTTTAACCCTTTACTTTCCAAAATCACACTTTAAACCTTTTAGTATTCAAAGTTACACATTAAACCCTTAACTTATCCATTTTACATAATGAGCACTTATTTTAAGATGTTATACGAATGGATACTCAAACTTTCATAATTTACACTTTAAGTCCCTCAAGTTATAAAAGTTACATATTTAGCCCTTTAATTTACAACTTCAACTTTTAATTATCAATAATTACATATTATGCCCTTAAGTTATCAAAATGACACATAACCCCCTGAATATATTAAATTACTCAAAACAGCTCCAAGTTTCCAGAAATTACATGTTTAGTCCCTCTCTTTTAATTATTTCCAAAACAAACCCTAATTAGGTTTAAAATACATTTTAACCCTTTAAAATATAAAAATTACATATGGTACCCTTAGGTTACATTTTATTCGAATAGTACACAGCCCAAAATAAGTTCTAAAAATAACCCTTGAGTTTTAAAAGTTACAAAACTCACCCAAAACCTTTATATCAAATCGTACAAACATAAAATACCAAGATTAAAAACCCTAACCAACTCTAATTCATTTTTAATCATCACCTCATCATTAAATGTCATTTAATATCACAAAACAAACCCTAGATCCAAAACCCTAAGTCACACGATTTATTTTCTTTTTCTTTTATACGATTTAAATCAAAACCCAATAAATCAAAATAAATTCGAAATACATGATTTAGGCCATGACAATTCTTTCCAACATTTTTCCAGATCATATTACATCATAATAAGTGTATAAAAATTTTATTAATAATTATTCTGGATCGGAGCATATATTTCACAATTAAACATGTTTTTAGGGTTTTAAATCACGAAAATGATGTAGAGCATGCATGGATCGAATCAACCATTTTATTTGATGTTTATATGATGTAAGGGACCTGAGAAAAATACCAAACCAAGGATTGAACGTGTAAAGAGGCTGTACGAATTGTTGTATATGCGATTGGACAAAAACGAACCAAGAATCCACACGACTCCAAAAGCTTCTCCACGACCTTTCTATCATTTTTCCCAGAGTATACATGATATGAGGATTATGAGAAAAATCATAAACAAATTTTAGGGAGGTCGAATAGATCATAAACGAATTACCTTGTTTTTAGGGTTCGACAAAAGAAACCAAGACCACAATCGTACCAAGCTTCAACAATTCGAATGGGTATTTTTCTAGGACTTCTTGGATGTTGTTGGATCACAGAAAATTGCTTAGGGAATATGGGGTTGTCGAATGGAGGCTGTGTGATTTTCTTGTGTGTTTGTTTTTGGATCGGCCTAGGGTTTTTGAAACAAATGATATGGATTGACTTATTTAAAAAGGAATGCCGTGTAAATGAGGGGGGGGGGGGAGACCAGAATTTCGGATTTTTAGGTGGGAGAATAATTCTTGTGATTATCTTCCTTATTTATAATATTTAAACCATTTTAAAATCAAAATAATATCCATTTTATGTCATTCGGCCCTTTAGGGCTATTTTGGTAATTTCACAACTTGTATAAATGTTAAATGAAATTGTTAAAATTATTTGGATACATAACTTGTGCATTATTTGAAGTTTGGGATTTATTTGGTACCTTAATAAGCTTTCAATTGAATTTTAAATTTGTAAGGGCATTTTGGTCATTTCACATGCTTTTAGATTTTAGGTGTTACAACTTCTTCCCCTCTAAAAAGAAAAATTTCGTCCTTGAAATTTGAAGTCGCAAAGTTAGACGAAGTCGTAGCAAACCGCAAAAGTCGTCACAACATTCTCACGCCCGGGGAGGTTCTTCCAAAAGATATTCAGACCAACTGGTTTCTCATGACTCGTAATTATTGTCAAAACAGTTTCAGATTTCTCATAAGGGTATATCGTATTGAATTTGAATCAAAAGGATAATGTACCAAACATAACGGATGATAAACGAATTCTCTAGGAAGAGGTATAAAAATACATAGGATTTTCATCGAATTGATTAGGCGAATCAGATGAGAGTACATTAAATCGTAGTAAACATGGGTGATATAAGGTTTAACTCTTCAGCTTCTCAAATAGTCTCGGCTTTCAGATAACCTTCCAAAGGTATTCTCATAAACAAACAGATCTCGTTTCCTCAAAGTCCACAATCACATATTTTTCTCATAGTAGATCGTAATGAACAACTTCACGAATGCGAATCGTATACGGACAGAAAGCATATCGTTAGATATCGTCAACGGCAGAAATTTCATAATGGAACGTAAGATCAGCAAAACACGTGTCGAGAGTCCAAACGTATCGAATCGTATAACAAGGACAGCATATCAAACGTATAGGTAGAATGAACCTAAAGTCTCACTAAACTCAGATGATCTTGATCAGATGCCAGAATTCTAAAGCTTCTAAGGCACTTCTTAAAATATCATATGCCCACCATAAGTGCACGTTATATGACGTAAGTATTATCACGTTGGCCAGGCGTCATAATACTGGCATCATATACATATGCCCTTATGATGGTCATACTTTATCTCAAGTCGTGAACACACAAACTTATCTAAATCCACCTAGTCCACCTATGGTCTCAGAGGTCACCAAAATCAAACAACATAACTAAGAGAACGAAATTACTCGAAGAGTAACGGAGATCCGAGAAAGTCATTCAAAATTAAGGTACGTCATCAGTAACGTCAATTCTTTACAGAATCATCTCGTCTAAACACAATGTCCGCTTCAAAATCCGTCCACTCAAATACAAATTTCAAAATTTTCTTCCAAGTTGGAGTAGTCTGTTTATTCTTGTCCATCTTGCCTCATGATTAAAAGAATTTAAAACTCGAGTCTGGTTCCTCCGGTCTTCAGCAGCTCCTCTTGGTAGTGTGGCATCGTAACGGCAGTTTCTGACGCAATCACTGTGGATTCCTCCATCCGCAGGTCTGCTTCTGCTCTCAATTCATCTTAGTACAACTAAAATGAATAGAGAAACAAGACTGCGTATCTTTGACAGGTCTTCTAACATAGCTCCAGGTCTTAAGGTACATGATGTTGTTGTCGACTCCAGGTTGTGTGTTGAATGGTTCGTCTTCTTTGGTCTGGTTGTCTTGATGCCCCAAACTGAAATCTTCACGTTTTGCATGATGTATGATTGAGCACTATCCCAGTTCCTCTCTTCTTCTTGTATGCTTCTTCCATGATAATGCTTGTCGCAACCATCTTCTACTACTCTTCCACCAGGTTTCAAACTCCGATAACGGTCTTCAATCTTGGTCCCTCTTGTGAAAGCTCTGTCTTTACATTATACAGGGTAGAGTTGTCTACTATGCTTTCTGAACGTCAATCAAATTTCTCTTCCAGAACAAAGGGTCATCTCACCAATAATCTCTATGTTCTTTTTTCGTTTTAGAACACAACACAATGTCATACTATGACAATTTGTCCAAAACACGCGAAAAACATGATTATTCTAGCCAACACCATTGACATCATTCAAGTTCATAAATGTTATAACGAGTGCAAAGGCAACTTCAGAAATCATCTCAGGGAATTTTCACATCGCCTTCTTTCTTCTTCAATAACTGAAATACTTCACAAAGGTTACTCTCGTTTAGTTAACCCCCTTCTTAGAAGTTATTGTGGTTGCTTCTTCAAATCTAAAATGATGCAATCAGACGCGGAGTTTCAAAGGAAGACCAAATTAATTATTGATACGCGGAAACAAATAATGATTAGTGATAGTGGTACGTTTAAGTTCACGATAGTCGATACGTCATCGCATACCTCTCTCGTTCTTCTTCATAAACAAACAAGAGCATCTAAAGAGAATCACCAAGGTTAAAAATCATATTCCATCAGCTCCTTCAATCTCTCAACTTCTATGGCACCATGGTTTCTTCACTGATATCAGTTCAATGTCCACTCTACTTCTTAAGCAGGAAGGAGTACCAAAAGGTTCATCAGAGAATACCGGAAAATCTTCGTATGACAAAAATATTTCCCAATAGCAGAACTTTCCAAGGGTTGATAATAATGGTCTTCAGGACAACTTGGTAATCACATGAGTTTGGGGTAGGTGTTTCCATAGTGACAGAAATTTTAGCAGATGTAGAGAGTCATCATAATGGAATAGGGTGAAGCAGATTTTTAAGGTCACATTTCAGATATGGTAGTCTATGGTATCTTCACGAATAGCCATTCAGTCCAAAAGACCGTACGATCAGACATCTCAAAGTCAAAGGATTCATAGAGTGAATACAGTCGTTAAATTATACAAATAGTTCATATCTCAGAGTCAAGTACATGATTCAACAAAAGTGTTGGGATGGATAAACGAACAGTTCAATGTGTGGGAATTCGTTTAGCTTCTTAGCAATAGTATCAGGTAGAATACGAACATCGCATAATTGTCAATTGTAAGATGTACAGAATATCAGTTATCAGCATCCTCATGCTTAGTTAACAATTCCATACAGAGATAGTCTTTACATCATGCCCTTTCAAAGGAAACGGTTGGCAGAACAAGGTTCATCATTCAAAGAGAGGAAACAAAACTTCTCATATTCGTGGTTCATAATTACCAAAATTCTCATAGGAGTAGTAATGGATCATACAGAGTTAAGTAGTATCGGATGATACATTCATACCCAGCATAGGTAATGAATTTACATAATGTGTCGAACACATTGTGGTTGAATGACCTACGATGTGGTCGAAAAGGTGTCCAACAGCTTATCAAACAAATCGGAGGCGGAGATCAAAATCTGAAGGTGAAACTTAAATGTGTAAGGTATCCAGGTAGCCTTCCGAGGTATTCCAAACTTACTTGGTTACTAAGCTTAAGTTGCAAAACTTCTAACTTCTGAAACAAAGGTCCTTATAAGGCTTATCTAAGAGCAAAGGCATGATCAGAGTGATACGGAAGCAAATGATACTTACATAAATGTCTTAGTCTACCCATTCCTCACTGGTAATAACTTAGGTTCCTATGGGGAATCCTAATGTAAAGTTTCAAAGGTTGTCTTATGAGCGCCTACAGTGGAAACTTAGGGGTCCAAACTTCACAGGTCAAGGGTAAATGTATTACGAATCGCAAACCTGGCTCTGATACCATAATTGTAACACTCCAACCCGATAAGGGTAGAAGTATTACATTACAGTGACATATCAGAACAAACACAAGCATATGATTCATACATACAACGAAATTCAGGGTTACAAATGAAAATCTGAAACTACGAGGTTACAAAATAAATACTAAGTCTAATAAACTGAAACTTCTTCTAATCGTCTCTAGTCCAAAGCATAGTCTTCTAAGTCCAGTCACACTCTCTTTCCATAACCCAGCTTCCTACTAAAACCTGCCGCAGGAAAAGGAAATGCGGCTGAGCTTAAAAAGCCCAGTGAACAGATACATATACAAAGCAATGATAATGAAACAGAACTGAAATATAGTGCATTGGGGAAATAGAATAAGGAATAGATAAAAGAGTAATAGAATAGAAAGAAGAAAAGGATAGTCATCTACCACGAGCCCAAAAACATATCATATCATATAAGCCGTCAATACCATAATTCTTCATAATCATATAGAGGGGAGTCCTCTCAGATAATCAGATAATATGAGGGGTGTCCTCATTCTTCAAATGGGTGGAGTAGCGAACTCCCAGAAATTGTGAAAGGCATGTATAGCACACAGTACCAGTCACCAGACATATATCATAATCATAATCATAGTTAAATCCACTAAACAGAACAGATCTAGGATGCATCCATACGCCCCCGCAGAAATCATAGTGGCCATAACAAATCATATCATAAAGCGCGCATATCATATATCAGAAAGGGGACGGTGTAGCCAAATCACTAGGGCCACACACTAGTCATGCCAGTGGTGCATCACAGACACGCCTATGGTACCTCCATAGGTAGGGAAACAGAAATGGCTCGGGTATCAAACTAAGAGTCAGGTCTCATATCATACAAAAGGTCATATAGCGAAGGTGTATCTCAGAATCATATCAAAGGTTCATAATAGCAGTTCATAACAAAGGGTTCATATCAGAAATAGTATTCAAGGTCCAATAAGAGTTTATCAGGTCAAGGTTCATGTTCAAAAATCAATTCATGGTTCAGTTCAAAAGTCCGTTTCAAAGTTTCTATTAAAAGTCCAATTTAAATAATCTTTTAAAACAGTTTTCATAAAAATAGTCTTTCAAAATATAGTGTTCATGAAAGTTAAATAACCTTTCTTTTAAAAAGAAATTTAGCATCATTTATAAACATCTTTTCAAATCGGTTCTTCTCAAAACATTTCCATGGTATCATTAAGAAGGTTTTCATAGCATAGGTTCATAACGGAGGTCATATCAAGTGGGATCAACAGAGAAGGTTCAAGTAAAGGGGATCATAGCAATGGCATCAATTCGGGAACTAACGGATCAGAATATGAAAGAGATCATGAGAAACCTTTTGAGAAAGGTCAGAATATCTGTACCTTAAACCGCAAGTGCACACATGACAGAAACATAAAGGTCGAAAGCAAAATTCCTTCTTCAGGGAATCTACACGAATTAATGGTCGGCTTGTCATTAATAACTTATTCAATTCAGATTTCTCATTTTAGTCGGCTTTCCAGTTTTAGTAACTTTCCATTTAAAGTGACTTTCCACTTTTAGCAGGTTTCCATAAATAGTAAGTTTCCACTTTTAGAAAGTTTCCATAATTAGAAATTTGAATCATTATTAATGGAATCAAAGTATCTTTTAACATATTTACACATTTGGTCCTTAGGGTTTCATAACTTTACATTTTAACCCTTTACTTTCCAAAATCACACTTTAAACCTTTTAGTATTCAAAGTTACACATTAAACCCTTAACTTATCCATTTTACATAATGAGCACTTATTTTAAGATGTTATACGAATGGATACTCAAACTTTCATAATTTACACTTTAAGTCCCTCAAGTTATAAAAGTTACATATTTAGCCCTTTAATTTACAACTTCAACTTTTAATTATCAATAATTACATATTATGCCCTTAAGTTATCAAAATGACACATAACCCCCTGAATATATTAAATTACTCAAAACAGCTCCAAGTTTCCAGAAATTACATGTTTAGTCCCTCTCTTTTAATTATTTCCAAAACAAACCCTAATTAGGTTTAAAATACATTTTAACCCTTTAAAATATAAAAATTACATATGGTACCCTTAGGTTACATTTTATTCGAATAGTACACAGCCCAAAATAAGTTCTAAAAATAACCCTTGAGTTTTAAAAGTTACAAAACTCACCCAAAACCTTTATATCAAATCGTACAAACATAAAATACCAAGATTAAAAACCCTAACCAACTCTAATTCATTTTTAATCATCACCTCATCATTAAATGTCATTTAATATCACAAAACAAACCCTAGATCCAAAACCCTAAGTCACACGATTTATTTTCTTTTTCTTTTATACGATTTAAATCAAAACCCAATAAATCAAAATAAATTCGAAATACATGATTTAGGCCATGACAATTCTTTGCAACATTTTTCCAGATCATATTACATCATAATAAGTGTATAAAAATTTTATTAATAATTATTCTGGATCGGAGCATATATTTCACAATTAAACTTGTTTTTAGGGTTTTAAATCACGAAAATGATGTAGAGCATGCATGGATCGAATCAACCATTTTATTTGATGTTTATATGATGTAAGGGACCTGAGAAAAATACCAAACCAAGGATTGAACGTGTAAAGAGGCTGTACGAATTGTTGTATATGCGATTGGACAAAAACGAACCAAGAATCCACACGACTCCAAAAGCTTCTCCACGACCTTTCTATCATTTTTCCCAGAGTATACATGATATGAGGATTATGAGAAAAATCATAAACAAATTTTAGGGAGGTCGAATAGATCATAAACGAATTACCTTGTTTTTAGGGTTCGACAAAAGAAACCAAGACCACAATCGTACCAAGCTTCAACAATTCGAATGGGTATTTTTCTAGGACTTCTTGGATGTTGTTGGATCACAGAAAATTGCTTAGGGAATATGGGGTTGTCGAATGGAGGCTGTGTGATTTTCTTGTGTGTTTGTTTTTGGATCGGCCTAGGGTTTTTGAAACAAATGATATGGATTGACTTATTTAAAAAGGAATGCCGTGTAAATGAGGGGGGGGGGGGAGACCAGAATTTCGGATTTTTAGGTGGGAGAATAATTCTTGTGATTATCTTCCTTATTTATAATATTTAAACCATTTTAAAATCAAAATAATATCCATTTTATGTCATTCGGCCCTTTAGGGCTATTTTGGTAATTTCACAACTTGTATAAATGTTAAATGAAATTGTTAAAATTATTTGGATACATAACTTGTGCATTGTTTGAAGTTTGGGATTTATTTGGTACCTTAATAAGCTTTCAATTGAATTTTAAATTTGTAAGGGCATTTTGGTCATTTCACATGCTTTTAGATTTTAGGTGTTACAACTTCTTCCCCTCTAAAAAGAAAAATTTCGTCCTCGAAATTTGAAGTCGCAAAGTTAGACGAAGTCGTAGCAAACCGCAAAAGTCGTCACAACATTCTCACGCCCGGGGAGGTTCTTCCAAAAGATATTCAGACCAACTGGTTTCTCATGACTCGTAATTATTGTCAAAACAGTTTCAGATTTCTCAGAAGGGTATATCGTATTGAATTTGAATCAAAAGGATAATGTACCAAACATAACGGATGATAAACGAATTCTCTAGGAAGAGGTATAAAAATACATAGGATTTTCATCGAATTGATTAGGCGAATCAGATGAGAGTACATTAAATCGTAGTAAACATGGGTGATATAAGGTTTAACTCTTCAGCTTCTCAAATAGTCTCGGCTTTCAGATAACCTTCCAAAGGTATTCTCAGAAACAAACAGATCTCGTTTCCTCAAAGTCCACAATCACATATTTTTCTCATAGTAGATCGTAATGAACAACTTCACGAATGCGAATCGTATACGGACAGAAAGCATATCGTTAGATATCGTCAACGGCAGAAATTTCATAATGGAACGTAAGATCAGCAAAACACGTGTCGAGAGTCCAAACGTATCGAATCGTATAACAAGGACAGCATATCAAACGTATAGGTAGAATGAACCTAAAGTCTCACTAAACTCAGATGATCTTGATCAGATGCCAGAATTCTAAAGCTTCTAAGGCACTTCTTAAAATATCATATGCCCACCATAAGTGCACGTTATATGACGTAAGTATTATCACGTTGGCCAGGCGTCATAATACTGGCATCATATACATATGCCCTTATGATGGTCATACTTTATCTCAAGTCGTGAACACACAAACTTATCTAAATCCACCTAGTCTACCTATGGTCTCAGAGGTCACCAAAATCAAACAACATAACTAAGAGAACGAAATTACTCGAAGAGTAACGGAGATCCGAGAAAGTCATTCAAAATTAAGGTACGTCATCAGTAACGTCAATTCTTTACAGAATCATCTCGTCTAAACACAATGTCCGCTTCAAAATCCGTCCACTCAAATACAAATTTCAAAATTTTCTTCCAAGTTGGAGTAGTCTGTTTATTCTTGTCCATCTTGCCTCATGATTAAAAGAATTTAAAACTCGAGTCTGGTTCCTCCGGTCTTCAGCAGCTCCTCTTGGTAGTGTGGCATCGTAACGGCAGTTTCTGACGCAATCACTGTGGATTCCTCCATCCGCAGGTCTGCTTCTGCTCTCAATTCATCTTAGTACAACTAAAATGAATAGAGAAACAAGACTGCGTATCTTTGACAGGTCTTCTAACATAGCTCCAGGTCTTAAGGTACATGATGTTGTTGTCGACTCCAGGTTGTGTGTTGAATGGTTCGTCTTCTTTGGTCTGGTTGTCTTGATGCCCCAAACTGAAATCTTCACGTTTTGCATGATGTATGATTGAGCACTATCCCAGTTCCTCTCTTCTTCTTGTATGCTTCTTCCATGATAATGCTTGTCGCAACCATCTTCTACTACTCTTCCACCAGGTTTCAAACTCCGATAACGGTCTTCAATCTTGGTCCCTCTTGTGAAAGCTCTGTCTTTACATTATACAGGGTAGAGTTGTCTACTATGCTTTCTGAACGTCAATCAAATTTCTCTTCCAGAACAAAGGGTCATCTCACCAATAATCTCTATGTTCTTTTTTCGTTTTAGAACACAACACAATGTCATACTATGACAATTTGTCCAAAACACGCGAAAAACATGATTATTCTAGCCAACACCATTGACATCATTCAAGTTCATAAATGTTATAACGAGTGCAAAGGCAACTTCAGAAATCATCTCAGGGAATTTTCACATCGCCTTCTTTCTTCTTCAATAACTGAAATACTTCACAAAGGTTACTCTCGGTTAGTTAACCCCCTTCTTAGAAGTTATTGTGGTTGCTTCTTCAAATCTAAAATGATGCAATCAGACGCGGAGTTTCAAAGGAAGACCAAATTAATTATTGATACGCGGAAACAGATAATGATTAGTGATAGTGGTACGTTTAAGTTCACGATAGTCGATACGTCATCGCATACCTCTCTCGTTCTTCTTCATAAACAAACAAGAGCATCTAAAGAGAATCACCAAGGTTAAAAATCATATTCCATCAGCTCCTTCAATCTCTC
The DNA here is from genome assembly GCA_030686995.1 of Artemisia argyi. Classification (NCBI taxonomy): domain Eukaryota; kingdom Viridiplantae; phylum Streptophyta; class Magnoliopsida; order Asterales; family Asteraceae; genus Artemisia; species Artemisia argyi. Next base: position 8,330,700 of record CM060696.1, read on the forward strand.
AACTTCTATGGCACCATGGTTTCTTCACTGATATCAGTTCAATGTCCACTCTACTTCTTAAGCAGGAAGGAGTACCAAAAGGTTCATCAGAGAATACCGGAAAATCTTCGTATGACAAAAATATTTCCCAATAGCAGAACTTTCCAAGGGTTGATAATAATGGTCTTCAGGACAACTTGGTAATCACATGAGTTTGGGGTAGGTGTTTCCATAGTGACAGAAATTTTAGCAGATGTAGAGAGTCATCATAATGGAATAGGGTGAAGCAGATTTTTAAGGTCACATTTCAGATATGGTAGTCTATGGTATCTTCACGAATAGCCATTCAGTCCAAAAGACCGTACGATCAGACATCTCAAAGTCAAAGGATTCATAGAGTGAATACAGTCGTTAAATTATACAAATAGTTCATATCTCAGAGTCAAGTACATGATTCAACAAAAGTGTTGGGATGGATAAACGAACAGTTCAATGTGTGGGAATTCGTTTAGCTTCTTAGCAATAGTATCAGGTAGAATACGAACATCGCATAATTGTCAATTGTAAGATGTACAGAATATCAGTTATCAGCATCCTCATGCTTAGTTAACAATTCCATACAGAGATAGTCTTTACATCATGCCCTTTCAAAGGAAACGGTTGGCAGAACAAGGTTCATCATTCAAAGAGAGGAAACAAAACTTCTCATATTCGTGGTTCATAATTACCAAAATTCTCATAGGAGTAGTAATGGATCATACAGAGTTAAGTAGTATCGGATGATACATTCATACCCAGCATAGGTAATGAATTTACAGAATGTGTCGAACACATTGTGGTTGAATGACCTACGATGTGGTCGAAAAGGTGTCCAACAGCTTATCAAACAAATCGGAGGCGGAGATCAAAATCTGAAGGTGAAACTTAAATGTGTAAGGTATCCAGGTAGCCTTCCGAGGTATTCCAAACTTACTTGGTTACTAAGCTTAAGTTGCAAAACTTCTAACTTCTGAAACAAAGGTCCTTATAAGGCTTATCTAAGAGCAAAGGCATGATCAGAGTGATACGGAAGCAAATGATACTTACATAAATGTCTTAGTCTACCCATTCCTCACTGGTAATAACTTAGGTTCCTATGGGGAATCCTAATGTAAAGTTTCAAAGGTTGTCTTATGAGCGCCTACAGTGGAAACTTAGGGGTCCAAACTTCACAGGTCAAGGGTAAATGTATTACGAATCGCAAACCTGGCTCTGATACCATAATTGTAACACCCCAACCCGATAAGGGTAGAAGTATTACATTACAGTGACATATCAGAACAAACACAAGCATATGATTCATACATACAACGAAATTCAGGGTTACAAATGAAAATCTGAAACTATGAGGTTACAAAATAAATACTAAGTCTAATAAACTGAAACTTCTTCTAATCGTCTCTAGTCCAAAGCATAGTCTTCTAAGTCCAGTCACACTCTCTTTCCATAACCCAGCTTCCTACTAAAACCTGCCGCAGGAAAAGGAAATGCGGCTGAGCTTAAAAAGCCCAGTGAACAGATACATATACAAAGCAATGATAATGAAACAGAACTGAAATATAGTGCATTGGGGAAATAGAATAAGGAATAGATAAAAGAGTAATAGAATAGAAAGAAGAAAAGGATAGTCATCTACCACGAGCCCAAAAACATATCATATCATATAAGCCGTCAATACCATAATTCTTCATAATCATATAGAGGGGAGTCCTCTCAGATAATCAGATAATATGAGGGGTGTCCTCATTCTTCAAATGGGTGGAGTAGCGAACTCCCAGAAATTGTGAAAGGCATGTATAGCACACAGTACCAGTCACCAGACATATATCATAATCATAATCATAGTTAAATCCACTAAACAGAACAGATCTAGGATGCATCCATACGCCCCCGCAGAAATCATAGTGGCCATAACAAATCATATCATAAAGCGCGCATATCATATATCAGAAAGGGGACGGTGTAGCCAAATCACTAGGGCCACACACTAGTCATGCCAGTGGTGCATCACAGACACGCCTATGGTACCTCCATAGGTAGGGAAACAGAAATGGCTCGGGTATCAAACTAAGAGTCAGGTCTCATATCATACAAAAGGTCATATAGCGAAGGTGTATCTCAGAATCATATCAAAGGTTCATAATAGCAGTTCATAACAAAGGGTTCATATCAGAAATAGTATTCAAGGTCCAATCAGAGTTTATCAGGTCAAGGTTCATGTTCAAAAATCAATTCATGGTTCAGTTCAAAAGTCCGTTTCAAAGTTTCTATTAAAAGTCCAATTTAAATAATCTTTTGAAACAGTTTTCATAAAAATAGTCTTTCAAAATATAGTGTTCATGAAAGTTAAATAACCTTTCTTTTAAAAAGAAATTTAGCATCATTTATAAACATCTTTTCAAATCGGTTCTTCTCAAAACATTTCCATGGTATCATTAAGAAGGTTTTCATAGCATAGGTTCATAACGGAGGTCATATCAAGTGGGATCAACAGAGAAGGTTCAAGTAAAGGGGATCATAGCAATGGCATCAATTCGGGAACTAACGGATCAGAATATGAAAGAGATCATGAGAAACCTTTTGAGAAAGGTCAGAATATCTGTACCTTAAACCGCAAGTGCACACATGACAGAAACATAAAGGTCGAAAGCAAAATTCCTTCTTCAGCGAATCTACACGAATTAATGGTCGGCTTGTCATTAATAACTTATTCAATTCAAATTTCTCATTTTAGTCGGCTTTCCAGTTTTAGTAACTTTCCATTTAAAGTGACTTTCCACTTTTAGCAGGTTTCCATAAATAGTAAGTTTCCACTTTTAGAAAGTTTCCATAATTAGAAATTTGAATCATTATTAATGGAATCAAAGTATCTTTTAACATATTTACACATTTGGTCCTTAGGGTTTCATAACTTTACATTTTAACCCTTTACTTTCCAAAATCACACTTTAAACCTTTTAGTATTCAAAGTTACACATTAAACCCTTAACTTATCCATTTTACATAATGAGCACTTATTTTAAGATGTTATACGAATGGATACTCAAACTTTCATAATTTACACTTTAAGTCCCTCAAGTTATAAAAGTTACATATTTAGCCCTTTAATTTACAACTTCAACTTTTAATTATCAATAATTACATATTATGCCCTTAAGTTATCAAAATGACACATAACCCCCTGAATATATTAAATTACTCAAAACAGCTCCAAGTTTCCAGAAATTACATGTTTAGTCCCTCTCTTTTAATTATTTCCAAAACAAACCCTAATTAGGTTTAAAATACATTTTAACCCTTTAAAATATAAAAATTACATATGGTACCCTTAGGTTACATTTTATTCGAATAGTACACAGCCCAAAATAAGTTCTAAAAATAACCCTTGAGTTTTAAAAGTTACAAAACTCACCCAAAACCTTTATATCAAATCGTACAAACATAAAATACCAAGATTAAAAACCCTAACCAACTCTAATTCATTTTTAATCATCACCTCATCATTAAATGTCATTTAATATCACAAAACAAACCCTAGATCCAAAACCCTAAGTCACACGATTTATTTTCTTTTTCTTTTATACGATTTAAATCAAAACCCAATAAATCAAAATAAATTCGAAATACATGATTTAGGCCATGACAATTCTTTCCAACATTTTTCCAGATCATATTACATCATAATAAGTGTATAAAAATTTTATTAATAATTATTCTGGATCGGAGCATATATTTCACAATTAAACATGTTTTTAGGGTTTTAAATCACGAAAATGATGTAGAGCATGCATGGATCGAATCAACCATTTTATTTGATGTTTATATGATGTAAGGGACCTGAGAAAAATACCAAACCAAGGATTGAACGTGTAAAGAGGCTGTACGAATTGTTGTATATGCGATTGGACAAAAACGAACCAAGAATCCACACGACTCCAAAAGCTTCTCCACGACCTTTCTATCATTTTTCCCAGAGTATACATGATATGAGGATTATGAGAAAAATCATAAACAAATTTTAGGGAGGTCGAATAGATCATAAACGAATTACCTTGTTTTTAGGGTTCGACAAAAGAAACCAAGACCACAATCGTACCAAGCTTCAACAATTCGAATGGGTATTTTTCTAGGACTTCTTGGATGTTGTTGGATCACAGAAAATTGCTTAGGGAATATGGGGTTGTCGAATGGAGGCTGTGTGATTTTCTTGTGTGTTTGTTTTTGGATCGGCCTAGGGTTTTTGAAACAAATGATATGGATTGACTTATTTAAAAAGGAATGCCGTGTAAATAAGGGGGGGGGGAGACCAGAATTTTGGATTTTTAGGTGGGAGAATAATTCTTGTGATTATCTTCCTTATTTATAATATTTAAACCATTTTAAAATCAAAATAATATCCATTTTATGTCATTCGGCCCTTTAGGGCTATTTTGGTAATTTCACAACTTGTATAAATGTTAAATGAAATTGTTAAAATTATTTGGATACATAACTTGTGCATTGTTTGAAGTTTGGGATTTATTTGGTACCTTAATAAGCTTTCAATTGAATTTTAAATTTGTAAGGGCATTTTGGTCATTTCACATGCTTTTAGATTTTAGGTGTTACAACTTCTTCCCCTCTAAAAAGAAAAATTTCGTCCTCGAAATTTGAAGTCGCAAAGTTAGACGAAGTCGTAGCAAACCGCAAAAGTCGTCACAACATTCTCACGCCCGGGGAGGTTCTTCCAAAAGATATTCAGACCAACTGGTTTCTCATGACTCGTAATTATTGTCAAAACAGTTTCAGATTTCTCAGAAGGGTATATCGTATTGAATTTGAATCAAAAGGATAATGTACCAAACATAACGGATGATAAACGAATTCTCTAGGAAGAGGTATAAAAATACATAGGATTTTCATCGAATTGATTAGGCGAATCAGATGAGAGTACATTAAATCGTAGTAAACATGGGTGATATAAGGTTTAACTCTTCAGCTTCTCAAATAGTCTCGGCTTTCAGATAACCTTCCAAAGGTATTCTCATAAACAAACAGATCTCGTTTCCTCAAAGTCCACAATCACATATTTTTCTCATAGTAGATCGTAATGAACAACTTCACGAATGCGAATCGTATACGGACAGAAAGCATATCGTTAGATATCGTCAACGGCAGAAATTTCATAATGGAACGTAAGATCAGCAAAACACGTGTCGAGAGTCCAAACGTATCGAATCGTATAACAAGGACAGCATATCAAACGTATAGGTAGAATGAACCTAAAGTCTCACTAAACTCAGATGATCTTGATCAGATGCCAGAATTCTAAAGCTTCTAAGGCACTTCTTAAAATATCATATGCCCACCATAAGTGCACGTTATATGACGTAAGTATTATCACGTTGGCCAGGCGTCATAATACTGGCATCATATACATATGCCCTTATGATGGTCATACTTTATCTCAAGTCGTGAACACACAAACTTATCTAAATCCACCTAGTCCACCTATGGTCTCAGAGGTCACCAAAATCAAACAACATAACTAAGAGAACGAAATTACTCGAAGAGTAACGGAGATCCGAGAAAGTCATTCAAAATTAAGGTACGTCATCAGTAACGTCAATTCTTTACAGAATCATCTCGTCTAAACACAATGTCCGCTTCAAAATCCGTCCACTCAAATACAAATTTCAAAATTTTCTTCCAAGTTGGAGTAGTCTGTTTATTCTTGTCCATCTTGCCTCATGATTAAAAGAATTTAAAACTCGAGTCTGGTTCCTCCGGTCTTCAGCAGCTCCTCTTGGTAGTGTGGCATCGTAACGGCAGTTTCTGACGCAATCACTGTGGATTCCTCCATCCGCAGGTCTGCTTCTGCTCTCAATTCATCTTAGTACAACTAAAATGAATAGAGAAACAAGACTGCGTATCTTTGACAGGTCTTCTAACATAGCTCCAGGTCTTAAGGTACATGCTGTTGTTGTCGACTCCAGGTTGTGTGTTGAATGGTTCGTCTTCTTTGGTCTGGTTGTCTTGATGCCCCAAACTGAAATCTTCACGTTTTGCATGATGTATGATTGAGCACTATCCCAGTTCCTCTCTTCTTCTTGTATGCTTCTTCCATGATAATGCTTGTCGCAACCATCTTCTACTACTCTTCCACCAGGTTTCAAACTCCGATAATGGTCTTCAATCTTGGTCCCTCTTGTGAAAGCTCTGTCTTTACATTATACAGGGTAGAGTTGTCTACTATGCTTTCTGAACGTCAATCAAATTTCTCTTCCAGAACAAAGGGTCATCTCACCAATAATCTCTATGTTCTTTTTTCGTTTTAGAACACAACACAATGTCATACTATGACAATTTGTCCAAAACACGCGAAAAACATGATTATTCTAGCCAACACCATTGGCATCATTCAAGTTCATAAATGTTATAACGAGTGCAAAGGCAACTTCAGAAATCATCTCAGGGAATTTTCACATCGCCTTCTTTCTTCTTCAATAACTGAAATACTTCACAAAGGTTACTCTCGGTTAGTTAACCCCCTTCTTAGAAGTTATTGTGGTTGCTTCTTCAAATCTAAAATGATGCAATCAGACGCGGAGTTTCAAAGGAAGACCAAATTAATTATTGATACGCGGAAACAGATAATGATTAGTGATACTGGTACGTTTAAGTTCACGATAGTCGATACGTCATCGCATACCTCTCTCGTTCTTCTTCATAAACAAACAAGAGCATCTAAAGAGAATCACCAAGGTTAAAAATCATATTCCATCAGCTCCTTCAATCTCTCAACTTCTATGGCACCATGGTTTCTTCACTGATATCAGTTCAATGTCCACTCTACTTCTTAAGCAGGAAGGAGTACCAAAAGGTTCATCAGAGAATACCGGAAAATCTTCGTATGACAAAAATATTTCCCAATAGCAGAACTTTCCAAGGGTTGATAATAATGGTCTTCAGGACAACTTGGTAATCACATGAGTTTGGGGTAGGTGTTTCCATAGTGACAGAAATTTTAGCAGATGTAGAGAGTCATCATAATGGAATAGGGTGAAGCAGATTTTTAAGGTCACATTTCAGATATGGTAGTCTATGGTATCTTCACGAATAGCCATTCAGTCCAAAAGACCGTACGATCAGACATCTCAAAGTCAAAGGATTCATAGAGTGAATACAGTCGTTAAATTATACAAATAGTTCATATCTCAGAGTCAAGTACATGATTCAACAAAAGTGTTGGGATGGATAAACGAACAGTTCAATGTGTGGGAATTCGTTTAGCTTCTTAGCAATAGTATCAGGTAGAATACGAACATCGCATAATTGTCAATTGTAAGATGTACAGAATATCAGTTATCAGCATCCTCATGCTTAGTTAACAATTCCATACAGAGATAGTCTTTACATCATGCCATTTCAAAGGAAACGGTTGGCAGAACAAGGTTCATCATTCAAAGAGAGGAAACAAAACTTCTCATATTCGTGGTTCATAATTACCAAAATTCTCATAGGAGTAGTAATGGATCATACAGAGTTAAGTAGTATCGGATGATACATTCATACCCAACATAGGTAATGAATTTACAGAATGTGTCGAACACATTGTGGTTGAATGACCTACGATGTGGTCGAAAAGGTGTCCAACAGCTTATCAAACAAATCGGAGGCGGAGATCAAAATCTGAAGGTGAAACTTAAATGTGTAAGGTATCCAGGTAGCCTTCCGAGGTATTCCAAACTTACTTGGTTACTAAGCTTAAGTTGCAAAACTTCTAACTTCTGAAACAAAGGTCCTTATAAGGCTTATCTAAGAGCAAAGGCATGATCAGAGTGATACGGAAGCAAATGATACTTACATAAATGTCTTAGTCTACCCATTCCTCACTGGTAATAACTTAGGTTCCTATGGGGAATCCTAATGTAAAGTTTCAAAGGTTGTCTTATGAGCGCCTACAGTGGAAACTTAGGGGTCCAAACTTCACAGGTCAAGGGTAAATGTATTACGAATCACAAACCTGGCTCTGATACCATAATTGTAACACCCCAACCCGATAAGGGTAGAAGTATTACATTACAGTGACATATCAGAACAAACACAAGCATATGATTCATACATACAACGAAATTCAGGGTTACAAATGAAAATCTGAAACTACGAGGTTACAAAATAAATACTAAGTCTAATAAACTGAAACTTCTTCTAATCGTCTCTAGTCCAAAGCATAGTCTTCTAAGTCCAGTCACACTCTCTTTCCATAACCCAGCTTCCTACTAAAACCTGCCGCAGGAAAAGGAAATGCGGCTGAGCTTAAAAAGCCCAGTGAACAGATACATATACAAAGCAATGATAATGAAACAGAACTGAAATATAGTGCATTGGGGAAATAGAATAAGGAATAGATAAAAGAGTAATAGAATAGAAAGAAGAAAAGGATAGTCATCTACCACGAGCCCAAAAACATATCATATCATATAAGCCGTCAATACCATAATTCTTCATAATCATATAGAGGGGAGTCCTCTCAGATAATCAGATAATATGAGGGGTGTCCTCATTCTTCAAATGGGTGGAGTAGCGAACTCCCAGAAATTGTGAAAGGCATGTATAGCACACAGTACCAGTCACCAGACATATATCATAATCATAATCATAGTTAAATCCACTAAACAGAACAGATCTAGGATGCATCCATACGCCCCCGCAGAAATCATAGTGGCCATAACAAATCATATCATAAAGCGCGCATATCATATATCAGAAAGGGGACGGTGTAGCCAAATCACTAGGGCCACACACTAGTCATGCCAGTGGTGCATCACAGACACGCCTATGGTACCTCCATAGGTAGGGAAATAGAAATGGCTCGGGTATCAAACTAAGAGTCAGGTCTCATATCATACAAAAGGTCATATAGCGAAGGTGTATCTCAGAATCATATCAAAGGTTCATAATAGCAGTTCATAACAAAGGGTTCATATCAGAAATAGTATTCAAGGTCCAATCAGAGTTTATCAGGTCAAGGTTCATGTTCAAAAATCAATTCATGGTTCAGTTCAAAAGTCCGTTTCAAAGTTTCTATTAAAAGTCCAATTTAAATAATCTTTTAAAACAGTTTTCATAAAAATAGTCTTTCAAAATATAGTGTTCATGAAAGTTAAATAACCTTTCTTTTAAAAAGAAATTTAGCATCATTTATAAACATCTTTTCAAATCGGTTCTTCTCAAAACATTTCCATGGTATCATTAAGAAGGTTTTCATAGCATAGGTTCATAACGGAGGTCATATCAAGTGGGATCAACAGAGAAGGTTCAAGTAAAGGGGATCATAGCAATGGCATCAATTCGGGAACTAACGGATCAGAATATGAAAGAGATCATGAGAAACCTTTTGAGAAAGGTCAGAATATCTGTACCTTAAACCGCAAGTGCACACATGACAGAAACATAAAGGTCGAAAGCAAAATTCCTTCTTCAGCGAATCTACACGAATTAATGGTCGGCTTGTCATTAATAACTTATTCAATTCAGATTTCTCATTTTAGTCGGCTTTCCAGTTTTAGTAACTTTCCATTTAAAGTGACTTTCCACTTTTAGCAGGTTTCCATAAATAGTAAGTTTCCACTTTTAGAAAGTTTCCATAATTAGAAATTTGAATCATTATTAATGGAATCAAAGTATCTTTTAACATATTTACACATTTGGTCCTTAGGGTTTCATAACTTTACATTTTAACCCTTTACTTTCCAAAATCACACTTTAAACCTTTTAGTATTCAAAGTTACACATTAAACCCTTAACTTATCCATTTTACATAATGAGCACTTATTTTAAGATGTTATACGAATGGATACTCAAACTTTCATAATTTACACTTTAAGTCCCTCAAGTTATAAAAGTTACATATTTAGCCCTTTAATTTACAACTTCAACTTTTAATTATCAATAATTACATATTATGCCCTTAAGTTATCAAAATGACACATAACCCCCTGAATATATTAAATTACTCAAAACAGCTCCAAGTTTCCAGAAATTACATGTTTAGTCCCTCTCTTTTAATTATTTCCAAAACAAACCCTAATTAGATTTAAAATACATTTTAACCCTTTAAAATATAAAAATTACATATGGTACCCTTAGGTTACATTTTATTCGAATAGTACACAGCCCAAAATAAGTTCTAAAAATAACCCTTGAGTTTTAAAAGTTACAAAACTCACCCAAAACCTTTATATCAAATCGTACAAACATAAAATACCAAGATTAAAAACCCTAACCAACTCTAATTCATTTTTAATCATCACCTCATCATTAAATGTCATTTAATATCACAAAACAAACCCTAGATCCAAAACCCTAAGTCACACGATTTATTTTCTTTTTCTTTTATACGATTTAAATCAAAACCCAATAAATCAAAATAAATTCGAAATACATGATTTAGGCCATGACAATTCTTTGCAACATTTTTCCAGATCATATTACATCATAATAAGTGTATAAAAATTTTATTAATAATTATTCTGGATCGGAGCATATATTTCACAATTAAACATGTTTTTAGGGTTTTAAATCACGAAAATGATGTAGAGCATGCATGGATCGAATCAACCATTTTATTTGATGTTTATATGATGTAAGGGACCTGAGAAAAATACCAAACCAAGGATTGAACGTGTAAAGAGGCTGTACGAATTTTTGTATATGCGATTGGACAAAAACGAACCAAGAATCCACACGACTCCAAAAGCTTCTCCACGACCTTTCTATCATTTTTCCCAGAGTATACATGATATGAGGATTATGAGAAAAATCATAAACAAATTTTAGGGAGGCCGAATAGATCATAAACGAATTACCTTGTTTTTAGGGTTCGACAAAAGAAACCAAGACCACGATCGTACCAAGCTTCAACAATTCGAATGGGTATTTTTCTAGGACTTCTTGGATGTTGTTTGATCACAGAAAATTTCTTAGGGAATATGGGGTTGTCGAATGGAGGCTGTGTGATTTTCTTGTGTGTTTGTTTTTGGATCGGCCTAGGGTTTTTGAAACAAATGATATGGATTGACTTATTTAAAAAGGAATTCCGTGTAAATGAGGGGGGGGGGAGACCAGAATTTCGGATTTTTAGGTGGGAGAATAATTCTTGTGATTATCTTCCTTATTTATAATATTTAAACCATTTTAAAATCAAAATAATATCCATTTTATGTCATTCGGCCCTTTAGGGCTATTTTGGTAATTTCACAACTTGTATAAATGTTAAATGAAATTGTTAAAATTATTTGGATACATAACTTGTGCATTGTTTGAAGTTTGGGATTTATTTGGTACTTTAATAAGCTTTCAATTGAATTTTAAATTTGTAAGGGCATTTTGGTCATTTCACATGCTTTTAGATTTTAGGTGTTACAGTCATACTTAGATTTTTATTCATCTCATACATATCTATTTAGACTTTCTAAATAATATATCATGTTATATTAGATTGATTTACCGCACATGTTTCAACAATAAACATTCATTCCAAGGTTGTATGTCTTATTTTCTAAATCTTTCAAGTAAAGTTGCATTCCAAACTAAGACTTAACTTTTAACTTATATTGAATGCTACCTTTTATATGTTCTACAACATATATGATTTAAGAAATTAAACATAATACTCCCACTAGCTTTTAGGAATACTTTGAAATTGTCTTATTTCAATTATAAATCAAACCATGAATTTAATAATTAAACATAAGAGTAATCTTCTAGATGCATGCATTTATCCATCCATGGATTATTGCACTTTGTACACTTTCAAAGATTTATTTGAATTCATAAACTCTTTTTGATTACTTATCGTCCTCGCTCAAGTAATTACTCAAGAAAGAGTTTTGATATTCCATTGTCAATTTCATAAATATGACAATCATAATCTTTATATATTTAATGTGTTTAGAAAAGAATATTCAATCACAGTTAATTGCTTAAGTGTGATTAATAATCTTGTCATAAGACATGCATTAAATACGTATACAAAATTGTCCATATGATTTCTATACAAAGATTTAAACCACAAAGGTTACCTTATCTTTGAAGAAACTCATCTTTATTTTTTAGTCTAACTATTACGATAAACCAAGTTTCTAAAATTGATTATCTTTATGGACAACATCTTAGTCATTCATAGCATGTTTACTTTACCTAATTTCATATTTAGTAATGTATCATAATGATTATCAGGTTTACAATAATCCTGTAAATCATAGCCCTCAGCATATTAATCAAATATTTGAGATATATTGCTATTCTATGAATGATAATTCCATCATCTTGAGATTTAACATTTAAATATCAAACTTTATTATCATCTTGAGATTTAACATTCAAATGTCAAACTTCATCATGATATTTACTAGTGTATTTTAGAAGATTATGTATCTTGTAATTTTATCTTTAAAGATCAAAACTCCCACTTGCTTTTAGTAATTTAAAGACTATATTTAAATACTTAGAAAATAAAGCCACAATACAATGTTCTATTTTGGGATATTACAAATACATATTGATAGTTCCTGACTTTACATTGTTTATAACCTCTTCATAAGCAGTTAAACAAATTTAGAACTTCAATTTAAGACCTAATGCAATTCATCGCATTCATCACATTCCATCATATGTTGATGTCTTATTAATCTTCTATGTTGGAGTTTTATTAAGTATGTCCAAGTCATACTCAATATTATGACCTTGATAAATTTTGGAAGAAAAGAAATCATAGTTATCTTTAGTCAAACAATATAACAAGAGTTTGATTTTCCTAACTGAAGATACCATAAACATTTGGTATTTCATTAGTATTAATATTGTAAGACAATCTAACAATATTTAAGATAACCATATTCGTTTTGACTTGTCTATTTACCAACTAATTCATTTTAATGGTATAATAATATTTTCAAGCCAATTACATGCTTTATAACACAAGTACTTTTTACAAAGTCACTTCATGTCCATGTCTCTACATGAAAACATAAACTGTTATAATCCCACTATACGTTATAAGTCATTTAACAATTCAATGACTTCATATATATGTCTTAATTAAAAAACATAACAAGATAACGTCTTACTTTATTATAAGTCTTGTAACAGTTAAAATACTTTATGTTTATATCTTTACAATGAAACATAAACATAATTAACTAAAGTAATTATGAACACCATCTTTTGGTTTCAATAGTAATTTCAAGTTAATTTATTACTTCACAATAATGTAAATAACATTATTTCTTTATTTATTTATGTCATTCCAAGAACACATAAATATTCAGATTGAAGCAGCATTAGATTACTCAATTAATTTATGTCACTCCATGAATTCATAAATATACTAATTAAAGTAGTCTTGATATCATATTGACACATGTTCTAATAGGTATCTAATTTAGAAACTGAAAATTCTCATAGTTCAATTACATCAGTTGATCTGCTAGTAATGAAAATATGAAATTCACCTTGTTGTTGCAATCTAGCTAAGCTCTCACATAACATAAATTGTAACACCAAGTGTTTCTTGAATTTAGATTAGTATAATTCATATTAGAACTTTATTCTCTTATCTTGCAGTCAAGAGAATCAATCATATATTTATGAGTTGTTTCTTGCATACATTAAAGATAACATTTCTCCCACTTGTGCATGGAACAACCTCATATAGTTGATAAACAACATGCCATGCATTTATTTATATGATCAATATGATTGTGTCATAGATTTTAGCATAACAAGTAGTTATAGAACAACAATGTCTAGTAAGGAAACGTACAAGACTATCCTTAAAAGTATGATTGTCTATACTTGGAAAGTAATTATCTTTAGCTACCAAGATGTCAAAGCTTGTAACTCCCACTGAATTAAAGATCATTACAATAATTCCTTATTCAGTAATAAGTACACAATACTCTCACTGAATTTGACAACATTGTAAATGTTTCATATCCAGTGAAATAAAATAGTGTGCTTTTAACTTTCCTACACCTTTGAATATACATATGTAACAATTATTTATGCACTAAAGAGTGTATTTTACTACGTAAATGATGCACTATCCACCAAATGCGATTAACTTGAAAAATTGGGCATGCAATTTCTTCCTTAACAGGTCTACCATCCTACAATGTATGTAGTACCTTTAAAATAGTCAAAACAACTAGTTTGTTTTTTAACATTTTGTAGTAATTAGTCTAGCTTCTAATTTTAATAACTCATAAAATGTCATACATAATTTTCTGTTAACCAATATCATATTTGTTATTAAGAATTTAATCACCGAATAAGGATGATAAAATCCCTATGGAAGATATTCGCAATTTTCTTAACTATTAAAAAATTTGCTATGAGCTATATTAGAATTTAGACATATCTAATATTGCTATTATCCTTTTCATAAAAAGAAATAGGATTGTGTCTCACTCTTCTTTCATAGAAAGGAGACTTCTTTTGTCTTTTAAGTAAATTATTCTTAATCAAATATTTGTTTGAAAACAGAACGTGATCAATTTACCAAAGCCCAAAGTGCATTTACGGTTTGAACGTTGCATTAATATATTAAAACAAATTACAAAATTCAATTTCAGTATTTTCGATAATTATATCTTTAAGAAAATAAAATACCCATTGGTAAAAATATTCATATAAACCATAATATTTTCTTAAAGCTAGGATCCAAATTGACATAGTACCATTACATCAGTTGATCTGCTAGTAATGATAGTATTCAACAAGGTAATTGTCGAACAATAATTGCTAATATCATATTGCAATTCCTAGATCATTGTGGGATTTACATTCACAAAACCTTTGTAATGTAAGCATGTTTCATCCCTATCTTAATGCCTTGAGTCCAAGCTCTCACTTCCTACTCAATTTAAGTCGTCTAACTTAAAAACTGCAAACTCATAAATCCATTACATCAGTTGATCTGCTAGCAATGAAATTATGAAATTTACCTCTCCATTGCAATCTAGCCAAGCTCTCACATGACGTAAACTACAACTTCAAGTGTTCTTAATTAGATGGCATTTGACTTAATTTTATAAGGGTATTAATTTTGACGTGTAATCAAAATAATGTATGAAGAAGCATGCATACAACTTCATAACATTGGTTTTATAAAACAATTTTATTACCAATTCACTAAGAGTAAAATAGCAAAGTTTTGATTGAGGTATCGGGTTCACCAATTAAAGAATTACCAACAATTATCATCCACTTATATCGTACTTTTGCATAAGCCCTAAAGCTTAGTGTTTCGGATAATTATTGTGGAATTGTGGTCATTTCACCCTTAAGATGACAGTGTACATGTAATGGTTGTTCGGTAAGTCTAATTTACACACAAACGAGTGTTAAGACAGAATGTTGTCTATCTAAAGCCACAATTTAATGCGAAGCCAACCTTATACCCATCTTGTAGTGTGTAAACTTCGGTCGGGCCTAGTTAACCATTACGTACAAAAACATCAATCAACCAATCATTTGAAATTTAAACTCTTAAAACCAAAATAATTTCGCCATTTATTTTATCCATATTATTTTTCTATTCAAAAATTACCCTTTTCCGTTTATAAACATGTCTTACATAATAATAAACAAAAAAAAGTTATAAAAAATAAAACAACCAAATAAACTTATACATAACATAACAATTAAATATGTATAAACATGTAGACACATGCAAATTTATTCAATAATCCTATTAATAATCAATCTAGGTGTATAATGCATTTATTAAATTAGGGCTTTCTTCTTCAAAGGAAAAAGATCTACATACATCGATAAATCGATTGCGTAAGCCAAAACTAAACAAACACCACATAGCACGTAATTGATTACTTAATATTGGAGTCTTCTTCAATTCGACATCTATTAATAAATTTACATGTTCATCTATTCAATTTAAAAAATTTAAATTAATCACACAATCAAATCCATGCAAATATGCACTCTTCATGGATTATGCTTAACAATTAACATATTGCACTAAGATCGTTTACTAAACGCATAAACAATTACATGACATCCTAAGGTTTCTAATCATATTAAAAATCAAAACCAAAACCCTAAATAACTAATAAGGTCAATCGACCTAAATAAAAATTAGGGTTAGGAATATGAAAACCCAAAAACATGTAATTAAAAGAATCAAAATTCAATTTTTATGCGTTTCGATAATTAATTACACATTATAACGGCTCATGATGCCACTGTTGGAATTATAATATCATGACATGCATATAAATAAACCAATAACATCAAGTAAGCATATGCGGAAGTGTTATAACAAGATCATATAACATGTAATTAATTAATCAATAATAAATAGTAAACATACCTTTGTGATTCTAGCTCGAACAAGAATCAATATGCAATATTCAACTTATGAACCCTAATTAGGGTTTATGTTGATTATAGGAATTACCCCTTACCTTTTTATAATTCAATCCAAGATACAATCAATAGTGTGATTGTATCACGTTCTTGTACACACGTACTAATTCAAGTAAAAGATTCTGCAAGTAATTTAAACACAAAGCTATTTTTTGAGCTTTACAAAAATTGAATCCCTTTGTTAAAAGGTTTAGGGATCGATTTAGAAGGACAAGAAAAGAAAGAGAGAAAAACACCAAGAACTATGTGTACAAGTTGTAGGAAATAATGAATCCTTGGGTTTGTTTATATACTAGTGATAACTTGGAGTCCAAGACATTGAGGAGGTGGAACTCCCCCTTGCCGATCGGTTATGGACATCCCTAAGGGATTCCGGAACCTTCTTGACATTCCAATTATTCACAAGTATTACTTTCCTTTTCTTCGTCTAACGGTCGTTAGCCATTCTCCATTAAATACTAACGGTCGTTACTCGTTTTGTGTTTATTAATAATTATATATAAAATTTATAAATAATTATTCATTTACTCTTCATACGTAAAGTGTGCAATCACGTGATCTCGAGTTTGATCCTAACACACTACTACTAATTTATGTTCATAAACTAACAATATATACTATCCAGTAGACAAGTATCACATTTTCTTGCAGAAACATACTGGACTTTCAAAAGAAAAGTATTCGGGCCTAGCCTGTTTATACATAGAAATATAGAATATTATGTTAGATTATTTAAATATATACGGATCAATCTCATGTAATTATAGAAAAATACAACATTCTCTAAAGATGCAATGAGACAATCCTGTTCATCTATTTTTTCAGCAAAATTAAAAATAAATAAATAAACTTTCACCCTTTTTCTAAAAAATTAAATATTTCGCAAATCGTTAATCATTACACAAAACAAATTATACCATCGCGACGAGAATTAAATCATCTTTTTATAAAAGGCCACTTCTATATATACTTCGATGAACTTTTTTTCGATTTTTTTTTCAGTTATGTCGGAAAAATCACAAGTGATTTGTATCACAAATCACATACTCCCTCCGTCCCAAATTTATTGTTCATTGACTTTTTTAGTCTTTCTTCTTCAATTTTGACCTTAAATATTTTTGAGGGTGTTATATAATATTTGATGCAAAATATATAAATTGATTGGGTTTTAAGTGTATTTTTCAATGGTATAATTTTTCATCAAATATTATATAAAAAAAAATTATATTTATAGTAAAAGTTGAATCAGTTTGACTTTAAAAATTCAAACTGGACAATAATTTTGGGATGAAGGGAGTATGATTTATGAAATCACACATGTGATTTTTTCAGACGTAACTGAAAAAAAAAATCGAAAAAAAAGTTCGTCAAAAATGTATATCAAAGTGCTCGTCTACTAAAAGATAAAAAAAATACTCGTCTCGACGGTGTATTTTTTTCACTTGACGATTTATCATTTTCAAGATATTTTATTTAAAAAAAAAGATGTGGAAAGTGGGTTTTTTCTTTTCTTTTTTTTCCTTTCTTTTGATGAAAAAATAAGTGTATAGGATTGCTTCATTGTATCTTTAAATAATTTTGGTTATACGTTGATCTCAACTATGTAATCATGTTATAACAATAACATCAAAGTAAACTTACTTGATAATAGAACCGACTGAAGATTAGGATTGGATGTGTAGTCATAACGTTAGGTTAGTCGATTCTGAAAGTGATGTCAACAATCTGATGGAGGGATTTCTCTTAAGTAATTGGTGTTTGATTGAAAGAGTTTTGTTATGTGACAAGATACAGAAATGATGACCACAACCTTGATTATATTTCCGTTATGGTAGTTACTTCCATCAAATAATTGCCATTTTGTAGTTAGGGTAGATTATATCATTAAAGTATAGTTAAGAGTCCAAATGGTCAATGCCACATCTAAAGGAATTATTCTAACATTCTCCTATTTAGCCATAGGACCTTTATTTATATACATAAACTTAAAAATTTATACTAGCCAAGTATGAATTACTATAATTTCATAATAGAACCAAAGCAAAAAGATATAGCCACATGAGTCGCGTTTGGCATGGGATCCAATCAATTATACTAATGGTACTAATATAAAATATATGATTTTTTTAAGCTAAAATGACAAGAAAATAATGTGGTACATAAATAAGTTGTCTATAATGAATCATAAGTGCATACAGTTGAAAGTAAATATAGATAAACTAGACATTATAGTGAAGGATATTGTCTTAAAGCGCTTGTCTTGAAGTTAAACATTATCATGAAGTAGTGCACTAACTACAACATGTAAGGTCTTGACAGAAATCCATTTTAGCAACAAACTTGTTTGCTCACCCTCAACTGACTATTTGCGTGCTCTAATTATGTAAAAGGTAGTCCTAGGTATTGACATGTGGTAGTGCAAGCAAACTTGTTTGATCACCCTCAACCGAGTATTTTAAATTAGACAAAAATACACAGTTGGTCCCTAAAATTTCCAAAAAACATCGCCAGGGCCTCAAACTTGGGAAAATCGTCATCGTAAGTCCAAAAGTAGGGATTTTGAGGCCGATTGCTTCCCTTGACCCGTTTGGTCTCGGTCAATGCACGTTTTCTATTATATATTAAAGGGCAAAATTGTCCAATCACGTTTAGGACTAAACATCTACACTGTAGTTAAACCAACAGTTAATGTTATGGACCAATCATGAACTTGACTTTGCAACTTGACCATATCTTCCTTGATATGCTAGTTAATTTGGGTTATTAGACAAAAAAGTCACTAAAGTTTGCGAAAACGTTCACCTAAGTTACTAAAGTTTTTTTCGTTACATATAGGTTACTAAACTAAACGGGTTTGTTAGTTGGGTTACTCAAAGATTAAAAGCGTTACACTAATGTCACCGCGAGGGTGGGCAACCGGCTGATAGCCGGTTATCATGTCCACGTAGGATTTTTATTACCTTTTGTGATTTATTTTCAGGTTTATTTAAGCCTAAAGCCCCACCTACCCCACATAACACTTTCCCCTTTTTTTCTTCTTCTCCCAAATAATTAGGGTTTCAAAAACCCATATCCACCCAAATCTAATTCTCCAAAATCCACTAACAAAATGTCGATTCTTTGTGGCTGTGGTGAACTAGCAAGGTGTCGTACATCTTGGACACAAAACAACACTGGAAGAAGGTTCCTTGGCTGTCCTAACTTCATGGATGCATCAAGAAATTGCAACTACTTTAGGTGGGTTGATGGCCCCTTACCAAATCTTTGGTATCAAGCTACTATGTTTCAGCAACATGCTAATTTGGTCAATGCACAAGCTCAAATTGCTCAAAACTCAAGAACCGCATTCTACAATAGGA
This sequence comes from Artemisia argyi, assembly GCA_030686995.1. Classification (NCBI taxonomy): domain Eukaryota; kingdom Viridiplantae; phylum Streptophyta; class Magnoliopsida; order Asterales; family Asteraceae; genus Artemisia; species Artemisia argyi. The sequence continues at coordinate 8,350,508 of CM060696.1, forward strand.
TTTTGATTGTTGTCATTTGTGTGATGTTTATTGTTAGGTTTGTTTAGGTGATGATGTAGTGTTAGTTTGTTGGGTTCTAACTTAGGTTATGGTTTCTTTTGGTAAGGTTGTCTGTTAGTAATGTAGTATTGCCATCTTTTGTATCAGTTGTAATCAAATGATATGGCAAGAATGTAAGTTTTTTAACTATGTAATGAAATGAATTACTTTACATATGATTTGCGAAATTGGACTACATGAGTTAGTATGCATACTGCAAATGCATAAGTTGCACTAAAATGCATACTACATACTGCAAATGAGTTACTTTACATATGTCAAAATTGGACCAAATGATACTAATATGCATACTGCATATAGATAATTTGCATTAAAAGTTGACCAAAGTGTTTACATATGGCAAATTTACAAAACAGCCTCACAAGTGGCTTGCCATACAAAATTAGTGGCAGTTATACTGCATATCAGGTCAAGTTCTAATGCATATCAGTAAGTTACCAAATATCCTAAATTGTTTACATATCAAGTCATATGGCAGATGTACAAAACAGCCTCACAAGTGGCTAGCCATATTTGAGTCAAACTTTTGTCAGTCTACACCAATGAAATAGCATCATCTGGAGTTAACCCTGGTCCAGGTGATGGTGGCTTGTGGAACTTAAGTTGCTTGATCCTCTCTGATTCCCTCCTTCTGAAAATAGGTAGGGCTTGAACCTCTTCCATAATTTGTTGAACTGGTTCTGGCTCTTGAACTGGTTGAACTGGTTGTATTGCTGCATTGCTTGATGCCTCTTTCCTTTCTCTAGGTTGCTGCAATTTGTATTGTGCAAGTCTTCTCACAAGTGGTTCCTGCATAGGCTCTTGTTCAACAACTGGTTCATTCTCTGGTGCTTCAGCATGGATTCTACAATCTTCAGGTGTGATTCCAATGGGCCAAGCTGGAACAGGTAATCCCTGAGTGTTCTGCAAATGCTAAAGAGACCAAGTTACCTTATATAATAATCTGATCTTTATAATATTCAAACAAAGTTAAATAAAACAGAAAACAAAAGACTAACTTACCCCTAACATGGCTTCTCCATCAACTGGATCCCAAGAAACTCCATATCCTATTGGCTTAATTCCACCAGGATACCTGAATGATCTTGAACCATCTCCTTTTCCTCTGCACCTAACAATCTTTCCATTGATGGTCCTCAGCCTAGTGCTACTACTACTCCCAGCTTGATCACTTGCACTTCCACAATTAACTTGCACAGAACCACCCCTCATTCTCACACCACCACCTCTGATTCTCAAACCACCCCTCATTCTCACACCACTCAATCTCAATGGACTTTGTGTCATCTCTGGTGGTGTCATCTCAAATACCACTGGAGGTGTTGAAATTTCAACTGGTGCAGACCCAATTATTGGTATCTCATCTGCATCACCTTCTACAAGTGTAGAAGGTGTTTGTGCAGACCCTTCACAAGAAGCTGTTTCATTTGTAGAAGGTGTTTGTACAGACCCTTTTTTCTTTCCACCCTTTGTTTGTGCAGAACCTTTTTTCTTTGCACCCTTTGGAACCTTAATAGTTTGTGCAGACCTATTAGGGTTTTCGTGGCAGCTTCTTTGATTGTGGCCAGTTTGTTTACAAATCTTACAATGATTTGTTTGACCTGATCTATTAATCCTTGTCCTATTTCCACCATCTCCCTTCTCAAAAGCATCCCTTTTTCTCTTATATCTTGGTCTTCCAGGCATTCTTCTCTGAATTGGCGGTAACGGCCTCTGATAATCAGTGGAAGGCCATTGATCCATCCCATTCATTCCATCAATGTAGTGACTATAAGCAGCCACAAACTTCTCCTTACTATACCAATTAGATACATAATATTCTGGATCTTTGTGCAGAAAGTAAATAGCTGCAAAACCATGTTCACATGATATCCCATTCAGTTGCCAACCCCTACAACTACAGGTCCTCAACCTTTCATCCACTTTATAACCTTCATAACCATTCCTAACCTCAAACCTACTCTCACCACTTGGAACCACTTTCCAATTCCTACAATTAAATTTTAAACATATGTTAAACATCTTTTAAGCGAATGACTAAATTAAATTAGAAAGACGAATAAAGTACCTGTGTTTATCTTTTAGAACCTCAAACTTTTTCCTGATGTTAGGACATATCCTATCAGACCATTTAACATGTTTCTCCCTCATCTTTTGCATTCTTTCCATAATACCAACTCTGATGTCCTCCAACATATTGATGATAGGTTTTCTTCTAGCTTCCACAATCAGTGAATTGAAGCACTCACTTATCCCATTTTCCACTGCATCACAACACCTATCTGTCTTAAAAAATGCTCTACTCCAGCTTTCAGGGTGCCTGTCCATCAGATGTTTATGTGCTTCTTTGCTGTTCTGTCTGATACAGGTCATCACTTGTTGAAACTTAGCAGGATATGTTGCCTTGGCTGCTTTCCAAAACAGGTTCCTAAATAGAACACCTGAGAACTTTTTCCTGAAGTTAGCATATATGTGCCTTGCACATTGTCTATGCTCAGCCAATGGCATGACATCTTTTGCAGCTTCAATAATTCCCTGTAAAACAAAATTATTAATGATAGAATAAAGGATGTAAAAGACAAATCATGAAATAATATAATTAAAATGATATTGAGTGTACCTTGTGTTGATCTGATATAATTGTCAAACCTTCACCAGCTTCCATTCCTAAATCCTCAACAAGACACTGCATAAACCAACTCCAATTCTCCTTGTTTTCTACACTCACCACAGCCCAGGCAATTGGATATATCTGATTATTTCCATCTCTGCCTACAGCTGATAACAACTGTCCTTTACATATTGTTTTTAGAAAACAGCCATCAAGACCAATCATTCTCCTACATCCTTCTAACCATCCTTCTTTGAGAGCTTTAAAGCATACATAGAAAGAATCAAAATAGTTCTTCCCATCAGGCATTGTGGTTACACCAAGCTTACAAGTAGATCCCTCATTTGAACTTAGAATCTCAGCTGCATAAGACCATAACATTCCATAGTGATCTTCTAAGCAGGTCTCATATTGCTTTAAAGCCTTGATTTTTCCCCTTCTAGCTTGACTAATACTAACCTTGCATTTATATTTTTTTAAGTACTAAAGCCACAATGTCCCTAACTTTTATACCAGGATTGATCAAAATCTTTTTGGCATAATTTCTAGCAATCCAGTTACTTGTTATCAAAGTACCATACTCATATGACCTAGTACACACATGTTGATCATTGAGTGTTTTGATTTGAAATGACTTTTCTTTTTGCATCCAAGATGCCCACAACCTGAATGAACATTTTTTTTTATCATCTCTTGAACATTTAGCTAGGAGTCTCTTAGGGTTGTTAACTTCATAGTATAACTTATAACCATGTGCCAATGCATAGAAAGCAAGTGCTCTTTTTAGTTGGTCAGGATCCTCATATCTTTCACCTAACTGTGGTCTCATGGACTTCCATTTGATATTAGGATCATGGATAGGCCAATGATCACCTAGCTTATCCTCATCATCTTTAGGGTCAGCATGCACAATCTCTTTTTCAACAAAATCATCTTTAGGCAACCCATTGAAAACACTAGTCAAAAAATTCTCATCAAACATCTTAGAGGCTTTTTTCTTAGGTTCAGGGGCTATTTTCTTAGTCCTAGAAGCTAAGACTTCTTCCTCATCTTCAGAAAAATGGTCAACAGATGTAGTATCACTTTCAGTCTCACTACAATAATCATACACATTATAATCCTCATCCTCTAAATCACTTCCACTATCAGACAAAGGGTCATTGTGCTCAGTAGTTGTGGCATTCAGTTCAAACTCAGAATGTGAGGCATATATGTGCAAAACATTGTCATTGTTAACACCACATTGGACACAAGCAGCAAAGTCACTATCAGATTTTATAGCTTTCAATCCTAAGTGAAAATCTAATCCAGGCACCAAATAAAACAGAGACTTGACAGAACCAGTAAATTCAGTTTGCAAAAGTTTTATAAAACCAGGTAAATCTAAAGAAACAAGATCAACATTAGGTATTTCGGAAAGTATTTCATAGTCATATGAAAGAGGATCTCTTACAAACACCCCACCCCGATGATACTTTATCAAAAAAGATGAAGCTGTAGATGCCGGTTCCATCTGAAACAATATCAAACAAGAAATATTATTAATTTTGTAAAAACCCTAAATTTACAAAACCCTAATTATTTGTTAACATTAAACAATGACTGGGCAATTAAATAAAAGAATAATTCATCACCAACACTAATCTTTTTTGGGGGAGATGCAAACCCTAATCTGAATTGATTATATTAATCTCGATTTGTTGTTTTTGAGAATTTTTTTAATCGAAATGGGTGGGTGGGGGTGATGTGTTTGGTCGGGTGAAAATAAATTAGGTTTTAGGGTAAAACGTGTTTATATATTCAAACATATTAATAAAATAAAAAAAAATCCACGTCGGCAACATACCGGTATCAAAGGGTTAAAACTTTAGGAATGACTTAAGTAACCGGTTACAAAACTTTAGTAACCTATATGCAACGAAAAAAACTTTAGTAACTTAGGTGAACTTTTTCGCAAACTTTAGAGACTTTTTTGTCTAATAACCCTAGTTAATTTTGCGCGCGAACTAATAAACTAACCCACCCAACCCCTATACCCACCATAATTACGCAAACCCTTATCAAAAACCAAATCCAAACTAAAAAAAACTCATTTACTGAAAATCAAAAACGAAATCCAAACTCTCATTTTCCAGAACTCACAAAGCCAAATCAAATTACAACAATACCATGTCTTTTGGACGAAATGTTATCACTAACATGCCGGATTATATTAGCAACATGCAAGATAATGTGATCACTAATATTATGAATCATTTGCCACTAAATGCGTAGAGGACCGATAGTTTAGCGAGAAACTGGAGATTTAAGTAGACTTTACTCATCGATGTAATAGTTGAGGAGGATTTCTTTTATTTTTTGACAAATAATTCTGATGTGAGGCATCTTACTAGACTGCTACTTCAGCTCAAAGGTCCCGTAAAAAGGTTTGTCTTCTCCATAGAGCCCAAAACGTTGTTTGGACAAGATGACTTCAATTATGAAGAGATTCATTGATGAGGAGAAAAATGAGCCATTTTAGGGGGTCATTTAAGCCCGGATTTGAATTTATTTGATCAAATATTTCCCTAAATCGTTCCTTTTGTCATTTTAGGTACTTTCGGAGTGAATTCTAGAAAAGGAAGCATCTTGGACGTTTTTGGAGCATAAAAGTGAAGAAAAGGGCAAAGTCTTAATTTTCCTTGCTGGGAACCGTACCTGACGGTGTCAAGAGTCTTCATGTGACGGCGTCAAGAGTAAAACAAGAGGTGGAAGTGGTGACGGTCCAGTGAAAACGTGATGGCATCACGTATGGCCATCATGGCTTAAGATATGGTGACGGCCCAGAGTGATATTACACATGACGGCGTCAAATCTAGATCTAGGCAATCCGATCTCATCATGGGCGGCGAGTTGACGGCGTCAGAAATTCCTTCTTGACGCCGTCACCCTGTAAAATCTATATATAGTTTTGCAATTTTCATTCATTAGAGAGGAACAAGTAGGGTGAAACTTTGGAGAAACCCTAGCACGAATTTTACTGCTTTTTCAAGGGTTTTTACCCTTTGAAACCTTTCATGTCAATTTGAGATAAGTACTCTTTCAATCCATTCAATATGTTTATGTGTTGTTTGAATATATCTTACGCTTGTCTTGAATTCAACATGCTAGGCTAGATCTCTTGTGTGTTTGCTTAGATGTAGTGAAACCTAGATGTCAATTATGGGTTGATTGTTTATTTATAGTTGTTACGGATGATTGTATTCGATGTTAGGCTTAAGAAAACTAGCAGACTTCCATATGGTAACATGCTTGAACGTCTTAAGAAACATGAACCAATGCGTACTAGGTTATTATGGTTGTATTTAATGCATGAGCGAATTATAATGATCCCATGTTCGGAGCTTTTAACGGCTCGACATAAGAGTGAAGTAGGAGCTTATAGAGTTGGGGAAGTACGTACGCCACCCCACGAATGGTATTAAGGAATATGACCCATCATCCATGCAATTGTAACAAACTATCACCCTGTAAAAGATATCTAGGGAGTCATGAAACCCAAGGTTGTAAATATCGCTCGGCGGTACCGTAGCGGTCGACCCCCGAAATCCGCCATAGTGGTTTTGGCGGCGCCATGGCGGTGACCATAAATTATAAAGGAATATGAAAAAAAACCCTAGATCTAGGCTAGATCTGAAGTGAATATGAAAAAAAAAACCCTAGATCTGACGTTAAACGGCGTTGACCAGCGTGAATCTGAAAAAAAACCCAGATCTGAAGTTGACCGGCGTTGACTGGCCGCCGCCAAGGCCGATTTTTGACCGATTTTGACCGCCAAGCTCCGATATTGACCGATTTTGACCAAAAACGCCAAGTTAGACCGATATGGGAAATATCGTGGTGGTGGACCACCAAAAACGCCATGGCTCTCGCATTAAATTGTTTTTAATGAAAAACTTTTGAATATAATATATTTAGTTACTTAAATATAAATGAGATGTTACATTTGAGGAATTTTTTTTTGTTGTTTTAGGTCTTTTTTAAGACGATTCGTATAACATGCGCCCGTTTGGCCCGCGCCCGTTTAGCCCGTGCCCGTTTAGCCCATAATCCGTTTAGCCCATAGCCCGTTTAGCCCGTAGCCCGCGCCCGCCCATTTTGCCACCTCTATTTTTTGGTTTTCTAATCCTAGCGACACTATTCCTGAGTTGAACGATCAATCCCCCGGTACTTGTCTCTATACTATACTACAACGACCAGGTACACTGCCTGGTGGGGGTTGTAAGCTTCTCGAGATCCCTCGAGAGGTAAAGCCTGGTGCGATTCCCACGTATCAAGTTTTTGGCTCCGCAGCCTGGGGAATAGTTATTGTCTAAGTTAGGATTTCTTTTTATTAGGTCTACTTGCTAGATTCCTTTCTAGTAAGATTTTATTTTTATTTTTAGGTTCTCTTTAGTCTATCTCATTTCTTCGTGTCTTTGTTCGTAATCTTTACCATCCGACATCGTGAAAGGTGGTAACATCTTTGAACCCATCAACCCACCACAACAAAACCAACCACAAAACCCACCACTAGCAAACCAACCTCTTAGTCCCCGAACCCTAGGAGAGTATTCCCGTCCTAGTCACCAAGGCTATCGAAACACTATTGAGCTCACTCAAGGAGCCAATGTGTCCCCCTTGTGATCCGACACCATCCGGTTGGTGCAAAGTGGATGTGCATTCCATGGACTTCGTTTCGAAGATCCTAATCAACATCTCAAGGATTTCCTTAAAATCGTAGATTCTATAGACCTTGATGTTACAACTAGAGAGTCGACTCGATTACGCCTATTCCAATTCTCTCTACGTGATCAAGCTAGTCAATGGCTTGAACGTTTACCCGTGGTATCCATCACTTCATAGGATGATCTCACCACTCGTTTCCTTGCTCAATTTTTCCCACCGGGGAAAACTGCGATGCTAAGAAATGATATCTTGATGTTCCAACAACGTCAAGGTGAAACTTTCTACTAAGCATGGGCTCGTTTCAAGGATTTACTCCAAAAGTCCCTCATCATGGTATCAATCTTTGGTTATTAGTTCAAATCTTCTATAACCATGTCGTCTATCACACCAAACGTACCATTGATCGAGCCGCCGGAGGTAGATTGTAACACCCCCAATTCAATGATGCAGCGGAATTCAAACTGGGTGTTACTCGACGGCACAACAGTCGTAATAATAGAAAACAAACTCTAATTGAGTCATTTTAAAAGATTTATCATTCAAATTATATAAATATCAGAGATTACAAAATGAGGTCCCAGATGGTTCCATGTTTACAATTTACATTAAATGAGTTTTTGGATGATAATAAAATTTATAGCCCTCTTGAATATCCGTGCCCTTCCGTGCCATCCTTGATCATCATGGACCTGAAATACATGCTTAAGAGGTCAACACAAAGGTTGAGTGATATTCATAGAGTTTGTTTAATGATTGAACACAATATGTTGTTAGTGTGAGCTATAGACTCACACCAATGGTTGGAAAACAAAACAGTTATTATTATTACACTAAGCTTATGACACCAAAACGTTAAGGTGTACCAATATCAATCGGCGGAGTTATCCCGGTAGGTACTTTGCCGTCATACCTATGTTTCAAATATTAATGCATTAGTTTGAACTTAGTCAACGCAAATGGGATTCGTCAATCTCAATAGGCCTATTCACAATATTTGCGCTCACTCACAAGTAACCCTCGCAAGTGATTAAATGGTTCATAATAAGGGATCTCGGATTGGCAAGGATGTTACTTAGTGATAATAAAACAATCAGGCAAGCATACAATTGAAAAGCATTGTGTTCGGTTGAAAAATAATAGCATGTATTCCCCCCAAGGGTTTGTAAAACAATTAAGTAATAGAAAGTGGGGCTATGAACTCACCGTGAGTTGGATGATGTTTAATGAGAATGATGGATATGCCGTGAGAACTTCTACGAGCAACCTAGAAGAATTGTTGCAACTTAGGTTTGGAATAGTGTCTAAGAAAACATAAATGAGCCTACATATGTCTTGTATATTGTTCATGATGTAGTACTTAGTATATAATGTAAGTCTTTGAATAAAAATGGTTTATGAAACATGTATAGTTTGTATATCGCTTACTACCGTTCGAGCCGACATAATTCAGAGGCCATGTAGTAAACGTTCGAGGAGCCAGGACACTTTAATTAGTAAATCCACAACTCATCTCGACAGTTTACTTTAATGAACCCCTCACATGAAGCTCCCTAGTGTTGTAGTATTTGATAAAAAATATATAAGTTTTTGATCCGAAAAGTTACATGTCCAAATAATTGAATAAACTTACGAAAGTTTATTTTAAATGAAGATTGTTATTATCAATGAGTTTATTAAGCCTAGAGTGGACATTACTTGCAAAGTCTAATGGTGATTTGATAGAGTAGATCCAAATTGGTTGATTATGTTACAACTAACACTTTAGTTTATGTTTTCAACTTAGAAAGCCATAAGTTCTTTAGCCGTGGCCTTGCCGTGGCTTTGGTCATTGCTACCATGGTCTTGAGAATCATCCTTGGCCTTAGCCATGGCTATGGTCTCGGCTTTAAGGTCATTAGACCTCTTGTTTATAATTAACCATAACCATTATAAGGTCATTTGGTCTTAAAAAGGGGCTGTTAAGAATTTGAAGAAAAATATCACTCGTAAAGCATTTTCAGAGCTCGAGCTTCTTTTGTTCTGAATGAAAACGTCGTTCCAGACAACTTTCATGTTTTAACTTTTTGATGAATCGGAGCAGAAGGGCTACTTTCAAAATGGTCAGATTGTTAACAGGTTGTTTTAGGCAGTTTCGGCGTTTTGGTTTCGCTAACTTCGTTTGGCCATAACTTTTGACTCGTGTACTCGTTTTAGGTGGTTCAAATACCTATGTTTTCCTTTTTAAGTCCTATATAACAGTAGGTAAGTGTTTCATATCATGGTTACTCTATTTTGGTCGTGGTTCTCAATATAAGTCACTAGTTTCCTTGATTACTTAACATAGGTTAACATATAGTTTCCATAACTTGTTTCAATAGTTTTTATACATCATGAACATAACACAAAGACCATATATAGAATGAATGAAATATAATAATCATGAAAATGATATTGAGCAAGAAAGTGTATTAGGTTTCTTACAACTTTTGGCCTTGTAAAAAGGAAACATGAACTAGGACAAGAACTATACACTTCAATCGAAAACCCTAGCTTCTAATCCTTCACCACAACTCTTGCAAACTCTTGCTAATATTTACATAACCCTTGTGAAAAGCATTTAACCTCAGCCCCTAACATCTTGTGTAGCTCCTAATTCAACCATGGAATCACCAACTAAACACTAGTTTCATGTAGAGGTTAACTACGCCTTTAACTTCTATGTGTAACTTGTTGCTTGAAAATCTAAGTATCATGGTGTTAGAGATTGATGTTGGTTCATTTATGGAGAGAAAGAGCAAGAGTAGAATGAGTTTCTAAGTCAAGAATGAAGTATATGTAGACTAATTAGTCAAAGGAGGTGTAAAATGGAGACTTTTAGGGTATTTTGTTATCTTAATCAAGTGTATATACACATGTAATAATCCAAGGCACTATATTATCATCAAGACTTTAAGGAAGTCGGCCTAAATGAGATAGGGTGACAAAATTCATCATTCTTGGTATTATCTTGCTTACGGAGTGAGTTTTGGTCCCGGTAATCGCTAACGGTAAGTGGTTAAGTCATGAAACTTAAAATCGGGTATCTTAAAAATATGAAACTTATAAATATGTTAGAACTTATTAATATAACCTATCTTAGCATATTTAATAAGTGATAAGTTCTATCGGGTTGTTTAAACGCTGTCAAAACTGGAAACGCGGGTCTAAAACGCGTAATTCGCGTAAAACGCTGAACTGGAAAACGTAAAATTCCAAAACTTCTGGAATTGTCGTAAAATGATAGAAAATCATATTTCTATTGTTTATAATGTTTTATGGACATATCGGGATGCTGGAATGACGTTTAAACCTAAAAGTAAATCTCGGACACGGTTTCGTTATTTTTGCAGACATGATCCGACGAGTGTCAAACTCTCGGATTATCATTAAAATAGTTTAACTTACGAGAATATGAAATAAAAATTTCGGGAGTGAATAGTGAAAGTGAATAGTAAAAATTCGGGATTGGATAGTAACCTGAAAATGCGAATTGTTACAGTCTCTACCCCTTAAGGGAACTTCGTCCCGAAGTTCTGTGTGTGTTATATGTTGGAGTGGTGTCGATGAAGAGGTGTGGTTACTTATGATGACTAAAGTCTGGGATTACCAGTGATGTAGTTTGATTTGTCTCTGAATACGGTGTGTCAATAGAAATTGATAACATAGTTGAATATCAGTAGAGATCCATGTAATAGTCGAATATCAAAGGAAATTGATATAGCAGTCGAATATTAATAGAAATTGATATAGTAGTTGTACAGAAATTGATATAGTTGTTAAGTATCAATAGCATTTGATATAGTAGTTGAACAACAATAGCAATTGACATAGGAATCGAATAAATGGAATTTGATATAGTAGTCGAATATCAATGGAAATTGGGATAGTAGTTGCAATCATAGCCTAATAGGTAATCTGTTGTTGTACCTAGTGTTTATTGACTTCATACTTATGTTATTTTGGATACAAATAAGCCCACTTGTTTATAATTCTTTATTTACATAAAGAGGCATCCCAAACAATGTAAATAGAGGAATATAAACTTATGATTCGGTGATTTACAATTTCTTTATTTAAATGAAAAGGCATCCCAATCCATTTCAAATAAGGACATTATAAATCATCCTACCTAAGAATTCCCAACACAAAATTCATACTTAGCCGGTGAGTTACAAGGTAGTGTAGTACGAGATGATACTGGTGTTCCAAAAGTACAAAATGAATATTCAATCTTGTAAAGCTGATGAGGGTGCTTATGGTGTAACTAAGGATGATTTGAGCTTTAAAAGTGCATCAAGATCTGTTAATGAGCTTGTGGTTGCAACGGTTGTGAAGATAATGATGTGATATGTTGATGAACAAAAGTGTGTAGTGTATGCTTAACATTAATATTGGTAGAGATGTCAAGTTTGCTTTAAAAAATTTAAGAGATTTTAAATGTTTATGATGGAATGGTATCCTTAGGACCTAAACAGGATAGTACTTCTACGGGATGAAGAGAAGAATTGATAACTATCCCAAGATAGTAGTTCGGATTATCTTATAAATGAAAACTTTCAAGAATGAAATTAGGTAGTACAAATAAAGTGTTAATATTTTGCTGAGTGGTAAGACACTATCGTGTCTCTAGATTGCTTTAATGAGTTCTGGTGGTTTATCGAGTTTTGATGAGGCGAAAAATGAACCACTTTTAGGGGGTCATTTAAGCCCGAAATTGAATTTACTTGATCAAATATTGCCCTAAATCGTTCCTTTTGTGATTTTAGGAACTTTGGGAGAGAAATCTGGAAAAAGAAGTAATTCGGACGTTTTTAAAGCATAAAAGTGAAGAAAACGCCAAAGTCTTAATTTTCCTTGCTGGGAACAGTAGGTGACGGCGTCAAGAAGAAAATCCTGACGGCATCAAGAGTAATTTCCATGACGATCCAGTACAGAAATGACGGCGTCACAAGGTAGAGCGTCAAGAGTAAAGTGCATGACGGCCTGGAAACACAAAACACATGACGGCGTCAAAAGTAGATCAAGGCAGTCCGAGAAGTATTTTGGCGGCGAGATGACGGCGTCACCAAATTGGTCTTGACGCCGTCAGACCCTATTTCCTATATATAGTTTTCTAATTTTTACACATAAAAAAGAGAAGTTTTGGAGAAACCCTAAGGCCGAACTTATTACGAATTTTACAGGTTTTTCAAGGGTTCTCAGCCCTTGAACGCTTTCATGTGTAATTGAGATAAGTATTCTTTTAATTCAATCAATATGTCTATGTGTTGGTTGTCTATATCTTGTTCTATTCTTAATTCCATCATGCTAGGCTAGATATATCTTGTTTTTGCTTGGATCTAATGAAACCTAGATGTTAATTATGTGTTGATTACTTGTTTATGGTTGTATTGGATGAATGATTTCGATGTTAGGCTTAAGAAAACTGGCAGATCTCCAATTGGTAACATGCTTGAACGTCTTAAGAAACATGAACTGATGTGCACTAGGTTTTATTGGTTGTATTTAATGCATGAGTAAACTCTAATGATCCCATGTTAGGAGCTTCTTAGCCGGCTCGACATAGGAGTGAAGTAGGCACTCATAAGATTGGGGAATTAAGTGCGCCACCCCATGAATGGTATTAAGGAATACAATCCATCATCCACGCAACTATAACAAGTAATTAACGTGTAAAAGATAGCTAGGGAGTAGTGAAATCTAAGTAAACACAATCTCTCCACTTATTGCTCACAACCTTAGTATAATTTTGTTTATTTTTATTTCTTGTATTTTATTTTGACTGCATCTTTAGTATTGGGTTAGTTGACTAGCAACTAATTCCGCCCAAATCCTTCAAACCCCGAGATTTTTACTTGCTTTCTAAAAAATATAAAAATACAAAAATAATCATCCCTCACCTTTAGAACTAGTATTTAGGTTTTCTAATCCTAGCGACACTATTCCTAGCTGAACGATCAATCCCCCGGTACTTGTCACTATACTATACTACAACGATCAGGTACACTACCTGATGGGGGTTGTAAGCTTCTCAAGATCCCTTGAGTGGTAAAGCCTGGTGCGATTCCCACGTATCAAGTTTTTGGCGCCGCAGCCCGGGGAATAGTGATTGTCTAGGTTAGAATCTCTTTTTATTAGGACTACTTGCTATATTCCTTTCTAGTAAGATTTTATTTTTATTTTTAGGTTTTCTTTAGTCTATCTTATTTCTTTGTGTTTTTGTTCGTAAGTCTTCACCACCCGACATCATGGACGATGGGAACATCTTTGAACCCGTCATCCCACCACAACAAAACCCACCACTAGAACCTCTTAGGCCCCGAACCTTAGGAGAGTATTCCCGACCTAGCCACCAAGGCTACCGAAACACCATTGAGCTCACCGGAGCCAATGTGACCCCCTTGCGTTCCGACACCATTCGGTTGATGCAAAGCGGATGTGCATTCCATGGACTTCGTTCCGAAGATTCAAACCAACATCTTAAGGACTTCCTTAAAATTGTAGATTCCATAGACCTAGATGTTGCAACTAGAGAGACAACCCGATTACGCCTATTCCAATTCTCTACGGGATCAAGCTAGTCAATGGCTTGAGCGTTTACCCGCGGGATCCATCAGCACATGGGATGATCTCACGACTCGTTTCCTTGCTCAATTTTTCCCACCGGGGAGAACTACTAAGCTTAGAAATGACATCTTGATGTTCCAACAACGTCAAAATGAATCTCTTTATGAAGCATGGACTCGTTTCAAGGACTTACTCCAAAAAGTCCCTCATCATGGCATAGATCTTTGGCTCCAAGTCCAAATCTTTTATGACCTTATCTATCTCTCCACGAGGCGAGCCATTGGCCAATCGGCCGGTGGTAAGCTAAGTGATCTAAGTGCGGAACAATCATGGGAACTCATAGAAGATCTTGCTCTCTATGACAACGAAAGTTGGAATGATCCCCGTGATTTGAACAAAACGGTCAAGGCAATATCTTTGCCTTCAAACAATTCTAGCACTCCCGACCGTAGGATCATGGAACTTGAGGACCAAGTCAAGTTTCTCATGAAATCTTACGAAGCTCGTAAGCCTTCAAGCCAAGTGAACAAAATCACTTCTTCATGCGAATTATGTAGTGGTCCCCACGACACTCGTGATTGTGTGGAATTCCCCGGAACAGCTTTTGCGGACTACGCATCCACGCGTACCGACGAAGCGGGAGATAAGTGGTACACTTTCAAGCCCGAGCCAAACCCTTACGGTGATTCATACAACCCCTCTTGGAAAAATCACCCAAACCTTAGGTGGAAACAAAATCTACCCAATTCTTCCAATCCGCCTAATCGTTATCAACCAAACGGTTCACCCTCCAACCGTACTTTCAACAACAATCCTTCTAACAACTATGGTAGTACCAAAAATCTTGAAGGATTGATGTCAAAATTCATGGCATCTCAAGAAGCTCGCATATCTAAGTTTGAAGCCGATTTCAAACAAAGGCAAAGCGAGATGACTACCAAAATTGACGCATTGTTGAAAGTTCTCAATGACCGAGAAATGGGAGCACTCCCAAGCGACACGGTCAAGAATCCGAAACTAAACATTAATTCCATATCTTCAGTTTCGTCACCCACTTCGTGTCCACAATACTACTCGGTTAAATCAACGAGCACATGTTTCAAACAAAACCAAATTCTTCAAAAGGACCAATCAAGTAAAACACCCGATATAGAACCGGTCAAAAGTATATTTGAAACACCTCTTACGAAAGACCTTGACGATGAATTAAAAGAACTTCATCTTGAATGCCCCGTCATTTATGTCTTAGCGCGTGCTCCTTATTATAGTGCCCTCCTAGAAAAATATGAGAAGTTTAAACTAGGTAAAAATGGGACCGCCTTCGTTCAAAACAAGTTGCCTAAAAAGCTTGATGATACGGGTATATTTGTTTTGCCTTGTAAGATAGGAAGATCCGAAGCTTTCGACACACTAGCTGATTTAAGGTCAAGCCTCAACTTGATTCCCGTATCCTTATTCACCGCTCTTAAGCTAGGAAAGTTAGAGGAAACATAGGTATTGATAGGGCTAGCGGATGGGAGTATTGCCCACCCAGTTGGAATGATTAAGGATGTAGTTGTTCACGTAGGAAAGTTAACTATATTAGCGGATTTTCACGTCCTAGACATGGTTAGTGACACTACATGCCCATTATTGGTAGGAAGAGGATTTTTAGCAACCGCTAGCGCCATGATAGATTGTAAGGAGTCTAAGATAGCGGTAGGTGAAGGCGATGCTTGGTCGGTGTACGATGTAAAGAAGCATAGTTATGATTGTGATGATGAACCGACACCGCATTGGGTAGAGATGAATAGGAGACCGTCTAGATATGGACCTTGGATAGAAAGGAACTTTATAGGACCTCAATGCCCATTTTATCTAGAAAAAGATTTCATTGAGAAAACACATTCGGTGGAACAACTCATAGCTAGAGATGAAGACCTAGATCCTTTTGAGGACCCCTTAGTCTTTAGGAAGATGATTGAGTTCTTGAGCGCAATGCCTATTAATATAGAGATGAATAAGGGGAAAAGAGAGGGAGACAAGTGTAAATGGAGGTGGGACAAGCCACCTAGAGAAGGTGATGGATCATGGCATATGAGGATGACTTTGTATGATCCGGATGGAGAGAAGTTTGAAAGGTCATACCATATTAAGGAAACCGATAGGAAGTTGAAACCTTAGTTTGATCCCAAGGATGTCCTCAATGAGGAACTCACCCGTATCACGTAGTAACCCATGACCTTGAGTCTAGCTACAATACTCGTAAATAAAGAAAAGCGCTTCTTGGGAGGCAACCCATGTTTTGTGTGATTTTATTTTGTTTGTTTGTTATTTGCTTCTATATGCATGCTTTATTTTTGTTGTTGGTAGATCATGTTTCTCTAATTAAATAGTGGAAATACTTTACTTTGTTGTTTTGGCCTAGTATTAACTCCACCTAAAAGTATTTTTGCAAAAGATAAGTGTAAGGGGAAACCCCAAATATGTTTTCAAGAAACAAACCGATCATGATTCTCCACAATATTAAATGAACATGTATATTCGTATTTGTTAGAGTCAAATGCTTGTATTGAGTCATAATGAAGTTTTGCAGGATTTTCCAGGAAGTAGGGCCAAGTTTTTCCAGAAATTTTCCGGAAACTTAACATAAGAATTTCTGCAGGTCACTTCTGACGGCGTCACGAGTTAACTCTTGACGGCGTTACGTTTAAAAATCTGGAAATTTTACCGGTTTTGGTTTTCTAACGGAGTCTTATGGTTTTTGATAATTTATTAAGTTTTATAATCTCCAGGAAATCTGCAAACTTCATTCCACAAGCATTATATCTTATTTTGTTTTGTAGGATTTAGTAACTTATATAGGATTCCGCCGATTTTATGCGAGGTTGTCTTGTCTATTTTCTCAGGATTTATAGGTTATGTATGACAAGAAGATGATTTATATTCTGGAAGGGAAGCTTTGATTGTTCATTTTCTTGGAGGAAGATTTAACCTGGCCACCTTATTATCCATACCGAGCGAATCAAGGGAGTATTTGATTTCATTCTTTTTACTTATTTCACTTTTACATTCTTTACTTGAACAATGGGGACAATGTTCATCTTAAGTGTAAGGGGAGGGTAAAATGATGATACCTTACATGTACACTTTCGCTTGAGTCTGTTTTGTTTAATGGTAGATGTGTACTAAAACTATAAGAAATACCTGTTAGTGTAATTTTAGCGCCAAATTTAAAATTGTTTACAACATTTAGGAGTGAAACTTTAGCCATAGCAAGCGTCTCATGGATAGGAGATTGTATGACTAGCACATAACCGTATCATTCAGAAAAATTTTCCACCCAAATATGTGAGGTTCGCCTTTAGATTTGATAGGAAAAGCATTTACTATTAGTGCTTATGAGTGTACCGGTAGCATTTAGATTCTAGAACTTACGTTAGTGATGCATCCCGAGACCGCTAGTGAGACTACATTTGTGTAGAAGGATTTACTACATGATAAGAGGCATTAGGATCACCCTTGTGTTAAACCCATGTTATAATTACTTGACCATTTAAGTCATATTACTTAGCTAGTTAAGTCAACTAATTTTTCCCACACCCTTAGCGTTGTACTCATTTTTAGTACACGATACCCCTAGTACCCCCCTCCGAGTCTATCCTTTCGTTTCTAACTTTAAGCATTTTACTTAAAGGAAGAATTTGTTACACCCCACTTAAATGTACAACCAAATCGCCTTAGCCTTCCGTGTATGCGCTCATTTTTAGTGCATTATTGTTATTTGTTAAACCCTAAGTTAACTTTCTAATTAATTACATGGTTGCTAAGTCGAGTCATATCCTTGTACATATTGTTTTGGGACGATTGGGACTCATGGGTAAAGTACTTATTTATGGAGTAATGGGGAAGAACATCATTTATTACCCCCATATGTAAGTTAATCTTAAAAGTACTCCAAGTGTTTTGATTTTCTTAATTCGAGTCATTAGTTTAGTTTATTGTAAAGTATGTTAAAATTCAAGTGTAAGGGGAATGTTCATCCCCTATGATGTATTATTTTGGATGGTAGGGTAAGAGTGTATGCAAAAAAAAAAAAAAAAAAAAAAAAAAAAAAAAAAAAAAAATCGAGAAATCAAGAGAAAAAAAATATAGAAAAAGAAAAAGAGAAAAAAACATACGGACTACCATCCCGTTTTCATTCTATGTTCATTTTATGTTTTTGTTATTTTTCATTTATTAGCTTAAGTCAAGTCTAGTCTTGGCTTAGCAACGCCATATTGTACATGTAATTAACCAAGATTGTTAGCTCGCCACCAGTAAAACTTCCTTTATCCAACAAAACCGTGTATTTCATATCCCTACACCTAACGTTACAACCCTTTAAAAGACCTCTTCGATAGTTTATCCTAGGTGCTTACGCCATGTGGTGGAGGTTTGATCCTTTCCCAAGCCTATGGTAATCTATTTTGCTATGACAGGTAGTGAGAGATATCTTCCGTTTCCATATTGTAATTTATACTTTATTACACCCGAGAGATGTGAGTATCTAAATACTATTTGTGAGGTGCTTGTGTATGACCTCCGTGCTTGTCTATTGGTCTTTAGTGGAACGATTATTTGTTGTAATTACTTTTATATAAGTGTTAAATGACCCCTAACTTGTATTTTGAGTAGAATAAAAGCGCATATGCTTGAGGACAAGCAAATCTCAAGTGTAAGGGTATATGATGAGGCGAAAAATGAACCACTTTTAGGGGGTCATTTAAGCCCGGAATTGAATTTATTTGATCAAATATTGCCCTAAATCGTTCCTTTTGTGATTTTAGGTACTTTGGGAGAGAAATATGGAAAAGGAAGCAATTCGGACGTTTTTAGAGCATAAAAGTGAAGAAAACGCCAAAGTCTTAATTTTCCTTGCTGGGACCAGTAGGTGACGGCGTCAAGAAGAAAATCCTGACGGCGTCAAGAGTAATTTCCATGACGATCCAGTACAGAAATGACGGCGTCACAAGGTAGAGCGTCAAGACTAAAGTGCATGACGGCCTGGAAACACATAACACATGACGACGTCAAAAGTAGATCAAGGCAGTCCGAGAAGTATTTTGGCGGCGAGATGACGGCGTCACCAAATTGGTCTTGACGCCGTCAGACCCTATTTCCTATATATAGTTTTCTAGTTTTTACACATAAAAAAGAGAAGTTTTGGAGAAACCCTAAGGCCGAACTTAGTATGAATTTTACAGGTTTTTCAAGGGTTCTCAGCCCTTGAACCCTTTCATGTGTAATTGAGATAAGTATTCTTTTAATTCAATCAATATGTCTATGTGTTGGTTGTCTATATCTTGTTCTTGTCTTAATTCCATCATGCTAGGCTAGATATATCTTGTGTTTGCTTGGATCTAATGAAACCTAGATGTTAATTATGTGTTGATTACTTGTTTATGGTTGTATTGGATGAATGATTTCGATGTTAGGCTTAAGAAAACTGACAGATCTCCAATTGGTAACATGCTTGAACGTATTTAGAAACATGAACTGACGTGCACTAGGTTTTATTGGTTGTATTTAATGCATGAGTAAATTCTAATGATCCCATGTTAGGAGCTTCTTAGCCAGCTCGACATAGGAGTGAAGTAGGCACTCATAGGATTGGGGAATTAAGTGCGTCACCCCATGAATGGTATTAAGGAATACAATCCGTCATCCACGCAACTATAACAAGTAATTAACGTGTAAAAGATATCTAGGGAGTAGTGAAATCTAAGTAAACACAATCTCTCCACTTATTGCTCACAACCTTAGTATAATTTAGTTTATTTTCATTTCTTGTATTTTATTTTGATTGCATCTTTAGTATTGGGTTAGTTGACTAGCAACTAATTCCGCCCAAATCCTTCAAACCCCGAGATTTTTACTTGCTTTCTAAAAAATATAAAAATACAAAAATAATCATCCCTCACCTTTAGAACCAGTATTTAGGTTTTCTAATCCTAGCTACACTATTCCTAGCTGAACGATCAATCCCCCGGTACTTGTCACTATACTATACTACAACGATCAGGTACACTGCCTGGTGGGGGTTGTAAGCTTCTCAAGATCCCTTGAGAGGTAAAGCCTGGTGCGATTCCCACGTATCAAGTTTATGTAGGAAATTAATCTAAACATAACCCTAGTACAATTATTCCCAATATGTGAAAATTTTAAGTCGAACATAGTTAGTCAGACTATTTTCCACTGTCCCTAGGTTAAATATAGGTGACTAGTCTATATTTAGTAGAGGTTCGATAAAATTTTCCAATACCTAAATTAGGTATACTTGTGATATGTCCGTTGCTTTTGAGAAACTGTCCAGTAAACAAAGGCGATGTCAAACCATTCAGTTGCAAGTCCCGCCCATACAAGACTTGTAACCTATGTTTTCACATTCCAGTGCATAGAAGATAGTACGGGTAGATACGTGTGGAAAGGAAGCTTTAAGTAATTCTAAAACAGTCCATACTTGGCCAGGATCACGAACTTTTAACAATGAAGGTTTCAGAAGAAAACTTTGATGAATGTAGAGAAACTTCAGCTTTTGTAGATGATGGATTAGTTTGTTCTTTAGAAATCTCATATCTTGTGTTTCCATTTAGGAAAATCGATAGACTGTGAGGAGTTTTATGTAAAATAATATCATGAAAGGTTTATAAGATAATTTCTAGAGACTATTAAAATGTATGAGAAATGGGAGAGGCGATTGTGTAGTTCACAATGTTTGGGAAGTAGGATAGACCATTGTGTGATTCAAAACATTTGAGAAATGATTAAGACCATTGTATAATACAATGTCTGAGAAATGAATTAGACCACTGTTTCATTTACAGTGTCTAGGGATGTAATAGAGACCATTGTATAATACAATGTCTGAGAAAATAGATGAGACCATTGTATCATACAATGTCTGGGAAATAGGAAAGACCATTGCAATTAGTTACAATGTCTTGGACATAAAATGTTGGAGTAGGAACATGATTGGGAGAATGTGGTTGTGTCGAAATGCCCTAAAATAGGCATACGTAGATATGTTTAGTCCATTGTTTATAAAAAGGATTGAAAGTACGTCAAGTGTGTATATATCAATATACTTATATGTACATGTAGCATAAAATGCTTACGAGGAAATGCTCAATTATGCTAAGGGTACATATATCAATATGCTAAAATGTTTGTGGAATATAAAATGCTTAATAAGTCCATAATCGTCTAGAGGATGGAAGGAACGAAGAGTGGAAGGCTATAAAAATGTTTTTGCTTGTACATGTGGTTATAGTTTAGGTCTCAATTAGACCCATTTCTCTATAACCATGGCTCTGGTACCAATCTGTAACACCCCCAATTCAATGATGCAGCGGAATTCAAACTGGGTGTTACTCGACGGCACAACAGTCATAATAATAGAAAATGAACTCTAATTGAGTCGTTTTAAAAGATTTATCATTCAAATTATATAAATATCAGAGATTACAAAATAAGGTCCCAGATGGTTCCATGTTTACAATTTACATTAAATGAGTTTTCGAATGATAATAAAATTTATAGCCCTCTAGAATATCCGTGCCCCTCCGTGCCATCCTTGATCATCATGGACCTGAAATACATGCTTAAGAGGTCAACACAAAGGTTGACTGATATTCATAGAGTTTGTTTAATGGTTGAACACAATATGTTGGTAGTGTGAGCTATAGACTCACACCAATGGTTGGAAAACAAAACAGTTATTATTATTATACTAAGCTTATGACACCAAAACGTTAACGTGTACCAATATCAATCGGCGGAGTTATCCTGGTAGGTACATTGCCGTCATACCTATGTTTCAAATATTAATGCATTTGTTTGAACTTAGTCAACACAAATGGGATTCGTCAATCCCAATAGGCCTATTCACAATATTCGCACTCACTCGCAAGTAACCCTCACAAGTGATTAAATGGTTCATAATGAGGGATCTTGGATTGGCAAGGATGGTACTTAGTGATAATAAAACAATCAGGCAAGCATACAATTGAAAAGCATTGTGTTCGGTTGAAAAATAATAGCATGTATTCCCCCCAAGGGTTTGTAAAACAATTAAGTAATAGAAAGTGGGGCTATGAACTCACCGTGAGTTGGATGATGTTTAATGAGAATGATGGATATGCCGTGAGAAATTCTACGAGCAACCTAGAATAATTGTTGCAACTTAGGTTTGGAATAATGTCTAAGAAAACATAAACGAGCCTACATATGTCTTGCATATTGTTCATGATGTAGTACTTAGTATATAATGTAAGTCTTTGAATAAAAATGGTTTATGAAACATGTATAGTTTGTATATCGTTTACTACCGTTCGGGCCGACAAAATTCAGAGGCCGTGTAGTAAACGTTCGAGGAGCCAGGACACTTTAATTCGTAAATGCACAACTCATCTCGACGGTTTACTTTAATGAACCCCTCACATGAAGCTCCCTAGTGTTGTAGTATTTGATAAAAATATTTTAAATGAAGATTGTTATTATCAATGAGTTTATTAAGCCTAGAGTGGACATTACTTGCAAAGTCTAATGGTCATTTGATGGAGTAGATCCAAATTGGTTGATTATGTTACAACTAACACTTTAGTTTATGTTTTCGACTTAGAAAGCCATAAGGTCTTTAGCCGTGGCCTTGCCGTGGCTTTGGTCATTGCTACCATGGTCTTGAGACTCATCCTTGGCCTTAGCCATGGCTATGGTCTCGGCATTAAGGTCATTAGACCTCTTGGTTATAATTAACCATAACCATTATATGGTCATTTGGTCTTAAAAATGGGCAGTTAAGAATTTGAAGAAAAATATCACTCGTAAAGCGTTTTCAGGGCTCGAGCTTCTTCATTATTGAACGAAAACGTCGTTCCGGACAACTTTCATGTTTTAACTTTTTGATGAATCGGAGCAGAAGGGCCACTTTCAAAATGGTCAGATTGTTAACAGGTTGTTTTAGGCAGTTTCGGCGTTTTGGTTTCGCTAACTTCTTTTGGCCATAACTTTTGACTCGTGTACTCGTTTTAGGTGGTTCAAATTGCTATGTTTTCCTTTTTAAGTCCTCTATAACGGTAGGTAAGTGTTTCATATCATGGTTACTCTATTTGGTCATGGTTCTCAATATAAGTCACTAGTTTCCTTTATTACTTAACACATGTTAACATATAGTTTCCATAACTTGTTTTAATAGTTTTTATACCTCATGAACATAACACAAAGACCATATATAGAATGAATGAAACATAATAAGCATGAAAATGATATTGAGCAAGAAAGTGTATTAGGGTTTCTTACAACTTTTGGCCTTGTAAAAAGGAAACATGAACTAGGACAAGAACTATACACTTCAATCGAAAACCCTAGCTTCTAATCCTTCACCACAACTCTTGCAAACTCTTGATAATATTTACATAACCCTTGTGAAAAGAATTTACCCTCAGCCCCTAACATCTCGTGTAGCTCCTAATTCAACCATGGAATCACCAACTAAACACTAGTTTCATGTAGAGGTTAACTAGGCCTTTAACTTCTATGTGTAGCTTGTTGCTTGAAAATCTAAGTATCATGGTGTTAGAGATTGATGTTGGTTCGTTTATGGAGAGAAAGAGCAAGAGTAGAATGAGTTTCTAAGTCAAGAATGAAGTATATGTAGACTAATTAGTCAAAGGAGGTGTAAAATGGAGACTTTTAGGGTATTTTGTTATCTTAATCAAGTGTATATACACATGTAATCATCCAAGGCACTATATTATCATCAAGACTTTAAGGAAGTCGGCCTAAATGAGATAGGGTGACTACATTCATCATTCTTGGTATTATCTTGCTTACGGTGTGAGTTTTGGTCCCGGTAATCGCTAACGGTAAGTGGTTAAGTCATGAAACTTAAAATCGGGTATCCTAAAAATATGAAACTTATAAATATGTTAGAAATTATTAATATAACCTATCTTAGCATATTTAATAAGTGATAAGTTCTATCGGGTTGTTTAAGCGCTGTTAAAACTGGAAACGCGGGTCTAAAACGCGTAATTCGCGTAAAACGCTGAACTGGAAAATGTAAAATTCCATAACTTTTGGAATTGTCATAAAATGATAGAAAATCATATTTCTATTGTTTATAATGTTTTATGGACATATCGGGATGCTGGAATGACGTTTAAACCTAAAAGTAAATCTCGGACACGGTTTCGTGATTTTTGCAGAAATGATCCGACGAGTGTCAAAATCTCGGATTATCATTAAAATAGTTTAACTTACGAGAATATGAAATAAAAATTTCAGGAGTGAATAGTGAAAGTGAATAGTACTAGTGAATAGTAAAAATTCGGGATTGGATAGTAACCTGAAAATGTGAATTGTTACATATATTACGTGATAGGAACGCCGAGGAATCTTGGGAAATTATTGACGAACTTGCCGCCGATAATCAAGAATTATGGGAATTTAATCACACTATAGAAGCGGCCATCAACGCAATCTCGACACCTGGAGAGACTAATCAAATTTCCGATGAACTCCTTTGCAAGCTTGAGGCAAAAGTTGACTATTTCAAGGAAAGGCAAAAGAGACCTTTAAGTCCTAGACGAGCTGCTGTCAATTTTGTCTCGAAAATGACTCCAACGCCATTATCTGAGTCACCCTCTAGAGAGAATGTTGAAACCTTTCAAAATTATGCCCCACCTTATTCTCCTCCTGAAAAACTTAGCCCGGAATTCGAAACTCGAATGAGAGAATATATGGCAACCCATTCTGAGCGGCTTGCTAGATTCGAGGAAGCAGTTTATAAACAAAAGGAGGAGATGCAAGAGAAAATGAAGGAGATGATGAGCCTAGTGGAGGAGTACGCAAACCAGAAAACCCCAGAAATGATGTTACTGAGGAAAGAAAGCGCTACCCCCACTACCCAGTTTGTTAATTCCCTCACAATTGTCCACAAGGATAATAAGGAAAAAGAAACCCCTAGTGAACAAACCATTGAAGAACCGCCAAAATACCAATCATTAGGTTACTACCGAAAACATGATATAAACGAGAACACTATAACAAATTGGATAAAAGGTGACAGGCGTAACCAATTCTCCCAACAGGTTTCAAAGAAGGAGAAAGAGGGGGAAGATGAGTATGATACATTACCTGGGGGACCGGTATTTGAAAAACTACTTGTACTGAAAGTAGCTACTAAGCAGATGGCTTGTGGGAACTTTGAGATACCGGCCAGCATTGGGAATCTGCAATGTCTGAATGCTTTCGCCGACCAAGGATCAGAAGTAAATCTTATGCCCCTAACTGTCTACACCCAACTAACATCAGAAATGCCAGCCACCACCCGCATTAGGCTATCCTTCGCTGGACACTCTTATGTGTACCCTTCGGGAATTGCAGAGGATGTGCTGGTCAATGTTGCAGGATTCATGTATCCCGTTGATTTCATGATCATCGATGATAAAGGACGTGGATGCATGCCAATAATCCTCGGAGCACCGTTCCTTACCACCGCACGAGCTGTTATTAGGTATGAAAAAAGGGAAATTGAGCTTAAATCAGGAAAAAGAAAGATTAGCTTTCCCATGACCCCCGATGTACACAAGATAGCTTGATGAAGAGAAAGCTCAAAAACAACATTGACACATCGCCTATTCATGTTCAGGAAAAGATTCTTGCATGGGAAGCAAGGATCAAAAGTTACAAAGAAACTGAACATGAAGGAAGCAACGACTACAACAAAGTTCATGTTGAATGTAGTCAACCAACGGGGAATCATGTAACATTCGGGAAAGGAGACCTGGTACTCTTAAGATACTCGAAGATAACAGCACCTCCCGATAAACCAAGTCCCTGGTGGTATGGGCCATTTACAACTAAAGGCATAGGCCAAGATGGGATAGCTAACTTGAGTATCGATCGATTGAAACACCACCATCACGATAGTAAGGATCATAATTATATGGGATACATCATCTCAAGAGATGAGGTCACGTAATTGCCCATGACCTTGAGTCTAGCTACAAGACTCGTAAATAAAGAAAAGCGCTTCTTGGGAGGCAACCCATGTTTTGTGTGATTTTTGTTTGTTTGATTGTTATTTGTTTCCGTATGCATGCTTTATTTTTATTGTTGGTAGATCATGTTTCAAAACTAAAATTGTGAAAATACTTTATTTTGTCATTTAACTTCGTCTTAACTTCATACAAAGGTATTTCGCAAAAGATAAGTGTGAGGGGAAACCCCAAATTTGTTTCTAAGAGTGAAATTTATTATGATTCTCCACAATATTAAATGGGCATGTGTAGTAGTATTTGTTAGAGTCAAATGCTTGTATCGAGTCATAATGATGTTTTGCAGGATTTTCCAGGAAGTAGGACATAAGTTTTTTCAGAAATTTTCCGGAAACTTAACGTAAAGATTTGTGCAGTTCACTTCTGACGACGTCATGAGTTTACTCCTGACGGCGTCATGTGTAAAATTATGGAAATTTTGTTAGTTTTGTTTTTCTAACGGAGTCTTGAAGTTTTTGTTAATTCTTTAGTTTTATAAACTCAAGGAAATCTGCAAACATTCATTCCACAAGCATTATATCTTAATTTGTTTTCTAGGACTTATTAGTATATATAGATTGCCGCCGATTTTACGCGAGGTTGCCTTGTTTGTTTTCTCAGGTTTAACAGGTTATATATGACAAGAAGATGATCTATATTTCTGGATAGGAAGCTTTGATTGTTCATTTTCTTGGAGGAAGATCTAACCTTGTTGACACACTATCCACACCGAACGAATCAGAGGACTATTTGACTTCATTCTTTTACCTATTTCACTTTTACATTCTTTAATTGCACATTGGGGACAATGTTCATCCTAAGTGTAAGGGGAGGGTAAATGATGATACCTTATAGGATACACTTGCACTTGAGTTTGTTTGTTTGATGGTAGGTGTGTAATAAAACTAAGAGAAATACTTGTTAGTGTAATTTTAGCGCCAAATTTAAAATTTTTTACAACATTTTGGAGTGAAACTTTAGCCATAGCAAGCGTCTCATGGATAGGAGTTGTATGACAAGCACAAAACCGTATCATTCAGAAAAATTTTCCACCCAAATATGTAAGGTTCGCCTTTAGATTTGATAGGAAAAGCATTTATTATTAGTGCTTATGAGTGTACCGGTAGCATTTAGATTCTAGAACTTGCGTTAGTGATGCATCCCGAGACCGCTAGTGAGACTACATTCGTGTAGTAGGATTTACTACATGATAAGAGGCATTAGGATCACCCTTGTGTTAAATCCGTATCATAATTACTTGACCATTTAAGTCATATTACTTGGCTAGTAAAGCCAACTAATTTTTCCCACAACATTAGCGTTGTACTTATTTTTAGTACACGAAACCCCTTGTACACCCCTCCGAGCCTATCTTTTCGTTTCTAACTTTAAGCATCTTACTTAAAGGAAGAATTTGTTACAACCCACTTAAATGTACACCCAAATCGCCTTAGCCTTCCGTGTATGCGCTCATCTTTTGTGCATTATTGTTACATGTTAAACCCTTAGTTAATTATCTAATTGATTACATGGTTGCCAAGTCGAGTCATATCCTTGTACATATTGTTTTTGGGACGATTGGGACTCATGGGTAAAGTACTTGTGTTATGGAGTAATGGGGAAGAACATCATATTATTACCCTCATATGTGCGTTAATCTTAAAAAGTACTCCAAGTGTTTTGATTATCTTGATTCGAGTCAATAGAGTAGTTTATTGTAAAGTATATAAAAATTCAAGTGTAAGGGGAATGTTCATTCCCTATGATGTATTATTTTGGATGGTAGGGTAAGTATGCACCCAAAAAAAAAAAAAAAAAAAAAAAAAAAACAAAAAAAAAAGAGAGATAAAAACATACGGACTACCATCCCGTTTCATTCTATGTTTATTTTATATTTTTGTTCTTTTTCATTTATTAGCTTAAGTCGAGGCTAGTCTTGGTTTAGCAACGCCATATTGTACATGTAATTAACCAAGATGATTAACTCACCACCAGTAAAGATTGCCTTTATCCAACAAAACCGTGTATTTGTTGGACCCTTTTACTTAGTTACGGTTAACTATAAAGTTAATCTAACCAAGTTCTATGGTATAGCAACGTGTTGATTAATTATGAAAGCAAATAAACGTAAAAGAAAAGACACAAAGTTTTTCAACGTTTAATTCTTTATTAGAAATTAATCAAAAGAATTATACCCAAGTGTTTGCGGAACAACACTTGGGATTGAAATGACAAGTATGGTGTACTCCTCACTAAACCCAAACTAAGTTTGAGTGACAACTAAGATCCTGCTGAGCTAACTCAGGGATTGTGTTGTTCTTTGGAGAGAGTAAAGATTTGGTTTGTGAATGTCTAAGCATTAAGTGCACAAACATAATCTTTACCTCTCTCACTTATTCTCTATTTATACACAAGTAATTTCTAACACTTACCTAATGGACAAAGACTACAAGACAATATTACATCATCCTACATTGGACAAAATACATAGGTATTTTGTCCCTGTTACAATTGACTATAAGTAGTAAAGAACAAGGATGCTTTCTGGTCTTCAGTGTTGACACACTTCTTGGTATTATACTCATTCAGGGAAACTTGACCTTTGCATGATAAGGACCATCCCTTATCCATTCAAACTTATCCCGCCTAATCCCGCCTTTACTTTAGTCTTCTTATCTTCAGTCTTTGTTCACTCAGTGATCTTAGTTGGTGAGGAGTCATGGAACTCAGTGAGTTATTGTCATCCCTTACTGAGTCCATCATCCTCTTCTTTGGCTCAGTTATCATTCACTGAGAAGCACCTCACTGAAAGATTGAACCTTTCTTCATAGATTCTCCCTAAGCGTCTTGAGGATGACTCACTGAACAACTATGCATTCAGTGACTTGTTTGGTATTCTCGGTTATGAAACACTTAGGATATTTTATGTTCGAATCCTGGATTAAGGAGTTTGGGTTTTAACAGACCCAACAGTCTCCCCCTATTTGGATATACAAATAGCCTGAGTGTTTTCAGGGTTTTGTGAGAGATAGCAAAGGTATTATCTCTATAATCCTGGCTTACTACGTATTGTTTAGGACACTGAATGTTAAACAAAACATCAATATTATTCATGAATATTACAATCCTAAAAAAAAAAAAAGTAAATAAAGATAGTTGGTGTTGCAGACATGTTCAGGCTTCAGAACTTCAGACCCATGGCTTCAAGTTTGGCTTTCTTAGTATTCAGTAGGTGTTTATCAGGATGCTCTTTGATTATGTTCTTCAAGTCATGACAGAATCTTGCATTAGCCTCATTCTTGATAGGATTGGCCATAAAGAAGTATCCTGCCATTGCCTTAAATCTAGTTTGATCAATGTCAGCCCATCTTTGGAAGGCTGGATCTCCAAACTCATATGTGAAGAAGACCTCTCTCAGGTTGCTCAATGACCAAATTGTTCACAAATGTAGCTCCTTCAGGGAGGGCTCTGTTGCAGTTTAAACCTGGAGCACTGACTTCTGGTTTAGTCTCTATCTTCTTCCTTTTCCTTTTAGAAGACTGAGCAGGAGGAGCCTGAATGGCAGGTACTGAAGCTGGTAGCAATGAAGGGATCCCAAGTTCCACATGCTTTTTGGCCAACAGATCATACCTAATCCTGAGGGATTTCATTAGGTTCTTGACACCGACATTGTTCTTCTTTGCAATGATTGGACCAAGTTCATCAAGCTCAGTGATCCCAAAGTCAGTAAATCTGAAAGGATCATGAACTTCAAAATGTCGTTTGTCCTGACCTCTGTAGACACTAAGAACAGCCGGTTTAGAGTTCTGGTGAATCTTAACATCAGTGATAGGTTCTGGATTCAGTCTCTGTGTCATGATCCAGGTATACTTCTCAATGTTTTGTTGCCTGATTTCAGCAGATCTCTTCAGTTTAGCTTCCCTCTTTTCTTTTAGGGCAATCAGAGCAGCATCCTGAGCCTTTTTGAACTTTTCACCACCTTCTCTATGTGCAAGGTCCTGAGGCTTCAGTCCAATATTAGTGGCTTCCTCAATAACCACCTCAATGAGAGTAGCTTTGCTTGCTTGTTCCTCCAAAGCTACTTTCTTCAGTCTTTCCACTTTATCCATATGAGCTTGGATTTCATCTTCAGTCATCAAGTATGTAACGCCATTCATTTGAAAGGGAATCCTGACAGGTGCATCAGGGTCCGGTCTAATGACTGAAGAAGCAGCAACCAATGTAGTTATAGGCTCAGACACAACAGTGAGAATGCCTATGCCTGATGAGGCGAAAAATGAACCACTTTTAGGGGGTCATTTAAGCCCGGAATTGAATTTATTTGATCAAATATTGCCCTAAATCGTTCCTTTTGTGATTTTAGGTACTTTGGGAGCGAATTCTGGAAAAGGAAGCAATTCGGACGTTTTTGGAGCATAAAAGTGAAGAAAACACCAAAGTCTTAATTTTCCTTGCTGGGAACAGTAGGTGACGGAGTCAAGAAGAAAATCTTGACGGCGTCAAGAGTATTTTCCATGACGGCCCAGTACAGATTTGACGGCGTCACGAAGTAGAGCGTCAAGAGGAAAAAGCATGACAGCCTGGAAACACATAACACTTGACGGCGTCAGATCTGGATCAAGGCAGTCCGAGGAGTATTTTGGCGGCGAGATGACGGCGTCACAAATTTGTTCTTGACGCCGTCAGACCCTATTTCCTATATATAGTTTTCTAATTTTCACATTAAAAAGAAGAGAAGTTTTGGAGAAACCCTAAGTACGAACTTGGTGCGAATTTTACAGGTTTTTCAAGGGTTCTTAGCCCTTGATACATTTCATGTGTAATTGAGATAAGTATTCTTTTAATTCAATCAATATGACTATGTGTTGGTTGTCTATATCTTGTTCTTGTCTTAATTTCATCATGCTAGGCTAGACCTATCTTGTGTTTGCTTGGATCTAACGAAACCTAGATGTTAATTATGTGTTGATTACTTGGTTATGGTTGTATTGGATGAATGAATTCGATGTTAGGTGTCACACCCCCAAGATCGGGTCCAGCGGAAGCGTACATGTAGCTGGGGTGTAACTCAATTGGTATTACAACACAAGTTCAAAAATGGTTTTCACTTGAATCATTTAGAATAAAATAGTTTAACCAAAAATATTGAATTTACATCGTTAAAAGTAGTGCGGAAGTAGGCCCTTAAAAGTAGTTTAAAACGGTCCCCATAGAAATTATCAGAGTCTTCTATGACCATGCCATGCCCTGCCAAAACCTCCTGTAGCGTGCCATAGGTTAAAACCTGAAAATACATGCTAAAGTGTCAACACGAGGTTGGTGAGTTCATAGAGTTTGTTTAACAAATAAAGTTTATGCATATGTATGAAGGTTTCCCAGCAAAGGCATCGTAAATCCACTCAGTTACAAGTCCCGCCATAAGAGCCTTGTAACCTGTGTGTTTACAACCCACTGCTACAATATATAGTTTCTCAGGATTATATTCACCCAAGGTCAAGCATAGACACAAAGGCGGGGAACCACCATCCCAAATAGTACCTGTCACCCAACGTCGCATCTGTTTTGGACTTGGGTGGGGGGTATTTCCCCATAATAGTACTATCAATACCTCTCCTTTGACAGATTACTGGGTGCCGTTTCCCAAAGCATAAAAGTTTAAACGTTTCAAGTATCAAGTAAGTATAACACAGTTAAGTATAACCCAATCACGTAAGTATAAAATCAAGTATAAGTGTTATCAAGTATAAAAGTAATCAAGTATAAATGTTTTAAATATTTGTACAAGTAAAAACAAGTAGTTGAGCATGTATCTCCCCCAAAGAGTTAAAACAAGTGTAAAGAGTAAAAGTGGGGCTATGACTCACCTGGTGCGATAGCTACGATGAGACAAGTGGATACACAGAAATGAGGTTCGATCTCTAACCGCAACCTAATATGAATGATAGTGATCTACTTAGATCATGAAAGGATGTAATGAATGCACATGCACATGATACCTATACCACTCGTAACTTGGAAATATTTGTTATAGTCAAAGTAAAGTATTTTCCATACTTAGGAAAAATAAGTCCAACTAGGTTTATAAAAACTTGTCGTAATATATCGTATATAAAAACGTTAGTGTTATATTCCTTACTTTGGGAAAACCTTAAGATATCGTCTAGTAGTTGTAAAAATAAGTCTTGGGTCGTATGTATTTTATTTGTTAAGAATATAGTCCTTAGTAGCATTTCTAGAAAATATACCGTCTAGTACGTAAGTTATTATTTTGGTAAAAGCTGTCAAAACAATATAGATTTTGCCGTTATTGAAATGTGAATATCTTTGTCGTTATTAGTCCGTTTTACTCGTTCTTTATATTCCCGGAATCGTGGGACAAAATACTAATATATTTTTGATAAGTCGGGATGGCTAGATTTAGTTTTACGCCTCGAAACTGTCGTGACAACTGTTCATCAGCAAAGGATTTTCAGAAAAATAGTTTTCGTCGTTAAATTCGGAAAATCATATCTCCTTCGTTATTAACTCGTTTTAATCCGTTCTTTCGCCAAAAGCTTCGTTTTTAAAAGTATTTTCTAAATCTCTAGCCCAATGTTACCCGGAAACCTCTGAGTTTTCTGGATTTGACGATTTGGGACAGTAGGTATATATGAAGTTTCAAAAACCATTTCTAATGTTCCAAACTAGTTTCTAATCCAATCAAACCACTTTCAATCACCACAAATCTAGTCTAATCTTACCATACACCTTCTTAGGGTGTCATGGGTTCCTAAACATCATAAATCAAGTGGATCTAACAAGGATCTAACTATATCCATTTCTAGAGTTTCAAAGTTATAAAAAGTATAAATAGAGTGGTATAAACTAACATATGCATATGGATCTTGAATAAACAACATGAAACTAGAAAAATGAAAGTATGGAAAGATCAACAAGTGATCTTGAAGCTTACTTGATGATTGGATGAGTTTTGAAGATGAGAAATTGATTAATAACCTAGGGTTTTACCACAAAACCCCAACTAGATCATGATTAGGACATGATTAAACACTTGATCTCCAAAAGTTAATGGTTTCTTCTTGGTTCTTGTTGTTTTGCCGAACACCACAAAGAGAGAAAAAGAAAAATAGTTTGCTTGTGTGATTTTTGGAAATGGAATGAAATGTATATGTATAATCTATGTATAATAATAAAAGGGGACAAGATCCACAAAATGGGGAAGGGTGCTAGGGGGGGGGGGCGGCATTTCAAAAGGGTAGGAAGTAAGAAAATGTATTGTGTAAGAAATCTTGGACTTTTGATGTAGTTTAGGTAGTTATTATTAGTTTTAGGTGATACCGGGTACCGAGTTAACTAAAAATAAACCGTGACGAGTTGAAGTAAAATATGATGAAGTTAATTGGGACATAATAAAGTTATAAAAATTGTGAAAATATGTTGGGTATAAATATTGAGTGTTCGGGTGATTATTGTTTAGTTTCTACGAAAACTGTCGTAATTAAATTAGATGTACGATATAAATTAAATAAATTTCCAAAATATCGGGTAAATTAATAATATAATTTTTATATTATTATTATGAGTATAAAATGTGTTAGGACCATAGTTGGGAGTGTCGGATCAATTATTCAAAATATTAGTTCATAAGATAACGTTTCTTAGGTTAATAACCGTACGTTTACAAAAATGACGCAACCCACGTATAAATGACAAATTTTCTCCGGAGGTGAATAGTGTTTTATGAATAGTAAAATTTTAAAACGTTTCTCAGAATATCAAACTGACCTCAAAAATGATAAATAGTAAAATGATGAATAGTGATCGATGAATAGTAACCGATGAATAGTAATTGTGAAAGTTCGGGAAAAGGCCAGAATTTACGAGTTGTGACATTAGGCTTAAGAAAACAGGCAGATCTCCAAATGGTAACATGATTGAACGTCTTAGGAAACATGAACTGATGTGCACTAGGTTTTCTTGGTTGTATTTAATGCATGAGCCACTGTTTATAATCCCTATGGTTGTGCCGGGCATGGCATAGGAGGAGATAAGAGCTCATAGGATTGGGGAATTAAGTGCGCCACCCCATGAATGATATTAAGGAATACAATCCGTCATCCACGCAACTATAACAAGTAATTAACGTGTAAAAGATATCTAGGGAGTAGTGAAATCTAAGTAAACACAATTTCTCCACATATTGCTCACAACCTTAGTTTAATTTAGTTTATTTTTATTTTTAGTATTTTATTTTGATTGCATCTTAGTATTGGGTTAGTTGACTAGCAACTAATTCCGCCCTAATCCTTCAAACCTGAGATTTTTACTTGCTTTCTAAAAAATATAAAAATACAAAAATAATCATTCCTCGTCTTTAGAACTAGTATTTCGGTTTTCTAATCCTAGCGACACTATTCCTAGCTGAATGATCAATCCCCCGGTACTTGTCACTATACTATACTACAATGATCAGGTACACTGCCTGGTGGGGGTTGTAAGCTTCTCAAGATCCCTTGAGAGGTAAAACCTGGTGCGATTCCCACGTATCAAGTTTTTGGCGCCGTTGCCGGGGAATAGTTATTGTCTAGGTTAGAATCTCTTTTTATTAGGTCTACTTGCTAGATTCCTTTCTAGTAATATTTTATTTTTATTTTTAGGTTTTCTTTAGTCTATCTTTTCTTTGTGTCTTTGTTCGTAAAAAACCTTTCCATTGACTCTTCCGTTCACCATTATGGAGAACATGAATCCACCAAGTCCGACACTAGAGTTTTACCAGAAAAAATATAATTACACCAGTTTGGATATACCAAGATGGACGAATGAAATGAGGCGGACAGGATCTTATATTGATTTTATTGAGTACCTTGAGAAAAGAGGCCAAGTGCATAAGACTTTTAAAGAATTCACCTTACGAGCTCCATCAACCCCTGAAAATGCCTCACTTAGTGAAACCTATGCACCATATGAGCCTTCACCTAGGATAGTTTCGTATGAGCCACCTAGCTGCATGTCATGGTTAGGCCCTACCATAATACAGGATGAACACATAGGTGACCTTGATGTGATGGAGGATGTAGCCGAACATGATCACATTGATCAAAAAGACCTAGGTTTTATGATCGATGATGATGAATCTCAAGAAACAGATGATGAATCTTTTGGGCAATTTGTATATAGTAGTCATAATATTGAGGATGACCCTTATGATTCGGATATAGAAGTTGAGA
The DNA here is from genome assembly GCA_030686995.1 of Artemisia argyi. NCBI lineage: Eukaryota > Viridiplantae > Streptophyta > Magnoliopsida > Asterales > Asteraceae > Artemisia > Artemisia argyi. The sequence continues at coordinate 8,385,757 of CM060696.1, forward strand.
TGCCTAGAGAAGCACTTGAGATACTTGGGAAAATGTTAGGGTTGGATTATAATAAAACACATGTTGAGGATATAGGTGGTCTTGACACAAGGAACGATGAAGTAAGTAACATAAGCCCACCAAGTACCCCACAAGTCCTACCATCATTTGAGGCATACACACCGCCCGTGACTTATTCGGATGAAGTAGAAAAGACTTTAGGAATCCCAATTGAGGTAGAACCTTTGAACCAAACACAACTAGAGGATATAGGTTTGAATACTCATAATGATAACCTTACTCTTAGTTCTAGGGAAGTTCCTAGTTTTAATAAACTGGAGCCTCAACCAAAACCGTTACCTAATCTTCCATCCTTGGATGTGAATTTAGGAATTGAAATAGGTTCCGATCCACCCATCAAACCATATAGTCCGGGTAGTCTTAGGATAAAGGTAGTGGACTCTAAGCCTTGTAGAGAGGAAGCCAATATAGGAGTGGAAAATGACCTTACATGCTTACATCACCCATTTGTGATTGATCACAAGAAACATTATGGGTTTAAACCGGGTTTATTAGGTCAAGATGGATCCCCAACTAGTAATCTCTTGAAGTTGATTGAAAATGATCCCTTTATAGGAGAAAATCTTAATCCACCCATTAATCCGATTGAATTTGGTAAGGTTATGATGATAGGAGCACACATCTTTGAGCATATAATCCATCCACCACTTTTTCCTCACGAGACATATTTCTACCCTAAGGGTGTGTATCGCTACTTTCACCCGCACTTAATCCTAAGTGTAGGGAAAACTTCCCCTATTTCTGTTAAATAAGGGTAGAGTCAGGCTCGTGACTTGAACAAAAACAAGCGCTTCTTGGGAGGCAACCCATGTTTTGTGTGATTTTATTTTGTTTGTTTGTTATTTGCTTCCGTATGCATGCTTTAATTTTATTGTTGGTAGATCATGTTTCTAAACTAAAAAGTGGAAATACTTTACTTTGTTGTTTTGGCCTAGTCTTTACTCCACCTAAAGGTATTTTTGCAAAAGATAAGTGTAAGGGGAAACCCCAAATATGTTTTTAAGAAACAAACCGATCATGATTCTCCACAATATTAAATGTATATGTATATTCGTATTTGTTAGAGTCAAATGCTTGTATTGAGTCATAATGAAGTTTTGCAGGATTTTCCAGGAAGTAGGACCAAGTTTTTCCAGAAATATTCCAGAAACATAACATAAGAATTTCTGCAGGTCAATCCTGATGGCGTCAAGAATTAATTCTTGACGGCGTCATGTGTAAAAATCTGGAAATTTTACCGGTTTTGTTTTTCTAACGGAGTCTTATGGTTTTTGTGAATTATTAAGTTTTATAATCTCCAGGAGATCTGCAAACTTCATTCCACAAGCATTATATCTTATCTTGTTTTCTAGGATTTAGTAACTTATATAGGATGCCGCCGTCAAGAGTTACATCTTGACGGCGTCAGACACGAAGAATAAAATACCGTAGGTGGTGACGGCGTCAAAGTGGCAAGAATAAAATACCGTGGTTGGTGACGGCGTCACATAGGCCGTCATAAGTAGATCAAGGCCGTTCGAGGAAGTATTTGGCGGCGAGGTGACGGCGTCACATAGTAGTCTTGACGCCGTCAGCCTAGTTTTCCTATATATAGTTTTCTAGTTTTTTCATAAAAGAGAGAGAAGTTTTGGTGAAACCCTAAAGACGAAGTTGGTGTATCTTTTACAGGTTTTTCAAGGGTTCCAAACCCTTGAGACCTTGCATTGTAATTGAGATAAGTGTTCTTCCAATTCAATTAATATGTCTATGTGTTGGTTGTTTATATCTTGTTCTTGTCTCAATTCCATTATGCTAGGCTAGATCTCTTTTGTGTTTGCTTAGATCTAAGGAAACCTAGATGTTGATTATGTGTTGATTACTTGTCTATTCTTGTCTTGGATGAATGATTTTATATGTTAGGCTTAAGAAAACTGGCAGATCTCCAAATGGTAACATGCTTGAACGTCTTAAGAAACATGAACCGAGGCGTACTAGGTCTTTATTGGTTGTATTTAATGCATGAGCCACTGTTTACAATCCCTATAGTTGTGCTGGGTCATGGTGTAGGAGGAGATAAGAGCTCATAGAGTTGGGGAGTTATGTATGCCACCCCACGAATGGTATTAAGGAATATAATCCGTCATCCATACAAGTATAACAAGTAATTAACGTGTAAAAGATATCTAGGGAGTAGTGAAGTCTAAGTAAACACAATTTCTCCAATTACTGCTCACAACCTTAGTATAATTTAGTTTAATTTCATTTTTAGTATTTTATTTTAATTATATATTAGTTTTGGGTTAGTTGAATAACAACTAATTCCGCCCACTCTTCCAAAACCCGAGATTTTACCTGCTTTCATAAAAATACAAAAATACAAAAATAATCATCCCTCACCTTTAGAACTATTAATTAGGTTTTCTAATCCTAGCGACACTATTCCTAAGCTGAACGATCAATCCCCCGGTACTTGTCACTATACTATACTACAACGATCAGGTACACTGCCTGGTGGGGGTTGTAAGCTTCTCGAGATCCCTCGAGAGGTAAAGCCTGTTGCGATTCCCACGCATCAAGTTTTTGGCGCCGCAGCCCGGGGAATAGTTATTGTCTAGGTTAGGATTTCTTTTTATTAGGTCTACTTGCTAGATTCCTTTTTAGTAAGATTTTTATTTTTTATTTTTAGGTCTTCTTTAGTCTATCTTAGTTCTTCGTGCCTTTGTTCGTAACTCTTTACCATCCGACATCATGGAAGGTGGTAACATCTTTGAACCCATCATCCCACCGCAACAAAACCTACCATTAGAACTCCTTAGGCCCCGAACCTTAGGAGAGTATTCCCGACCTAGCCACCAAGGCTACCGAAACACCATTGAGCTCACCGGAGACAATGTGACCCCCTTGCGATCCGACACCATCCGGTTGGTGCAAAGCGGATGTGAATTCCATGGACTTCGTTCCGAAGATCCAAACCAACACCTTAAGGACTTCCTCAAAATCGTAGATTCCATAGACCTAGGTGTTGAGACTAGAGAGACAACCCGATTACGCCTATTCCCATTCTCTCTACGAGATCAAGCTAGTCAATGGCTTGAGCGTTTACCCGCGGGATTCATCACCACATGGGACAATCTCGCCAACCGCTTCCTTACCCAATTCTTTCCGCCGGAAAAGACTACAATGCTTAGAAGGGACATTTTGATGTTTGAGCAACAGCGGGGTGAACCTTTCTACGAGGCTTGGGCCCGTTTTAAGGATCTCCTCCACAAGATCCCTCATCATGGCATAAACCTTTGGTTATTAGTTCAGATTTTCTACGACCATGTTGACTATCACACTAAGCGCACCATCGACAGGGCCGCGGGAGGCAAATTGCGTGATAAGAATGCCGAGGAGTCTTGGGCAATTATCGAAGAGCTTGCTGTCGATAATAATGAGATTTGGGAATTTAAACATATGATAGAAGCGACCATCAATGCAGTCTCGACATCTGGAGGAACGACCGAAATCCCCAATGAACTCTTATGCAAACTTGAGGCAAAAGTTGACTATTTTGAGGAAAGGCAAAGGAGACCCTTAAGTCCTAGACAAGCCACTGTCAACTCTGTCTCAAGACCAACTTCGGCACCATTATCTGAATCACCTTCTAGAGAACATGTTGAAACTTTTCAGAGATACACCCCACATTGCTCCCTACCCAAGGAACTTAGCTCGGAATTTGAGACTAGGATGAGAGAATATATGGCAACTCACTCTGATAGGATTGCTAGATTCGAAGAAGCAGTTTATAAACAAAAAGAGGAGATGCAGGAGAAAATGAATGAGATGCTGAGTCTATTGGTGGAGTATACCAATCAGAGAACCCCCGAGCGAATACTGCTAAGGAAAGAAAGCACCACTCCCACCACCCAATTTGTTAACTCCGTCACCATTGTCCATAAAGATAACGAGGAGGTAGAAATTCTTGCTAAACGGACCTTGGAAAAACCACCAGAGTCCCAACCTTTGAGTTACTACCTGAAACATGATATAAACAAAAACACTATAACAAATTGGATTAAGGGTGATAGGCATAACTAATCATCCGGTCAGGTTCCTGAGAAAGAGGAAGAAGAGGAAGATGAGTATGATACGCTTCCTGGAGGATCAGTGGTCGAGAGATTATTGGTACATAAAGTGGCTACTAAGCAGGTAGCATGTGGGAATTTTGAAATACCAACGAGCATCGGGGACTTGAAACATCTTAGTGCTTTCGCCGACCAAGGATCGAAAGTAAATCTTATGCCCCTAACTATTTACATCCAACTGACGTCAAAAATGCCAGCACCTACTCGTGTTAGGCTATCTCTTGTTGGACACTCGTACGTATACCCCCTAGGAATCGCAGAAGATGTATTAGTCAATGTTGCAGGATTCATGTACCCCGTTGATTTTATGATCATTGATGATAAAGGGGATGGATGCATGCCAATAATCCTTGGGGCACCATTCCTCACCACCGCTAGGGCTGTCATTAAGTATGAAGATGGGAAGATTGAGCTTAAATCTGGAAAGAGAAAGATAAGCTTCCACATGACTCCGCGAAGTGGGCATGAGAATTTGAGTTGGAGAATGATTAAAAACAACATTGGCACGACACCCATTCGTGTTTAGAATAAAATTCTTGCATGGGAGGCAAGAATCAAAAGCTATAAGAAAGATAAGGATGAAAGAAGAAAAAGCAATAAGGTTCCGATTGAACTCAAACATACTCAACACGAAAGAAATCATACACCGTTTGAAGAAGGGAACTTGGTACTCTTGAGACACTTTGAAACAACAATACCACCCGATAAACCAAGTCCTTGGTGGTATGGGCCATTCATAATCGAAGGATTGAGCCAAGATGGGGTAGCTAACTTGAGAAGCAAATTAGGTGGGAAGGTGATTGTGAGTATCGATAGATTGAGGCACTACCACCATAACAGTAATGATCACAACTATATGGGGTACATCATTTCAAATGATGAGATCACGTAGTAACCCATGACTTTGAGTCTAGCTACAAGACTCGTAAATAAAGAAAAGCGCTTCTTGGGAGGCAACCCATGTCTTGTGTGATTTTATTTGTTTGATTGTTATTTGCTTCCGTATGCATGTTTTATTTTTATTGTTGGTTGATCATGTTTCTCAATTAAAATGTGGAAATACTTTATTATGTTGTTTGGCCTAGTCTTAACTTCAACCTAAAGGTATTTTTGCAAAAGATAAGTGTAAGGGGAAACCCCAAATATTTTTTTAAGAAACAAACCGATCATGATTCTCCACAATATTAAATGAACATGTATATTTGTATTTGTTAGAGTCAAATGCTTGTATTGAGTCATAATGAAGTTTTGCAGGATTTTCCAGGAAGTAGGACAAAGTTTTTCCAGAAATTTTCCGGAAACTTAACATAAGAATTTCTGCAGGTCCATTCTGAAGGCGTCAGAGTATTACTCTTGACGGCGTCAGGAGTTAAAAATCTGGAAATTTTACCAGTTTTGTTTTTCTAACGGAGTCTTATGGTTTTTGTGAATTATTAAGTTTTATAATCTCCAGGAAATCTGCAAACTTCATTCCACAAGCATTATATCTTATCTTGTTTTCTAGGATTTAGTAACTTATATAGGATGCCGCCGATTTTACGCGAGGTTGCCTTGTCTATTGTTGTCAGGATTTACAGGTTATTTATGACAAGAAGATGATTTATATTCTGGAAGGGAAGCTTTGATTGTTCGTTTTCTTGGAGGAAGATTTAACCTGGCCAACCTATAATCCATACCGAGCGAATCAGGGGAGTATTTGATTTCATTCTCTTTACTTCTTAACTTTTACATTCTTTACTTGAACATTGGGGACAATGTTCATCCTAAGTGTAAGGGGAGGGTAAAAAGATGATACCTTACATATGCACTTTCGCTTGAGTTTGTTTTGTTTGATAGTAGATGTGTAATAAAACTATGAGAAATACTTGTTAGTGTAATTTTAGCGCCAAATTTAAAATTCTTTACAACATTTAGGAGTGAAACTTTAGCCATAGCAAGCGTCTCATGGATAGGAGGTTGTATGACTAGCACATAACCGTATATTCAGAAAAATTTTCCACCCAAAAATGTGAGGTTCGCCTTTAGATTCGTTAGGAAAAGCATTTATTATTGGTGCTTATGAGTGTACCGGTAGCATTTAGATTCTAGAACTTGCGTTAGTGATGCATCCCGAGACCGCTAGTGAGACTACATTCGTGTAGTAGGATTTACTACATGATAAGAGGCATTAAGATCGCCCTTGTGTTAAACCCGTATTATAATTACTTGACCATTTAAGTCATATTACTTGGCTAGTTAAGTCAACTAATTTTTCCCACACCCTTTGCGTTGTACTCATTTTTAGTACACGATACCCCTAGTACACCCCTCCGAGCCTATCTTTTCGTTTCTAACTTTAAGCATCTTACTTAAAGGAAGAATTTGTTACACCCCACTTAAATGTACACCCAAATCGCCATAGCCTTCCGTGTATGCGCTCATTTTTAGTGCATTATTGTTATTTGTTAAACCCTAAGTTAACTTTCTAATTGATTACATGGTTGCTAAGTCGAGTCATATCATTGTACATATTGTTTTGGGACGATTGGGACTCATGGGTAAGTACTTATTTTATGGAGTAATGGGGAAGAACATAATATTATTACCCCCATATGTACGTTAATCTTAAAAGTGCTCCAAGTGTTTCGATTTTCTTAATTCGAGTCATTAGAATAGTTTAAAGTATGTAAAGATTCAAGTGTAAGGGGAATGCTCAAACCCCTATGATGTATTATTTTGGATGGTAGGGTAAGAGTGTATGCAAAAAAAAAAAAAAAAAAAAAAAAATATATATAGAAAAGAAAAAGAGAAAAAGAAAAAAAAAACATACGGACTACCATCCCGTTTTCATTCTATGTTCATTTTATGTTTTTGTTATTTTTCATTTATTAGCTTAAGTCGGGTCTAGTCTTGGCTTAGCAACGCCATCTTGTACATGTAATTAACCACGATTGTTAACTCGCCACCAGTAAAACTTCCTTTATCCAACAAAACCGTGTAATTCATATCCCTATACCTAACGTTACAACCCTTTAAAAGACCTCTTTGATAGTTTATCCTAGGTGCTTACGCCATGTGGTGGAGGTTTGATCCTTTCCCAAGCCTATGGTAATCTATTTTTCTATGACAGGTAGTGAGAGATATCTTCCATTTCCATAATGTTATATTACTTTATTACACCCGAGAGATGTGAGTATCTAAACACTATTTGTGAGGTGCTTGTGTATGACCTCCGTGCTTGTCTATTGGTCTTTAGTGGAACGATTATTTGTTGTAATTACTTTTATATTAGTGTTAAATGACCCCTAACTTGTCTTTTGAGTAGAATAAAAGCTCATTTGCTTGAGGACAAGCAAATCTCAAGTGTAAGGGTATATGATGAGGCGAAAAATGATCTGTTTTTAGGGGGTTATTTAAGCCCGAATCCGAATTTATTTGATCAAATATTGCCCTAAATCGTTTCTTTTGTGATTTTAGGTGTTTGGAGAGTGAATTCTGGAAAAGAAGCCATTTTGGACGTTTTTGGAGCATAAAAGTGAAGAAAACGGCAAAGTACCAATTTTCCATGCTGAAGACACAAGGTGACGGCGTCAAGAGTTACATCTTGACGGCGTCAGACACGAAGAATAAAATACCGTAGGTGGTGACGGCGTCAAATGTCATCCTCACGGCGTCAAAGTGGCAAGAATAAAATACCGTGGTTGGTGACGGCGTCACATAGGCCGTCATAAGTAGATCAAGGCCGTCCGAGGAAGTATTTGGCAGCGAGGTGACGGCGTCACATAGTAGTCTTGACGCCGTTAGCCTAGTTTTCCTATATATAGTTTTCTAGTTTTTTTCATAAAAGAGAGAGAAGTTTTGGTGAAACCCTAAAGATGAATTTGGTGTATCTTTTACATGTTTTTCAAGGGTTCCAAACCCTTGAGACCTTGCATTGTAATTGAGATAAGTGTTCTTCCAATTCAATCAATATGTCTATGTGTTGGTTGTTTATATCTTGTTCTTGCCTCAATTCCATTATGCTAGGCTAGATCTCTTTTGTGTTTGCTTAGATCTAATGAAACCTAGATGTTGATTATGTGTTGATTACTTGTCTATTCTTGTCTTGGATGAATGATTTTATATGTTAGGCTTAAGAAAACTAGCAGATCTCTAAATGGTAACATGCTTGAACGTCTTAAGAAACATGAACCGAGGCGTACTAGGTCTTTATTGGTTGTATTTAATGCATGAGCCACTGTTTACAATCCCTATAGTTGTGCTGGGTCATGGTGTAGGAGGAGATAAGAGCTCATAGAGTTGGGGAGTTATGTATGCCACCCCACGAATGGTATTAAGGAATACAATCCGTCATCCATACAAGTATAACAAGTAATTAACGTGTAAAAGATATCTAGGGAGTAGTGAAGTCTAAGTAAACACAATTTCTCCAATTACTGCTCACAACCTTAGTATAATTTAGTTTAATTTCATTTTCAGTATTTTATTTTAATTATATATTAGTTTTGGGTTAGTTGAATAGCAACTAATTCCGCCCACTCTTCCAAAACCCGAGATTTTACCTGCTTTCATAAAAATACAAAAATAATCATCCCTCACCTTTAGAACTATTAATTGGGTTTTCTAATCCTAGCGACACTATTCCTAAGCTGAACGATCAATCCCCCGGTACTTGTCACTATACTATACTACAACGATCAGCTACACGGCCTGGTGGGGGTTGTAAGCTTCTCGAGATCCCTCGAGAGGTAAAGCCTGTTGCGATTCCCATGCATCAAAACGCTCTTGGTAATGTTGCTGAGCGTTTCATTTAACTTGCTGAGGTGTCCATTAAGAGTAGTCAGTTTGAATGCAACATCAGCCTGTTGTTCAAAAGTGTTATCATGATAGGCTTCAACTGACTCCCTAAGGTTGCAGTAGTGAATAGCTTGTTCAGTATGCATATCAAACACATCACCAGTGATATCATCGTAGATGACTTTGCAGGCCTTTTGCAGAAACTTCATCAGCTTTCTTTCAGTGAGCGGCCTTGGGTCATCATACTTAGCCAATTTTTTAAGAGATGGAGGTTCTGGTACATCTTCAGGAGACAGAGGGAATTGTTCAGTGGCTGTAGCTTCAGTCTCCATATCATCACCAGCTTCATAGAACTCTTCCTCACTGACTTTGCTATCATCATCATTAGAGTTAAGAACAGCCTGAAAAGTAGCCATGGAGTCTATCTGCAAAAATAGGTTAGTCGGCTCCTCTTCATAAGAAGACTTGCCTTGGTTATGGTCGCTCCCTGAGCCCTCAAATCCAACAGACTGGGTTTTATCTGTCTGGTCCTCAGGGTCAGTTTGCGAAGAATGAGCAGCTCCTTGAGGGGGTGTAGGTTCCGTATCAGCGGTTGGTTTTAATCCCCCTGAGTCTTTGTCCCCTGTAACTCCTTCAGACACTGACGGGTGTTATTCAGTGTCATCATTATAAATCAATGAAATGTTAAGGCCCCCCGTTCCAATAGGCTGGTGCTGGCCTGTTGAAGTTTTAGGGGCCGCCACTCCCTGAGACTCTGGTTGTGATGTACCAGAGACGTTAGCGGGATAAGTGGAAGGAGCTCCCCTACCAGCGGGTTATATGTTTCCCTCTAGATCTTTGGGAGTAGTCATGTGGACCAAGGGCACTGACTGTGATTTTTCAGTGACCTTCGTTGTCCCTGAGGGCGGTAGAGCCTGGTCAAGGGTGACATTTTTGGGCTTAGGTCTTCTTTTTGGCTTAGAAGCCTGTGTCCCTGAAGCCTCAGGGCCCTGTGCCTTGGGTTTGGTTTTTGGCACAGTCTGAGCATCTAATTTGTAGTTAAGCTGTGATCTCGTTTGTACGCTTAGTTTGGGGACTCGTGAAAAATCAAGGATGACGATTTTTATCCGTACGGTCACTTTTCTATGAAAAGTGTTTCTACTCGTTGACTGTTGGGGTATAAAATATCAATGTACTTCTGGATGTCAAAGTACTGCTGCATGAAGAATAAAGTCAAAGTACTGCTGAAGAATAAAGTCAAAGTACTGATGTTATTGCTGAATGTTTAATGTACTTCGAAGGAAACAAGGATCAATGTGCAATATTAGATAAGGATTAATGTGTATTATTAAACGAATATTCTAGAATTAGTTAGGGATAATGACTTGTCGTTCAAGGATTACGTGTTGTAAACCGACTTAAGGTTATCTATATAAAGAGCCTTAAGAGGTATTAGTCGATATAAGTTTTACAAGTCTTAGATACGTTTAGAAGTCGATCAAAGTTAATAGTTAAGGATTGTTAGTGAATCTGTGTAACAAAGCAGGTTCAATGTTTGATTAATATAAAAGTTCTTCTTAAGCTTTGTGTTAGTAGATTCCGCATATTTTACAAGGTAAAACAGTGTTTCAATATTAATAGTGTTGAGTTTACTCAATATTGTTAAACCTTTACTAGCTACAAAGTATTTTGGTCAGAGTATATCGATCCAACAAGTGGTATCAGAGCTTGTGTTGGAAACTCTAATTAAGAAGACAAACCTTTAAAACCTTTAAACCGCTTTCACTACAAACCCTTCAAGATGTCGACAGATGCTGCACCTGCTCCCTCAATCACTGCTGTTAGAATCCCTATTGTTAAGAAGGGAGAATACAACCTATGGGCCATGAAGATGAGGCAGTAAATTGCCATCACAGACCATGCACTATGGGATGTGATTGTCAATGGTAACATGCAAATTGAAGAACCAGTAGAGGTACCTGGACAACCAACACCACCTAAAATTACTGTACCTGCTGCTACCAAAAGAAATCAAGACAAAGCTCTCAACATACTGCTTTCTGCTATTCCTGATGGTCACCTATTAAAGTTTCATGATGCCAAAGATGCCAAACAACTATGGGCTGCAATAAAGAAGAAGTTTGGAGGTAATGATGCTTCCAAGAAGATGCATAGGAATTTGCTGAAGCAATAATTCAAAACTTTCACTGTTGGAGAAAGAGAAGGTCTTGATACTACTTATGAAAGATTCCAACATCTTCTGAGTATGTTAGAACTATATGATGCTGAGGCATCAGTTGAATATGCTAATTTAAAGTTTCTGAGGAGTTTGCCATCAGCATGGCATGTAGTTGCTACAATGATCAGAGGACAATCAGGGCTGGATACTGTGGACTTTTGTGTAGTTTGTTAGACTCCTTGGACCGTTTTGAGCACTAGGGTTAACAATAACAATGACAATAACATGCAGCGGAATAAGAACAAATCAAAGTTATTGACAACAAGGTTTTTCCCAATCACCTCTAATTATTATTTGATCAGAATAACAACGTGTTACCTAACTGTAACAAGGATCTAAGACATCTCAGATCTTAGAGGATACGAACTAACACTAACTAGTTCTAGGCGTTTATAGTTTACACGCCCTAGAACACACACACACTTTTCTAGTCGACTACATTGTGAAAGACATAATAACTACGTACCCTGCATCTCTTTATATACTAGAGAATGCTAGGGTTTACACAAAGAGATAATACCGAATAATATAAAATCTTTTCTACAGAATAAATTATTTCCTGTATCTTGATATCTTTGAAGCTTTCTCTCTTTGTCACTTTAGCCCTTCATGTTTCATTCTTATATTTTTTTTGTCACTTTAGCCCTTCATGTTCTCTAGGTACCTCATTGTATTCTACCATTTTCCTAGAGAAGTTATTTCCTAACCCAGGTTTGACAAACTTAACCTGTTCAATTTTAGGTTTAAACTTTGTAGGAATTTCTTCCTTTTTCACACTTTGTTCTTGTTTAACCTGTTCCTCATCACTATCACTATCAGAATACCAATCTTCTATAATAGGAGCTTCAGGAAAGTTTCTATCCTCAACCTTAGGTGTTTCATTCACACTTGTGCTACATTCACCTACAGGTTTTTCAATATTTAGCTCACTAATGAAGGATAGTTCTTTTCCTGGTGGAGCAAAAGCACTTTTGGCTGGAGGAGCCACTTCATTATACCCAATTCCACTACCTTTTCTCATCAAGTTATTCTCTATAGATTTATGAACCAAATCAGAAGCATATTGTTGTTTTTGTACTCTTACTACATGTTTATCTTTTTCAGCAAGAGCTTCCTCTTTTTCTTTTTCAGCTTCTTCTAACTTATTTTTAAGAACTTCTACTTCACTGTTTTTCTTAAAAATTTCTATATCTCTGAGATTAAGTTGATCTACATATTCCTTCTCACACTCTTTGAGATATTCTAACCTCCTTTCAACATTTTGAATACCTACTTTGTAACCTAAGTTATCAAGTTTTAGGTGTTCAATTTCTCTATTTAAACTCTCATTCCTAGACTTAAGTTCTTCTATAATATCAGCACAAGATTTAAAAGAACACACATATAAGTCTGAATCATTTGATACCTCAGAGTCAGATCCTGATGATGAACCATAGGCCATAAGTGCAAAGTTCTGCACCTTGGGTTGAGCAACAGCTACCAAAGAGAAATTTGGTTCTTCTTCAGCCATATCACTCCAATCATAATCTCCCAGTCCATCACAAGACACCAGTGCAGTCTTTGATTCTTCAGTAACCTTCTTAGTAGTATCAGCATTCTTCTTTGGAGCTCTACACTCTCTGGCAAAATGTCCCTTCCTATTGCAGTTATAGCACTTTATCTTTGATTTGTCAAAGCCTGGACTGTCCTTAGCTTTATACTTGACTTCTTTTCCAGTCTTCTTCAAAAACTTTCTTGCCCTCAAGGTCAACATAACCATTTGCCATTTAAGATCAATTTCTTCAAGATCATCAGGATCAATATAATCCAAGTCTTGATTAATGACATGTGATCTTATAGTAGTTGTGAGCTCAACCAAGAATGCACACAAAGCAATATCACTTGTAGAGATCTTATCATTTGAACTAGCAGCAGATCCATCAACAGCAGATACTCCATAAGCAGTAGAATGAGCAGCAGAGTGAGATTATTGAGATCCTTTTCCTTTAGAGGATACAAAGGCAAGATTTTGAGTACCAGAAGATGAAGTAGAAGAGGTAGATAGTTCTGATTCATACACTCTTAAATTGTTGTAGAGACTTTCCAACTTCATAGTTTCAAAATCAGGCTTATTCCTCCACACAACTGTGTGCATACTCCATTCAGGTGCAAGACTTCTAAGAAACTTTAGGTTTACATCTTCTTGTGGAACCACATAGCCAACAAGCTTTAGATGTCTAACAAGTTGGTTTAGCCTGTTGTATGTGTCAATTATCTTCTCTCCACTTTCAGAAGTAAAATTTTCAAACTGATGCTTCAGCATGTTTTTCCTGTATTTCTTAGTAGCATCATTCCCTCCAAACCTGAATTCAACAGCATCCATCAATTCTTTTCCAGATTCACAGTCATCAAAGTCCATTTGGAATTCATTAGGTATTCCCATTAAGAGAATACTGTGTGCTTTGATTTCCATCTTCCTTATTGCATTAGCTTCAGCAGACTTGATTGGTATCTCCTTACCATCAGCACTCTTCTTAGGTACAGAATCACCATTAACAATCACATTCCACATGTTGAAATCAATCATGCGAATGTACTGTCTGATTCTTCTCTTCCATAACTCATCTCAGAAGGATTTAGCATGGGCACCCTAGAAGCAGTCACCATACGAGTTTCATCACTCATCTTAGCAATAGATTTGGAACATCAAACTTTTAAGAAACAAAATCTTCTTGATAATAACTTCTAGATCACAAGCTCTGATACCACTTGTTGATCCCAGTTGAGCTTAAACGATCTTGTATAGAAGTTAACTTGATTAAACACTTAAGCTAATATGCAGAATGTAAAAGCTTAACTTAAGAAGAATAATGATTCACTTTCAACACTTCAATATTATTAATACGAGCACTCAACAATGCTAGGGTTTTACAACCTTGAAGTGAATAATAATACGTACATAAACTAACCCTAGGATCCTCCTTTTATAGACTAAGGAATCCTACTAGGTTTACAATACCTTTCTCTACACGATAAGTATATTCTAGATAAATATAATATTTACACAATCTATTCTGTATTTATCTAAACCATATACATCCTTATCCCATCAGCAGTAGATTCTGTCAGCAGCATTTAACCTCAGCAGCACTTTGACATTAGCAGCAGAATCATTACCACTAGCAACAGTTTCACTTATAGCAGCAGTTTCACTCAGCAGCAGTTTCAGACCCAACAACTTTGATAATCTTTACAACAATCTGAAGGTGTATGAGCATGAGATGAATGGTACTACAGGTTCAAGCACACAACAGAACATTGCTTTTGCCTCTTCTGAAAAGAGAAGCAGTACTTCTAACAAAGGTACTGCTTATCCTGTTCAAAGTACTGTGACTGAAACACAGGTTCCATGCACAACAATGGTCACCACCAATTCATCACAATCACTTACCCCCACCTCAGATGATGTTCTATGTTCATTCTTTGCTCAACAAGCATCTCTACCTGTCACAGCATTTGATGAAGAACCTGGATATGCTGCTTTGGAGTCAAGAGATGATTTAGGAAGTTTTGATTGGAGCATGGAGTTTGAAGAAGCACCTGTTCAGCTTGCTATGGTAGCTGCTTCACCAAGTTCATCCACTAACTCTGAGGTATGCTCTAAGTGTAATGATATGTGTCAAAAGTTACTTAGTGAATATGTAGATGAAAGAGATGAATTTCAAAAGGCTAGGGCTGAGATAACTGGTTATCAATTAACTTTAGAGTCAATGGAGGCCAAAATCCTTACACATGAAAACAATGAAGTAGCATGGCTTGAAACATATAAACAACATGATTACCTAGTTAAGTTAAATGAATGGAAACTAGGTTGTAAGGTGTCTGAACTAGAAAAAGTAACTACTGAAAGGGATAAGTTGTTAGAAAAACTTGCTGTGTGGAATGAGGCAGGTGTGTCACATGTTTAATTTGTTGAAAAGCAAAGAACATATAATATTAAGACAGGCCTAGGTTATGATAATAATAGCAATGAAGGCATTTCATTTAAGAGCAAGGAACTAAATCTTACAGTTGATACCTCCACTAGTGATGAAGAGTTCATAAGTCTAGATAAAAACACTTCTAGTGATGAGGAATCCCCTAGTCCAACACCTCCTGTATTTCAGAAAGAAAACGGATATAATGCAGTTCCTCACCCCCCAGTTAGCTTTCAACCACATAGAAAAGATGTTGACTGTTATTGTGTAGATAATCTAGAGTTTAGGAAAAAGCTTAAAAGTAAATTTAATCCTGAAACTTTAGAAAAATCTGTTGAAGCACCTAAGGTAGAAGAGACCAAGTTTTCAAAACAAGCAGTACCTACAAACACTTTTCGAAGTACTGCTGATCACTCAGCAGTACCTCAAAGAAAATTCTTTCAAAATACTGCTAATTTTAGGAACACTTATGGAAGGGGATTTGGGGATATTGGTCCAAAGGTCTGTTATGTTTGTTATAGTCCTCATCATTTGATTAAAGACTGTGATTATCATTCAGAATACCTAAGTAAATATCCAAAGACCAGAACTGCACAACCAAGTCATAGGGAGAATAAGCCAAGGGACAACAAACCAGTTTGAAACTATACAAATAGGGTCAACCATAGTAATTTCTCAAAAGACTATAGGTACCCTCATCAGAAAAGGTTATACTCCAAACCCTCAGTACCTTCACAAAGTACTGATAGAAAGTTCCCTAATGTTTCTATCAAACACTCGAGTGTAAGATTTAGGAGGAACAATCATTACAACCCTAGAAAATCTTACAACACAAGAAAAGATGCTAGGACACAGAACCCAGCTCCTAAAGTTACAACTAAATGGGTTAAGAAGGAAAGTACTGCTTGGGAAAAACCAGTACTTTCAGAAGTTAAGGGTGAAAAAGGGATAATTGATCTTGAAAAACCAACATTTTTGGAAACAAAAACCTTAATTCTTGATCATGCTTTCAAAGACAGTGGTGATTACATACTCAAAAATTTTGAGTATATCACTCCACAAGGGGAACACAAGTCAGTAATGGCTTGGGTTCCTAAAAATAACTAACCTTTTTCATGTGAATGCAGGGCAACCCAGAGGAGGAGCTTAAAGATCATCTTATTGTAGATAGTGGTTGCTCTGGCAGTATGACAGGAGAAAAGGAGCTCTTGTCAGATTTTAAAGCTTATTTTGGAGGAAAAGTTGCATTTGGGAATGATCCTGATAGAGGAAGAATAACTGGCAAAGGAACTATCAAGGCAGGAAACATTGATTTTGAAGATGTTAGATATGTGAAGGAGCTCAAATTCAATATTTTGTCAGTCTCTCAGATTTGTGATAAGAAGTACCCTGTGTTATTCTTTGACACAGAATGTCTTATACTTTCTCCTGATTTCAAGTTAGAAGATAGAAACTTGGTGTTGCTAAGAGCACCAAGAACTAATGATGTGTACATCATAGACTTAAAGAATGTAAATTCTGCTGAAAGAGCAACATGTTTGATTGCAAGAGCATCTATGGAGGAAGCACATCAATGGCACAGAAGACTGGGACATGTAAATTTCAAGAACATCAATAAGATGGTCAGAGGTAATTTAGTTAGAGGTTTACCTTCTAAGACATTCAAGAATGATCACTCATGTCTTGCTTGTAAGAAGGATAAACAGCACAAGGAATCTTGTAAGAAGATTGAGGAGAAGACTATTAGAGAGCCTTTGGAATTGCTGTACATGGATCTGTTTGGACCTGTTTCAGTTGTTAGTCTGAATAAGAAGAAGTACTGCTTGGTTGTAACAGATGACTATAGCAGATTTAGTTGTGTCTTTTTCTTATTCTTTAAAGATGAAACTTTTGATGCTATTCATGATCTAATAATAGCACGTGAAAATTAGTTAAGACTCAAGGTTAGAGGCATTAGATGTGACAATGGGACTGAGTTCAAGAATCAGCTTATGGATGAATTTTGTGACAAGAAAGGAATTAAAAGAGAGTTCAGTATTGCTAGAACTCCTCAACAAAATGGAGTTGCAGAAAGAAAGAATAGAACTCTTATAGAAGCAGCTAGGACAATGCTTGCAGACTCTCAACTACCTGTTCCATTCTGGGCTAAAGCTATAAGTGCTGCTTGCTATGTGTTGAATAGAGTATCAGTGACTAAACCTCAAATGAAGACACCTTATGAGTTACTCATGGGAAAGAAGCCAAGCATCAAGTTTATGAAACCTTTTGGATGTCCCCTAACCATCTTAAATACTGTTGATAATTTGGGCAAATTTGATGGGAAGTCA
The DNA here is from genome assembly GCA_030686995.1 of Artemisia argyi. Classification (NCBI taxonomy): domain Eukaryota; kingdom Viridiplantae; phylum Streptophyta; class Magnoliopsida; order Asterales; family Asteraceae; genus Artemisia; species Artemisia argyi. Next base: position 8,403,200 of record CM060696.1, read on the forward strand.
GATGAAGGATATTTATTGGGATATTGTACTAATAGCAAGGGATTCAGAGTGTACAATAGGGCTACCAAGAAGGTTCAAGAATGTCTTCATGTTGATTTTTTGGAAGAACAAGAAAATTTTAAAGGTAAAGTTCCTGATTGAATGTTTGATCTTGATTTAATGTCTTCATCAATGAATTATGTACCTGTAAGGGAAGAAAATCAAGCTGCTCCCACTGAAGAAGAAGCACCATACATTGTTCATGATGTTAATTTAAGATCTGAAGATGAGCCAAAAGATAATGCCAATGATGAGAAGACAAGTATTTCTGAGCCTCAAGGTACTGCTAAACCTAAGAGTACTGTTGATCCTCAAAGTACTGTTCCACCACAAATACCAGTATCTGCAGAAGATCAAGCCATTCAAGATGAACTTTCTAGAATGCTTTTTCAAGAAACAATGGCTAAATCGTATGATGATGAACAGAGGAGAGCTTATGAAGCAGAAAAGAAGAAGGCAAAAGACACAGCCAGTACGTTACCCCAAAGTACTTCTAATCCATTTGAAAGTACTTTTCAACCTATGAATACTTCAAATTGGATAAACACTGATGCTGTTAATGATCCTAATATGCCTGACTTAGAAGATACTGCTGATCCAAACACAATTACTTTAGAAGACACTGATGATGAATTGGATCAAGAAGGCATTTTCTCAAATTCTAATGAAGATCCTGATATAACTAATTTGGAAGATAACCTTGAAGTCCCACCAACTCCTACTCTAAGAATACATAAAACTCATCCTGTTACAAATATTATTGGACCCTCAGCTTCAGGGGAGCTAACAAGGACTAAGGCTAAGAATATGTCTCAACAACATACTTCTTTACTTAGTTTTATCTACAAGCAAAACAGGGTGAATCACAAGTGTCAGAAGTTGTGTTTATTTGCTTGTTTTCTATCTCAGGAAGAGCCCAAGAATATAAACCAACCATTAGCCAAGGAAAGTTGGGTGGAAGCTATGCAAGAAGAACTCCTACAGTTTAAACTTCAAGAAGTTTGGGTATTATGTGATCTACCTGATGGAAAGAAACTTATTGGAACTAAATGGGTCTTCAGAGTAAAAAGAGATGAAAGAGGGAATGTTATTAAGAACAAGGCAAGGTTAGTGGCTCAAGGATATAGACAGGAAGAAGGAGTTGACTATGATGAAGTTTTTGCTCCTGTGGCAAGGCTTGAAGCCGTCAGGCTATTTTTGGCTTTTGCATCTTATATGGGATTCCCTGTATATCAGATGGATGTTAAAAGTGCATTTCTATATGGCAAAATCACAGAAGAAGTTTATGTTAAACAACCTCCTGGTTTTTAAGACTCTGCACACCCAAACAAAGTCTACAAGGTAATAAAGGCTCTTTATGGCCTTCATCAAGCTCCAAGAGCATGGTATGAAAGGCTTTCCAATTTTCTACTGCAACATGGTTATAGAAGAGGAGCTATTGACAAAACTTTGTTTATCAAGAGAGACAAGAAGGATATTATGCTAGTTCAAGTGTATGTAGATGATATTATTTTTGGTGCTACTAAGCAATCTATGGTGAAGGAATTTGAAGATCTTATGTAGAAAGAGTTTCAGATGAGTTCCATGGGAGAATTAACATTTTTCTTAGGACTTCAAGTGCAACAGTTAAGCAGTGGAATTTATATTTGTCAAGATAAGTATGTTAAGAGATTCACTTTCACAACTGTTAGGCCTACATCTACACCAGTGGATACTAATAAACCTTTGGGGAAAGATGAAAATGGAGAAGATGTTGATGTCACACTATACAGGTCTATGATTGGATGTCTTATGTATTTAACTGCATCAAGACCTGATATTACTTTTGTTGTAAGCTTATGTGCAAGACATCAAGTTAATCGAAAAGTATCTCACTTGAATGCTGTCAAGAGGATTTTCATGTATCTTAGGCAACAACCTAAGCTAGGATTATGGTATCCTAGGGAGTCACCTTTCCATCTCCATGCCTTTTCAAACAGTGATTATGCTGGAGATAACTATGACAGAAGGTCCACAACTGGAGGATGCCAATACCTTGGAAGCAGATTAGTGTCATGGCAATGTAAGAAGCAAACAATTGCAGCAACTTCTTCCACAAAAGCAGAGTATGTAGCTGCTACAAGTTGTTGTGCACAAGTACTTTGGTTACAGAATCAGCTTTTGGATTATAGATTCAATTTCAAGAATACTCCTATAAACATTGATAATGTGAGTACCATCTGTATTGTCAAGAATCCAGTCTATCATTCCAAGACCAAGCACATTCAGATTAGACATCACTTTATAAGAGATTGCTATGAACAAAGGCTTATCAATGTGGTTAAAGTTCATACTGATGATAATGTAGCAGATCTACTCACAAAGGGCTTTGATGTTTCAAGATTTACTTTCATGGTTGTGAGTATTGGCATGATTAATATGTAAGCTATTTTTGAGGGGAGGCATAAGTAGTTATTAGTTAGTCATTATTTGAGGGGAGGCTACATGTATCATTCAAAAGAAAGGATTCTATTCATTAAAGTTCTTACAACCACCATTTAGAGTACATCACCATTCTTGTTTTCAAGTAACAGACACATACACAACAAAGACAACACAAACACAAGAATACATCAACCTACTACCAAACTTCACACACCTACTCCATAGGTCTTTTTCCCTTGCCCTCATAGCTTTGTTTTCCCTTTTGAGCAGTCCTTCTCTTGTCATCAAAAGAAGCCTATTTTCTTGGGTAAGCCAGGCTTAGAACCTGTTTGGGAGGTCTTTCTTTTCTTGGAGTAGGCCACTTCATGTTCTGAATAGCTGATTCCAGGGCTTGAGTCAAAGCATGTGGAAGCTCTTTAGCCAGAGATGAACCAGAAACAACTTTCTCCTTTTTGGGCTTTTTGCTGGTAGTACTACCTGCATCAGTTATGGTAGAGTTGGCAGCACTCATTGTTGATGAAGATTCTTGGTGTCCCATCCACTGAACATGAGGAAGAAAATAGTCTGACCATCCTGGATCTTCAAACTTAGAATCAGAGTAGTAACTTATCTCTGAATCTGTGGTGCCCTCTGAGTCTGAAGAGATGCTCACAATTGGAATGTGACTCATTGTGCTTACTTGTTTTTGTGTTAAAAGAAGTTATGGTGTTTGCAAGTTGTTGATGAAGTTGCTTTTATAAGCAAGGTAAAGGTAAATGGGCATTTAATGAAGTGTATTGAAGTTCACTTACCATGGTAGCTTTAGGATTTAATTTGGGGAGATAGTCATTAATAAGGGTTGACTTTCAAAGATATTTTGGTCAAATGGTCAACATTCAAGATTTTTAGTGGGAAAGTACTTTGGTCAATATACTGTGTGAGCTTATAATGGAAAGTACTGCTCCATATTTTATGAAAAGTACTGCTTGGTGCTATTAAAAGGGTTCGCTGACGTGTCAGATACTGTTACAACGGTCAGATTTGCGGCTAACAACCTTTCGAAAGATATGGGGATATTTACTTCCAAAAATAACGGTAAAATCATTAATTAACCATGATTTTTTGTAATCTTATCCTTATATAACAACCTCACATTTTCTCCTTTTATTCACCTTATTCACCTTTATTAACTCATACCTACTTTGCATCGATCATCACTTTTCTCACTCTAACCCTAATCATCATGGCTAATCGACGTACCAACACCAAACACAACATGATCGCAAACCATGAGAAAACCCAAGAAAACCTTGATTTTCATGGTATTATTGACTTTCTCACTGGTACCAACATCTGTTACTCCATCCTTGTCAACCCTGAGATTATTGGACCCTAGACTCAAGCTTTTTGGGATAAAACCACGTCATAGGTTAAAGATGGAGAGGATATTATTACTGCTACAGTTGCTGGGAGAGCTATACATGTTACAGAAGCTTCAATCAGGGAGGCTCTGTTATTTGATGATGAAGGAGGCTCTGTTTTGTTTGGGAAACAAGATGTTTGGAACACACTCAGAGATATTGGGTATGAAGGTTCTTTGACTAAGCTTACTTTTCAGAAGGCTATGGTTAGTCCTCATTGGAAATTTCTTATTCATGTTTTGCTACACTGTTTGAGTCCAAAGAGTACTGCTTGGGATCAGTTTAGTCATTCCATAGCTTCTGCTTTTGTTGGTCTTATTACCAATCAGCCTTTCAATTTCTCATACATGATCCTTGAAGGTATGCTTACTCATATTAAGGCTGGAAAACCTTTTCTTATGTATCCTAGGTTTGTTCAATTGCTTTTAGAGAATACACTAGATGGTATACCTAAACCTCAGGATTATGTACCTACCATTAGGATGCCACCTAAAGTTTTCACTTTTATGTCCAATAAGGGAGTTAATTTTTCGGGTAGAAATACACCTCTTAATGCTTATATGTTAGAGGTAACTCAAGCTGTTAGGGATGAAGAAGACAATAGTGGTTCTGCACATTCTAATAATGATGCTCAATCTGATTCTGCTGAGCATTCTGCTTCAGTACATACCCCCACACCACATATTGTTTCCCCTCAGCATGTTGTTTCAGGTGAAAGGACTCCCTCAGTACCAGTTTCTTTGGATACATCTGTTTCTGCTCAAGGTACTTCTCCACAAAGTACTGATCCTCAAGGTACTGCTTCAGAGGATTCACAAGTACCTACTCCCAATGATTATACTTCCACAGGTGGGCTTCAAACACCTGGAGGAGATGAGGGAATTGCAGGTACTGAGAGTACTTCTGATTTGGTTCATGAATTGGAGAAGATGAAGTCAACTGTTAATGCTCAAGCTGCAGAAATCAAAAAGCTAAGAAAGAAGTTTAGAAGATTGAAGAAATTTGTTTGGCCTCTTGTTCAGAATTTTAGGCTTTATGTGAAAGAAAAGAAGCAGTCTCAGAAGCAAAAGTCCAGATCTTCAAAGAATTCTTCTAAATCCAAGAAGCATAAAAGCTCATCATTTACCAAATTGGGGAGGAATCAAGATAAGAATTTGGATAAAGATGATGCTGAAGTAAAATATTCAGAAGATGCTCATTTGTGGCAATATCCAAAAAGTCCAAAGATTTTTAAACCAGAAAGTTATGTTGAAGAAGATATGAATATTGCACAAGAAGAGAAAGAGAATGAGCAAAAAGATGATGAGCAAGAAAAGGTTAAGCAGGATGTAGATACACAGAACATTCAAAGTACTGTTGTTCAAAGTACTGCTGCAGAAAACATAAGTCTGCAAGGTACTGCTGAGCAAGTTACTTCTTCTAGAAATATTGATGAAAGTGGAGTCAATGCTGCTGGACCTTCAACAAAGTAGTATGAAGATGAAGCTGGTCCTTCCACTTTTATACAGCAAGAAGAAGAAAGAGTAAATACTGCTAGTGATGATGAAACAATTGCTTAAGTTATGATGAATTTAAGGAGACCTACTGGAGGAATACACATCTCTGAGCCTGCACAAAAAGATGATGAAAGTACTTCTGAATCAGAAAAACTAGATCCAAAAGATAAAGGGAAAGGGATAATGGTTCAGAAAGATACTAAGAAGAAGAAGAAGAAATTTTCTATTGCTCAGATTAGAGAATTAGAAACTGTGGATGATTTAGAGCTTGCTAGAAAGCAACAAGCTGAATATGATGTTGAGTATTTGGAAGAAGTAAGTAGGCCACTTGCAAAGAAGCCAATGACCAAAGCTCAGGAAAGAAATTGGATGATACAGTTCTTAAGAAAGAAGGGATACAAGAATTTGCATTTGAAAAGGTATCCAGAAGTGAATGCTCTGTGGGATAAAGTACAAGAAGATATCAGAAAAGAAGTAGAAAACTTTGTGCCCATGGAAGTTGATAGAAAGAAAAAATTAGAAAATATAAGAAAGGAGGATGCTGAGCAAAGGAGATTGAAAAGAAAGAAATTAGCTGAAGATGATCAACTGTCAAAAAGGCTTAAGTTAGTTCATGAAGATACAGTTGATGAACTCAGAAATTATTTCAAAGTTGTTGATTTTAAGAACAAAAAGATTGAAGATTCTAAAAAGAAGTCCAAGATAATCTCATTTTCTGTGGTTGAATCAAAAGAAGGGAATTATTTTATGATCTACAGTGAAGATGAAAGCTTCACACCATTCCATATGTTATGGGATTTATTGCACTGTATCACAAGGGCAGATCTTTATGACTTATATGTACAAGTTCAGATATACTATGCAGAGATTGAAGCTTCAGGAGTGGGATTAGTTTTGCTTGGAGACTTAATTACCATCTGGGATACTGAAGAAACAAGTGTTGATCCTCTGTGGAATGATCAAGAGAATTGGGAAATAACAAGATGGAGATTCTTTGATTCATCAGGAGTTCATACACTAGAGATGGAAGATGGTACCATGATTCACATGTTGGCTGAGAGAAGATATCCATTGATCAGAGAAATTATGCTCAGAATGCTAGATCATGGAATGGAACTTGAAGATGAATCTGAAGTAGCTTTGGATATTATCAAGCTATTTATCAGATGGGTCAAGTCTGAAGAGTAATATTGCATAATACTGGTATGATTTGTTTTGTAAAATAAAGTATTTTTTAAAGTACTGCAAAAACAAACAGTACTTTATCAAAGTACTCCTTGCTGATATAAACTAGTATAGGTCCTTTAAAATAAAAATAAAATGTTTTGATGTTTAAAAGAAAAGAGGATTTGAAAAGAAACACATGGTGTTAGTATTTATACTGCATAACAAATGGTAATCAACTCACCATGTTTAACAGACAAGAAAGAGTTTGACTCATCATGAGGGTACGGCTCTGATGTGATAATCAAATCCGTTGATGGTTGATAGTTTACCAAAAACTATACGGTTATCAACTCACCATACTCCAAGTGATTAAGAGTTGGCTAGTCCAAAGCAAACGGCTATTGGTAAAGACAAATCAAATCCGTTGATAGTTGATGATTTGCTAAAAATCATAATTTTCAATGATTCACCTCTCACAGGAGTTAACACACCTGGAAGTGATGAGAATAGTATGAAAATTTTAAAATTTGATGATCTTTGTACCAAAATGTTGCTGAGTTGCTGAGAAGATACCATGGAAAATATGATGCTGATGAAGAGTTCAAGTTAGGGGAGAAACAATCTCACTGAATAATTAAAGATTTGAAGATTGAAGATAACAAAGAAACTAGAAATCAAGCAAGTAGAGTTCAAGTTAGGGGAGGATTGTTGGGATATAAAATATCAAAGTACTTCTGGATGTCAAAGTACTGCTGCATGAAGAATAAAGTCAAAGTACTGCTGAAGAATAAAGTCAAAGTACTGCTGTTATTGCTGAATGTTTAATGTACTTCGAAGGAAACAAGGATCAATGTGCAATATTAGATAAGGATTAATGTGTAATATTAAACAAATATTCTAGAATTAGTTAGGGATAATGACTTGTCGTTCAAGGATTACATGTTGTAAATCGACTTAAGGTTATCTATATAAAGAGCCTTAAGAGGTATTAGTCGATATAAGTTTTACAAGTCTTAGATACGTTTAGAAGTCGATCAAAGTTAATAGTTAGGGATTGTTAGTGAATCTGTGTAACAAAGCAAGTTCAAAGTTTGATTAATATAAAAGTTCTTCTTAAGCTTTGTGTTAGTATATTCCGCATACTTTACAAGGTAAAACAGTGTTTCAATATTAATAGTGTTGAGTTTACTCAATATTGTTAAATCTTTACAAGCTACAAAGTAGTTTGGTCAGAGTATATCGATCCAACATTGACCCTAATAATTATTGCAAAATAATGAAAGTTCAACAAACCGTCACAAGTATAAAGTATGAAAAAAATACAAAAATAGGAAGTGTAAGTGGAATAAAAGAATAAAAGAAAATTTTTGGAAAACGGAGCGTTTTAGGGAATAAATGATTTTATTACCTCTTTCGAACATCCTTGCTACTTTACAAAGTTAGTAGGAAGAGTTATGAAATTATTTATCCCAAAAGCGTGAATTGATCACATTGCGTGAGGACACGACAATACCTTAGTCTGGGGGATTTTGGTATGTGTTAATTCACATACCATTATCATGGCCAAATACCGACCCAAATGGACTAAATAAGCTAACAAATGCCAAAGAATTGTGTATTTTTATGTTGTGAACATGCAGGTACGGGTTAATCACAAAAGGACGAAAAATCATGCAAATACCGGAAAAACGGGCACGAGAGTGGGAGATGGTCAGAAAGTCAAGCTGGGAATCATTTTGAGCTTATAAGAGTCCTTAGAGTTTGATATATGAGCAGATGTGATCCTTATATGAAGTTTGAAGTAGTGATAGAAACGGTCCTTGCACTTTTGATAGTTGACAAAATCAATCCCTCAAAGATTTATTTGGAGAAAAAGTCAACTTAGTCCCTCATTAATCAGAAAATTGCAACAAAAACCCTTGGATAATACTTTGGTGGAATTACATATTGGATCCTTGAAAATTCAGTAAAATACTTAATTGGTCCTTGAATTAAAACTGGTTACCAAAACAAAAAGTCCAAATCTAATACATTTAAACCAAGAGCCCAACACAATACAATCCAAAGCCATATGCAGCCCACCATCCCTTTTATCCAAAACCCGACCCACCCACTTTTCGTCAAATAATAATAAAATGGGTCAAGGTCAAAGAAAGGGTCAAAAGAGGTAATAAAATATTACCCACAAATCACTCCCGCCCCCCAATTCACCTCAAACCCAGAAAATACTATTCACCCCACATGTACCCTAATACCGATTCACCAAAATTACTGAGAGTAAGGGTATTTCCGTATACTCGCTTGATATCTAGAAGATCAAGGACGTGTCAGAAGCAAGTCAGAGCTGATGAAACACAAATGGGACACCTGGCATCTCTCCATTGGCTCTACCACGTCACAATCAGTGATCCAAGGGTGCCAATCATTGGTAGATTATTGATATATGATCTAAGGGCTCCAATTCATCTGAAGAAGCACAAGTCACACGGATTGCCAAGCTGGCAATCCGTGACCCCTTCCTCTAGAATTTTCTTTCTCTTGCTATAAATAGATGGTTAGAAAGCTTGTTTCTGTGTGGAGTCTTTGAGTAGCAAAGCTCTGCCAAAATTTCTTTAAAACTTGTATTCCATTTTAAATGCAGTTGTAACTCTTTTTCTTTTAATGAAATTAGCTTTTTCATACATCATTTCTGCTTATTCTATTGTTACTTGTTATTGTTTTTAGTTAATATCCTCAAGTTTTCAGTAAATCAGTAAGATTACACTTCATTAGAATTAGTTTTAATTTTTAGTTTCAATTTCATTTAATATACTCATTCAAATCAGAAAAATAAAAAAAATAGTTATAGTTTTGTGAAAATCAGCTTACATAAAAGCTGAATTGAAGTTTGAAATTATTCTTAATAGCTTTGAAGTTTTTGAAATCGAGTACTAGTCAGTTGAGTTTCAAATTTTCTCTTGCTCATTTTTGGACAAACATAGTTAACTGATTTGACTAATTGGAGATCAGAGGTGATATAGACAGGCCATATCAGAAAGTGGAAGTGTTGAGCCTGTCATAAAGACAGGCGTGCTTAGTGAATCTCATCTGTTTTTGCTGATGAGAATGTTATAGTAAGTTCTGTTGCATTCTTTGTTCAGCTAGTATCATAAATTTGTGTTACTGTGTTTCTGTTGTGTTTAGTTGATATTAGTTGTTTGATCATCTTCTTTTTGAGTCATTTTAGCTGTTTAAATCTTAATTTTAGTGATTAGTAGTGTAGAACTAGGATTCATTGTGTTTATCTGCTATATAAGGGGGTGTTTGGATTAATCATTTGCTAAATGTTGTTGTAATTGTATTGCTGTTTACCTGTTATTCAGTAGTTATATTAGAATAATAATAGGTCTTTAGTTCATAAAAATAGTATAAGATACCTATAATAGTCAAAGTTAGATTTCAATTTGGTTTAACATTTGGTACTATTAGTATCAGTTTGTATAATTGTAGAAGTAGTTAGATAGTAGGTTAAATTAGCTTTATCTAGTTGTATTACAGCTTGTTATTTCAAAAAGTTGTAGGATAAGTAGTTTTAATTTGGTATAAGTCAGCTAGTGAAGGACACATAAGAAGTCAACTGTTTCAACTTTCATGCTTGCACAAGCTGTTGAACTTGTCTCTTTTTATAGTATCTATTGGTTAAATCTGAGTAGGATTTAAGTTAGTTTGTGATCTCAGTAGAGCAGTGAAGTAATTGCCCCCATAACATTTTAGTTTAGAGCTCATTTGGTACTGCTTATTGGTCCTGCTTATTAGTGGTGTAGGACCTGAATTATGTTTCAAGAAATAGGGTTGCTATTGCTAGTTTAAGCTTGTTTTTGAGTTGAATTGACTTTTCTGAGTTCCATTAGAGTGCTTTTTAGAGATTTCATAAGTTCTGTATTCATGGCTTATTGTGTTCTTGTTTTGCTTATTGGCTAGCTTACCCTAGATTGCTTAATTGATTACATCTTGTATTTCTGTGGGTTATTTCATGATTTCTGAGCATTTCTGATTTAATTTTTGCATATTACATTTGTGGTTTAAGTTTAGTTGAGTTTTGTGGCAAGTGCTTATAAATAAGCACGTGCCATAAGCTGTTTTGCTAAGAATAAGAACTTCTGCTAAACTTTTTCATCTCAAAATTTTTCTGCAAGCTTACCATAATATTTTAGATTTTATGTAAATTTTTCATATTTTTCTGAGTTGATTTGATATTTTTCTTAATTTTTCTTAATTTTTAATGATTTTTAAATCATTTTTAAATAACAAAATTCCATAAAAAATCAGAAGAAGCTTTAAAAAAAATACAAAAATAGTTTAGAAAATTCTTTTATAATATTTTAGATTTTTCAGATTAGTTTTCATAATTTTCCCATTATTTTTCACATTTTCTTTTATTTTTAATTACTTTTTAATTCACTAAATAAAAAATAAATCACAGAAAATAAATAAAAACTCAAAAAACTATTTTTCTTTTTCTCAAAATTCTTTTTATTAGTTTAAGATTTTTAGAAAATTGTTTCACACTTGTAGGATCATTTTTAGAATAAAAGTCGCGTTTTATTTTGTACGTTACATTTAAAAATTACGTTTGCGTTTCCGTTTTCACGATTTTGACTTTTGTGCATAACTAGCTTGTACCTTGTGCATAATTCATCATTTCTTTTCACAATCACTTTTCACTATTCACTTTTCACTACACGATTCACAATTCGATTATTCGATATTCCATTCGAACCTTCGTTGGGAGAACGACCCGGGAAATACTTTCACAAGTATTTCTTCGGAAAATAATTATATACTATAATTGACACACATCAATTTTTGGCGCCGCTGCCGGGGAAGGTCGAAGTGAGTTTTTGAATAATTGTTTTGAAAAATCGTGCTTTGTTAAGCCTTCCTCTATTTTGTATATATATTTCTAAAAATATAAAAATTCAAAAATTCAAAACACTTTTCCTAAAGTGTTTACAAAAATACCAAAAAAGTAATAAAGGTTACAGCCTCGACTCTCCCGTGAAAGAGAGGGCGTTGTAAACCAAAAAAGTCTCACAATATAACATAAACGTGAAATTAGTTGTTTATCGAATTATTTCAATTACTACAACCGATTAAGCGGAAAATACAGAAGGTAAGACATTAAATTGCTAGTTGAAGAGAGATCCATTCTTCTCTCCCGTCCCGTCGCGTGTGGTTTTGAAAGAAACGGTTTCAATTAACGTAACGTTTTACAAAAAGAAAATAAAAGTTTTTGTGATTTGTTTTTCTATAAATATAAAAACCAAAAATAATCTTCTTATCCTCTAAAATTTGATTCTTTTTCTCAAACCCTCTTATGTTTAATTCTTATGGATCCAATTTGTTTTAATTGTGGAGAACCTTTCTTCGGAGGGTTGTGTGTGTGGTGTACGTGCGACCAATGTGGTGATAATATTCGTGATGGCGTTTGTTGGGATTGTAATTTTCCCGCGTATGATCAAAAAACTTTTAACAATCTGTCAAATGTTCCCGATTACTATCCAACACCACCACCACCTTCGTTTAAACCCTTCCGAAGAAGGAGTGCCATGTGGGCAATGTTTTTGTAATGAATGTGGATACGCTAATTGTATGTGCTATGCTCCGAGTGCTGTAACATTTTTCGATTGTGATACAAGCTTTGATAATTATCCTCAAAATGATTTCAATCCTCTTTATCAAAATTCTTATGAGCAAGAACCATATTTCAATGATAATTCGTTTCAAATTACTTCAAATTTTGAACATTGTGGGGGATCGTCTGAAAATTTTTATGAGCCGAATTCATATTACGATTCTTATGGTTTTAACCAATCCCCACAAATTCCTAATAAGTTTCAAGTTCCGATTGAATTAATTGATGAAATGAAATCCGTTTCCATTTTCACGATTTTGACTTTTGTGCATAACTAGCTTGTACCTTGTGTATAATTCATCATTTCTATTCACATTTTGATTTCACAATCACTTTTCACTATTCACTTTTTACTACACGATTCCCAATTCGATTATTCGATATTCCATTCGAACCTTCGTTGGGAGAACGACCCGGGAAATACTTTCACAAGTATTTCTTCGGAAAATAATTATATACTCTAATTGACACACATCAAAGATCACCATAAATGATCTCTCCAATGTCGACAGTGACCCCGTTCATTAGGAAATAGGCCATCATCATTTGAACAGAATTAATCTATTCAGTGGATGAATGGTTCCCACTGAGAACCTGAATTACAAAAGTGAACAGGATCTTCCAAGCCATGGGAAAAGAGCTCTTGGTGACAGGGGACTTGTCTAAATATTTTGGATCCAAAGCAATTTTTTCTAACCCTGATTTGACATCACTTGGGTCAGGGTGTGCAACATATTTTCCATTGTTATAATCAAGTCCTGTTGCAGAGCAAAAAGTTTTGAAATCCAGGACAAATTTTCTTTTCCCATTTAAAACAGAGAAGCTGATGAGAAATTCCTTGAGGGGCCTGAGTTCGTTCTCATCAGCACTAGGTGTCGGGTCAATGGCCTGAGCAGTACACCAGAACTCCCTGAGGAGGTGATCATATTGAAAGTAGGGTGTTGAGGTGAAGGCATGTTTCAAAGGACAATTGTACAAAAATTTCATTATTTCCTTGTAGGCAGGAACATTGGTTGGGTAATTAAAATTGCCTACAACATTGTTTGTTTTAAATTGTACATCAGCCAGAGTCTTGTTTGCCCATTGAGGTGAAAGCATGATTCCTAGGTCTTCTGCCATTTTTAGGTCGAGAAAAGGTTTTGAAAGTTTAATGGCAGAATAGCACACCCCAGATGATTCACAAGTTAACATGTAGGACCATAGAACAACCTAAATCACTATTGAATCAAGCCTAGATCTAGAGAGAGAAAGTAAGTAGAGAGAGAGAGTGTGGGAACTCTAGTGTGTGGAATAAAAACCTTGATATCACTAATAGAATCACTAAGAGAACCACTAGAGAACCAACCTCTCAAATGAGGTTTACAAGAGTATTTATACTTGAAGTCTAGGGCATCATCTATCTTATACATTATTACACTAATGGCCCTTAGACTTTTACAAAACATGAATACTAAGCCTAAACTTCATCATAATGATATTCTAAAGCAACCTATAACAATACGTTAATGACCGACACTTTTTATAAATAAAATACGATGCTAACAATCTCTCCCTAAGTGTTGGTCATTGAGGTTGCGCGACGTCATCATCTTTGTCTTCATACTTTAACATTCATAGCTCTTGACGTCTTTAAGAATCATTAGATGAGTCATAGTACTTTGTTCATTGTTCCTTGTTCATTGTTGATGAAGTGATCCAATGACGTCATATGCCTTTCGTCACTTCTGTGTTTGTGGTGGTTGTCTGCCATTCCAACATGCTCATACGTCTTAAGTCTTTGTCATACATACATTTGTTATTCCCGTTCTTTCACGTTGATCTTTGTCACTTTACTTTGTAGATTCTTATTTTTGGCGTAGAATCTTTCTTTGACTGTTGCTATCCTTTGATCTTTGTGAGAACTTTCATTTGACTTTGTGATGCATGTATGAGCATGTGGAATCTTTCGCTATGGAGATGATGTATAGCTGCAGGTAAACAGTTAGTAATAAACAACCGGTACTTACAGATAAGGAATTAGAGATCGTCAACAGCATAGTGTGAAGACTCCTTCTAACCCTTACCATGGCCGTTCCCATATCAGATACTCCCAAAAGAGCTTACGAGACCTTCTAAGTAGCTCAATGACTGGGTGAGTCGTTGGGGATCACTCCACGACTATAGACCGTTTGAAACCACCGCGAACACTAAGCGTAACCCATAAAGAATTACCGAAGTGACCTGCTGTCAGGGCTGCTTGATGTTGACCTTGGCAGGAATTTCCGTTCAATCATTGAGAAACTACATAAGTAAATTCTCTCATAAACGTTCTCGGCAGATTGCTAAGATCTGCGAAGGACTCTTAAGTTTACATCTGGCGTCCTTAATGATGAACAGCCAGTGTAGAAATATCATGTGTTCCTATGAGATCTTTTCATGAATCTCGGGGCTCTAGACTCGATAAGTGCACATTTGGTTTCCTATGCGGAGATTAGGGAGAGGTCTCCTGCTTCAATATCAACCATCTCTAAGAGACAGGTCGATAGATTACGCCGGTTCCCCGTGAGAATGAAACAAGCTCTTTTAAGAGAACTTGAGTAGCTAGAAGGTTTAGTGCAGTGCGTCACTGGGTCCATGACGTCTTTATCTTCAATACCGGTGTCACCTTAGTAACAACCAGTAGCATATGAATTGAACCCGGTGTCTGCCCTAAGGTTGAACATATGGAGGGCTATTTCTTTTCACCCTTTTTCATAACTTTTCTTTTTAATTCTTCAACCCCTTCTTTCTCCTTTCTCATTTTCTCCTTTTTTCAATCATACCTAAGGACTTCTAATTCTAATCTATTGGATTTGTCCTTGGGTAGATCCCTCCGGCTCTGGCGGATCATAGGACGGTTTTCCCTAACCTTAGTCACCTTATAACTCCATGAATCCTATAATTGCCATTAAACCTTTGATTGAAAATCTCTCAAAGTGTTTATGAATATAAACACATTTTTGTTGACACTTTGAGAGTTTTTGTTTCTTTTGAAGGACTCCCCCTTCACATGTGCTCATGAATTTTTTAAGAAATTTGCACATGCGTGAGGAGTTTGCACTTTTTGAATTGATCCACTTTCAGTGAACATGACCAATTCGAGACACGCTTACATCACTAGTTAGACTAGCTTGAAGTTACTACCCGTCCTGGTCAAGTCCAAAGAAAGTCTCTCGATACGGTACATTCTACTTAGACAAGTCCTATTCGAGACACGCTTACATTACTAGTTAGACTAGCTTGAAATTATTACCCGTCCAGGACAAGTCTTTTCGATTAATAACATTTAAGCTTCGTCAATTCATTGGTTATATCTGAGTCGAGCTCTTTTGAGATTCAATCACAATCTTTACACATTTTTTATCACATTTTAATCATGTCTTCTCCCCCTCAAAAATAGCATATCATGATATTTTTGATATCAACAGATTAAGAAAAAGCTTTTCGGAGAGAAAGACAGATTTGTTGTTGCATGAATTCGGAACTATTTTTGTTTTAGAAATACTCCCCCTCAAAACTCGCATATGTTTTTGAGAAATGTTAAACTTTTTAAAGTTTAGATGGAAGGAGTCGTCTTGAAGCAAAATTCTGAAAGAGAAAGAAGTTTCAGATTTGTTGAATTTTGCATCAAGGTTTTTTGAAAAACAAAGACTTCTCTTTGTTTGAATAGGAATGTCGCACTAAGGCGTACAACAGTGTCCATTTTTAGGATAAGTGCACTTTGTTGATGAAAATCATTTTTGCGTAACACTTTCCTTTCTTTGAAAACTTGAGTTGTGCATTGTAAGGTGTACACAAGTCATTTTGATGATGAGCACCGATTTTGATAGATTATGAAAATCTTTTTGAGAAATCTTGAAAAGGTGGTGCTCAGAATGTAAGAGAATTTTGAAAATCTAATTTATCATTAGATCAACAATCATGGTCTTGAGCTTAAAGATTTTGAAAGTTATACTAAAGAAAACTCAAGCCAGATAAGTGTGTGGTTTTCGTTTTAGGATAAGTGCTCACAAAATATTTGAAATCTTTGTTTGATTAAGCACTTTCCTTTCTTTGAAGCGCGGGTCCTGAACTGATGTGTCCAGAAGCCATTCGATTAAGTCCTTATTTGAAATCTTTTCGAGTTGTTATACCCGGACTTAAGTTTTGAAAAGATTTCACTTTGAAGCACGGGTTGTAAGCTGAAGTACTTACAAGCCAGTGTAAAGAAACTTTTAAGAAACGACATGTTTTAGAAAACATTTTCGAAAACTCTCGCTCAAGCATCTGTACATGTCCGTGTCATTGTTGAATGACATTTCTAGAAATGTACAGAATATTGATTTATACAAGAGACATGTCGTGAGAAGAATATTTTTGGATTTTTTTGATTTTATATTGTTTTTGTATTTTTTGAAAATTTATATTTTTGTATTTTGTTTTTGTTTTTATAAAAGAAATGGAAAATCAAAAATAGAAGATTGAAAGAATGATTTTATAGAATGTACAGAATTTGAACCCTCTGAAGAACTGGGTTCTGAGATAGTTGAAGCACCTGCAACCAAAGACGAAGAGGTTTTACAAATAACAGTGTTAGAAGTACATGAATCATCACTCTGAGGGTGTTGACTATCAACGGTTGTTGTGGTTTCTACTTCCTTATCCTGAAGATTATCACTATTATTTGTCTTGGTGCAACTATCAAAAATCTTCCCTGTGGGAATCCACCTAAGACCAACTGTTTTAAAAACTTTCCCCATAGGAATCCACCTAAGGTAAGATCTAGATGTAGTTTTCTTATCAGATGCAGCGGAAGTCTCAGTCTTGGAAAAACTACATTCTTTAGATATCCACCTATTAGGTTTCTTAACCTCTTGCTTCTTATCAACGGGTATGTTTTGATTTGGTGTCTTAGTGGATTGGGTCTTGACACTTGATTTGGAATTCTTTGTGTTGCATTATACTTTCCTAGCATTCTTATTTGTGCCACTACTCTTAGATGCAAGCCAATCCCTAGTATTTTGTTGAAAGTTCCTAGGTAATGGTTTACTACTACTAGCGGTGCTTTCAAATCTTGTAGAATTCATCACACTAGGTTTTGCACCTAAAATTCCGTTTTTTCGATGTTCTGCCTTTTTTCTAGCTTCTTCTAGATGATGATTGAGGACCATGTCATTAGAACCAACAGACTCATTAACAGTTTTTGTTGTCTTATTTGGTGTACTATACTTAGAAGAGCCAGGTGAAATCACATTTTTGTTTCTTTCAACAAACAAATTTTGTTTTTCAACAATCTTATCATTGTCACATTGCTGGGGCAAGGGTGTTGGAGTGACTGGTTTTGTCAAATCCTTTTTCTCATCGACTTTTGGAGCAAACCGTGAAATTGACATTTTTGGTTTTTGAACCGTGTTTGAAACATTTGGTTTCTCTGAAGTTGATGGTTTTGCAAACTTATTTTCCACACCCTTCCCTTTTAGACTTTCAAGCTGAGCCCTCAAAAGATCATTTTGCTCTTTCATGTTCTTGAAGGCACGCTCATACGACAATTTGTCATACTTGCATTCTTCATTTTTTCGATCAAGTTGTTTAAAACATGTCACATTTTCTTTTTCAAGCTTTATAAGAGCATTTTCATATTTGGAAACAATTTCGGAGGTCTCAGCTCTCAGTCTTTCATCGTCTTGAACAGAGTATGTTTGTAAAATGATGGACATAATGTCAGTGGTCATAACAGCTTGGAAGAGAGAATCATTAAGGTTTTCCAAAACATTCATGTGTTTCACGAGTTTCATTAGTTTCGTTTACCAGGGATTTGTGGTCCTTGACAAAGTCGGCTGTTTCTTTTATGAAAGCTCGTTCAAAATGGATTACCCTCGCACTGATGTTATTCAGTGGGATAGTAATTTCGTTTTCAAAAACTTTTTTCTGCTCAATATGAAAACTAGAATGCCAGTTGTTAATATTGATTGAAGTTTTAGATTCAACAATATTTTGAAGTTCTTGAATTCTCTTTTTAACATCATCCAGAATGTTTCTAGCCTCACTTGTATTAAAAGTGTTGTTAGAGGACATTTGTTCTATTTTTGAAAGAGATTTAGAAACAACTGTCTTTTTAGAAAAGAATTTCGCGAATGAACGTTTCATGGAAAACACAGAAGGTTCTTTTTGTGGAACAAAAGTAATTCCCGAAAGTTTGTTCAATTTGTTGTAATCAATGGGTTTCAAATCCTTTTGCTTCATTTTAGAAATGCTCTCTTCGACATGTTCTATCGTTTGCACAGAATCCCGAACGACGGGAGGATCATGTTTAGTGTAAATCACATTACCATTATACAAAACATTCTGTTCTTGCTGAGCTTTCTTGAGATTACTGGGGGTGTTGTTACCAAGAGCCACTTTATGTTTCGTATGGTAAACCGGATTAGTTTGATTTGAAATCATTTTTATTGTTTGACTTGACTGACCCGACTTAACCACTAATTCTTCTAAATGAGCAATCATGTGTTCTGACTCTACGATTTCGGCCAAAAGTTTGTCTTCTTTCTTTGCAAAATCCTTTTTCAACTCATCCCTTTCTTTTTCAAGATTGGTATAAGCTGTTTTTGTTTAGAAAGTTGGTTTTGTAAATCAGAAATTTCCGCGTTTAAAGCTTTTATCTTTTTGAAAGAGTTGACATTGTAACAATTCGCAATTTCAGGTTAATTACCATTCCCGGAAAATTTCACTATTCACTTTTACTATTCATTTTTCCCGAAACTTTCCCGAAAGTTGATTTTTATTTGATATTCTCGAGTGATAAATCATTTCCATGGCAAATTAAATGTTTGACATTCGTCAGATCATTTTCGTGAAAGTTATTAAGGAATTACACGTTTTAGGGTAAAACGTCATTCAGAAATTCTACGTACAACGAAACTCGACCGCGTTAAGTGACCCCGCATCAGAAAAATGTTTGACACACTCATGATTTATTTGAGAATTAATCGTGACTGAGAAAAACATGACCAAAGACTTCCCGGCAGGTCACCCAAGCCAGTACTATTCTCACATGAGCACGATTAACCATATGGGCGATTAACCGTTAGACCACAAAACGCGTTTCTAACATGATTTGAGTTTTCAACTTATTAGAAAAAAGTCAACATATTTTTCCCTCCTCCATTGACCAAAAATCATCCCTTGATGTTATAAATCATTTCGTGATTTTTAGGCTTACGGTTTGATGTCTAAAAGACATTTAATACCAACCGACACTAGACTGAGCCCAGTCTAGACATTATAAGTCATTTTAAATCATTTATAACCTATTAGAAAAGTAATATTTTACTTTTCTCAATTTTACGCAATATTCGTACGTTTTACGTATTACGCGTTTTAGACCCGTGTTTCCAGTTTTTAGCAGGGTTTTACCACCCAAATGGAACCTACCACTCATTTTATATTTTATTATGGGACATATGGACATGTCTAACAATACTTTAAAGTTCCATAATTTTACGACACCCGGTTTTACGTTTTGAGGCCTAATCATTTACGGTTGTCATTTCCCGGAGTCAAAACTCTTCCTAATACTTAGGATAATACCAAGCAAAGTCCACACCTTGTCCCCCAAGTTTAGGAACCAACCTAGGGGGGGGGGGAATTCAGCCTTGTGTGGCTTGATCTCAAGCTTGATGGTCTTAGATCATTACATGTGTAGAACTTGGTCACCAAGGGTTGACTAGTCATACATGTAACCTCCTCAAGACCTTATTTAAGCCTTCTCTTCCTTTCCCTCTCAATACCAACGACCCACATCTTAAAAATACACCAATTTGATCATTGATCTTGCTTATTCAATCCATCACAAGTTCAAGGCATAGTTCCTAGTTGATCCTTAACACCTTTCAACCATAAAATCACCATAAAACACAACAAAAACTCATCAAATTTCCAAGTGTTCTTAGTGAAGATTTTTACTAAGGCTTGTTTTTGTGATAGATTAGTGTTTATCAAGGGATTATAAGATAGGGTTTTTGATATGGAAGCTTGGCTATGGTTGGAAAATTTTTGGAAGATTAAGTAGTGGTTCTTGGTCTTGATCTTGGTTCTAGTTAGTTTCTCCACAAGTTGTAAGCCAAACCCTAACTTGATTCTTGTTAAATAATCATGTTCATGTTATTTACCTATTATTCATGCTATATTATGTCTTGTATGCATGTCCATGATGTATAAAAATGAACAAAACAAGTTGTTGTAATTGATTGTTAATATAAGTTCATAAAACAAGTAAACTAGTGACTTTGTTGGTATAACCTGATCAAAATGGTAAAAATATGATATTGGATTATTACATAATACAGTAGAGGACCTAACAAGGAAACCATAGCAATTTGAACCACCTAAAACGAGTATACGAGTCAAAAGTTATGACGATTTGAAATTACCAAAACTTTGCGGCAAAGCTGCCAAAACTTTCTGTTACAGAAACCTAAAACACGCAAAAAGAGGCATTTCTGGTCCGTTTCATGAAAAAGTTAAAACACGAAAGTTGTCCGGAATCACGTTTTCCTTCAGGAACAAAGAAGCTCGAGCCTTGAAAACACTTTCTGAGTAAGATATTTCACAATTTCTTAACAGCTATTTACATATAATAAGTCACTAAGTTATGGTTATACTTTAAAAGGAACAAGAGTTATTATGACCTATAAACAAGACCACCACCATGGCTAGAGCCAAGGTTGTGTCTCATGACCTTGGAACAAGGACCAAAGGTCATGGCTAGGCCATGACGAAATGACCATAACAACTTACATAGGCGTAAACATGAAACAATGAATTAGGCGATAACATGAACAAGCAATTTGGATCTACTTCACTTAAAAGGAAACCATGAGATATTACCAAGAGAAAATGGTCATTCAAGACTTATGAAACTATCCCTAATAATAATCTTCATGTACAAATAAACTTTCCTAAGTTTATTCAAATATCGGACATGTAACCTTTCGGATCAAAACTTATATCTATATATTTCATCAACTACTACAATAGTAGGGAGCCTCATGTGAGGAGTTCATTATGTAAGCCGTCGAGATGAGTTGTGGATTTACGAGTTAAAGTGTCCTGGCTCCTCGAACGCTTACTAACATGACTTCTGAATTATGTCGGCCCGAACGGTAGTAAACGATATACAAAACATACATGTTTCATGAATCTTTTCTTTCAAAGACTTACATTATACATCATACCACATCATGGACTAAATGCAAGATATATGTATAGGCACTACTTCATATTCTTTACTCCGATCCTAAGTCGCAACATTCGATTATAGGTTGCTCGTAGAAACCTTCACGATTCAACCGTTACATTCATTACTTGCTATCTTACTTAAGGTGAGTTCATAGCCCCATTTCCTATTACTTAATTGTTTTACAAACCCTTGGGGGGAATACATGCTATTTTAACCGAGCACAATGTTTCTAAATTGTATGCTTGCCTGATTGTTTTATTATCACTAAGTACCAACCTTGCTAAACCGAGATCCCTTATTATGAACCATTTAATCACTAGCAATAGTGAGCGCAAATATTGTGAATAGGCCTATTGGGATTGACGAATCCCATTTGTATTGACTAAGTTTAAACCAAATGCATTACTATATGAGATTTAGGTATGTTAGCAAAGTATCTACCGGGATAAATCTGCCGATCGATATTGGTACACGTTAACGTTATGGTGTCATAAGCTTAGTGTATAATAACTGTTCCGGGCGTATAATAACGTAGCCTACCTGTTTTGTTTTCCAAACATTGGTGTGAGCCTATAACTCACACTACCAACATATTGTGTTCAAACGATTTAACAAACTCTATGAATATCACTCAACCTTTGTGTTGACCTCTCAAGCATGTATTTCAGGTTCATGACGATCAAGGATGGCACGGAAGGACACGGATACTCAAGAGGGCTATAAATTTACTTATCATTCAAAAACTCACTTAATGTGATTTGTAAACATGGAACCAATTGGGACCTCATTTTGTAATCTCTGATATTTATATAATTTGAATGATAAATCTTTTAAAACGACTCAATTAGAGTTCGTTTTCTATTATTGTGACTATTGTGCCGTCAAGTAACACCCAGTTCGAATTCCGCTGCATCCATGAATTGGGGGTGTTACAGATTGGTACCAGAGCCATGGTTATAGAGAAACGGGTCTAAGTGAGACCTAAACTATAACTACAATCACAAACAAAAACATTTTATAGCCTTCCGCTCTCCGTGTCTTCCATCCTTCAGACGATTATGGACTTAGTAAGCATTTTATGCTACATGAACACATATAAGTATATTGATATATACACACTAGGCATTTTATGCTACATGAACACATATAAGTATATTGATATATACACACTAGGCATTTTATGCTACATGAACATATTAGTATATTGATATATAAACTCGGTTTATTTTCAATCATTTATCTAAACAATGAACTAAACATATCTGTGTATGCCTATTCTAAGGCATTTCGACATAGCCACACTCTCCCAATCATGTTCCTACTCCAACATTCATTTTTCAAGACATTGTGAGATACAATGGCCTCATTCATTTTCCAAGACATTGTGAGATACAATGGTCTCATTCATTTTTCAAGACATTGTGAGATACAATGGCCTCATTCATTTTCCAAGACATTGTGAGATACAATGGTCTCATTCATTTTTCAAGACATTGTGAGATACAATGGCCTCATTCATTTTCCAAGACATTGTGAGATACAATGGTCTCATTCATTTTCCAAGACATTGTATGATACAATGGTCTTAATCATTTCTCAAATGTTTTGAGTCACACAATGGCCTAACCTACTTCCCAGACATTGTGAATTGCACAATGGCCTAACCTACTTCCGAGACATTGTGATTTGTGCAATGGTCTCTGGAATTATTTCACGACCTCATCAATATCATTTCTTATGATATCAAAAATCCATCACAATCTAACGATTTCCAAACAAGAAATATGAGATTTCTAAAGGACAAACTAATCCATCGTCGACAAAAGCTGAAATTTCTCTACATTCATTAAGGTTTTCTGATGAAACCTTCATTATTAAAAGTTCGGGATCCTGGCCAAGTATGTTCTATTTTAGAACTACTTAAAACTTCCTTTCCATACGTACCTACCCTTACTATCTTCTATGCAATGGAATATGAAAACATACGTTACAAGTCTTGTATGGACGGGACTTGCAACTTAAAGGTTTGACATCGCCTTTGTTTAGTGGACAGTTTCCCGAAAGCAACGGACATATCAAAAAGTATACCTAATTTAGGTATTTCAAAATTTTATCGAACCTTGGCTAAATATAGACTAGTCACCTATATTTAACCTAGGGACAGTGGAATATAGTCTGACTAACTATATTCGACTTAAAATTTTCAAATACTGAGAGTAGTTGTACTAGGGTTATGTTTAGATTGATTTCCTACATGAACACGATAAACCACCAGAATACATTAAAACAATCTAGAGACACGATAGTGTCTTACCACTCAGCGAAATCTTAACACCTTATTTGTATGATCTAAATTCATTCTTGAAAGTGTAACAATTCGCAATTTCAGGTTAACTTTTATTCCCGAAAATTTCACTATTCACTATTCACTATTCACTTTTTACTATTCATCTCAGAAATTTTTATTTGATATTCTCGAGTGATAAATCATTTCCATGGCAAATTAAATGTTTGACATTCGTCAGATCATTTTCGTGAAAGTTATTAAGGAATTACACGTTGTAGGGTAAAACGTCATTTAGAAATTCTACGTACAACGAAACTCGACCGCGTTAAGTGACCCCGCATCAGAAAAATGTTTGACACACTCATGATTTATTTGAGAATTAATCGTGACTGAGAAAAATATGACCAAAGACTTCCCGGCAGGTCACCCAAGCCTGTACTACTCTCGCATGAGCACGCTTAACCGTATGGGCGATTAACCGTTAGACCACAAAACGCGTTTCTAAGACAATTTGAGTTTTCAACTTATTAGAAAAAGTCAACATATTTTTCCCTCCTCCTTTGACCAAAAATCATTCTTTGATTTTATAAGTCATTCCTTGATTTTTAGGCTTGCGGTTTTAGGTCTAAAAGACATTTAACACCAACCGACACTAGACTGAGCCCAGCCTAGACATTATAAGTCATTTTAAGTCATTATTATCCTATTAGAAAAGTTACATTTTACTTTTCTCAATTTTACGCAACTTTCGTACGTTTTACGTATTACGCGTTTTAGACCCGTGTTTCCAGTTTTTAGCAGGGTTTTAGCACCCGATAGAACCTACCACTCATTTTATATTTTATTATGGACTATATTGACATGTTTAACCATATTTATAAGTTTCATATTTTTAGGATACCCGGTTTTACGTTTTGAGGCTTAATCATTTACGGTTAGCGATTTACGGAGTCAAAACTAGCTACAAACTTAGGATAATACCATCAAAAGTCCACACCTTGTTCTCCAAGTTCTTCAAACCGCCACTAGGGGGGGGGCATTCACACTTGTGGCATCATCTCATGACTTTAGCCATTGGATCATTTTTATTTACAACTTTGTCTCCAAGTTTAGGTAGTTTCCTAGCCACCTTCCTAACCTCCTCATTCATAGTATAAATAGAAAGCTCATCTCCTTCCTTTCTTCACCACAAAAACGCCACAACATAAATTCATAGCACCATGATCCTTTGATCTTCAATATACAAGTTACATTACAAAGTTCAAGGTCTTAGTATTCTCTACCTAGTTCTTAAGTTTGTTTGGTGATTCCATGGTTGAATTAGGAGCTACACAAGGATACTAGGGCTGAAGTTAAATGGTTTTCACAAGGGTTAGATCAAGGCTAGCAAGGGTTACAAGAGTTATGGTGAAGGGTTTACAAGATTAGGTTTAGTGTCCTAGTTCTATACTTGACTTCCTTTCTTAAGTGAAAGCCAAAAGTTGTAAGAAACCCTTATATACTTTCTTGCTCAATATCATTTCATGCTTATTATGTTTCTTTCATGCTATATATGGTCTTTGTATTGTGTTCATGATGTTTAAAAATGGATAAAACAAGTATTGGTATACATATGTTAACTTATGACAAGCAAACAAGCAAACTAGTGATTTTTATGGAAAACCACTACCACAATAGTATAACTTTGATATTTGACACTTACTTACTATTAAAGAGGACTTAACAAGGAAAACATAGCAATTTGAATCACCCAAAACGAGTACACGAGTCAAAAGTTATGACCATTTGAAGTTAGCGAAACCAAAACGGCAAAACTGCCTAAATAGCATTCTGATCAAATTATGATTTTGAAAGTCCCACTTCTGCTCCGATTCATCAAAAAGTTAAAACACGAAAGTTGTCCGGAACGACGTTTTCGTTCAGGAACAAAGAAGCTCGAGCCCTGAAAACGCTTTCTGAGTGATAAATTTCTTCAAATTCTTAACAGCCCATTTTTAGACCAAAGTTACTATATAATCATTATAATTAGATGAGACCAAGAGGTCTAATGACCTAAAGCCAAGACCACAACCATGGCTAAAGCCAAGGTTGAGTCTCAAGACCATGGTAACAATGACCAAGGTCACGGCAAAGCCACGGCTAAAGACCATATAACTATTAAAGATCAAAAAGCTTATATATATATATATATATATATGTTATCAAATACTACAATAGTAGGGAGCCTCGTGTGAGGAGTTCATTGAGTAAGCCGTCGAGACGAGTTGTGGATTTACGAGTTAAAGTGTCCTGGCTCCTCGAACGTTTACTCCATGACTTCTGAATTATGTCGGCCCGAACGGTAGTAAGAGATTTACAACCTATACATGTTTCATAGACCACTTATATTCAACGACTTACACTATATACTAAGTACTACATCATGAACATTATGCAAGACATATATGGGCAATTCTTCGTATTCTTAGACGTTACTCCAAACCTAAGTCGCAACGTTCTATTATAGGCTGCTCTTAGAGACTTTCGCGATTCGACTACCACTTTCATTTCTCATTACATAGACTTAAGGTGAGTCATAGCCCCTACTCTTTTCATACTTGTTTTAACTCTTGGGGGGGATACATGCTCAACTACTTGCTTACTTGTACAAATACTCTTAAACATTTATACTTGATTGTGTTATACTTGATTGGCATTATACTTGATTGCGTTATACATACTTGATACACTATACTTGCTTACTTTAAATACAAGATTCGTATTTACGTGCATACATAATACTCTATTCTGTCGGAGAGGTATTGGTAGTACTCATGGGAAGATGCCCCCTACCCTTGTGTCTATACTTGACCTTGGATGTCGTAGTACTATTTGGGGAGAGGCCCCCGCCCTTGTGTCTATTCTTGACCTTGGGTGAATATAATCTGGTGCATTGTATAAACTATCTTTTAGCAGTGGGTTGTGGGCACACAGGTTACAAGTCTCTTATGGCGGGACTTGTAACTGAGTGGATTCTCAATGCCTTTGCTGTGTGAATATTCTTTTAAGGCTTATCAACTGTTTTAAGACAAACTCTATGAACTCACCAACCATTGTGTTGACACTTTAGCATGTTTATCTCAGGTTAGTAAGGCGATAGCTAGTGCGTGGAACTTAGAGTCAAGCTGCATATTCTGAAGACTTACGCTTTTATCATTTACCATTCAAAACATTTTGTATACATTTATGTATCATACTTTGGAATCTCATGTTTGTAACTTTGAATTCATTAATCGAATGGTAACTTTTCAAAACATCTCATTTAGAGTTCGTTTTCTATAACTTGTACTT
Organism: Artemisia argyi; assembly: GCA_030686995.1. Lineage (NCBI taxonomy): Eukaryota > Viridiplantae > Streptophyta > Magnoliopsida > Asterales > Asteraceae > Artemisia > Artemisia argyi. Next base: position 8,430,252 of record CM060696.1, read on the forward strand.
TGTATTATGAAGTAGCACCCCTATGACACAGTCTTCTGCTGCGGTATTTTGGGGGTGTTACAGAAAGTTTTCATTTATGAGATAATCCGAACTACTATCCTGGGATAGTTATCAATTATTCTCTTCATCCTGTAGAAGTACCATCCTGTTTAGGATACCATTCCATCATAAACTTTTAAAATCTCTTAAGATTTTCAAAACAAACTCAACATCTATACCTAAGAGTATTAATGTTAAGCATACACTACACACTTTTGTTCATCAACATATCATAACATTATCTTCACAACCGTTGGAACCACAAGCTCATTAACAGATCTTGATGCACTTTTAAAGCTCAAATCATCCTTAGTTACACCACAAGTACCCTCATCAGCTTTACAAGATTGAATATTCATCTTGTACTTTTGGAACACCAGTATCATCTCGTAATACCCTACCTTGTAACTCACCGGCTAATTGTGAATGTTGTGTTGGGAATTCTTAAGTAGGATGATTTGTAATTATTTGAATGGATTGGGATGCCTTTTCATTTAAATAAAGACATTGTAAATCACCGAACCATAAGTTTATATTTCTTTATTTACATTGTTTGGGATGCCTCTCTATGTAAATAAAGAATTATAAATAAGTGGGCTTATTTGTATCTGAAATAACATAAGTATGAAGTCAATAAACACTAGGTACAACAACCGATTACCTACTAGACTATGATTGCGACTACTATCCCAATTTCCATTGATATTCCACTACTATATCAATTTCCATTTATTGGATTCCTATGTAAATTGCTATTGTTGTTCAACTGTTATATCAATTGCTATTGATACTTGACAACTATATCAATTTCCATTTTGATATTTAACTATATCAATTTCTGTACAACTACTATATCAATTTCTATTAATAATCGACTGCTATATCAATTTTCTTTGATATTCGACTATTATATGGATCTCTACTGATATTCAACCATGTTATCAATCTCTATTGACACACCATATTCTGAGACAAATCAAACTACATCACTAGTAATTCCAGACTTTAGTCCTCATAAGTAACCACACATCTTTATCGACACCACTCCAACATATGACACACATAGAACTTCGGGACGAAGTTCCCCGTAAGGGGTAGAGACTGTAACAATTCGCAATTTCAGGTTAATTACCATTCCCGGAAAATTTCACTATTCACTTTTACTATTCATTTTTCCCGAAACTTTCTCGAAAGTTGATTTTTATTTGATATTCTCGAGTGATAAATCATTTCCATGGCAAATTAAATGTTTGACATTCGTCAGATCATTTTCGTGAAAGTTATTAAGGAATTACACGTTTTAGGGTAAAACGTCATTCAGAAATTCTACGTACAACGAAACTCGACCGCGTTAAGTGACCCCGCATCAGAAAAATGTTTGACACACTCATGATTTATTTGAGAATTAATCGTGACTGAGAAAAACATGACCAAAGACTTCCCGGCAGGTCACCCAAGCCAGTACTATTCTCACATGAGCACGATTAACCGTATGGGCGATTAACCGTTAGACCACAAAACGCGTTTCTAACATGATTTGAGTTTTCAACTTATTAGAAAAAAGTCAACATATTTTTCCCTCCTCCATTGACCAAAAATCATCCCTTGATGTTATAAGTCATTTCGTGATTTTTAGGCTTACGGTTTGATGTCTAAAAGACATTTAATACCAACCGACACTAGACTGAGCCCAGTCTAGACATTATAAGTCATTTTAAATCATTTATAACCTATTAGAAAAGTAATATTTTACTTTTCTCAATTTTACGCAATATTCGTACGTTTTACGTATTACGCGTTTTAGACCCGTGTTTCCAGTTTTTAGCAGGGTTTTACCACCCAAATGGAACCTACCACTCATTTTATATTTTATTATGGGACATATGGACATGTCTAACAATACTTTAAAGTTCCATAATTTTACGACACCCGGTTTTACGTTTTGAGGCCTAATCATTTACGGTTGTCATTTCCCGGAGTCAAAACTCTTCCTAATACTTAGGATAATACCAAGCAAAGTCCACACCTTGTCCCCCAAGTTTAGGAACCAACCTAGGGGGGGGAATTCAGCCTTGTGTGGCTTGATCTCAAGCTTGATGGTCTTAGATCATTACATGTGTAGAACTTGGTCACCAAGGGTTGACTAGTCATACATGTAACCTCCTCAAGACCTTATTTAAGCCTTCTCTTCCTTTCCCTCTCAATACCAACGACCCACATCTTAAAAATACACCAATTTGATCATTGATCTTGCTTATTCAATCCATCACAAGTTCAAGGCATAGTTCCTAGTTGATCCTTAACACCTTTCAACCATAAAATCACCATAAAACACAACAAAAACTCATCAAATTTCCAAGTGTTCTTAGTGAAGATTTTTACTAAGGCTTGTTTTTGTGATAGATTAGTGTTTATCAAGGGATTATAAGATAGGGTTTTTGATATGGAAGCTTGGCTATGGTTGGAAAATTTTTGGAAGATTAAGTAGTGGTTCTTGGTCTTGATCTTGGTTCTAGTTAGTTTCTCCACAAGTTGTAAGCCAAACCCTAACTTGATTCTTGTTAAATAATCATGTTCATGTTATTTACCTATTATTCATGCTATATTATGTCTTGTATGCATGTCCATGATGTATAAAAATGAACAAAACAAGTTGTTGTAATTGATTGTTAATATAAGTTCATAAAACAAGTAAACTAGTGACTTTGTTGGTATAACCTGATCAAAATGGTAAAAATATGATATTGGATTATTACATAATACAGTAGAGGACCTAACAAGGAAACCATAGCAATTTGAACCACCTAAAACGAGTATACGAGTCAAAAGTTATGACGATTTGAAATTACCAAAACTTTGCGGCAAAGCTGCCAAAACTTTCTGTTACAGAAACCTAAAACACGCAAAAAGAGGCATTTCTGGTCCGTTTCATGAAAAAGTTAAAACACGAAAGTTGTCCGGAATCACGTTTTCCTTCAGGAACAAAGAAGCTCGAGCCTTGAAAACACTTTCTGAGTAAGATATTTCACAATTTCTTAACAGCTATTTACATATAATAAGTCACTAAGTTATGGTTATACTTTAAAAGGAACAAGAGTTATTATGACCTATAAACAAGACCACCACCATGGCTAGAGCCAAGGTTGTGTCTCATGACCTTGGAACAAGGACCAAAGGTCATGGCTAGGCCATGACGAAATGACCATAACAACTTACATAGGCGTAAACATGAAACAATGAATTAGGCGATAACATGAACAAGCAATTTGGATCTACTTCACTTAAAAGGAAACCATGAGATATTACCAAGAGAAAATGGTCATTCAAGACTTATGAAACTATCCCTAATAATAATCTTCATGTACAAATAAACTTTCCTAAGTTTATTCAAATATCGGACATGTAACCTTTCGGATCAAAACTTATATCTATATATTTCATCAACTACTACAATAGTAGGGAGCCTCATGTGAGGAGTTCATTATGTAAGCCGTCGAGATGAGTTGTGGATTTACGAGTTAAAGTGTCCTGGCTCCTCGAACGCTTACTAACATGACTTCTGAATTATGTCGGCCCGAACGGTAGTAAACGATATACAAAACATACATGTTTCATGAATCTTTTCTTTCAAAGACTTACATTATACATCATACCACATCATGGACTAAATGCAAGATATATGTATAGGCACTACTTCATATTCTTTACTCCGATCCTAAGTCGCAACATTCGATTATAGGTTGCTCGTAGAAACCTTCACGATTCAACCGTTACATTCATTACTTGCTATCTTACTTAAGGTGAGTTCATAGCCCCATTTCCTATTACTTAATTGTTTTACAAACCCTTGGGGGGAATACATGCTATTTTAACCGAGCACAATGTTTCTAAATTGTATGCTTGCCTGATTGTTTTATTATCACTAAGTACCAACCTTGCTAAACCGAGATCCCTTATTATGAACCATTTAATCACTAGCAATAGTGAGCGCAAATATTGTGAATAGGCCTATTGGGATTGACGAATCCCATTTGTATTGACTAAGTTCAAACAAATGCATTACTATTTGAGATTTAGGTATGTTAGCAAAGTACCTACCGGGATAAATCTGCCGATCGATATTGGTACACGTTAACGTTATGGTGTCATAAGCTTAGTGTATAATAACTGTTCCGGGCGTATAATAACGTAGCCTACCTATTTTGTTTTCCAAACATTGGTGTGAGCCTATAACTCACACTACCAACATATTGTGTTCAAACGATTTAACAAACTCTATGAATATCACTCAACCTTTGTGTTGACCTCTCAAGCATGTATTTCAGGTTCATGACGATCAAGGATGGCACGGAAGGACACGGATACTCAAGAGGGCTATAAATTTACTTATCATTCAAAAACTCACTTAATGTGATTTGTAAACATGGAACCAATTGGGACCTCATTTTGTAATCTCTGATATTTATATAATTTGAATGATAAATCTTTTAAAACGACTCAATTAGAGTTCGTTTTCTATTATTGTGACTATTGTGCCGTCAAGTAACACCCAGTTCGAATTCCGCTGCATCCATGAATTGGGGGTGTTACAGACATCAAGTGTATCAAACTTGAGTTGCAATTGTTTTTCTCTTGAAACGGAATTTTGATAACCAGTTTCTAATTCAGACATTCTTTTGTTATGAAATTCAAAAGCTTTAGCGTTTTCCTTGTAACTCTCAAGCTCAGCGGTCAATTTTACATTCGCGGCCTTAACATCGCGATTGACCTTTTTCACTTTTTCAATTTCAATGCTGCAATTATTCAATAATGATTCAAAGAAAGCACGGGTTTCCTCATCATTAGCACCATTTTGTGCAACTTGAACTCCATTAGGATCCATATCTGGAGTTTCATAGTTAACATTGCTATTAACTTGTTCCCCCACATATGTATCGTAATTAGGTTCAGGTGGCACATAATGTGGCTTCTCATGAGCAAACGGATTAGCATCATTACCATTATTTGGTACCTCATGGAATGGATCTGAATCATAAGTAGGAGGAAGATCAGAATCACTGCTTGATGTTGTTGCCTGCTGATTTGCCATAAAGTTGTAGGTTTCATTGAGATCTGCTGAGTTGTCATTAACTCTTGTTGTAGCTCTAAACTCATGTTCATCAGCAGTCAACGGTATTCCCGATTCTTCTTTATTGGCTAGCATCAACAAGTACTGGATCTTTTCAACCCTCGTCATTGCATTGACATTGTTGTGAGTTGCTGATGGTGGTTTATGAATCGAAGTCATGAAACAATCAATCCCATTTTGATTAAGCACATTCTGATTCACAATCTGATCCATCTGATTTCCTACATACTGCCCTGCATATTGCATCTGGTTCCCCATCTGTATACTCGAAGCACATCCTTGCTGATTGTTTTTGTGTCGTTGGATGTTTAATGCATTGAAGACTGATGCAAAAACATTGGACAAAGTACTCGTGATACTGTCATTGTGAGATGCCATTGATTCAATTCAAAGTGAAACGTTGTTCTTAGGATCTTTTGAAAGATAACAAAGGTTGTTGTTGAAGATTAGATGTTTTGGTGAAGATGAAAAGCGATCTCGGTTGATTTTTTGTGATTACAAATTTTCCCTCCAAAAATAAAATTTGAAAATTTTCTTTCTCAAAATTTGAAAATCACAAAGAAATCCAATTCTAAGGTTACCAGAAAAATTTGAGTTTTGAAAAAATTTTCGCCAAATTTTACCGAAATTTTTTGAATTTTGGCCTAAAAATTTGAATTTCGGGCCAAAATTTTCAACCTTATACCAAAATTTAAATCTCGCGTAAAAATTGAACGTTTAGTCTCGTGTGAAAAATAAATTTTACTCAAATTTTCCCGCCAAATTTTATTTATTTATTTTTTTTTTTGTGGTCTAACTCGATAATACTTGAAAGATTGTTTTCAAACTCGATATGGTCACATAGGATTCAAACTCGGTATGTTCACTTTGTCTTCTAACTCGATAAGTGCATGTAGGGTTCTAACTTGATAAGTGCTTTGGGTTTCAAACTCGATAGGTTATGTATGTTTCTAACTCGATGAGTCCAGATAATGATCCTAACTCGATAAGTCCTTAAGGTTGCTAACTTGATAAGTGCTTTGGGTATCAAACTCGATAAGTAAGGTAGGTTCCTAACTCGATATGTGCTCTTGATTTGGGCATAGTATCCCCTTAGTTAGAGTCACAATTGTCCTAACTCGATAAATGATTAGGAATTGAAAGGCTAACTCGCCAAAATCTCACTTAACTCGATGGAACTTAACACCTAACTCGATATACACTCCTAACTCGATACACACCCCTAACTCGATAAGTTTTTGTCCCCTAACTCGATAAGATTTAAGCACCTAACTCGAAAACAATTTTTTCTAACTCGAAAAAATTTTGTCAAACTCGATAACACTTTTTCCAAACTCGATAAGATGTTTCAAACTCGAAAAAAAATGTTTCAAACTCGAAAATTTTTTCCAAACTCGAAATTTTTTTGATGAACAGTAACTAGATCCGAAAAATCACCTAAAAACATGATTTATTCACCACAAAACAATCTAAAACAACCTAAAATTATCCCTAGGCTCTTGATACCACTTGTAGGACCATAGAACAACCTAAATCACTATTGAATCAAGCCTAGATCTAGAGAGAGAAAGTAAGTAGAGAGAGAGAGTGGGAACTCTAGTGTGTGGAATAAAAACCTTGATATCACTAATAGAATCACTAAGAGAACCACTAGAGAACCAACCTCTCAAATGAGGTTTACAAGAGTATTTATACTTGAAGTCTAAGGCATCATCTATCTTATACATTATTACACTAATGGCCCTTAGACTTTTACAAAACATGAATACTAAGCCTAAACTTCATCATAATGATATTCTAAAGCAACCTATAACAATACGTTAATGACCGACACTTTTTATAAATAAAATACGATGCTAACATAACACTAACTTGTTTTCTGTTGTGAAGAGTGTAATATTCTTATCAAGATGTTTGCAAACAGGAAGGATTTCTTGTTGCAAATTTCTTAACCAAGAAAGATGTTTTGAAAATACCTTTTATTTTGAAAAGATTACACACAGCTTTGCAATGGAGAAATTTTTGCAGAGTTTCTTTTAAGAAATTTTTGTGTGTGTGTTTTGTGATTTTGGAAAGGGGTATTTATAGAGGGTGAGGAATCCCATTGGTCAGAAATTTTGAAAATCAAAATGAAGAACCGTTTTGGGATCCGCATTAAATGCCACCACTCCACATACCCAAGTTTTTGCAACTGTCGAGGTAAACAGTGCAAAGTGCCTGCAAGATATGCACTTTTGCAGACATGATGTCACAAAAATATCAAAGGATATTATTTGTGAGGGAAGGCATTAAATGCCAAGTGGGATGTTGATGTGTAAGTGGGGGCTCAGGTATGGATGCCAGTAAGGCAGAGACATATATTCCTATATTAAATAGAAAATTCAGTTACCAACCTAGGACATTTACTAACTAGATACTTGAAGCATTTAGGTATGCCTAGTTCTACTTTCAGCCTGGTGAAAGTAGGTTCATCCAAAGGTTTAGTAAAGATATCAGCTAGCTGATACTCAGTGGGAATGAAGTGTAATTAAATATCACCTTTCATGATGTGATCCCTAATAAAATGATATCTGATATTAATGTGTTTTGTTCTTTGATGAAGCACTAGGTTGTTTGATATAGCAATTGCACTTGTGTTATCACAAAAGATGAGTACCATCTTGTAATGAATACCATAGTCATTGACTTGACTTTTCATCCATAACACATTTGCACAACTGCCAGCAGCTGCAACATATTCAGCTTTTGCTGAGGACATTGCAACAGATTGTTGCTTTTTGGCACTCCAACAGACTAGCTTTCCTCCAAGAAATTGGCAGGAGCCTGAAGTACTCTTCCTATGCATGTTGCATCCAGCATAATCAGAGTCTGAGTAACCTTTGAAATCAAACCCTGAACATTTTGGATAGTAGAGTCCAAGACTGAAAGTGCCTTTAAGATATCTCAGTATCCTTTTGACAACAGTGAGATGAGATTCCTTTGGTTCAAACTGATATCTTGCACATAAGCACACTGAGAATTGTATATCCGGTCTTGAGGCAAGAAGATACATCAGTAACCCAATCATACCTCTGTGTAGAGTAGGATTGACTGGTTTTCTAGCAAGGTCAGGCCCTAAATTGTTGGGAGGTACCATTGGGGTTTTCACTGAGGCACAGTCACTGAGGTCATACTTTTTGAGTAGGTTCCTAGTATACTTTTCTTGACTGATGGAAATTCCTTTCTCAGTTTGTTTGATTTGTAGTCCAAGAAAATAAATGAGTTCTCCCATCATACTCATTTCAAATTTCTTTATCATCAGTTTTTCAAACTGTTTACAAAGTTTGTAACTTGTTGAGCCAAATATGATGTCATCCACATATACTTGGACTAGAATCACATCCTCATTTTTCCTATAGGTGAACAATGTATTGTCAATTTTGCCCCTGAGAAACTTGTTTTGTATCAGGAAGGCTGAAAGAGTTTCATACCATGCCCTGGGAGCTTGTTTTAGTCCATAAAGGGCTTTGTTAAGTTTGTAGACATGGTTGGGAAACTCACTGCTTTCAAAGCCAGGTGGTTGTTGCACATATACATCTTCTTTAATGGTACCATTTAGGAATGCACTTTTTACATCCATTTGGTAGACTTTAAAACTCATGTATGTTGCATATGCAAGAAATATCCTGATGGCTTCCATTCTTGCAACAGGTGCAAAGGTTTCCTCATAGTCAATACCCTCTTGTTAATTATATCCTTTTGCAACAAGTCTTGCTTTGTTTTTGACTACTGTACCAGACTCATCAGTCTTGATTTTGAAGACCCATTTCATTCCTATGATAAGCACTCCCTGAGGACATTCAACTAAAGTCATGACATCATTTCTATCAAATTGTTCTAACTCATCTCTCATGGCCTGAACCCAACTCTCATATTTAAAGGCATCTTTCACATTTTTAGGTTCTTTTTCTAAGATAAAGTCAACATAGAGGCATACATTGGCTGAAGCCACCTTGAGTTTGGCAGCCATGCTCCTAGTAAGCATGCCTTCTGAAGGTTCACCAATGATGTTAACAAGTTCAATTGTTTTGGACTTAGTCCAACTATCCTGAGGTCTAGGATAGAGAGGTGCTTCAAGATTGAGGTTTTCAACAACCTCAGTATGGTTATCTTGTATTGTGGTATACTGAACAATAGGTTCACTGGTGGTGGTCTCATTGGGAACTGGTTGAGTTTCAATGAACTCACTGATGGTGGGTTGAGGTAGGTTGTGTGGATTGATGTCGTAAGAGACATCAACATCAGCTTGATATTGTGTGGAAAGATTACTCTCAGGATGAAACACATCAGGAGGATATCTTGATGAGTTATCAATACCAATTTCTTCCACAATGGAATTTGAGAATCTAACAGCTTCAGTACTCTCATCAAAAGTGACATGGAAGGTTTCCTCAGTTTGTTGTCTCCTAGTGTTGAATACCCTAAAGGCTTTTGAGACAAGGGAGTACCCTAGAAAGTATCCATCATCAGCTTTTGCATCAAACTTTCCAAGATGGTCCTTATGATTATGGATAAACACAGGACATCCAAACACATGGAAATAGCTGATATCTGGAATCCTTCCTTTAAACAACTCATAGGGAGTTTTACTATGTCTCTTTACAATAATGGACCTGTTTTCTGTATAGTAGGCTCTTTTTACTGCCTCAGTCCAAAAATTTTTGGAGAGAGCAGATCCATTAAGCATTGTTCTAACAGCCTCAATGAGAGTTCTGTTTTTCCTTTCAGCAACTCCATTTTGTTCAGGGGTATAAGGAGAGGTAAAGTTTTGAGAGATACCCTTCTCATCACACAAACATTCAAGGTCGTTGTTTTTGAATTCAGTTCCATTATCAGTCCTAATTTGTTTGACCCTGATGTCATTTTGGTTTTCAATCTTCCTGATGAAGGACATGATTGTTTCAGCAGCCTGACTCTTTTTAGTTAGAAAATATACCTAAGTGTATCTTGAGTATTCATCTACTATGACCAGAGTGTACTTCTCATGATGAATTGCCATTGGACTGATGGGTCCAAATAGATCCATGTGAAGTAGATGCAAGCATTTGGTGATAGAGGAGTTTTGTTTGGTTTTAAAGGATGCCCTATGGTGTTTACCTTTTTCACAGGCAGGGCAGGGTTTATCTTTTGTGAACACAAGTGATGGTAAGCCAAGGACTTTGTTTTGTTTGGCCAGGTTGTTTATGTCTTTGAAGTTCAGGTAGGACAGTTTTTTATGCCAAAGCCAGTTGAGGGTTTCAGTGGCTTTAGCAAAAAGACATGTTCCATTCTGAGTGAGTGAGGACATATCCAAGACATAGACATCCTGCCTCCTTGGTGCAATAAGAACTACTTCTTTGTTTGCATTAAAGATAGTACCTTGCTTATCATCAAACTGAACTATGTATTTTGCATCACATAGCTGACTAACACTGATCAAGTTATATTTAAGACCATTAACATAAGCTATTCTAGTAAAAACTATTCCACTACAGTTTACTGAACCATAACCTTCAGTGAGACAGGATGAATTATCAGGAAATACCACCTTAGGTCCTGGTTCTTCTACATATTTGTGCAGATATTCTTTCACGCCAGTGATGCTTCTTGAACATCCACTATCAAGATGCCAAACAGGATCTCTGGCATGTCTCTGCACAAATATAAACTGAGTTAGTTTTTCTTGTGAACCCACTTTCTGGTGGGCTTGGCTTTAATGGCCTTTTTGAACTGGGATATTGATCCATGATCAGTGGTGGTGTGAATGTTGCTTCCACAAATATTGCATCTGGGTGATGGGGTAGTTTGTTGGGTTGGTTTGGTATTTCCTCTTCTAGATTGAATAACATGTTCATGTCCTGAACTGTCATGAGTAGGATCTCCACAGATATCAAAACATGGATACATCAAACAATCATCAGGGAGATGATCATTGAATCTATAGGGGATGCAAGGTGTGAAAGGTTTGGCTTTCTGCCTTATCTGTTTGGAGCCTGAGGCATAGTTATGGGGTTGAGCATTGTGGTAGGATACAACACTTGATGAGACTGTGTAAGATAGATGATCAGAGGTTCTGTGATCATCCTTTTTGCATATTATGCAAAAGAAAATTCTATAACAGTCATCAGTATTATGTGTTGTATAACAACACAGTTCAGATCTCATTTTTGGTTTAGATGTTGCCTTAGATTTGGCAGAACTTGAGGAAGCTGGTTTAATTTCCTTTTCCAAGGGTTGAGTTTTCTTCTCAGATGATTCAATTTTTTACTCAACTTCCTAACAAGTTCAGCCAACTGATCAAATTTGGAATCAGTGCTGTTAGTGGTAACCTCATTTGAGACTGAGGTTGTGGAGTCATCATTTGTGGTACAGACTGTTGATATAAATAACGCCTAAAAACATTATTAACATATTATCAATATCTCTATGTTTTGATTATTACAAAATATAAACTCATAGAACTAAAACTTGTGACGTAAACAAGTATTTAGTGATTAACATTCTCTTTACATCCAAATCACTTAAGGTATGAATAAACAAAGTGTTTAGTGCAATTTATGATCAAAGGGAAATTTAATTAAGTATTACAAAGTTTATTTAATTATATAAACATATTATATATCTTTGAAAAACACTTTTGGTAATAAAATTTTTTTTTATTCATACTAAATATATGAATTCAAATTTTTAACCAAAATCAGTTAGTTTTCACCAAATAAACTTTCCCCAGTAAAAAACAAAAAATCTGGCCGTTACAGCTGGGCGGCCCCCTTAATTATAAGGGGCGGTCCCCTTAATTTTAAGGGGGCCGGCCATGATTTAAGGGGACTGGCACGCTCCTGTTGTCGGATTTTGTTGCCTATAAATACCACCTTAAATCTGGAATTTTTCTCACCTTTTGCACTCCTAAACTTTCTGTTCTAGATCTCCATTTCCATTCTCTAAATCCTTTGATCATACATTCATAAATCTTTGTTTCAAAGTGATCCAAACATCATCTTATCAAGTGCAAGAGAAGAATACTTCTATCCCTCAAGACAAGAAGTATTACAACTTGTTGTGATCTCCACATCTAAGTTGTTAGAGCATCATCATTGTAATGATCTCTTTGTGTAATTAGTTGTGAATATTTGTTAGAAGATAGTTTAGCTAGGTATATATATAGTGTGATTGGTTAGTAGTTAGTTGTGAAGAAGAAGAGTTAGGAAGTAGATTGGTGTGAAGAAGATTAGTGTGTAGAAGATAGGTGTGAAGAAGATTGGTGTCAAGGAGATAGGTATGAAGAAGTGTTGTGATTAAGTAGTGAATAGGTGTGAAGAAGTTGTGTAGAAGTTGTGATCAAGTTGTGACGTAGTTGTGGTGTGTACATTGTTTTGTAAGGTTTTCTCCACCATAAGGGAGCTTGTTGACATAGTGAAGAAAACTCTCGAGTTAGGTGCTCGGGGAGTGGAGTAGGACAAGGAAGGTAACCTTGTAACCGAACCACTATAAATCTCTTGTCTCGCGGTTCGATCTTTCCAACTCTCATTGATTGATGCTAAATAGTCAACCTTAAATTGACCAAGTCAATGGTCAACAAGGTCAAACTCCCTAGGTCAATGCTCCGGGTAATATAAGGTATCACCAGGTCGTTAAGTCCCGTTGAAGTGTGAATTGTAACTTTAGCGTATTCGTGATCGGGTAATTATTCACAAAAAAGGGTTATGATCAGAATTATTTGGAAATTATTAACAAATATAGCTTAGGAAAGCTACATGAGTGATTACGGGAATTTAGATTACAAGGATTTGAGCTAAAACCTAAAAACGTACGTTTTAATTAAAAAACGTATACAGACGAACAAAACAAAAAGTATAACTGATGATCAGAGAGGGTTACAAGTGTAAAATTAATATTTTTACAATTCTAATAATTAAAGAAAATTTTAAGAAAAATAAAAACTATTTTCACACTATTTAATTATTTATTATTAATTAATTACTAATTACCTATTTATTAACTAATTAATTAATTAAAATTATTAAAAATACTAAAAAGACTTAGAAAATTAAGAAATTTTTTACAAATCTAATTAACCATCATGGGAATCCTAAAAAGTTTATTTTATGTATTTTTAAACTAATTAACTAATTATTAATCTAATTACTTATTAATTTCTAATTAAACGAATTATATTATAAAAAATAGAAAATGAACAGTAAAAATTGTAGAAAAATTTATAAAAATGTTTTAACTAAAATAAAAGCTAGAAAAATTATAAAAACTAGGTTATACTTTATAAAATCTAATTAAGCTATTTAATTGATTAATATTAATTAAAACTAAATTAAACTAAAATTAATTATAAAAACCACTAAAAGACAAAATAAAAATCTGGAAAAATTTCTATAATTACTTTAACCTAAAATAGAATTTCTAAAAATATAAAAATGATATATTACTTATAAATAAGCTAAAAAGAAAAATAGAATGATAAAACCTATTAAATAGAAGCTATCACTATAATTAAAGTTGATTTTTTTTGGTTTTTTCTTTTTCCAAACTGATTAACTACTCAAAACAAAAACTTTTAATAAAGACACTTTTAATATAACCCAAGAAATAAGCACTTGGAGTGCTTATTGATCCCACAGTTGACTTTTGTTTACTTTGGAAGGTATTTAGCTCAACTGGGATGAAGTAGGGTCCACAATGATGAAAAATGGTCTCTCTGAGTTAGTTGAGCATGAATAAGCAAGATTTGATCAAATAAGTGGCTTGAATAAGCCAACAACTCACAAATAAGCTGTTGCTTATTGGATTCTGTCATAGGTTTGGGGACAAGGTTGGGGACCAAGTTCAGGTGGGGTCCACTAATCCACAGGTCAAACAAAGGGTCAATCTTCACACCCTGGTAGGAAGGGGGGTTGAAAGATGCAAGGTGCATGGGCTGAGGGCCACTAAGGAGGTCAGAAAACCACCACAAAGGTGGTGGTGTGGACTGCTTATCTGTGTGCAGAGGTCTCCCCTGCAGCCCACTTTGGGTGGCTGTAGGGCCCTCAAATAAAATCACAAAAGTAAACTGAAGATGGGACTTCAGAGATGAGCTGGTAAACTACAATACCTCAAAAGCTCAAGTTCTAAATCCCAATACAAAAATCCCTAAAATTCTTGTAACTTTTTGAGAAAAACTGATGAATGCAAATTTGACTTTCTATGAAAACCTAAGATTTGACTTTTGTGAACTTTCACTGATCATTACTGATTAGAGACATGTTTATAGACTACAATAGGACTAAACTAAGTTGCTAGGGACTATTCCAAGTAAAATGAGTGAGTTTGGAAACCCATAAATCCCAACAGTTAACTGTTGGATGGAATTGAGGTTGATTTGACTTTTTTGCTGTGTAAGGTCTGATTTTAAGCCTTGAATGAACTAAATGAACCTATTGTGACATGTTGAAGACAGAAACAACAACATTGGCTACCCTGAACACATACAAGCAGCTTAATCCAAACACCCCTGAATAGAAAAACTAGGACCCTTTCATGAAGCAAATCAATAATTCATGCCTTAAATCCTTAACTCACACTTAAATTATGATACCTCAGATTAAAATGAACTCAAAAAACACAGACATGAACCACTAAACACAAGTTAACCAACCTTATGAAATTTGACTGTTTAAACTAAAACATGTGAATATATAAACCTAAGCTTTAAACAACAACAACCTATCATTAATATAGCTCAAATACAAAAAAGAGACAATTAAATTCAATAACAACTAGGATTTAATCCATGCTACAGTATTTTGAAAGTTGTGAGAAAATTGCTTACAAAAGATCCATGCTTAGTACCAAGATCCAAGAATCATGATCCTACACCTCCCATGAGGTTCTAAAACCAGGTCCATCTAAAATTTAACCTGCTCCTATGCTTCATTCTTGCTTTTCTTCTATCTTTTTTTTATTTTCTGTTTTTTTTATATATTTATAATTTTATGAGATTGGAAATGCAAAACACAAATTGAAATTCTGAAACAACACTTTGTATTAATACTAAATAAGAAATTACAACTGATAATAGGATTGAGGTTCAAAAGTACAATGCTTGAAAAGAAATTACATTAAAAATATAACTAAAAAAACACTCTCTTTGCTGCTCCACTCCCTCTTTCTCTTTTATAATGCCCAATTAGGGTTTCTTGGACCTTAGTGAGCATATCCCAGCATTAAAAACAACCATTGGATCAATATCTTTTAATCATGGCCGTTTCTTCATTTTGGCGCCAAACTCTTTTTTGGAGTTTTCTTTTGATTATTGATGCCAGAGGGGAGTGTTTGGACTGGGGTGTTTGGAGGGTTAGCCAAGGGGTGGGTTGAGTGTGCAGGTGGTGAAAGAGTATGGGTGATGATGGGGTTGTTTGGCTGGTAGCAGGGAAGTGGGAGTGGTGATGGTGGGGTGGATGGTTGACCAGGGAGGTCAAAGATGGGGGTAGTATTATTTAAAACGGTGGAGGGTGTTGGGCTTAAGGTGTTGGAGTGGGCCGAATAAAAATGGGTGGGCTTTTGGGAGTTATAAGGAGTTGGACTTGGATTGGTTTGGATTGGGTTAAGTGGTAAATAACAAGAAGGGTCCGTTTGGTGTTTGTATTTAATTAAGGACCAATTTTGTAAATTGGTTAAACTTGAGGGCTGATTGTGACATTTTTCCAAACTTAACTCAAGGGTCCAATTATGCCATAGTGTAATAACCCAAGGACCATAAACAATATTTTCCACTTTTAAAATTCCCGGAGACCAAATGTGACAAGTTGCCAAACTTCGGGGACCAAACATGTAATTTCCACAAACATTTTACCGAAGGACCATTTTTGACACATTTTGATTTTCCAAGGATAAAAATGATTTTTTCTTTCAAAATTATCCCACCAGGGACCAAATCTGCCAAATACTGAAACTCCAGGGACCTTTTATTGCAATTTTGGATTTTGAGGGGTAAAAGTGTAATTTTCTCAAACTTTTTCACCCAAGGACTTATTTTCATAATTTTTGACTTTTCTTTGCCTTAGGTTGACTTTTCTTTCATTTTAAACTTCCAGGGACTAGTTTTGCCAAATTTTGAAACTTGAGGGACTGAAACTACCAATTGTGCAAATTTTGTTCGTTTTTCATTTGTTTTTAAACATTTTGCATCTAAAACATATAAAACACACTTTTGGGATAAATTGTGTATTTTGATGCGTTTTTGGGTGTTTTTGAATGTTTTGGCAATCCAGATACGATAAAAATGATGAGTGTTTGAGCTCTCATCAATCCCCCACACTAAACTATTGCTAGTCCCTAGCAATCTTTTGAGAAAAACTTGATGGATTTGAAACTCTTTACCAAAAGCCATCACTTCTGGAGTAGCCAGGTGTAAGAACTGTGGCACACCTGATAACCGTGTGATTTTGAGCAAACCACCAGCTGTCAACGGATTTGATTTGTCTTTACCAGGAGACGTTTGCTCCTGGACTAGCGAACTCTTGATGGAATAGTCAACATCTTGGTGAGCTGATTACCAATTATGGTTTTTCCACGGCCTTTACCACAAGCCATAATCTTGTGGGCTAGCCAACTCATTAGCTTTTGAGGATGATGGGGAGTTGAGGAACCATACAATTTTGGGCAAATTGCAAGCCATAAACGGATTTGAGATATCTTTACCAAGAGCCGTTTGCTCCTGGATTAGCCAATCCCTTTTGTCTTTTAGACACGGCGGACTGATTACCACAAAAATTTTGAAATAAAGTGAAAAATTTTTGAAAAATTTGGGCCAAAATGGGAGTACTTGAAAGTATTTTGCGATAAAATTCGCTAGAATTTCCCCCCCACACTTAGAAATGAATATTGTCCTCAATATTCAAAGTCCCGGCTATCATGCCAAATCTATGAACGTAAAAAGATAATATTCGAAGCTAACTGTGGAATTTTGTTTTGTATTTTTCACTTTATTTATCTGTACATACAATCACACATTTTTTTTAACTTATATACATATATACATTTTCAAATTAGCGGGGGGTTGGCCATTCCCCCACACTAGGGTGGTAGAAAGTAGAAAGAAGTCAGAAATACGGGTGAAAACCCATATATGTTGCTAATTTTTGTTCATCGAGTCGCTAGCTTGACTCGATCCCCGAATTCAATTGTCCTTGGGGAAAGTTTGGAGATCCGGGACAACCATGGATGGTATGTCCTCTCCAAAGTAGTGCTTTAGACGATGTCCATTCACCTTGAAATTAGGGCCGTCATTTTGTGATAACTCGACGGTGCCATAAGGATAAACCTTAACGATAGTGAATGGACCAGTCCATCGGGTTTTGAGCTTTCCGGAGAAGATCTTGAGTCTAGAGTTGAAAAGAAGGACTCGATCACCAACGTTGAAAATGCGGTTTTTGATTTTTGAGTCATGAATCTTCTTTGTCTTTTCCTTGTAGATCAAAGAGTTCTCGTAAGCTTGATCACGAAGTTCATTTAATTCATTGAGTTGAACTTTCCGATGATCACCCGCAGTTTTGAGGTCGAAATTGGCATGCTTGAGAGCCCAATAGGCTTTATTCTCAAGCTCGATCGGAAGATGGCACGCTTTCCCGTACACAAGCTTGTATGGCGTACACCCAATGGGTGTTTTATACGCCGTACGGAAAGCCCAAAGTGCATCATCTAATTTATCCAACCAAGATGCACGATTTTCCCCAACGGTTCTTTCCAAGATTCTCTTGATGCCTCGATTGGAAACTTCTACCTGTCCACTTGTTTGAGGGTGGTACGCAGTAGAAAGATGGTGAGTTACACCATACTTTTGCATGACTTTATCAAATTTGTCGTTGCAAAAATGCGTACCACGATCACTAATTATAGCACGTGGAGTTCCAAACCGAGCAAAGAGAGCTTTCAAAAATTTCACGACTACTCGGGCATCATTTGTGGGTAAAGCTATCGCTTCAACCCATTTTGACAAATAGTCAACGACCACGAGTATGTACTTATTTCCATGAGAAGACGGAAATGGCCCCATAAAGTCAATGCCCCAAACGTCAAAGATTTCACAAACTTGACTTGCATTTTGAGGCATTTCATTCTTTTGTGAAATATTCCCGTGACGTTGACAAGCGTCACAGGATTTGACCAATTCATGGGCATCCTTGTACATCTTGGGCCAAAAGAAACCGGAGTCAAACACCTTTTTGGCGGTGTAATTTGGATTGTGGTGGCCCCCCGTGGGACCAGCATGGCAAACCTTTAAGATTTCAGCGGCTTCTTGACCATATACACACCGCCGGATGACTTGATCCGCACAGATTTTAAAGTGGTAGGGGTCGTCGCAGAAATAATGTTTGACATCCTTAAAGAACTTGTTCTTTTGTTGGGACGACATCCCTTTCACAATGAAGTTACCCGCAAGGTAATTTGCAAAATGGGCAAACCAAGGGGTAACAGAATCTCCACGGAAGGAAACCGCATTGAGTGTCTCGAGAGGGAATGTTTCATTAATTTCTTTTCTCTCGAAAACATCTTGATGGGGGTTTTCCAAACGGGAGAGATGATCAGCAGCTAGGTTCTCAGCTCCTTTTTTATCACGAATTATGATATCAAATTCCTATAGGAGGAGAACCCAACAAAGAAGTCTCGGCTTTGCATCTTGTTTTGCAAAAAGGTACTTCAAAGCTGAGTGATCCGTATACACTATGCTTTTGGTAAGAATCAAGTATGGCCGGAATTTTTCAAAAGCATACACCACGGCTAATAATTCTTTTTCGGTGGTGGTGTAATGGCTTTGAGCCTCGGTCATAGTTTTGCTGGCATAATGTATAGGCTGAAAATGTTTTGTTTTTCGTTGCCCCAAGACTGCCCCAATAGCATAATCACTCGCATCACACATGAGCTCAAAGGGCAAGTCCCAATCGGGGGCAACTAGAATCGGTGCCTCGGTAAGCCTTTTCTTTAATGTTTCAAAGGCTTCGATGCACTCGGGGGAGAAGATAAAAGGAGCATCCTTTTCGAGGAGATGGGTCATAGGCCAGGCGATTTTATAAAAATCTTGAATAAACCTACGATAGAAGCCGACGTGACCCAAAAAGCTCCTAACACCTTTCACAGTTGTGGGATGAGGTAATTTTGCAATGACGTCCACTTTGGCTCTGTCAACCTCAATCCCGTTTTTTGAAATTTTATGGCCGAGGACAATGCCCTCTTTGACCATAAAGTGACTCTTCTCCCAGTTTAGACATAACTTTGTGTCTTCACAACGTTTTAGCATGTTGTCTAAATGGGGGAGGCATGATTGAAACGAATCCCCAATGACCGAAAAATCGTCCATAAAGACCTCCATAGTTTTCCTGATCATGTCGGGAAGAATGGCCATCATACATCTTTGAAACGTGCCCGGAGCATTACATAAGCCAAATGGCATACGTTTATATGCGAAAGTTCCATAGGGGCACGTAAAAGTGGTCTTTTCTTGGTCTTGCGGGTCAATGGGAATCTGAAAGTAACCCGAGAAACCATCGAGGAAGCAATAGTACTCATTCCCCGCTAATCTCTCGAGCATCTGATCCATAAAGGGCAGAGGAAAATGATCCTTACGGGTGGCGTCATTTAACTTACGATAGTCAATACAGACGCGCCAACCCCGTAACCAAACGAGTTGGAATTAACTCATTCTCCTCATTTGTGACAACGGTAGTGCCACCCTTTTTTGGAACACAATGAATTGGGCTGACCCAAGGACTGTCCGAGATAGGGTAAATCAATCCGGCATCAAGAAGTTTTAAAACCTCTTGTTTGATAACCTCGTGAATTTTTGGATTCACCCTTCTTTGTTGTTGGACTGAAGGTTTGAAGTCGTCCTCCATTAAAATTTTATGAGTACAGAATTCAGGGTCAATGCCCTTGATGTCGGAGAGACGCCAAGCAATTGCTTGTTTATGAGACTTCAAAACCTTTATGAGAGCAGCCTTTTCCTCATCACTTAAGTCTTTGGCAATTTTGACGGGTAATTTATCATCACCCTCCAGAAATGCATATTCAAGATGAGGCGGCAAGTCCTTAAGTTCAACCTCGGGAAAGTCATCAGTTTTCTCAACATTTTTGACTTCCTCTTTATGAAGTTGGAGTAGTAGAACAGGAAGAGGAGAGGGATCTTCGTTTAACAATTTTTCAAGTATGAGAATATCCCTCTCGAGGCCGATCTCTTGGTTATCAACTCCATCGGGAATCGAATCACTTTTGAGAAACGCCTCCATTTCTTCTAAGATGAAGTCACTTCCCTCAAACGGAGTGAGGGAAGGAGAAGAATTGGCAATAATGGGGTGAGAAGACTGAGTGAGGTTTTCACTCGAAGAATCATCAATGAAACCTAAAATCTCTTGAGCATACTCCTCAGCAGCAACATCGATGACATCAATTTTGTTCACCGATTCACCGTCATAATTGGAGGAGTATCTCGAAGTTTGATTTAGGTTGAAGGTTATGGCTTCCGTTCCAACACGTAATGTGATCTCATGCTCAAATACATCAATAAGAGCTCGCCCAGTTCTAAGGAATCCCCGCCCAAGAATAAGAGGGACCCTAGAGTCGGCATCAAAGTCAACAATCACAAAATCTGCTGGAAAATGGAACTTCCCCACTTTAATGAATACGTCCTTGGCAATGCCAATGGGACGAGAAATTGAACGATCGGAAAGTTCTAAAGTCATGCACGTGGGGGTAAGTTCGGGAAGAGAGAGTTTCTTCCACACAGAATATGACATTAGGTTAATGCTAGCACCTAGATCGGCCAAGGCGAAGCAATCAACCATACCCGGGAAAGTACAAAGAATTAGAAATTTCCCGGTATCTCCATGCTTTTCAGGAAGCTTTTTCAAAAGGACTGCCGAGCAGTTCTCATTCAGAGGAGTTTTTGCCATCTCAAAGAGTTTCTCTTTATTACTCAACAGATTTTTGATTTTCGAAGCAAACTTAGGCATCAAGAGAATAGCATCCGCGAAGCTAATGTCAAAGTGCAAATCTTGGAAGATTTGGAAGAACTTATCCATTTGGTGATTAGCTTTTTCGCGGAGCTTTTGTTCACTGAGACGTGATGGATAGGTAATAGAAGTTTTGGATTTAGGGTTGTCCACTGGAGTTTCTGGTGGTTCAAAGACAACTCCAGGATTACATATGGTTTCAGGAATAACCTGAGGTTGGACGTGTGCTATACTTCGTGAGCTAGGATTTTGCTCTTTGTCCTTTGTCACCTCAGGTTCAGGATTCACTACCTTTGGAGGAGAGGAAGAAGAGGTAGTAGGAATCGCGGGTTCATCATATGAAGCACCACTTCGTGTTGTGATCGCTTTAGCATCGCCCCTCGGGTTAGCGATCGTGTTGCTCGGTAAAGTAGTACCTGAGCCCGAGGGTCGATCATTTAAAGACTTCTTGATGTCAGAAATCTGGCTGACCAGCAACTTGTTCAACTATTCTTGGGAATTCATGAATTGTTTCAACAACTCGTCAGATGAAGGCCCGGTTGGAACAATGGCTTGATTCGGATTAGGAATATTTGGAGCTCGATTGTTCGGATTGGGACCTTGATTTTGAAAATTACCCTGATTAGGGTTGTTGTTTCCATGAAAATATCCCTGATTGAAATTACCCTGACCTTGGTTCCAATTAAAGTTTCCTTGATTTTGTTGTTGGAAACCTTGATTTTGGAACCCTTGGTTTTGATTGTGAAAACCGTGACCCTGATTGAAGTTACCTTGGTTTTGATAACCTTGGTTCGCTCTATTTTGATTTTGGCCACGGTTTTGGACATTTTGGTTTTGATTAAAACCAGGTGGTCCAGGATAATGATGTTGAGGACGATAGCTAGGGTCCATTGGAGGGCGATATTGATTACCTCCTTGATTTTGGGACCCGGCTACAGCATGAGCTTCGTATGGAGTACCATCAGTAGCTGTGCAACTGTAGTAGGCATGCGGCCCACCACAAGTTACACAGACTTCCACTTTTTTAACCTTAGCAGGTGGAGGATGTTGTGGAAATGAAACTTTCTTTGTTTGGGCGAGAACCAAAGCTTGGATCGCTTCAGTGAGCTTGTCAATCTTAGCATCCGTGCTAGATTGACCCACAGAAGATGAAGTGGAAGGACCCGCATTAATTTGGGAAACAATCGGTTTGCTTCGTGTAGAGCGGACCTTAGACTTGTTTTCTATGATTTGCAAAGCTTCTTTTGTGGTTCTACTCAAAAAGTTACCTCCTGCGGAGGCATTGAGAGAATCCTGATCAGCTTGGCTCACGCCATTGTAAAAAGTATCGAGTTGCATCAACTCAGAGAAACCATGATGTGGACACTTGCGAAGTAATTCTTTGAAACGATCCCACGCTTCACTAAAAGATTCATCATATTTTTTAGTGAACTTGGTGATTTCGTTCTTAAGACTCGTGGTCTTGGAAGGTGGGAAGAATTCATTCACAAACTTTTTGACAAGATCTTCCCAAGTCTCAATAGATCGTGGAGGTTGTTTTTCGAGCCAAATCCGAGCTTGTCCCTCCAAGGAGAATGGGAAGAGAAGAAGTTTTATTGCTTCACACGGCACATTTTTGTACTTGATGGTCGATGTGATTTTATTGAACCATCGAATATGAGCATGAGGATCGTCCCTCTCAAAACCGTAGAATTGACTTGAGGTTACAAGATTGAGTAACCCGGTTTTGAGCTCAAAACTATCAGCCACGATGGCTGGGAAAATAATGGCATCTCCGTAACCCTCGATGGGTGCTTGGAGAAGCTCACACATGGGGCGGTCTTCCGCCATGGTGACAGTGGGTGTGGCAACAGTACGGATCTCAGATCCGACTGTTGGTGCTGAACGTCTACGAGGTCTTCTAGGTTTTCGTACAAGCTCACGTAATGGGCTAGTAGACCTAGAAGAACGAGTGCGCATGCACTAGGAACAAAAACCAATCAAAACAAAATCGAGGCAAATCAACAGTGAACTTAAACCAATAATCGCAAGCAGGTGGCTTCTTTAAGAAAGGTACACCACTCACGAGGATACAAAGGCAAGTTTTAAATCTTAGGTTTGGGAACTTATTATGTCCACACCCCCAGTTGATAGGTGTTCTGTCTTGGTTTGCGACGGTTAGTTTTTACTTAGAATTATTATTCACAAGAAAAGACGGATGTTTTTGTGTTTTGTGTATGGGTTTAAAAACTTTTGAAAAATATTTTTGGTATCGTCTCGTTTACCAAAATCGTTTCTCTTTAAGAATCACCTTAAAAGAAAACCGATTCAGAAAACGTTACGATCTGTTTTGTTGTTTTTAATTTTTTTTGGTGTTTTAACACTTTAGGAAAAGTGTTAATGACTTTTTTGTTTTGTATTTTGATTTAAAATTTACAAAAGTGGTGGTATTTGTACAGTGAGTGAGGTGAGATAACACTAATATCAAATAACGCTACAGAAACGCGCACACTTCCCCGGCAGCGGCGCCAAAAATTGATTGAAGCTAAACAGTCAACCTTAAATTGACCAAGTCAATGGTCAACAAGGTCAAACTCCCTAGGTCAATGCTCCGGGTAATATAAGGTATCACCAGATCGTTAAGTCCCGTTGAAGTGTGAATTGTAACTTTAGCGTATTCGTGATTTGGAAATTATTAACAAATATAGCTTAGGAAAGCTACGTGAGTGATTACGGGAATTTAGATTACAAGGATTTGAGCTAAAACATAAAAACGTACGTTTTAATTAAAAAACGTATACAGACGACCAAAACAAAAAGTACAACTGATGATCAGAGAGGGTTACAAGTGTAAAATTAATATTTTTACAATTCTAATAATTAAAGAAAATTTTAAGAAAAATAAAAACTTGTTTTACACTATTTAATTATTTATTATTAATTAATTACTAATTACCTATTTATTAACTAATTAATTAATTAAAATTATTAAAAATACTAAAGAGACTTAGAAAATTAAGAAAAATTCTACAAATCTAATTAACCATCATGGGAATCCTAAAAAAATATAAAAAGTTTATTTTATGTATTTTTAAACTAATTAACTAATTATTAATCTAATTACTTATTAATTTCTAATTAAACTAATTATATTATACAAAATAGAAAATGAACAGTAAAAATCCTAGAAAAATTTATAAAAATGTTTTAACTAAAATAAAAGCTAGAAAAATTATAAAAACTAGGTTATACTTTATAAAATCTAATTATGCTATTTAATTGATTAATATTAAGTAAAACTAAATTAAACTAAAATTAATTATAAAAACCACTAAAAGACAAAATAAAAATCTGGAAAAATTTCTATAATTACTTTAACCTAAAATAGAATTTCTAAAAATATAAAAATGATATATTAGTTATAAATAAGCTAAAAAGAAAAATAAAATGATAAATCCTATTAAATAGAAGCTATCACTATAATTAAAGTTGACTTTTTTTGGTTTTTTCTTTTTCCAAACTGATTAACTACTCAAAACAAAAACTTTTAATAAAGAAACTTTTAATATAACCCAAGAAATAAGCACTTGGAGTGCCTATTGATCCCACAGTTGACTTTTGTTGACTGTGGATGGTATTTAGCTCAAATGGGATGAAGTGGGGTCCACAATGATGAAAAATGGTTTCTATGAGTTAGTTGAGCATGAACAAGCAATATTTGATCAAATAAGTGGCTTGAATAAGCCAACAACTCACAAATAAGCTGTTGCTTATTGGATTCTGTCACAGGTTTGGGGACAAGGTTGGGGACCAAGTTCAGGTGGGGTCCACTAATCCACAGGTCAAACAAAGGGTCAATCTTCACACCCTGGTAGGAGGGGGTTGAAAGATGTAAGGTGCATGGTCTGAGGGCCACTAAGGTGGTCAGAAAACCACCACAAAGGTGGTGGTGTGGACTGCTTATCTATGTGCAAAGCAGGGGTCTCCCCTGCATCCCACTTTGGGTGGCTGTGGGGCCCTCAAATAAAATCACAAAAATAAACTGAAGATGGGACTTCAGAGATGAGCTGGTAAACTACAATACCTCAAAAGCTCAAGTTCTAAATCCCAATACAAAAATCCCTAAAATTCTTGTTACTTTTGAGAAAAACTAGTGAATGCAAATTTGACTTTCTATGAAAACCTTTGATTTGACTTTTGTGAACTTTCACTGATCATTACTGATT
Organism: Artemisia argyi; assembly: GCA_030686995.1. Taxonomy (NCBI): domain Eukaryota; kingdom Viridiplantae; phylum Streptophyta; class Magnoliopsida; order Asterales; family Asteraceae; genus Artemisia; species Artemisia argyi. Next base: position 8,455,637 of record CM060696.1, read on the forward strand.
AGAGACATGTTTATAGACTACAATAGGACTAAACTAAGTTGCTAGGGACTATTCCAAGTAAAATGAGTGAGTTTGGAAACCCATAAATCCCAACAGTTAACTGTTGGATGGAATTGAGGTTGATTTGACTTTTTTGTTGTGTAAGGTCTGATTTTAAGCCTTGAATGAACTAAATGAACCTATTGTGACATGTTGAAGAAAGAAACAACAACATTGGCTACCTTGAACACATACAAGCAGCTTAATCCAAACACCCCTGAACAGAAAAACTAGGACCCTTTCATGAAGCAAATCAGTAATTCATGCCTTAAATCCTTAACTCACACTTAAATTATGATACCTCAGATTAAAATGAACTCAAAAAAACACAGACATGAACCACTAAACACAAGTTAACCAACCTTATGAAATTTGACTGTTTAAACTAAAACATGTGAATATATAAACCTAAGCTTTAAACAACAACAACCTATCATTAATATAGCTCAAATACATAAAAGAGACAATTAAATTCAATAACAACTAGGATTTAATCAATGCTACAGTATTTTGCAAGTTGGGAGAAAATTGCTTACAAAAGATCCATGCTTAGTACCAAGATCCAAGAATCATGATCCTACACCTCCCATGAGGTTCTAAAACCATGTCCATCCAAGATTTAACCTGCTCCTATGCTTCATTCTTGCTTTTCTTCTATCTTTTTTTTTTCTGTTTTTTTTTTTTTTTTTTTTTTTATATATATATTTATAATTTTATGAGATTGGAAATGCAAAACACAAATGGAAATTCTGAAACAACACTTTGTATTAATACTAAACAAGAAATTACAACTGATAATAGGATTGAGGTTCAAAAGTACAACGCTTGAAAAGAAATTACATTAAAAATATAACTAAAAAAAACTCTCTTTGCTGCTCCACTCCCTCTTTCTCTTTTATAATGCCCAATTAGGGTTTCTTGGACCTTAGTGAGCATATCCCAACATTAAAAACAACCATTGGATCAATATCTTTTAATCATGGCCGTTTCTTCATTTTGGCGCCAAACTCTTTTTTGGAGTTTTCTTGTGATTATTGATGCCAGAGGGGAGTGTTTGGACTGGGGTGTTTGGAGGGTTAGCCAAGGGGTGGGTTGAGTGTGCAGGTGGTGAAAGAGTAGGGGTGATGATGGGGTTGTTTGGCTGGTAGCAGGGAAGTGGGAGTGGTGATGGTGAGGTGGATGGTTGACCAGGGAGGTCAAAGATGGGGGTAGTATTATTTAAAACGGTGGAGGGTGTTGGGCTTAAGGTGTTGGAGTAGGCCGAATAAAAATGGGTGGGCTTTTGGGAGTTATAAGGAGTTGGACTTGGATTGGTTTGGATTGGGTTAAGTGGTAAATAACAAGAAGGGTCCGTTTGGTGTTTGTATTTAATCAAGGACCAATTTTGTAAATTGGTTAAACTTGAGGGCTGATTATGACATTTTTCCAAACTTAACTCAAGGGTCCAATTATGCCATAGTGTAATAACCCAAGGACAATAAACAATATTTTCCACTTTTAAAATTCCCGAGGACCAAATGTGACAAGTTGCCAAACTTCGGGGACCAAACCTGTAATTTCCACAAACATTTTACCCAAGGACTATTTTTGACACATTTTTATTTTCCAAGGATAAAAATGATTTTTTCTTTCAAAATTATCCCACCAGGGACCAAATCTGCCAAATACTGAAACTCCAAGGACCTTTTATTGCAATTTTGGATTTTGAGGGGTAAAAGTGTAATTTTCTCAAACTTTTTCACCCAAGGACTTATTTTCATAATTTTTGACTTTTCTTTGCCTTGGGTTGACTTTTTTTTCATTTTAAACTTCCAGGGACTAGTTTTGCCAAATTTTGAAACTTGAGGGACTGAAACTGCCAATTGTGCAAACTTTGTTTGTTTTTCATTTGTTTTTAAACATTTTGCATCTAAAACATATAAAACACACTTTTGGGATAAATTGTGGATTTTGATGCGTTTTTGGGTGTTTTTGGATGTTTTGGCAGTCTAGATACGATAAAAATGATGAGTGTTTGAGCACTCATCAATCCCCCACACTAAACTATTGCTAGTCCCTAGCAATCTTTTGAGAAAAACTTGATGGATTTGAAACTCTTTACCAAAAGCCATCACTTCTGGAGTAGCCAGGTGTAAGAACTGTGGCACACCTGATATCCGTGTGATTTTGAGCAAACCACCAGCTGTCAACGGATTTGATTTGTCTTTACCAGGAGCCGTTTGCACCTGGACTAGCCAACTCTTGATGGAATAGTCAACATCTTGGTGAGCTGATTACCAATTATGGTTTTTCCACGGCGTTTACCACAAGCCATAATCTTGTGGGCTAGCCAACTCATTAGCTTTTGAGGATGATGGGGAGTTGAGGAACCATACAATTTTGGGCAAATTGCAAGCCATAAACGGATTTGAGATATCTTTACCAAGAGCCGTTTGCTCCTGGATTAGCCAATCCCTTTTGTCTTTTAGACACGGCGGAATGATTACCACAAAAATTTTGAAATAAAGTGAAAAATTTTTGAAAAATTTGGGCCAAAATGGGGTACTTGAAAGTATTTTGCGATAAAATTCGCTAGAATTTCCCCCCACACTTAGAAATGAATATTGTCCTCAATATTCAAAGTCCCGGCTGTCATGTCGAATCTATGAATGTAAAAAGATAATATTCGAAGCTAACTGTGGAATTTTGTTTTGTATTTTTCACTTTATTTATCTGTACATACAATCACACATTTTTTTTTTGAACTTATATACATATATACATTTTCAAATTAGTGGGGGGTTGGCCATTCCCCCACACTAGGGTGGTAGAAAGTAGAAAGAAGTCAGAAATACGGGTGAAAACCTATATATGTTGCTAATTTTTGTTCATCGAGTCGCTAGCTTGACTCGATCCCCGAATTCAATTGTCCTTGGGGAAAGTTTGGAGATCCGGGACAATCATGGATGGTATGTCCTCTCCAAAGTAGTGCTTTAGACGATGTCCATTGACCTTGAAATTAGGGCCGTCATTTTGTGATAACTCGACGGTGCCATAAGGATAAACCTTAACGATAGTGAATGGACCAGTCCATCGGGTTTTGAGATTTCCCGAGAAGATCTTGAGTCTAGAGTTGAAAAGAAGGACTCGATCAGCAACGTTGAAAATGCGGTTTTTGATTTTTGAGTCATGAATCTTCTTTGTCTTTTCCTTGTAGATCAAAGAGTTCTCGTAAGCTTGATCACGAAGTTCATTTAATTCATTGAGGGGTAAAAGTGTAATTTTCTCAAACTTTTTCACCCAAGGACTTATTTTGATAATTTTTGACTTTTCTTTGCCTTGGGTTGACTTTTCTTTCATTTTAAACTTCCAGGGACTAGTTTTATCAAATTTTGAAACTTGAGGGACTGAAACTGCCAATTGTGCAAACTTTGTTCGTTTTTCATTTGTTTTTAAACATTTTGCATCTAAAACATATAAAACACACTTTTGGGATAAATTGTGTATTTTGATGCATTTTTGGGTATTTTTGGATGTTTTGGCAGTCCAGATACGATAAAAATGATGAGTGTTTGAGCACTCATCACTCATCTATTTCTTTACTTACATTATTATTGCTTTATCGTACATATTTTGTGTTGTTCATATAGTGCATGACTTGATTTCATATAGCATCGAATCTAAATTTTTTGAAAACAAAGAAAACTTTCAAACAATATTTATAACAAATTAAAAAGACGTAAAACTATTCAACCCCCCTTTTAGTTTTCCACAATTGGTATCAAGAGCCACGTCTAACAAGATTTTTTAAAATATATTGTATTTTAAAACTTGTAACGATCTATGAAATCTTTAAAATATTTAGAAGGACAATCTATGCAAAGACCACCACTATTTGAAAGTGATGGATTTTTATATTGGGAAAATAGATTCGAAACCTATGTGAAATCAAAAGATCTTGATCTTTGGCATGTCATTACCTTTGGTGATTTTCCCCCTATTCAATATAATGTTAAAACTAAAATGGATGAAATTGTATCTTTTGAAAAACAAAATGATGATTTGAAAAAGAAACTAGCAAAAAATAATGAGGCTAAAATGGTTATTTATAATGCGTTACCACGCAAAGAATATGAAAGAATTTTTTTGTGTAAAACCGCAAAAGAAATTTGGGATTCTTTACTAATTACTCACCAAGATAATAGTCAAGTTAAAGATAACAAAATAGATCTTCTTGTACAACAATATGAACAATTTACGATTCCGGAAGAGGAATCTATTGATAATGCTTTTGCTAAATTTAACACTATTATCACAAGTTTAAAAGTACTTGATGAGACATTTTCTAGTAAAAATTATCTTAGGAAATTTCTTAGGGCATTGCATCCGAAATGGCGAGCTAATGTCACGACAATTGAAGAATCAAAGAATTTGATGACGTTATCACTAGATGAACTTATTGGCAATTTGAAGGTCCATGAAGAAATTATAAGAAGAGATTCGGAAATGGTCAAAGTCAAGAAAGAACAAACCAAATCCATTGCTCTAAAAGCCAAAAAGGAACCTAGTGAAGATGATGTTTCAAGTGACAAGTGTGAAGACGAAGAATATGTAATGGCCGTAAGAGAATTCAAGAAATTCTTCAAGAGACGAGGAAGATTCACTAGATCACCACGAGACGAAAGAAAACCGTTCCAAAGATATAGAAGTGATAACTACGGAAAAAGAAGGTGCTTTAGATGTGAAAGTCCAAATCATCTCATTGGCGAATGTCTAAAGCCGCAGGGTTATGAAAATCAAGGCTCCTTTGTTAGTGGAACATGGAGTGATAGTTACAAAGAAGAAGTGGATAAACCAAGAGACGAAAAGTGTTTTATGGCAAAAGGAACCGACGAAATATGTTTAGGAATTGACTTGGAGCCTGATGAATGGATCAAGGATAGCGGATGTTCAAGGCACATGATGGGGAACCGCAAGCTATTCTCTACATACAAGGCATACAATGGAGGTAATGTTATTTTCGGTAGTGACTTACGTGGAAAAATCATTGGCAAAGGTACAATTTCTCAAGACTCACTTACTATAACTTGCTTAGTATAGGACAAATATGCAATAATAAGTGTAGAGTTACCTTTACCGAAGAGGATAGCGAAATAGTCAAGAATGGAAAAATTATAGGTAGAGGAATTAGGAAAGGAGGCATATATGTTACGAAACTAGGAAACAAACCTGAGGATAGGATATGCCTAACGACCCTAGACGAAAACTCCACATTGTGGCATAGGATATTAGGACACGCTAACATGCAACAAATACAATCTTTGGCCTCTAAAGTATTAGTTAGAAACTTGCCCAATCTAAATTATGACAAGCATTTTTGTGATGCATGTAAAATTGGAAAACAAGTTCATGCTAGTCACAAAGCTAAGAATATAGTATCCACTACTAGGTGCCTAGAACTATTACATATGGATCTTTTTGGTCCATCTGCTGTGTGGAGCTATGGAGGAAACAAATATACCATAGTAATAGTAGATGACTACTCACGATACACGTGGACTAGGTTTTTAAGTGACAAGACCCAAGCCTTTGAAATATTTAGTAAAATGATTCTAAATAAATTAGGATGCACAATAGTAGCCATTAGGACGGACCATGGTAGGGAATTTGACAACGAAGTACAATTCGGAAAATATTGTGATTTAAATGGAATATCTCACAATTTATCCGCTCCTCGTACTCCTCAATCAAATGGCATAGTAGAAAGAAAAAATAGGACACTACAAGAAATGAGTAGAACAATGTTAAATGAACAATCCATCTCATAAAAATTTTGGTGTCACGCTGTAGATACATCAACATATATTATTAATAGAGTATCAATTAGGAGGATTCTAGGAAAAACTACTTATGAGTTACTAAGAGGTAGAAAACCAAACTTAAGCTACTTTAGGGTATTTGGAAGTAAATGTTACATTCTAAACACTAAGGATTACCTCACTAAGTTTGATCCAAAATCATATGAAGGAATATTTTTAGGATACTCACAAAATAGTAAAGCATATATAATACTTAACAAACACTCCATGAAAGTAGAAGAATCACTAAATGTAACATTTGATGAAACACCACCACCTCCCAAAACTTTACCTTTAGAAGATGATGACTTAGTCGAAGATGAAGCTATTGAGGTTAGTAAAACAAAACCCATAGGAAATGATAATGAATACATTAACCTAGGAAATAACGAAATTGTAAATGTTAGAGAATCAAGATCACATCCGTTAGATAATATAATAGGACATCTTAACCAAAGAACCCTTAGGTCACAAGCCCAAGATAAAAATAATTTCTTTTGTTTCCTCTCAGCAATTGAACCTAAGAATATTAATGAGGCTTTAAAAGATGAAAGTTAGGTTATAGCTATGCAAGAAGAATTAAATCAATTTAAGGCAAATGATGTTTGGGAATTAGTCCCAAATCCAATGAATATGACTATCATAGGAACTAAATGGGTATATAGGAATAAGTTAAATGAAAATGGAATAGTTACTAGGAATAAAGCTAGGTTAGTTGCCCAAGGTTATAATCAACAAGAAGGAATTGATTATGACGAAACTTATGCCCCCGTAGCTAGACTAGAATCCATTAGGATATTACTTGCCTATGCATGCGCCCTAGATTTTAAGTTATTCCAAATGGACGTGAAAAGTGCATTCCTTAATGGTTTTATCAATGAGGAGGTATATGTGGCACAACCTCCAGGATTCATTGACTTCGCAAAACCTGATTATGTTTATAAGTTAAAGAAAGCTTTGTATGGACTCAAACAAGCTCCCAAAGCTTGGTATGATCGATTAAAGGCTTTCCTTATTAAACATGATTATTCCATGGGAATGGTAGATAACACTCTTTTCACTAAAGGGAAATACCTAAATCTCATCATTGTTTAAATATATGTTGATGACATTATATTTGGATTGACTTGTCAAGACATGTGTGATGAATTTGCCAAAATCATGCATGATGAGTTTGAGATGAGTATGATGGGTGAACTTAATTTCTTCCTAGGATTACAAATAAAACAATTAGAAGATGGAATATTCTTTAACTAATCTAAGTACATTAAGAAAATGCTTAAGAAATTTGGCCTAGAAGACTCAAAACCCATGAAAACTCCCATGTCTACGGAAATGAAACTCACAAAGGATGATGAAGGTGAGTCCGTAGATAACACCAAGTATAGAGGAATGATAGGTTGTTTATATACTTGACGGCAAGTAGACCCGATATCATGTTTAGTGTTTGCCTTTGTGCCCGTTTTCAAGAGGATCACAAAACCTCTCACCTAGAAGCGGTTAAGCGTATATTCCAATACATTAAAGGCACTATACACTTAGGATTATGGTATCCTAAGGGATATGGCATAGAAACCATCGTCTATGCGGATTCGGATCATGCGGGAGACTACGTAGATAGAAAAAGCGCTAGCGGTATTTGCACGTTTATGAGATGTTGTCTAACATCTTGGTTTTCGAAGAAGAAAACCACTCTTGCTATTTCTACCACCGAAGCCGAATATGTAAGAGCTGGAAAGGTATGTCAACAAGCACTATGGATGAAACAAGCTCTTATAGACTATGGCATTAGGTTAGAAAATGTTCCCATTATTTACAATAACAAAGGTGCGATAGATTTAAGTAAAAATCCGGTGCAACACTCTAGGACTAAACATATAGAAATACGCCACCACTTTCTTAGGGATAATGTACAAAAAGGGAACATATCTATAGAAAAAGTTGCATCGGAAGATAAAATTGCGTATATATTCACTAAACCCCTTAAGCGTGAGTTATTCAATCACTTGCGTTTAGGATTAGGAATGATGGAACAAGTTGACTAAATTCTATTGCATTTATAAATTTTTTTTATTTTGCATAAGATTTACTTTTCTTCCTCTTCTCCATTTCTGAGTTTAGGAATCTATTTTGCACAAAATTAAAGATTGGGAAATATTATTTTCTTTTCATATACTCTTTTGTAAAACCCAATCAATTTTTTTTAAATTATTCTCACATCTAGGAAATTACATGAACATTATTTTCATTGCATTGTTGACTAATGCTAAAAACATTTTTTTTCAAAATCATGCATAAACTCTCAAATAAATTGTCAAGGTATATAATCTAATATATATCTTTGACATTCATGATCGAGCAAAAATCGAATCAAGGAGATTTTAGATTGTTTCTTAAGAATTTTTTTTTACTTTATTTTATTTTTATTTATTTATTTATTTTGCATTTAGGAGTCGAAACAGTCACAACTCCACATTTGTTGCATATAGGCACACACTAGGACAAAATCACTTATAACATTATCATCTTGTTTCATCACTAGATTTTTGACTCACTAGTTGCCTTTGCCTTTGATCTAAGATAGTTGCCTTAGGTTGATTTAGTGCTCTTGCCTTTATTTTTCTCTTTTAGCTTATTATTTGTTGCTTATTTGCTCTTTTTCTTAAGTGTTTTTGCATGCATGCTATATCTTGATTAGATTAGATGCTATATTGCCTAAAGAAATTGAACTTGCTTGAATCCAAATCCAAAAACACAACCTTTCTGCAAATTTTCTGCCAAAAACCCATTTCTGGCAATCTGGGAATCATCAGATGGGCGGCCCCCTTAATTATGTAAGGCGGCCCCCTTAATTTTAAGGGGACCGCCCCCTAATTAAGGGGACCGGCCATCTGCTGGACGGGTTTACAGAATCTTTTCTGCTTTTTAGCCCATTTCAACCTACATTTCCCATTTTTCACCAACATATTTTGTCCTAATCTCCCAAACAAACTTTATCCATCCATAAACACACAAATCTTACACTATAAATATCCCCAATATTCAACAATCTCCATTCATCCCTTCATAACTTCTCCAAACAAACCAAAACCAAAAGCCTCAAGGCTAGCAAGGATGACGAAAAAACCCGTTTGGCGAAGAAAAAGCCCTCGAAACAAATCCATCATAACCAATGAAGTTGGAAATCACTCAACACCTCCAACCACTTACTTCCCAAACTTTACACCAAATTCACAAGGACATTCATTTGATCCTCTTTACAAACCATACAACAATGGCCAAACATCTTCCTTCATGCCAAACCACTCATCTCATCCTCTAACCACTTATAATGATCCATACAAGTTTGATCAACCATCAAACTATAATTCCAACTACACAAACCCAATTCATCCATATCAACACAATGACTCTCTCTGCATTGCCACGGAAAAGCAAAAGTTCCGTGATGAAATAACCCAAGTCCATGATCTTAGTGATCTCAATGCTATGCACCTTGCACAATGCAACAAAGGGCAACCTCCATCATCACCCTCTAACAATTGCCTACCTCACTCTCTCAACTTGGATCAAGTTACAAACCACACTCACTATTGCCCTTGTTGCATCTTCCTTCAAAAACAAATTCTATACTTGAGTGAAGATATCTCTTGGATTGAATATCTCCTCACTCGTCCTCATCCCATATCACCCTTAACTCGATACAACATCATAAGATCCACCTCTTCCACTCCATACCCCTCTCCATATCCCTCTCCATCTAACAACTAAGCTCTATGCTTATGTTCCCCTTCAAGCAAATAAAACAATCAACCATGGGTTGCAAGCAAGTCCAAGTGCTCTCTTAGGCAATATAGGACTATGTATTTTTTTGTTTTATTGTAATCAATATGCTTCAAGCATATTGAATGTTGTAATGCTAATCATTTCCATGATGCTTAAATGAATCTATTTTTATTTGCATAATTGTTGCTTTGCATGTATATGTGTCTTGTACTCTTCACATATTTTTTGTAGCCAAGATTTCCATAGCTCGTTCCCTTGGTGCACTCAAATTAGGGGGAGCATACATCAAGGGGGATTATTCTACCCGTTTAAACTTCTTTCACGAAGCTTACTCGGCTTAACCTTTTTAATTTCACAAAAAGGGGGAGAAGAGAAATGTAAACTCTATAATACTTGTCTAAAAACAAATTTTAGACCTATTGAGTTTAAGGTTTTGTAATAATCAAAAAGGGGGAGATTGTTGACATAAATAATGCCTAAAAACATTATTAACATATTATCAATATCTCTATGTTTTGATTATTACAGAATATAAACTCATAGAACAAAAACTTGTGACGTAAACAAGTATTTAGTGATTAACATTCTCTTTACATCCAAATCACTTAAGGTATGAATAAACAAAGTGTTTAGTCCAACTTATGATCAAAGGGAAATTTAATTAAGTATTACAAAGTTTATTTAATTATATAAACATATTATATATCTTTGAAAAACACTTTTGGTAATAAAGAAAAACGTTTTATTCATACTAAATATATGAATTCAAATTTTTAACCAAAATCAGTTAGTTTTTCACCAAATAAACTTTCCCCACTAAAAAACAAAGAATCTGGCCGTTACAGCTGGGCGGCCCCCTTAATTATAAGGGGCGGTCCCCTTAATTTTAAGGAGGCCGGCCATGATTTAAGGGGACCGACACGCTCGTATTTTCAGATTTTGTTGCCTATAAATACCACCTTAAATCTGGAATTTTTCTCACCTTTTGCACTCCTAAACTTTCTGTTCTAGATTTCCATTTCCATTCTCTAAATCCTTTGATCATACATTCATAAATCTTTGTTTCAAAGTGATCCAAACATCATCTTATCAAGTGCAAGAGAAGAATACTTATATCCCTCAAGACTAGAAGTATTAAAACTTGTTGTGATCTCCACATCTAAGTTGTTAGAGCATCATCATTGTAATTATCTCTTTGTGTAATTAGTTGTGAATATTTGTTAGAAGATAGTTTAGCTAGGTATATATATATATAGTGTGATTGGTTAGTAGTTAGTTGTGAAGAAGAAGAGTTAGGATGTAGATTGGTGTGAAGAAGATTGGTGCGTAGAAGTTTGGTGCGTAGAAGATAGGTGTGAAGAAGATTGGTGTGAAGGAGATAGGTGTGAAGAAGTGTTGTGATTAAGTAGTGAATAGGTGTGAAGAAGTTGTGTAGAAGTTGTGATCAAGTTGTGACGTAGTTGTGGTGTGTACATTGGTGTGTAAGGTTTTCTCCGCCATAAGGGAGCTTGTTGACATAGTGAAGAAAACTCTCGAGTTAGGTGCTCGGGGAGTGGAGTAGGGCAAGGAAGGTGATCTTGTAGCCGAACCACTATAAATCTCTTGTCTCGCGGTTCGATCTTTCCAACTCTCATCTATTTCATTACTTACATTATTATTGATTTATCGTACATATTTTGTGTTGTTCATATAGTTCATGACTTGATTTCATATAGCATCTAATCTAAATTTTTTGAAAACAAAAGAAAAGTTTCAAACAATCTTTATAACAAATTAAAAAGACGTAAAACTATTCAACCCCCCCCCCCTTTTAGTTTTCTACAGAGACTTCAGTGAGTGGTCGTTTCAAGATGGTTCTTCCTAAACCAACTTTCTCTCTTGGAGAGTGTTGGGTATACACCAAAGGTGTTAGCTCAGAGCTAGGTTCAGCTCCTTGAAGAACTTTCAGTTGTGGGAGTGGACTCCGTGATATAGGTTCAGACTCATTAATGCACTCAGGAAGACTAGACTCATCAGTGACACCAAGCATATTTTTGATGGCTTGACTTTCAGGTTCCAAAATTTTACCAGTGTTAAAGTTTGGAAGTTTGCTATCTGGGTTGACTCTTTCAATCCAGTCACTGGGTTTTGGTGCCATTTCCTTATTAAAGGATATGCCTGAAGGCAGAAATGACTTTTCACCATGATTCTCACTTGAGGATTCAGTGGTTTAATCTTCACCAATAATGGGTTTCTTAAGACTCACTAAGTCAAAAACTCTAGGGTTTTTCTGAGTCCACTTATATATCACAACCTTTTCTTTCTTAAGTTCTTCTTGAAGAGCCTGATTTTGTTTTACAAGTTCAATGTTTTGAATTTGAAGTGTGACAGCCTCAAGGTTAGCTTATTTAATTCAAAAGTTAACTTGTTGAATTTAGAAAACAAATTTCGCCTTTGCTCTTCAACGAACTTAAGATCTACATTTAAGTAGTTTAAAAAGGATTGCCAATCAGCATCATCATCCATAGATAACAAAATGTTTACCTTTTTATGGTGATGTTGACCCATTCTCCATTTCTAGCATGGCTTTTCCCAACAGCCATTTTGTTGTCATCAGAAAGTGCCATCAGTGCACTGACACTTACTTCATCATCATAGGAGACATCTTCCTCATCCCAATCATAAGCCTCAGAAACGAGCACCTTGTTTTTGCCTTGAGCAGGTTTGGTAGGTGCAGTCTGAGGAACTGAGGGAGTTGTCTCAAGGAGAGCAAGTTTAGCTTTTTCTTTTTTGTATTTAGCATCAAAATTCTTTTGAATGTTTGCATTTTGAAAGTGTTGAGTGGATTGAAGCATTTTTTGTTGAGACTTGCTAGTTCCTGAGGAAGAATTACAACCAGAAGGTTTATAAGAAGGATCTGAGGTTGTTTTTGAAAAACAGTCTTTAGCAAAGTAACCCTTTTTGCCACAGTTGAAACATTCAGTGGAATCATTTGCCTTAGCTTTTTGAAAATTGAACTTGTTTCTTTTAATAAAACGTTTTGAGTTTGCTAAAAGGGCCCTTTCTTGAAATTCAACTTGAAGATCATTGAGGTACTCGTCACTGGTTCTCATATCAACCTCATCATCAGAGTCATCTTGAAAATCCTGAACAATACCATTAGAATAGAAGGCAGTGGATATGGGTGAGACAGTCAAGGTCCTTTTGTTTTCTTGAGCCTTTTCAGGGTATCGCCTTGTGATTAAGTTGTCTTCATAGACAAACTTCCCATGTATTTGAGGCAGCTCAAGGTTCTGAATGTGATTAGCATTCTTGAGACCCTGAGAGAAGTTTAACCACTTCTCAGGGAGACTGTTGACAAAGCCAACGTTGATCTCATGCTTAGACAGTACTACACCATCATTTGAAAGCTCATTGAGCAAGGTTTTGTATCGGGTATAGGTCTGAGAGAGACTTTCAGATTCTTTGGCCCTGAAAGTGTTATACTCAAGTTTCAGGTCCATGATCCTATTTTCCTTGGTATCTGAGGGACCTTCAAAGCTATGAACCAAGTCAAGCCAAGTTTGTTTGGCTGTAGGACAGTTAATGACTGATTCCATTGTATCGTCAGGGAGACACGATATAATGATGCTTTTCAGGGGTTGGTCCTGATTGACCACCCTTCTCTCATCAGGAGTCCATTGTGCTTCAGGTTTAGGTAAACCTTCAGCGGTCGTTGGGACAAAAGGACCTTCATTGATACACTTGATGTAGTATGGTTCCGTACCAGTCAAGTAGCAAAGCATACACTTTTTCCACTTGCTAAATTTCCCAGCTTCTAGTCTAGGAGCGACATCTGAATAGCTACCTCCCTTTTTGTCAACTAGCTGGGGTACATCGCTATTGGCCATGATGGGATCTTTTAATTTAAAAAACTGAGCACTCTTTTGTATGAAAGATTTTGAAAGTTTTATAAATCAGAGGCTCTGATACCACTTGTTGGACCCTTTTACTTAGTTACGGTTAACTATAAAGTTAATCTAACCAAGTTCCATGGTATAGCAACGTGTTGATTAATTATGAAAGCAAATAAACGTAAAAGAAAAGACACAAAGTTTTTCAACGTTTAATTCTTTATTAGAAATTAATCAAAAGAATTATACCCAAGTGTTTGCGGAAGAACACTTGGGATTGAAATGACAAGTATGGTGTACTCCTCACTAAACCCAAACTAAGTTTGAGTGACAACTAAGTTCCTACTGAGCTAACTCAGGGATTGTGTTGTTCTTTGGAGAGAGTAAAGATTTAGTTTGTGAATGTCTAAGCATTAAGTGCACAAACGTAATCTTTACCTCTCTCACTTATTCTCTATTTATACACAAGTAATTTCTAACACTTACCTAATGGACCAAGACTACAAGACAATATTACATCATCCTACATTGGACAAAATACATAGGTATTTTCTCCCTGTTACAATTGACTATAAGTAGTAAAGAACAAGGATGCTTTCTGGTCTTCAGTGTTGACACATTTCTTGGTATTATACTCATTTTGGAAAAGTTGACCTTTGCATGATAAGGACCATCCCTTATCCATTCAAACTTATCCCCCCTAATCCCGCCTTTACTTCAGTCTTCTTATCTTCAGTCTTTGTTCACTCAGTGATCTTAGTTGGTGAGGAGTCATGGAACTCAGTGAGTTATTGTCATCCCTCACTGAGTCCATCATCCTCTTCTTTGGCTCAAGTATCATTCACTGAGAACTGCCTTACTGAAATATTGAACCTTTCTTCATAGATTCGCCCTGAGCGTCTTGAGGATGACTCACTGAACAACTATGCATTCAGTGACTTGTTTGGTGTTCTCGGTTATGAAACACTTAGGATATTTTATGTTCAAATACTGGATTAAGGAGTTTGGGTTTTAACCCTTTAAAAGACCTCTTTGATAGTTTATCCTAGGTGCTTACGCCATGTGGCAGAGGTTTGATCTTTTCCCAAGCCTATGGTAATCTATTTTGCTATGATAGGTAGTAAGAGATGTTTTCCATTTCCATATTGTGATATATACTTTATTACACCCGAGAGATGTGAGTATCTAAACATTATTTGTGAGGTGCTAGTATATGACCTCCGTGCTTGTCTTTGGTCTTTAGTGGAATGATTATTTGTTGTAATTACTTTTATATTAGTGTTAAATGACCCCTAACTTGTATTTTGATTAGAATAAAAGCGCATTTGCTTGAGGACAAGCAAATCTCAAGTGTAAGGGTATATGATGAGGCGAAAAATGAATCGTTTTTAGGGGGTCATTTAAGCCCGGATTTGAATTTATTTGATCAAATATTGCCCTAAATAGTTCCTTTTGTCATTTTAGGTACTTTTGAAGTGAATTCTGGAAAAGGAAGCATTTTGGACGTTTTTAGAGCATAAAAGTGAAGAAAACGGCAAAGTCTTAATTTTCCTTGCTGGGAACAGTACCTGACGGCGTCAAGAGTCTTCATGTGATGGCGTCAAGAGTAAAACAAGAGGTCGAAGTGGTGACGGTCCAGTGAAAACGTGATGGCGTCACGTATGGCCGTCATGGCTCAAGATATGGTGACAGCCCAGAGTGATATTACACATGACGGCGTTAAATCTGGATCTAGGCAATCTGATCTCATCATGGGCGGCGAGTTGACGGCGTCAGAAATTCCTTCTTGACGCTATCACCCTGTAGAATCTATATATAGTTTTCCAATTTTCATTCATTAGAGAGGAACAAGTAGGGATTAACTTTGGAGTAACCCTAGCACGAATTTTACTTCTTTTTCAAGGGTTTTTACCCTTTGAAACCTTTCATGTCAATTTGAGATAAGTACTCTTTCAATTCATTTAATATGTCTATGTGTTGTTTGAATATATCTTACGCTTGTCTTGAATTCAACATGCTAGGCTAGATCTCTTGTGTGTTTTCTTAGATGTAGTGAAACCTAGATGTCAATTATGGGTTGATTGTTTGTTTATAGTTATTACGGATGATTGTATTCGATGTTAGGCTTAAGAAAACTGGCCAACTTCCATATGGTAACATGCTTGAACGTCTTAAGAAACATGAACCAATGCGTACTAGGTTATTATGGTTGTATTTAATGCATGAGCGAATTCTAACGATCACATGTTCGGAGCTTTTAACGGCTCGACATAGGAGCGAAGTAGGAGCTTATAGAGTTGGGGAAGTACGTACGCCACCCCACGAATGGTATTAAGGAATATGACCCGTCATCCATGCAATTGTAACAAACTATCAACCTGTAAAA
This sequence comes from Artemisia argyi, assembly GCA_030686995.1. Taxonomy (NCBI): domain Eukaryota; kingdom Viridiplantae; phylum Streptophyta; class Magnoliopsida; order Asterales; family Asteraceae; genus Artemisia; species Artemisia argyi. The sequence goes on from CM060696.1 coordinate 8,471,557, forward strand.
GATATATAGGGAGTAATGAAACCTAAGTAAGCACAATTCTCCTTATTATTGTTCACACCATATTAGTAATTAGCTTTATTTTCATTTCTGTCATTTGATTTTGATTGCATCTTAGTTATTAGGTTAGTTGATTAGCAACTAATTCTGCCCACTCCTCCAAAACCAGAGATTTTACTTGTTTTCTTAAAATACAAAAATACAAAAAGAATCATCCCTCACCTCTAGACCTAGTTTTTAGGTTTTCTAATCCTAGCGACACTATTCCTGAGTTGAACGATCAATCCCCCGGTACTTGTCACTATACTATACTACAACGATCAGGTTTACTGCCTGGTGGGGGTTGTAAGCTTCTCGAGATCCCTCGAGAGGTAAAGCTTGGTGCGATTCCCACTCACCATTCATGTTGGCAGTTGCTTTTGGCTCGACAAGGAATTGAGGAGCTCATAATTCGAAACTGGTATGGCGAACCAGTTATGTTTCCAACCCAACTGTACTCATGTACAGAGTTGAAACATCTAAAACTTCATTGGTGTACTTTTCCAAGTTTGGTATCTTTTATTAGTTTTCCAAATCTATTGAGCTTAGAATTGTTATTTGTCAATTTTCAAACCGGTACAATTTGGGAGTTTATTTCTCTTTGTCCCTTAGTTGAGTTTCTTAAAATGAGTCGTACTGCTGCAAAGAGACTATTGGATATTGTACAACTTGGGAAGCTGAAGAAGTTATATTTGTCATTCGGTGTTTGGAACCATCCCACGACAACCACAACTTACAATATCTTTCAGCTAAGAAGTCTTCCCAAACTTGAGTCACTTACATTGGAATTTCAGGAGTGCAATGTAAGACCAATTTGAGTTTTACACTTCAAATTACAGAATGTTAAAGTAACCTCCAACACTTATGAAATGTAATCTTTAAAACTTACAAAAAGTTGACCTTTTGGTAGTTGTTGGCAGAAGGTAGCCCTGAATGAATGTCCATGTGGCATTTGTATCCCTCAAGACTCTAAATCTACACGGAGTCAATTTTGGGAACAATGCAATGGTATCATTCATCATTCAAATGATTCGTGGAGCTCTAAAATTGCAAATGCTAGAAACCAGAGTAAGTGAAATGTAAATGTATCAAATACATCCTCTTAAATTGTCTTGGTTGTGCATCTCAATACTATCTCAAATTGTAGACTTCATTAGAAAGTGATATACCTTTGAAAATTTATTCATTAGATTTAGGCAGCAACATAATGAGGTCGGGCATCTCGAGAATGTAGTGTTTCGATCTTTTCCTAGATCAGAGAATGAATTAACAATAATAAAGTTCATACTTGCGTGTTCCCCATTGCTGAAGAGATACTTTATATCAAGCTCAGCAATTTGAGTGATGATGAGTCTAAAAATGTGAGGATGAATTGGGAGTTGGCTAGGAAGCTATTGAAACTCCACCGAGCTTCCCGCACAGCCTTAGTGGAATTCTTCTAGTGTTTGTAGTTTATGTATGGGTTGAATACCCTGAGACAATTAACCTCGTATTTTGTTGTTTGCTATTTGTTTATATGGTTTCATTAAGATTAGCTTGTGTATATGTTGTTGGTGCAAATGCCTAATTTAGGTTGTGCATATGGTGGTTGCTAAATTATGGTAAATGGTGTTTTTTTGAACTTTTAAAATAGGTTGGGTCTGTTATGGATTTGGAAGTTTGACATTAGAAAGTCAAACCTCCATATAGCATTTCCACTTGACATTAGAAAGTCAAACTTCAATTTTGCTTTTACATTTGACTCTAAAAAGTAACACTGCAATCCATGAGTCAAATGGTAAATGACATTTTCCATTTACAGTTTAACTTTCTAAAGTCAAAATAGCAATCCATGAGTCAAATTGTGATCCACGATTTGCAACACTTAAAAATAGTCACCCATACTGCTAGTGATATCAGTAACACAAAATTTGCAAAACACAATTTAGCCAACAAAATTGCTACCATTCAATGTGTGTGTTTTTGTTTGATCTGAGTGGGTAAGTATTTAATGGGGCGGGATTAATTATACTAAATTTCAAATTAAGAGACTAAATGTGAAAATTTAAGTTAGGGCGGGAGTTTTAAGTATGGCAACGACAACATAGGCAAATTGAGGGACCAAGTGTGAAAAAATAGTCATTATTAAAACCCTTGACCGTCTCTTCCCTAAGACGCGAAAAAGTTTGTTTGTTAACCAATAAACCCATCCAAAAGCCTTTACCTCAAACATTTCCCAATGGAAGATTTTCCAATGTTGAATGAACTTATAGAAGTGGCTGGTTCATCACACTTACATGATCAAATGGGATTGTGGTTTGGGCAAGAGGCTATTGAAGAAGGGGTTTTTAAAAACCTAATTCGTGCATGTATTGATCATCTAAAAAGGCTGATAATCAAGCGTTGGGAGCTGATTGTGGAGAATGAAGCTTTGGAAGAGTGTGGTGTGGCGCATACCAGTTTGGATGCGCTGAGAGAAACTCAGGCCAGGCACATCGACTTACTTGCTCATTTGATAAACATTTATGGTGAAGCTGATGATGGTATTTGTAAGCAGGAAGGTTATGTTTCGAAAATGGCTGAATATAATTAGTCACTTTTGGGGTATTTGATGGGGGTAGGTAAATGGGGTCTTTTGGTTCCTTGTTTTCGATTTTTAGGTTGTTAACAGGGTTATGTAAATGGATCTTTTGTTTGCTTGTTGATGAAAGGTTGATCTAGTTCCTGATGTTCTTTTAATGTACTCTAATTATGATGCAATATAATTCTAAGTTTTAGCATTTCAATTGTGCTATTTGCTGTACTGTTTCTATCAGCAAAAACAAACACCTCTTTATATCAGGAAACCTAAACACAATGGTTATAATGTGATATTAATTGGTGATGTATGTATATTTTGATGTATATGGTTTAATTAGTTGGTGATGTATGTATTTTTGCTTTTGCTGTTTCCATTTTATCGGTTTTGCATTTGCATATGTAGTTTAGGGGGTTGTTTGGAATAACCTATTTTTGACTTAAAAAGTCAACATATACTAAAAAATTATTAACCAAACTGTATTGTTTTAATCTTTTGAAACAATCCCTCGTTTGCATTTGTAGTCATAATTTTGTTGTTTATATTTTTTAGTTTGCAATTGCATATGCAGTTTAGTGGAGTGTTTGTAATAACCTAATTTGACTTATAAAGTTAGCACATACAAAAATAAAAGTAGTAACCATACTGCATTGTTATAACATATGAACTACATCGTATTAGTTAAGTTACATTTAGGCTAAAAAACAACATAGCATTTCTTGCAGGCGATTCACTTGGTTAATTGACTAGCAGGTGAATCACTTGCTTTATAGGTTCTTCACGTGCTGTTTAACTTGGGCATACTCCACTTGGTCTTTGAGTTGCAGGTGGTAACTTCATAAGTTTAAACTAAATATTACAGCACAAAAGACTTCTTTAATCGAACAATCTTCAACATGTCCTTTTCCATAGACCTCAGTCTCCCCTGATGCATCTCTCTTGATACAAACAAAATTCCTCATCTAGTATATCATCAATTGGTAATCTTTCACGGTTGAGAGAGGATGATATACGTGACTCAGTTATAGGTTTCATCACTGTATTAAAAAGCCGATATTGAGGGCCTTAAAGATATGGATACGAGCTTGTAAAGTGGTTATAGAGACGGGTAAGAAGCATCCCATAGGGCATTAACTTATCGTCACTGTCATTAACATGCATTATTCGCTTAGTAAAAAAGTAAGCAAGATTGTAAGGTTGTCTAGTGAGAACGCAGTAAAGCATGTGAGCACAACAAGCCAGTAGATACTTACGATCCTTTATTAGACAGAAGGCATTTTCATGCAAGATGACTGCCAACGGTTGTAGAAACTGACGGAGTTCAATCATGCGAATTCTTTAGGGATGAAGGATATTTGATGAATTATAGAGTGACTCGATGATAACGCTCAAAGTTAACATGTTTTTATAAGTGTTATTAGTGTTTTTTGTGTATGTTATTTGGTTGTTTTTATATGCTTTTGCCACTAAATCGTATCAAAGTATGTTTTTGTAGCATATGTAGCCAAATGCAGGAAAAATGGAGAAAAAGTGAAGAAAATGAAGTATACGCGATTACACGAAGATTCCTGAGCTCAAAAGTCCAATCTATGAAGTAATTCATATGAGAACCTAAGTTTTGTCATCTCAAAGTTCCAAGTTCAGAAGTTAATCAAGTTTGGATAGTACATAAAGAACTACACAAGGAAAAGTCAAAGTCCAAATCTGCCAGAAATTACCATCCGATCAGTTGGTGTGAAACCGATCGGATTGCCATAGTGACTTCTCTCCATCCGATCGGTACCAATCCGCAACCGATCGGATGGTTAAGACTGCATGTTTTTGGCAACTTTTGTGCACGAATCTTGGTCTTTTGTCCCATGGTTCTAGGCCCTTTTTAGTGTCTTATTGTCCAAGTTCAAGCATTTAAGTTCCTATTTATTACCATGAGTGTTGGACAAGCCTATAAGGGACCTCAAAAGTGCATAACTCAACACACAATTGAAGTTACCATTTACTCTCATTACTACATAAAATTATTATCATCTTCTAGCTCTCTAAGGAGGAAAATTCGTGGAGAAAGAACCAGGAACTTTGGAGGACCAAGGAAGCAACATTTGGAGTCCGAAAATCTCAAGAAATCATCACCAACTCTTAGGTTATCAATACCTTGTCATTTGTTATCAATTTCAAAGCATTGTAAGACTTATAACCATGGATTCTTATGTTAAATATTCTGATTTTATTTGCATGTTTGCCATGAGTGGCTAGTAATCTTTTTACACTTGTTTTGATGATGTTTTATACTTAGTGATAGTAAGGATTGTGATAACATGTTTTAATTCAATTTCAAGTCAATCATAAGAACCAATTGTACCTTAAGTTCCATCGTGACATTTGTTTAGCCAAGGTTAACTAATTGATAATAGTTTCAAAGGTCGAAAGATTTGTTATTATTCAACTAGTTATAATCGTTTGTCTATGAATGATTGTTTTTCACCATAATTATTCTTGACTAAACAAAGAAACAAGAAGTATGATTGTAATAAGAAGTATTTTATAACATCAAATCGGATTGTTTGTAAACCTTTAGTAGGACGAAAGTTTAAATGTTTATAAACGATTGTGACCTTTTTGTCTATGAAGAGGTTACCTTTTGTATTGACCATTTCCTAAGAGTATTTGATTGGTAATAAAAGTTTGTCTTGTGTTTAAGATATCCACCATACCTTATGAACCTTGGATAGATCTTGAATTGATTGGTTTACACCTAAAGCTTGTTTTTATGAACTAAACTCTTGGCCGAAGTTTAACTTTTAGAAACAATAGATTAGATCACCATCTAATTATCTCAACCAACATGTTATCAAAAGTTATCACAATCATGTGTGTCATTAAGTAGAAAACTAGTCTAAACAAGTGTAGTTTTTTTAATTTATTGAATTTGCTTATTATCATATTTACGTACATTAGAGATTTACTTTTAGACTTATATTTCGATTCACTCACAAATCCCTACGAACGATCCCGACTTACCATCATATCTTGCTATAACGGACGAGTTCACTTGCTCGTATGTGTTGTTTCTAGATTTGGTAACTCATCCTTATAAATTTAAAACTTGCACTAACAAATAGCACATCAAGTTTTTGGCGCCGCTGCCGGGGATTTTGATCGTGTTTCTTTAAGTTTTAAAAGTCCGTTTCTTTTCGTGTTCGTTTTCTAAAAAAAAAAATAAATAAATAAAAAAAAAAAGAAAAAAAAAATTACATAGCAACCAACCGATCGGTTTCTCTTCCAACCGATTCGGTTTCTCACATTTTAATTTTACCGTAGCATCCAACCGATCAGTTTGGTTCCCAACCGATTCGGATTGAATTATTTTTTCTTGTTCTTTTATTTATGTAATTGACTTGATTCTCTTGATAGTTGTTTGAACACTCGTTCTACTAAAAAGCTTAGTACACCTTTATCCGATCCCGAAAGTTTGTTTCGTAAGAAGAGATCTTCAACTATTCTTAATTGGTTTGATAATCTTTTCGAAGAACACCCAATTTCTAATCTTTTTGAACCAATACCCATGGCGGACGATTTACGCACGTGGGCCGCCACTCCTGGAGCTGCTGTTGTTGTCGCAGACCTTGGTGAAAACTTTACCGTTAAAGGTCACCATCTTTCTATGATCAAAGATCGTCAAATTGATGGCCGTTCGTGGGCCGATCCGCATAAACACATTGTAACAATTCGCAATTTCAGGTTAACTTTAATTCCTAAAAATTTTACTATTCACTTTTTACTATTCACTTTTCACTATTCATCTCAGAAATTTTTATTTCATATTCTCGTAAGTTAAACTATTTTAACGATAATCCGAGAGTTTGACGCTCGTCGGATCATTTCTGCAAAAATCACAAAGCCGTGTCTGAGATTTACTTTTAGGTTTAAACGTCCTTTCAGCATCCCGATATATCCATAAAATATTATAAACAATAGAAATATGATTTTCTATCATTTTATGACAATTCCAAAAGTTTTGGAATTTTACGTTTTTCAGTTCAGCGTTTTACGCGAATTGCGCGTTTTAGACCCGTGTTTCCAGTTTTTAGCAGGGTTTTAGCACCCGATAGAACCTACTACTCATTTTATATTTTATTATGGACTATATTGACATGTTTAACAATACTTTCAAGTTTCATATTTTTACGATACCCGGTTTTACGTTTTGAGGCTTAATCATTTACGGTTAGCGATTTACGGAGTCAAAACTAGCTACATACTTAGGATATTATCATCCAAAGACCATGACTACTCATCTAGTCACCATTATCCTTTTAGAACCGACTTAGGGGGGGGGGGGGGGAGTCACCATGTGTGGTTAAATCTTGACTTTAGCCATTAGATCAATACTTATTTACAACTTTGTCTCCAAGTTTAAGCACTTTCCTAGTTAGCTTCCTAACCTCCTCATTCATGCTATAAATAGCCAACTAGAAACACTTTGATCTTCATCTTTTCATCACCAAAAACTCCACACAACAAATCCCTAGCACCATGATCCTTTGATCTTCAAACTACAAGTTACACTACAAAGTTCAAGGTCTTAGTATTCTCTACCTAGTTCTTAAGTTTGTTTGGTGATTCCATGGTTGAATTAGGAGCTACACAAGGTTACTAGGGCTGAAGTTAAATGGTTTTCACAAGGGTTAGATCAAGGCTAGCAAGGGTTACAAGAGTTGTGGTGAAGGGTTTACAAGCTTAGGTTTAGTGTCCTAGTTCTATACTCGACTTCCTTTCTTTAGAAAGCCAAAAGTTGTAAGCAAACCCTTATACACTTTCTTGCTCAATATCATTTTCATGCTTATTATGGTTCTTTCATGCTATATATGTTCTTGTTATTGTGTTCATGATGTTTAAAAATGGATAAAACGAGTATTGGTATACATATGTTAACTTATGACAAGTAAACAAGCAAACTAGTGATTTTTATGGAAAACCACGACCACAATAGTATAACTTTGATATTTGACACTTAATTACTGTTAAAGAGGACTTAACAAGGAAACCATAGCAATTTGAATCACCCAAAACGAGTACACGAGTCAAAAGTTATGACCATTTGAAGTTAGCGAAACCAAAACGGCAAAACTGCCTAAATAGCATTCTGATCAAATTTTGATTTTGAAAGTCCCACTTCTTGTCCGATTCATCAAAAAGTTAAACACACGAAAGTTGTCCGGAACGACGTTTTCGTTCAGGAACAAAGAAGCTCGAGCCCTTAAAACGCTTTCTGAGTGATAATTTTCTTCAAATTCTTAACAGCCCGTTTTAAGACCAAAGTCACTATATTATAGTTATGAATTACTAAGACCAAGAGGTCTAATGACCTAAAGCCAAGACCACAACCATGGCTAAAGCCAAGGTTGAGTCTTAAGACCATGGAAAAATGACCAAGGTCACGGCAAAGCCACGGCTAAAGACCATATAACTTTTAAATATCAAAAAGCTGATATATATATGTTATCAAATACTACAATAGTAGGGAGCCTCATGTGAGGAGTTCATTAAGTAAGCCGTCGAGATGAGTTGTGGATTTACGAATTAAAGTGTCCTGGCTCCTCGAACGTTTACTCCATAACTTCTGAATTATGTCGGCCCGAACGGTAGTTAGAGATATACAACCTATACATGTTTCATAAGCCATTTATATTCAAAGACTTACACTATATACTAAGTACTACATCATGAACATTATGCAAGACATATATAGGCAATTCTTCGTATTCTTAGACGTTACTCCAAACCTAAGTCGCAACGTTCTATTATAGGCTGCTTTTAGTGACTTTCGCGATTCGACTACCACTTTCATTTCTCATTACATAAGCTTAAGGTGAGTCATAGCCCCTACTTTTTCATACTTGTTTTAACTCTTGGGGGGGATACATGCTCAACTACTTGCTTACTTGTACAAATACTCAAAACATTTATACTTGATTGTTTCATACTTGATTGTCTTATACTTGATTGCATTATACTTGATTTTATACATACATGACTGTTTTATCTTTGGGAAGTGGCTCCCAATAATCTTTTATCTTTGGGAAGTGGCTCCCAGCAAACTTTTATCTTTGGGAAGTGGCTCCCAGTTTTCTTTGGGAAGTGGCTCCCAGTTGTCTTTGGGAATTGGCTCCCAAGTGAGGTCTTCGGAGATGAAGTAGAGACTCACTACTAATTGCTTAATTGTTTTGATGAACTTATACATGTCTTTATTATACTATATGTTAGCAGTGGGTTGTGAACATACAGGTTGCAAGTCTCTTATGGCGGGATTTGCAACTGAGTGGATTCACAATGCCTTTGCTATGTGAACATTCTTTATAGGCTTTTCAACTATTTTAAGACAAACTCTATGAACTCACCAACCATTGTGTTGACACTTTAGCATGTTTATCTCAGGTTAGTAAGGCGATAGCTAGTGAGTGGAACTTAGAGTCAAGCTACATATTCTGAAGACTTACGCTTTTATCATTTACCATTCAAAACACTTTGTATACATTTATGTATCATACTTTGGAATCTCATGTTTGTAACTTTGAATTCATTAATCGAATGGTAACTTTTCAAAACGTCTCATTTAGAGTTCGTTTTCTATAACTTGTACTTTGTATTATGAAGTAGCACCCCTATGACACAGTCTTCCGCTACGGTATTTTGGGTGTGTTACAGATTGGTACCAGAGCCTTGGTTATAGAGAACTAGGTTGCATTTAGTGCCTAGACTATAACTGCTATATACGTTGGGACCTTCCTCTTTATTTGCCTTACACACACTACATACACATATGCTTTTTGGTAGTTGCTGGTTTAGTTTCATGCTGTTAGATGATGTGACTTTAGTATTATAAGGAGCCCCAGAGATTAGCCGAGTCATTAGAAACATGGAGCTCAGTAATAACTAATTAGTTAACTTGATCTTGTGACAGTTCTTGTTTGATGAGGCACAAGATTTGAGTTAAATAATATTATTGCTTAGCTTTAGGGATTTGATGACTTGATTATCTTACTATCGGCCTCAGAAGGAGGATTTTGTGTCGGAAATTCTGAAGTAGGATGATTTAGAATCTCCTTATTTAAATGGATTGGGATGCCTCTTCAGTTAAATAAAGAAATTGTAAATCACCGAACCATAAGTTTATGAGACCTTACTTACATAAATTTGGACGCTTCTTTATGTAAGTAATGTGTTATAAATAAGTGGGCTTATTTACATCCGATACAACTCCTTAACCAGAACCTTAGACAAATCAGAGTAAACACCACTATATTAGAGATCCCGAATTCTCGTAGACATACCATAAGAAGTTAACATCAACTGAACTTCGGGACGAAGTTCTCCTTAAGGGGTAGAGATTGTAACAATTCGCAATTTCAGGTTAACTTTTATTCCTAAAAACTTTACTATTCACTTTTTACTATTCACTTTTCACTATTCATCTCAGAAATTTTTATTTCATATTCTCGTAAGTTAAAGTATTTTAACGATAATCCGAGAGTTTGACGCTCGTCGGATCATTTCTGCAAAAATGACAAAGCCGTGTCTGAGATTTACTTTTAGGTTTAAACGTCCTTTCAGCATCCCGATATATCCATAAAATATTATAAACAATAGAAATATGATTTTCTATCATTTTATGACAATTCCAAAAGTTTTGGAATTTTACGTTTTTCAGTTCAGCGTTTTACGCGAATTGCGCGTTTTAGACCCGTGTTTCCAGTTTTTAGCAGGGTTTTAGCACCGGATAGAACCTACCACTCATTTTATATTTTATTATGGACTATATTGACATGTTTAACAATACTTTCAAGTTTCATATTTTTACGATACCCGGTTTTACGTTTTGAGGCTTAATCATTTACGGTTAGCGATTTACGGAGTCAAAACTAGCTACATACTTAGGATATTATCATGCAAAGACCATGACTACTCATCTAGTCACCATTATCCTTTTAGAACCGACTTAGGGGGGGGGGGGGAGTCACCATGTGTGGTTAAATCTTGACTTTAGCCATTACATCAATACTTATTTACAACTTTGTCTCCAAGTTTAAGCACTTTCCTAGTTAGCTTCCTAACCTCCTCATTCATGCTATAAATAGCCAACTAGAAACACTTTGATCTTCATATTTTCATCACCAAAAACTCCACACAACAAATCCCTAGCACCATGATCCTTTGATCTTCAAACTACAAGTTACACTACAAAGTTCAAGGTCTTAGTATTCTCTACCTAGTTCTTAAGTTTGTTTGGTGATTCCATGGTTGAATTAGGAGCTACACAAGGTTACTAGGGCTGAAGTTAAATGGTTTTCACAAGGGTTAGATCAAGGCTAGCAAGGGTTACAAGAGTTGTGGTGAAGGGTTTACAAGCTTAGGTTTAGTGTCCTAGTTCTATACTTGACTTCCTTTCTTTAGAAAGCCAAAAGTTGTAAGCAAACCCTTATACACTTTCTTGCTCAATATCATTTTCATGCTTATTATGGTTCTTTCATGCTATATATGTTCTTGTTATTGTGTTCATGATGTTTAAAAATGGATAAAACGAGTATTGGTATACATATGTTAACTTATGACAAGTAAACAAGCAAACTAGTGATTTTTATGGAAAACCACGACCACAGTAGTATAACTTTGATATTTGACACTTAATTACTGTTAAAGAGGACTTAACAAGGAAACCATAGCAATTTGAGTCACCCAAAACGAGTACACGAGTCAAAAGTTATGACCATTTGAAGTTAGCGAAACCAAAACGACAAAACTGCCTAAATAGCATTCTGATCAAATTTTGATTTTGAAAGTCCCACTTCTTGTCCAATTCATCAAAAAGTTAAAACACGAAAGTTGTCCGGAACGACGTTTTCTCGTACGAGGTTTTGATACGAGGATTATAACGCTAACTTTTTCGTACGAGTTAATATGACAAGTTATATACTTCTCTAAATGGAATTATTTTTCCTAAGTATGGAAACTATTTTACTATGACGATAACTAGTATTTCCAAATTACGAGTGGTATGAGTATCATGTGCATGTGCATTCATTTCATTACGGCTTGATCTAAGTTTGATCATGATTATTCATTTAGGTTGCGGCTAGTACTCGCGCCTCATTGTCCCGACTACTTTTACCTCATTGCACCATCTTTGTATCATCACTTCGAGGTGAGTTTCATAGCCCCGTTTTAATTCTATATTTTGATTTCAAATCCCACGGGGGAGAATACATTGCATTACTTATTTTTGTGTACATGCCTAAGTATAAAATTCATACATTGCTTAAGTTGCCTTATTTACCACGTCTTGACAAGTCCCCTTTTATTATATCATGAACCGTTAATTAAGTTCCAAGCAAGAGTGAGTGAATAGATCTATTGAGGGTGACTCCTCCATCTGTGTTTGGGTTGCTCCAACAGTATTACAGATGCATTTCATATCTTTATTATTAGAGTGCCTGGTAAACACTCATTGGGGCCAAGTAACGTCTAGCTTCGGGGTCATGAGCTTAAGAGCCAATGTATATATTTTCCGGACATCCTATTTCTTGACTTTACTTATGGCATTTGTACACTAGATTTTACTTATAAACCTATGATTATTCACCAACTTTATGTTGACCGTTTTTCGCAATGTATTTCTCAGGTAACTAAGACATATTCTCATGGCATTGCATGGAGTCACTTTGTGCATCAAGGATGACGCGTCTCTTTTGGATTTCATGCACTTTGAACTATCGTTTGATTGTACTAAATTATTTCCTTAAACCTTTTCCAACTTTTGGGACCTATGTTTTATAACTTTGAATATTTTTGAATGAATCAAACGATGTATTTTATAAACGACACTTTAGGTCGTTCAATATATCCTTGCTTGTGTGCTATGATCCGTTACACCCTCAGGTATTCCATTCCGCTGCCATTCAGGTATTTTGGGGGTGTTACAGATTGGTACCAGAGCTAAGGTTATAGCGAACTAGGTTGCATCATGGACCCTAGACTATAACCACACTATCATAGCATATCATCATTTCATCATAAGTGCATATTTACTTATTTTTAGGTGATGCCATTATACGAGTTATTTATTTTTATTTCACCTTGATTATCACAGAGACATGTCTTCGAATCCAAACACTGTTGTACTTTACACCATATCAGACTCTGATGATGAGGGCTCTATGTCCTCCACTGCTTTTTCACCACTTGTTTCTCCTACACCTGAGTTGCCACTGTTGGCATCAGATGATGACACCGAGCCTTTCGAGGAGGAGGAGGAGACGGCTCCTACTCCTCATGTCCATCCTACTGTACCACTTGATGTCACCCGTGTACCCACAGACACACCATCTCCTACTACTACTATCCATTCAGAGCCGAGACTTATGTTTCCTAGGGATAAGACTATCCAGGTTGCTAGGAAGAGAGTTCGTTATGCTACATCTACTTATAGGACCCTCCCTAGTCCTACTGTGCCTACACCACCACCACCAGCCATACCCACTGCTACCCCTATATCCACCTCACTCTTGCCGCTCAGGAAGCGCGCAAGGTTTACCACTCCAGATTCACCTACCACTGAGACTGATGACTTTTCACCACCACCAGTATACCACATAGGTGAGAGTTCTAGAGCGGCTGCGGCTAGGAGCCCTACAGCCGTCACATTAGAGGATCAGATGGGTGCTCAGCAGGAGCAAGTCGATAGGTTGGGGTATAGAGTTGATGAGATCATTACTACTCGACTTGAGACTGTCGAGGAGCAGGTTGAGGATTTGGTACAGGGCAGGGTTGGTATTGATATGTCATACCATGGACTCGAGGCACGACAGTTGAGGCATCAGGAGGAGATTGAGCTACTTAGGGATGAGTTACCTGAGATTCGAGATAGAGCTCAGGCGACACAGGAGACTCAGTGGGAGCAGGTAGACCAGTTGACATTGCTTCGAGAGAGGGTAGTTATTTTGGAGCGTAGGGATGCTTCTTCTCAGTTACAACTTGAGCATCTTGAGGAGATCATGGATGCGATGGATCGTGAGATTCGCCGCTTGAGGGGAGAGCCTGGACCATCTAGAGCACCTGGAGGAGCCTAGGCATAGACTTGTATTATATTAGCTTTTACTATTTTCCTAGTCCCGAGGTGTGGGACATAGTTCAAGAACTTGTAGTCTTTTGGTTGTTGTACAAACAAATATATCAAGTGCGACTCTACTATGTTGGAAATGTTGTGCTATATATTATATCGGTCCATGTAGGCCGAAATTTTCATGTATTATATTCATGTGTTGTGATTATATTTATGATGTTTCGTGGTTGCTCTTTATTATTATTGTATTTATACAGGTTGTGGTTGTATATATATACATGTCGTGGTTGTATTTATACAGGTTGTGGTTGTATATATACGTGTCGTGGTTGTATTTATACAGGTTGTGGTTGTATATATACATGTCGTGGTTGTATCTAGACAGATTGTGGTTGTACTCGTACGGATTGTGGTTGTACTCGTACATGTCGTGGTTGTATTTATATTTGTTGTGGTTGTATATATATATATACATGTTGTGGTATATATCTTTGGTACGATGACTATTTCTATTATGATTTTTCTCATGGTTATTTCCATTGTGATTTATCAGAAGTATGGCACCAAGGAAGGGTAAGAATGCACCGGAAACACCCGCCATGACTCAAGCCGCTATCCGCAAGTTGGTCAGGGATAGTATTGCAGAAGCTCTGGAGATTGAGAGAGCTGAGGTTGCTGCAAGGGCTGCTGAGACTGCTTCTAATACAGGGACGGTTGAACCACCCACTAATAAGCGGGAATGTACATCGAAAGATTTCAAGATTAGTGATCCTATCAAATTTAAGGGCACTGAAGGAGCGGTTGCTTTAATCCACTGGTTTGAAAAGTCTGAGAATGTATTTCTCATGTGTGAATGCCCGGACGTCAGCAAGGTAAAATTTGCTACAGGTATGCTTCTTGATGAAGCTATGTCTTGGTGGAATTCGTATTCTCAGCCGATTGGTATGGAAAATTGATGAGGTGAAAAATGATCCGTTTTTAGGGGGTCATTTAAGCCCGAATCCGACTTTATTTGATCAAATATTGCCCTAAATCGTTCCTTTTGTGATTTTAGGTGTTTGGAGAGTGAATTCTGGAAATGAGGCTATTTTGGACGTTTTTGGAGCATAAAGTGAAGAAAACGACAAAGTATCAAAAATCCAAGCTGGAAATACAAGGTGACGGCGTCAAGGGTTTGCTCTTGACGGCGTCAGACAAGATGAATATTTTACCGTAGCTGGTGACGGCGTCAGATGGAGAGATGACGGCGTCAAAGTGGCCAAGATTAATTTACCGTAGGTGGTGACGGCGTCACCAAGGCCGTCACAATTGGATCTAGGGCGTCCGAGGAAGTGTATGGCGGCGAGTTGACGGCGTCAGATTTTACTCTTGACGCCGTCAGGACGATTTTCCTATATATAGTTTTCTAGTTTTTTCATAAAAAAGAGGAGAAGTTTTGGTGAAACCCTAAAGACGATTTTGGTGCCTTTTTTACAGGTTTTTCAAGGTTCCAAACCCTTGAGACCTTGCATTGTAATTGAGATAAGTATACTCTTAATTCAATCAATATGTCTATGTGTTGGTTTTTTTATCTTTTGCTCTTATCTTAATTCTACTATGCTAGGCTAGATATACTTTGTGTTTGGTTAGATCTAATGAAACCTGGATGTTGATTATGTGTTGATTACTTGTCTATTCTTGTTCTTGGATGAATGATATTATATGTTAGGCTTAAGAAAACTGGCAGATCTCCAAATGGTAACATGCTTGAACGTTTTAAGAAACATGAACCGAGGCGTACTAGGTCTTTATTGGTTGTATTTAATGCATGAGCCACTGTTTACAATCCCTATAGTTGTGCTGGGTCATGGTGTAGGAGGAGATAAGAGCTCATAGAGTTGGGGAGTTATGTATGCCACCCCACGAATGGTATTAAGGAATACAATCCGTCATCCATACAAGTGTAACAAGTAATTGACATGTAAAAGATATCTAGGGAGTAATGAAGTCTAAGTAAACACAACTTCTCCAAATACTGCTCACAACCTTAGTTTAATATTAGCTTAATTTCATTTTCATTAGTTTAATTAGTTATAAAGTAGGTTTTGGGTTAGTTGAATAACAACTAATTCCGCCCACTCTTCCAAAACCCGAGATTTTACTTGCTTTCATTTAAATATAAAAACACAAAAATAATCATCTTTCATCTTTAGAACTATTAATTAGGTTTTCTAATCCTAGCGACACTATTCCTAAGCTGAACGATCAATCCCCCGGTACTTGTCACTATACTATACTACAACGATCAGGTACACTGCCTGGTGGGGGTTGTAAGCCTCGCGAGATCTCTCGAGAGGTAAAGCAAGGTGCGATTCCCACGCATCAAGTTTTTGGCACCGCAGCCCGGGGAATAGTTATTGTCTAGGTTAGGATTTCTTTTTATTAGATCTACTTGCTAGATTCCTTTCTAGTAAGATTTTTATTTTTATTTTTAGGTCTTCTTTAGTCTATCTTATTTCTTTGTGTCTTCGTTCGTAAACTGTTTCGATGGATCACAATAACATTGATCGGCTAATTCCTGTTATTCGTGTTTTTCGTCGTAGGATGTTCCAATTGCCCGCCCCACTTCCTTTAGCAGAAAATGAGAACCCACCTAACCTCTCACCCAACCACCACTTTGACAATAATTCTGAGCTAGAAGAGTCTGATCATGATGATGACCGTAGGACTAGTCCTTTTTACTATTCAGACTCCGATGAGGATCTTGATGATTGTGACGTAGTTAATGAGGATAGAATGGAAGAGGAAATAAACCCTCTTAGGTATGTGGACCCTAGAACTAGGATTGAGTGCGATAGTTCATTTAACATGCAATTCCCTTGTAAGATTGGATTTATGAGCTTTAATGCCTATCTCAACTCATCTCTTCCAATGAACATAATCTCACGTAATGAATATAATAAAATCATGGTAGATGAGTTAGAATACAAAGGGGACAACGTTGTTGCTAAGACAATACCATTGCACGTGTTTGTAGGAAGGTTGGTTTATCTTGTTGAGTTCATGGTTATGGAAAATCTAGGAGAGTTTATTGATAACAAATTGACCCAAGTTGTGTGTGGAAAACCCTTCAAACGATTGACCAACCTTGATGAGAAACTCATAGAAGGGTTAATTACATTTTCGGATGGGGATGAAGATTTTGTTTATCAAATGCCCCGCGCGCACCCTAGGTTCAAAGGTTTTTCAATGGAAAAGTGTAGTAGGTATCCGCCCATGGAAATGCTAAGTGAGAATGATAAAAAAAAGGTACTTAAGTACACGCATGAAAAAAATAAAAAATACTATCGCGGGTGCCTAGAGTTAGGAGAAGAATATAAGAAAGATGAGGCGACTATTAGATGGCTCACGCTTGGTTATGTGAGCATAAGCGATACACGGTAACCCACGACTTTGAGTCTAGCTACAAGACTCGTAAATAAAGAAAAGCGCTTCTTGGGAGGCAACCCATGTTTTGTGTGATTTTAATTGTTTGATTGTTATTTGCTTCCGTATGCATGTTTTATTTTTATTGTTGGTTGATCATGTTTCTCAATTAAAATGTGAAATACTTTATTATGTTGTTTGGCCTAGTCTTAACTTCAACCTAAAGGTATTTTTGCAAAAGATAAGTGTAAGGGGAAACCCCAAATATGTTTTTAAGAACAAACCGATCATGATTCTCCACAGTATTTAATGAACATGTATATTCGTATTTGTTAGAGTCAAATGCTTGTATTGAGTCATAATGAAGTTTTGCAGGATTTTCCAGGAAGTAGGACAAGGTTTTTCCAGAAATTTTCCGGAAACTTAACATAAAGATTTCTGCAGGTCCATTCTGACGGCGTCAGGAAATTGTTCTTGACGGCGTCAGGAGTCAAAAATCTGGAAATTTTACCCGTTTTGTTTTTCTAACGGAGTCTTATGGTTTTTGTGAATTATTAAGTTTTATAATCTCCAGGAAATCTGCAAACTTCATTCCACAAGCATTATATCTTACTTTGTTTTCTAGGATTTAGTAACTTATATAGGATGCCGCCGATTTTACGCGAGGTTGCCTTGTCTACTTTTGTCAGGATTTACAGGTTATTTAAGACAAGAAGATGATTTATATTCTGGAAGGGAAGCTTTGATTGTTCATTTTCTTGGAGGAAGATTTGACCTGGCCAACCTAAAATCCATACCGAGCGAATCAGGGGAGTATTTGATTTCATTCTCTTTACTTCTCACTTTTACATTCTTTACTTGAACATTGGGGACAATGTTCATCCTAAGTGTAAGGGGAGGGTAAAAAGATGATACCATACATATGCACTTTCGCTTGAGTTTGTTTTGTTTGATAGTAGATGTGTAATAAAACTATGAGAAATACTTGTTAGTGTAATTTTAGCGCCAAATTTAAAATTTTTTACAACATTTAGGAGTGAAACTTTAGCCATAGCAAGCGTCTCATGGATAGGAGGTTGTATGACTAGCACATAACCGTATATTCAGAAAAATTTTCCACCCAAAGATGTGAGGTTCGCCTTTAGTTTTGATAGGAAAAGCATTTATTATTGGTGCTTATGAGTGTACCGGTAGCATTTAGATTCTAGAACTTGCGTTAGTGATGCATCCCGAGACCGCTAGTGAGACTACATTCGTGTGGTAGGATTTACTACATGATAAGAGGCATTAGGATCACCCTTGTGTTAAACCCGTATTATAATTACTTGACCATTTAAGTCATATTACTTGGCTAGTTAAGTCAACTAATTTTTCCCACACCCTTTGCGTTGTACTCAATCTTAGTACACGATACCCCTAGTACACCCCTCCGAGCCTATCTTTTCGTTTCTAACTTTAAGCATTTTACTTAAAGGAAGAATTTGTTACACCCCATTTAAATGTACACCCAAATCGCCTTAGCCTTCCGTGTATGCGCTCATTTTTAGTGCATTATTGTTATTTGTTAAACCCTAAGTTAACTTTCTAATTGATTACATGGTTGCTAAGTCGAGTCATATCCTTGTACATATTGTTTTGGGACGATTGGGACTCATGGGTAAGTACTTATTTTATGGAGTAATGGGGAAGAACATAATATTATTACCCCCATATGTACGTTAATCTTAAAAGTGCTCCAAGTGTTTTGATTTTCTTAATTCGAGTCATTAGAATAGTTAAATGTAAAGTATGTAAAGATTCAAGTGTAAGGGGATTGCTTATACCCCTATGATGTATTATTTTGGATGGTAGGGTAAGAGTGTATGCAAAAAAAAAAAAAAAAAAAAAAAAAAAAAAAAAAAAAAAAAAAAATCGAAAAAATTAAGAAAAAGAAAAAAAAAATAGAAAAAGGAAAAAGAGAGAAAAAACATACGGACTACCATCCCGTTTTTATTCTATGTTCATTTTATGTTTTTGTTTATTTTTCATTTATTAGCTTAAGTCGAGTCTAGTCTTGGCTTAGCAATGCCATCTTGTACATGTAATTTACTAAGATTGTTAACTTGCCACCAGTAAAATTCTCTATATCCAACAAAACTGTGTAATTCATATCCCTACACCTAACGTTATAACCCTTTTAAAAAAGACCTCTTTGATAGTTTATCCTAGGTGCTTACGCCATGTGGTGGAGGTTTGATCCTTTCCCAAGCCTATGGTAATCTATTTTGTTATGACAGGTAGTGAGAGATATCTTCCATTTCCATAATGTTATATTACTTTATTACACCCGAGAGATGTGAGTATCTAAACACTATTTGTGAGGTGCTTGTGTATGACCTCCGTGCTTGTCTATTGGTCTTTAGTGGAACGATTATTTGTTGTAATTACTTTTATATTAGTGTTAAATGACCCCTAACTTGTCTTTTGAGTAGAATAAAAGCTCATTTGCTTGAGGACAAGCAAATCTCAAGTGTAAGGGTATATGATGAGGCGAAAAATGATCCGTTTTTAGGGGGTCATTTAAGCCCGAATCCGACTTTATTTGATCAAATATTGCCCTAAATCGTTCCTTTTGTGATTTTAGGTGTTTGGAGAGTGAATTCTGGAAAAGAGGCTATTTTGGACGTTTTTGGAGCATAAAGTGAAGAAAACGACAAAGTACCAAAAATCCAAGCTGGAAATACAAGGTGACGGCGTCAAGGGTTTGCTCTTGACGGCGTCAGACAAGATGAATATTTTACCGTAGCTGGTGACGGCGTCAGATGGAGAGATGACGGCGTCAAAGTGGCCAAGATTAATTTACCGTAGGTGGTGACGGCGTCACCAAGGCCGTCACAATTGGATCTAGGGCGTCCGAGGAAGTGTATGGCGGCGAGTTGACGGCGTCAGATTTTACTCTTGACGCCGTCAGGACGATTTTCCTATATATAGTTTTCTAGTTTTTTCATAAAAAAAGAGGAGAAGTTTTGGAGAAACCCTAAAGACGATTTTGGTGCCTCTTTTACAGGTTTTTCAAGGGTTCAAAACCCTTGAGACCTTGCATTGTAATTGAGATAAGTATACTCTTAATTCAATCAATATGTCTATGTGTTGGTTGTTTATCTTTTGCTCTTATCTTAATTCTACTATGCTAGGCTAGATTTACTTTGTGTTTGCTTAGATCTAATGAAACCTGGATGTTGATTATGTGTTGATTACTTGTCTATTCTTGTTCTTGGATGAATAATATTATATGTTAGGCTTAAGAAAACTGGGAGATCTCCAAATGGTAACATGCTTGAACGTCTTAAGAAACATAAACCGAGGCGTACTAGGTCTTTATTGGTTGTATTTGATGCATGAGCCACTGTTTACAATCCCTATAGTTGTGCTGGGTCATGGTGTAGGAGGAGATAAGAGCTCATAGAGTTGGGGAGTTATGTATGCCACCCCACGAATGGTATTAAGGAATACAATCCGTCATCCATACAAGTGTAACAAGTAATTGACATGTAAAAGATATCTAGGGAGTAATGAAGTCTAAGTAAACACAACTTCTTCAAATACTGCTCACAACCTTAGTTTAATATTAGCTTAATTTCATTTTCATTAGTTTAATTAGTTATAAAGTAGTTTTTGGGTTAGTTGAATAACAACTAATTCCGCCCACTCTTCCAAAACCCGAGATTTTACTTGTTTTCATTTAAATATAAAAACACAAAAATAATCATCTTTCATCTTTGGAACTATTAATTAGGTTTTCTAATCCTAGCGACACTATTCCTAAGCTGAACGATCAATCCCCCGGTACTTGTCACTATACTATACTACAACGATCAGGTACACTGCCTGGTGGGGGTTGTAAGCCTCGCGAGATCCCTCGAGAGGTAAAGCAAGGTGCGATTCCCACGCATAAAAAATGCTCACAAGCTCACTTGGGATCAATTCAAGAAATTGATGACAAAGAAGTTTTGCCCTCGTACTGAGGTGCAAAAGTTGGAAACAGAATTTTATGAGCTGGTAACTAAAGGTGATGATATCGAGACCTACATCAGGAAGTTTCAAGAGTTGGCTGTACTGTGTCCAACTATGGTTCCCGATGATGAGAAAAAGATGGAAAACTTTATTGGTGGGCTGCCTGAAAGTATTCGAGGAGATGTGATTTCTTTTGATCCTCAAACAGTGGAAGAGGCTATCCGAATAACTCAGAAACTCATGGTACAAGTGGTCAAAGGGAAAGCTGTTGTCAACAACAATAACCATTCAAACAACACCAACTACACCAACACTCGAAACAACAACAACTATAACAACAATCGAAACCGCAACAATCCCAATAACCGAAACAACAACCCAAATAACAACAACAACAGCAACAACAACAACAACAACAAGAGAAGGTTTGATTACAACCAAGGTGGAAATGCTGTTCAGCCGCCACCTAAGAGACAGGAAGTAGCAAAGGTTTATGCTGCAGGACCAAATGACAGGAAAGGTTACACTGGTAACCTACCTAAATGGGAAAGGTGTCAGAAGCATCATAACCCAGGTCGTTGTCCAGATTTTTGTGGCAATTGCAAGAAGCTTGGTCACCACATCAAAGATTGTAGACTTCCAATCGTGGGTGACAATCAGAAACCACCAGTAACATGCTATGGTTGCGGAGAAATTGGACACTTTAAGAGTGATTGTCCAAAGAAGGGGAAGAATCAAGGAACTAGAAATCAAGATGGAAAGGCTCGAGGAAGAGCTTATGTTATGGGAGGAGACGATGTCAAAGAAGACCCGAATGTTGTTGCGGGTACGTTCCTCGTTAATAATCGTTATGCATCCATTTTATTTGATTCAGGAGCGGATAGAAGTTTTGTTTCTATTGCATTTGCACCTTTGCTTAACATAGAACCAACCCCATTAGACATTTCCTATATCGTTGAATTAGCCGATGGGTCTTTAGTTAACACCAACACCATTGTTCGTGGTTGCACTATAAATTTCCTAAACCATCCATTCAATATAGACCTTATGCCCGTAGAACTTGGAAGTTTCGACGTTGTTATCGGTATGGATTGGTTATCTCGGCATCGAGCGAGAATTATTTGTGATGAGAAAGTTGTTCACCTTCCTTATAACGGTGAAACTTTGGTTGTTCGTGGAGAGCGAAGTGGAACTAGACTCAGTATTATATCGTGCATTAAGACCGAGAAGTACATAAAGAAGGGTTGTTATGCATTCTTGGCTCACATCACGGAGAAGAAGTCGGATGAGAAACGACTTGAAGATGTGCCAATTGTTAAGGAATTTCCAGAAGTTTTTCCGGAAGAATTGCCAGGACTTCCTCCTACACGCCAAGTTGAGTTTCAAATTGAATTAGTGCCAGGAGCTGCACCAATTGCACGAGCACCGTATAGACTTGCACCTTCGGAAATGCAAGAATTGTCGAATCAACTGCAAGAACTTTTGGACAAAGGATTCATTAGACCGAGTTCCTCGCCTTGGGGAGCGCCGGTTTTGTTTGTGAAGAAGAAGGATGGAACTTTCAGAATGTGCATCGACTATCGTGAGCTGAACAAGTTAACGGTTAAGAACCGTTATCCACTCCCAAGAATTGATGACTTGTTCGACCAGTTACAAGGTTCTAGTTTTTATTCCAAGATTGATTTAAGATCCGGTTATCATCAACTTAAAGTTCGGGAAGAGGATATCCCGAAGACGGCATTTAGAACACGCTATGGTCATTATGAGTTTCAAGTGATGCCTTTTGGATTAACCAACGCACCTGCGGTATTTATGGATCTCATGAATAGGGTGTGCAAACCGTATCTTGATAAGTTTGTGATCGTATTCATTGACGATATCTTGATTTATTCCAAGAGTAAGGAAGATCACGAAGAACATCTCAGAACAATCCTGGAAGTACTCAAGAAGGAGCAATTGTATGCCAAATTTTCAAAGTGTGATTTTTGGATACGAAGAGTTCAATTTCTTGGCCATGTTATTGATAGCCAAGGTTTACAAGTCGACCCAGCAAAGATCGAGGCAGTTAAGGATTGGGCTACGCCCAAGTCTCCTACGGAAATTCGTCAATTCCTAGGACTTGCCGAATATTACAGAAGGTTTATCGAAGGGTTTTCTAAGATAGCAAAGCCGTTGACGAAGCTGACACAAAAGAATGAGAAGTACGAGTGGGGAGAAAAACAAGAGTCCGCATTTCAATTATTGAAACAAAAGCTTTGTAGCGCACCGATTTTGTCACTACCTAAAGGTATTGAGAACTTTGTGGTATATTGCGATGCTTCGCATCAAGGACTTGGAGCTGTGCTAATGCAAAACGAGAAAGTGATAGCTTATGCATCTAGACAGCTTAAGACACACGAGAAGAATTACACTACGCACGATTTGGAGTTGGGTGCGGTAGTTTTTGCACTCAAGATTTGGAGACACTACCTTTATGGTACAAAGTGTGTAATTTTTACCGACCACAAGAGCTTACAACATATACTCGATCAAAAGGAACTTAATATGAGACAACGTCGTTGGCTAGAGTTGTTGAGTGATTATGATTGTGAAATTCGATATCACCCAGGGAAAGCGAATGTTGTAGCAGATGCACTTAGCCGAAAAGAACGACTCAAACCTTTGAGAGTTAGGTCATTGGGAATGACTATCATTTCGCCACTACCATCAAAAATTTTAGAAGCTCAGATTGAGGCTCTCAAAGAAGAAAATCGACCACATGAGAAACTTTATGGTATGCCAGAAAGCGAAAATGGCTTTGTAAAGAGATCAGATGGAGTGTTATGCTTCAAGGACCGGAGTTGGATACCACTCTATGGTGGAGTACGAGAATTGATTATGCATGAGTCACACAAGTCGAAGTACTCTATTCATCCAGGTTCTGATAAGATGTATCAGGATCTCAAAAAGCTTTATTGGTAGCCGAACATGAAAGCAGAAATAGCTACGTACGTCAGCAAATGTCTTACTTGTGCTAAAGTGAAAGCCGAATACCAGAAACCGTCAGGGTTACTTCAACAACCAGAGATTCCACAATGGAAGTGGGAACGTATTGCTATGGACTTTGTCACTAAACTTCCAAAGACGTCCGGAGGTTTCGATGCTATTTGGTTAATTGTTGATCGACTTACCAAATCAGCTCATTTCATACCCATTAGAGAGACTTATACAATGGAACAACTTGCTAGAGTTTATGTCAAGGAAATCGTCTCAAGACACGGAGCACCAGTTTCCATCATTTCCGACAGAGATAGTCGTTTTGCTTCAAACTTTTGGCGGTCATTACAAGATTCTTTTGGATCCAAGTTAGACATGAGCACTGCTTACCATCCTCAGACCGATGGTCAGAGCGAGAGGACTATTCAGACACTTGAAGACATGCTTAGAGCATGTGTGATTGACTTTGGAAATGGTTGGGCTAACCATTTTCCGTTAATCGAGTTCTCCTATAACAACAGTTACCATTCAAGCATTAAGGCTGCACCATTCGAGGCACTTTATGGTCGTAAGTGTAGATCTCTAGTTTGTTGGGCCGAAGTCGGTGAAGTACAATGTACTGGCCCGGAAATGGTGCAAGAAACCACAGAAAAAATAATTCAGATTCGAGAGAGACTCGAAACTGCAAGAAGTCGACAGAAAAGCTACGCAGATGTTCGACGCAAACCATTGGAATTTCAGGTCGGAGACAAAGTCATGTTGAAAGTCTCGCCTTGGAAGGGCGTGATACGATTTGGAAAATGCGGGAAATTGAACCCGAGATACATTGGGCCATTCAAGATCCTGGAGAGGATTGGTCCGGTTGCTTACAAGCTTGAACTTCCATCAGAACTTAGCAACGTACACAACACGTTTCATGTTTCGAACCTCAAGAAATGTCTTTCGGACGAGTCTGCCATTATACCATTAGAAGAAATACAACTCGATGACAAGCTTAACTTTGTGGAAGAACCAGTTGAAATAATGGACCGCGAGATCAAACAGTTGAAACAAAGTCGAATTCCGATCGTGAAGGTTCGCTGGAATTCTCGAAGAGGACCCGAGTTTACTTGGGAACGAGAAGACCAAATGCGACGCAAGTATCCACAACTTTTCACCGAGCCTATTACCGAGACCAACACTAACTGAATTCAGGGACTGAATTCCTTTTTGGATGGGCGACTGTCACAACCCACAATTTCAGGTCATTTTTCCAAACCTCGACATTCTACTATTCACAAATTACTATTCATTGATCACTATTCATCGTTTTACTATTCATCGTTTTTTAGGTCAATTTGACATTCCGAGACACATTCAGAAATTTTACTATTCACTTGACACTATTCATTTCCGAGAGAAAACCACTATTCACGTGCATTATTCATGTCATCGTAAATTTAGTTTACGAGTGTTCAAATTCGCGTAACCGTATTGGTTCAGGAGCGAATTCATGCATTATTATCAGGGACATTTCATACAGACTAGAAATAGTCGACATATCATCATTAGGGCACTTGCATACTATTCCACTCGTAGGATAAATAAATTAATACTTTTGGTACAATTAACGATTTACGTATGTTTATTTTAAATAAACACTAATACGCGAACTATAAATGTGACTAACACGTCCAACACTCCCGACTATGATCCCAATATATTTTTATATTCATTTTTATAATATAAAAATTATAATATTAATTTACCCGGTATTTTGGATATTTATTTTAATTATTAACTTAAGTTTATTAAAACTTCGACGGTTTTCGTAGAAATTAAACTATAATTATCTAAACACCCAATAATTTTATCCAATCTATTTTTATAATTTTTATAACTTTATTATGACCCGGTTAACTCCGTTAAAATTTATTTTTAGTTAACCCGGTACCCGGTACAATTTAAAACTACAAAACAACACTTAATAATGCATTTTATCACCAAAGTCTTACCCCCATTCCCCCCCCCCCCCTTGACTTAGCCGCCCCCCCCCCCCCCCCCCCCCCATACTCCTTTTCTTACTAACTTACTTACATACTCCATGCTTCATTAAATTTTCATACTAACTATTTTATATAATAATACTAATAACAATAATACATAATAACTTTACAAAAATTTATCCATCTCATTTTTCACTTTCAATCAAACATATTCTCTCTTTTGCTCTCTCTAACCCACGGCCAAAGAAGGAAAGGAGCAAGACCAAGGATTTTTTCTTAAAATCTTAGTGTATTTTGTAGTCCTTGTTAGAGTTTTGAGATACAAACTCAAGGATTATTAGGTTTTAATCATCTTAACTTCACTAATCTTACAAGTAAGTTTACTAAACTCATTTCATAATTTTTACAAAGTTATTACTATGTTTACATATGTTTCTTGCAAGATCTCATACATGCATTAACTTATACCACTTTATTTTTGTAAACTTTTGATCATACAAGCCCTAGAAATAATTTGTGGTTAGATCCTTGTTAGATCTACTTGGTTTTGATGATTAGGAACCCATGACACCCTAAGAAGGTGTATGGTAGGATTAGATTAGTTTTGTGGTGTTTGAAAGTGGTTTGATGGAGGATGGAACTAGTTTGGAGACTTGAAAATGGTTTTTGAAACTTTTGATATACCTACTGTCCCTATTTTAATTTCGTGGAAAAATCAGTAGATGGTGGCTAAGTTTTGACCAAAGATTTAGAAAATACATTCAAAAATGAAACTTTAGGCGAAAGAACGGATTAAAACGAGTTTATAACGAAGGAGATATGATTTTTGCAAATTTAACGACGAAAACTATTTTTGTAGAAACTGCTTGCTGTTTGACAGTTTTCAATGGGTAAAAAGAGGTATTAAACGTAACCTAGAGGAGCCGAGTTATCAATAATATACTAGTATACACAAAGACGAATCCGTGGACATAAAGACCAAGGAAAACGAGCCTAAAACGACCGAGTTATACCCGTTTTAACATCGTCAAAACTATATATATATATATATATATATATATATATATATATATATATATATATATATATATATAGTCACAAATAAAAATAATAACGTACGTACTAAATGGTATATTTTCTAGCAACGTTACTAATGGCTATTTTCTTAACAAATGAATACGTACGACCCGAGGGAATATTTATACGACATGACGACGTCATTCTAAGGTTTTGATACGAGGATTATAACGCTAACTTTTTCGTACGAGTTAATATGACAAGTTATATACTTCTCTAAATGGAATTATTTTTCCTAAGTATGGAAACTATTTTACTATGACGATAACTAGTATTTCCAAATTACGAGTGGTATGAGTATCATGTGCATGTGCATTCATTTCATTACGGCTTGATCTAAGTTAGATCATGATTATTCATTTAGGTTGCGGCTAGTACTCGCGCCTCATTGTCCCGACTACTTTTACCTCATTGCACCATCTTTGTATAATCACTTCGAGGTGAGTTTCATAGCCCCGTTTTAATTCTATATTTTGATTTCAAATCCCACGGGGGAGAATAAATTGCATTACTTATTTTTGTGTACATGCCTAAGTATAAAATTCATACATTGCTTAAGTTGCCTTATTTACCACGTCTTGACAAGTCCCCTTTTATTATATCATGAACCGTTAATTAAGTTCCAAGCGAGAGTGAGTGAATAGATCTATTGAGGGTGACTCCTCCATCTGTGTTTGGGTTGCTCCAACAGTATTACAGATGCATTTCATATCTTTATTATTAGAGTGCCTGGTAAACACTCATTGGGGCCAAGTAACGTCTAGCTTCGGGGTCATGAGCTTAAGAGCCAATGTATATATTTTCCAGACATCCTATTTCTTGACTTTACTTATGGCATTTGTACACTAGATTTTACTTATAAACCTATGATTATTCACCAACTTTATGTTGACCGTTTTTCGCAATGTATTTCTCAGGTAACTAAGACATATTCTCATGGCATTGCATGGAGTCACTTTGTGCATCAAGGATGACGCGTCTCTTTTGGATTTCATGCACTTTGAACTATCGTTTGATTGTACTAAATTATTTCCTTAAACCTTTTCCAACTTTTGGGACCTATGTTTTATAACTTTGAATATTTTTGAATGAATCAAACGATGTATTTTATAAACGACACTTTAGGTCGTTCAATATATCCTTGCTTGTGTGCTATGATCCGTTACACCCTCAGGTATTCCATTCCGCTGCCATTCAAGTATTTTGGGGGTGTTACAGTAAGCCGTCGAGATGAGTTGTGGATTTACGAATTAAAGTGTCCTGGCTCCTCGAACGTTTACTCCATGACTTCTGAATTATGTCGGCCCGAACGGTAGTAAGAGATATACAACCTATACATGTTTCATAAGCCATTTATATTCAAAGACTTACACTATATACTAAGTACTACATCATGAACATTATGCAAGAAATATATAGGCAATTCTTCGTATTCTTAGACGTTACTCCAAACCTAAGTCGCAACGTTCTATTATAGGCTGCTTTTAGTGACTTTCGCGATTCGACTACCACTTTCATTTCTCATTACATAAGCTTAAGGTGAGTCATAGCCCCTACTTTTTCATACTTGTTTTAACTCTTGGGGGGGATACATGCTCAACTACTTGCTTACTTGTACAAATACTCAAATCATTTATACTTGATTGTTTCATACTTGATTGTCTTATACTTGATTGCATTATACTTGATTTTATACATACATGACTGTTTTATCTTTGTGAAGTGGCTCCCAGTAATCTTTTATCTTTGGGAAGTGGCTCCAGCAAACTTTTATCTTTGGGAAGTGGCTCCCAGTTTTCTTTGGGAAGTGGCTCCCAGTTGTCTTTGGGAATTGGCTCCCAAGTGAGGTCTTCAGAGATGAAGTAGAGACTCACTACTAATTGCTTAATTGTTTTGATGAACTTATACATGTCTTTATTATACTATATGTTAGCAGTGGGTTGTGAACATACAGGTTGCAAGTCTCTTATGGCGGGATTTGCAACTGAGTGGATTCACAATGCCTTTGCTATGTGAACATTCTTTATAGGCTTTTCAACTATTTTAAGACAAACTCTATGAACTCACCAACCATTGTGTTGACACTTTAGCATGTTTATCTCAGGTTAGTAAGGCGATAGCTAGTGAGTGGAACTTAGAGTCAAGCTGCATATTCTGAAGACTTACGCTTTTATCATTTACCATTCAAAACACTTTGTATACATTTATGTATCATACTTTGGAATCTCATGTTTGTAACTTTGAATTCATTAATCGAATGGTAACTTTTCAAAACGTCTCATTTAGAGTTCGTTTTCTATAACTTGTACTTTGTATTATGAAGTAGCACCCCTATGACACAGTCTTCCGCTGCGGTATTTTGGGGGTGTTACACACATTGCTGAATTCATTGAAATTTGTGGCATGTTTTGTTATGGAAACACTAATGTCGATGCTATCAACCTCAAACTTTTTCCATCATCACTCGCCATAGATGCCAAAGTATGGTATAACTAATTATCCCCAGGAACTATTAATACTTGGGAGGAGATGAGGCAAGCTTTTGTAAGCCGATTCTTTCCACCTGCCATGTATGATAGATTAATGGGAGAAATCCGTGCTTTTTCACAAAATCCTAATGAATCTCTTGTTGAAGCTTGGCTTCGCATGAAAGATTTGCTTCGAAGTTGTCATGGTCATAATTTAGGAAGAGGAACAATAATCCAAATCTTTTATCATGGTCTTGATGAAGCATCTCAAGCAATCCTTGATGCCGGAGGAATTTTCCTTTACAAAACACCAAATGAGGCATATCAACTTCTTGAAGATCGAGTACTTCTTAAACTCGATTGGTCAAAAGATTCCAAAACCAAACCCTTACGGAAAACCGTTGCTTTTGCCGAAAGTTCAGATAATTCAAAACTCATGGACAAAATAGAAGCCTTGTCTTCTAAAATGGACTCGCAATACAAAGATATAAAAGGAGAAATGAAAGAAATGCGAGATGGCTGTAATAATTGTGGAGGAAATCACACATCATCCGAGTGTGATGACCAACCTATGAATGGACCGAACGAAGGGGAAGCCAATTATGTCCAAGGAGGATATCGTGGAGGAGGTTTTCGTGGTAATTATTACGGAAGAAGTTCTGGAAATTGGCAAGATCGCCAACAAAGGGATAACAACCGTGATTTTCAACCTCGAACAGAAAATCCAAACCCAACAAATTCAGATAAAAAGGAAGAATCTGATTTCGAAAAAATGATGCGAGAATTTGTAAATGCTCAAAGAACCACAAATGAGTTCGAAAAAACTCAATTTTTCAATCTCAAAACCAAAGTTGAGCAAGGTCAGAAAAATCATCAAGCTTCTATTCAGGATCTTGAACAAAAATTTGGTAGACTTTCTGATCAATTTTCTTCTCGAATTCCTTGTAGATTACCAAGTAACACCCAATCAAATCCAAAACCATCAGGATCAAACGATAAGAATTATCGTCCACCACACAACAGAAATGAGCATATCAATGTTGTATTCACTCGAAGTGGTCTCTCATATGATCCACCACCCATTCCTACCGATAATACTCTTATTCAAGAAGAGGAGGAAGAAGCTGAGGAAGAAGCAGTTGAAAAAGAACCAACCCAAAAACCAACCGTTCCACCAATGAAGCCTTATACACAAAAAATACCATATCCACAAGCCTTAAGAAAAGAGAAAAGAGAGGAGCGAAATAAGAAGTTTTTAGAGATGATCAAGGAAGTTAGAATTAACGTACCCCTCGTTGATGTTCTAGCTGGAATGCCCAATTATGGGAAATTTTTGAAAGAACTTCTTAATAATCGAAACAAGTTAGAACAAATTTCCGCTACCGTTCTTAATGAAGAATGCTCTGCTATAATTCAAAACAAAATTCCACCAAAACTTGGAGATCCCAGAAGTTTTCTTATACCATGTACATTAGGAAACAACATCACATGAGATGCTTTAGCCGATTTAGGTGCAAGTATCAATTTGATGCCCTATTCGTTGTATTCTAAACTTTCCATCAATACATTGAAACCTACTAAGATGAGTATACGATTAGCCAACCATACATACCAATATCCTGTTGGGGTTGTTGAAAATATGCTTGTTCAAGTTGGTAAATTTGTTTTTCCTGTGGATTTTGTTATCCTAGAAATGGAAGAAGATAGTCGAGTACCCTTAATCTTAGGAAGACCTTTCTTAGACACTGCTGATGCAATGACTAAAGTTAAAGGTAAAGAACTAAATCTCGGAGTAGGAGAAGATCGAATCACATTCTTAATCGATAAAGCAATGAAATATCCAAATTCCAGTGATGACACATGCTATAACATCGATGTAATTGATGAAGTCACTGAAGAGGAATTGGATGCATTACTTGACGATTTGAAACCATTCATAACTACTTCAAAAAAGATTAGTGAAACAGATTCTGATAAAGAATTTGAGGAATTCATGGAAATAAAACTAGAAGAAGAGGAAGAAGAGAAATTTGAAGATATCATTGAGAAAGATCAATTGAAAATCAAATCATCTCTAGAAGAACCACTGATGGATCTAAACACTTTGAACTGTGTTAGATTGATACTTTAAATTATATCACTAAGTATGCGGAATTTACTTAGTAACACTTAGAAGTTTGATTGTAAGTAAGACAGTTGTTTATGAATAAGAACAACGTATGTAAACAAACGATTAGCTCTAATATTATTAATGATAATAATACGAGTGATCTTGATATCACTAGGGTTACCCCTTGAAGCTCTAGAAAACGTATATCTAACCATTAACCTAGGATCTCCTTTTATAGCACAAGGAGTCCTCTTCTACAAGATAAGTATAATGTAAATAGAATAAGATATACACAAGATCTATTCTATATTTATCTAGACACGTTTCCTAATAGTTATCTAAACAGCAGTGGTAATATATGTTCTTGCAGTGGTAATGAGTTTCCACTTCAAGTACATTCTTCAGCAGTTGTAACATCTTCACTTAGCCGTGGTAACTGTTAGTATAATTCCCAACAATCCTCCCCTAACTTATGATTTATAAATGAATCGATAAGTTTCTTTAAGTATTCAGCAAACATAAGGATATGGGAATTCTTCCAAACACTTATCTTCTTCTTCTTACCTCTTTGTCAGCTCTCACACTTTGATCATAAATCCTTTGCAGCAAATCTTCTATGACTTCAGTTCTTTCCAAGCACCTAAGCTTCACTGACATCATCACAGTCAATACTCTAGTTCTCAATGGATATTCTTTCTCAGCAAACATAAACACATCAACTCCATCTTGAGTAGAAAGATGATGCACAGCACTTGAGTCATAAAACTTCCACAAGGTATTCATGTTGTGAACTTCAAATCTCCAATATCTATCACTTGGGTCAGGTTCGTATAATCTTCTGAAGTGAACCCATAACTCCTTAGCCTTGACATCAACAAGTTCATCCTTCTTGAACTGATCTTGAACAATCCTCCACAAAGTATCCAAGTATTCTCTATCACAAGATCTAACAATGTCTTCAAAATCTCTGCAAATACTTGTGACACTTCCAGTTCTGATGATCTTCCAAGCTACTCCAAAACTACCAGAAAAGATCTCCGAACCAACTACTGGATATTTTGTTTGTACAGGTTCAATATTAATTACATCAGTCTCTATGAACATCATGTTTGTAACTTGCTCTTCTGTCAACTTGCTAGGACCCTCTTCTGCTTGAGATGATTCCTGAGTCTTCAATTTCTTTGCATATTTTGATCCAAGACTCACTCCAGACCTTTTTGTTTTCATTACAATAGGTTCTTGATCCATTGGAATGAAATTACTATCTTGTCTTTTGATCCTGTAGTAAATACCTTCAATCTGATCATGTGACATTCTTTTAAATTGAGCCATCTTCATATTACCAACATGGCAACAAAAAGTCTTCATCTCAGCAATGATCTGTTCCTTTGTAAGTTTCCTTGGCTTCTTTTGACCTTTTCTAACATCCCTAATGATTTCATCAAGAGCCTGCTGATTCTTCATTTGAATGAAATATTTTAGTTGTGCAGACTTTTGTTCTTCATTCAAGGTTATATTTGCAATAAGTTCAAAAGCCTTCTTCCTGATTATTTGATCATTATTAATCAAGTAGTCAATCTCTTCTTCTATAGGAACATAAGTGAACAAAAGAGGTTTCTCATGAATGACAGTTGGTGAAACACTTGAAATTGGTTCTATCATTACAGCTTCAAGTTTATCCAACCTTTTTGCTTCCATAAAACTAGCAACTTCATCTTCCTCTAGCTTTCTCTTTCTTTCATTCTCTGCTGCTTGCTCATGCTCTGCCAATCTTGCATCAAAGTCAATCTGAGCTTGATCTTTCTTAGAAATCTTTCTTGTTTGCTCTTGATCTGAACCAGTCACAATTGCTTTACCTTTGACTGATCTTATTCTGGCAGCTTCTTCCTCTGCAGTGGTAACTAATTGAGTAGCAGTGGGAACCTTTTCACTTGCAGTGGGAATTGGTTGAGCAGTGGGAACTTGTTCTGCTTCAGTGGAAATTGGTTGAGCAGTTCCAACTATATCATCAAAGTGAAAACCAACATCAGCATCCATATCTTCAAAATCCAATTTCCTCCCCTCGGTCTCAGCTACATCATCTCTTGCTTGAGCATTGTCAGAATCAGTGAGCTCAGCAAACTCTTTTTCAAAATTAGTACTCCTCCCCTTAATCATTGCATCTGTTTTCCTCCCCTGTTTGGAAGAATCTCCCAAATCTTTAGTAGAACTTGCAGAAAACTCATCCTGAGGTGAAGATGATGAAGATAACACAACTTTAGCATGTCTTTTCTTCTTGAGATTCTCAACTTCATTCTGCAATCTTTGAATCTCAACCTTCAATTGATTTAGCTCTGTGGCATGTTGTACTTTGGTCTGTGCCAGATCTTTCTCCAGAGCTTGAACCTGCTTGACTAATTTTGTACAAATGTCCAGCAATTCAGGTAGTTGCACACTGCCTTCATTACTTCCAACTGTGTTACCTGTTGGGAGAGGTGAATCATGAGGCATTGATTCAGACTCTACCCTAGTTGGACTAGGATTAAGCCTTGAACCACCACTGCTTGTCCCTAAACCAAAAGGTTCAGCAACATGCAATGTTGAGATGATAGAAGTTGGCTGTTTATGCCTTCTCTCATACGTGTGAGTTACAGTAGGGGTATGATGAATTGGTGGAATAACAATAGTGGGTGTGTTATGGGCTACAACTGGGATGGTTGCATCTTCACCCTGTACTTGAGAAATTTTAGCAAGCATTTGAGGAAAAACTGGATGAACCTCCCCATTCCAAAGATCTGAAGCCTTACTCATGTTTTGAAAAACTTTTGGCTTAAGACATGAAGGCTCATAAATTCTATTGTGAGGTTGCAGTTGAAAAATTGAAAGTCCTATCAGTTGCCAAACAAACCAAAGGATAAGCCATGGTTGATACAAATTGTTCATAAGATGTTTTCTTAGGACTTAGGCAATGTAAAAGAGTGTGAATTAAAAATCTCCAATGGGGACAAAAACATCCTTTTCTAAAAGTTACTTTTTGTTTAGATGTATCATACCCCATTAAAGCAATATTAGTGAAAATTTCTGAATTAGGTAATGTGATGATACCATTGAGATCATCCAATTGGAGAATTCTTCTCAAGGATGACTCAGTAACATCAATAGTTACCCCATCCACTGTGGCTCTTAGAGCTTCCACAGATTCATGTGTGTCTCCCTGTTCAAGAGCTATGGACTCCACAGTGTTCCAGAACTGTTTGATATGAGAGACATAGATTGTGGGATTAATAGTTAAGGCATACCATATATGAGTTGTGTTTAGAAAATCCACAATCTAATGAAAAACGGGGCCACTCTTCTCGTTTGACTTTTGGAGGTAGGCCACTTGGTTGTGCTCCTCGACAAATTTTAGAATCGCCATGATATTTGTGAAAAAGAGAATAAAAGTGTTAGTAATCAAGATAAAAATCAAGCCGTATGATGGTGAATATATACTAACAGGGTTTGAGGAGGTTGCGCAATGTGAATTATCTTTAGAAAGAATTATCTTTGGAAAAAAATAAATTATAATAAGTAAGTATATAATTCACAAAAGATTTTACCCTATTAATAAGGAAACACGGTTATATTTACAACGGCTAGTAAAAAATAGATTACTGACACACCAGTTGTAACAGCTAGTTCATCAGTGGAAAAATTACTCTTGCAGTGGTAACTAATGAACTAGCAGTGGTAAAATTTTCACAACATATCAAAGAGCAAGGGTAAGTAAAACTTTAAAATTTGCTGCTCTTATCTTAGTTTTTAGCAAACTACCAGCTATCAACGGATTTGATATGTCTTTACCATGAGCCGTTTGCTATGGACTAGCCAACTCTTGATCACATGGATTATGGTGAGTTGATAACCATATAGTTTTTGGTAAACTATCAACCATAAACGGATTTGATAAGTCTTTACCAGGAGCCGTTTGCTCTGGACTAGTTGATTCTTATGTGGATTAGACATGGTGAATCAATAACCATTTGTTGTGTGTCAATGATACACACCTTATAACTCCAATGACTCCAATAATATGGTTTTATGCTGCAGAACAAAGTAACTCTCAACTTAACCCATAACAATTAATCCCAAAGTAACTTTTTAACCAAGTTACTATTCACAAAAATATCTTCCAAAAGTCAACCCGATAATAACCAAATTTACTCCTCCAACCTACCAAAACAAGTAAGAGTAAATATTCTTCATTAATTAGAATTCGACCTTGACTTTGCTTATAAAAGAGGGCTCAAAAACCTTTATGTCTCATCAACAAACATCTTCAAGAACACAAACCCTAAACATCATCATGAGTTGATGAGAGATATTTTCCACAAACAAACATCTTTAGGGTTTGTGTTATTGAAGATGTTTTTTGATTTCCTTTTCAGAGTCAGAGCAGCACTTGGTGGAAAATATCCACTCCATCCACTGTTGTATGATTATTTCCACTGTGCTTTTGATAACTCTGCATACAAGTTAGTAGACAACCATACATACATATACAAACAATATTAGTACCTAAAAACTATCCTGCAACCCTGAAAAGTATTAGACATCAATGATTTATGGATTTAGCATTCCAATACCTGTTACCAAGTATTGAAATCTACCCACATCAAGCCCTTTTGTTAATAAATCAGCATAATTGTCATGAATATGGATTTTGACAACATTAATAAGCTTTTTCTCAAAACAATGTCTAATAAAGTGATGTCTAATTTCAATATGTTTAGTTTTAGTGTGTTGCACAGGATTTTTAATAATGCATATGGTACTACTATTGTCTATATAGATAATGTTGTTCATGAAATTGTACCGATAATCCAACAATTGATTCTGTCACAACTCACCATTTCAGGTCATTTCCCGAACTTTGGAAAAACACTATTCATCAAACACTATTCATCAGTTTACTATTCATCATTTTTGGTGTCAGTTTGACATTCCGAGAAGCATTCAGGAATTTTACTATTCACTAAACACTATTCATTGCCGCAAAAGTTTTCACTATTCACTTGCATTACACATTTCATCGTAAATTTAGTTTACGGGTATTCAAATTCGCGTAACCGGATTGGTTTAGGTGCGAATTCATTTCATTAGTGTTAAGGACACTGCATACGGACTAGAGACAGTCTGCATATCATCAGTAGGTCATTTACATGTTATACCACTCTTAGGATTTTCAAATTTCTATATTTGATACATTTAACGTTTTTCTTATAATTATTTATAATAAACGTTAACACCCGGTTTATACACGATGAATATACCTAAATATTCCCACAATGGTCCCGACATATTTTTATATCCATTTTATCATCATAAAAGTAATAACATTCATTTACCCAGTATTTTGGAAATTTATTTTAATTATAACGTAAGCTTATGAATATTACGACGGTTTTCGTGAAAACTAAACAATAATCACCCGAACACTCAGTAATTGTACCCAACATATTTTTATCATTGTTATGACCTTATTTTGTCCCGGTTAACTTTGTTAACATTTATTTCTATCAAACCCGGTACCCGATTATAACTAAAAACTAACTACGATTACCTAAGATTAACACCTAAAACCTATACTTATACAACATTAATACTACACTAGGGATTATTAGTAACTCAAAACCCATTTGACCTCTTTGTTTCATGACTAGAACCGGCCATGAACCCCCCCCCCCCCCCCTTTTGACCTCATGCACTAAAGTTTATTTAACTTACTTAAATATCACAAAAATATCTACAAACTCAATTCCCATTTCACTTGTGAATTTTTTTGATCAAAGTTGCTCATTTCTCATCTTCTCCATCTCATAAGCCACGACCCAACATCATCCATGACCAAAAATCCATTATTTTTCCAAGATCAAAGCTACAAAGTTGTTCATTTCATCATCCTAATCAAGAATCATACCACAAAAACACAAGTAATCCAAGGTTTCTAATCAGCTCACCACCTACTATTTCAAAGTGAGTATTCAAATTTATTTTCATGTTTTCTTCTAATTAACACATGTGTCTTATAGTATTCATGCTTAATTTCATGCTCATACTAGTTATACCACTTTATTTTTGAAGACTTTTGAAACATACAAACCCTAGATTGTGATTTAGGTGTTCCCTTGTTAAATTAACTTGATTACTAGTCATTAGGAACCCATGGCACCCTAAGAAGGTGTATGGTAGGATTTGTATAGATTTGTGGAGTTTGCAAGAGTTTTGGTTGATGTAGAAACTAGTTTTGAACCTTGGAAATGGTTTTGTAACAACTATATAAACATTCTGTCCCATTTTGGTAAATTCTGGAAAATCAGTAAATACAAAGTAAACTTTGGCAAAAGTTTTAGAAAATACTTTCAAAAACGAAGTCGTAGGCGAAAGAACGTTTTAAAAAGAGTTTATAACGAAGAAGTTATGATTTTTGCAAGTTTATTGACGAAAACTATTTTTCCGGAAAAATACATGCTGTTGGACGTTTTTCGTCGGAAAAAAACGAGGCTTTAGACGTAACCCGGAGGAGCCAAGCTTTCCAAAATATATTACTACATACTAAGACGTAACCGTGGATATAAAGAACAAGTAAAACGGACTTATAACGACAAAGATATTCGCGTTTGAATATCGGCAAAACTCATTTCATTTTCACAGTTTTTGGAAATGTAACGCTAAAACTACATAGTAACTCTAGATTTCTAAAAACAATACCAAGTACCCAATTTTATAACTAATGAAGTATTAGTTATTACAAGTATATTTTTATCACTACAAGGCGTTATTTCAAGGATTTCAACCCGAGGATTTCAACATTAACATGGAAACATACGATATATATATACGTATATATATTGGAACTAGCTTTATTTTTCTAATAGCAATATTTTTCCTAAGTCTTGGAATATATATTTTGATAACACAAGTGTTTTTTTCCCAAAAGAGTAGAGTGGTATAGGAACATGTACATGGACATTCATAACATCATTTCATGATCTAAAGTAGATCGTTCATCATTCATATTAGGTTGCGGCTAGTGTGCGCGCCTTGTTTTTCAGCTCATTACATGTTCATGGTACCATCATATCAGGTGAGTCATAGCCCCACTTTTACTGGTTTAATTACTTTATAAACTCTTTGGGGGAGATACATGCTTAAATACTCGTGTTATACTTTTATACGATTTGAATCCCACGGGGGAGAATACATAGCTTCAATTACTTTCGTACAATGCCAAAGTATTACAAATTCCATACATTGCTTAAGTTTCCTTATTATCACGTTAGGACAAGTCCCCTTTATTCTTTCATGGACCGTTAATTAAGTTCCAAGCGAGAGTGAGTGAATAGATCTATTGAGGGTGACTCCTCCATCTGTGTTTGGGTTGCTCCAACAGAATTATAGATGCATTTCATGTCTTTATTATTAGAGTGCCTGATAAACACTCATTGGGGCCAAGTATCGTCTAGCTTCGGGGTCATGAGCTTAAGAGACAATGTAGCACTTTTGACATTTATGTCGGTTCACTTTATACTTGTGGCTATTGTACATACGAAAATTACTTATGGAATTACGATACTATTCCATCACTATTACTACTGAATTATGATACTGTTTCATCACTATTACTACTGAATTACGATGCTTTTGCATCAATCTTATTACCTTTGTTTACACAAACCAAACTTATTACATTTGGCAGTGGGTTTTAAACACACAGGTTACAAGTCTCTTATGGCGGGACTTGTAACTGAGTGGATTTACGATGCCTTTGCTGGGAAATCTTTATTTCAATGCATTACATTCTTTTTCACAAGACTCTATGAACTCACCAACCATTGTGTTGACACTTTAGCATGTATTTTCAGGTTGTAAGCAATGGCACGCTACAGGAGGTTTTGGCAGGGCATGGCATGGTCATAGAAGACTCTGATTATTCATTTGGGAACCGTTTCAAACTATTTTAAGGGCCTACTTTCGCACTACTTTTAACAATGTAAATTCAACATTTTGATTTAACTATTTTATTCTAAATGATTCAAGTGAAAACCATTTTTGTACTTGCGTTGTGATACCGATTGAGTTACACCCCAGCTACATGTATGTTTTCGCTGGACCCTACTTTTGGGGGTGTGACAGATTGGTACCAGAGCTTTGGCTATAGCAAACTAAGTATTTTTAAAACCTAGACTATAGCTACTTTTATGAAAACTTAACCCTATGACGGTCACGTGCCTGCCTGCCAAGCTGAAGCCTCATTTGTGGTTAGTTGCTGACATAGGTGATGAGATTTATGTCTCATTATCTGATATATTATATTCATTTATTATAGTTGATTACTATAATTGTCTTTCATATAAGCATGTTCACGTATCATATATGTCACCGCATTATGTTTTTCCTTGCATAGTTTCATCATTTGACCTCGAGTTTAGTCACTTGCTTTTGTCTTTCAGAACGTCTTGGTATTTGTGAAGGACATAGTCTTAGTATGACTGAGCTGAGTATTTCAAAATTCATGGAACCTCGGTGGAATATAAACTGGTCATCTATATTCAACCCGGGATAGTGAGATATAGGCTGACCACCTATGTCTGACTCAGAAATGAATTTTGCAACACTGAGAATGGTTATAATAAAATTCTGTCTGGATTGAATCCTTTACTCATTTTCCAAATGTTTCATGCATGTGTGTGTATACCCTCGTTGTCAGAACATTCATACTTTTTATCACTTCGTGGATCATCGATTGGAAGCACGTCAATTGATCATTTCATCTCATGGACATTCACGTCTATGCATGATACACTTACATCACGGTATTTTCTTTTATTACAATATCATTTTGTCGCAGTTGTCACAGTCTCTTCCCTTCTCACCATCACTATCATTATGTTTCCCCATCCCCATATATATATATAAGGAATTAGCTGACACTTTATGGATTCCTATGCCACTCATTGCACACTACTCCCTATATTGATAAGTGGATATTATCAATGACCTCCCCAGGAAAGACTTTCCATACCATCTGTAAGGAGAATCTCTCGGTACATTAAGACCATTTCAAAACTCAACAGAATTCTCAGGATATCACCAAACTATTCGAACCACTATCACTGGCCTGATCACCAAAAATTCCATTATCTAGAAGGTATTGGCTTGACTGAATTACAGGATTATTTTCGATACGAGTGCTCACTAAGCCACACCATAGAGATAAATCCAATCTCCTAACCAAGACTGTAGAACATTCAATTGAACATGGACTCACCAATAGACTTTATTCAAACGTATTAGACATTTATACAATTGTGCAGACATACCTACCTGGCTATTTTATCCTCTTCATACTTTCACTTTTACATGGATTTCTCTCCAAACTACAGTTATACAAAACATATATCTTGTAAGAAATACTTTTCTGAGGCACTTATTTTGACAAGCGAATTCCTTTTGGTTAATCTCTACAAAACTATTGGACGTTAAGGAATTTTAAACATCAATCCTTGGCAAACCATACTATTTACCCCAGGTTGAAAATAGTTCTATCTTGCATAACTATTAAATTTTGAAACATCAAGAAAAATGTTACTTAGAAAGCCATTTGCTTAAAGTTGTAAATTCATTTATTCAGGGAAGGTTTATGAATAAAACACACAATCTTAAAACAAACTTTGAAAAATCAATCACTATATTACATCACTTATACATTTTGAGTTTTGCGAATTGACGACATAGAGCTTGGGGAAAATCGTAGTAATGGAGACTAAGCATCGTAGGTGGAGAAAGACTCAATTCATGACATCCTGCAGAGGATCACCACCTTATCCTAATCTATTATTTTCAACAACACCCCTTTGACGGACTTAACCTTGTAAGTTTTCTACAAGATTCATGATATCCATTTCAATTATTTCTAATAGAGGAATTTGATTCACCTCAAACTCCTAGCGATTTCATTAAGATTCCTTTGGAACCACACCGCTTATCATCTTCAGACCAATGGTCAGAATTAGAGAACGATTCAAACATAAGGAGACCTGCATTGGGTATGGATTTACCTACATTCAACGGGTATGGATTTACCTGCATTGGGTATGGATTTGTAACAATTCGCAATTTCAGGTTAACTTTTATTCCCGAAAATTTCACTATTCACTTTTCACTATTCACTTTTTACTATTCATCTCAGAAATTTTTATTTGATATTCTCGAGTGATAAATCATTTCCATGGCAAATTAAATGTTTGACATTCGTCAGATCATTTTCGTGAAAGTTATTAAGGAATTACACGTTTTAGGGTAAAACGTCATTTAGAAATTCTACGTACAACGAAACTCGACCGCGTTAAGTGACCCCGCATCAGAAAAATGTTTGACACACTCATGATTTATTTGAGAATTAATCGTGACTGAGAAAAATATGACCAAAGACTTCCCGGCAGGTCACCCAAGCCAGTACTATTCTCACATGAGCACGCTTAACCGTATGGGCGATTAACCGTTAGACCACAAAACACGTTTCTAAGACTATTTGAGTTTTCAACTTATTAGAAAAAGTCAACATATTTTTCCCTCCTCCATTGACCAAAAATCATCCCTTGATGTTATAAGTCATTCCTTGATTTTTAGGCTTGCGGTTTTAGGTCTAAAAGACATTTAATACCAACCGACACTAGACTAAGCCCAGCCTAGACATTATAAGTCATTTTAAGTCATTAGTATCCTATTAGAAAAGTAACATTTTACTTTTCTCAATTTTACGCAATATTCGTACATTTTACGTATTACGCGTTTTAGACCCGTGTTTCCAGTTTTTAGCAGGGTTTTAGCACCCGATAGAACCTACCACTCATTTTATATTTTATTATGGACTATATTGACATGTTTGACCATACTTTCAAGTTTCATATTTTTAGGATACCCGGTTTTACGTTTCGTGGCCTAAAAACTTACGGTTAGCAACTTACGGAGTCAAAACTAGCTACATACTTAGGATAATACCATCAAAAGTCCACACCTTGTTCTCCAAGTTCTTCAAACCGCCACTAGGGGGGGGCATTCACACTTGTGGCATCATCTCATGACTTTAGCCATTGGATCATTTTTATTTACAACTTTGTCTCCAAGTTTAGGTAGTTTCCTAGCCACCTTCCTAACCTCCTCATTCATAGTATAAATAGAAAGCTCATCTCCTTCCTTTCTTCACCACAAAAACGCCACAACATAAATTCATAGCACCATGATCC
This sequence comes from Artemisia argyi, assembly GCA_030686995.1. NCBI lineage: Eukaryota > Viridiplantae > Streptophyta > Magnoliopsida > Asterales > Asteraceae > Artemisia > Artemisia argyi. The sequence goes on from CM060696.1 coordinate 8,514,544, forward strand.
TTTGATCTTCAATATACAAGTTACATTACAAAGTTCAAGGTCTTAGTATTCTCTACCTAGTTCTTAAGTTTGTTTGGTGATTCCATGGTTGAATTAGGAGCTACACAAGGTTACTAGGGCTGAAGTTAATGGGTTTTCACAAGGTCTATATCAAGTCTATCAATGGTTACAAGAGTTATGGTGAAGGGTTTACAAGCTTAGGTTTAGTGTCCTAGTTCTATACTTGACTTCCTTTCTTTAGAAAGCCAAAAGTTGTAAGCAAACCCTTATACACTTTCTTGCTCAATATCATTTCATGCTTATTATGTTTCTTTCATGCTATATATGGTCTTTGTATTGTGTTCATGATGTTTAAAAATGGATAAAACAAGTATTGATATACATATGTTAACTTATGACAAGTAAACAAGCAAACTAGTGATTTTTATGGAAAACCACGACCACAATAGTATAACTTTGATATTTGACACTTACTTATTGTTAAAGAGGACTTAACAAGGAAAACATAGCAATTTGAATCACCCAAAACGAGTACACGAGTCAAAAGTTATGACCGTTTGAAGTTAGCGACACCAAAACGCCGAAACTGCCCATAACCTCCTGTTTGCATTCTGCCAATTTGAAACTCCCACTTCTGGTCCGATTCATCAAAAAGTTAAAACACGAAAGTTGTCCGGAACGACGTTTTCGTTCAGGAACAAAGAAGCTCGAGCCCTGAAAAGGCTTTCCGAGTGATATTTTCTTCAAATTCCTAACAGCCCATTTTTAGACCAAAGTAACTATATAATTGTTATAATTAGATGAGACCAAGAGGTCTAATGACCTAAAGCCAAGACCACAACCATGGCTAAAGCCAAGGTTGAGTCTCAAGACCATGGTAACATGACCAAAGTCACGGCAAAGCCACGGCTAAAGACCATATAACTATTAAAGATCAAAAGCTTATATATATATGTTATCGAATACTACAATAGTAGGGAGCCTCATGTGAGGAGTTCATTGAGTAAGCCGTCGAGACGAGTTGTGGATTTACGAGTTAAAGTGTCCTGGCTCCTCGAACGTTTACTTCATGACTTCTGAATTATGTCGGCCCGAACGGTAGTAAGAGATATACAAACTATACATGTTTCATAGACCACTTATATTCAACGACTTACACTATATACTAAGTACTACATCATGAACATTATGCAAGACATATATGGGCAATTCTTCGTATTCTTAGACGTTACTCCAAACCTAAGTCGCAACGTTCTATTATAGGCTGCTCTTAGAGACTTTCGCGATTCGACTACCGCTTTCATTTCTCATTACATAGACTTAAGGTGAGTCATAGCCCCTACTCTTTTCATACTTGTTTTAACTCTTGGGGGGGATACATGCTCAACTACTTGCTTACTTGTACAAATACTTGATCGCATTATACTTGATTGTTCTATACTTGATTGTCTTATACTTGATCGCATTATACTTGATTTCATACATACATGATTGTGTTATACTTAACTGCGTTATACTTGATTGTGTTACTGCCAGTGGCTCCAGATTAAGTTGCTGGATGACCATTGAGACTTCCGGTGGCTCCAAATTAAGACCTTGGATGACCATTGAGGCTATTGATACATCCTAACATTTGCTAATGTTGGATACATCATAAACGTGAGGTCTTCGGAGATGAAGTGTAGACTCACGACTAATTGCTAAACTGTTTTGATGAACTTATACATGTCTTTATTATTCCATATATATTAGCAGTGGGTTGTGAACACACAGGTTACAAGTCTCTTATGGCGGGACTTGTAACTGAGTGGATTCTCAATGCCTTTGCTGTGTGAACATTCTTTTAAGGCTTTTCAACTGTTTTAAGACAAACTCTATGAACTCACCAACCATTGTGTTGACACTTTAGCATGTTTATCTCAGGTTAGTAAGGCGATAGCTAGTGCATGGAACTTAGAGTCAAGCTGCATATTCTGAAGACTTACGCTTTTATCATTTACCATTCAAAACACTTGTATACATTTATGTATCATACTTTGGAATCTCATGTTTGTAACTTTGAATTCATTAATCGAATGGTAACTTTTCAAAACGTCTCATTTAGAGTTCGTTTTCTATACCTTGTACTTTGTATTATGAAGTAGCACCCCTGTGACACAGTCTTCCGCTGCGGTATTTTGGGGGTGTTACAGATTGGTATCAGAGCCTTGGTTATAGAGAACTAGGTTGCATTTAGTGCCTAGACTATAACTGCTATATACGTTGGGACCTTCCTCTTTATTTGCCTTACACACAATACATACACATATGCTTTTTGGTTAGAGGTTTGCTTAGTTCCACGCTATTAGATGATGTGACTTTAGCATTATAAGGAGCCCCAGAGATTCGTCGAGTCATTAAAAACATGGAGCTCAGTAATAACTAATTAGTTAACTTGATCTTGTGACAGTTCTTGTTTGATTAGACACAAGATTTGAGTTAAATAATATTATTGCTTAGCTTTAGGGATTTGATGGCTTGATTATCTTACTATCGGCCTCAGAAGGCGGATTTTGTGCCGGAAATTCTTAAGTAGGATGATTTAGAATCTCCTTATTTAAATGGATTGGGACGCCTCTTCAGTTAAATAAAGAAATTGTAAATCACCGAACCATAAGTTTATGAGACCTTACTTACATAAATTTGGACGCTTCTTTATGTAAGTAATGTGTTATAAATAAGTGGGCTTAATTGTAGCCGATACAACTCCTTAACCAGAATCTTAGACGAATCAGAGTAAACACCACTATATTAGAGATCCCGAATTCTCTTAGACACATCGTAAGTAGTTAACATCAACTGAACTTCGGGGCGAAGTTCTCCTTAAGGGGTAGAGACTGTAACAATTCGCAATTTCAGGTTAACTTTTATTCCCGAAAATTTCACTATTCACTTTTCACTATTCACTTTTTACTATTCATCTCAGAAATTTTTATTTGATATTCTCGAGTGATAAATCATTTCCATGGCAAATTAAATGTTTGACATTCGTCAGATCATTTTCGTGAAAGTTATTAAGGAATTACACGTTTTAGGGTAAAACGTCATTTAGAAATTCTACGTACAACGAAACTCGACCGCGTTAAGTGACCCCGCATCAGAAAAATATTTGACACACTCATGATTTATTTGAGAATTAATCGTGACTGAGAAAAATATGACCAAAGACTTCCCGGCAGGTCACCCAAGCCAGTACTATTCTCACATGAGCACGCTTAACCGTATGGGCGATTAACCGTTAGACCACAAAACACGTTTCTAAGACTATTTGAGTTTTCAACTTATTAGAAAAAGTCAACATATTTTTCCCTCCTCCATTGACCAAAAATCATCCCTTGATGTTATAAGTCATTCCTTAATTTTTAGGCTTGCGGTTTTAGGTCTAAAAGACATTTAATACCAACCGACACTAGACTAAGCCCAGCCTAGACATTATAAGTCATTTTAAGTCATTAGTATCCTATTAGAAAAGTAACATTTTACTTTTCTCAATTTTACGCAATATTCGTACATTTTACGTATTACGCGTTTTAGACCCGTGTTTCCAGTTTTTAGCAGGGTTTTAGCACCCGATAGAACCTACCACTCATTTTATATTTTATTATGGACTATATTGACATGTTTGACCATACTTTCAAGTTTCATATTTTTAGGATACCCGGTTTTACGTTTCGTGGCCTAAAAACTTACGGTTAGCAACTTACGGAGTCAAAACTAGCTACATACTTAGGATAATACCATCAAAAGTCCACACCTTGTTCTCCAAGTTCTTCAAACCGCCACTAGGGGGGGGCATTCACACTTGTGGCATCATCTCATGACTTTAGCCATTGGATCATTTTTATTTACAACTTTGTCTCCAAGTTTAGGTAGTTTCCTAGCCACCTTCCTAACCTCCTCATTCATAGTATAAATAGAAAGCTCATCTCCTTCCTTTCTTCACCACAAAAACGCCACAACATAAATTCATAGCACCATGATCCTTTGATCTTCAATATACAAGTTACATTACAAAGTTCAAGGTCTTAGTATTCTCTACCTAGTTCTTAAGTTTGTTTGGTGATTCCATGGTTGAATTAGGAGCTACACAAGGTTACTAGGGCTGAAGTTAATGGGTTTTCACAAGGTCTATATCAAGTCTATCAATGGTTACAAGAGTTATGGTGAAGGGTTTACAAGCTTAGGTTTAGTGTCCTAGTTCTATACTTGACTTCCTTTCTTTAGAAAGCCAAAAGTTGTAAGCAAACCCTTATACACTTTCTTGCTCAATATCATTTCATGCTTATTATGTTTCTTTCATGCTATATATGGTCTTTGTATTGTGTTCATGATGTTTAAAAATGGATAAAACAAGTATTGATATACATATGTTAACTTATGACAAGTAAACAAGCAAACTAGTGATTTTTATGGAAAACCACGACCACAATAGTATAACTTTGATATTTGACACTTACTTATTGTTAAAGAGGACTTAACAAGGAAAACATAGCAATTTGAATCACCCAAAACGAGTACACGAGTCAAAAGTTATGACCGTTTGAAGTTAGCGACACCAAAACGCCGAAACTGCCCATAACCTCCTGTTTGCATTCTGCCAATTTGAAACTCCCACTTCTGGTCCGATTCATCAAAAAGTTAAAACACGAAAGTTGTCCGGAACGACGTTTTCGTTCAGGAACAAAGAAGCTCGAGCCCTGAAAAGGCTTTCCGAGTGATATTTTCTTCAAATTCCTAACAGCCCATTTTTAGACCAAAGTAACTATATAATTGTTATAATTAGATGAGACCAAGAGGTCTAATGACCTAAAGCCAAGACCACAACCATGGCTAAAGCCAAGGTTGAGTCTCAAGACCATGGTAACATGACCAAAGTCACGGCAAAGCCACGGCTAAAGACCATATAACTATTAAAGATCAAAAGCTTATATATATATGTTATCGAATACTACAATAGTAGGGAGCCTCATGTGAGGAGTTCATTGAGTAAGCCGTCGAGACGAGTTGTGGATTTACGAGTTAAAGTGTCTTGGCTCCTCGAACGTTTACTTCATGACTTCTGAATTATGTCGGCCCGAACGGTAGTAAGAGATATACAAACTATACATGTTTCATAGACCACTTATATTCAACGACTTACACTATATACTAAGTACTACATCATGAACATTATGCAAGACATATATGGGCAATTCTTCGTATTCTTAGACGTTACTCCAAACCTAAGTCGCAACGTTCTATTATAGGCTGCTCTTAGAGACTTTCGCGATTCGACTACCGCTTTCATTTCTCATTACATAGACTTAAGGTGAGTCATAGCCCCTACTCTTTTCATACTTGTTTTAACTCTTGGGGGGGATACATGCTCAACTACTTGCTTACTTGTACAAATACTTGATCGCATTATACTTGATTGTTCTATACTTGATTGTCTTATACTTGATCGCATTATACTTGATTTCATACATACATGATTGTGTTATACTTAACTGCGTTATACTTGATTGTGTTACTGCCAGTGGCTCCAGATTAAGTTGCTGGATGACCATTGAGACTTCCGGTGGCTCCAAATTAAGACCTTGGATGACCATTGAGGCTATTGATACATCCTAACATTTGCTAATGTTGGATACATCATAAACGTGAGGTCTTCGGAGATGAAGTGTAGACTCACGACTAATTGCTAAACTGTTTTGATGAACTTATACATGTCTTTATTATTCCATATATATTAGCAGTGGGTTGTGAACACACAGGTTACAAGTCTCTTATGGCGGGACTTGTAACTGAGTGGATTCTCAATGCCTTTGCTGTGTGAACATTCTTTTAAGGCTTTTCAACTGTTTTAAGACAAACTCTATGAACTCACCAACCATTGTGTTGACACTTTAGCATGTTTATCTCAGGTTAGTAAGGCGATAGCTAGTGCATGGAACTTAGAGTCAAGCTGCATATTCTGAAGACTTACGCTTTTATCATTTACCATTCAAAACACTTGTATACATTTATGTATCATACTTTGGAATCTCATGTTTGTAACTTTGAATTCATTAATCGAATGGTAACTTTTCAAAACGTCTCATTTAGAGTTCGTTTTCTATACCTTGTACTTTGTATTATGAAGTAGCACCCCTGTGACACAGTCTTCCGCTGCGGTATTTTGGGGGTGTTACAGGATTTACCTACATTTATTGGGTATGGTTAACTACATCGCATGAGTGATTGACTCTAGAAATGGTTGGATTAACCATTTGCCATAAATCAGATTCCTTTACAACCATAGTTACCACACGAGCTTGGAGACTACACCATTTGGAGCACTCTATGGTCGAGGTGCCAACATCCATTGATGGATCGAAATTTGGAAAAAGCCCAACTCACTAGTACAGTAGGCATTCATGATATAACCAGGAATTTTCTTCAAATCAGGAATCAGTTACAAGTTTGATAAGTTGTAAACCATTGGAATTCCAAGTTAGTGACAGAGTCATGTTGAATGTTCCGCCTAGGAAAGGCATGATACCATTCAGAAAAATTCGGGAAGTTAAAATCGATATACACTGGATCATTTAATATTTCAGACAGATTAGGCCTAGTGGCCGTCAGATTTGAGCCTTGTTAGAAAACAGTATGGTATACCAACATATTTCACAATTTCAAATCCCCAGAAATGACATTCAGATGAGTCACTCATGATTCCATTGGAAGGGATCCAACCCAAATGACAATCACAGACCTTGTAAGAGAATCAACAGAAATCATGGACCGTGTGGTCAAACAGTTGAAGCAGAGTCAAATTCCTATCGTGAGAGTCCGCTGGAATTCTCAAATATCATCACTTTTCACCAATATGTTTTCAGAAACCAACATAAACTGAACTTCAGGACGAAGTTCCTTTTAGAGGGGAAGACTGTCACAACTCACCATTTCAGGTCATTTCCCGAACTTTGGAAAAACACTATTCATCAAAACACTATTCATCAGTTTACTATTTATCATTTTTTGTGTCAGTTTGACATTCTGAGAAGCATTCAGGAATTTTACTATTCACTAAACACTATTCATTGCCAGAAAAGTTTTCACTATTCACTTGCAGTACACATTTCATCGTAAATTTAGTTTACGGGTATTCAAATTCGCGTAACCGGATTGGTTTAGGTGCGAATTCATTTCATTAGTGTTAAGGACACTGCATACGGACTAGAGACAGTCTGCATATCATCAGTAGGTCATTTACATGTTATACCACTCTTAGGATTTTCAAATTTCTATATTTGATACATTTAACGTTTTTCTTATAATTATTTATAATAAACGTTAACACCCGGTTTATACACGACGAATATATCTAAATATTCCCACAATGGTCCCGACATATTTTTATATCCATTTTATCATCATAAAAGTAATAACATTCATTTACCCAGTATTTTGGAAATTTATTTTAATTATAACGTAAGCTTATGAATATTACGACGGTTTTCGTGAAAACTAAACAATAATCACCCGAACACTCAGTAATTGTACCCAACATATTTTTATCATTGTTATGACCTTATTTTGTCCTGGTTAACTTTGTTAACATTTATTTCTATCAAACCCGGTACCCGATTATAACTAAAAACTAACTACGATTACCTAAGATTAACACCTAAAACCTATACTTATACAACATTAATACTACACTAGGGATTATTAGTAACTCAAAACCCATTTGACCTCTTTGTTTCATGACTAGAACCGGCCATGAACCCCCCCCCCCTTTTGACCTCATGCACTAAAGTTTATTTAACTTACTTAAATATCACAAAAATATCTACAAACTCAATTCCCATTTCACTTGTGAATTTTTTTGATCAAAGTTGCTCATTTCTCATCTTCTCCATCTCATAAGCCACGACCCAACATCATCCATGACCAAAAATCCATTATTTTTCCAAGATCAAAGCTACAAAGTTGTTCATTTCATCATCCTAATCAAGAATCATACCACAAAAACACAAGTAATCCAAGGTTTCTAATCAGCTCACCACCTATTATTTCAAAGTGAGTATTCAAATTTATTTTCATGTTTTCTTCTAATTAACACATGTGTCTTATAGTATTCATGCTTAATTTCATGCTCATACTAGTTATACCACTTTATTTTTGAAGACTTTTGAAACATACAAACCCTAGATTGTGATTTAGGTGTTCCCTTGTTAAATTAACTTGATTACTAGTCATTAGGAACCCATGGCACCCTAAGAAGGTGTATGGTAGGATTTGTATAGATTTTTGGAGTTTGCAAGAGTTTTGGTTGATGTAGAAACTAGTTTTGAACCTTGGAAATGGTTTTGTAACAACTATATAAACATTCTGTCCCATTTTGGTAAATTCTGGAAAATCAGTAAATACAAAGTAAACTTTGGCAAAAGTTTTAGAAAATACTTTCAAAAACGAAGTCGTAGGCGAAAGAACGTTTTAAAAAGAGTTTATAACGAAGAAGTTATGATTTTTGCAAGTTTATTGAAGAAAACTATTTTTCCGGAAAAATACATGCTGTTGGACGTTTTTCGTCGGAAAAAACGAGGCTTTAGACGTAACCCGGAGGAGCAAAGCTTTCCAAAATATATTACTACATACTAAGACGTAACCGTAGATATAAACAAGTAAAACGGACTTATAACGACAATGATATTCATGTTTGAATATCGGTAAAACTCATTTCATTTTGACAGCTTTTGGAAATGTAACGCTAAAACTACGTAGTAACTCTAGATTTCTAAAAATAATACCAAGTACCCAATTTTATAACTAATGAAGTATTAGTTATTACAAGTATATTTTTATCACTACAAGGCGTTATTTCAAGGATTTCAACCCGAGGATTTCAACATTAACATGGAAACATACGATATATATATAAGTATATATATTGCAACTAGCTTTATTTTTCTAATAGCAATATTTTTCCTAAGTCTTGGAATATATATTTTGATAACACAAGTGTTTTTTTTTCAAAAGAGTAGAGTGGTATAGGAACATGTGCATGGACATTCATAACATCATTTCATGATCTAAAGTAGATCGTTCATCATTCATATTAGGTTGCGGCTAGTGTGCGCGCCTTGTTTTTCAGCTCATTACATGTTCATGGTACCATCATATCAGGTGAGTCATAGCCCCACTTTTACTGGTTTAATTACTTTATAAACTCTTTGGGGGAGATACATGCTTAAATACTCGTGTTATACTTTTATACGATTTGAATCCCACGGGGGAGAATACATAGCTTCAATTACTTTCGTACAATGCCAAAGTATTACAAATTCCATACATTGCTTAAGTTTCCTAATTCTCACATCAGGACAAGTCCCCTTTATTATTTCATGGACCGTTAATTAAGTTCCAAGCGAGAGTGAGTGAATAGATCTATTGAGGGTGACTCCTCCATCTGTGTTTGGGTTGCTCCAACAGAATTACAGATGCATTTCATGTCTTTATTATTAGAGTGCCTGATAAACACTCATTGGGGCCAAGTATCGTCTAGCTTCGGGGTCATGAGCTTAAGAGACAATGTAGCACTTTTGACATTTATGTCGGTTCACTTTATACTTGTGGCCATTGTACATACGAAAATTACTTATGGAATTACGATACTATTCCATCTCTATTACTACTGAATTATGATACTTTTTCATCACTATTACTACTGAATTACGATGCTTTTGCATCAATCTTATTACCTTTGTTTCCACAAACCAAACTTATTACATTTGGCAGTGGGTTTTAAACACACAGGTTACAAGTCTCTTATGGCGGGACTTGTAACTGAGTGGATTTACGATGCCTTTGCTGGGAAATCTTTATTTCAATGCATTACATTCTTTTTCACAAGACTCTATGAACTCACCAACCATTGTGTTGACACTTTAGCATGTATTTTCAGGTTGTAAGCAATGGCACGCTACAGGAGGTTTTGGCAGGGCATGGCATGGTCATAGAAGACTCTGATTATTCATTTGGGGACCGTTTTAAACTATTTTAAGGGCCTACTTTCGCACTACTTTTAACAATGTAAATTCAACATTTTGATTTAACTATTTTATTCTAAATGATTCAAGTGAAAACCATTTTTGTACTTGTGTTGTGATACCGATTGAGTTACACCCCAGCTACATGTATGTTTTCGCTGGACCCGATTTTGGGGGTGTGACAGATTCTGAAGCCATAGGATTTGAGCATAACAACTAGCAGCTGCAACATATTCTGCTTCAATGGTTGAAGTAGCAACCATAGTTTGCTTCTTGCACTGCCATGACACCAATCTACATCCAAGAAATTGACATCCTCTAGTAGTTGATCTTCTATCCAAACTTGCACCAACATAGTGACTATCTGATTATGTGATCAATTCCATGGGAGATTCTCTTGGATACCATAATCCTAGATTAGGATAAGTCTTCAAGTACCTAAAAATCTTTTCCACTGCTGTCATATGTGATGTCTTTGGAGTCACTTGAAATCTTGCACAAGCACATACAGCAAACATAATGTCTGGCCTTGATGAAGTAAGATACATCAAAGACCCAATCATAGATTTGTAAGTGTGAACATCAACATTAGCACCACTAGCATTTTTCAACAATAGATGAGTGGTCTTGTCAGTAGGGGTATTTGAAGGTTTTGCATCAGTAAACTTGAACTTCCTAATGATCTCAGCCACATATTTGTCTTGACTGATAAAGATGCCTTCTTTACTCTGTTGTACTTGCAGCCCCAAAAAGAATGTAAGTTCTCCCATAGAACTCATTTGAAATTCATCTTTCATTAGCTTCTCAAACTCTTTGCACATCTCTTGTTTAGTAGATCCAAAGATAATATCATCAACATAAACTTGAACAAGTAGAATATCATCCTTGTCTTTCTTGATGAACAAAGTTTGGTCAATCTTGCCTCTATGAAACCCATTATTCAACAAATAATTAGCTAAGGTTTCATACCACTTCCTTGGAGCCTGATGTAAGCCATAAAGAGCCTTAACCACTTTACACACTTTATTTGGGTGTTGAGGATCTTCAAAGCCTGGAGGTTGAGAGACATATACCTCCTCATCAATAGTACCATATAGAAAGGCACTCTTAACATCCATTTGATAGACAGTAAAGCCCATAAATGATGCATAGGCTAAAAACAATCTAATAGCCTCAATCCTTGCAACAGGAGCAAAAACTTCTTCATAATCAATACCCTCCTCTTGAGTGTATCCTTGAGCAACCAATCTAGCTTTGTTCCTTATTACAATACCTCTTTCATCTTTCTTGTTTCTGAAAACCCATTTAGTACCAATGACCTTCATACCATCAGGTAAGTCACAAAGAACCCAAACCTTTTGAAGTTTAAACTGTAGCAATTCTTCTTGCATTGCTTCAACCCAGCTAGATTCTTCTAGAGCCATATAGACATTTTTAGGCTCCACTTGTGAGAGAAAACAGAAAAACAAACACTCATTCTTGCTTTTATGCTTCTTGGACTCATACACTTCACTAATGAACCCATGAATATTATCTTTCTTTGTCTGTCTTCTAGTCTTCACACCTGATTGAAGTTCACCAATAACATTGTCAAGTGGATGCACTTTGTGAATTGAAGATTGTGATGTGCTAGGAATATCATATGTTGTAGGCATGTTTGAGATCTCTACATCATCACTTGGTGATTCCTGAGAAGTATGTTCCACATTTGGGCTGGCAGTGGAAACTTCTGGTGTAGCAGTGGGAATTGAGTTACCACTGCTAGTAGAAATTTCTTTATTCAATTCATTAAAATTCACACCTTCTGCATCACTTGTCATTTCAGAATTATCAACAAAGTCCCAAAGTGGCATAACAATTTGATCTTCATCATCTTTACAAGCTTCATCTTCATCAATGAATTCTTCTGATTCTTCAAGATCTTTGTCTCTAGTGCTTGAAGTAAGAGGTACATAATTCATTGTATTTGATAATGTTTCAAGATCAAATAGCCAATCTGGTCCTGAACCTGCCATGTTTGCTTTATTTTCAAGAAAATGAACATGCAAGTTATCTTCTATCTTCTTTGTTCTTAAGTTATAGACTCTAAAAGCCTTACTAACTATAGAGTATCCAACAAAGAAGCCTTCATCAGACTTTTCTTCAAATTTACCCAGATGATCAATGGTATTGAGAATAGTAACATGACACCCAAATGGCCTCATAAACTTCAAAGTAGGGGGTCTTCCTCTGAATAACTCATAAGGTGTCTTGTTCTTTGTTTTAACCACTAAAACCCTATTCTGAATGTAACAAGCAGTGTTAACTACTTCAGCCCAAAAAGTCACTAGAAGCTTGGAATCAGCTAACATGGTTCTAGCAGCCTCAATTAGTGTTCTGTTTCTTCTTTCTGCAACTCCATTTTGTTGAGGAGTTCTTGCAACACTAAACTCTCTTTTAATACCTTTGTCTCTGCAGAAATCATCCACAACTTTATTCTTGAACTCTGTCCCATTGTCACACCTGATGATCTTGATTTTCTTTTCAAATTGATTTTCAACTTCAGTGATGAATATCTTAACGATGCCAGTGGTTTCATCCTTGGTTCTTGAAAAGAAACCCATGTGAATCTACTAAAATCATCAGTCACAACAAGACAATACTTCTTCAAATTGATGTTGCTCACAGAAGTAGGACCAAACAAGTCCATATGCAGCATAAAAAGTGGATGATCAATGGAATTGAATCCTTTGGTCTTGCATGAAGCTCTGTGCTGCTTTCCTTTGAGGCAGGCAACACAAGTTTGGTCATTTTCAAATCTTTTCTCTGGTAGACCTCTGACAAGTCCATCTTTCACAATCTTGTTGATGGTCTTGAAGTTGACATGACCAAGTCTTCTGTGCCAAAGCATTGATTCATCCAAAGTGGCTTTCGCAAGCAAGCAAGTAACATCATTATTAGCCACTATGTTCTTCATGTCAATGCTATACAAATTTTCTTTTCTAGGGATTTTAAGCAAAATATCACATTCATCAGGGAGCTTATAATCCTTAGATAAGATATAGCATTCATCTTCTGTGAATAGAACTCTATGCTTCTTGTCACACATCTGTGACACACTAAAAAGGTTGTACTTGAGTTCTTTCACATACTGCACATCTTCAAAGTCAATGTTTCCAGCCTTGATTGTTCCTTTGCCAGAAACTTTGCCACCAATTTCTCCTCCAAAGCTGACAAATTGTCCATCAAAAGGTTGAAAGTCTGAAAGATAGGACTTATTGCCAGTCATGTGCATGGAACATCCACTGTCTGAGTATCCTTGATCATTTGTAGTCTTTGAATATTCCTGCACACAAAATAAAGGAATTAGTTCCTTTTGGGGACCCAAGCCACAAATGACTTGGATCTGCCTCGTGTATCAATATAATTATATCTATCAAAGGTCATTGATACACCATTGGGATTGTTTGAGGTGATGGTTCCTTTTGGTTTCCATTCCCAACATGCTGAGGCCTTAACAACATTTCCCATATTTACCCTTTTCTTGATAACAGACCCACCAGTGGTAACCTTTGGCCTTGCAGTGGTAACTGCTGGCTTAGCAGTGGAAACTACTGGTTTTGAAATTTTGGGTACCCACTTGCGATTATTGTTAACTTTCTTTTCAAAATTGATCTTTTTCCCTGTTTGATTAGATTTAACAAAGTTTGTAACAGGGGACTTAGGGTAAACTCAGTTTTTATTTCTGGTAGTGGCAACTGCTGGTCTTGTAGTGGAAATTGGTTTAATTCCAGAGTTAAGCAAAACAGACCTGGGAATCATCTTACTAAGTGGATTTGGGTGAGTTAAGTTATTAGCATTTTGTCCATTCACCCTAGTTTTCCCAAACACTTCCCTTCTTCCCAAGTGGTAGGTACAGCTATAAGCCAAATGGTCAAAGCTACCACATATATGACAGGGTTTGTTATTGAACACAAAATCACTACCAAATTTCCAAGATTTAACATGATTCCAACTCCTCATATTACCCCTAGGAGTTGGTGACCTACTTCTGTACATCTCTGCATATCTAGTAGTGGGCCTAGTGAAATTAGGTTGTGACCTAGGCTTCTCTTTGACTACATCAGGAATACTCTTTTTAACCTCCACTTTAACATTCTCAGGAACACTGGTTTTAGACTCAACATTCAAATTTTCATCTTTAAGAGATGAGTCACTAGCACTATCAAATGTCTCAACCTCAACCTGAACCTTTTCAATTTCAACTGGTTTAACAAACTTTGGTCCATAGGTCATAGGTGGTTCCTGGAATTCTTCTAATCCTGTGTGAGCTAAGTCAATGCTAGGAGGTGATGGAACACCTCTTAGAGGTGGTGGAACTGATTTGTATCCAACTCCTGATTTGGCTTTGTTCACAACTTGGGCTTCCCAAATTTTGTCAATACACTTGGATTGGTGATCCAATGTTTGCTTAGTTATCATTATATTCTCACTAGCCATTTTAACCTTTTCTAGTTCTTCTCTAAGAACCTTATTTAAAGCAACCTGATAATCTAAGTCTCTTCTTAATACTGCAATATCATCATTGAACTTAGATTCATTTGCCCTATAATGCTCTAATTGAGTTTCTAAAACACCTAGGTCTCTTTTATGATTTGCTTAGTTATAATTAGTATGATTTAACTCTAGCAATTGTTCATCATATTGTGCTTTAATTTTCTCATACTCTTTTAAGGCCTTACAAGATTTAGAACAAGCATTATTAATTTGTACCTCAGAGTCAGAAAAAGCCATTAGTGCAAGCTCTGTAGCAACCATTGCAGACTCTGAATCATCTTCCTCATCCTTAGTCATAAAGCTCCAATCAAAGCTCACTCCATCAATGGCCAATAGCCCCTTTGGCTCATCAGTAGTAGGTTCCTTCTTCTTGTCCTGCTTGTACCAAGTTGACCTGTTGTCAGACTTCCTTGGCTTTCTACACTCCCTGGCAAAGTGCCCTTTTTTATGACAATTATAGCACTCCACCTTCTTTTTGTTAGAACCTACTATTTCATTACCACTGATGTTAATCTTTCTTCCAGTCTTCATCCAAAACTTCTTTGTCCTTAAGCTTAGTAATGCCACGTGCCATTTAATGTCCATCTCCTCCATATCATCCTCATCAATTTGATCCAAATCCTCATGATTGAGAATTGAACCACCCACTTGACTTGATATAAAGGCATAAAAAGTAGTATCACTAAGCCCTACAATTTGTCTCTTTGAGCTACCAGTGGAAACACTTCCACTACCAGTGGAGACAACAATGTTAGCACTGTCATCATCACTATCACTTTCTTCATCTGAACTACTATCATCAAGAGATGATGATATGAGTGCTACACTTCCTAAACTTGAGCTTAATTTGCCAGCTTTCTACAATCTTTGTTCAATAACCTTGAAGTTATTGTACAAATCATTAAGTTTCATGGTCTCCAAATCTGGCTTATCTTCCCACACAGCAACATTGGTTCCAAACTCAGAGGGTAAACTTGTTAAGAACTTTAGATTGAGGTCTTCCCTTTCCACCTCAATTCCAAAAATAGTGAGTTGAGTAACAATCTTTTGTAGCCTTGTGAAGATGCTATCAATAGATTCATTACTTGTTGAACCAAAGTTTTCATAAGTCTGCTTCAACAGGGTCTTTTGAGTCTTCTTGGTGGAATCATTACCACCAAAAACATTGCATATCTCCTCAAAAAGAGTCTTTGCAGTCTTGTATTTCCTGAATGCTAGAACTTGGTCTCTAGGAAGAGTCATCAGCAACAAACCTCTGGCCTTCAGATCATTCTTCATCTGAAGTCTTTCATCATTAGTAACAGGTCCAGTGTTGACCTTGATTACTTCCTTGCCACCAACCATCTCTGAAGTAGAACTTGGTTTGAAAGAATTTCCAACCATAATGATCTCCGAGAGTGTATAGTCTTGGACCATAAAGAATTGTTCAATCATCAGCCTCCACATCTCAAAGTCATTCAACTTAAGCTTTGGAAGCTTAGCAGCAATGTTTGAGTTACTTGTTTCTGTCTCCATTGATTCTTCTGAGTGAACTAGAGTCTTCTAAATCAAAGTATCAAAGCTTGGCTCTGATACCACTTGATGGATCTAAACACTTTGAACTGTGTTAGATTGATACTTTGAATTATATCACTAATTATGCGGAATTTACTTACTAACACTTTGAAGCTTGATTGTAAGTAAGACAGTTGTTTATGAATAAGAACAATGTATGTAAACAAACGATTAGCTCCAATATTATTAATGATAATAATACGAGTGATCTTGATATCACTAGGGTTACACCTTGAAGCTCTAGAAAACGTATATCTAACCATTAACCTAGGATCTTCTTTTATAGCACAAGGAGTCCTCTTCTACAAGATAAGTATAATGTAAATAGAATAAGATGTACACAAGATCTATTCTATAATTATCTAGACACGTTTCCTAACATATATCTAAACAACAGTGGTAATATATGTTCTTGCAGTGGTAATGAGTTTCCACTGCAAGTACATTCTTCAGCAGTTGTAACATCTTCACTTAGCCGTGGTAACTGTTAGTATAATTCCCAACAACCACCCACTGATTTGGAACTCAAAACCCTTCCCAATAATCTCGAATATGCTTACTTAGAAGAAAATTCACTTCTTCTAGTAGTCATATCGTCGTTGCTCGAAACAAATAAAAAAGAAAGACTCGTTTCTATTCTTAAGAAGCATAAACGCGCTTTTGCGTGGAAAACTTCTGATATTCCAGGAATTAGTCCATATTTTTGCAAACACAAAATCAATTGTGAAGAAGGTTCTAAACCCGTTGTAGAAAGACAACGTCGACTCAACCCAAATATGAAAGAGGTTGTTAAGAAGGAAATCATTAAACTTCTTGACGTAGTAATTATTTATCCTATCGAGGATAGCCCATGGGTGAGTCCAGTTCATTGTGTTCCAAAGAAAGGAGGAATGACTGTAGTGACAAACGAAAGGAATGAGTTAGTTCCTACTAGAACTGTCACTGGATGGCGAGTATGTATTGATTAAAGAAAACTTAATAAAGCCACCAGGAAAGATCATTTTCCTTTACCCTTCATGGATCATATATTCGAAAGATTAGCAGGAAACAAATACTTTTGCTTCCTTGATGGTTTTTCGGGATATTTCCAAATTCCTATCGATCCAGCCGATCAAGAGAAAACCACATTTACATATCCTTTTGGAACCTACGCTTACCGGCGTATGCCTTTTGGTCTATGTAATGCACCTGCAACTTTTCAAAGGTGTATGATCGCAATATTTCAAGACATGCTTGAATCATCCATGGAAGTTTTCATGGATGACTTTTCAGTTTTTGGTGATTCTTTTGAAACTTGTCTTTCCAATCTCGATAAAATGCTTGAAAGATGTAAAGCTGCACATCTAGTACTTAATTGGGAAAAATGTCATTTCATGGTAACTGAAGGAATTGTGTTAGGACACAAGATATCAAGTTCAGGAATGGAAGTAGACAAAGCTAAAATAGATGTTATCACCAAATTACCACCACCAACTAACGTTAAAGCCGTTCGAAGTTTTCTAGGACATGCCGGTTTTTACCGCCGATTTATCAAAGATTTTTCAAAAATATCACGTCCTATGACTAAACTTTTAGAAAAGGATTCTGTATTTGATTTCAATGCTGACTGCATTAAAGCTTTCGAAACATTGAAAAGTCAATTGACTAGTGCCCCAATTATGGTTGCACCTAATTGGTCACTACCATTTGAAATCATGTGTGATGCAAGCGATTTCGCTGTTGGAGCTGTTTTAGGACAACGTGAAGGAAAACATTTTCGTCCTATTTACTTTGCTAGTAAAACACTCAACAATGCTCAACAAAACTATACGGTTACGGAGAAAGAATTATTACCCGTAGTTTTTGCATTCGATAAATTCAGATCTTATCTTGTGCTTTCAAAAACGATAGTTTTTACCGATCATTCTGCACTGAAATATTTGTTTACCAAACAAGATGCAAAATCACGTCTTATCAGATGGATTTTATTATTGCAAGAATTTGATATCGAAATAAAAGATAAGAAAGGAGCAGAAAATCTTGCACCAGATCATTTATCACGTCTCGAGAATCCAAATTTGGAAGAATTAAAAGAAAATGAAATTAATGATTATTTTCCAAAAGAAACTCTCATGACGATAGATAAAGATGATGATGAGGAAATACCATGGTTTGTAAATTACGCAAATTATCTTTCAGGAGACATTCTTAAAAAATGGATGAGTCACTACCAACGTAGTAAGTTCTTTTCAGAACTATAACACTATTATTGGGAGAAACCTTACCTTTTTAAGATGTGCAAGGATGGAATGATACGAAGATGTGTTTCGGGTGCCGAAACAAGAAAAATTCTTGATGAATGTGATCATGGCCCAACTGGGGGACATTATGGTCCTTCCACTACAGCTAAGAAAGTTTTTGATGCTAGATTCTATTGGCCTACAATTTTCAAAGAAGCGTATACTCTTGTTCAAAAGTGTGATGCGTGCCAAAAATCCGGTAACCTTTCACGAAGAGACGAAATGCCTCAAAAGAGCATTCAAGTCTGTGAAATATTCGATATTTAGGGAATTGATTTTATGGGACCCTTCCCTAAATCACACAAATACGAATATATCCTTGTTGCAATCGATTATGTTTCCAAATGGGTTGAAGCTGAAGCTCTTCCTACTAACGATGCACGAGTTGTTGTCAACTTTCTCAAAAAGCTTTTTGCTCGTTATGGAATTCTTAAAGCTTTAATAAGTGATAGAGGATCCCATTTCTGTAATAAACAAATGGAGAAAGTAATGAAACGATATAGAGTTCATCATCGTTTTGCTACAGCTTATCATCCACAAACTAGTGGTCAAGTCGAAAATACCAATAGAGCTATAAAAAGAATACTTGAAAAAACGGTTAAAGACAATCCTTCCATTTGGTCAAGGAAATTAGATGACGCTCTATGGGCATTTCGTACGGCATACAAGACACCAATTGGTACGACACCGTACAGACTCTTGTATGGCAAAACATGTCGTCTACCGTTCGAACTTGAACACCGTGCTTACTGGGCGTTAAGAAGCTGTAATCCTGATTTAAAAATAGCTGGAGAAAAGAGATTTTTGAAATTACATGAACTTGATGAGTTAAGACTTCAAGCTTATGAAAACTCCAAGCTATACAAAGCAAGAACCAAAGCATATCACGATAGAAAGCTGAGAATTCGAAAACAATTCAAAGCTGGAGATAAAGTTCTGCTTTTCAATATGAAATACAAGTTTAAAGCTCCGAAACTCAAGCCAAAATGGTTTGGACCATATATAGTGAAACATGGATTTCCTTCAGGTTATGTTGAACTTTATGACAAACATGGTGGAAGTTTCATTGTAAATAGGCACCGAATTAAACTCTATTACGATAAGGAGTAATTAAACGTGATTTCTAATGAGGAAATTTCATCCGAATTTGAATATGAAGCTATCACATTCATGGCTCCACACAAGGAAATGGTTCCTTGGGCACACAGTAATGGTTTTATCTATGATGCTCTACCTAGAGCATGGGAAAATGTTAAATTGGAAAACATAGATGAAACAGGAGAGGGAATTGTGATAGGAAATGTTTTGTATATCCCTAAAGGAAACGTAACACTAAAACTTCATAATCTATTTCGAAGTTTGAGTCCGGCTGAGGACTCATTAATAAAATAAGCGCTTCTCGGGAGGCAACCCGTGTGTCGTATTTTATTTTTATTTTTGATTTTCAGTGTTTATACCCCAAAGTTTTACTACTTAGACGAACTTAAGTGTGGGGGTGTGCCACTAATTTGAATAAAACTGCAATGCTTTTTGTTTGTTTGTTTTTGTTTCTAATAATACAGGTGTTGACTACAAGAAACAGAAGATTGGATAACACCGGATATCATGGTTTATTTTCTAATTTTCCCTACTTTCATGCTTTTTGTTTTATTAGATTGAGGACAATGTTTAACTTAAGTGTGGGGGGGGGGGTGAGTAGGTAAAATAAGAAATTAAGTCTAATATCGATTTAATTTTTAAATTTTGTTTGTCCTTGTGATCTAGTTGTTTTCACGCTTTTAGGTATAATTTATTAGAATAACTGGATCTATCCACTGGTAAAATTAGTAAATTTTGAAAATTTTGAGATGTGCCCCGATTAATATTGCAATCTATTCTCGGATTGATAACATTTGCTAGCGCATATTATAACCCTTTCCACTAAATTATGAGGATTTGAGCCTATTTCATATCTAGCATACATCTTTTATGCTTGAATCTTTTGTTATGAGAGTGCCGGTGATTTTATTTATTCTAGAACTTGTACTTGTAAATCATTATGAGACCGTTGTGAGATTACATTTTTGTAATATAAATATACATATGTGATAAGAGGCAACCTTAGGATTTTAACCAAATAGCCTTCATTATTGATTTTTAGCTAATCACATTGATTAGTTAATTTCCAATTTTTAACCCTTTTGTTAGCGTTCATTTTTAAAGCTAGATACCCTTAGTTACACCCTTCGAGCCATCCTTTTCGTTTTTGATAAATCCAGAAAAATAAAAATATTTTACACTTTAAACCTTAGCCTAACCCTTGTCAAAGTCTAAATGGTGGGTTGCTAGTTGCTTGGTTGTTGGATAGTTTCTGATGATTATTAGTTAGCCACACTTCACCAATTATGTGTGTGTCATTCCGACAAAGACGAAGACTGCTGCTTCTTATTTGTATTGTTGTGGTGATGCTTATGCGAAGTGTGGGGGAATTCTGAGTTTAAAAAAAAAAAAAAAAAAAAAAAGAATAAGTCATCGTAACTATAAGGTGACAATTATAGCAAATGTGCTATATATGTGAATAAAGGAAATTTTGTGATATGTTGTTAGCCAATGTGCTATGTATGAAGAATATTGTTATGGCGAATCGATGTATCGTTATTTAAAGAAGAGGAAGATTGTAACTATAATCATTTACGGGTTCGTGGTTTGTTTGGTGACTAGCAACAATGGGACTTAGACTTTATTTTATTTTTCTTTAAAATCAATTTCATGAATATTCCTATGCCTTATCCCTACTCTTACCAAATTACTTTATCTATCCGGATATTGTAATGGCTTTGTGAGAATATCAAATGCAAGAATATTGTAGTGACCATCCGGTTTTTGAGTAATCAAGAACTCGCGCCAGTAATCTATTGTGTTTTTGTATGAGATGTTTAAACATAAGCCTGGTACAACCCTAAGCCTTACATTACAACCCGAATAAAAGACCTCTTTGATATGTAGACTTGGTGCTTACGCCATTGCAGTGTAGTTTTGTTTCTTGTACAAGCTTATGGTAATAATTAGATCATGACTGAGCAATGAGTGTGATTTCTCTTATATTCACTTCACTTCTTAAATAAATGAGTGATTGAGTGAATTATACTTCGTTCCTTTTTCGTGAGGTGTTTAGAAATGTTAATCAAGCAATAAAAACATTGGGTATTGTCAAACATCTCGAATTTTCACCATTCAAGCTTAAAAAAGGATGAATCTCATCTTGTACTTGTACTTGGTGGATTTGCATCACATTTTTCTAATCATTTTTGGTTACCATGTGGATATTTAGTTTTCTTCTAGATTTGCTTGAGGACAAGCAAAGTTTAAGTGTGGGGGATTTGATAACGCTCAAAGTTAACATGTTTTTATAAGCGTTATTAGTGTTTTTTGTGTATGTTATTTGGTTGTTTTTATATGCTTTTGCCACTAAATCGTATCAAAGTATGTTTTTGTAGCATATGTATCAAAATGCAGGAAAAATGGAGAAAAAGTGAAGAAAATGAAGTATACGCGATTACACGAAGATCCCCGAGCTCAAAAGTCCAATCTATGAAGTAATTCATATGAGAACCTAAGTTTTGTCATCTCAAAGTTCCAAGTTCAGAAGTTAATCAAGTTTGGATAGTACATAAAGAACTACACAAGGAAAAGTCAAAGTCCAAATCTGCCAGAAATTACCATCCGATCGGTTGGTGTGAAACCGATCGGATTGCCATAGTGACTTCTCTCCATCCGATCGATACCAATCCGCAACCGATCGAATGGTCAAGACCGCATGTTTTTGCCAACTTTTGTGCACGAACCTTGGTCTTTTGTCCCATGGTTCTAGGCCCTTTTTAGTGTCTTATTGTCCAAGTTCAAGCATTTAAGTTCTTATTTATTACCATGAGTGTTGGACAAGCCTATAAGGGACCTCAAAAGTGCATAACTCAACACACAATTGAAGATACCATTTACTCTCATTACTACATAAAATTATTATCATCTTCTAGCTCTCTAAGGAGGAAAATTCGTGCAGAAAGAACCAGGAACTTTGGAGGACCAAGGAAGCAACATTTGGAGTCCAAAAATCTCAAGAAATTATCACCAACTCTTAGGTTATCAATACCTTGTCATTTATTATCAGTTTCAAAGCATTGTAAGACTTATAACCATGGATTCTTATGTTAAATATTCTGAGTTTATTTGCATGTTTGCCATGACTGGCTAGTAATCTTTTTACACTTGTTTTGATAATGCTTTATACTTAGTGATAGTAAGGATTGTGATAACATGTTTTAATTCAATTTCAAGTCCTTCCTAAGAACCAATTCTACCTTAAGTTCCATCGTGACATTTGTTTAGCCAAGGTTAACTAATTGATAATAGTTTTAAAGGTCGAAAGATTTGTTATTACTCAATTAGTTATAATCATTTGTCTATGAATAATTGTTTTTCACCATAATTATTCTTGACTAAACAAAGAAACAAGAAGTATGATTGTAATAAGAATTCTTTTATAACATCAAATCGGATTGTTTGTAAACCTTTAGTAGGACGAAAGTTTAAATGTTTATAAATGATTGTGACCTTTTTGTCTATGAAGAGGTTACCTTTTGTATTGACCATTTCCTAAGAGTATTTGATTGGTAATAAAAGTTTGTCTTGTGTTTAAGATATCCACCATTCCTTATGAACCTTGGATAGATCTTGAATTGATTGGTTTACACCTAAAGCTTGTTTTTATGAACTAAACTCTTGGCCGAAGTTTAACTTGTAGAAACAATAGATTAGATCACCATCTAATTATCTCAACCAACATGTTATCAAAAGTTATCACAATCATGTGTGTCATTAAGTAGAAAACTAGTCTAAACAAGTGTAGTTTTTTAGTTTATTGAATTTTCTTATTATCATATTTGCGTACATTAGAGATTTACTTTTAGACTTATATTTCGATTCACTCACAATTCCCTGCGAACGATCCCGACTTACCATCATGTCTTGCTATAATGGACGAGTTCACTTGCTCGTATGTGTTGTTTCTAGATTTGGTAACTCATCCTTATAAATTTAAAACTTGCACTAAGAAATAGCACATCACTCGATCAACTCAGTTGTAGAAGGAATATATGAGCGATATGGACCATCCTCTTCTCGATTATCGAGTAGAGTGTCAAGCTTAAGTTCTTCCATGTAGGCACATTGCCCACGATATGGAAGTCCAAGGATTTGAGCTAATTCCTTAAGAGATAAGGAAAATTTGTAATGACCTACCCAAAACCTAAGAGATATGGAATTGTCTTGATTACGTTTAAATTTGTTAGGAATACAATTATTCCTATAGAAGACTTGGTCACCTAATTATTGTAATAGCATTGATTTAGCTCGTAGTTAGTTTAGTTATTAGTTAGAATTAGATTAAGTAACATCGTGGAAGAAGGACGGGTATTTACCCACTGTATGCCTGATCCACAGCCTGGGTGTGGGCGTTTTATCATTTGTTTGTTAGGTAGTATATATACCCCTCTCCACATGTGGAGAGGGTTGGACCTTCTCATAATTCTTAATCTAGCATATTACTTTCTCTCTCAAGGTTCCAAGTTCTCTCTTTTCCTCCTATTACTATTAAACCATACGCCTCATAGATCTCAAGTTGCACTATGTTTGTAACTTGATTATTATCTTACAAATGGTATCAGAACCAAGGTTTCATCTTAAGGCCTTGGTGAATCTTATTTGGTCTGGTTTGTGTGGTTTTGTGAGTTAGTTGTGTTTTTCTTGAAAACATCTTGGTGTGAATTATCTAGTGTTAGTTGACATGTTTGAGATGTACTTATATGAACATTTGTGGTAGGGTTACATTATTTCTCAGTTAGTTTTGCAATTTCATACATATTTTTGAAGATTGGATTGGGTTTAGGTCGAATTTCTTAGTTGCGATTAGCTCCACTGTTTCATTGCTTATCAGCGGTTTGCTCCAGAGTTCTGTGGTTAGCTGTCTGCGATTACTATTTTGAGTTAACGGACAAATCGCAAGGATAGTGACAGATTTGGACTATTGTAGACTGCGACTAGTTCTTGCAGTTAGGTGGTCTGCGTTTAGTATCTGTAGTTTGCTGACTGCGACTAGCTCCTGCGGTTAGGTGGCCTGCGCTTTAGTTTTTTTTGTGTGGTTTGCTTTTCCTGCGGTTACCACACTTGCGGTTTTGATCATCCTGCGGTTTGCTTCTTGCTGTGGTTAGTGCCTTGCGTGTAACTCACCTTGTGGTTTGTTTACTCTGCGGTTAGTTGCTCCCTGCGGTTAACTCACCTTGTGGATACCTCTCCTTGTGGTTACCTATCCTGCGGTTAACTTTCCCTGTAATTTGCTCACCTTGCGTTTAACTCCTCCAGCGATTTGTGCATCTTGTTGCGGCTAACTCCTACATTGCGGTTTGGTGTTTTAGGTTGCGACTTTCTCAAATTGTTTGGCAATTTACTAAGTGATGAGATTCATTTGATAGGTTAATCATTTTGCAATTCGTGAATTGTTGTAACTTTAGTCGTTCCAATTAATATAATTGTGATCTGACGTTGTGAGTTAATCCTTACGACTTGACTAATCTCAATTGGATATATTGCAACTTGACTTGTCACAACTTAACACTTGATGCAAACTGTGACTCATCTGGTATCTCTCTATTAGTTTAATCTGCTGAATATATCTTCTAGTTTCTTTTGTTGACTTTAGTAAAATCCCTAGAAATAATCATTTCTCGGTTTAAGTCACAAAAGCTGTAAAATCCCGTTTGAAGACTTTGAGATGTCGACAGTCTCAGATGACATTCAAGCTACTGGGTCCGACACCCGACCTCCGATGCTAGACAGGACAGGTTATGAATCATGGGCACAAAGAATCAGATTGTATTGCTTGGGTAAAGAAAATGGTGAGAACATTATGCGATCTATCAATGAAGGTCCTATGCAGATGGGTACAACCAGAGATGCTATCTCCACGACTGAGAACGGTTCTATCGTCCAGGGAATTGATAGACCACGCACTTACAATGATCTCATTGATGTTGAAAAGAAGCGCTATGATGCTGACATTCGAGCCTCCAACATCGTGATACAAGGGTTACCCAAAGATGTGTACAAGCTTATCAACTTCAACATTGAAGCTAAAGCTGTGTGGGACAATGTCAAAATGCTTCTGTCCGGATCGGAGCTGACCAAAGAAGACCGTGAATCTCAATTGTATGATGAATTTGAGCATTTCAAAATGAGTCCTGGTGAAAACATTACCGACTACTATGTCAGATTTTACAAGCTGGTTAATGACATGAGAATGATTAGAATGACAATGCCCAACATTCAACTCAACTCTATGTTTGTGAACAACATGTCACCCGAGTGGGATCGTTTTGTCACAGCCGTCAAGCTC
Organism: Artemisia argyi; assembly: GCA_030686995.1. NCBI lineage: Eukaryota > Viridiplantae > Streptophyta > Magnoliopsida > Asterales > Asteraceae > Artemisia > Artemisia argyi. Next base: position 8,540,394 of record CM060696.1, read on the forward strand.
AACAAAGTATTGAGAAATACGAACTATGAACAATTGTTTGCTTATCTACAACAACATGAGAAGCATGCTGCATATGATCGTAAATTAAGAGAGAAGCTCAATCCAACGGTCACCAATGACTCACTTGCTTTCATGACTAGTATGGTACCAACCACTCAACCTGTGTCATCAATGGATCACTCATCTCTTCAGTCATCAGCTGCCATGAATACTCACCTCGATTCAGGATACTCTCATAATGATAAGATGATTGACAATCTTTCCAATCAAGTGTTTCTACTGGTTCAACATTTCAGGACTGCACTCCCATCCTCCAACAATCAACTCAGAATTTCCTCCAATCCACGTAATCATGCTATTGTGGAAGACGGAAAAGTAATGGTGCAAAATATTCAGGGAAGACAGAATGTGAATCAAAGGAATGTTGTGCGAGGTAATTTTTAGAACAGAGCTGGAAATGTGAATCTGGGACAAGGAAGGAAACCAAAATGTTACAACTGTGGGGGTTTAGGTCACATTGCCAGAAACTGCACTCAACCAAAACATCCTCAAAACTCAGATTACTTCAAGGACAAAATGTTGCTCATGTAAGCTCAAGAGAATAGAGTTGTGCTTAATGAGGAAGAATTGGCATTTATTGCTGGGGATGATGGAAAGACATTCGATGATGATGCGGATGAACAACCAGTTCAGGATTTAGCTCTTAATGATCCAAACATCTTCCAAGCAGAAGATTATGATGCTTTCGACTCAGATGTTGATGACGAACCCACTTCTCAAACAATCTTCATAGCTAATTTATCATCTGTTGTCTCATCCACACAACAATCTGATTGATCCAAATCATCCATCATATCTGAGGTACTAAAATTATATGATATATGTGCTAACAACGATGAAAAAAAGACCGTCAATGATATACGACAAAATAATGTTCGTGAATCAAATGAGGCTGAATTGGAAACCATTAATGTGTTCCCAACAGAGCAACATTCGGATCATGACAGTATTTCTGACGTATCTAGTGGAAAGTCTTCTATTGTAAGTGATAATGATGTGATGCATGAACAAACGATATATAACGAAGTACAACAAACTGACGTTGCTGAATTAGATACTGCAAATTTGGCAAAATAGCAATATTGTCCCATATGAACAATATGTAAAACACAACGTCGAGTCTGTTGTATCAACTAATATATCCTCTGTTGATGTCGATATGTGTGAATTAGATGAGTACACTGCTGTTGCACCTGATGACACCCTAACCACTAGGATAAATACTCTTAAGGATCAAGTAAGGTTTTATGAACAACATGCAAAATTTGAGCTAATAGAACGTGAACAAAATATGGAATGGCAAATGCATGCTTACATCACTGAACAAAATTTAAAGGAAATGGCCTTTAAACAAGAGATTAAATCTTTTCAAAATCAACTTGATCGTGTTCTTAAGGAAAAACAGGAAATTCAGGATAGTTTAAATCTCTTAAAATGTGAATTTCAAGAAAAGGAAAAGAAACTATTAAACGAATTTGCCAACCTTAAACAGTTGAAAAAAAAACTTGAAAACAAGTTGTATGTTCAAGGCCAAACATGTCAAACAGCTCAAATAATGGAAAATCACATTAAACTATGGGATAAGCATAGTGATAAGGAATTAGGATTTCCTAAAGCAAACTTCCTTAAGAGCGTTAGGGCCTCTCAACCTGCCCTCTATGATGCTAAGGTTATGCTTACTCCCAACCATGAACCACCAAATAGTTGGTCCGATAAAGAATTGGATGAACTTGATTATGCCGATAGAGAGAGATATGATAAAAAATGAAGGATCCAAAGTGCATTAAACACCGAGTGTAACACCCCGCCTTATAGAGCCACTCCTGAGCCGTTCGGGATGGTGGGGCAAACCTCATCAAGGACGATGAGTCCCTAAGGGGGGGTGATTGTAACACCCTAGGCAAATTCCACATCGGCTGTGGCCAGGAGAGATGCTGGGCTCATAAGATAACATTCGCCTTACAATGACATAACGCGTTTTGTGGTCTGCTGCGAGTGGGGTTCTTAGGAACTTGCAGTTAAGCGTGCTCATGTGAGAGTAGTACTGGCTTGGGTGACCTGCCGGGAAGTCTTCAAATGAGGCCACAAAAACAAAGCCGTGAGCCTGCGGGCAAAGCGGACAATATTGTGGTCTGAGTAAGGCAGGGTGTTACACCGAGTCATTGTTAAGCCCCATGATTATTATGAACAAAACCAAGTGACTATTTTTGCACCTCAAACTAAGTTAACACCGGAACAGGTATTTTGGCCTTTAAACGTTGAGAAAATGAAAGCTGAGAAAATTATGGCCAAGAAATCCCGAAAGTTAGCTGCCCCAACGGTGTATCCCCCCAATACACCGATGCACTTAGTTCAGTTGTCACTTCCCACGCAATGTAAAACTCTTATTAGCATTTATGTCCTGTGTCAAATGTTCACTGATTTTGATAAAACATGCAAAAAGAGAATCACACCAACGGGAATCATTGAGGGTGAACGGGGATTTGAGCTAACCAAAGAGTGTTACTTAACTGAAGTCATCCCATTTTTTAAACTAATCAAAGAACATTTTGAGGGTTTACGACAATCTCTTGATGTTGAGCTTAAGGAAATGAAAGAAGTGTTTAAAAATGTGGAAAACAAGTGTAAACAAAAAGCAATAGATCTTCAGCATAGTGAAATTGCCAAAAAAAAAATATTCTCATCATGAATGATAGCTTGATTGCTAAATGTATTACACAAGATGTGTTTTACACTGCTACAGATTCTTCTCTTAATGCTTGTCAGTTTCATGAAATGTCTATTGCTTTGAATAACCTTCACAATCGTGTTGTTGAGCTTGAGGGGGAGAATGTGAAATTGCTTGAAAAAATTCAAAATGATGATCATGACAACATGATCAAGAATCTTTCTAAACTAGAAGTTGATAATCTTAACTTACAATTGAAATATCAACATTTAGAAGAAAAAATGAAATTATCAAAGGCCAAGACATCTTCTGATGCTCCGGAATTTGATGCATATTTTGAATTAGCAAAAAGGGATGAAAAAATTCAACCTCACATGAACACGATCAGGTTATTGAGGGCTCAAATTGCCCAATTGAAGTCTCCCATGAATACTGTGAACGACACCCATAAACCAATGTCTGCAGATTCTCATAACTTTCAACTTCAAAACACAATCAAGTTACTTAAACATGAAAATGATTGTTTTCAAGCTGAAAATTCTAAAGTTAAACAACATTACAAAGAGTTATATGATTCTATCAAGATCACTCGTGATAAAACCAATGAAAAAATAACCTCTTTACTTAATGAAATTGAGAATCTAAAGACAAAGGTGAAAGGGAAAATGCCGATTAATGAAAGTGACAATATTAATTCTGTGGTTTGTAAATGTAAAAAATATGCATGTGAGGCTGTTTTTATTCCTCTTCCCCTTAAGAACAAGGAGCCAATCCATAGTGATTACCTTAGACATCTTAAGAACTGCCTTGACATGACCCGTGAAACCATTGAAGAAGATAGAATGGTGAGACCATCTGATAACTCCCTATCGGATGTTTGCTTTGTTACCAAGCGTTCACAAGAGTTGTTAGAATATGCCATAGGAACATGTCCCAAGATTCCTGTAACAATTCACATTTTTAGGTTAATTTCTATTCCTGAAAATTTCACTATTCATTTTTACTATTCACTTTTCTGAAATTTGATTTTTACTTCATATTCTCGTATGATAAATCATTTCCATGGAAAAATAAAAGTTCACACTCATCAGATCATTTTCGTGAAAGTTATTAAGGAACTACACGTTTTAGGGTAAAACGTCATTCAAAAATTCTACGCACAACGAAACTCGACCGCGTTAATTTTCCCCGCATCAGAAAAATGTTTGATACACTCATGATTTATTTGAGAATTAATCATGACCGAGAAAAATGTGACCAAATAAACCTCGGCCGTGAGAAACAGGAATTTTCGTTTTTAAGCACTTTAACTTAGCCGTAACCTTAGCCTATACCTGCACCGCGTTTCTAAGACGATTTGAGTTTTCACTTTTTTGGAAAAAGTCAACATATTATTCCCTCCTCCTTTGACCAAAAATCATTCCTTGCTTTTTAGACTTATGGTTTTATGTCTAAAAGACATTAAATACCAACCGACACTAGACTGAGCCTAGTCTAGACATTGTAAGTCATTTTAAATCATTATTATCATATTAGAAAAGTAACATTTTACTTTTCTCAATTTTACACAATATTCGTACGTTTTACGTATTACGCGTTTTAGACCCGTGTTTCCAGTTTTAGCAGGGTTTTAGCACCCCAATGGAACCTACCCCTCATTTTATATTTTATTATGGAGTATTTTGACAAGTTTAGTCATTCTTCCAAGTTTCACATTTTTACGACACCCGGTTTTACGAATTATTGCTTAATCATTTATGGTTAGCATTTTACGGAGTCAAAACTAGCTCCATAACTAGGATAATATCACCAAGGACCAAGTCATCCTCCCTTATCCTTAGTGAACCGCCTCTAGGGGGGGGGGGGGGGGGAATCACCCTTGATCTCATGTCATTAGCCTTAAGATTCAAACACATGTCCAAGCTTGCTCTCCAAGGGTTGACTAGTCAAGTTGTAACCTCCTCAAGCTCATATAAAAGCCTCCCTTCCCCCTTTCTTGCCATCCCACAACACACACACTAACATCATACCCTTTTGGCTAGTTCACTTCAAGTTTTATTCAAGAATCAAGGACAATATCAACACTTAAACTCTAGTTTGGTTTTGATTCATCAAACTATTTCCAAACCCTAGAAACTTTGGTGATTTCTCTTGAGTTTGAATCTACTCAAGTCACCTCAACTTTCATCATCTCTCTTTCAAGAATACAAGGGTAGAAAGATTGCATGAAGTGAAGAGAAGTAATCAATCAAAGTCCTTACCTTACATGTTACTTACCTTTCTTGTAGAAAGCCAAAGTTGTAAGCAAACTCTAATACACTTCCTTGCTTAAATATCATTTTCATGCTATTTGTATTTCCTTCATACTATATATTTTCTTGTTATTAAGTTCATGATGTATAAAAAATGGGTAAAACAAACTATGATATATATATGTTAACTAATGATAAGTAAACAAGCAAACTAGTGATTTTTATGGAGAACTCTGATCAAAACAGTATATAAATGATGTTGGACAATTACATATTGTAGTAGAAGACTTAACAAGGAAAACATAGCAATTTGAACCACCTAAAACGAGTACACGAGTCAAAAGTTATGACCATTTGAAGTTACCAAAACTTTACGGCAAAACTGCCTAAAAACCTTCTGTGACAGAACCTTAAACACGCAAAAAGAGGCCCTTCTGGTCCGTTTCATGAAAAAGTTAAAACACGAAAGTTGTCCGGAATCACGTTTTCTTCAAAACCATATGAGCACGTATCCAGAAAACCAATAACGAATGAGGTTTTCTTCAGTTTCTTAACAGCTATTTTATATACCAAAGCCACTATATAATAGTTATGGTTTAATAAGACCAAGAGGTCTAATGACCTAAATTCAAGACCACAACCACGGCTAAAGCCAAGGTTGAGTCTCAAGACCATGAAACAATGACCAAAGGTCATGGCAAGGCCATGACTAAATGAACATATGAACTTACCTAGGCGAAAACATGAGATAAAGAGTTAGCGATAACTTAAACATACAATTTGGATCTACTCCATTAAAAGAACCATGAGATCTTACAAGTAATTGTCATACAAGATTAAGAAACTCATCCTAATAAAAATCTTCGTGTAAAAATAAACTTTCCTAAGTTTATTCAAATATTGGACATATAACTTTTCGGATCAAAACTTATAAATATATATATATATATATATATATATATATATATATATATATATATATATATATATATATATATATATATATATATATATATATATATATTATCAAATACTACAATAGTAGGGAGCCTCATGTGAGGAGTTCATTAAGTAAGCCGTCGAGATGAGTTGTGGATTTACGAATTAAAGTGTCCTGGCTCCTCAAACGTTTACTACATGACTTCTGAATTATGTCGGCCCGAACGGTAGTAAACGATATATAAACTATACATGTTTCATGAAGCATTTCTTTTCAAAGACTTACACTATACTAAGTACTACATCATGGACTAAATGCAAGACATATTGTCACACCCCCAATTTGACTGACATGCAGCGGAATAGAATGCCTGAGGGTGTAACTGTCCATAGCATCACATCTGTCACAAGGTTATATAGAACGACCTAAAGTGTCGTTTGGAAAATACATCGTTTGATTTATTTAAAAAGATTCAGAGTACAAAACATAGGTCTCAAAGGTTGAGACGTTTACAGAAAACAAGTCCAGGAAATGTCAAACGGTAATTTACACAAGTGCATGAAAAATGCAAAATGTAGTGCGTCATCCCTGGCACATCCTAATGTGACTCCATGCATGTAATATGATAATGCCTTAGTTAACTGAAAATACATCGCGAAAATGGTCAACATAAATTTGGTGAATAATCATAGGTTTGTAAGTTAAATCGTATGTACAATCACCACAAGTATAAAGTAAAGTGACAATATGTCAAAAAATGCTACATTGTCTCTTAAGCTCATGACCCCGAAGCTAGACGTACTAAACTTTGCCCCAAATGAGTGTTTACCAGACACTCTAATAATTTAGAAATGAAATGCATTCGTAATTCCGTTGGAGCAACCTAAACACGAATGGAGGAGTCACCCTCAATAGATCTATTCACTCACTTTCACTCGTACTTTAATTAACGGTCCATGAAATAAAGGGGACTTGTCGTGACGTGATAACAAGGCAACTTAAGCAATGTAAGAAATTTGTAATACACTGGCATGTACGAAAGTAATTGATGCAATGTATTCTCCCCCGTGGGATTTGAAATCAAGTAAGTAATTGAAAACGGGGCTATGAAAACTCACCTTAACTGATGATACTATAATGAAGTGAAATAAACAACAATGAACGGTTAACTGCCGCAACCTAATATGAATGATGAACAATCTCATTTAGATCATGAAATGATATTGTGAATGTCCATGCACATGTTTCCTATACCACTCTATTCTTGAGAAAATACTTGTTGTTATCATAATAATACATTTTCCAAAACATAGAAAATTAAGGCAACTAGAAAATACAACTAGTCGAAATGTATATATATTGTATATATAAGTGTTAGTGTTGAAATCCTCGATTTGAAATCCTTGCAATAACGACTTGTCGTAATAAAAATACACTTGTATTCACTAATACTTCATTAGTTATGAATTTGGATACTTGGTTATTATTCTTTGAAATCTAGAGTTACTACGTAGTAGTGGTATTATTATTATTTTTGGTCCAAAAGCTGTCAAAATAAAACAAGTTTTGCCGATATTGAAACGTGAATATCTTTGTCGTTATAAGCCCGTTTTACTTGTTCTTTATATCCATGGTTATGTCTTAGTATGTAGTAATATATTTTGGAAAGCTTGGCTCCTCTGGCTTACATCCAAAATCTCGTTTTGTCCGACGAAAAACGTCCAACAGCAACAATTTTCAGAAAAATACTTTTCGTCAATAAACTTGCAAAAATCATAACTTCTTCGTTATAAACTCTTTTTAATCCGTTCTTTCGCCCACGGATTCGTTTTTGAAAGTATTTTCTTAAAATTTTGCCAAAGTTTACTTTATGTTTACTGATTTTCCAGAATTTAACAAAATGGGACAGTAGGTATATTTACTTGTTACAAATCCATTTCCAAGGTTCAAAACTAGTTTTTACTTCAACCAAAACTCTTGCAAACTCCACAAAACTATATTAATCCTACCATACACCTTCTTAGGGTGCCATGGGTTCCTAATGACTAGTAAACAAGTTAATTTAACAAGGGAGTACCTAAAACAAATTCTAGGGTTTGTATGTTCAAAAAGTCTACAAAAATAAAGTGGTATAGCTAGTTTGTGCATGAAATTAAGCATGAAAACCATAAGATACATATGTTAATTAGATGAAAACATGAAAATAAATTTGATAAATCACTTTGAAATAATAGGCGATGAGATGATGAGAAACCTTGGATTACTTGTGTTTTTATGGTATGATTCTTGATTAGGAAAACAAAATGAACAACTTCTATGCTTTAACTTTTGGAAAAAGATCACTTGATCATGGATTATGGTTATGGTCGTGGGTTTTGAGATGAGGAAGAGATGAAATGAGCTTTTTGATCTAAAAATTATACATGATTATGTTTTTGTGGTTTATGTAAATAAGTAGTTATAAGTATAATGTATTATATGCATACATAAATGCTAGGGGTTAAGAATACAAAGTGAAATTGCCTTGTGAGGACTTTTGAGGGCCTGTTCATGGAGATGAGGGGGGGGGGGGGGGGGGTAGGGGTAGTTTTGATTTAATTAGGATTTTAGTGTAAGGTTATGTGTTGTTATGTGTTATTAGTTAAAATCGGGTACCGGGTTTGATAGAAATAAATGTTAACAAAGTTATTCGGGATAACATAAAGTTGTAAAAATGTTTAAAATATGTTGGGTACAATTACTGAGTGTTTGGGTGATTATTGTTTAGTTTTCACGAAAACCGTCGTAATATTCATAAGCTTATGTTATAAACAACATAAATTTCCAAAATACTGGGTAACTGAATGTTATAACTTTTATGATGATAAAATGGATATAAAAATATATCGGGACCATTGTGGGAATATTTAGATATATTCGTCGTGTTTATAAACCAGGTGTAAACGTTTATTATAAATACTTATAAGGAAAACGTTAAATGTATCAAATATATAAATTTGATAATCCTAAGAGTGGTATAACATGTAAATGACCTACTGATGATATGCAGACCATCTCTAGTCCGTATGCAATGTCCTTAGTACTAATGAAATGAATTCGCACCTAAACCAATCCGGTTTCGCGAATTTGAATACCCGTAAACTAAATTTACGATGAAATGAGTAATGCAAGTGAATTGTGAAATTTTTTTCGGAAATGAATAGTGTTCAATGAATAGTAAATTTTTCAAATGTTTATCAGAATATCAAATTGACCTCGAAAATGATGAATAGTATAACGACGAATAGTGTTTTGATGAATAGTGATTTATGAATAGTAAAATGTCGAAGTTTGGGAAATGACCTGAAATGGTGAGTTGTGACAGTTGCCCACCCAAAAAGGAATTCAGTCCCTAAATTTAGTTAGCGTTGGTCTCGGTAATAGGTTTGGTGAAAAGATGTTGTTATTTGAGTAGCATCTGGTCCTCTCGTTCCCAAGTAAACTCAGGACCTCTTCGAGAATTCCAGCGAACCTTAACGATCGGAATTCGACTCTGCTTCAACTGTTTGACCTCACGGTCCATGATTTCAACTAGTTCCTCCACAAAGTTAAGTTTGTCATCTAGCTGAATCTCTTCTAAGGGTATAACGGAAGACTCATCTGAAAGGCATTTCTTGAGGTTTGAGACATGAAATGTGTTATGTACATTGCTAAGTTCTGATGGTAGTTCAAGCTTGTAAGCTACTGGACCAATCCTTTCCAGTATCTTAAATGGACCAATGTATCTCGGGTTCAACTTCCCGCATTTTCCAAATCGTATCACACCCTTCCAAGGTGAGACTTTCAACATGACCTTGTCTCCAACCTGGAATTCCAATGGTTTGCGTCTAACATCTGCATAACTCTTCTGTCGGCTTCTAGCTATTTCAAGCCTATCTCGAATCTGTATTATCTTTTCTGTTGTTTCCCTAACCATCTCTGGACCTGTGCATTGTACCTCACCGACTTCTGCCCAACAAACTGGGGAACGACACTTACGACCATAAAGTGCCTCAAATGGTTCTGCTTTAATACTTGAATGGTAGCTGTTGTTATAAGAGAACTCGATTAATGGCAAATGGTTAGCCCAACCATTCCCAAAGTCAGTTACACATGCTCGCAGCATGTCCTCCAGTGTCTGAATAGTTCTCTCACTCTGACCATCGGTCTGTGGATGGTAAGCAGTGCTCATGTCTAACTTGGATCCAAAGGAATCTTGTAATGACCTCCAAAAGTTTGAAGTAAAGCGACTATCCCTGTCTGAAATAATAGAAACTGGTGCTCCATGTCTTGAGACTATTTCCTTGACATAAAGTCTAGCAAGCTGTTCTATGGAATAAGTCTCTCTAATGGGTATGAAATGTGCTGATTTGGTAAGACGATCAACAATTACCCAAATAGCATCGTAACCTCCTGACGTCTTAGGAAGTTTAGTGACAAAGTCCATTGTAATACGTTCCCACTTCCATTGTGGAATTTCTGGTTGTTGAAGTAATCCTGACGGTTTCTGGTACTCGGCTTTCACTTTAGCACAAGTAAGGCATTTGCTGACATACGTAGCTATTTCTGCTTTCATGTTCGGCCACCAATAAAGCTTTTTGAGATCTTGATACATCTTGTCAGAACCTGGGTGAATAGAATACTTTGACTTATGTGATTCATGCATAATCAAATCTCGTACTCCACCACAGAGTGGTATCCAACTTCGGTCCTTGAAGCATAACACTCCATCTGCTCTCTTAACAAAACCATTCTTGTTTTCTGGCATACCATAAAGTTTCTCCTGCGGTCTATTTTCCTCCTTGAGAGCCTCTATCTGAGCTTCTAGAATTTTTGATGGTAATGGTGAGATAATAGTCATTCCTAATGACCTGACTCTCAAAGGTTTGAATTGTTCTTTTCTGCTTAGTGCATCTGCTACAACATTCGCTTTCCCTGGGTGATATCTAATTTCACAATCATAATCACTCAGCAATTCTAGCCAACGACGTTGCCTCATGTTGAGCTCCTTCTGATCAAGTATATGCTGTAAACTCTTGTGGTCAGTAAACACTACGCACTTTGTACCATAAAGATAGTGTCTCCAAATCTTGAGTGCAAACACTACTGCACCCAATTCCAAATCGTGTGTAGTGTAATTCTTCTCGTGTGTCTTAAGCTGTCTAGATGCATAAGCTATCACCTTCTCGTTTTGCATTAGCACAGCTCCAAGTCCTTTATGTGAGGCATCACAATATACCACGAAGTTCTCAATCCCTTCTGGTAGTGACAAAATTGGTGCACTACAAAGCTTCCACTTCAATAACTGAAATGCAGATTCTTGTTTCTCGCCCCATTCGTACTTTTGATTCTTTTGTGTTAGCTTAGTCAGCGATTTCTCTATCTTAGAAAACCCTTCAATAAACCTTCTGTAATATCCTGCAAGTCCTAAGAATTGACGAATTTCTGTAGGAGACTTGGGCGTAGCCCAATCCTTTACTGCCTCGATCTTTGCTGGGTCGACTTGTAATCCTTGGCTATCAATGACATGGCCAAGAAATTGAACTCTTTGTATCCAAAATTCACACTTTGAAAATTTGGCATACAATTTCTCCTTCTTGAGTAGTTCCAATATTGTTCTGAGGTGTGCTTCGTGCTCTTCCTTACTCTTGGAATAAATCAAGATATCGTCAATGAATACGATCACAAACTTATCAAGATTTGGTTTGCACACTCTGTTCATGAGATCCATGAATACCGCAGGTGCATTCGTTAACCCAAAAGGCATCACTTGAAACTCATAATGACCATAACGTGTTCTGAATGCCGTCCTCGGGATATCTTCTTCCCAAACTCTGAGTTGATGGTTACCTGATCTTAAATCAATCTTGGAATAATAACAAGAACCTTGTAGCTGATCAAACAAGTCATCAATCCTAGGGAGAGGATAACGATTCTTCACCGTTAACTTGTTCAACTCACGATAGTCTATGCACATTCTGAAAGATCCATCCTTCTTCTTCACAAACAAAACCGGTGCTCCCCAAGGCGAGGAACTCGGTCTAATGAATCCTTTGTCTAAAAGTTCTTGTTATTGGTTAGACAATTCTTGCATCTCAGAAGGTGCAAGTCTATATGGTGCTCGTGCAATTGGTGCAGCTCCTGGTACTAATTCAATCTGAAACTCAACTTGGCGTGTAGGCGGAAGTCCTGGCAATTCTTCCGGAAAAACTTCTGGAAATTCCTTAACAATCGGCACATCCTCAAGTCGTTTCTCATCCGACTTCTTTTCTGTGATGTGAGCCAAGAATTCATAACAACCCTTCTTTATGTACTTCTCTGTTTTGATGCAGGATATAATACTGAGTCTAGTTCCAATTCGCTCTCCGCGAACAATTAAAGTTTCATCGCCATAAGAAAGATGAACAAATTTCTCATCACAAATGATTTTTGCACGATGTCGAGACAACCAATCCATACCTATAACTACGTCAAAACTTCCAAGTTCTACTGGCATGAGGTCTATATTGAATGGGTGATTTAGAAAATTTATAGTGCAACCGCGGACGATGGTGTTGGTGTTAACTAAAGACCCATCGGCTAATTCGATGATATAGGAAATGTCTAAGGTAGTTGGTTCAATGTTGAGTAAAGGTGCAAATGCAATAGAAACAAAACTTCTATCTGCTTCTGATTCAAATAAAATGGATGCATAATGATTATTAACGAGGAACGTACCCACAACAACATTCGGGTCCTCTCGGGCATCTTCTCCTCCCATAACATAAGCCCTTCCTCGAGCTACTCCACCCTGATTTCCAGCTCCTTGATCCTTCCTCTTTGGGCACTCACCCCTAAAGTGTCCAATTTCTCCGCAGCCATAACATGTTATTGGTGGTTTCTGATTGTCACCCAAGTTTGGAATCCTGCAATCTTTGGTGTGGTGACCAAACTTCTTACAGTTGCCACATAGATCTGGGCAACGTCCTGGGTTATGGTGTTTCTGACACTTGCCACACTTAGGTAGGTTACCTGCATATCCTTTCCCTTCATTTGGTCCTGCAGCATAGGCCCTTGCCGCTTCTTGCCTCTTAGGTGGTGGCTAATAGCATTTCCACCTTGGTTATTGTCAAACCTCCTTTTGTTGTTGTTACTATTGTTTGGGTTGTTGTTTCGGTTATTGGGATAGTTGCGGTTTCGATTGTTGTTGTAATTGTTGTTGTTTCGAGTGTTTTTGTAGTTGTTGTCGTTTGAACGGTTACTGTTGTTGTTGACAGCAGACTTTCCATTTAACACCTGAACCATAAGTTTCTGAGCTATACGAATAGCCTCTTCCATTGATTGTGGATCAAAAGACATCACATCCCCTCGGATGCTTTCAGGCAATCCACCAGTAAAATTTTCCATCCTTTTCTCATCGTCAGGAACCATAGTCGGGCATAGTGCAGCCAACTCCTGAAACCTCCCGAAGTAGGTCTCGATGTCATCACCCTTTGTTACCAGCTCATAGAATTCGGTTTCCAACTTTTGCACCTCAGTACGAGGGCAAAACTTCTTAGTCATCAGCTTCTTGAATTGATCCCAAGTGAGCTTGTAGGCATTCTCCATACCAATAGGCTGAGCATAAGAATTCCACCATGACATGGCTTCATCCAGCAGCATACCTGTAGCAAACTTTACCTTGTTAACCTCCTGGCAACCGCACGTGAGGAATACATTCTCAGTCTTTTCAAACCAGCGGATCAAAGCAACCGCTCCCTCAGTGCCCTTAAACTTGACAGCATCACTAATCTTGAAATCCTTCCAAGTAGATTCACGCCTAGTAGTGGGTCGTTCAACCGCCCCAGTATTAGGAGCAGCCCCAGCAACCCTAGCAGCAAGCTCAGCTCTCTCTCAGTCTCCAGAGCTTCTGCTATACTATCCCTGACCAACTTGCGGATAGCTGCTTGTGTCATAGCTGGTGTTTCTGATGTAGCCTTTGCTTTCTTTGGCGCCATACTTCTGATAAATAATAATGGAAAATAACCATGAGAATAATCATAACAGAAATAGTCATCGTACCAAAATGTACACACTCACAACATGTATATATACATCCACAACAAGTATAAATACAATAACAATAAGGAGCAACCACGAAACATCATAAATATAATCACAACACATGAATATAATACATGAAAATTTGGGCCTACTTGGACCGATATAATATATAGCACAACCATTCCAACATAGTAGAGTCACACTTGATATATTTGTTTGTACAACAACCAAAAGACTACAAGTTCTTGAACTATGTCCCACACCTTGGGACTAGGAAAAGCAGTAAAAGCTAATATAAATACAAGTACACATCTAGGCACCTCCTGGTACTCCTCCTGATCCACCTCGAAGTCGACGAATCTCCCTGTCCATCATCACTATGATCTCCTTTAAATGCTCCATCCTGAGCTCTAATGCAGTCCCTCGGTTCTCTGCAATCGTCAACCTATCATGGGTATCTATGGTAACTGTAGTCGGCACTCTAGCAGCAGCTGCCCTCGAACTCTCACCTATGTGGTATACTGGTGGTGGTGGGAGATCTAAAGTATCACTACTGGGTAAGGCTGATAAGATGAACCTATCCCGCTTCTTGAGCGGCAGAAGTGAAGTAGGAGTGGTAGGAGTGGTAGTAGTAGTAGTACACATGACTGGTGGTGTAGGTGGTGTAGGCATAGTGGGAACCCTAAAGGTAGAGGTGACAGAACGCACACTCTTTCTCGCACCTACAACTATTTTCCTACGGGAAAACATGAGTAAAGGCTCAGGAATAGTGGAAGTACTGGGAGATGGTGTATCAGTAGATGCTTGTGTCACATGTGGTGGTGCAGAGGGGGATATCTGTGGTGTAGGAGCAGTCTCATCTGACTCAAATGGTTCAGTCTCATCATCTACTGCTAAGGGTGGCAATACAGGTACTAGGGGAACAGGTGGTACAACAACATTGGTAGACATGGCATCAACAATAAGGTGGGAACTCGAAGACATGATTCTGAGACAACAATATGAAATGAAATGAAATGAGTAATCCATGTAATGAAATCACTAAAAATAATACATATGCACATATATGCACTTATGATGAGATGATGAAATGCTATGATGGTGTGGTTATAGTCTAGGTTCAATGATGCATCCTAGTTCTCTATAACCTTAACTCTGATGCCAATCTGTCACACCCCCAATTTGACTGACTTGCAGCGGAATAGAATGCCTGAGGGTTTAACTGTCCATAGCATCACATCTGTCACAAGGTTATATAGAACGACCTAAAGTGTCGTTTGGAAAATACATTGTTTGATTTATTTAAAAAGATTCAGAGTACAAAACATAGGTCCCAAAGGTTGAAACGTTTACAGAAAACAAGTCCAGGAAATGTCAAATGATAATTTACACAAGTGCATGAAAAATCCAAAATGTAGTGCGTCATCCCTGGCACATCCTAATGTGACTCCATGCATGTAATATGATACCTGAAAATACATCGCGAAAACGGTCAACATAAAGTTGGTGAATAATCATAGGTTTGTAAGTTAAATCGTATGTACAATCACCACAAGTATAAAGTAAAGTGACAATATGTCAAAAAATGCTACATTGTCTCTTAAGCTCATGACCCCGAAGCTAGACGTACTAAACTTTGCCCCAAATGAGTGTTTACCAGACACTCTAATAATTTAGAATTGAAATGCATTCGTAATTCTGTTGGAGCAACCCAAACACGAATGGAGGAGTCACCCTCAATAGATCTATTCACTCACTCTCGCTCGTACTTTAATTAACGGTCCATGAAATAAAGGGGACTTGTCGTGACGTGGTAACAAGGCAACTTAAGCAATGTAAGGAATTTGTAATACTTGGGCATGTACGAAAGTAATTGATGCAATGTATTCTCCCCCGTGGGATTTGAAATCAAGTAAGTAATTGAAAACGGGGCTATGAAAACTCACCTTAACTGATGATACTGTAATGAAGTGAAATGAACAACAATGAACGGTTAACTGCCGCATCCTAATATCAATGATGAACGATCTCATTTAGATCATGAAATGATATTGTGAATGTCCATGCACATGTTTCCTATACCACTCTATTCTTGAGAAAATACTTGTTGTTATCATAATAATACATTTTCCAAAAGTTGTCAAAATAAAACAAGTTTTGCCGATATTGAAACGTGAATATCTTTGTCGTTATAAGCCCGTTTTACTTGTTCTTTATATCCATGGTTACGTCTTATTATGTAGTAATATATTTTGGAAAGCTTGGCTCCTCCGGGTTACATCCAAAGTCTCGTTTTGTCCGACGAAAAACGTCCAACAGCAACAATTTTCAGAAAAATACTTTTCGTCAATAAACTTGCAAAAATCATAACTTCTTCGTTATAAACTCTTTTTAATCCGTTCTTTCGCCTACGGATTCGTTTTTGAAAGTATTTTCTAAAAAATTTGCCAAAGTTTACTTTATGTTTACTGATTTTCCAGAATTTAACAAAATGGGACAGTAGGTATATTTACTTGTTAAAAATCCATTTCCAAGGTTCAAAACTAGTTTTTACTTCAACCAAAACTCTTGCAAACTCCACAAAACTATACTAATCCTAACATACACCTTCTTAAGGTGCCATGGGTTCCTAATGACTAGTAAACAAGTTAATTTAACAAGGGAGTACCTAAAACAAATTCTAGGGTTTGTATGTTCAAAAAGTCTACAAAAATAAAGTGGTATAGCTAGTTTGTGCATGAAATTAAGCATGAAAACCATAAGATACATATGTTAATTAGATGAAAACATGAAAATAAATTTGATAAATCACTTTGAAATAATAGGTGGTGAGATGATGAGAAACCTTGGATTACTTGTGTTTTTGTGGTATGATTCTTGATTAGGAAGACAAAATGAACAACTTCTATGCTTTAACTTTTGGAAAAAGATCACTTGTTCATGGATTATGGTTATGGTCGTGGGTTTTGAGGTGAGGAAGAGATGAAACGAGCTTTTTGATCAAAAAATTATACATGATTATGTTTTTGTGATTTATGTAAATAAGTAGTTATAAGTATAATGTATTATATGCATACATAAATGCTAGGGGTTAAGAATACAAAGTGAAATTGCCTTGTGAGGACTTTTGAGGGCCGGTTCATGGGGATGAGGGGGGGGGGGGTAGGGGTAGTTTTGATTTAATTAGGATTTTAGTGTAAGGTTATGTGTTGTTATGTGTTATTAGTTAAAATCGGGTACCGGGTTTGATAGAAATAAATGTTAACAAAGTTATTCGGGATAAAATATAGTTGTAAAAATGTTTAAAATATGTTGGGTACAATTACTGAGTGTTCGGGTGATTATTGTTTAGTTTTCACGAAAACCGTCGTAATATTCATAAGCTTACGTTATAAACAAAATAAATTTCCAAAATACTGGGTAACTGAATGTTATAACTTTTATGATGATAAAATGGATATAAAAATATATCAGGACCATTGTGGGAATATTTAGATATATTCGTCGTGTTTATAAACCGGGTGTTAACGTTTATTATAAATACTTATAAGGAAAACGTTAAATGTATCAAATATATAAATTTGAAAATCCTAAGAGTGGTATAACATGTAAATGACCTACTGATGATATGCAGACCATCTCTAGTCCGTATGCAATGTCCTTAGTACTAATGAAATGAATTCGCACCTAAACCAATCCGGTTTCGCGAATTTGAATACCCGTAAACTAAATTTACGATGAAATGAGTAATGCAAGTGAATTGTGAAAATTTTTTCGGAAATGAATAGTATTCAGTGAATAGTAAATTTTTCAAATGTTTCTCAGAATATCAAATTGACCTCGAAAATCATGAATAGTATAACGATGAATAGTGTTTTGTTGAATAGTGATTTATGAATAGTAAAATGTCGAAGTTTGGGAAATGACCTGAAATGGTGAGTTGTGACACATATATAGGCAATTCTTCGTATTCTTAGACATTATTCCAAACCTAAGTTGTAACAATTATTCTAGGTTGCTCGTAGAAGTTCTCACGGCATATCCATCATTCTCATTATACATCATCCAACTCACGGTGAGTTCATAGCCCCACTTTCCATTACTTAATTGTTTTACAAACCCTTGGGGGGGAATACATGCTATTTTAAACCGAACACAATGCTTTTCAATTGTATGCTTGCCTGATTGTTTTGTTATCACTAATTACTATCCTTGCTAAAACCGATATCCCTTATTATGAACCATTTAATCACTAGTAATAGTGAGCGCGAATATTGTGAATAGGCCTATTGGGATTGAAGAATCCCATTTGTATTGACTAAGTTCAAACAAATGCACTAATATTTGAGATTTAGGTATGTTAGCAAAGTACCTACCGGGATAACTCCGCCGATTGAAATTGGTACCCGTTAACGTTTTGGTGGCATAAGCTTAGTGTATTATACATTTTATGGGCGTATAATAACGTAGCCTACCTGTTTTGTTTTCCAACCATTAGTATGGGTCTAATTAACTCATACTACCAACATATTGTGTTCAACCATTAAACAAACTCTATGAATATCACTCAACCTTTGTGTTGACCTCTTAAGCATGTATTTCAGGTCCATGAAGATCAAGGATGGCACGGAAGGGCACGGATATTCAAGATGGCTATAAAATTTATTATCATTCAAAAACTCGTTTAATGTAATTTGTAAACATGGAACCATCTGGGACCTCATTTTGTATTCTCTGATATTTATATAATTTGAATGATAAATCCTTTAAAACGACTCAATTAGAGATCGTTTTCTATTATTATGACTGTTGTGTCGTCGAGTAACACCCAGTTTGAATTCCGCTGCATCCATGAATTGGGGGAGTTACAGATTGGTACCAGAGCCATGGTTATAGAGAAACGGGTCTAATTGAGACCTAAACTATAACCACACGTACAAGCAAAAACATTTTATAGCCTTCCGCTCTTCGTGCCTTCCATCCTCCAGACGATTATGGACATTTTAGACATCTTATACAACACAAACATAATTGCATATTGATATATGTACCCTTAACATAATTGAGCATTTCCCCGTAAGCATTTTATGCTACATGAACATATAAGTATATTGATATATACATTCGAGTTATTTTCAATCATTTTATCTAAACATATCTGCGTATGCCTATTCTAGGGCATTTCGGCACAACCACATTCTCCCAATCATGTTCCTACTCCAACATTTTATGTCCAAGACATTGTAACTGATTGCAATGGTCTTTCCTATTTCTCAGACATTGTATGATACAATGGTCTTAATCATTTCTCAAATATTTTGAGTCACACAATGGTCTAACCTACTTCCCAGACATTGTTAATTGCACAATGGTCTAATCTACTTCCGAGACATTGTGATTTGCGTAATGGTCTCTGGAATTATTCCATCACCCCATCAATATCATTTCATATGATATCAAAAACCTATCACAATCTTTCGATTTCTAAATAGAAATATGAGATTTCTAAAGGACAAACTAAAGCTAAAGTTTCTCTACATTCATCAAAGTTTTCTTCTGAAACCTTCATTGTTAAAAGTTTGTGATCCTGGCCAAGTATGGACTGTTTTAGAATTACTTAAAACTTCCTTTCCACACGTATCTACCCGTACTATCTTCTATGCAATGGAATGTGAAAACATAGGTTACAAGTCTTGTATAGGCGGGACTTGCAACTGAATGGTTTGACATCACCTTTGTTTAGTGGACAGTTTCTCAAAAGCAACGGACATATCACAAGTATACCTAATTTAGGTATTTGAAAATTTTATCGAACCTCGGCTAAATATAGACTAGTCACCTATATTTAACCTAGGGACAGTGGAACATAGTCTGACTAACTATGTTCGACTTAAAATTTTCAAATACTGAGAATAGTTGTACCAGGGTTATGTTCAGATTAATTTCCTACATGAACTCGATAAACCACCAGAATTCATTAAAACAATCTAGTGTCTTACCACTCAACGAAATCTTAACACCTTATTTGTACTACCTAATTTCATTCTTGAAAGTTTTCATTTATGAGATAATCCGAACTACTATCTTGGGATAGTTATCAATTCTTCTCTTCATCCTGTAGAAGTACTATCCTGTTTAGGTCCTAAGGATACCATTCCGTCTTAAACCTTTAAAATCTCTTAAAATTTTAAAGCAAATTTGACATCTCTACCAATATTAATGTTAAGCATACACTACACACTTTTGTTCATCAATATATCACATCATTATCTGCATAACCGTTGGAACCACAAGCTCATTAACAGATCTTGATGCACTTTTAAAGCTCAAATCATCCATAGTTACACCACAAGCACCCTCATCAGCTTTACAAGATTGAATATTCATCTTGTACTTTTGGAACACCAGTATCATCTCGTAATACACTACCTTGTAACTCACCGGCTAAGTATGAATGTTGTGTTGGGAATTCTTAAGTAGGATGATTTATAATTATTTGAATAGATTGGGATGCCTTTTCATTTAAATAAAGAAATTGTAAATCACCGAACCATAAGTTTATATTTCCCTATTTACATTGTTTGGGATGCCTCTCTATGTTAATAAAGAATTATAAACAAGTGGGCTTATTTGTATCCGAAATAACATAAGTATGAAGTCAATAAACACTAGGTACAAACAACAGATTACCTACTAGGCTATGATTGCAACTACTATCCCAATTTCCATTGATATTCGACTACTATAACAATTTCCATTTATTGGATACCTATGTCAATTGCTATTGTTGTTCAACTACTATATCAATTGCTATTGATACTTGACAACTATATCAATTTCCATTTTGATATTCAACTATATCAATTTCTGTACAACTACTATATCAATTTCTATTAATATTCGACTGCTATATCAATTTCCTTTGATATTTGACTAATATATGGATCTCTACTGATATTCAAGCATGTTATCAATCTCTATTGCCACACCATATTCTGAGACAAATCAAACTACTCACTAGTAATTCCAGACTCTAGTCCTCATAAGTAACCACACCTCTTCATCGACATCACTCCAACATATAACACACATAAAAATTTGGGACGAAGTTCCCGTAAGGGGTAGAGACTGTAACAATTCACATTTTCAGGTTAACTTCTATTCCCGAAAATTTCATTATTCATTTTTACTATTCACTTTTCCGAAATTTGATTTTTACTTCATATTCTCGTATGATAAATCATTTCCATGGCAAAATAAAAGTTTCACACTCATCAGATCATTTTCGCGAAATTTATTAAGGAACTACACGTTTTAGTGTAAAACGTCATTTAAAAATCCTACGCACAACGAAACTCGACCGCGTTAATTTTCCTCGCACAAGAAAAATGTTTGATACACTCATGATTTATTTGAGAATTAATCATGACTGAGAAAAATGTGACCAAATAAACCTCGGCCGTGAGAAACGGGAATTTTCGTTTTTAAGCACTTTTACTTAGCCGTAACCTTAGCCTATACCTGCACCGCGTTTCTAAGACGATTTGAGTTTTCACTTTTTTGGAAAAAGTCAACATATTTTCCCTCCTCCTTTGACCAAAAATCATTCCTTGATTTTATAAATCATTCCTTGATTTTTAGACTTACGGTTTTATGTCTAAAAGACATTAAATACCAACCGACACTAGACTGAGCCCAGTCTAGACATTGTAAGTCATTTTAAATCATTATTATCATATTAGAAAAGTAACATTTTACTTTTCTCAATTTTACACAATATTCGTACGTTTTACGTACTACGCGTTTTAGACCCGTGTTTCCAGTTTTAGCAGGGTTTTAGCACCCCAATGGAACCTACCACTCATTTTATATTTTATTATGGAGTATTTTGACAAGTTTGGTCATTCTTCCAAGTTTCACATTTTTACGATACCCGGTTTTACGTATTATTGCTTAATCATTTACGGTTAGCATTTTACGGAGTCAAAACTAGCTCCATAACTAGGATAATATCACCAAGGACCAAGTCATCCTCCCTTATCCTTAGTGAACCGCCTCTAGGGGGGGGGAATCACCCATGTGGCTTGATCTCATGTCATTAGCCTTAAGATTCAAACACATGTCCAAGCTTGCTCTCCAAGGGTTGACTAGTAAAGTTGTAACCTCCTCAAGCTCATATAAAAGCCTCCCTACCCCTTTCTTGCCGTCGCACAACACACACACCAACACCATACCCTTTTGGCTTGTTCACTTCAAGTTTTATTCAAGAATCAAGGACAATATCAACACATAAACTATAGTTTGGTTTTGATTCATCAAACTATTTCCAAACCCTAGAAACTTTGGTGATTTCTCTTGAGTTTGAATCTACTCAAATCACCTCAACTTTCATCATCTCTCTTTCAAGAATACAAGGGTAGAAAGATTGCATGAAGTGAAGAGAAGTAATCAATCAAAGACCTTACCTTACATGTTACTTACCTTTCTTGTAGAAAGCCAAAGTTGTAAGCAAACTCTAATACACTTCCTTGCTTAAATATCATTTTCATGCTATTTGTATTTCCTCTATACTATATATTGTCTTGTTATTAAGTTCATGATGTATAAAAAATGGGTAAAACAAACTATGATATATATATGTTAACTTATGATAAGTAAACAAGCAAACTAGTGATTTTTATGGAGAACTCTGATCAAAACAGTATATAAATTGTTATGACCAAGAAACACGTTCGGGAGGTCGCAGTTGATCAAAATACATCATCGTTTTAGAGAGAGAAAGTAGAGAGAGAAAGGTGAAGAAAAGGGTTATATTAAAAAGAAATAAGTGAAACTACACACACACTTTCCCACACCCCTCATGGAGAGTCATGAGGGGTATTTATAGGCTCATTACATCACATGTTTGCCTATATTACAATAATAGTCCCTAAAGTACTATTTGTATGATATCTAGTCCATTTCTTTATGTGTGACATTATCTTTTATAAAATAGCAAGGCTTACATAAATGATATTGGACAATTACATATTGTAGTAGAGGACTTAACAAGGAAAACATAGCAATTTGAACCACCTAAAACGAGTACACGAGTCAAAAGTTATGACCATTTGAAGTTACCAAAACTTTAAGGCAAAACTGCCTAAAAGCCTTCTGTGACAGAACCTTAAACACGCAAAAAGAGGCCCTTCTGGTCCGTTTCATGAAAAAGTTAAACCACGAAAGTTGTCCGGAATCATGTTTTCTTCAAAAACTCAGGTGCACATATCCAGAAAACCAATAACGAATGAGATTTTCTTCAGTTTCTTAACAGCTATTTTATATACCAAATTCACTATATAATAGTTATGGTTTAATAAGACCAAGAGGTCTAATGACCTAAATTCAAGACCACAACCATGGCTAAAGCCAAGGTTGAGTCTCAAGACCATGAAACAATGACCAAAGGTCATGGCAAGGCCATGACTAAATGACCATATGAACTTACCTAGGCGAAAACATGAGCTAAAGAGTTAGCGATAACTTAAACATACAATTTGGATCTACTCCATTAAAAGAACCATGAGATCTTACAAGTAATCGTCATACAAGATTAAGAAACTCATCCTAATAACAATCTTCGTGTAAAAATAAACTTTCCTAAGTTTATTCAAATATTGGACATGTAACTTTTCGGATCAAAAATTATATATGTATGTATATATATATATATATATATATATATATATATATATATATATATATTATCAAATACTACAGTAGTCGGGAGCCTCATGTGAGGAGTTCATTAAGTAAGCCGTCGAGATGAGTTGTGGATTTACGAATTAAAGTGTTCTGGCTCCTCAAACGTTTACTACATGACTTCTGAATTATGTCGGCCCGAACGGTAGTAAACGATATATAAACTATACATGTTTCATGAACCATTTCTTTTCAAAGACTTACACTATACTAAGTACTACATCATGGACTAAATGCAAGACGTATATAGGCAATTCTTCGTAATCTTAGACATTATTCCAAACCTAAGTTGCAACAATTATTCTAGGCTGCTCGTAGAAGTTCTCACGGCATATCCATCATTCTCATTATACATCATGCAACTCACGGTGAGTTCATAGCCCCACTTTCCATTACTTAATTGTTTTACAAACCCTTGGGGGAATACATGCTATTTTAAACCGAACACAATGCTTTTCAATTGTATGCTTGCCTGATTGTTTTATTATCACTAAGTACTATCATTGCTAAAACCAATATCCCTTATTATGAACCATTTAATCACTAGTAACAGTGAGCGCGAATATTGTGAATAGGCCTATTGGGATTGACGAATCCCATTTGTATTGACTAAGTTCAAACAAATGCACTAATATTTGAGATTTAGGTATGTTAGCAAAGTACCTACCGGGATAACTCCGCCGATTGATATTGGTACCCGTTAACGTTTTGGTGTCATAAGCTTAGTGTATAATACATTTTATAGGCGTATAATAACGTAGCCTACCTGTTTTGTTTTCCAACCATGAGTATGAGTCTAATTAACTCATACTACCAACATATTGTGTTCAACCGTTAAACAAACTCTATGAATATCACTCAACCTTTGTGTTGACCTCTTAAGCATGAATTTCAGGTCCATGATGATCAAGGATGGCACGGAAGGGCACGGATATTCAAGATGGCTATAAAATTTATTATCATTCAAAAACTCGTTTAATGTAATTTGTAAACATGGAGCCATCTGGGACCTCATTTTGTATTCTCTGATATTTATATAATTTGAATGATAAATCCTTTAAAACGACTCAATTAGAGATCGTTTTCTATTATTATGACTGTTGTGCCGTCGAGTAACACCGAGTTTGAATTCCGCTGCATCCATGAATTGGGGGTGTTACAATTCCCAACATGCGTGATAAAAATGGCACATCCTCATCTAGGAATTTGAAGAAGCATGTTACTTTTAATAAACCTTTGGCTAGTTCTGATCATAGCACATCACCACCTAGAAACCAAACAATTGTGCAACAATATAATGTTCCCATTGTCAATTCTACAGGAGTAATCAATGTCACTAAAGCTAGCGGGTCAAAGCCTAAAGGCAATACAAGGAATGGTAGGACTTCGCCTGCTAAGAGTAATCAAGGGAAGAAAGTAGAAGACCACCTTAGGAACAACAAGATTGATTTGAATTAAAAGAATCATGTTGATTCTAGTATTTGCGTTAAGCGTACTCTAATTAATTCGATTTCTAATGCTACTTGTAAGACTTGTAACGGTTGTTTAATTTTTGGTAATCATGATGAATGTGTTGTGTCGTTTTTGAAATCCTCTTATAAATCCCCAGTTAAATTTGCTAAGATACACAAACTGGAAACAATACTTGGAAAGCAACAGGAAAAGTTTTTAACAAAGTTGGATATTAGTGGAAACCTACTGGAAGAAAATTCGCTCTAGGAAACCAGTACCCATTGACTTACATGCCCGACCCTAAGTATTTAGAGGTTAAGAGATGGAAGGCTACTGGTAGAAAATTCCCTTTAGTGACCCAATGCCTTGATAGTAAGACACCCGCTTCCACTGGCATCGGTCATCTGTGAGAACCAATGAAAATATGATCCTGTATCTCTTAAGTATGCGTGTGCTAATCTATTGGATCCCAATTACACTTGGGGATCCATGTTTTTCAGTTATCCATATATGTCTGGTTTCAAATGCAGGTCGTACAAATCATCCTGTGGTATTTGGACTCAGGCTGCTCAAAACATATGACTGGGGATCGCTCTCGGCTCAGAAATTTCATGAAAAAGTTTATCAGGACAGTTAGATTCGGAAACGACCATTTTGGGGCTATTATGGGGTGTGGTGATTATGTGTTTGGTGATAGCTTGATTTCAAGAGTATACTATGTGGAAGGACTTGGGCACAACTTATTCTCTGTTGGACAATTATGTGACTCTGATCTCGAAGTGGCCTTCAGAAAACACACATGTTTCGTTAGAGAATTGGACGGAGTTGATTTTCTTAAGGGAAGTCGTGGTACAAATTTGTATACCATCTCTATTGAAGACATGATGCGGTCCTCTCCCATTTGCTTACTTTCTAAGGCCTCAAAAAGCAAAGCATGGTTATGGCACCGTCGTTTGAACCACTTGAACTTCGGCACCATAAATGAACTCTCTCGCAAAGATCTTGTTCTAGGCATGCCTAGATTGAAGTATGAAAAAGATCATCTCTGCTCATCATGTCAATTGGGTAAAAGCAAGAAACAAACTCATAAACCAAAACCCGCCAACTCCAACACTGAAGTACTCCATACCCTTCACTTGGATCTTTGCGAACCCATGAGAGTGCAAAGCTTCAATGGGAAACGATATATTCTTGTTATTGTGGATGATTACTCACGATTCACATGGGTGAAGTTTTTAAGATCCAAAGATGAAACTCCCGAAATCATCATCAAGATAGTCAAGCAGTTGCAAGTAAGGCCCAACAAAACCGTTAGAATCATTCACACTGACAATGGAACTGAGTTTGTTAACCATCAACTCACTCAATTTTATGAAAGCATCGGCATCAGTCATTAGAAGAGTATTCCTCGAAATCCTCAACAAAATGGAGTTGTGGAAAGAAGAAATCGCACACTAGTTGAAGCTGCTCGCACTATGCTGATATTTTCAAAGACACCAATGTTTCTATGGGCAGAAGCTATTGCTACTGCTTGCTACACTCAAAATCGGTCATTGATACATCCTCTCCACAACAAGACACCGTATGAGATGATGCATCTCAAAAATCCTGATCTCTCCTTTTCTTCGTGTATTTGGGGCCCTGTGCTACCCAACTAACGATAGTGAAGACTTAGGGAAGCTTAAAGCTAAGGCTGATATTGGGGTATTCGTCGGATATGCGCCAGATCGAAAAGGGTACCGAATCTACAACAAAAGAACCCGACAAATCATGGAAACAATCCATGTCACGTTTGATGAGTTGACAAAGCATACGGCTTCAGGACACACCAGTTCTGGACCCTCACAAAATCTTTTATCCCCTGGACCAATAAGCTCGGGACTTGTACAGAACTACAATCATGTCACTCCGTATGTTCCTCCTACGAGTGAAGAATTGAAAACCTTGTTTGATCCTATGTTTGATGAGTACTTCGAGTCACAGCTACCTCATGAACCGGTACAGCCGGCTACTGAACCTAATATTATGGCTGAGAATGCACCTCATGATACAAATGGTCCATCTACCTCCATCTCTCTTGATTTGGATGCACCAGAATGTAGCAACACTCAAAATAAATCAAATATTCAATCTTCTTCTGAACATCAAGGAGTAGCATCTGAAAACTCATGGGAAGTCAATCCTTTTGCACCAACTGAGGAAGAACCATTTGAAAATGTTTTTAAACCTGAATCCTCCAACGAAGCATCTTTTTCAGAAGAGTCAAACAATACTATGTCAGTTCACTATCCTCAACCTCATGAACTTCTCAGAAAATGGACAAATGATCACCCCATGGACAACATCATAGGAAATCCCTCTCGACCTGTATCCACCAGAAAACAACTTGCCACTAATGCCTTGTGGTGCTTCTTCAACTCATTGTTATCCAAAATCGAAGCCAAAGACTTCAAGGATGCCCTTATAAACTGGAAAACGTAAAATTCCGAAACTTTTGGAATTGTCGTAAAATGAGAGAAATTCATATTTCTATTGTTTGTAGTGTTTTATGAGACAGGTCGATAGAATACACTGGTTCCCCGTGAGAATGAAACAAGCTCTTTTAAGAGAACTTGAGTGGTTAAGAAGGTTTAGTGCAGTGCGTCACTGGGTCCATGACGTCTTTATCTTCAATAACGGTGTCACCTTAGTAACAACCAGTAGCATATGAGTTGAACCCGGTGTCTGCCCTAAGGTTGAACATTTGGAGGGCTTATTTCTTTTCACCCTTTTTCATAACTTTTCTTTTTAATTCTTCAACCCCTTCTTTCTCCTTTCTCATTTTCTCCTTTTTTCAATCATACCTAAGGACTTCTAGTTCTAATCTATTGGATTTGTCCTTGGATAGATCCCTCCGGCTCTGGCGGATCATAGGACGGTTTTCCCTAACCTTAGTCACCTTAAAACTTCATGAATCCTATAATTGCCATGAAACCTTTGATTGAAAATCTCTCAAAGTGTTTATTAATATAAACACATTTTTGTTGACACTTTGAGAGTTTTTGTTTCTTTTGAAGGACTCCCCCTTCACATGTGCTCATGAATTTTTTAAGAAATTTGCACATGCGTGAGGAGTTTGCACTTTTTGAATTGATCCACTTTCAGTGAACATGGCCGATTCGAGATACGCTTACATCACTAGTTAGATTAGCTTGAAATTATTACCCGTCCTGGTCAAGTCCGAAGAAAGTCTCTCGATACGGTACACTCTACTCAGACAAATCCTATTCGAGACACGCTTACATCACTAGTTAGACTAGCTTGAAATTATTACCCGTCCAGGACAAGTCTTTTCGATTACTGACATTTTAAGTTTCGTCAATTCATTGGTACATACTGAGTCGAGCTCTTTTGAGATTCAGTCACAATCTTTAAACAACTTTGATCACATTTTAATCATGTCTTCTCCCCCTCAAAAATTGAATATCGTGATATTTTTGATATCAACTGATTAAGAAAAAGCTTTTGGAGAGAAAGACAGATTTGTTTTTGCATGATTTTGGAACATTTTTGTTTTTGTACTCCCCCTTTAATGATAGCACATTTTAAAATCAATTAAGGGTTTTGAGGGAGTTATCTTGAGCACTCATTTGAAAGATTTTGAGAAATCTTTTGAACAATCTTGAAAAAGTGCTCAAGAATTTTGTTTGAAAACGAGTTTATGCTTGAAATCTTTTTCGTTTGTTTAGACTCGAAATTTTTGAAAAAGAGTTCGTCATTGAACGTACGAGTCCTTGATTTGAAAATAATCAGAAGTCATCATTCGGGTCCGGGTTTCGTACTGAAGTATACGAAAGCCATTGTGAAGAAACATTTGAGGAACGACATGTTTTAGAAAAACATTAAAAGAACTCCCGCTCAAGCATGTGTACATATCTGCATCATTGTTGAATGACATTTCTAGAAACGTACAGAATATTGATTTATACGAGAGACATGTCGTGAGAAGAATATTTTTGGATTTTTTGATTTTATATTGTTTTTAGATTTTTTTTGAAAATTTTATATTTTTGTATTTTGTTTTTGTTGGTTTTTCAAATTTTGTATTTTGTTTTTTCAAAAATATTTACAGCGAAGCGATTTTGAAAACTTTTTTCAAGAGGATTCGAGAAGACGTTCTAGCTCCTCAGGAGTTAGGCTTCGCATGCCAATTCGTCGAACTAAATAGTCAAACCTTTCTTTTGGAAGGGCTTTAGTAAATAGATCGGCGAGTTGATAATCAGTCTTAACGAAAAATAATTCAACAGTACCCTCTTCCACGTGTTCTTTGATGAAATGGTAGCGGACTTTGATATGCTTCGTCTTAGAGTGATGTACGGGATTGCACGAGATGGCTATGGCACTTTTTGAGTCACAATACATAGGTATTCTGTCAAAAGTAAAACCATAATCTGTGAGCTGTGTCCGCATCCAAAGAACTTGGGCACAACACGCAGATAGAGACACATACTCGGCTTCGGCGGTTGATAGCGCAGTACAATCCTGTTTCTTTGACGACCAGCTTACAAGCTTTTCACCAAAAAATTGTGCTCCACCTGATGTACTCTTTGCTGTAACTTGATCACCAGCATGGTCTGCATCTGAATATGCTGTTAGATTAAACCCCGAATCCTTCGGATACCAAAGTCCCATGTTAATGGTGCTTCGTAGGTACCGAAAGATCCGTTTAACCTCTTTGAGGTGAAGTTCGGTAGGCTTTGCCTGAAACCGTGCTAACAGGCAAACAGCAAATTGAATATCGGGTCGGCTAGAAGTTAGGTACATGAGAGAACCGATCATGCTCCGATATTTTTTCGGATCGATGGGTTTTCCAAACAAATCAGCACCTATTTTTGGTGAAGTGACCATTGGTGTACCAATAGAATCACAATTTTCCATTCCATGTTTTTTCAAAATCTCTATTGTATATTTAGCTTGATTGATAAAAATACCACGAGGGGATTGATGGATTTGTAAACCAAGAAAGAATTTTAGTTCCCCCATCATGGACATTTCAAATTTGCTTTTCATGAGATTTTCAAACTGCTTTGAATGATTAGGATTGGTTGATCCAAAAATAATGTCGTCCACGTAAATTTGAACGATCAAAATATCATCTTTGAATTTTTTGATAAACAAGGTGTCATCAACCGTTCCTTTTGTGAAATATTTTTTGAGCAAGAAAGATGATAGTTCATCATACCACGCTCTTGGAGCTTGTTTTAAACCATAAATTGCTTTCTTAAGCTTGTAGACGTAGTCTGGATGATCTTTGTCGATGAATCCCTCTGGCTGACTCACATACACTTCTTCTTTCAGAGTTCCATTCAAGAAAGCTGTCTTAATGTCCATCTGATATACTGTGATGTTTTTGTGAGCTGCATAGGCTAAGAAAATCCGGACTGCTTCAAGTCTAGCTAAAGGCGCGAATGATTCCTCGAAATCTATCCCTTCTTCTTGTGGATAACCTTTAGCCACGAGACGAGCTTTGTTGTGAATAACAGTCATTTCCTCATCCAGTTTGTTCTTCCACAACCACTTGAGATCAAGAACACGTTTATCAAGTGGTCGTTCAACAAGTTCCCAACTGTCATGTAACAGGTATTGAAGAAATTCCTCCTGCATTGCTTCAATCCATGGGTTTTCTGCCATTGCTTCCCGAATGTTCTTAGGTACTTTGGTGTTTATTGAGCAAATGTAAATGCACAATTCGAGATCGGTGGCAAGTTGTCTCCTCGTCTGAACTGGCATTGAAGGTTCACCAATAATATGTTCTATTGGATGGTCTTTTGTCCATTGAAACGTAGAAGGGTACCTTGGGTGTAACAAATGTGTGTTAGATGGTTCTTGTAACCTTGAAGAAGATTCAGCAGAGTCTGTTGCAAACGGGTTTTCAAATACTTCTTCTTCTTCTTCTAACGTAACATCGTTTGAATTATTTGCTGGTTCTTCTTGAAAATTTGTGTTTTGGTTTTGCTCATCAACCCTTGGTATTTCAGTTTCAATAACTAGAGTTGCTTGAGTAGATGTAGATGATGTTGATATAGTTGGTGCTTCAGCTTCGATTGTTGTAGATGCATCTTGTGGTGGTGGTGGTGGTTGATGGTTTTGAGTGGGTGCAGCGGAGTGTTGTTGAGATGCATTAGTCGAAGTTCCACCATAGTATTCATCAAACATTAACTCGAAGAAATTTTCCAGTTCTTGTTCTGTTGGTTTATCCGTGTTTGTTGACTGAGCTCCTTGAGGCACGAGTCCTGAACTGATGTGTCCAGAAGTCTGCATGTTTGGTCCGAGTCCTAATCCGTTTTGATTAGAAGCCATAGGATTAAGCGCGGGTTCTAGAGCGTATCTCTCAGAAGCCATCTGTGAAATCTCGTCAAACTTCACATTCATCGTCTCCATTATCTTTTTCGTTCTTCTATTATACACCCTGAATGCCCTCGAGTTTTCTGAGTATCCAATGAAGATTCAAATATCACCCTTAGCTTTTAACTTTCCTAGATCTTCTCTGTCATTCGTCGGATAGCACAAAGCGCCAAACACGTGAAGATAAGAGATGTCAGGTTTACGGTTGTTCACTAGCTCATATGGGGTTTTATTGAATCTAGGATGGACTAGGGATCGGTTTTGAGTAAAGCAAGCAGTGGCTACAGCATCAGCCCATAAGAATAGTGGTGCACTAGAAAAAATCAGCATTGTGCGAGCAGCTTCCACAAGAGTTCTATTTCTTCTTTCAACTACCCCATTTTGCTGTGGAGTTCTAACAACTGATGTTTGGTGTGTGATTCCAACATCTTCAAGGTAAGTTCTTAACTCCTGGTTTGTAAATTTTGTGCCATTATCTGTTCTTATAATCCTTGCTGGAGCTTGAAGTAGAACTTGAATACGCTTTAGAAAGGTGATGATGATGCCTGGTGCTTCGTCTTTTGATCTCAAAAACTTTACCCAAATATATCTTGAGTAATCATCAACAATAACGAGAATATGCTTCTTCCCATTAATGCTTTCAACTCTCATTGGGCCACATAAGTCCATGTGCAACATATGTAACCTTGCTTCCGAACTAGGTACGGTTTTAGGTTTATATGATGCTCTTTTGCTTTTTCCTTGTCCGCATGATGGACATAGGTGTTCCTTGGTGTATTTGAACTTAGGAAGTCCGGTGACGATGTTGTCTTTGGCTAACTTGTTGATCGTGTCAAAATTGAGATGGGATAATCTTCTATGCCACAGCCAGGACTTAGTTTCGGTTGCCCTTGTCATAAGACAAATTGGTGATGTAGAAGCCATTTGGTTGATGTCGATTACATACAAGTTTGTACTACGATTACCAGTTAAGAGATCATCACCAACCAAATTTCTGATAAAAACCGTGTTTCTCCTGAATGCAACTTCTAAATCTGCAACACAAAACTGCCCAACTGAAAACAAGTTGTGTCCCAACCCTTCGACATAGTAAACTCGAGTGATTAAGAAATTCCCAAACTGAAGATCTCCATAACCCTGAATAGCTGCTACATGATCATTTCCAAAGCGTACAGTTCCCATGAATTTCCAGATGAAATTGATCAGCAGCTTTAAATTCCCGGTCATGTGCTTGGAGCAACCCGAGTCGACGATCCAAAGACATATTTCGATAACCTGCCAAGAACAGAAGAGTTTGCATTTGGAAACCGTTTTGAATTTGGTTCCATGAGGTTAGGAGTAAAATCCAAATCACACTCATAGACAGTTGCTACTTGTTAAGCTTGAGTTATTTCTAATTTGCCGTCCTTAAGAGTGAACTCTCTACCCGTTGGTTTCCACATACAAAACTTAAGGTAGTTCCTAGGCATTCGACTGCTAGTGGTAGACCTAAAGCGTGCAACTAATCTTTCTATAGATCTAGATCTAGCACTAGTTCCCTTTGGAACATACTTCTGTTTAGGCGAAACATTCACATTCTTAGAAACACATTCATCATGAACATCATTAATTAAACATTTCTTGCATATTAAACAAACAGAGTCATTACATGCATTAGAACCAGTACTTTCGACATTACATTCAGATGAATCATGTTTCTTATTACAAAGCGATAAATTCCTAGGGTGTTCTTCTACTTCTTCAACTTTATTCTTGCTACTACTCGTAGAAACAGGCGAGACTCTATTGTTCCTTGTATTGCTCCTAGGCTTTAGTCTGCTGCTCCTAGAGGTGCATTCTAATCCTGTAGAAGGTAAGGCACACACATTAGGATTTATATTGTTGTCCTTTTTAGCATCACTAGACTCTTTAGAATTATCCTTTTTGCACACATTTGTCTTAGAAGTGGAGGCAGACGCATTAGTGGGGCTGATCCTAAAAAGGCCAGGTGCTATCACTTTTGGTGTTTCGACAACCGCTTTTCCTTTATCACCAATCTTATCATTTTCACTTTTCTTGGGCAAGGGTGTTTGAGTGACTGGTTTTGTCAAATTCTTTTTCTCATCGACTTTTGGAGCAAACCTTGAAATTGACATCTTTGGTTTTTGAACCGTGTTTGAAATATTTGGTTTCTCCGAAGTCGACGGTTTTGCAAACTTAGTTTCCTCACCCTTTCCTTTTTGACTTTCAAGCTGAGCCCTCAAAAGATCATTTTGCTCTTTCATGTTCTTTAAGGCACGCTCATACGACAATTTGTCATACTTGCATTCTTCCTTTTTTCGATCAAGTTGTTTAAAATATGACACATTTTTTTTTCAAGCTTTATAAGAGCATTTTCATATTTTGAAACAATTTCGGAGGTCTCAGCTCTCAGTCATTCATCGTCTTGAATAGAATATGTTTGTAAAATGATGGACATAATGTCAGTGGTCATAACAGCTTCGAAGAGAGAATCATTTAGGTTTTCCAAAACATTCATGTTTTCACGAGTATCATTAGCTTCGTTTACCAGGGATTTGTGGTCCTTGACAAATTCAGCCGTTTCTTTTAAGAAAGCACGTTCAAAATGGATTACCCTCGCACTGATGTTATTCAGTGGGATAGTAATTTCGTTTTCAAAAACTTTTTTCTGCTCAATATGAAAACTGGAATGCCAGTTGTTAATATCGATTGTAGTTTTAGAAGCAACGATATTTTGAAGTTCTTGAATTCTCTTTTTAACGTCATCCAAAATTTCTCTAGCCTCACTTGTATTAAAAGTGTTGTTTGAAGAAATTTGTTCCATTTTTGAAAGAGATTTGGAAACAATTACTTTCTTAGAAAACATTTTTGAGAATGGTCGTTTTATGGAAAACACAGATGGTTCTTTTTGTGGAACAAAAGTAATTCCCGAAAGTTTGTTCAATTTGTTGTAATCAATTGGTTTCAAATCCTTTTGTTTCATTTTAGTAATGCTTTCTTCGACATGTTCTATCGTTTGCACAGAATCCCGAACGACGGGAGGATCATGTTTAGTGTACATCACATTACCATTATACAAAACATTCTGTTCTTGCTGAGCTTTCTTGAGATTACCGGGGGTGTTGTTACCAAGAGCCACTTTATGTTTCGTATGGTAAACCGGATTAGTTTGATTTGAAATCATTTTCATTGTTTGACTTGACTGACCCGATTTAACCACTAATTCTTCTAAATGAGCAATCATGTGTTCTGACTCTACGATTTCGGCCAAAACTTTGTCTTCTTTCTTTGCAAAGTCCTTTTTCAACTCATCCCTTTCTTTTTCAAGATTGGTATAAGCTGTTTTTTGTTTAGAAAGTTGGTTTTGTAAATCAGAAATTTCCGCGTTTAAAGATTTTATCTTTTTGAAAGAATTAACATCAAGTGTATCAAACTTGAGTTGCAATTGTTTTTCCCTTGAAACGGAATTTTGATAACCAGTTTCTAATTCAGACAATCTTTTGTTATGAAATTCAAAAGCTTTAACGTTTTCTTTGTAACTCTCAAGCTCAGCGGTCAATTTGACATTCGCGGCCTTAACATCGCGATTGACCTTTTTCACATTCTCAATTTCAATACGACAATTATTCAATAATGATTCAAACAAAGCACGTGTTTCCTCATCATTCTCAGCATGCTATGAAACGAAGCCTCCATTATGATTCACATCTGGAGTTACTGAAGGAGTATTGTTACTACTTGGCGTGTCCAGGTATGTATCATAAGTGGGTGCTAGCTTCTCAGAATGCTGTTCCTCATGAGGAGACATATCAAATATATCATTATTGTGACATGTGTTGAAATTGGATACCTCAGATGGTGCATTGGTGTCATAAACAGGAAGTGTGTCAAAATCTGTGTCATATTTAGCTTCCTGAAGATTCGCCATGAATATGCAGTTCGCATCGATATC
This sequence comes from Artemisia argyi, assembly GCA_030686995.1. Taxonomy (NCBI): domain Eukaryota; kingdom Viridiplantae; phylum Streptophyta; class Magnoliopsida; order Asterales; family Asteraceae; genus Artemisia; species Artemisia argyi. Next base: position 8,575,883 of record CM060696.1, read on the forward strand.
CTCTCTATCTTCCATGTCATCCATAAGAGCCATAAAATCATTCTCCTCTGCGTTCAACTGGAATCCTGCCTCTGCCTTTTGTGCCAACATCACTGCTTTCTGCAAGTACGCTAGATCTTTCTTGTTCGGCTTAGTAGGACAGTTCCTTGCCATATGACCTACACCCTGACAGTTGAAACACTTAACCGGATTACCCTGATTCCCATTTCCCAAATTCCCAACTACTGGAGCTGCAACATTTCTATTCTGATTACCCATTGCCTGATTACCAACATTCTGACCCCTCTGATTTCCAACAAACTGACCCAACTGATTCCCTGCATACTGACCATACTGATTTCCTGCATTCTGATTCCCTGCATTCAGCATATTCTGATTCCCCATGTTAATTCCGGTAGCATATCCTTGCTGATTCCCATAAACTCCAACCATTTGGCCTCCGTTGCCCATATTGAAACTCGGCTGAGCAATTTGCTTGTTGCGAGTGTTCGATGAAATCCTTTGGTTGTTGTTAGTTGGTGTAGAATAGCGTCCTTGGAATGCCTTTGACAGAAAAGCAAACGCTTGGGTTAATGCAGCAGTAGCTTCATCATTTTCAGTGAATTCTGGTTCTGGGAATTGTTGGTATTGCTGTTGTGGAATAACGTGTTGTTCTTGCTGTGGGTAGAACTGTTGTTGGTAGACCGGTGTTGGTTGTTGAATGTATGATGGTTGCATGTAGTTGTGAGTGGAAGATGATGATGATTGTTGTGTGTTCACTGGTAGCGGTGTTAGTGAAGTAGCAATTAATGCGAGAGGATCATGATTCTTTGCCAATCTTTCTTTCCTTACTTCATTAGCCTCAGCTTGGTTTTGTTTCAGAAAGTCATAGAGTTGATCATAATTCACCTTATGTAAATCCTTTGTTTGATTGACAATTGTAACATAACGACCCCATTCTTCTGGAAGGTTATTGATGAATTTGATGTTTGTTGCAATTGTTCGAGGTGTCAACTTGTTTCTGACTAACTCATTCATCAAAGTGCAAAACCTTGTGTAGTAGGATTCAATCTGTTCACCTTTTGTGGATGTGAAATTCTCCCATTCAGTAATAAGTTTGTTCTCAACGTCTTGTTGTCCAATCTCTGTTCCATGACATATCCTTCTAACACGTTCCCACATAGCATAAGCAGTTTCACAACTGTCGACCGCAGCAAAGATCTCCCGTGGTAATCCAAGTTGGATTAAATGCATTGCCATATCATCAGCGGCGATCTGCTTCTTGTCTTCCTCTGTGTAATCTGCTTCTGTTTGTTCAAGCACGAATGGTTGAGTAGGAGGTGTTGAATTTGGATTGCCTTCAATTTGAACTTGTCTTGGCTTGAATGGACCATTTGTAATGGAGTTGATCATTAATTTACCATCAGGCTTTGTTTTGATGTAACGAAGCATGCGGCTTGTCCATGGGAGATATCCACCTTTTTCAAGCATTGGAGGTCGGTTTTCCGCACCAGCTGCATGAATGTCTTGCTGAGTTGCCATTGATGAAGTGTTGATGGATAAAGTAGATTCTTGGATCGTTCCAACGAAATAGGAGTTGTGTTTAGTGTAAGTTGATGCAAGTTTTTATGGTGAAAAATTTGATCTGGAACCTTAAAACCTCAATAACTTCCGTTCGGAGTGGATTTGGGCCTCGAAGCTTGGCTTGAATGATCTTTAGACAGCTGATTCGTCGAAAACGGAGTTACGGTTCAAAAGTTATGGCCGTTTGAAGTTTGGTTGTCAAAAAGTCAAATTCTTATGCATAAACCCTGAACTTATGCATAAACAGTGATTCTTACGCGTAAACTCTGAATCTTACGCGTAAGAAAAGTTGTGCGTAAACGTTTAGGTTATGCGTAAAGATGAAAGTTATGCGTAAACAGTATGTTTATGCGTAAGCTTTGATTTTTACGCGTAAACTTTGCGTTTATGCGTAAGATTTTTTACGAGTAAGGTTTTTCAACCAAATTGATCTCTCAAACTTATCCAAGCTTGAAAGATATCCCGTGTCGAAGTATTCCACAAACTTATCCAAGTCAGGGAAGTACTGAGTCACCGTAGCACGAAGAGAGGACCTTTGAAGAAACTTATGCGTAGATTTCTGAGACTTACGCGTAAGAACAAACTTCTGCGTAGAAACTAAACTTAAGCGTAGGATCTTGTGCGTAGGCTTCAACTTACGCGTAGAAAATCAATCTTATGCGTAAGAAGAGGGTTTTGACTAGAGTTATGCGTAGAAAAAGGGTTTTGACCTCAACTAACGCGTAGAGAGTACTGTAGACAGCTGTAACTTGTACTATACACCCAACTTACGCGTAGGATGACCAGAAAACTTCAAAAATACGATTTTTTCACCCAAAAACTCCTTTTCCACTTGTTTCTAATGATCAAATCTTTCCCAAAACACTTAGAATCACTAAAACTTCAATAAAAACAACAACTTTAACACTAAAACCACGTAAAAATCAAAACTTTTTTGAAGAAAAAGTACACAAATGAATGAAAAGTGTAACTTTTTAACAAAAAAACTTGAAAAAAACACTCCTAAATCATTGTTAGGCGATTCATACCACTTGTAGGACCTTAGATCTATCAACTTTAATACCAATACAACAACTAGATGAAGTAAAGATGGTGACTTGATGAATATGTGTGGCGTTAGATTATATGAAAAATGTAACAATTCACAATTTCAGGTTAATTACCATTCCCGGAAAAATTTCACTATTCACTTTTCACTATTCACTTTTCACTATTCATCTCAGAAATTTTTATTTCATATTCTCGTAAGTTAAACTATTTTAACGATAATCCGAGAATTTGACGCTCGTCGGATCATTTCTGCAAAAATCACAAAGCCGTGTCCGAGATTTACTTTTAGGTTTAAACGTCCTTCTAGCATCCCGATATATCCATAAAACGTCATAAACAATAGAAATATGATTTTCTATCATTTTATGACAATTCCAAAAGTTTTGGAATTTTACGTTTTCCAGTTCAGCGTTTTACGCGAATTACGCGTTTTAGACCCGTGTTTCCAGTTTTTAGCAGCGTTTTAGCACCCAATAGATCCTACCACTCATTTTATATTTTATTATGGACTATATGGACGTGTTTAACAATACTTTCAAGTTCCATAATTTTACGACACCCGGTTTTACGTTTTGAGGCTTAATCATTTACGATTGGCATTTCCCGGAGTCAAAACTAACCAAGTATCTTGGATAATACCAAGAAAAGTCTAACCCTTGCTCTCCAAGACTCATGAACCGCCCTAGGAGGGGGGAGTCACACCCATGTGGCTTCATCTCATGAATTTACCCCTAAATCAACACTTAATTACAACTTGGTCACCAGGTTGTAACACGTTCCTAGTAAGCTTCCTAACCTCCTCATTTGGACTATAAATACTCCCTCCCCATCCCCATTTGTGCCGTGCACCTCCAACCCCAAAACCCTTCCATACTTAGTTTATTTCCTTCCAATTTCTTGCAAGGTTCAAGTGATTCTTCAAGGTTGAAACCCTAGTTTCTTTTAGATAATCAAAACACTTCCATAACCTCATATACTTGGTGATTTCTCTTGAGTTTAAATCCACTCAATTCACCTCAACTTTCATTACATCTCTTTCAAGAATACCAAGGGTAGAAAGATTGCATGAAGTGAAAAAGGGTTGAAGCAAGTCTATCAAAGTCCTATCCTTACATGTTAACTTCCTTTCATCTTTGAAAGCCAAAAGTTGTGAGCCAAACCCTAACTTGATTCTTGTTAAATAATCATATTCATGTTATTTACATATTATTTGTGCTATATTATGTCTTGTATTAATGTCCATGATGTATAAAAGTGAGTAAAACAAGTTATTGTACATGATTGATAAGACAAGTTCATAAAACAAGTAAACTAGTGACTTTGTTGGTATAACCTGATCAAAATGGTAAAAATATGATATTGAATCATTACATATTGTAGTAAAGGACCTAACAAGGAAAACGTAGCAATTTGAACCACCTAAAACGAGTATACGAGTCAAAAGTTATGACGATTTGAAATTACCAAAACTTTGCGGCAAAGCTGCCAAAACTTTCTGTGACAGAATAGAAAACACGCAAAAAGAGGCCTTTCTGGTCCGTTTCATGAAAAAGTTAAAACACGAAAGTTGTCCGGAATCACGTTTTCCTTTAGGTTGAAAGAAGCTCGAGCCTTGAAAACACTTTCTGAGTGAGATATTTCTAAATTTCTTAACAGCTATTTACATATATATAAGTCACTATATTATGGTTATACTTTAAAAGGAACAAGAGGTCTTATGACCAATAATCAAGACCACCACCATGGCTAGAGCCAAGGTTGTGTCTCATGACCTTGGAACAAGGACTAAAGGTAATGGCTAGGCCATGACGAAATGACCATAACAACTTACATAGGCGTAAACATGAAACAATGAATTAGGCGATAACATGAACAAGCAATTTGGATCTACTTCACCTAAAAGGAAACCATGAGATATTACCAAGAGAAAATGGTCATTCAAGACTTATGAAACTACCCCTAATAACAATCTTCATGTACTAATAAACTTTCCTAAGTTTATTCAAAATATCACACATGTAACTTTTCGGATCAAAACTTATATCTATATATTTCATCAACTACTACAATAGTAGGGAGCCTCATGTGAGGAGTTCATTATGTAAGCCGTCGAGATGAGTTGTGGATTTACGAGTTAAAGTGTCCTGGCTCCTCGAACGCTTACTAACATGACTTCTGAAATATGTCAGCCCGAACGGTAGTAAACGATATACAAAACATACATGTTCATGAATCTTTTCTTTCAAAGACATACAATATACATCATACCACATCATGGACTAAATGCAAGATATGTATATAGGCACTCCGTTATGTTTTTTACACAAATCCTAAGTCGCAACATTCTATTATAGGTTGCTCGTAGAAACCTTCACGATCCAACCGTTACCTTCATTACTTGCTATCTTACTTAAGGTGAGTTCATAGCCCCATTTTCCATTACTTAATTGTTTTACAAACCCTTGGGGGGAATACATGCTATTTTAACCGAGCACAATGTTTCTAAATTGTATGCTTGCCTGATTGTTTTATTATCACTAAGTACCAACCTTGCTAAACCGAGATCCCTTATTATGAACCATTTAATCACTAGCAATAGTGAGCGCAAATATTGTGAATAGGCCTATTGGGATTGACGAATCCCATTTGTATTGACTAAGTTCAAACAAATGCATTAATTTTTGAGATTTAGGTATGTTAGCAAAGTACCTACCGGGATAAATCTGCCAATCGATATTGGTACACGTTAACGTTATGGTGTCATAAGCTTAGTGTATAATAACTGTTCCGGCCGTATAATAACGTAGCCTACCTGTTTTGTTTTCCAAACATTGGTGTGAGCCTATAACTCACACTACCAACATATTGTGTTCAAACGATTTAACAAACTCTATGAATATCACTCAACCTTTGTGTTGACCTCTCAAGCATGTATTTCAGGTTCATGACGATCAAGGATGGCACGGAAGGACACGGATACTCAAGATGGCTATAAACTTTATTATCATTCAAAAACTCACTTAATGTGATTTGTAAACATGGAACCAATTGGGACCTCATTTTGTAACCTCTGATATTTATATAATTTGAATGATAAATCTTTTAAAACGACTCAATTGGAGTTCGTTTTCTATTATTGTGACTATTGTGCCGTCGAGTAACACCCAGTTCGAATTCCGCTGCAACCATGAATTGGGGGTGTTACAGATTGGTACCAGAGCCATGGTTATAGAGAAACGGGTCTAATTGAGACCTAAACTATAACCGCACATACAAGCAAAAACATTTTTATAGCCGTCCGCTCTCCGTGTCTTCCATCCTCCAGACGATTATGGATTTAGTAAGCATGTTATGATACGCAAACATGTTAGTATATTCATATATACCCATTTTGAGCATTTCCTCGTAGACATTTTTGTGCTACACAAACATAATTGCATATTAATATATGTACCCTAAACATAATTGAGCATTTCCCCGTAAGCATTAGTATATTGATATATAAACTCGGTTTATTTTCAATCATTTATCTAAACAATGGACTAAACATTTATGCGTATGCCTATTCTAAGGCATTTCGACACAATCACATTCTCCCAATCATGTTCCTACTCCAACATTTTATGTCCAAGACATTGTAACTGATTACAATGGTCTCATTCACTTTTCCAAGACATTGTGAGATACAATGGTCTCATTCATTTTTTCAAGACATTGTGAGATACAATGGTCTCATTCATTTTCCAAGACATTGTGAGATACAATGGTCTCATTCATTTTCCAAGACATTGTATTATACAATGGTCTTAACCATTTCTCAAATGTTTTGAGTCACACAATGGTCTAACCTACTACCCAGACATTGTGAATTGCACAATGGTCTAATTTACTTCCGAGACATTGTGATTTACGTAATGGTCTCTGGAATTATTCCATCACATCATCAATATTATTTCATATGATATCAAAAACCCATCACAATCTATCGATTTCCAAACAAGAAATATGAGATTTCTAAAGGACAAACTAATCCATCATTGACAAAAGCTGAAGTTCAGCCCTACATTCATCAAAGTTTTCTTCTGAAACCTTCATTATTAAAAGTTCGTGATCCTGGCCAAGTATGTTCTATTTTTAGAACTACTTAAAACTTCCTTTCCCTACGTACCTACCCGTACTATCTTCTATGCAATGGAATATGAAAACATACGTTACAAGTCTTGTATGGACGGGACTTGCAACTTAAGGGTTTGACATCGCCTTTGTTTAGTGGATAGTTTCCCGAAAGCAACGGACATATCACAAGTATACCTAATTTAGGTATTTGAAAATTTTATCGAACCTTGGCTAAATATAGACTAGTCACCTATATTTAACCTAGGGACAGTGGAATATAGTCTGACTAACTATATTCGACTTAAAATTTTTCAAATACTGAGAATAGTTGTACTAGGGTTATGTTTAGATTGATTTCCTACATGAACACGATAAACCACAAGAATACATTAAAACAATCTAGAGACACGATAGTGTCTTACCACTCAGCGAGATCTTAACACCTTATTTGTACTACCTAAATTCATTCTTGAAATTTTTCATTTATGAGATAATCCGAACTACTATCTTGGGATAGTTATCAATTATTCTCTTCATCCTGTAGAGTACTATCCTGTTTAGGTCCTAAGGATACCATTCCATCATAAACTTTTAAAATCTCTTAAGATTTTTAAAGCAAACTCAACATCTATACCTAAGAGTATTAATGTTAAGCATACACTACACACTTCTGTTCATCAACATATCACATCATTATCTTTACAACCGTTACAAACACAAGCTCAATAACAGATCTAGACGCACTTTTAAAGCTCAAATCATCCTTAGTTACACCACAAGCACCCTCATCAGCTTTACAAATTTGGATATTCATCTTGTACTTTTGGAACACCAGTATCATCTCGTAATACCTTGTAACTCACCGACTAAGTATGAATGTTGTGTAGGATGATTTGTAATTATTTGAATGGATTGGGATGCCTTTTCATTTAAATAAAGACATTGTAAATCACCAAACCATAAGTTTATATTTCCTTATTTACATTATTTAGGATACCTCTCTATGTAAATAAAAAATTATAAACAAGTGGGCTTATTTGTATCCGAAATAACATAAGTATGAAGTCAATAAACACTAGATACAATAACCAATTACCTACTAGACTATGATTACAATAACTATCTCAATTCCTATTAATATTCGACTGCTATATCAATTTCCTTTGATATTCGATTATTACCATACCTTTCCTACACAAAAGTAAGCCTCATCCTACACCATACACTGAAATGACAAATCAAACTCCATCACTAGTAATCCCAGACTTTAGTCCTCATAAGTAACCACACCTTTTCATCGACACCACTCCAACGTATAACACACACAGAACTTCGGGACGAAGTTCCCCGTAAGGGGTAGAGACTGTAACAATTCACAATTTCAGGTTAATTACCATTCCCGGAAAAATTTCACTATTCACTTTTACTATTCACTTTTTACTATTCACTTTTCACTATTCATCTCAGAAATTTTTATTTCATATTCTCGTAAGTTAAACTATTTTAACGATAATCCGAGAATTTGACGCTCGTCGGATCATTTCTGCAAAAATCACAAAGCCGTGTCCGAGATTTACTTTTAGGTTTAAACGTCCTTCCAGCATCCCGATATATCCATAAAACGTCATAAACAATAGAAATATGATTTTCTATTATTTTATGACAATTCCAAAAGTTTTGGAATTTTACGTTTTCCAGTTCAGCGTTTTACGCGAATTACGCGTTTTAGACCCGTGTTTCCAGTTTTTAGCAGCGTTTTAGCACCCAATAGATCCTACCACTCATTTTATATTTTATTATGGACTATATGGATGTGTTTAACAATACTTTCAAGTTCCATAATTTTACGACACCCGGTTTTACGTTTTGAGGCTTAATCATTTACGATTGGCATTTCCCGGAGTCAAAACTAACCAAGTATCTTGGATAATACCAAGAAAAGTCTAACCCTTGCTCTCCAAGACTCATGAACCGCCCTAGGAGGGGGGAGTCACACCCATGTGGCTTCATCTCATGAATTTACCCCTAAATCAACACTTAATTACAACTTGGTCACCAGGTTGTAACACTTTCCTAGTAAGCTTACTAACCTCCTCATTTGGACTATAAATACTCCCTCCCCATCCCCATTTGTGCCGTGCACCTCCAACCCCAAAACCCTTCCATACTTAGCTTATTTCCTTCCAATTTCTTGCAAGGTTCAAGTGATTCTTCAAGGTTGAAACCCTAGTTTCTTTTAGATAATCAAAACACTTCCATAACCTCATATACTTGGTGATTTCTCTTGAGTTTAAATCCACTCAATTCACCTCAACTTTCATTACATCTCTTTCAAGAATACCAAGGGTAGAAAGATTGCATGAAGTGAAAAAGGGTTGAAGCAAGTCTATCAAAGTCCTATCCTTACATGTTAACTTCCTTTCATCTTTGAAAGCCAAAAGTTGTGAGCCAAACCCTAACTTGATTCTTGTTAAATAATCATGTTCATGTTATTTACATATTATTTGTGCTATATTATCTCTTGTATTAATGTCCATGATGTATAAAAGTGAGTAAAACAAGTTATTGTACATGATTGATAAGACAAGTTCATAAAACAAGTAAACTAGTGACTTTGTTGGTATAACCTGATCAAAATGGTAAAAATATGATATTGAATCATTACATATTGTAGTAGAGGACCTAACAAGGAAAACATAGCAATTTGAACCACCTAAAACGAGTATACGAGTCAAAAGTTATGACGATTTGAAATTACCAAAACTTTGCGGCAAAGATGCCAAAACTTTCTGTGACAGAATAGAAAACACGCAAAAAGAGTCCTTTCTGGTCCGTTTCATGAAAAAGTTAAAACACGAAAGTTGTCCGGAATCACGTTTTCCTTTAGGTTGAAAGAAGCTCGAGCCTTGAAAACACTTTCTGAGTGAGATATTTCTAAATTTCTTAACAGCTATTTACATATATATAAGTCACTATATTATGGTTATACTTTAAAAGGAACAAGAGGTCTTATGACCAATAATCAAGACCACCACCATGGCTAGAGCCAAGGTTGTGTCTCATGACCTTGGAACAAGGACTAAAGGTCATGGCTAGGCCATGACGAAATGACCATAACAACTTACATAGGCGTAAACATGAAACAATGAATTAGGCGATAACATGAACAAGCAATTTGGATCTACTTCACCTAAAAGGAAACCATGAGATATTACCAAGAGAAAATGGTCATTCAAGACTTATGAAACTACCCCTAATAACAATCTTCATGTACTAATAAACTTTCCTAAGTTTATTCAAAATATCACACATGTAACTTTTCGGATCAAAACTTATATCTATATATTTCATCAACTACTACAATAGTAGGGAGCCTCATGTGAGGAGTTCATTATGTAAGCCGTCGAGATGAGTTGTGGATTTACGAGTTAAAGTGTCCTGGCTCCTCGAAGGCTTACTAACATGACTTCTGAAATATGTCAGCCCGAACGGTAGTAAACGATATACAAAACATACATGTTCATGAATCTTTTCTTTCAAAGACATACAATATACATCATACCACATCATGGACTAAATGCAAGATATGTATATAGGCACTCCGTTATGTTCTTTACACAAATCCTAAGTCGCAACATTCTATTATAGGTTGCTCGTAGAAACCTTCACGATCCAACCGTTACCTTCATTACTTGCTATCTTACTTAAGGTGAGTTCATAGCCCCATTTTCCATTACTTAATTGTTTTACAAACCCTTGGGGGGAATACATGCTATTTTAACCGAGCACAATGTTTCTAAATTGTATGCTTGCCTGATTGTTTTATTATCACTAAGTACCAACCTTGCTAAACCGAGATCCCTTATTATGAACCATTTAATCACTAGCAATAGTGAGCGCAAATATTGTGAATAGGCCTATTGGGATTGACGAATCCCATTTGTATTGACTAAGTTCAAACAAATGCATTAATTTTTGAGATTTAGGTATGTTAGCAAAGTACCTACCGGGATAAATCTGCCAATCGATATTGGTACACGTTAACGTTATGGTGTCATAAGCTTAGTGTATAATAACTGTTCCGGCCGTATAATAACGTAGCCTACCTGTTTTGTTTTCCAAACATTGGTGTGAGCCTATAACTCACACTACCAACATATTGTGTTCAAACGATTTAACAAACTCTATGAATATCACTCAACCTTTGTGTTGACCTCTCAAGCATGTATTTCAGGTTCATGACGATCAAGGATGGCACGGAAGGACACGGATACTCAAGATGGCTATAAACTTTATTATCATTCAAAAACTCACTTAATGTGATTTGTAAACATGGAACCAATTGGGACCTCATTTTGTAACCTCTGATATTTATATAATTTGAATGATAAATCTTTTAAAACGACTCAATTGGAGTTCGTTTTCTATTATTGTGACTATTGTGCCGTCGAGTAACACCCAGTTCGAATTCCGCTGCAACCATGAATTGGGGGTGTTACAAAAAAGAGTATAAAGATGAAGAGAACTTTTATTAAAAAACACACACAATACACACACAAGCACACACAAGCACACCTTACAAATGAGAGGTAAGGTGCCTTTTATAGTTCCATACAAAGGCTTTTCTATGGGCTTGGGCTTGGACTTGGATACATTATAAACTAACAAGGCTTACATAAACTAACTCATAACATATTAGCTTACCAAGTCCAAGGCCCAATGACTAAACTATTACTAAACTTAACAAACGACACAAAGTTACAATATGAGAATGACCATCACTTCTATATAAATATTTTTAATGCTAACAACAAGGATGCTACATCTAAGTCTAGGAAATCATAGAAAAGAAGGCGTCATTCATGGCTCGACAATGATGACACACCTCAGAATGACTGGTTGACATAATTGGTACAAGCTCAACCTCCTCTCGAAGATGAAGAACCCCTTCCAGGCAACACACTACAACTCACACAAGTCATTATGAAGGATCTTCAGATTGAGAAACTTACAAAGGAGGAGCTCAGAAGAATTAATAGGGATGCACAGGAATTCCTTAAGTCCAGATCTGGAAACAAAGTGGAATATGAGTATCACATGCAGAATATAGCTAGTGTAATGTCTGGCACGTTTGACTGGCTAAATCCTGAAGTGAATATCGATCTCAGTTCCAAAAACCACGAAAAGCCTTACTTCACTTATTGGACTAAACCATTACCATTGAAAGGATTTCCAGAAAAACCTTAGTTACCTTACAGCTTCTTCTTCAACAAAGATCTTCGTAACCTTCAACTCACTGAAGAGAAATCAAAGAAGAAATATGCTTCCTCACTCACAATCTCAGTACCAGCCACAAGATACGAAGTTCCTGCAATTGAAGAGTCTACTCCAGTTTTCAGCAACTCTATCGTAGCTTACGACAGAGATGCTCTACACGGGATTCAACACTGGCCAGAACGTCATCGTCTCGGTTATACCAGCAGATTGGGAGAGAAATCATTGGAAAATGTGAAGCATAAATCTAAGATCATTGATATCTTGGATATTCAAGAGTCGCAACGGTTTAACTACATATTCGTGCGTGAGATTGTGGTTAAACGACAAGATGAAAAGAAGTACAAGTTCTCCGAAGCAGACTTTACAAACCTTAATCTCAATGACTTCGAAGACATGTATCTCGAAAAGGTTCAAGGAAGAATGCGTGGATTCGAGAGAGAAATTCAATACAACTTCATGGCATCACTACTTCTTTTCATCCGACGATTGATAGTTCAAGAAAGAGTGGAAGATCTTCAGCTTGGAGTGGAAAGTTACCAACAGAAGATCAATTTGACAAAGCCGCAATTCAGATTTGATGGAATCTATCAAACATCACAGTTTACTCTCATCCAAGAACCTTCATTTGGTTTCACCTACATCAACAGAAAAAAGCTACAAAGCTTCATGAGGTTCGATGAGATACACAAATTCTGTGATGTTACACTTAAATCCGTTCGTGATGGGCTTGTCAAAAGGTTGAATGATGATCGCCGAAAGATAGCAAAAAGGGAACAACCTAGATGGAAATCCAGCTCAAGAAGACAAGTTCGTAACTTTGTCTTGAAGATTGAAGAAAGGTTATTTCGACGGGAACAGATCAGACGACTGGAAAGCTATATCGGTGTCAGACCATCATTTCCTATCAGGCTCTTCGAAAGACCCGAACACAAGTTCACTGACTTTGATGCTCCACTTCCTGATGTAGATTAAATTGGTACATTTGGATATTAATTTTTCAATATTAATTGTTTCATTTGATTGAACTGTTTTCATTTTGGCTTGTGCACACATGACAGTGTACAACCCGCACTTGAAATGAAAGGACCCTGAGGTACGCATCAGTGCCTCAATCCTTATATAAGGAGCGAAGGCTTCTTACTTTTGAGTAGAGTTAATCAAACATTTTCTGATTTTCATAACTCTGCTCAAAAGGCAAGTATTTCACCTCAATGAGTATTCACTTGTTGAGGGGGAGCACTTGAAAAATTTCATCGCTCGCAAACCAAACGCTCTTGTTGATATCTCCCCATAAGACTCAAAAAGCATATTTTAATCAAAAGTTTATCAAAAACAACATCTCATATGCTATGTTTAAGGGGGAGAAAAGTGAAAGTGATTAAAATATGAAAGTTCAAAGTTGCTTAAAGTCAAATCTCATGCGAGCTAGACTCAGAATTGACCCAGGAATTGACGAAACATAAAAGTTAGTAAGCTCGAAAAGACTTATCCTCGACGGGTAATAACATCAAGTTAGTTACCAGAGCTAGTTGTCACCTAAAAGCTGACAATGGAACTCTTTAACTAGCCACGTAAGCGTGTCTCGAAAAGGATTTGTCTTAGTAGAAATGTACCATTTCGAGAAACTTTCTGTGGATTTGACCAGGCAGGGTAATAATTTCAAGCTAGTCTAACTAGTGATGTAAGCGTGTCTCGAATCGGTCAGGTTCACTGAAAGTGGATCAATTCAAAAAGTGCTTGTTCCTCCCGCATGTGCAAATTTATTAAATACTTATGAGCACATGTGAAGGGGGAGCCCTTCAAAAGTAAACACAAAACTCTCAAAGTGTTAAACAAAATGTTTGATATTCACAAACACTTTGAGAGATTTTCAAAGGTTTCTTGGCTATTGTCGGATAATCATGGAGTTATAAGGTGATTAAGATAGGAAATTCAGTCCTATGATCCGCCAGAGCCGGAGGGATCTACCCATGGACATCACCAATAGTTAGAATTAGAAGTCCTTAGGTATGATACGATAAAAGGAGAAAAGAATGAAAGGGGAAAGAAGGAGTTGAAGAATTAAAAAGAAAAGTAAAGAAAAGGGTGAAAAGAAATAGCCCTGCATATGTTCAACCTTAGGGCATACACCGGGTTCAATTCATATGCTACTGGTTGTTGCTAAGGCGACGCCGGTATTGAAGATAAAGTCATCGTGGACCCAGTGACGCAATGCACTAAACCTTCTTAATCACTCAAGTTCTCTTAAAAGAGCTTGTTTCATTCTCACGGGGAACCGATATAACCTATCGACTAATCTCTTAGAGATGGTTGATATTGAAGAAGGAGACCCCTCCCTAGTCTCCGCATAGGAACCCTAAGTGTGCACTTTTCGAGTCTAGAGCCATGAGATACATCAAAGATCTCTTAGGAACACTTAGTATTTCTACAACTGGTGTTCTACATCAATGGACACCAGCTGTAAACTATCGAGTCCTTCGCAGATCTTAGCAATCTGCCGAGAACGTTTATGAGAGAATTTACATAAGTATTTCTCAATGAGTGAACGGAAATCCTGCCAGGGTCAACATCAAACAGCCCTGACAGCAGGTCACTTCGGTAACTCCTTGCGGGTTACGCTTAGTGTTTGCGGTGGTTTCCTATTGGTCTACAGTCGTGGAGTGATCCCCAGCGACTCACCCAGTCATTGAGCTACTTAGTAGGTCTTGTAAGCTCCCTCGGGAGTATCTGATATGGGAACGGCCTTGATAAGGGTTAGAAGGAGTCTTCACACTATGTTGTTGATGATATCTAATTCCTTATCTATAAGTACCGGATGTTTTATTGCTAACTGTTTACATACAGGTTTACATCATCTCCATGGCGACGGATTCCACATGCTCATACATATATCTTGAAGTCATCAAAAGCTCCCTCAAAGATCAAAGCAACACAAAGTTCAAAGAAAGATTCTACGCCAAAATGAAGAATCTACAAAGTATAAAGACTAAAGATCTTATGTGAAAGAAAGGGAACTACGTGCATGTATAAGTCAGAATTCGAAGATGTATGAGCATGTTGGAATGGCAGACTACCACCACAGACGCGGAAGTGACAAAAGGCAGACAACTTCATAACATGATCACTATCACAACAACAAAGAACAAAGAACAAAGAACGATGAATGATTCTTATCTCATGATTATTGAAAGACGTCTAAAGCTATGAAAGTCAAAGATAAAGAAATGACAAAGACGTCAAGCAACCGTGATGACCGAACCTTAGGGGGAGATTGTTGGGATCATAATTTTTACTATTTTATCAAGTCTCGGTCATTTGTAATAATAGGTTGCTTAAGTTACTACTTACTTTCATTTATGTAATGTTATAAGTTTACTAGGCTTAAGATATTAAGTCCATGGGCCTTAAGCCCACACGTATGACATGAAGGGAAGGACTAGGAGTGTTGCCCTAGCTCCTCACCTATATATACTAGTCTTAGGCCATTGTAAAACTAGGTTGTTTATTTGAAATTATAAGAAAACTCTTGCACTTATACTTCTCTCATTCAAATATTCATCCCATCCTTATATCTATCTCATTCTTGTTTATGTGAAATCAATATGGTGACCTAACATGAATATCAGTAGAGATCCATATAATAGTCGAATATCAAAGGAAATTGATATAACAGACGAATATTAATAGAAAATTGGGATAGTAATTGCAATCATAGCCTAGTAGGTAATGTGTTGTTGTACCTAGTGTTTATTGACTTCATACTTATGTTATTTCGGATACAAATAAGCCCACTTGTTTATAATTCTTTATTTACATAGAGAGGCATGCCAAACAATGTAAATAAAGGAATATAAACTTATGGTTCGGTGATTTACAATTTCTTTATTTAAATGAAAAGGCATCCCAATCCATTCAAATAAGGACATTATAAATCATCCTACCTAAGAATAACATTCATACTTAGCCGGTGAGTTACAAGGTAGTGTATTACGAGATGATACTGGTGTTCCAAAAGTGCAAAATGAATATTCAATCTTGTAAAGCTGATAAGGGTGCTTGTGGTGTAACTAAGGATGATTTGAGCTTTAAAAGTGCATCAAGATCTGTTAATGAGCTTGTGGTTGCAACAGTTGTGAAGATAATGATGTGATATGTTGATGAACAAAAGTGTGTAGTGTATGCTTAACATTAATATTGGTAGAGATGTCAAGTTTGCTTTAAAATTTTAAGAGATTTTAAAGGTTTATGACGGAATGGTATCCTTAGGACCTAAACAGGATAGTACTTCTACAGGATGAAGGGAAGAGTTGATAACTATCTCAAGATAGTAGTTCGGATTATCTTATAATTGAAAACTTTCAAGAATGAAATTAGATAGTACAAATAAGGTGTTAAGATCTTGCTGAGTGGTAAGGCACTATCGTGTCTCTAGATCGTTTTAAAGTATTCTGGTGGTTTATTGAGTTCAAGTAGGAAATTAATCTAAACATAACCCTAGTACAACTATTCCTAGTATTTGAAATTTTAAGTCGAACATAGTTAGTCAGACTATGTTCCACTGTCCCTAGGTTAAATATAGGTGACTAGTCTATATTTAGCCAAGGTTCGATAAAATTTTCAAATACCTAAATTAGGTATACTTGTTATATCTCCGTTGCTTTTGAGAAACTGTCCACTAAACAAAGGCGATGTCAAACTATTCAGTTGCAAGTCCCGCCCATACAAGACTTGTAACCTATGTTTTCACAGTCCATTGCATAGAAGATAGTACGGGTAGATACGTGTGGGAAGAAAGTTTTAAGTAATTCTAAAACAATCCATACTTGGCCAGGATCACAAACTTTTAATAATGAAGGTTTCAGAAGTAAACTTTGATGAATGTAGAGAAAGTTGCTGAAGTTTGATGAATGTAGAGAAACTTCAACTTTAGTAGATGATGGATTAGTTTGCCCTTTAGAAATCTCATATCTTTTGTTTCCATTAGGAAAATTGATTGACTGTGACGGGTTTTATGTAAAACAATATCATGTAATGTAACACCCCAACCCGACATGGGTCCGGAGCGCTACAGTATGGTGACATATCAAAGCATACAACGCAAGCGGAAGACTTAAAACAAAAGGTTACAAAGGAAAATTCTAAATGTACAAAAGAAATACTAAAACTATAAAAGAAAGGAAAATACAAACTAAACAAAGTCTAATCTAATCCAAGTCCAAACTAGTCCAGATGTAATGGGCTTCTAGTCCATGGGGTAGTCCACTAAAGCTCCTATGCTCTCTCTTCATCCAAACCTAGCTTCCAACCTAAAACCTGCCGCAGGAAAGGAAAATGCGGCTGAGCTTAAAAAGCCCAGTGAACAAATATATAACAAAGAAAATGGATAAACGAAACGTATATAAACAGGACATCATAAGCTTCTGCTGAAAGGAATATCATCTGTCAAATGCATAAGAGATCAACGAATAACTAAACGAATATCATAAGTCAAATGAAATGAAGCATCATAGATATATCAATCATAAACAAATCATAAGAGAATCAAGAGCACGTATCAACAAAGGCGCGTCTCACAAGATACTCGAATAGACACAAGAAACATAGGAAAGCCACGAGCAGACCTAACGAGATACTCGAATAGGTCTCAAATCACATAATCACATATCCGTCAATTCATAGGGTGTACATAGAGTAGCTAACTCCAATGTACCAGAAGTGAAAGGGGTACAAGGCACGTACAGCCAGTCACTCTCTTCTCAGAACAAAACAAAACCTAGGATGCATCCATACGCCCCCCATAAACAAATCATATACAAAGTGGCCAAGAGATCTCATATCATATCATAATCAGACGGGGAAGCCGGGGACTAATCACACCGCCCCAGATAGTATCATGCCATTGGTGCTTCAATGACACCCCCATGGTACCTCCATGAGTAAACCAAAAACTCGGGCATCAGAACAGAACATATCAGAACAAACAAAGCAAGCCTATCCATAACAAAATGCTCCCAGTGCATGACAGAATAGAATGCTCCCAGAGCATAATATAACAGAATCTCGCAATCACATAATCATAATCAAAGTGGATAGCAAATCCGAATCAAATCAAAGGTATCATAGCAAGGCTCATATCAACAAATCATATCAAATGGATCATATCAATCATATCAAATGGGGAACATAACAATGGCATAACTGAAGGGAATCTTAGCAGTGTCAAGGATCGAAAGAAAGTCATGAGAAGTCCCTACTGAAAAGGGATAGAATATCTGTACCTTAAACCGCCAATGGAACCATAACATAAGAATAGGAAGTCACTCCTTCTTCAGCGAATCTACATGTAATGATGATCGGCTTATTATTAATAACTCATTTTAAATCAGATTACTCGTTTTAGTCGGCTTTCCATTTTTAGCAACTTTCCATTTAGTAGCTTTCCAAAAATAGTAACTTTAACCGTTTTAAGTAACTTTCTATTTTCAGTGAGTTTCCCGAATTAGTAAGTTTAACCACTTATGATTTTAATAGGTTTAATGCTTTAAATGATCAAAGTTATAGATTAGGATTTAATTATGATAATTGATAATAATTTAGGGTGTAAAGTGTAAATTATAATTTTAGATGATCATGCTAAGTCTTTAGTTGCTTTATGACACATGCATAACACACACGTTTTATATATTAATCCCACATCTGTTTTATACACAAATTATCCTTTTGAGCTTCACCCCACAACACACATTTTCTCTTGTTTAATACACCATGCACGCATGAAATCTCTTTAATGAATATACCCATGATACACAATTCACACGACACACCTTTTAAATCACACCTACATATGTTTAGTATTTCATTTCCACATTAGTTCTACAGTCCATACTCGACACTAAATAACTCAACGCTCTTTTCATTTAAACCATTCTTTTACCTTAAACAAAACTCACGCACACAGAACTCAACAACATAAACATTTCCACATGGTCTTAGTACAACATGCAATATACCCACCAAAATATTATCATGTTCGACACTATATATCTGAATGAAATATGCAAGCTGGTCTATCATTTTATTAATACTTATTCCATTGTTTTCAACATGTATTGATCTCATATATGTTCAGGTTATAGCCATGTTTTAGTCAAGAATTAAGTGATCAAAACAAACGTATAAAATAGATTTAACAGACCAAGAATTTAAGATTATCGAACATGTTTTACTATCATCATTTCATGCTACTCCAGATTTGACTAACTTCTCCATTTCGTATCCTTATTACAGGATCAGATTTGATTCAGTTATATATGTGTTTCATCCTTTATTTCTTGTGTTTTACTCCAGGTTTAGTACCTACTTTAGATATCAAAACCAAACCGTGTCACCCCCCACGTGAGCCATGCACACATTTCACTTAATACTTAAACATGCAATCTATTACTAGTATAACTCACACGACACAAGCATGCATGCACATACATATATCTAATTTAAATCCCTTCACCACCCACACAGTTTTCTTGATCACAACCAAAATAACCAAGCCCAAGCCTTCTTCACTAAACAATAACGCATGCCCTTCTTTAGTTTATAGGTTTATATCCAGATTTTAAAACGTATACTAGCGATCGAAACGAGTGTCGTAGAGCCAAAATAGAAATGTATCATACAGACACAAAGGCCTCAAAAAAAAAACAAGGTCGACAAATATAGGCTCCATGATTCATGATTCATGTGACGTACTTATTTGTATCTTTATCATTTTATGTTCATTTCGATACTGAATGAAATCATGCATGCGTTCCATTATCTTGTTAGCTTCTTTAATATCATGTTAATAAATCGAAAGAAAGACATATCAAAACAGAAAATACAGGAGTCGAAGTAATTACATAAGGGTCGAATAGATTAGGTTTCATACTCGTTACTTTATGCGATAACTTCTATGATTTCATGTGAACTTGTTTATCATTTCATGTGAGATATACCAAATGTATACATGCATGTTCTCATTATATTAGCCGATTCCTTTTATCAAGTAATGTGTTAACGCGTCAATAACAGATTCAAAAGAAGAAGAATCGAACAAGGTTTGATAAGTTTTACCCTCGAAGCGTGATCGAATGAAGAGAACAAGTGAGTGAATCAAAACCCCACGACCACAAGCCAAAGTCGAGCCAAGAAAACCCAACACTCTCGAACAAAGAAAACCTGATCAGTACACCACCTCGAACCAGAAGGAATACAACCAATATCTCTCTTGTCGACCCAGTATAACGCACGACCAACACCACTCTTCACAGCCTCCTTACGTTCGATTATCTCCAAGCTCGAACTCAGAAAGGAAGGCAACCGAAATTGTTTTAGTCTTAGGGGTTTGTAGGTGTTTGTTGTGAGTGTAAAAGTTGTTGCTAAAAAAAATGAAAAGGAGACGGGGAGAAATAGGGGTCTTCAGCCGTGTATTGTGGGATAACCAAAGACTCATTCAAAATTCAGATGCAACAAGTGTGTGTGGACCTGTTTAGTGTATTCATATTGTGTATAAATTTTTTTAAAGAAAATAATTCGGTCCAATGAAAATCTTAGTTAACGTGTGATATCTTTATGAGTAGAACAAGTTGTGTACAAGGAAAAATGTAATCGGCCCAAGTGACAATGCAATATTTGTGAATTAAAACATATGTTGTATTGAATTTAAATCATATATAGGTTATAGAGTAAATGCTTAGATTAAGTTCACGAAACTTGAAAAATTTCAAATCATATGGGAAATTTAGGAAAAACGGTTTTCCGGGTTTTACATGTAAGGTTTATAAGATAATTTTTAGGGACTATAAAATGTCTGAGAAATGGGAGAGATGATTGTGTAGTTCACAATGTTTGGGAAGTAGAGTAGACCATTGTGTGATTCAAAACATTTGAGAATGATTAAGACCATTGTATCATACAATGTCCGGGAAATAGGAAAGACCATTGCAATTAGTTACAATATCTTGGACATAAAATGTTGGAGTAGGAACATGATTGGGAGAATGTGGTTGTGTCGAAATGCCCTAGAATAGGCATACGCAGATATGTTTAGATAAAATGATTGAAAATAACTCGAATGTATATATCAATATACTAGTATTTGTTCGTGTAGTGTAAAATGCCTAGTGTGTATATATCAATATACTTATATGTTCATGTAGCATAAAATGCTTACGGGGAAATGTTCAATTATGTTAAGGGTACATATATCAATATGCAATTATGTTTGTGTAGTATAAAATGCTTAATAAGTCCATAATCGTCTGGAGGATGGAAGACACGAAGAGCGAAAGGCTATAAAATGTTTTTGCTTGTAATTGTGGTTATAGTTTAGGTCTTAATTAGACCCGTTTCTCTATAACCATGGCTCTGGTACCAATCTGTAACACCCCCAATTCAATGATGTAGCGGAATTCAAACTGGGTGTTACTCGACGGCATAATAGTCACAATAATAGAAAACGAACTCTAATTTAGTCGTTTTAAAAGATTTATCATTCAAATTAAATAAATATCAGAGATTACAAAATGAGGTTCCAGATGGTTTCATGTTTACAATTTACATTAAATGAGTTTTTGAATGATAATAAAATTTATAGCCCTCTTGAATATCCGTGCTCCTCCGTGCCAGCCTCGTTCATTATGGACCTGAAATACATGCTTAAAACAGTCAACACAAAGGTTGAGTGAAATTCATAGAGTTTGTAGTTAAATCGTTGAACACAATAATCGTAGTGAGCTATAGACTCACACTTATAGTTAGAAAACAAAACCGTTATTATTGCACTAAGCTCATGCAACCAAAGCATTAACATCGAACCAAAATTGGCATTATAGAAGTCCTACCAAGGTAATATTGCCATTATACCTCTAACTATCAAATATAGTGCATTTGTTTGAACTCGTAGTTGTTCAACACAAATGCGATTCGTCAATCCCAATAGACTATTCACAATATTCGCGCTCACTATAGCTAGTGACTAATGGTTCATGATATAGGGACTTCGATCATGGAAATCGTTACTTAGTGACAATAAAACATAGTCGGGTAAGCATACAGTAGAAAGCATTGTGTTCGAGTAGAAAAATAATAACATATATCCCCCCCATGGGTTTGTAAAATAGTTAAATAATAGAAAGTGGGGCTACGAACTCACCTTATGTTATGTAGTTAGTAGTGAAAATGATGGTCGAATCGCGAAGGTTTCTACGAGCAACCTTTACTAGAATGTTGCGACTTAGGATTGGAGTAATATCAAAGAATATGATGAATTGCCTATATATGTCTTGCATTTAGTCCATGATGTAGTACTTAGTATAGTGTAAGTCTTTGAAAAAAAATAGTTTATGAAACATGTATAGTTTGTATATCGCTTACTACCGTTCGGACCGACATAATTCAGAGGTCATGTAGTAAACGTTCGAGGAGCTAGGACACTTTAATTCGTAAATCCACAACTCATCTCGACGGTTTACTTTAATGAACCCCTTACATGAGGCTCCCTACTATTGTAGTATTTGATAAAATATATATAAGTTTTTGATCTGAAAAGTTACATGTCCAAATAATTGAATAAACTTAGGAAAGTTTACTTTTGGATGAAGATTGTTATTACAATGAATTTCTTGAGTCTAGTATGAATATTACTTGTAAAGTTTCATGGTTGTTTTGATGGAGTAGATCCAAATTGGATGTTTATGTTGCCATTAACTCTTTAGTTTATGTTTTCGACTTAGAAAGCCATAAGATCTTTAGCCGTGGCTTTGCCGTGACTTTGGTCATTGTTACCATTGTATTGAGACTCAACCTTGGCCTTAGACATGGTTGTGGTCTTGGATTTAGGTCATTAGACCTCTTAGTTATAACTAACCATAACCATTATATGGTCATTTGGTCTTAAAAAGGGGCTGTTAAGAATTTGAAGAAAAATATCACTCGTAAAGCGTTTTCAGGGCTCGAGCTTCTTTAATCCTGAATGAAAACGTCATTCCGGAAAACTTTCGTGTTTTAACTTTTTGATGAAACGGACCAGAAGGGCCACTTTCAAAATGGTCAGACTGTTAACAGGTTGTTTTAGGCAGTTTCTGTGTTTTGGTTTTGCTAACTTCTTTTGGCCATAACTTTTGACTCGGGTACTCGTTTTGGGTGATTCAAATTGCTATGTTTTCCTTTTTAAGTCCTGTATAACATTAGGTAAGAGTTTCATATCATGGTTATACTATTTTGGTCATGGTTCTCAATATAAGTCACTAGTTTCTTTGATTACTTAACATAAGTTAACATATGGTTCCTTTAACTTGTTTTAATGGTTTTTATACATAATGAACATAACACAAACACCATATATAGAATGAATGAAACATAATAAGCATGAAAATGATATTGAGCAATAAAGTGTATTAGGGTTTCTTACATCTTTTGGCTTTCTAAAGAAAGGAAGTCAAGTATGAAACTAGGACACTAAACCTATGCTTGCAAACCCTTCACCACAACTCTTGTAAACCCTTGCTAACCTTTACATAACCCTTGTGAAAACCTTTTTACCTCAGCCCTAACACCTTTTGTAGCTCCTAATTCAACCATGGAATCACCAAACAAACTCTTGATTCATGTAGAGACTAACTATGCCTTCAACTTTGGTATGTAACTTATAACTTGGAAATCAAAGGATCAAGGTTTATGGATTATGTGTGTATTGTTTGGAATGAAGAGAAAGGAAGGGATGAGCTTGCTTTTATAGCATGAAGAGGAGGTGCAAGGAAGGTGCCTAGGAAGGTTCATTGAGGAGGTTAGTTTTTAGGATATTTTCCAAGACTTTGTGGCCAAGTTTACTTAATATACATGTATCCTAAAGTCCAAGGCTTATCACCAAGCCACCAAGGCTTGGTGAATCATAGTATACACGTTCATATGATGGGAGGAGTGACTAGATAGATAAACTTGGTATTATCTAGCTTACGGAGTGAGTTTTGGTCCCGGTAATCGCTAACGGTAAGTCGTTAAGTCATGAAACTTAAAATCGGGTATCCTAAAATTATGAAGCTAATAAAAATGTTAGAACTTATTAATATAACCTATCTTATCATATTTAATAAGTGATAAGTTTATCGGGTTGCTTAAACGCTGTTAAAACTGGAAACGCGGGTCTAAAACGCGTAATTCGCGTAAAACGCTTAACTGGAAAACGTAAAATTCCAAAACCTTTGGAATTGTCGTAAAATGAGAGAAATTCATATTTCTATTGTTTATAGTGTTTTATGGACATATCGGGATGCTGGAATGACGTTTAAAACTAAAAGTAAATCTCGTACACGGTTTCGTGATTTTTGCAAAAATGATCCGACGAGTGTCAAACTCTCGAATTATCATTAAAATTGTTTAACTTACGAGAATATGAAATAAAAATTTCGGGAGTGAATAGTGAAAGTGAATAGTAAAAAGTGAATAGTAAAAATTCGGGATTAGATAGTAACCTGAAAATGCGAATTGTTACAATTTATCGTTGAAACTGATTTCGACCACAATCCTGACACTATATTTTCAACCTACAAGTAATCTAACCACACATCAAAAATGCGAAATGATTTAGGTCCAAAATCAACTACCTTATCATGCAATACTAACGGACAATGATCAGACAATTTGCTTTCCTTTGCTACCAGTCCAAGCGAGTTCCATAACCCACAAAAGTTATGATTCACCAAGAATCTATCCAACATTCTAAATTGTAAACCTTCATCACTAATTCAAGTGAACCGGTTACCTCACAAAGGAATATCAATCAAGTAATCAAGTTACCATCACTAATAAAGTCGTTGAATTTTTCTGCCCTCGTTTATTAAAACTCATATTTTTTCCGTTCAAGTGCACTTCTAACCTCGTTGAAATCTCCAAAGACACACCATGCCGCTTCAACTGAACTTATAACCTTTAGAATATTTTCCCAAAGTACATACTTCACTTCTAAATCTTCTGGCGCATATACATTAATGAACCCAAACAACTCCTCTTTCCCCTTCCATGAGCCTAATTGTAACAACCATGGTTTTAGCAGGTCAGTTTAACTGATAGTCTTGACTCGGTTGACGTTTGTTTGGTGTGTCCTAGGTGATTGAAGTGTTATATGTGAGATAAGTGAGTTATGGAACTAAATCCCTTGGTGTGAGATGTCATTTTTGGTTTGAATAGAGTTGATGGTGAGTAAGTTCATTTGATCACCTTAGTGGTGTGGAAATGACTTATGAGATTTTCTTTGGTGTTTTGGAGGTTTTGTGTAACGAGTCTTCGTTCAAGTTAATGAGCGTAAGCGAGTTATGTGTGTTTTGTTTTTGTGGGTTAAATTTTATAAAGGAATAAAAATCTATTTTTGGAAACTTTGTTTTGAAAAAGATTATTTTTCCGGTTGTCGTAATAGTTAAGGTTCATCGCGAAAGACGTTAGGTTTTGTTTTGGGAGTTTATAAAATATGAAAAGTATAAGGTTTTGAGTGTAATAATTAAATTTAAGAAAAAAATAAAAATAAAAATCAGCCCATAGAGTGTTTTAGGGGAAAAAGGTAACCCAATTGTAGCCCAAATACAATATAAAGCTAAGGAATCTTAGTCCAACCAAAACAAGCCCAACCCCTACCCTTATATACCAAACCCAACGACCCATAATCCCTTTTTCCTGCATATTATGATCGACCAAGAGAGGAGGAGAGCTAGAAAACTTAGGGTTTTTATTATTGAAGGTAAAACCAAGATCAAGGTATAATTATGTTACTAGTTTTCATATAATTGGTTAATTATTAATTTAATTCATGTGATATTTGATATGATGGATTTAGGGTTTATAAACTTCTGTAAATTAATGATGTAAGACATGTTAGAATCATCAATTGATAATAATATGGTGATTGGTGAAGAGAATTGAGCGTAAAACATGCTGGTTATTAAGTTAGGGTTTGGATAGAAAATTAGTGTTGTAAAGATTCGAAGGTATTTAACAGATGGTGATAAGTTAGATCAAGAATTTTAGTCTAAATTGAAGTTTAATGAAAGATCTTTCTAGAAAGTCCAGCCACGATTGATTTCGAGGTCTGGAAGTTAGTATTTTGATTTTTCTTTGATAAGGTGTCAAAGCTGTTAAACCGGAACAGAATTTGGGTAAAAGTTTGATAGTGAATTGTGGGTGAAAAAGTGATATTAAGGTTAGCCCTTCTGGGAAAGTTGAGTTTTAGGTTATCTTAGACTCCCAAGAAAAGGATTCACGATAAACAGTTGTAGAAGTATTTTATTTTAATCAAAACTTTTTGGTCTGCGTTCAGATTTGAATCTGGATAGTTGACAAGTTGTTGGTGATTTTATATCACCAATAAGATTTAAGTGTAATGGATTGACTTAGTTGACCAATGTGTAATCATGATAAATGTTCAACAAGTCGGGATTGTGCGGAGTGCACACTTGTATGATGTTATTGTGATTATCGCCCCGAATCACGGGGGTCCGGGGGCAGCGCCCCCGGTAGCGGGGTTGCAGGGGCGGCAGCCCCTGGTAGCAGGGTCTAAGGGGCGGCAGCCCCTGGCAGGGTCCAAGGGGCAGCACCCAAATTTTTTATTTGGTATAAAGTGTTGTGTTAAAAACATGCACTTAAAAATAAAATTCCCAGTATTTTGGACTTTAATTTTACCCGTTAATTTAACTAATTCGGTGGTTAAATAACTGCCATTGGCAGTTACAACCATGTTCTGATTTGGTCATATTTTCATGATTTTCTCTGGTTCGGTTTTTCATAACAACAAAACACATATTCTCTGTTCAAAAATCTGAGTTTTATCCGATTAAAGATTTCGATAGAACCATCGAAATACTTCGATCTGAAAGTGTTTACACGACTCTCATATTACTGTGATCCAAATAATTCTAACAAAGTTCGAAGTAACTGTGATCATGACGAACAGAGGAGAATATGTGAAGGATATGACGAGCAAGTTTGATAAGTTGGTTAAGTTTGAAGGGCAGGATTTCCGTCACTGGCAAAAGAAGAAACACTTTCTTCTTACCACCCTGCAAGTTGTGTATGTTCTGAGTACACCCACTCCCGAACTGAACGACAATGAAACATTGGAACAGACTAGGAAGAGGATGAAGTGGGAGAACGACGACTACATATGCCGTGGTCACATTCTAAATGGTATGTCTGATTCCTTCTTTGATGTCTATCAAAACGCTGAATCTGCAAAAGCACTATGGGAGTCCCTAGAATCCAAATACATGGCAGAAGATGCTTCTGCAACGAAGTTTCTTCTGGGTAATTTTATGAATTACAAAATGGTTGATACCAGGCCTGTCATGGAACAATTTCATGAGATGTTAAGGATTCTGGGACAGATTACCCAACACAATTTGTTGATGGATGAAGCCATCTCGGTTGCAGTTATCATTGATAAACTGCCCCCTTCTTGGAAAGAATTCAAACATGGTTTGAAACATAAAAAGGAAGATTTAAATTTGGTTCAACTCGGTAGTCATCTACGAATTGAGGAAGGATTAAGAAATCAGGAACTTGATAATAATCCTAAAGGAAAGAACCAAATTGTATCATCTTCTGTTAACATGGTTGAAGGTGATGGAGCCATAAATTCAAACAACAATAAGAATAAACGAAAGTTCAAAAGTGGCGATGATAAATTTGCCAACAAAAAGGCTACTGTTACTTGTTGGAAATGTAACAACCCTGGTCATATGAAGAAGGATTGTCGCTCTCGTAAGGACAATAAAGGCGCTGATGCAAGTGGGCCTAAGGAACCTAAAAAGCAATAAGGTTATAATTCTGATTTTATACAGAATTTAGATAACGTTTTACATTATGTTTCTATTATTTCTGATGCATTTTATCTTCAGGATGATGACGTTGCTTGGTGGGTTGATTCGCGTGCAACAAGTCATGTTTGCAAGGATCTTCGTTGGTTTCAAGTCTGTAAATCGATTGAAGATGGATCATCTGTAAAGATGGGAAACGTTGCAACTGAACCAATCAAAGGAATAGGGCGTGTTTTATTGACTTTCACTTCTGGAAAAACATTATGTTTAGATAATGTATTGTATGTACCCGGGATTCGAAAGAATCTTGTTTCTGAAATTGTGTTGAATAAGTGTGGCTACAAACAAGTGTTGGAAAGTGACAAGTATATCTTGTGAAAACATAGTTCATTTGTTGGATTTGGTTATGTATGTAATGGAATGATTAGATTAAATTTGAATTATCCTTTGTTTAATGCTTCTGCTTGTATGATTACTTCTAGTAATAGCAATACTTTAAGTAAATCTGAATTATGGCATGCTAGACTAGGACATGTTCATTACAAGAGAATGAAAGATATGTCTAAAATGAGTTTAATACCTGCTTTTGACATGACACCTGAAAGTTGTAAGACTTGTATGTTAACAAAGATCACTAGACAACCTTTTAAGGTGTGAATCGAGAAAGCAAAGTATTAGATCTCATACATAGTGATTTGTGTGATTTTCATGCCAATCCTTCACTAGGACATAATAAGTACGTAATTACTTTTATTGATGATGCTTCTAGATATTGTTATGTCTATCTATTGCATGCTAAACATGAAGCTCTTGATAAATTTAAAATTTATAAACAAGAAGTAGAACTTCAAAAACAAGATTTGATAAAAGTATTGCGTACTAATAGAGGTGGTGAGTATTATGATTCAGTTTATTTCTGATCAACCGGAATAATACATCAAACCAGGGCTCCTTACACGCCATAACAAAATGGGGTGGCTGAAAGGAAGAATAGGACTTTAAAGGAAATGGTGAATTTGTAGCCTCTCGTAATTTTCCCAACGGTTAGTAAATACTTACAAGTTATTACATTATTTGAATACCCACTTTTACGTATGACAAAAATTTTTTTTTTTAGACTTAATATATAAATCACAACGGTAAATTGTGATTTATCTTTTGCTTAGAAATGTTGCTTGCACACAAACCTAGATAGTCTAATTATCGCGAATATATATATTTTAAACGTTTATATTTTTATAATATACGTTTCATATATTTAAGGTACAATATTTATATATTCCCGGAGCCTACGAAAATTCCCGAAATCACTCATTAATATTATTTGATCGTAACCCGACTCTCAAAACATACTAGGTGGGCCCCGTTGACCCATTGGGCCACTTAAACCCAACTGCCAAGCCAAACGGACACTTTATATTATTTCTTTTCTTTTTCTTGCTGGACCGAGATCAAACCAAAGCCCAAAAGGCTTTAACAGCCCAAACGCCCCTTTTGTTATTCTTTTCTTTTGTCTCTGTCGCGACACGTCCAAAACACCCCTATTATCCTTTGAATTCGACACATAACACACACATATTTTTACATAACTTAATTTACGAGCTAGCAAAGATTTGAGAATGATAAAGTTTACCATATGTCTCGCTCGTTTGCTACCTAAATTCTGCCCAAAGTAAAACGCAAAAACCATGATACAAGATAACTCAAAACGTGTGCAAATATTCCTAGACACCACCACTTTTGCCCAATGACTTCTAGACCAACTCAAGTGCACAGTAGAATGTCAGATAGTGAACAGAGATTGCATGCAGCATTCCTATTGTTGCTAAGTCTCGATTGGTGAAGAAGTTGGTTCCATCATGTATACTAGCCAACGCATGAGTCTTGTGACTCTTGTACTTATCCTCACCACCCTAAATCTCCTATATAAACAATCCCATGCAAGCTAAACGAACACACACACTCAAAACGTACCAACATACATTTTACGTGAGGTTGCAAGCCAAGATTGGGACGAGGAGATTTCCTAACGTACGAGTTGTAGAAGAGATCCAAGAGAACCATACTTGCTCGTCTTGAACCTCGGTGTGCTGTGAACATTCCCACGTTGATCCTACGTACCTACTCGAACCATACGAACCATTTTACCCCACCTTTTGAGGTGAAGTAAGCCAACTCGAAACCTATTTAATCCTTTCTATTTTTCATTTTATTATATTTTGCACGTTTACTTTGATCATTTATTTTGTTATATACAAAAGTAACATATATGTTTTAATTGTCATACTCTATTTTGACCATGCTAACAATCAAGTGACATAATGACTTTGATCTAACTATAACTCATACGTAATAAAAACTACACGTTCCAAATGTTACTTGAACCTAGTCGAAAGACTTAAAATTTTTCTAAGTCTTTAAACATTTTCAGTTACGATTTGGACCAAACGCTTTGGCCTCGCCACTTAAAATATAGACACATGACCATATTATTTTACCACTCGACCTCATTTTCACCTTGGTGAACAATTGAGGGACACTTTTCATTCGACCTAACAAGCTCATTTGAACCATTTACTCGACCCTTTTTGAACCTGCCTAAAGCAGTTTTCATATGAAACTAAATAAGCCAAGTGGGCTTATTAGCCCGATAAGCTGTCCAATAGCTTATTCGATAAGCTGGTCTTAACAGCTTGTCACCATCATTTTTATAACATAAAATATGACCCAAACTCAGGCCCAAAAGTCTCGATAGTCCAATGGACCAAAATTTGTTAACGGGCCAAGACTTATTCTCGTTAAGGCCCAATTTAGAAAAAATAGTGAAATATAAGCTAATAAGCGGTAGTAATAAGCTTATTGGAAGGTCCTGAGCTTATTTAAGAAGTCAAAATGTTAAACTTTTAATTTAGTGAAATTTGGACTAACTTTGCAAAATTTTCTTAACCGAGGGACTAAAAGTGTCAAAATGGTAAACTATGGGTAGAAGCTGTCAAAACAGAAAACTTTGAGTTCTAAACTGTTAAAAATGATATTTGGAGTTGAAAAATGTAAATATTGATGCTTTGGACCTAAAATGTAAATTATATATATTTTTGGACTAACGGTGTAAAATATATATCGTTAGGGTTAAAAATGTAAATTTTGGAAACTTAAAGGAATTTTCAGTAAATATTATTTTATAAAAATAATATTAACCTTTTACATATATAAACATATAATTAATATAAGACATATATAAACATAGGGGGCCATTCTTGTGAGAAGTCCATTTTTTGTGAGAACGCGAGAAGAGATCCTAGCCATCCATCTAGTCCCTCCTTTTTTTGGATCTAATGGCTAAGATTAGCTTCAAAATTACACTAATCAAGGGCATTATTGTAATTACCAAGCAAGTATCTAATATATAAAAAAAAATCTCACACCTCGATTAAATTGTAGGTGAAAACACACACAGTTCTCTCAACTGACCTAACTAACTCCGATCAATATACCACCATCAACGTTCATTAAACCACCATTAAAACGCCGTTAAACCGTCGTTAAACCTCCGATCTAACATCAACAGCTCCATAAACTACAGTTAACCGGCGAATCGATCATCTTCATCTTCATCCGCAAATCAAAATCATCTCATTCAACTAAAACCGCCATCAAATCATCATGCCACCGCCGTTAACCCGCTCTAAGTCACCGTCTGTCAACCAAGTCAATCAACGGAATATAATTGAAGATGATATCAATACATATGATTCTGAATCGGATGGAGATGATGTCACGATAATCAACGGAACATCACCAGAAAGCACAGAGATATCAAGTATAAATATAATTTTATTTAAATTTACTAATTTTTTAAATAATTGTTTAGAATTGATAGTGTAATTTACTTTCACATGTGAACTTAATTAATTAGGTTATTTTAGTGCAAATAAGTCTAGTTATAGTATCTTCAATTAGGCGATTTAAGCTTTCGTTGAGTTTTCTTCACTTGTGAAGAAAATCAGAATGTATAGGTTTTTTGAGCTTATAAGCGTTAATAAATGTAATAATAGTTTCAGCACATGTGAAGATAAATGTTAAGCGAATGAACTTTTGATGAAATTAAGCGATTTAAGCTTTCGTTGAGTTTTCTTCACTTGTGAAGAAAATCAGAATGTATATGATTTTTGAGGTTATAAGAATAAAAGAGTGTAATTATAGTTTCAGCACATGTGAAGATAATTATTAAGCGAATGAACTTTTGCTGAAATTAGGCGATTTAAGTTTTCGTTGAGTTTTCTTCACTTGTGAAGAAAATAAGAATATATAGGATTTTTGAGGTTATAAGCATAAAATAGTGTAATTATAGTTTCAGCACATGTGAAGATAATCATTAAGCAAATGAACTTTTAATGAAATTAGGCGATTTAAGCTTTAGTAGACTTTTCTTCACTTGTGAAGAAAATAAGAATATATAGGATTTTTGAGGTTATAAGCATAAAATAGTGTAATTATAGTTTCAGCACATGTGGAGATAATCATTAAGCAAATGAACTATTGCTGAAATTAGGCGATTTATGCTTTAGTACACTTTTCTTCACTTGTGAAGAAAATAAGAATGTATATGATTTTTGAGGTTATAAGCATAAAAGAGTGTAATTATAGTTTCAGCACATGTGAAGATAATCATTAAGCAAATGAACTTTTGATGAAATTAGGCGATTTAAGCTTTAGTAGACTTTTCTTCACTTGTGAAGAAAATAAGAATATATAGGATTTTTGAGGTTATAAGCATAAAATAGTGTAATTATAGTTACAGCACATGTGAAGATATTCATTAAGCGAATGAACTTTTGATGAAATTAGGCGATTTAAGTTTTCGTTGAGTTTTCTTCACTTGTGAAGAAAATAAGAATGTATATGATTTTTGAAGTTATAAGCATAAAAGCGTGTAATTATAGTTTCAGCACATGTGAAGATTATCATTAAGCGAATGAACTTTTGATGAAATTAGGCGATTTAAGCTTTCATTGAGTTTTCTTCACCTGTGAAGAAAATCAGAATTTATAGTATTTTTGAGCTTATAAGCGTAAATAAATGTAAATATACTTTCAGAACATGTGAAGATAATCATTAAGCGAATGAAATTTTGCTGAAATTAGCTGATTTAAGCTTTAGTAGACGTTTCTTCACTTGTGAAGAAAATAAGAATATATAGCATTTTTGAGATTATAAGCATAAAAGAGTGTAATTATAGTTTCAGCACATGTGAATATAATCATTAAGCGGATGAAGTTTTGAAGTTAGGCAATTTTTAATGAAATTATGCTATTTAAGTTTTTGTTTAGTTTTCTTCAATTGTGAAAAAAATATGAATGTAATGTATTTTTGCAAGTGCTTATTGAATAAGCTGAGCTTATTGGGAATTTGGAAGCCAAAAAGAATCCACTGGCCTGTCATAAAGACAGGCAAAGCTTAGAGGGAATTGAGTATTGTTAGTATGGACATATCAGAAGTTATTTGTTTCTGATTTAGTGCATCATTTATTAGTTTAGTCATAACTAAATTGTTATTTAATCAATATTATATTTGATAATTGTGATACTGTTTCATAATTTGCCTATATTTGGATTTGAGTTGTTTTTTAAATTAACATCTGAGAATTTTTGTTCTATAATAGCATCTAGGTTTTGTTTTGTTTGATTTGAGTTTGATTTAAGTTGGATTTAGTTGAGACTGTCTCATTAAAGGGTTGTTTGGTTGTCAGAAACTTGTTGTTGTAACAGTTGATTCAGAAGTTGTGTTTAGTTACATAATCATTTTAGTATTTCATAATAAAGTAATTTAGCTTAAATTATCTTAATATAAGATAAATATAATATAATTTATGAGTTAGAGTACTTGGAAGTGGACTGTCTGAGATAATTGGTCCCCTGTGCATCAGATTTTCATCCAAATACTAAACCACTTTTAGGATAAATAGTTAGTTTGGAAATCAGAACTTTTGTTGGATTGTAGATCTCAGTAGGATAGTAAGTGATTTGCCACTTTAAATTTGTACCCCTGAGTTTATTTGCTCAAGCTTATTGGCTTGTTAGTTGAAAACTTTGAACCCCAATATCTGTTTTACACAACTAGGCCTGCAATTGTGTATTGTGTTTTTTTGTTTGAGATATTTAAACACCTTAAGTTGTTAATAAGTGAAATTATAGTTTCATCTCATATTCACTTGTGAAGATAATAAATTAGCAGAATTTTTTTATAATTAAAATAGGCAATTTAAGATTTTTTTTGAGTTTACTTCACTTGTGAAGAAAATAAGAATGTATTGTATTTTTGACATAATAAGCGTATGTAAGTTTAATTATAGTTTCAGGACATGTGAAGATAATTATTAAGCAAATGAACTTTTTATGAAATTAGTTGATTTAAGCTTTCATTTAATTATCTTTGCTTGTGAAGAAAATATAGTTTCATTGACAATAAATTAGTAACTTAAGCTTTTTTTGAGTTTCCTTCAGTTGTGAAAAAATTATAAGAGAATGTATTGTATTTTTGAGCTTATAAATTACTGTAATTAAAGTTTAATCAAATGAAATTACTTTATATAAGCTTTCTTTAGTTTTCTTCACAAGTGAAAAAAATCGAAATGTATTAGATTTTATAGGCTACAATTGCAAAAAAAGTCTAACTCAAATGTGAAGATAATCACTCAGAATAGTTTTACTATTTTCACATGTGAAATTTTTTTTTACAAAGCCAATTGTTGATATGTATAATTCTTTTTGAAGGTATACATTATATAAGGCAAGATGAATCAGATATTTGTGAAGAAATTGAAGTAGAAGATGGAATTTTTCTTTACAAGCCAATTGTTGATGAATCTGAGACACCGAAAATTGGGAAAGAGTTCACATCTATAGAGGAATGCATAAGAATGTATGAAAACTATGCTGATAAAGCAGGTTTTGGTGTTAGGCTATCAACACAAAATACTCTGAAAAGTGGTATTGTGGAAAGAAAATATTTGGTTTGCAACAGGGAAGGATTGGCAAAAGGTGTTAATAAGGATACATTGAGTGAAGAAACTAGTGAAATTCAGATTAGAACGTCAAGTATTTCAAGGACAGGATGTATGGCAAGGGTTAAGTTTAAGCTTAATGATAGTCATACAAAATATGAATTGTATGATTTTGAAGAAAAACATAATCATACATTCATTCCTGTAGTGTATAGAAATCTGACAAAAAAGAAGAGAAAAATGAATCACAAACAAAAAATTTACATGCAACAACTAGGAGGGACGAATATAGGTGCAACAAGAGCACATCACCTTTATGCAGCTATGAATGGAGGATATGATTCAGTTGATGCAACAGAGACTGAGTTTAGGAATCATACAAGGGACTTGAACAGTCATATTGGTGATAGTGACGCACAGATGTTGATTAACAAGATGGAAAACAGAAAAAAAAAATGTTGCAAATTTTTCTTTTGAGTATTCTGTTGTAAACAGCCAGCTGGATTCACTCTTTTGGGCAGATGAGATGGCCAAATATAATTACAAAGAATTTGGAGATACTATATCTTTTGATGCAACTTTCAGGACCAACAAGTATGTTCTCTTTTATTTTAATTAATTAATTCCTTTTATATGAATTGCATTTGTTTTATTTGAATTTTTGTTTTGATTATAATATTTTTTTCTTTTTTTACATACAAGTAACATATTTTCACTTGTGAAAAAAGTATTGAAATAACATGGTATTTGTACCTTTCACTTGTGAAATTTTGAAAATTACGAATATATTAAATTGAAATAATTTGTATAACATATTTTCACTTGTGAAAAAAGTTTTGATAAAGTTGTTTTATGTAGATATAACATGGTATTTGTACCTTTCACTTGTGAAATTTAGAAATTACGAATATATTAAATTGAAATAATTTGTATAATATATATTCACTTGTGAAAAAAGTATTAATAAAGTTGTTTTATGTAGATATAACATGGTATTTGTACCTTTCACTTGTGAAAATTTTAAATTACGAATATATTAAATTGAAATAATTTGTATAATATATATTCACTTGTGAAAAAAGTATTAATAAAGTTGTTTTATGTAGATATAACATGGTATTTGTACCTTTCACGGGAATTGACAACCACAGAAAGTGTGTCACATTTGGTGCTGGAATGCTGTCTAATGAAACGACAAAATCATACATTTGGTTGCTCAGATGTTTCTTAAAGGCATTTTCAAAACAACCAAGATTGGTTGTCACTGATCAAGATCCTGCAATGAGGAAAGCTATTGCAGCGGTGTTTAAAGAATCAAACCACAGACTTTGTATGTGGCACATAACAAATAAGCTTCCATTAAAGGTAAGACAATAAAATATACTGTCTTCAAATGATAAAATAATAATTTAACAAATAAGAAAGTATTTATTTTTTTGAAGTTTTAAGTGTAAGTCTTTGTGAAAATAAAATTCTTTAAATTGTTTAAATATCAAACTTAATATTTTAATTAGGTCACTTAAATATTGAGTACATTATCTTTGTGTGTAATCTTCAGATTTGCAAAACAATTCTGGACAATGGTACTTTTAGGAGAAGGCTTCATAGATTAGTTTGGAGTCTGTATATTGGTCCAGAAGAGTTTGAAGAAAAATGGTTGCAAATGATTACAGAATTCAATCTTGAAGAAAACAAATGGTTATCAGATATGTTTGAAATACGAGAGAGGTGGATTCCAGCTTATTTTAAAGATGTTGCATTATGTGGGCTTATGAGAACAACATCAAGATCAGAGAGTGAGAATTCATTTTTTCAAAATTTCACAAGCAGAGGATCAACATTGTTAAACTTCATGATGGGCTTTGAATCTGCTATGGAAAGACAAAGGCATAATCAAGAAGTTCTTGATAATGAAACAATTCAAAAAGTACCCAGATTCAAAACCAAATTGCAAATCGAACGCAATGCTGCTAAGAAGTACACAAGGACAATTTTCTTGCTGATTCAAGATGAAATTAACTCTGCTGTTTATGATTGTCATCAAATTTCTAAGGATAAAGTTGATGGGTTTGAAGTTTTGACAATTAAAGAATTGAGAGAAATCAAGCCAACGAAGACAAAGAAAAGGTATAATTTTGGAGAAAATAAAGTACAAAACAAAAGGGATAGCGAAAAGAAAGAGCTACGTTTCAAGGTATGTCTTATTGTTACAATTTTTTTTTTTTTAATTAATGGTATTTTTCACATATGAAAAATCTATAAAATGTAGAATGTAGAAATTTGAATTTTAACACATGCTGATAAAATAAAAGATAATATTATTCACATGTGAAATTTATATAAAAATGATGGATGTGGTAATATGAATTTTAAACTATGCAATTGATCTTTTAATTAGGCAATTTTATCATTTACTTATAACTATGCATTTAATAAAAATAGAAATTTCATTTATGCATTTTGTCTTGAAGTTAGTAAATTTTTTAATTTACTTTCACATGTGAAAAAAAAACCTAAAATTTTTCCAAATCTGCATTTAATCTGAAATTATTTTTACTTGTGAAAAAAATATTTTATACTTTTACTTTATAAAAATCAAATTAATATTTTAATTTTATGTTTGAACATGTAGGTGTCAATTGATATATCAGATGGGACTATGGTATGTTCTTGCATGAACTTTGCAAGATTTGGATACTTGTGTAGGCATATATTTTGTGTTATGAAAGGAAAAGCAATAGAAGTTATTCCTGAGAAATACATATTACGACGATGGATGCGAGACATATTGCCACCAGATATTAGAAAAAAAAGAAATCTGAATAACACAGAAGGAGATAAAATTATGGAGCTTTCAAGTACAGCTTATTCTGCAGTAGATTATTGCCTGAACATTTTGGCAAAAGATATACCAAAGTTAACTGAATATGTGGAGAGTATTAAAAGACTAAAGACTGAAGTTGAAGAAGCAAATCCAAATGCTAAGCCCTTAAGTAAGAAGGAGATGTTTAACATTCAGCTTGGAGTAGAAAAACCAGATACCAATGTTGTTCAGAATCCAGATAGGTGTAAAACAAAAGGAGATGGTGATGTTTCTAAAAGAATGAGAAGTGATTTGGAGAAAGCAAGAGACCATTTGAAGAAGAAGAGAAGATTTTGTAAAAAATGTAGAAAGCGTAGAAGACATGACAGTAGAAACTGCACATGGAATGAAATTGAAATTGCATACGATAGTGATTCAACAGTGTACAGTGATTGATTAAAGAAGAAAAGAAGACATTCAGAAGACACTAGAGAAAAAGAACTGCACATTGAAGATAATAATATGATACTCTGAAGATAGAGCATCAAGATAGTGATTTCAAATAGTTTTTATATGCACTTTGAATTAAATATATTTACTCTCACATGTGAAATAATTTTCAATTGTCCATTTATTCTGAATTTATTTTCACTTGTGAAAAAAAAATCACTTATGCATTTAATCTTATCTCTGAATTTAGGTGATAAATGTGAATAAACTTGAAATTAGTTTCACTTGTGAAAAATTTTAAACTTCTTTATTTTCACTTGTGAAAAAAAAATAAAAGTTTCATATAAAAATTCTTTATTTTCAGTTGTGCAGAAAACAAAATAAAAAAGATTAATCTTTTTCATTAAAATTTGAATAAAAGGAATTATTTTTCACATGTGAAAAACAAAAAAACATTAAACTTGTTTTTTTTCACTTGTGAAAAACATAATAAAAAAGATAAATTTTTTCTAAAAAATTTGAAAAAATGTAATTATTTTTTACTTGTGATGAAAACAAAAACGTTAAACTTCTTTATTTTTACTTGTGAACAAAACAAAATAAAAAAGATTAATTTTTTTCATGGAAATTTGAATAAAATGAAATTATTTTTCACTTGTGAAAAAACAAAAAACGTTAAACTTCTTTATTTTCACTTGTGAATAAAACAAAATGAAAAAGATAAATTGTTTACTCAAAATTTGAAGAAATGTAATTATTTTTCACTTGTGATGAAAACAAAAACGTTAAACTTCTTTATTTTCACTTGTGAAAAAAAAACAAAAAAATTCAAAAAAAAGTTAAAATTCTTTATTTTCACTTGTGAAAAAAACAAAATAAAAAAGATTATTTTTTTTCATGAAAATTTGAATAAAAGGAATTATTTTTAACTTGTGAAAAAACAAAAAAACGTTAAACTTCTTTATTTTCACTTGTAAACAAAACAAAATAAAAAAGATAAAATTTTTACTGAAAATTTGAAGAAACGTTATTATTTTTCACTTGTGATGAAAACAAAAACGTTAAACTTCTTTATTATTACTTGTGAAAAAAAAACTAAAAGTTTCAAATAAAACTTAAAATTCTTTATTTTCACTTGTGAAGAAACAAAATAAAAAAGATTTATTTTTTTCATGAAAACTTGAATAAAATGAATTATTTTTCACTTGTGAGAAAAACAAAAAAACATTAAACTTCTTTATTTTCACTTGTGAAAAAAAAACAAAAAGTTTCAAAAAAAAGTTAAAATTCTTTATTTTCACTTGTGAAGAAAACAAAATAAAAAAGATTAATTTTTTTCATGAAAATTTGAATAAAAGGAATTATTTTCCACTTGTGAAAAAAAAAAACGTTAAACTTCTTTATTTTCAATTGTGAACAAAACAAAATAAAAAAGATAAAATTTTTACTGAAAATTTGAAGAAACGTTATTATTTTTCACTTGTGATGAAAACAAAAACGTTAAACTTCTTTATTTTTACTTGTGAAAAAAAAAACTAAAAGTTTCAAATAAAACTTAAAATTCTTTATTTTCACTTGTGAAGAAAACAAAATAAAAAAGATCATTTTTTTCATGAAAATTTGAATAAAATGAATTATTTTTCACTTGTGAAAAAACAAAAAAACATTAAACTTCTTTATTTTCACTTGTGAAAACAAAAAGTTTCAAAAAAAAGTTAAAATTCTTTATTTTCACTTGTGAAGAAAACAAAATAAAAAAGATTAATTTTTTTCATGAATATTTGAATAAAAGGAATTATTTTCCACTTGTGAAAAAAAAAACGTTAAACTTCTTTATTTTCAATTGTGAACAAAACAAAATAAAAAAGATAAAATTTTTACTGAAAATTTGAAGAAACGTTATTATTTTTCACTTGTGATGAAAACAAAAACGTTAAACTTCTTTATTTTTACTTGTGAAAAAAAAACTAAAAGTTTCAAATAAAACTTAAAATTATTTATTTTCACTTGTGAAGAAAACAAAATAAAAAAGATTATTTTTTTCATGAAAATTTGAATAAAATGAATTATTTTTCACTTGTGAAAAAACAAAAAAACGTTAAACTTCTTTATTTTCACTTGTGAAAAAAAAAAAGT
Source organism: Artemisia argyi (assembly GCA_030686995.1). Lineage (NCBI taxonomy): Eukaryota > Viridiplantae > Streptophyta > Magnoliopsida > Asterales > Asteraceae > Artemisia > Artemisia argyi. The sequence goes on from CM060696.1 coordinate 8,616,117, forward strand.
TTCAAAAAAAAGTTAAAATTCTTTATTTTCACTTGTGAAGAAAACAAAATAAAAAAGATTAATTTTTTTCATAAAAATTTGAATAAAAGGAATTATTTATCACTTGTGAAAAAACAAAAAAACGTTAAACTTCTTTATTTTCACTTGTGAACAAAACAAAATAAAAAAGATAAAATTTTTACTGAAAATTTGAAGAAACGTTATTATTTTTCACTTGTGATGAAAACAAAAACGGTAAACTTCTTTATTTTTACTTGTGAAAAAAAACTAAAAGTTTCAAATAAAACTTAAAATTCTTTATTTTCACTTGTGAAGAAAACAAAGTAAAAAAGATTAATTTTTTTCATGAAAATTTGAATAAAAGGAATTATTTTTCACTTGTGAGAAAACAAAAAAAAACATAAAATTCTTTATTTTCACCTGTGAAAAAACAAAATAAAAAAGATTAATTTTTTTCATGAAAATTTGAATAAAAGGAATTATTTATCACTTGAGAAAAAACAAAAAAACGTTAAACTTCTTTATTTTCACTTGTGAACAAAACAAAATAAAAAAGATAAAATTTTTACTGAAAATTTGTAGAAACGTTATTATTTTTCACTTGTGATGAAAACAAAAACGTTAAACTTCTTTATTTTTACTTGTGAAAAAAAAACTAAAAGTTTCAAATAAAACTTAAAATTCTTTATTTTCACTTGTGAAGAAAACAAAATAAAAAAGATTAATTTTTTTCATGAAAATTTGAATAAAAGGAATTATTTTTCACTTGTGAAAAAACAAAAAAAACTTAAAATTCTTTATTTTCACTTGTGAAGAAAACAAAATAAAAAAGATTTATTTTTTTCATGAAAATTTGAATAAAATGAATTATTTTTCACTTGTGAGAAAAACAAAAAAACATTAAACTTCTTTATTTTCACTTGTGAAAAAAAAAAAAAAAAAAAAGTTTCAAAAAAAAAGTTAAAATTCTTTAATTTCACTTGTGAAGAAAACAAAATAAAAAAGATTAATTTTTTCATGAAAATTTGAATAAAAGGAATTATTTTTCACTTGTGAAAAAACAAAAAAACGTTAAACTTCTTTATTTTTACTTGTGAAAAAAAACAAAAAGTTTCAAATAAAAAATTCTTTATTTTCACTTGTGAGGAAAACAAAATAAAAAAGATTTATTTTTTTCATGAAAATTTGAATAAAATGAATTATTTTTCACTTGTGAAAAAACAAAAAAACGTTAAACTTCTTTATTTTTACTTGTGAAGAAAACAAAATGAAAAAGATAAATTTTTAACTCAAAACTTGAAGAAACGTAATTATTTTTCACTTGTGAAGAAAAAAAAAATGTTAAACTTCTTTATTTTCACTTGTGAAAAAAAAACAAAAAGTTTCAAAAAAAAGTTAAAATTCTTTATTTTCACTTGTCAAGAAAACAAAATAAAAAAGATTAATTTTTTTCATGAAAATTTGAATAAAAGGAATTATTTTTCACTTGTGAAAAAACAAAAAAACGTTAAACTTCTTTATTTTCAATTGTGAAGAAAACAAAATAAAAAAGATTTATTTTTTTCATGAAAATTTGAAGAAACATAATTATTTTTCACTTGTAAAGAGAAAACAAAAACGTTAAACTTCTTTATTTTTACTGGTGAAAAAAAACAAAAAGTTTCAAATAAAAGTTAAAATTCTTTATTTTCACTTGTGAGGAAAACAAAATAAAAAAGATTTATTTTTTTCATGAAAATTTGAATAAAATGAATTATTTTTCACTTGTGAAAAAACAAAAAAACGTTAAACTTTTTTATTTTCACTTGTGAAGAAAACAAAATAAAAAAGATAAATTTTTTACTGAAAATTTGAAGAAACGTAATAATTTTTCAATTGTGAAGAAAACAAAAACGTTAGACTTCTTTATTTTCACTTGTCAAAAAAAATAAAAGTTTCATATAAAAATTCTTTATTTTCACTTGTGCAGAAAACAAAATAAAAAAGATTAATTTTTTTCATTAAAATTTGAATAAAAAGGAATTATTTTTCACATGTGAAAACAAAAAAACATTAAACTTGTTTTTTTTTCACTTGTGAAAAACATAATAAAAAATATAAATTTTTGTCACTTGTGAAAAAATGTAATTATTTTGTCACTTGTGAAGAAAACAAAAATGTTAAACTTCTTTATTCTGACTTGTGAAAATAAAATCAAATGAAAGTTAAAATTCTTTTTTTTACTTGTGAAGAAAACTAAAACAAAAAAGATTAATTTTTTTCATGGAATTTTAAATAAAAGGGATTATTTTTCACTTGTGAAAAAATAAAAAAAATGTTAAACTTCTTTATATTCACTTGTGAAAATACATAATAAAAAAGATAAATTTGGAGAAAAGTAATTATTAATCACTTGTGAAGAAAACAAAAAATATTAAACTTCTTTATTTTCACTTGTGAAAAAAAAATTAAAAGTTTCATATAAAAATTCTTTTTTATCACTTGTGCACAAAAAAAAATAAAAAAAGATTAATCTTTTTCATTAAAATTTGAATAAAAATAATTATTTTTTACATGTGAAAAAACAAAAAACATTAAACTTGTTTATTATCACTTGTGAAAAAACAAAAATATAATTATTTTTCACTTGTGAAGGAAATAAAAACCTTAATTTTTTTCACTTGTGAAAAAACAAAAAAAAAAGTTAATTTTTTTCCAGAAAATTTGAAGAGACGTAATTATTTTTCATTTGTGAAAAAAAAATAAAAGTTTCAAATAAAAGTTAAAATTCTTTATTATCACTTGTGATGAAATTATTGAATATAATATAAATATGATTCATTCACTTAAATCCAAATTTGTAATTACATAAGTTCAAAAGTAAATTAAAATTTAAAAATGAATTACATATACTTAAATTAAAAGTTGAATTTCTAATCCTGAGATAATCGTAAATATGCAGTCTCATAATCAAAATCTTCAACATCTTCTAGTTCAGTTTCCTCATCTTCAACATCTTCCGATTTTGCATCTTCAAATAAATTGATTCGAGGCATATTTGCAAGCTGTTTGGCTTGATCTTCTGCAAGAAGTCTCTTACGTTTTTTATCTTCTTCTTGTTCAACTTCCTTTAGCAATATCGGTATCTCGAATTCATTTTCCCATTGTATGTAAGTTTCATCAGAATCCCATACAGTCTCATCTTTTTTAGGGTTGGTGTTTTTGTCCTCAATCACACCTGTTACAAAGATATGAATCATATAATATGCATATTTAGATTTGAACTTATATTTAATATGAAAATACCTTTTTCGGAATCAGTTTTGTTGTCATTTGTTACTTCAATTTTTTCTTTTCTGAAATTCAATAAGAAAGCATATACATGACATCAATTACTCTTTACTGAATTTTTTATTAAATAAAAAATAAATAAAAGGATAAGTCATACTTTTCAGATTTTTCTGTCTTGAACTCCAAAAGTGCATCAGTTGCAGACCTTTTTTTGGATGAACTATCTGTGTTGGAAGAAGACATATTTAATTATGATGCGAAGTTATTTTCTTATGAGAGTATTTTCAATTTGTTTATATGAAATATAGTGGAAGTTACAGTAAATATATAGATGCCAAGAGGGATAACCAACAGGCACCATTTAATACAGAATGCATTTTCCAGAAAAAACTACTTTTAAAACAATAACTGCCATCATATTTGTCAACTTAAAAACTGCTTTCATAACTGCTTTTATATTTCACATGTGAAAGTCGTATAATTTTTGAAAATTAAAAAGTCTATGATTAATGAAAATTCTATTTTAATTTTTGATCCAGTCTAGGTTAATTGAATTAGTACTAGGGAATTTTTAAAGTCTCATAGTCAAGCGTGGTTTCTTATTTTTCAAAATTAAATTGTAAATATTAATTGCAAAAACAAATTTAATCTTATCTCTTTGTATTTATTTAAAAATGTGAAAAAACTGAATTCATTTTCACTTGTGAAAAAAAAAAATTAAAGTGAATGTATTTCACTTGTTAAATAATACAAAAATCAAAGTTAATTTTTGTATTCAACATTTTTAGTATATGATTCTCTGAAGAAAGAGTATCAAGATATAGATTTCTGAAACTTTTATATGCATTTTGATGGAAAAAATAAAGTTTTTCACTTGTGAACATTAAAACTAGAAAATAAAACTACACATGCACAGAATTTATTTTCACTTGTGAAAATAAAGTTTTTCACTTATGACAAAAAAAATTCATTATTCAAATAAAATTGAATTTACTTTCATTTATCAAATATATAAAGTTATTTATTTAAAATTATATTTATTTAATAAATAATTTTCAAATGTAAAAAAAAATATTAAAGTTCTTTCTTAAAAAAAATTTAAGATATTTATTTTACACTTGTAAAAAATAATTCATTTAATAAAATATTGTAAGTGTTCAAAATAACAGGAAGTTAAACATTCAAAATCAAAACATTTTCCATTTAATAAAAAATTCATAACAAGATAAAATTTTGAAATATTTAGACAAGAGCAACATTTATCGAACATAAAATATGCTATAATGAAATTTATAACGAAACTTCTACAGATCAAATGACAAAGGTAGGTTGTTATAATCGAAAAACTAGAAAGAATTACAACTACTCCAAAAGATTGCATCTTTGGTTTCTATTCTTAACTGCTGCTTGAATAAGTTCTTTTCTTGAATTCTTTTCAATTGTGCTGAATTTTGCAACTTCTTTAAGAAAATCATTCCTGCACAAATTATTATCTGACAAAATAATCCTGGCAGCAAATTTTGAGCTGATAACAAGAGGAAAAAAAATCATTAAAAATCTGAAAAATAAAGGAAAAAAAATACAAATAAAAATGTATTTCACATGTGTAAACGCATAAAAAAAATATTTTAATATAAAGCACATTTAATCTTTGAAAGACAAGTGACTAACCGTAGAGTGTTAAGTTGCTTTGTCTACTCCTTAGATTCCTTTAATAGTCCATAATCCCATTTACTCTCATTCTCACCGAAAAACATGTTCATATGTGACATTAAGAAAACACCATCGTCAATATGATTATCCTTAGTTCTCCAACCCATCTTTAATCTTTTTGCAATAACTCTTTGAAATGAAAAACCAATGCTTGGTGAACTGTATTTTGTGTGGAATTTTGCAAACATTTTAATCTGCAAATAATAATAAAAAATAATAAATGATAAAATAAAAATTAAAATAATAATAATAAATATAAAAATGTATTCAAATTTTTTCTTACCAAATGTTCAGGAATTGAACAATATCTAGTTTCAATCTCTTCATCAATGCTTGAATTGTCTATAATTACAACTTTATGTTTCTTCAAATCAAAGCATATTAAGAAGAAGTGATCTACACAGCAAATTGGAAAAAAAACATGAAAAAAATAAAATAAATAAATAAATAAATAAAAATTCAAATAATATTATAAAGTACATATTTGATAAAAAATAATAGAAAATAAAAAAACCATACCAAATTGAAATTTCCAGATGATGCAATCCTTTTTGCATGGTAATCACTTAGCAAAACTTTTTCAAAGTCATCATATTTCTCAGCAAAGTCAGTTTTTACATTGAGTATGTCTTTTGTCTGTATAAAAAATTAAAGATAATAATCAACAATTTACTCAAAAATATAAACTGTAGTACAAGATTCTAAAAAATTGTATCTAAAATAAACAATACATTTCAAACCAAGTAAATAAAGTAAACATAGACAAACAATTAATCGTTTGTAAATTAAAACTGAAGAACAAATAATGTTATAATATACAATATACAAAACAAAAACCATTTCAATATAATTTTTTCGCAAGTGAAAAAATTGTTTATAAACTTAAAAAAAATAATACAATAATATATACATTTCAAATATTGTCTAAAACTAATAATTACAAAACTTGCGTTAGTGAAGAAAAACTGCACATTTAAAAATTTGAAGAAAAATAATAATACTATAGAAAACTATATTCTCATACTCAATGAAAAATTAAAAAAAAAAATTAAAATTAAATAAATACCTTTATATCATCACTGAAGTAGAAATAATTAAAAAAAACTTACAATTGTTGGTTTGAAGAAATATCTAGATGGAGATTCTGGAGCTCTGAAACGTTCCATAAAGTTCAACACATCCGACCATACTCCTATAACCTCTTCATCTACTCTTAATCCAGGAGCTAATGATTCTAGTGATAATCGTAATAACATAGTATTCGTTGAACTAGACTTATATTCCAAATCACTGCAAAAATATATATATATACATTTTTGAAACTATTAATGAGTTTCACAAGTGAAAAAACAAAAAACTCTTAAGATTATTAAGAAATTACTCACATTTGATTAGTATTTTCAGGCATCATAAAGAGTGTATCAGCAACTCTTTCTTCTGATTGTTTTAGTGGAACATTTGGTAAAATCTGCCTAACTTTGTATGGAGACTTTGAATGTGCTGCAATACCAACGTCACGCCTAGGATTTTGTCTAATTAATATATCCTTGATTACTGGCTTTTCATCTTCTGTCTCAGGATCAATTTCGAACTCAGGACCCAAAGAAAAGGATGGTCCTTCAAACAAACTATGTTGTGGAAATGATGATGAAACAACAAATGGACTACTAAGGCGTGGCAAATGTTTAACTTTCTTTCCATCAACAAATTCATTCTCATTCGACATTTTAGCATCAACATCTTTTTCAATAGTAACTTATTTTTCAAAAATTAAAAAAGAGTAATTATTTTTCAAAAAATTCAAAAAAAATAATAATAAAAAAAAAATTCATATGTGAAAAAAAAAATCACATCTTAAAAAATCTAATTATATAATTTTCATATCTTAAAAAAAAAATTTCTAAAATTATTTTTTTGAATTTTTGTTTTTGAAATAAATTTTAGTAAAATATGAAAAACAATATTCACATGTATTCAATTTTCATATGTGAAAAAAAAAATTTATATGTGAAGAAAAATTCTGAATTTTTTTCATATATGAAAAACATTTCACATGTGAATAAAAAAAAATTTAACATGTATTATTTAAGCAACTTACTAATTAAAATATAATTTTCTTCATAAATGATTTTTTTTTTATTTATTGAAATATTAAACTACTATTGAAATTCAAACTACCATTACTGTCTATCATGAGATAAAAAAAAAAGTATAAAATAAAATTTTCACATGTTAACAATTGATAAAAAAAAATATATATATATTAATGTATTGAAATGAACACTTACAATAAGTGCTGTCAGAGGTCCAGAATAGTAAATTGCAGAATCATCTCTCACCCAACCTTTTTTGCTGACTTTCAAACTGTCATACACGTACTTGCACCAATCTATACTTGAAATTTTTGTATCTTCACAAATATACTTGAGAATTTCTTGAGGCCTACATTGTTCACCCTTTCCTCCTAATCCAAAAAACTTTGAAAATAGAACAAGTATGCTCAATTTGAATAGAATTCCATCAACTTTAGTTTGTTTGACCACATCAGCAACTTTCTTAGGTGTTGGATACCTACCTATAAATTGCAAGTACCATCTTCGACTTAAATCAGAAACCCTTGTCTTAGCCAAATGATGAAAATCTATACCTCCTAAAGGCACACCCAAAACTGAATGAATTAATTCTGGTGTTATTTCTATATCGTAATTCTGAAGCTTGAGTTTCATCTCATTTGGAAAGAAATTGTCAACAACAAAATGACCTATTTTAACTGGGATTTCTTCTACTGCCATATTGTAAAGCGATCCAAAACCAATTTCAATTAAATCCTTTCTTTGAGCTAATGTCAATTTACTCATCAAACTATACAGAACTTTTGGAGAAGACCTTGTTCTAATAGATAACCATCCATCATCAAAGTCAGATTTTTCATCAACAGAAACAGTATTCTTCTTCTTAATCATTTTTGACTTGTCAACTTCAACATAAAGTTCTGATTCATCAACAAACTCATTTTCTGAAATACAAACTTCATCATAAACTTTCTGTTTTTTTGAATCATTATTCTTTCTCTTTCTTTTTTTAGATTTATCATAATTTTTTTTATCACATCCATCACTAACTTCCACTTTTGACTTAGTTTCCTCTATGACATCAGAACTTAAAATTGCTTCTAAATCAAAATCATTAATTAATTTTCTCTTAGTTTTTTCTATGACATCAGAACTTAAAAACTTAACTCTGCTACCATTATCATTATACTTTTTCTTACTGCTAATACTACTAAGGAAAATCATATCCTTAGCTCGAATTGTTGATCCTTTCAGTGCAAAGCATTTTACCTTCAGAGCATGAGTCTCTTTACCTGATACAATCAAAGCGTTTTAAATATAATACACAATAATATAAGATTTCACATAAAAAATTGAGTATAGAAATAAACTTAATAAAAAGAAACTATTGCATAACTGCATTACAGAAACTGCATCAATTACTTAAACACTATACGCCTAACCTATTCTATACTTAAAACTCTTTTCTATATCTAAAACACGATTCACGCTACAAAAGTTTGCCATAAAAACATAACCTATTGAATTACTTCTTTACAACTATTATATCAATCATTCAAATACACTTAGATAAATTTAAACTAATAAATTATAAGAATAAAAAAACATACAAACAATTAAAAAACAACTTACGAGAACGTTTAGATCCACTGATTTTCTTCTTCACCATAGTAATGATGCTGTAACTATTTAGAGTGTGAATTTAGTACGTGTTTTAATTGAGAAAATTTACTGTGTGAGATAGAGAGAGAAATTTGTGAAATGTAGAGAATAAATGAAGATAGATCTAATTAGATGCGGTATAAAAAGTTTTTAATAATACATTTTTGCCCTTCAACTTTTGTGTTAATATAATAATGGATCTAGTTTTGGATTTTTGGGTGCTCTATAAGATTATTGGGACTTAAGCACATATAAAAGATTATTTTTTTAGTTATGAAAAATAAAATCTTTCCAATTTTCAAAACTTACTAAAAATAACCACTTAGAAAAACTTTTCTAAAAAAGAACAAATTTGTTTTTTTCACTTGTGAAAAACAAAATAAGTTTAAAGTTAAATTATTTCACTTTTTGACAAAAAAAAATTCACTTGTAAAATTTTGAGAATAAAAAATTAAAAAAAAAGCATATAAAAGTTATAAATCAAAAATAAACACAAGTTTTGAAAATTATTTTTACATGTTACAATAAAAACATTTCACTTGTTAAAATTATGAAAATAAAAATTCAAAACACATCCAAGCCAAAGCTCGTATATAATGGACTTAAGTAAAATATATAATGGACTTAAGTAGGGACTCTTTAAACTTGACAACTTTTGTTTAGCCCATCCAAGCCCAGGCCGTTACAAATATTACATATTATTTGGTTCTTCATATTAGGTTTTACTTTTCACATTAGCAGCCAAACTACAAAAATACCCATCCTCTTCCTATTCACCTATTAACTACTTGATCAATTAAGAAACCAGCCACCTTTTACTGTAAGTTTTATTACTCCCTTTTTTTTAAGTAAAATTTTAAAGTTTTTATATGTGCATCTTTTCGAATTTTTTTTCCTATTTAGATAGTTAATTTTTAGGCAAATTATAATTAAAATAAATATCTGTTGATTAGATTAAAAAAAAAAGTAATTTTTTATTTTATTTTTATAATATCTGTTGATTAAACTAATGTATTTTAAGAATATAGTAATTTGTAGTTTAATATTTAGAATCTTAGACGATTAGAAAAAGTTAATATTAATAAGCTTTTAAGTAGAATTTTTTTTTCACATGTGAAAAATAATTTCATTTATATTTAATTGACGACTATTTATTTTTTTATAGGTTAAATTAACAGGTTATACTGAAATGGTTAAAGAATACCATTTTCTTTTTAAGGTAGATGAATCAGCTATGCATGGTCTGGTAAGATTTTAAACAAAACTGAATGAGTATTTTCTAAATAAAATATTGAATAATTATTTTCTATAGTAAAGTTTATTTTTGATGTTAATTATCAGGTTTTACCCAAAGAATTTAAAGGCTTGCATACACATGAAGAAAGCCCTGGTATTACTTATTTAGACACTACAAAAAAACAATATACTGTCAAAATCAGTGACTTTGGTAATTCTGAATGTATGATACACGGTCCTGGTTGGCTTAAGTATCTTGAAGATTTCAATGTTCAAGATGGATTCTATTTATACTTTCTTGAAACAGACTATGGTTGTTCATTAGTTAATGAGTTTGATCAGAATGGATGCCCTACAGATCTTGAATTCTCAAGGAATTTTTATTCTAAAGAACCAAAATGTTTAACATTTGCAACTAAAGATTCCTTGAAATTTATGGTAATTTTATTAAACTAACAACTTTTTTAAGTTTGTTTAATATATTCTTTTTTAACAACACCTAATTATTATAATTTTTCTTTTCAGACACTTCCTTCTGAATATGTTAATGCCATTCGAAATGAAATGAATTTTAATCCTTCTTCAAGGATTAATGTTTCTACTAAATATGGAAGATACAAAGTTAAGACTCAGTCTGTTAATGGTGATTCTTTCGGTTTTTATGATTTGGAATGGGAGAAAATTTGTGAACTTTGTGAAATCAAAGAAGGCTATATATTTCTATGGAGTTTTATAGAATATAATTCAGAATTCCGGTTAGAAGTGTTTGATGAAAACTTGGTAGATATTGATGATGAAGATATCAAGTTACCTTCAGGTTAAATTTTAAAAAGTAGATAATTTATATTCAATCAATTATACTTTTAGTATATTCTATGATAATTTTCTTTTAATGTAGGATTTGCAAAATTTGATTTCGTACCAGTTGAAAATCAACCAAGGATGTTTCATGCCAAACTGACAACAAATGTTATTGTTAAAGGATATATTGTAAATTACATATCTTCTCTTTACAATTTATATTTTATTTATTTTAAAATTATTAATTGTTATTTACAAATACTTTCTTATTTTTTGCAGACCATACCACGTGGTTTTTTTCAAGCTCATAATCTACATCGTTTTGAAAGTGTTCAAGTTTATACTAATGAAGATGTTTATTCTATGGAAGTGATTGTATATCCAGAAAGAAGGTATACACAATTTGGAACACATGCTTCCGCTAATGTTGTTCTTAAAGGAAAATGGGCTGATTTGAAGAAAAAGTGTGGATTTCAGAAAGACAAGAACATGACTTTTGAGTTAACATATCTTTGTTCACATCCAACATATGTTGCTTTTTTTAAATTGTATTAGTATTTTCAATATCATGAAAACTTCTGTTAAATGTTTCGTTGCTTTGAACATTTTAATTTAGTAACACTTTGCTTTTGTATTGTAATTAAAACTATATATTAATAATTTTGAACTTTGCATTTTGTATTGTAATTAAAACTATATATTAATGATTTTGAACTTTGCATTTTGTATTGTAATTAGAAAAATTTATCATTTATTTTCACATGTGAAAAAGAAACTAAGATTTTTAATCTTGATTTTCAACTATGCATTAGATTTAATTATTTACTTTCACATGTGAAAAAACAAAATTAGAATTTTCAACTATGAACTTCTTCTTGTAATTGAAAATATTAAAGATTAAAAGTTATTATAAAAGTATCTTTACTAAAAGTTATACACATATGAAAAAGTTTTCACATGTGAAAAAAAAAAATTTAATTCAAATTTTTCAAAAATAATAAACTTTTCATCACATATAAAAAAAAAAATTCACATGTGAAAATTTAAAAAAAAATACACGTGAAAAAAAATTTATATGTGAAAAAAAATTAATTTTTTTTCAAATTTTTTTTTAAAATTAATTTTCTACAAATATGAAAAAAATTTCACATGTGAAAATTTAAAATTTCAAATTTTTTCATCACATGTGAAATTTTATTAATAAATATATGTTTTAAGCAACTAATATTTTTTCTAAATGATTATCTTCACAAGTGAAAATATATTTTTTAAACTCACATACTCAGCTACATATATCAATTAAAACAACTTATTCAATAATATATGATTTTCTTCATAAGTGATAATTTTTTTAATAATAAAAAGATATACATATATTAGATGATTTCTTCAGAACTGAAAATATTGATACTAATAATAACTCCTTACACATAGGTTAACTAATATCTACATACTAACTATTATCACTGACTACCTTCTCTAACAAATTTTGTTCGGAAAAAAGATATCATTATCCCTCATGTGTGTAAGAAGCTTAAACTTTTCTTCGGCTTCCACTTTTTTACGCATGTCAGCTTTTGCAAACCTATCTGGGTGGAAATCGAATAGTGCACGCTTAAAAACTTTATGAACCTGAAATCATCATAAAAGTTTGATTTAGCATATAATGAACTAATGCAATATATCGATGTTTTTTAACATGGTAATTCAATAGATAAATCACATATTTTTCTAATTCAACTATCAAAAGGATTTCTATGTATAATTTGAAGTATACAATTTTTTTCTACTCTGAGCATCTATATTGTGAAAACATTTGATCTCATGTGAATAGACTATAAAAAACTGAAATATAAACTAACCTCAGGGAAAGTAAAACCAACTTCATAACCTAACCAACACAACAACGACCTCACATTATAACATAAGTTATTTTTCTTCATATCGTTGATTTCCTCTAACAATTCACTGCGGTATTTTTCTTTTAGAATTGAATCTTCTTCGAGCTGACAAATAATAAAATTATATTTAATTAACAAATAGTAATTAAAATCATAAACATATAAAAAAATTCAAATGTATGCAGAAAGAAACAAATAAAAATTTTAAAAACCTTCTTTTCACTTTCCCATAATTCATCCAGACGTAGTTTTGCCCTTTTTTCTATTTTTTCTTTTTGTAACATTTCAGCATGTTTCCTTTTCTGCATACGAAGCAATTCTTGATCTTCTTTTGCCTGCAACAAAAGTTTAAAGGAACTCAAATTACATTTTTTAATACTAATCAACTGAATTCCTTGTCTTGTTTCACTAAAGTTTAAAGACACTAAAATTGTTTTTTCTTTAAAAGATAAAAATTTGTTATGTACTACAAAGCTTATTAACACTTTTAAAAATTAAAAATATTATTTTTTCACTTGAGAAAAAAGTATGAATTTACAATTGTAAAAAATACGTTTTTTTAATAGTAAATAAGTGAATTTATATTTAACCTTTATATCATCTTGTTCTTCTTTATCTTCATCAAATGCTGAACCTTCTTCAAAATTATGTTTTCTCAAATGTTGAAATGAACTTTCTGGAGTGTCAGCCATCTCATCATTTGATGGAATACTTTCATTTTTCTTTTCATCTTCTAAAACTTCATCTTTTGATTGATTGCTTTCGTTTGATTTATGCGATTTCTTTCTTCTTTTAAAATACACAGGAGTGTCAACATCTGTATCATCATCTACATCTTTCTCTATTACCTCATCTTTGACTCTTTCCTCATCTGTCTGTCTTGTTTCAAAATTCTCTGACACGTTATTCAAACAATCATCTTCAGTGTTTTCTTTTTCTAACCCTGTTGAATCGGCTTTCAACTCATCAACATTCTTGTTTTCAAAACCCGTTGATTCACCATCTTCCTTTTCTTTATCTAAATCATTATTTTCCAATTCATCTTCAGAAAGATGAACATTGCAAAATTCTACACTTTTGTTTTCAAAACCAGAAGATTCATTGTCTTTCCTTCCAAAACTTGTTGATTCATATTTTTCCTTTTCTGCATCCAAATCATCATCCTCCTTTTCAAGCCCTGTTGATTCAAAATTTTCCATTTCTACATTCTGAATACAAAGGTTGAACTTGGATTTAATCTCTTTAAGCCTCATATTATCTAGATTTTCAACTGACGATTTTTTAAATTCATTCTTTATATCAGAAAGAATTTTTTCCAACAAATCCACATTCTGATCAACTTTATCCAAGTGCAACTGTTATAACAAAGAAAAAAAGAAATGTGAGGAAATGAAAGTGTATTTGATTTGTTCACATGTGAAGGTATTCAATGACAATTTTTTCACAAGTGAAGACATAAAAATAGTAATAAAACTCAAGTCTACAATCTTTGTGATTATGAATATAAGAAAACCTTTTTTTTGTAAGATTCATTGTCATTGTCGACATCTAAATATAAATCCAAATTTCCAAAACCACCTTTATTCAATTCAAAAGTCTCCCTCCTTTTTATATCATCAGAATTCCAAAATTGTATTGAAGGAACTTCATGAGCCTTGAGGTCTGAATCACACTTTGTAGAATGAATATATATAAGCTGCAAAATAAAGCAAGAATCATTATTTTTCTAAAAATATTAAATATTACAAATAATTGTTTTCACAAGTGAAAAGTTTAATATATATTATAAAAAAAATTATTTATATAAATTCGACTATTCAAACATTTTTATTAAAGTATAAACAAAATTTTCTTTACATTTGAATACAGAGAAAAAAAAATTACATAATATTGAGATATAAGAACTTACGATCAGAGCTGTGACAGGACCAGGATAGTAACTATTAATACAATCCTTATTCCAACCTTCTTTGCTTATCTTCAAGCAGTCCAAAACATATTTGCACCAATCAATTTTATCAATTTTCGTTTCTTCAGTTATATAAGGAACAATTAGACTAGGTCTACACTGTCCACCGAGTCCTGCTAATCCAAATATGTTGGAAAATAAAACAAGCACACTCATCTTGAACATAATTCCTTCAACTCTATTTTCTATAATAAGCTCAGCAACTCTATTTGGTGTCGGATTCCTACTAGGAAATTGACTATACCATCTTTTGCTTATAGAACCTTCCACTTCTTTATTCTTAACCAAATCATTGATAGCCAAACCCCCTATTGGTACACCCAACACTTTATGAAAAGACTCTGCAGTTATTAGAATATCATAATTTTTGCACTTTAGCTTCATCTCACTTGGATCAAAGTTGTCCACTACAAAATTTCCAATTTTACCAGAAAGTTCTTCTATATTCATCCCATACAGTGAGCCAAAACCCATATCTATTAATTCTTTCCTTTGACCGCATGTTAGATTCTTCAACACGTTGTGCAAAACTTTTGGTGAATTTCTTGTTCTAAAAACTATATCCTTATCTTGGCCTTTCTTATCTGTACCAGGTGAATTAGAATAAGAACCAGGTGATGCAGATGAAGCAGAAGAAGGAATTTTAGGATGACTCTTCCTTGGTCTTCCTCTCTTAGGTTTGCTTAATTCACCTGCTAGATAATTATAATGTTGAGTCACAATTTTTACCAAAACGCTAAATGAAAGTAACATTTGACAAATAATTTAACACATATAGTAACTGAACACAAACTCATAATACTAACACATTTATTAACTGAACACAAGAAGTGCAGAAACTTCTGCATTGTAATCTATACTGATTTTAAACTTACCATCAACAGATGATTGATTTTCCTTGTTAGATGCTTCTCTATTGATACATTTTTTTCTTGTCTCATAAGATTTTTCCTCTGCAAAAAACACAAAATTAATACTAAAATTAACTCCTAAATAGTAAATACACATCAAAAACACAAATTACAACTCATCAATAAAAATCCCTAAAAAAAATTAATCTATAAAAAATTAAAAACAATATAGATTTCAATGTTTGCACAGGGACGGAGCCAGTTGAGTGGCTGGCGGGTGCTCAGCGACCCCCAACCAGCCCAACCAACCCACCTCATAGGTTGTGTTTAAGACAGAGTACATAGACTTAACAAAATAATGAGCTTATAATTTGCTTGAAAAAAGAGAGATGGGTTGTTCTTTAATGGAGAAAACGACCAAAAAGGTGGATATGTATTACTTTGTGGGCCTAAATAAAGTTGTTTCTTTCATTGTGACCCCTGATAAATGTAAATTAGTCTAGCCCCTTCTATATTTACTACTTGATGATTTCACCCCAATCTTAAGTTAAGTGTTTAAAAACTTTGGTTGGACACAAAATAACACTTATTATTAACAAGAAAAACTTGTTACACCGTACATAGAAATAGCTCATCAAATAGAAATAGGATGCACCAGTTGTCATTGCTATCGTAACATATCTAGAGTTCAGTATATAATCAAATGCAAGTCAACGCATTTAAAGGGTTGATTACTTTATGAGATAAGTTATAAGTTAGTTCACATAGTTTTGGTGATGTAATAATTGTATATTACTACTTGTATTATATAAAAAAAATTACGGCCCCCCTTAAAATAAATTATTGGCTCCGCCTTTGTCTTTGCATATCTATAATTTTTTATAAACACTAATTGTTTCCTTTAAAAAAGTTTAATAATCATATAAACTATATACATTTGACTATTAAAAGCATTGGCGGAACTTGAACACTTATTTTGGGGTGGCCGAATTTATTTTGGGATGGCCGAATCGGAAATTTGTTGTCAAACCAACTAAATTACCCTTAAAACATATAATATTTAAACTAGTTGCCGCAACTTTTGAGGGGGCCGGGACCGTCCCATGCCCCTTAAAAGGTCCACATCTGAAAAAGCTAATGCAACGTCTCATATTAACATTTCATTAATCTTCAATTATAATAAAAACAAACTGTATAACACATCCATAACAAAAAATTAAAAATCAATAACATAAGAAACATTAAAGAAACAAAAAATTCCAAAAATGAAAATTGAAAATGAAAATGAATAATTACTGCTGATGTCTTCACGAATATAATCTTCATCTTCACTGTCATCTTCAACATCAATAATTGTTACGTTAGGGTTTTTATTTTTGCGCTTATCAGATTTATTTTTTCTTTTATCGGAAATATAGTTGTCATCTGCTATTCCTTTGCCTTTATTCGACATTTAATTTTACTTTGAATTTAAGTGTTTTGAATTGAATTATGGTAATTTTTGAGAGATTGAGTGAGTGTGTGAAAATTTGGGGGTGAAAGTTTATTGAAGACCGGAGAAATGAATTGGGGTTGACAGTCTTTCCTATTGCTATAAAAGGTAAATTATTAAATACAACATTTAATATTTATATTTCACTTGTGAACATTTTTTTTTTAATTTTTAATTTTTAATTTTTTTTTTTTTTTTTTTGAAAGGCAATTTATTTCACCAAAACTAGAACCAAATACAAACAAGGGCATCCACTATATTAACAAGATGTTAACATATAGAGGACCCAAATAAAACAACCAAATAAAAACAAACTTGACTGCTACCCCAAAAAACTAGTACTAATACAAACGCCACAAACACATACAAATCCCACATACAAGTTTGCACCAAAAAAAACAAAACACATACAAGCCAAATGACCATTTGAGAATACAACACAAAGACCATTATCTGTTGGACCCATGAATAATATAAGAAGCCAATAACCAGTTTTTAATTAAAAAAAAAAAAAAAAAAAAAAAAAAAAAAAAAAAAACTGTACTTATTTTCACTTTTGAAAAACAAAGTCAGCTTAAAGAGAATTTGTTTTCTCTTGTAAAAAAAAATTTATTCAACTAAATTTTTTTATCTGAAAAAAGATAACTTATGTTTGAAGTATCTTTATATATAATTTCTTTAAAAACATGTTATAATTTATTAATTTTTTAAAACATAATTTCAAGTGTATAACTTTTTAATCAAAAATGTTTTGCATGAGCTATTTGAAAGGGCCCAAAATATAAAGTTAATAGATCCATTGGTTAATTTTTAAGCCCATGGATAAAGTATAAAAAACAATTTGGGTCATAAGCTCTTTTTGTTTATTTTAGACTATATCCAATAAAATGGCCCAAATATTAAAAAAAATAAGTATTATTAAACTACTATAACACTTAACTAGCTCATTTTTAAAGCCCATGAGTAAAGAATATGTTTTTTAAAACCCAATATAAAAGACTAATAATAATCGCAAATTGGGTTATAAATTTTTGTTAATTAGTTATTTTTAATTCCATTTATAAGTAATGTTTGTCTACAAGAATTAAGGAAGATTTTAGGAGCAACCAGCAGTAAGAGGAAAGAATTTAAATTAAAAGCTTGTTTGACAACAATTCTAATAGCAGTTCAAACTATCCTAACCACTGCAATTATAAAAAATAAGTATTATTAACCTATTATAACACATAACTAGCTCATTTTTAAAGACTATGACTAAAGAAAAGAATGAAAGTGGATTATAAATTTTTATTAATTAGTTATTTTTAATACCATTTATAAGTAATGTTTGTCTATAAGTATTAAGGAAGCGTTTAGTATAAACCAGCAGTAAGAAAAAATAATTTACATGAAAAGCTTGTTTGGCAACAATTCTAAAAATACTGAATTAAAAAAAAAGGTACCTTTTTATCCATGAGAAAGTTATTTTGTTTTAAAACATCATTCAACAGTTATTAACTAAATTATATAATAACTAAATTATATTTATTCGAATACCTCTGATGATAACTAAATTATATAATAACTAAATTATATTTGATCAAAACTAAATTATATAATAAATTTGGTGAACCAAGCCCATGTTTCACACGAGCTAATGATTCTTCACGGTGAACAAAGCCCGTGCATCGCAAGAGCCATGCTGCCTCGTTATTAAAAAAAAAACTAAAAAATTATAATCCATTTAATCGAATATATATTCCTTTGACTTTGAAAATAATAGACATCATTGAACAGTTATGACGAAATATCCATTTTTATAAAAATAATATCCAAAAAAACACACATTTAAACGACATTTGAAAAATTTTACACCAAAATAAAACATCAAAACGAAAAAAGGACGTACTGTATGTCTGTATCCTAATTTATTTAACAAAAAAAAAAAAAAAACCCCCAAATCGATTTTAAACCCTAGTTTTCTACCAATTTAATGGAGGAAAAAGAAGATACGACTAGTGAAAGTTAGTTTCTTGTTCAAATTATTACTATTGATGTGTTAGTTTTTGTTATTAATTGTTTATTTTTGTGCAGAAATAAAATGTTACGAGAGAAGAAGAAGAAAAAGTATAGAAAGGAAAAATAGTGAGAAGAATTATACAGCATCAGTTGATGGTAAGTTTTTTTATAAATATAATTTAATTTATTGTGTTTAATAAAATGTTATATTAGAGTAGAATACTAATTTCTGTTTTGATTATATGAATATACATACTAGGGTGTTTGGTAATAAGTTTTATTATAATGAAATGAATTGTCTTATATGTTGTTGTAATGAATTTGTTTATGTTGTTTGTAAGTTTTTTTTATAATTATAATTTAATTTATTGTGTTTAATCAAATGTTATACAAACAAATGTGTTTGGCAATAAGTTTTTTTATAATTAAATGAATTGTTTGATAAGATGTTGTAATGAATTTATTTAGATCATAGTGATAAAACATTTAGAAGGAAAATCTATGATTATGCAGATGGAGAAAAGTTTCTCAGGGCACGTTTAGTATGTTATTAAAGGAATGAAACAATAACTTTGATAGTTATTCATAATGATAATACAGTTTGATTTGAATGCAAATATCTATTTTGCAGTTTGATTTGAATGCAAATATCTATTTTGTTTGTTTTGCAGAAAAAAGTTTATATTCAGATCATACTGTTGAAGATTATACTTCTACAAATGAAGATTTGGATATAGATTTAGATCATACAGTTGAAGGTAATTTAACATAAATTATTTTTTTTTAAATTTATTATTTTTATTGAATTAAAACTAATATAATATATTTAATATAAACATTATAATTAATATTATATTTTCTTTTTATTGAAGTTGCTACTCGTACACCAGTCGTTATGAAATATTCCGCTGGTGACGATACAACTGGTGCTAAACAAGTAGAGAAACGTAAAAGAGGAAGACCAAGAAAATCTTCAGTTAATGTTTCTGTTGAAGGTAAGTTTTTTTTAACTATAATTTAATTTACAGTAGATAATCATAGAATACTTTAGTGTATATTAGAATTTCTTTTGAAAATTAACAGAAGAGTGTTTGTAAAAAAAAAGTTTTAATATAATCTTAGTATACTTGTTCAACTGTTAAGATTTATTATAAGAATTCTCAAATAAACTTATTAGTATAACCTTCTATCAGTACAGTTATGTAATAATATGATAGATAAGTAATTATGATTATGAGAATAGGATAACTGAATTTTTTTAGTATATATAGTGTTAATTTTTTAGTACAGTTATGTAAAAATTTGACTATTAAATAGATATATAGAATTTTCGCATGTGAAACTATTGTCACTTTTTTTATTTTAATAACACTTTTTGCATCTTAAAAAATGATACAGATAAAGGAAAAAACAAAATTGATTGTTCTTCTTCAAACAAAAAGAAAGACATAGATGATGATCATAAAGAGAAAAGTGCAAGGAAAAGTAATTGTAAGAGAAAGAAAGAAAACACAGATGATGTTGATGAATATAAACCAAAACGAAAAAAGAAAAAGAAGGAAAACAACATTCCTAATCTTAGATCAAGAACAGCACCAACGGCGCTATATTCTGCAATAAGCATTATGAATGCTAAAAGGGAAAAGGTTTTAATAGACATGGGATTTGGAGGATTTATTGGAATGAAGATTCATGATATACCTGGTTGTTTAGGATATCATGTAATTTCAAACTTAGATTTAAAAAAAATGAAATTACCAACAACTAATGGTGCTATAGAGGTTACAGAACAAAAAGTTCATGATATTCTGGGTATACCGTTTGGAGAAATAGAATTAGATACTCTGGAAGAAAGAAATGCAGATGATCCTTTCATCAAAGAGTGGTTTCAACAATTCCCTTCTAAAGCAGGAAAGAATGACATCCGACCGAATGATATAACAGATGTCATAGTTGGATCTAATGATTGCGGGAAGTTGTTTAGAATGAATTTTTTAATGTTATTCGCAAATACAATGGGGATGTGTGAATCTCAAGGAGCTTGCAGCATGAAGATTTTGAGGAGAATAAATGATAATATCATTGAGAGGGTAGAAACTATAAACTGGTGCAAGTTCATAATAGATAGTTTGGAAAAAAGTGTGAAAAGATGGGATAATAAAATTACTAACCACTACACTGGTCCAATCACTTTTATGACTGTAAGTAATCACGTATTATTTATAATAACATACATAGGGTATTTCATTTGTATTAACGTAATTTTTATTTTATGTAGTTATTATATCTTGATTCTACAAGATGTGATGTTTTTCCTGTTCCACGCGTAAGGCCAGCTATCAGAGAATGGAAGACAATTTCGATGAAGCATCGAGAGAATATAGAAATTAAGTCTGGAGGGTTTGGTTTATTACCAAAACAAGATGATGCTTGCATAGATAACTTAGAGTCAAAGGTACTTTTTTGTGTAATATTATTTATAATCTTTTCACATATGAAAAAAAATTTATAATATTATATAATTTAAAATATTTTTTATCCGTGGAATGTACTGATGTTTGTGCTAAAAATGTATAATATTTTGAATTTTCAGGATTTTGTAGAAAAGATTGAAAGGAGCTATAACAACATATATGTTGAAATGGGCAGTATAAGTAAAAGTTTGAAAGAAGGTTTATCACGATTCCCTTTATGTGAAAATTTAAAACGAATTTTCAAAGAATTTAAAAAGGGTATTAGCACAAGTGATTTTATGGAAGATAATGATAAGGCAGATAAAGATGATGTTGATGCTGCAGTTAATAAAATGAATGATGCTTCAATAAGTTCAGATAAAAGCCAGGTAAAATTTAAATTCCATTGATAATCATAAAATACCTTCATGTGATTAAAAATAAATACTTTCACATGTGAAATTATTAACTTAATATTGTTATTATTGCTGTGTTAGTTTTTCACTTGTGAAAATTATAATTATAATAATAGATCATAGACACTTCTTTCTGTGTTAATTTTTCACATGTGAAAGTTAATATTTTACTTGGAATAAAAAATTAATACTTTCACATGTGAAAATATTATACATGCATATTTTTACTATAAAATACCTACATGTGATAAAAAGTTTATAATTTCACATGTGAAATTATTATATTCATATTATTATTGTTGCTGGGTCAGTTTTTCACTTATGAAAATTATATTAACAATAGATCATAAACACTTATTTCTGTGTTAATTATTCAAATTTGAAAGTTTCACATGTGAAAGTTAATACTTACACATGTGAAAGTATTAAAATTTGCTTGATATCTCAATAATAATATATATTTTTCACATGTGAAATTATATTACATTTTTATTAATGAAATTTTTTAATTATTAGGAACATGATAATTGCTTCGAAATATATCGTCACAAAAAGATTTTGAATCAAGAAGAAAAATCTGTTTCCGAAAACGAAGAACAAGAAGATAGAAATGAGCATTCATCTGATAATCGTCAATTTAATGAAAAAACAACTGATGGTGATAAAGATTCTCAAACAACTGAGTGTGAAGATGAAGTAAAAGTTGATATTGATGGAAAATCAGTTGGAAAAGTTTTTGAAAAACAACAAGAACATGAAGATGAATCTGTGACAACAATCAAAGATTCTGCAGCAAATGTTATACAAGAAGATAAATGTGAAGTTGGGCTACAAAATCAACAATCTGAAGCAAATGTTCTTCAAACTGGAAGCGTGATGAATGTTTTAAATGATGAGTCTTCTTATTCAGTAGAAGGTGTCAGTGAAAACACTAAATCTCAAAATGAAGAAGTATTGGCTAGTATTGAACTTACAGAAAGAAATAAAGAAGAAAAAAACAAATTGGCGAAAGATGTTACTTCAGAAAATGAAAATGAAGATGGGACACCAACTAAAGATTCTTTACCAACTGTTCAACAAGTTCAAACTGAAAAAAGTGAGATTGAAACTGAAGAAATTTTAGATTCTGTCAAATCGGTTCAAAATTCTCAGTTTGCTGTTCGAGATTCTTCAAAAGAAGCAGAAGAAAATGTATTAACAGGTTTGTTATTTTTAAAAAGTTGATGAATTACGTACTTATAATCATTTGAAGAAATATTATTTAGTTACACTCAATTTTTTTTGTTTTTTCAAATTAGATCAAAGAACAGTACTCGCTAATGTTGAAGGTCGACAAAAGAACAAAGAAGTAGAGAAAGATGAAGTGACAATTGAAAATAATGCGACAACCAGCAGTAAGATAAAAATCTGAAGTTGATACTACTACTTCAAAAGATGATGACTGAAAAGAAACAGAAGAAAGTGTATTAAATAAAGATTTAGCTATTTTTAAAAGTTGATAAATTTAAAATAACTTAACCTTTATTAGCTTTATATTAAATTTGTATGGTTTGTAAAAATATTGAATTAACATTTTTGGCAATTTTCAAGTACAATATTTATACAAAATCTTCAAAGTATATTAAAGAAAATAAAACAAACTATACAACAAATAATATTTCATTTTTCACATGTGAAAAAACATACAATTTTTGTAATCTTATTTTTAAAAATTTTTCACATGTGAAAAAATATCAATTTTAAGTTTATTTATTTTTATAATAACATTGTTTATTTTCTTTCAGATATAGGATGTTCAATGTATAATGATGAAGATCATTCTTATGAAGGACCTGATCGGGTTTCTCCATTTCAGTATAAACCTGTGAACATTAAAACCATTCTTTCAGAAGATGAAAAAATTGTTGCTTATACATTATTCGCAATGACTGGGCCTAAATGGTATGCTTTCTTAAAGAAACTTTAGAAAATTCCAGAAATGATTTATCTATCCAAATAATTAACAATGCCTAATTTTATTTTATTTTTTTTTTCATATATTTCAGGGAACCAATTTTTGAAACTGTAAATGGCGAGTCTTTAACTCATTTTGACATGGAAACATTAACGCCAACTTTGGAGTTATCAACGAATGTCATTGACATATGGTCAGAAATTCTCAATATTTTGGAATTATATAAAGAAGATGATACGTTACCGTCCAGATATTTCTTTAAAGTTTCAGTAATTGTAAGTGATTTTGTTATATATAACTATATATTTTAAGTAATTGTCATATTTACATACAATAATTTCATTATTGTATATACAGAATCCAACATACTTTATTGGAAATCACCCTGATGAGGAGAAGTTACAAGAGTTTACGAAAAGAGTTAATGAAAGTTTTAGAAATGATGAAAAGCATCTTACGTCATTGCAAACATTTGACATGGTATGTTTTAAAATTTTTTACATTTCATAAACTTTTATATTTAAGTTTAACAAATTTGTAAGCTACATTTATTTTTAATGCAGCTTTTCTTCCCTGTTTGCCATGAAAAACAAATGTACCTTATATGTGTGGATTTCAAAAATGGTTCATTTAAAGTTATTGACAATAGTTCACTTGGAGCTGATTTTGCTACAAGATATTATGGCATTCCTGAACAAATTGTAAGTATATTTTATCAATTTTGTTCACATGTAAATCTTTCGAATTTTAGATGCAATCTCGTACTGTGACCTTCACCTAAGCATACAACCTCAGTCCTCTATTCACCTAAGCATACAACCTCAGACCTCTTTAGAATTTTTGATTTGTAAGTATATTCATCGCCATAATTATCATTTTTTTTTTATTTTTATTATTTTATTTTTGCAGAAAAAAGTTCTTGTTGCCTATTTAGATCAAGTTAGACATCCAAAAACTGAAGTTATTAGAAATACCAAACCATCAAGGATGCAAATGAAATGGAGAACCAAAAAAAATCATGTTGATTGTGGCGTTTTTTTAATGCTTCATATGGAAAGTTATAATGGTTTAGAAGATTGGGATTGTGGTCTTTGTTTGGAGTCTCCAAATCAAAAAAAACAACTGAATTTATTGAGATCAAGATTTGCTGCCAAGATTCTATTGTCTGATCTGAATGTGTTAAAGAATAACTTTTTGAAGCTTGTTCAAGTATTTGAGGATAAATCAGTAAATGAAAGGAAAAAAATGATCCAAGATGGAATTGCTAACAGGAACGAACGTGAAGATAGTTGATTGAAGGTTAGAGCAAGATTGCTTCTGATTTTAGTGACAAATTGTTTTCACATTGCTTGTAAAGGATATAGATAGATTGGGGTTATGTTTATTGTTTTAGTTTATACATTTATACATTTATACATTGCTTGTGAAGGATATAGATATGATTTATACATTTATACATTTATACATTGCTTGTGAAGGATATAGATAGATTTATACTCTCTGGTATGACAAATTGAAGGTTAGAGCAACATTTATACATTGCTTGTGAAGGATATAGATAGATTGGGGTTATGTTTATTGTTTTAGTTTATAGTTTTACAGTTTTCAACAGTTTATATTATTAAAAAAAAGGTTTTATTTTATGTTATTAAAATTTTAAGCATTTTTATATTTTTTATACATTGACTAATGATGTGAAGAAAATTAGTTTATCATCATTCTTATAATCATTCCATTACTATATAATTTGATTAATATTCAAATTTTCACATGTGAAAATATTCTCAAATTTGAAATATTTGTAGTTTTTCAAATGTGAATATATTCAGAAAGCTGAACTTTTCAATTGTTAACTTATAAAAGTTATATATTAATATTAAAAGTAAATTTGTTATTAAAAATTTAAACATTCTCATATTTTAAATACATTAGTAAAAATGTTAATAAAAAAACAAAGTAGCTAATATAATGTTGCAACTACTATTACTATAAGTGAACATGTAGTTATAAATATCAACCTAGAATTGATGGATTAGCTGGACATTAATCATAGTTAGTAAGGTAATTTGTATTTTTTTCACATGTGAAAATATTGTCAAGGTTGAAATATTTTGTATTTTTTAACATGTCAAAAATATTAATAAAAGTTGAACTTTTCAATCATTAAACATTTCTTTTTATAATATAAGATATGTAGGAATCCTAATGCTATATCTTAATAGCATAACAAAAAAGTTAAGATAAAAAAATTAAAACATGTATATATTAGTATTTTTAGTCAGAAAAAAAATCAAAAACATTTTTTTTCTTTCTTTTTTTCTTTTTTTTTTGGTATCCAATATTTCTGACACTTAATGGTAGATGTTAATAAACACTTCAATAAAAAAACAAATTTTTTTAAAACAAATCATATTTAATAAAAAATAATCATACTCATAACTCAACTACACCTAAATCAGTCAAAAAGTCATCCACCTACAAAATAATCATACTCACACCTACAAAATCCTATCCACACAAACGTACACATACAAAAAATAGTGAAAAAAATTATCTTCTTTCATTTTCAAGATATTTGATCAAAATCAAAAGCAAGATTCATCATCTTAAAAAAAAAGGTAATATTTCATACTACTTAATATTTTGATAGTGGTTTTTCATTTACTTTTTCTACATATATGAATTTATAGAATAAAAAATGTCGTTTAGTGATTTGGATTTTTGTGTAGTTCTGATATATTAAAAAGTGCAAATTGACAGTTACTTGTTTGGATTATCTGTTTTATTTTAATTTTTAAGATTAGAGAAGAGATTGTCTAAATTAAAGATTTAGAAAAAATTGTCAAAGTAACAAAATTTTAAGAATAGAAAAGAGATTGTCCAAGTAATTTAGTTGTAAAATCATAAGTTTACACATGTGAAAAATAAAGTAAAAATGTTAATTTATTAAAAAATAACATTGTTTGTTATACATTAAAATATTAGTAGATTATTATTCATTTATAAGGTAGGTTAAGATACTATTGTAATTAAATATGAGTAAACTGTAGTGTTAAATTTTTTTTATTAATGATGAGTTTAAGATTAAATATTTTCATATGTTAAGAAACTGCACTATAGTTGATTAATAGATTTGAATTGTATGAGTTAGTATATCTTCATATGTGAAGAAAATGGCTTACAAATTACTTTAGATTTTAAGTTACTCTTCCTTTTTTGTGTATGTAATTATTTGTATATTTAAACTTTAAACAAATGCTAGATTTGTTTATACTAAAATACTAGTTTTGTTTATGATAGTATCATGTATAAATAAAAATCCTAAATGTTTGTATATCTTATCAGAAACTAGATATGAAGAAGAAAATTGCTGAGGAGAAAGTTTTTGGAAAAAGAATGACTAGAAGTCAAAAAGAAATACTGAATGAAGGAACAAGAAGTAAAAAAAGTGGAAGAAAAATTAAGGGAAAGAATAGTACAGAAAGTTCTAGTTCGAAAAAAGTAAAAATTAATAAGGAAAGTAAGAAAAAAAGAAAAATTAAGTCTAAAAAAATTGTTTCTATTAGAACAAAGACAGCAGCAACGGCACTGTTTTCTGCTATGAATGTCTTGAATCCTAAAAGAAAAAAATGTTTAATAAAAATGGGGTTTGGAAGTTTAATTGGGATGAAGATACATGAAATTCCGGGTGCTTTAGGGCATTATGTTATTTCAAACCTAGATGTTGAAAAAATGCAATTACCAACAAGCAATGGTAATATAAAGGTTACAGAACAAAAAGTTCATGATATTCTGGGAATACCGTTTGGAGAAAAAGCAATAGATACTCTGGAAGAAAGACATGCAGATGATCCTTTCTTAAAAGATTGGTTTCAACAGTTTGAAAGTAAGCCTGGAAAAAATGACGTCCGCCCAAATGATATCATGGATGTTATAGTTGGAACAAAAGATTGTGGGAAGATGTTTAAAATGAACTTTTTGATGCTCTTTGCAAATACAATGGGGATGTGTGAAACTTCAGGAGCATGTTGCTTAAATGTTTTGAAGAAAGTAAATGATAATGTACTTGATAGAGCAGAAACTTTAAATTGGTGCAAGTTCATAATAGATTGTTTGGCAACAAGTATACGCAAGTGGGATAACAAACTATCCAGGAATTTCATCGGTCCAATCACTTTCATGATAGTGAGTACTCATTACTAATATACAAAGAAAATATGAAAAATATATCATTTGAATGAATTTAATGTTAATATAAATATTTATCATGCAGCTGTTATATCTAGATTCAACTAGATGTGATCGTTTTCCTGTTTCTCGCCAAAGGCCAGATATTACAGAATGGAAATCGGTTTACATGAAGTATAGAGAGAAGATAGAACTTGAAGCTGGAGGTTTTGGTTTATTACCAAATCAAGAGGATATTTGCACGAGTGGCTTAGAGTCGAAGGTACTTTTTTAAATAAAATTTTGTATAAAACACTTTCACAAGTGAAAAAAACATTTAATGTTATATGCTTCAATAAATAATAATTTACATGTGTATAAACTTTAATTTGGTTTTGTTAAACAGCTTGCAGAAGAAAAAATAGAATCAGAAATATTCTTGTTGATTGAAGAGAAGAAAAAGTTGAACGAGTTTTTAAATGAATCAATAAGAAAGTTTCCTGACAATGAAAACATAAAGGAATTGAAAGGAAAATTTGATGATATCTTTTGTAATGATGTGAATAATAAAGGTTAGTAATATATCCATTTTAAATATTTTTTAAAACTAGAGTACATATTGTATATTGATATTTAAAAATGTTCACATGATTTAATAAAAACAGATAATCAAAATGATGATGAAACAGAAGAACAAAATGATGAAAATAATGTTGGTGAAAATGATGACGTTGCTGAAGATGAAAACAATACAGGTAAAAATGCTTGAGTATTCTGTCTATTATGCTTGAGCTTTAAGAAAAAAAAATTTCACATGTGAAAAAATTTTATACTTTTACATGTGAAAAAATTTTGTAATACTTTCACATGTGAAAAACAATAACTTGCACATGTTAAAAATTATTACTTATGTTTGCTTATTTAGTTATATAAAATACTTCATTAATTATAAAAAGAATATGAAAAAGTATTTTATATTTATCTACAAAATTTTTAATTTTTTCAGAAATCAGAAGTCAAGATTGTGCGAGAGAAACAGATGGTTTAAGCGTTAATAATAATGAAGAAAATGTTGAAAACATTGAGAATGAAAATCCAATACCTGAAATTGTTTACACATTTGGAAATGATGTAAATGATGTTGCTGAAGAAGAAACTCAGGCTGCTGCAAATAATGATGTTGGTGAACATGAAAGCAATACAGGTAAAGATATTGCTGCTGCTTCAACTATTTTCATAATTAAGGAGATTCTGTAGATAATTTAACTTACATATGATGCTTTTTTAGTTACATAAAAATTTTGTATGAAATTGAATCTAAAAAAGAATTTTATATTTATATATAAAATTTTAAATTGTTTCAGAAACAGATGATGTCAACATTCAGAATATAGAAGAAAATGTTAACAACATTGAAATTGAAAATCCAGTGTCTGAAGATGTTTCAACTAAAAAACGTACTACAAGATCATCAATTAGAGAACAAAAAGGAATTACAAAGGATAAAAATGCTGATCAAAAAATCAACAAAAGGGGGAAGAAAAGAGGTAGAAAAGAAACAGGTAAAGATGCTGCTTCTTCAGCTAAATATGGTAATCAAAATGTTGATGCTGAGTATAGAAGTGTTGATGAAAGTATAAGGAAAAAAGGGAAAAAAACAGGTAACAAAGCTGCTAAAGAAACAGTGGTTCGTGAAACAACACTTGGTTGTAAGGGGAAAAAAAGGGGTGGACAACATAACGATAAAGATGCTGCTCCTACAGGTATATTAATAATTAAGCAGTGACTAATTTAAAAAAAAACTAAAAAATATTGCACTAGAGATTGATTTGTATAATTTTGCTCTTGATAATTGAAACTCGTATAAAATATAATATTGTTTAAACGAATGTGTATCACATTAAGGAAAATATTTGTCGAGTATTAGCAAATCAAATCAAACATCTAGATGCCCCTAATGTTTGAAGTTACAGCAGAAAAACAAAATGTTGGTGAGACAAGTGAAGTAATGAAACGTAAAAGAGGTGGACCAAGAAAGAATTCAGCTTATGCTTGTTCAAAAAGTATAGAACCACTACGAACTATACTGCCAGATGAGGTGAATATTATAACAAAAAGTTTATTTTCTATTTTTCTAATATAAGTTAATTGTAGCTTATTTCATCTGCTGATAACTAAATTCTTATTGAAATGCAAAATTTTTTCAGAACTTCTAGAAGTCGTTCAACAGATGAAGGGAAAAAAGAATATGCAGGAGCGGATAGTACTTTATATGATCATTTTGCCAATATCCTTATGTTATGTTACGTTAAGATCTGTTGCTTTGTATTACTTAAATTTAAGAACAAAATTATGGTAGGATGTTAAATGCTATGATTGCATTTGCTACTAGATGAAGGTGTAACTAAATATTAGATGGTTGTGTTCAATTATATAACTTCCACCTCTTCCTATAATTTAATTATCCTGAGAGCCATGAAGCATTTGTTTTGATGTTAACCAAACCACAATTATTGATACTTTTATTCATGAAAATAATAAATTACAATCGACAATATCAAAATCCAAACCACAGCACACACACCAGTTACACTAAACAAAGTTCGAAACATATAGCTAAACAAATCAACCATGCTGCTCCATTGTAGACACATGCCCAAGCCTCCCTTCTCTCGCTTCACGTGCCAGTTCAAGCAGATCATTCAAAGCATTCAGCATAAGACCATCCTTATACTGTCCCTCCGAAGTGCATCGTAACCCATCAGCAGCAGCAGTATCAAACCGGCTAAGCAATCTTCCTTCTTGAATTAAATGTCGATATTTAACCATCCTCATATGCACAACCTCACATTCTGCCTCCAAACGCGCAATAAACAAGTCAATTTGAAGTCCATCTTGCATAAACAAAAACCGGAAACAATGCTCCGTTCTATCACTGTTACAAGCAAATTTAATCTGATCCAACGTAGGAGTCGCAGACATTTTGTTTCACAAATTCTTCTAATAAAACTAAAGAGATATAGATGGGCAAAAAAAAGGATCCATAGGCATGTCCTTATATACCCAAAAAAATCCGTAGACAGTAAACAAAACTATTAAAAACTGCTACTATAAAAGCTGTCACATAAATACAAAATTGAATTTTATTATGCCACTATTACTTGGTAAATACAATTATCACAAAACAAACAAAAATTTGCACAGTAAAAAAAACACTTTTATTCATACCAACTTCTTTAGAAACACACACTAACAAAGCTTAAGCACCATAGACATAATTAAACATACGAAACACACTGAAAAATTATTCATACTTAGAATATCTTACAATAAAAAGCCAAAAGCCAAAATTAATTTTCTCTTTCAAATAATGCACACCAAAAGCCAAGAAAAAATTGCATATTATTATGCCACTATTACTTGGTTATGACAGTATATTATTCATCTCATACTGTTACTGCATTCAAATAATGCACACCAAAAGCCAAGAAAAAAAAAGACAACCACTTAACTATTTCTCCACTGCCATTCAATTACACCCACAAATTTCCACTAGATTTGCTTTTCTTGCTTACAATCCCTCACGAGAAATACTGTTTCCCAAAAATCCTCAGATCTTCATTCATTCACCCATAGAAAATAGCAAAAAACAATGTTGCTTTATGTATTATTTTTTTTTTTTATGAATGTGTTTATTGAATCAAAATTCTAAATTATTTATGACAGTAATAAATAGTAATTTAAAGTTAATATAAAATGGACTTAAGTAGGGCCTTTTTTTAAGTTTCATCCCTTTTTTCAGCCCAACAAAAACCAAGCCCATGAGATTATAACACTATAAATACAATGTCATTAAATCTTCATTTTCATATGCAGAAACCCTAGTTTGCTTAATCTTCATTTTCATTTTCAATCAGTTGTGATTAAAAATTGTTATTAATGGCTTCCAAAGGTTCGTTTATTTTTTCACATGTGAAAATGTCATTCTATATCTTTGTATTTTAAACAATATTCATATTTTAATAAAAAACACTATAATTAACATTTTATATTATTGTTATTGTAGATACAACTACTAAAGACAATGAATCAGGTGAATATGGTATGTTATATATAGTTTATTTAATATATTTATTTAATATTATTATTCTGAAGTTTTATATAATTTTATAGATAAAAATGAGAGACAAATAGCAAGGAGGTGTAAGGATAAAAATCCAATTTGTGAAGATATGCGGCCATATCTTTGTATGCATATTCATTCTATATTCACATGTGAAAATTTTAATACGATTTTTTTTTGTAGTGAAAATAATATTTATATTTTAATAACACAGGTTCAAAAACACATTCTGATGCTGGTTTCTGGGAAGTTTATTGTGATGTTTCTGATTTTAAAGAATCTTCAAAACATGATGATGTTATTATAGGTTAGAAAAATGTATCGATAAAATAAATTTTTTCTTTTTAATAATTTATAATTAAAAACATGAATTAACTAATATTTTTAATGATTTATTGGAAATAGATGAAGATAGTGATAATGATAATTCATTGGAAACAGTAGTATGTGATGTTTCCAAGTATAATGAAGACTCCAAATTGCACTTCTTTAAAGGTAAGAAAAATTATATATATAATTTTCAGTGAATGAATATATTCTGACAATGAAGAATTTTTTTTTTTTTTTTTTTTTTTTTTTTTTTTTTTTTTTTTTTTTTTTCAGACAAGTATTATTTAATAAAATATTCCCAAAAAAATTTTATTTTTCTAGTGAATGAAGATATTCTTCTAGGGTTTCAATATTCTGACAATGAAGAAAAAAAAGGTAAATTAAATATACAGTTAGTTTTATTTTCTTTTTATTTTTTTTAAGCATTTATAATAAAAAAAACTTAATTAACTAATATTATCATGACATATTATAATAATTTAATTAATGCAGGTGAAAAAGCTAATAAAGATAAGGATTTCATTGTAATTTCATCAGGTTAGAAATAATGTTATGTTAAAGCATTATATATTTATTTTGCACTAATTAATGTTCAGCCATTATTAAATATTTTTATTTTTATGTGAAGATTATTATTTTTATGTTTTGATTTGTATTTATTTTAATTATAAAAAAATATTTTGTTTTTTATTTTTGTAGATGACGAAGAAAATTGAAGTAATCTAGAACTTGAGTAGTTGATGATATGGTTTATTCTTGGCAAAAACTAATGCCGATAAACTCCTCTTTTGTTTAATTTCAATAAACTTTTACTATGTTTTATTGACAGCTAGTTTAATTGTTGGATAACTTTAATTTTTTGTTTTATCTTATGATGTTTTTTAAAGATTTTGTAATTTTCTTTGTTTAATTCGATTTCGTTGCTGATATGTTTCATTATTTACTTTTTCTTGATATGTAAAAACAAATTTCACATGTGAACAAACTTTTTTATTCACATGTGAATAAACTTTTTTCACTAGTTAATACAATATATTTTTCTTTGCATGTGAGAACATTAAATTTTAAAAAAATTCTTCACTAGTAAAACGTTTACATTATACATGAGCTTTATTTTTTTACATGTTAAAGTATTTTCACTTGTGAAAAAAAATATATATATATCACATATTTTCACATATTAAAATGTTTTCACTTGTGAAAAAAAAATTAGAAACATTTATACTATTTTTTCAGAATTAAAATATTAAAATTAATGTAGCTCTGTAATGTTTGAAGCAAAATTTGAACGACTTAGTTGATGATATGGTTTATTCTTGGCAAAAACTAATGCCGATAAACTCCTCTTTTGTTTAATTTCAATAAACTTTTACTATGTTTTATTGACAACTAGTTTAATTGTTGGATAACTTTAATTTTTTGTTTTATCTTATGATGTTTTTGAAAGATTTTGTAATTTGCTTTGTTTAATTCGATTTCGTTGCTGATATGTTTCATTATTTACTTTTTCTTGATATGTAAAAACAAAATTCACATGTGAACAAACTTTTTTATTCACATGTGAATAAACTTTTTTCACTAGTTAATACAATATATTTTTCTTTGCATGTGAGAACATTAAATTTTAAAAAATTTCTTCACTAATAAAACGTTTACATTATAAATGAGTTTTATTTTTTTACATGTTAAAGTATTTTAACTTGTGAAAAAAAAAAATATATATATATCACATATTTTCACATATTAAAATGTTTTCACTTGTGAAAAAAAAATTAGAAACATTAATACTATTTTTTCAGAATTAAAATATTAAAACTTTAAAACAGATTATGTGATCCTAACATTTTTAATACAATAGAAAGTGATAAAATAAAATCATGTAAAAAACCAATGATATAACTAAAAACATAAAATATTTCAAAAAGCCATTCAATTACATTTACATAAAAAAAAAAATACATAATGTAGCTCTGTAATGTTTCAAGCAAAATTTAAAAAATTAATCCATATTGTAACACAAACATAATAATATAACTTATTTTTTTAATGGACAGTTTTTTGCATTATGATAAACATATTCTCCACAGATTGAACACCTCCTTTTTCCATCATTAGCCATATGAACAGTTTAGAATACCAGCTTTGTGTTTTGAAGAGATAGGAACAGGTCACAGCTGTAACAGATGAAAAAAATGATATTTACAAAATAATAATAGGGTCCAAATAAACATGTTGTATACACCTATGTATCTGTTTTGCTATCTATTTGTTTTGCTTGTGATGATTGAATATTTTTTTTCATTAATGCACTAGTCAAACTGCTGGAGATGTGAAAGGTTAGGATACATGCATGCATTAGCAATGATGATTAACTATTCATGGGGAGTGGTTCAAGAGTATTAATTAAAGATGCCTTTTAAATGGTGTATTAATAGGCAATTACGAATTTTAAGAGACTTTCAAGTACTATTTAAACACACAAACACAGAAAAATCACAACTGTCTCATAATTTTTGAAAAAAAAAAAAAAAAAAAGAAAGCCATGACAACTCCCTTGCCATTTTGCAAAGAGCTTGCTGCTATTGCTGGGTCAAGCTATGTAAAGGACATGATGATTGAAAAGTTTAAAAGAGAGGAAAGTATTTTACTGTTGGATGAGCTTGAGCTGAAGAAGAAAGGGCAAGAAATCCGGTCTCGGATAGCTGAAAGGGACTTTGTTATTAAAGAGCTAAAACAGTTGTTCCCTTTTGATTCTGCTGTCATGAGCATTGTGGAACTGACAAACATGCAGATCCAGGAATCAGCAGAAATCAAGGAGATTATGGCAACCATTTTGAAGAAACAGACCCGGGCAGCTGAGGTCCGGAAGTTCATAGAATGGCTTAATGGGCAACCATACTAAGCTTTTGTTGGCTGGTATTCACAAATTTAGTTTTTTGGGCATAGTCTTTTGTTGGTCTGGTTAGGTATGGGGGTATAATGTTATGGAATCTAAGTATGGTCTAATTTTGTGGATACTTTGCATGCAAACAGTTGATTAATTACATATTCTGTCTAGTTTTATTGAATGAATGAAAATGCATTCTGGTAACGTACCTTTTTTTTATGTGATCTGTTTGGTCTAGCTGTGTGACGTAGTAGATAAGCAGACCGCCTGGTTTTTTACACACATGTTAAAATATGTGAAAATACTTTAGCTAACCAAGTTCCAAATACTGTATCTACAATGCCACTGCAAATCAAGAAAATACCAAATTAGTTAACTACATTAACATGATGACTGAAATAGAGAACACTATAGTCATTGATTAGCTTAACATTCTATAAATCCCTCATGGTAAGTAACTAACAAACTAACAAAATGAAATGAAGCCAATGTTTTAGATAGACCTAAACTACAATAAATGTTTAGATATAGAATATGCATTCTACATTAGACATCATAGATATTTTAGTCCTCATGAGACTCGACTTAATATAAGTCGTTCAAATTACGGTGTATGTCTATGTATCACTTTAACAACAGAAGCTTTTCCAATTTCTTTGCTAATTTTAGAATTTATGTGTCTGTTCACAATTTTATGAATTATGTCAAAACGTGGAGTTACATATGTTAAAAAGATATATACCCATGATCCTCTAACAAGTTCAATTAATCAAGTTAGAAGCAAATATACCCATGATCCTCCATTTTCTCAAACTAACTGCATTGCATGACCAACATTCCCACGTTTACACAGCTGACTGACTAAGAAATTATATGCAGCAGCATAAGGCACACGGCCTGAGTTGACAATCAAATTACGGTGTATATCTTATTTGATCAGCTTAATAACTTTATGAGATTATGCAATCTAAGACTAAGCCTACTAACTGTGATGATCAATGAAAAGGTATTTAGACTTTTTATGATATGACTAACTGATTTTATGCTTAACTAAGCCTTAGTGAAGACTAAGTGAGATGTCTAAACCAGCAATAGTCTCTGAAAACAAACAAAGAGACAAGCAAACTACATTGATCCAAACACTACATTTGTTAACTGTCTCAACCAAAACACTACTCAAATCTGATCCAACTAAATTCAAACCAACTCTTATAAGCTCAATATGATTGCAACTACCTAATGAACTAAAAAAAAACATATCTCAAAATATACTACTACTCAGAAACCACAAAATATAACAACATTCATTTCCCTGACAAACTTAACCACACTTATAAGAACCACAACAACCACACTTATAACAACCAGAACAACCAGCATAACAACTACAGTCCTTGGCTAAATGCCAATTCTCAACACACTAAAATCAACTACAATCCTTAACTAATGAAATAACAACATACATTACGCTGACTGTCACACCCCCAATTTACCTGACTTGCAGCGGAATGGAATACCTGGGGGTGTCTGTCATAGCACCACAGTTACAGTTACATTGAACGACCTAAAGTGTCGTTTGGAAAATACTGCATTTGATCATTGAAATAATTCAGAGTTTACAAAATGAGGTCCCAAAATGTGTTGCAAGTTTATGAAAATAAGTCATACTAGATCAAACGTTTACATAAGTGCATGAAATAATGATGAGACGCGTCGACTCCGCGACTCCATGAAAGTCCAAATGCATGTCTCATGAGCTACCTTAATAACCTGAAATACATTGCTAAAACGTCAACACGAATGTTGGTGAATTCCATAGGTTTGTAAAATGTAATGATGTACGGCCACCACAAGTAAAAGTGCAAGATAAAAATCTCATGAAAATTGTACAATAGCCTTAAGCTCATGACACCGAAGCTATGACTGATGAAACTCTATGCCCCTCCCGAATGTTCTGCCGAAACATTCAAATGTAAAAGACATGACATGCATCCGCTTACTGTTGGTAATCACAACCACGGATGGAGGCGTCACCCTCGATAGATCTATCCACTCACTCTCGCTTAACGGTAAATTAACGGTTCATGATGTTACAGGGGACTTATCACATGGCAAGGTAACTTAAGCAATGTACATATGTTTGAATACTTGGGCTCGTACTAAAATGATTGATGCAATGTATTCCCCCCGTGGGATTTGAAAACAATCAAAAATGTTGAATTGAAAACGGGGCTATGAAAACTCACCTTAACTGATGAAACTGTGATGAAATGAAATGAACACCAATGAACAATTAGCTGCCGCAACCCAATATGATGGTACCATGAACATGTAATGAGCTGAAAAACAAGGCGCGCACACTAGCCGCAACCTAATATGAATGATGAACGATCTACTTTAGATCATGAAATGATGTTATGAATGTTCATGTACATGTTTCCTATACCACTCTACTCTTTGAAAAACACTTGTTGTTATCAAAAGTATATATTCCAAGACTTACGAAAAATATGGCTATTAGAAAAATAAACTAGTTGCAATATATATACTTATATATATATATCGTATGTACCAATGTTTGTGTTGAAATCCTCGGTTTGAAATCCTTGAAATAACGCCTTGTAGTAATGAAAATATACTTGTAATCACTAATACATCATTAGTTATGAAATTGGGTACTTTGTTAATATTTCTAGAAAATCTAGAATTTAGTACGTAGAAGTATTATTTCTATTAGTGACAAAATGGTCTCGCAAAACTAGTCGTGAAATAGTGAATATTAAGAGTTAGGAAAGAAGCTCAGTAGTTTTGAGAAGATTTTCACCATATCTAAAAAGTCACAGAAGTGAAGTTTGTCCATACAGGTCTCGATCATAAAGATAATTAGCCGTCAAGTGAGGTGTTTGGGCTGTTTTGGCAGATTCTGGGCAGTTTTCGGGAAAGTTTGGAAGTCCATAAGTTGTTCGTTATAAATCCTTTTGACACACGGCTGGATGTTTTGAAAACTAGGCTGGGTGAACTAACGTTTTGTCAATGATGTAAATTTTCCAGAAATGAGTTTATCAATGAGTAAATTGGCTCTCAACATGATGTCTTACAAAAACTGTTTTTCTATACTTAGTAATATTTTGCTAAAAAGCTGATGGAAATAAATAGAGTTTCGCCGATTTTGAAACGTGTATATCTTGGTCGTTATAAGTCCGTTTTACTTGTTCTTTATATCCACGGTTACGTCTTAGTATGTAGTAATATATTTTGGAAAGCTCGGCTCCTCCGGGTTACGTCTAAAGTCTCTTTTTGTCCAATGAAAAACGCCCAACAGCAACTATTTTTCAGAAAAATACTTTTCGTCAACAATCTTGCAAAAATCATAACTTCTTCGTTATAAACTCTTTTTAATCCGTTCTTTCGCCCACGGCTTCGTTTTTGAAAGTATTTTCTAAATCTTTAGCCCAAAGTTACCCGGAATTCCCTGATTTTTCTGGATTTACAAAAATGGGACAGCATGTATATATACTTGTTAGAAATCCATTTTTCATGTCCAAAACTAGTTTCTACTTCAACCAAATCTCTTGTAATCACCACATAGCTAATCTAATCCTACCATACACCTTCTTAGGGTGCCATGGACTCCTAACCAAGTTATTATAGCAAGGGAATTCATAAATAAAAAGTTAGGGTTTGTATGTTCCATTTTTGACAAAATAAATGGTGGTATAGCTAGTTGTACATGGTTTTTAGCATGGAAATCATGCAATACAAGTAAATATAAGATGATTCATGTAAAAATAAAGTTGATAACTTACTTGATAAAATGAGATGATTAGATGACTAGAAACCTTGGATTACTTGTGTTTTTGTTGGATGATTCTTGATTAGAATGATGAAATGAACAACTTTGTAGCTTTGATCTTTGAAAAATAATGGTTGGATCATGGTCCTTTGGTTTGGTCGTGGGTTTTGGGGGAAGAACAAGAAAATGAGAGCTTTTTGGATCTTGAAAAGTGCTTGTTATGATTCTAGGAAATAAGTATGTTTTGTTATTAGTGTTTATGTAAATAAGTATAACTAGTTATATTGTATAATAAGATTTCATAAGTCATAAGGTTGAAAAGCATGTACATGGTGTCTAGGGATGTGCTCAAGGCCGGTTTTCAATGTACCAAGGAGTAGCAAAGTCGGTTTTGATCACTTAGGAAAAGTAGTGTACAATTAGTTGTAGTTTAGTGTAAGTATTAGTTATAATCGGGTACCGGGTTTGCTAGAAATAAATGTTAACAAAGTTAACCGGGACTTAATAAAGTTATAAAAATGTTAAAAATATGTTGGGTACAATTACTGAGTGTTCGGGTGATTATTGTTTAGTTTTCACGAAAACCGTCGTAATATTCATAAACTCGCGTTACAAATAAAATAAATTTCCAAAATACTGGGTAAATGAAGGTAATAACTTTTATGATGTTATAATGGATATAAAAATATGTCGGGACCATTGTGGGAATATTTAGATATATTCGTCGTGTATAAACCGGGTGTTAACGTTTATTTATAAATAATTATACGTAAAACGTTAAATGTATCAAATATAAAAATTTGAAAATCCTAAGAGTGGTATAACATGTAAGTGACCTACTGATGATATGCAGACTATCTCCAGTCCGTATGAAATGTCATTACTGATAATGCATGAATTCGCACCTGAACCAATACGGTTACGCGAATTTGAATACCCGTAAACTAAATTTACGATGAAACGTGTAATGCACGTGAATGATGAAATCTTTTCCCGCAATGAATAGTGTTCCGTGAATAGTAAAATTTTTGAATGCTTCTCTGAATGTCAAACTGACACCAAATATGATGAATAGTAAACTGATGAATAGTGTTTTGATGAATAGTGTTTGATGAATAGTGTTTTTCCAAAGTTCGGGAAATGACCTGAAATGACCTGAAATGGTGAGTTGTGACACTGACAAAGACATGTTTTACGGTCCTTTCTTTGGATTCTTCCATACGCTTATTCAACCATGCTATAGAGTTTTTATCATGTTTTGATGGCCTTTTATTGCTTTCAAAAATAATTTATTAACTTGTGATTTTGATATATCAAAATTTTTGGCAACTTAACCTATTCCCTTATACAAAACAGTTTGAATAATATAATTAACTAATGAAAATTTTGCTGATAAACTTGATCATTACTATCATATTTCAAAAATTTTGTCGAAGATACTCTAACAAAACTTAAATATTCCCAAAATCTGCTAATTACGTAAAAGCATCATTACTTAATGATATTCTTCACTCGTGAAGATAATTTTACTAAACTTAAACCTATTATAACCTCAAAGTTTAATTACTTAATGATATTCTTCACTCGTGAAGATAATTTT
The DNA here is from genome assembly GCA_030686995.1 of Artemisia argyi. Lineage (NCBI taxonomy): Eukaryota > Viridiplantae > Streptophyta > Magnoliopsida > Asterales > Asteraceae > Artemisia > Artemisia argyi. The sequence continues at coordinate 8,656,805 of CM060696.1, forward strand.
ACTAAACTTAAACCTCTAATAAAATAAAAGCATCATTACTTAATGATATTCCTCACTCGTGAAGAAAATTTTACTAAACTTAAACCTCTAATAACCTCAAAGTTTCATTACTTAATGAAATTATGTGATCTGTTTGGTCTAGCTGTGTGACGTAGTAGATAAGCAGACCGCCTGGTTTTTTACACACATGTTAAAATATGTGAAAATACTTTACCTAACCAAGTTCTTGCACCAGTTAACGGCCAACGAAACCAGTAGCTCCAAATACTGTATCTACAATGCCACTGCAAATCAAGAAAATACCAAATTAGTTAACTACATTAACATGATGACTAAAATAGAGAACACTATAGTCATTGATTAGCTTAACATTCTATAAATCCCTCATGGTAAGTAACTAACAAACTAACAAAATGAAATGAAGCCAATGTTTTAGATAGACCTAAACTACAATAAATGTTTAGATATAGAATATGCATTCTACATTAGACATCATAGATATTTTAGTCCTCATGAGACTCGACTTAATATAAGTCGTTCAAATTACGATGTATGTCTATGTATCACTTTAACAACAGAAGCTTTTCCAATTTCTTTGCTAATTTTAGAATTTATGTGTCTGTTCACAATTTTATGAATTATGTCAAAACGTGGAGTTACATATGTTAAAAAGATATATACCCATGATCCTCTAACAAGTTCAATTAATCAAGTTAGAAGCAAATATACCCATGATCCTCCATTTTCTCAAACTAACTGCATTGCATGACCAACATTCCCACATTTACACAGCTGACTGACTAAGAAATTATATGCAGCAGCATAAGGCACACGGCCTGAGTTGACAATCAAATTACGGTGTATATCTTATTTGATCAGCTTAATAACTTTATGAGATTATGCAATCTAAGACTAAGCCTACTAACTGTGATGATCAATGAAAAGGTTTTTAGACTTTTTATGATATGACTGACTGATTTTATGCTTAACTAAGCCTTAGTGAAGACTAAGTGAGATGTCTAAACCAGCAATAGTCTCTGAAAACAAACAAATAGACAAGCAAACCACATTGATCCAAACACTACATTTGTTAACTGTCTCAACCAAAACACTACTCAAATCTGATCCAACTAAATTCAAACCAACTCTTATATGCTCAATATGATTGCAACTACCTAATTAACTAAAAAAAAAACAGATCTCAAATATACTACTACTCAGAAACCACAAAATATAACAACATACATTACCCTGACAAACTTAACCACACTTATAAGAACCACAACAACCACACTTATAACAACCAGAACAACCAGCATAACAACTACAGTCCTTGGCTAAATGCCAATTCTCAACACACTAAAAACAACTACAATCCTTAACTAATGAAATAACAACATACATTACGCTGGCAAAGACATGTTTTACGGTCCTTTCTTTGGATTCTTCCATACGCTTATTCAACCATGCTATAGAGTTTTTATCATGTTTTGATGGCCTTTTATTGCTTTCAAAAATAATTTATTAACTTGTGATTTTGATATATCAAAATTTTTGGCAACTTAACCTATTCCCTTATACAAAACAGTTTGAATAATATAATTAACCAAGTTCTTGCACCAGTTAACGGCCAACGAAACCAGTAGCTCCAAATACTGTATCTACAATGCCACTGCAAATCAAGAAAATACCAAATTAGTTAACTACATTAACATGATGACTGAAATAGAGAACACTATAGTCATTGATTAGCTTAACATTCTATAAATCCCTCATGGTAAGTAACTAACAAACTAACAAAATGAAATGAAGCCAATGTTTTAGATAGACCTAAACTACAATAAATGTTTAGATATAGAATATGCATTCTACATTAGACATCATAGATATTTTAGTCCTCATGAGACTCGACTTAATAAAAGTCGTTCAAATTACGGTGTATGTCTATGTATCACTTTAACAACAGAAGCTTTTCCAATTTCTTTGCTAATTTTAGAATTTATGTGTCTGTTCACAATTTTATGAATTATGTCAAAACGTATATATACCCATGATCCTCTAACAAGTTCAATTAATCAAGTTAGAAGCAAATATACCCATGAGCCTCCATTTTCACTTGTGAAGAAAATTTTACTAAACTTAAACCTCTAATAACATCAAAACTTCATTACTTAATGATATTCTTCACTCGTGAAGAAAATTTTACTAAACTTAAACCTCTAATAACCTCAAAACTTCATTACTTAATGATATTCTTCACTCGTGAAGAAAATTTTACTACACTTAAACCTCTAATAACATCAAAACTTCATTACTTAATGATATTCTTCACTCGTGAAGAAAATTTTACTACACTTAAACCTCTAATAACCTCAAAACTTCATTACTTAATGATATTCTTCACTCGTGAAGAAAATTTTACTACACTTAAACCTCTAATAACATCAAAACTTCATTACTTAATGATATTCTTCACTCGTGAAGAAAATTTTACTACACTTAAACCTCTAATAACATCAAAACTTCATTACTCAATGATATTCTTCAATCGTGAAGAAAATTTTACTACACTTAAACCTCTAATAACCTCAAAACTTCATTACTTAATGATATTCTTCACTCGTGAAGAAAAAATTTCAAATGAACATAATTTCATATCTAAAAATGAAAAACACCTAATCCGTAAACTATAATAATCTGCATATGTGCAAAAAATAAAAATAATTTCACAAATAATCTTCACATGTGCAAAAAAATAAATGTGCAAAAAAATAATATTCACAATAAAAAAATTAACTAATAAAACAATAATCTTCACATGTACAAAAAAATAGATGTGTAATAAATCAAATAAATCAAATAAAAAATAAATGATACAGTCAACGCCGGAATCAGCGCCGGAAAAAACAGTTGTTAATCATTTAATCACGAAATTATGTAACCGAAAAGAAATTAGATATAACGGAGTCAATACTGAAGATGACGGAGATTAAACGCAGTGACGGAGATGAAGGAGATGCAGTGACGGAGATGACGGAGATGAAGGAGATGACGGATATGAAGGAGATGCAGTGACGGAGATGACGGAGATGAAGGAGATGACGGAGAAACGCCGGAGATGAAGCAAATGACGGAGAAACGTCGGAGATAAGGCGGGTGACAGATCTATTTTGTGTCGTGTGATAATTGTAAAGTGGGAGAGAAAAATGGGATAAAGTTTAGGGGTGTGGAAACAAATGAGGATAATACACTTTGACCCCTAAAAATTTCGTTCAATATTTACAAAAATGCCATTCCGCCCAAAATCAGATTAACTTGATCCTACGGTCCAGATCTCTTCTCGCGTTCTCACAAAAATTAGACTTCTCATTTGAACGCTTGTCTATAAACATAAACTTATATATATATATATATATATATATATATATATATATATATATATATATATATATATATATATATATATATATATATATATATATACGATATATGTTCGTAATAATAATTAAACGATATAACGATACATTATTTATTTCTTGTAAAACGATACGTTTATTTTATTTCCGTTATAAAAACTAACTTTATATCAATCATCGATCATTTTACTTACGAGTTATATATATAACTTTGTTTTTGAACTTTAGGCACTTAAACAAACACGAGATTCGTTCGTAACTAAATAAAAAGTATTCGCGATAAAACCAGATTTAGACTATCAACTGAAACTTGCATTATCTTTTAGGTTGTGTTGTGTGAAGCCGTTTCCTTGCTTTATTGAGACTACGATACCACTGTACTACTAAGGTGACTTCATAGCCCACTCTTTAACTATTTTTTTTTGTGGGGGAGATACATGCTTAAAACTCGAACACAAGTCTTTTATACCGGGTATTGAAATACCGTCAGGCCAATGTTATTTGCTTAAGTTACTATTGTCAGAAGTCCCTCGATCATGAACCTTAATCACTTGAAGGGTGAACGTAAATAATTGTGGATAGTACTATTAGTGATTGACAATCCTCGTCTGGTTGTTGGAGAAAACACCAGGCACACTTTATTGTTCTTATAAATAGGTTATTGACAAATACCTATCTTTGGGGGCCTATTACTTACCATCATAATCCACATTTATGATTGGCTGTTAATCGTTGAGTATCATGAGCTTAAGGCAATAACAGGAACATTGATTTTTAACATATTGATTGTATGTGATTACAATACATTCTTAACTTGTGATTCAAACTCTTAAACTCAAACCTATGAATATCACTCAACTTTATGTTGACTTTAGCATGTTTATCTCAGGTAACTAAACAAGACGGATCTGGATGGCACGGAGTGGGCAAAAGCATGACAAGAACCATAATAAACTACTTATTTTCCTTCAGAATAAAACACGTTCTTAACTTAATAATGTCTTGTATCCCAGATATTTGGTATTTTGAAATAAATTAAACTTTAATACTTCACTTTGTGTTGTCTACTATAATTGTGACAAAGATCCTTGAAGTAATACCCCGAAAGTCTTCCGCTGACATGTTAAGTCTTCCGCTGTTATTAACGACTTTTGGGGGTGTTACAGAATTCATGTTATCCTATTCTGGACTCAATGAAGGATTTTGGGGTGAGGCTATGTTGACAGCATGTTATATTTTGAATAGAACTCCAAATAAAAACAGTAAACAAATGCCTTATGAAATTTGGACCAAGAAGGTACCAAATTTGACTTATTTGAGGGTTTGGGGCTGTAGAGTGGTGGTAAGGTTAACTGAGCCTAAAATGAAAAATCTTGGTGAAAAAGGCATAGATTGCATCTTCATTGGGTATGCTGAGCATTCCAAGTGTTATAGGTTTTATTTTATAGAACCTAATGATTATGTGTCGGTGAACTCTATAATAGAGTCAAGAGACGCTATATTTGATGAAGAGTGGTTCACGTCTATACCTAGACCAAGAGGTATGGTTCAGTCATCTTCAAGTAAAACAGTTGAAGATGAGATTGAAGTACCTGGTCCATCTATTCCTAGGAAAAGCACTAGAACAAGAATAGCCAAGTCTTTTGGTTCTGATTTTCAACTTTATTTAGTTGAAGGAACAAGAGATAAGACTTTATCTCAACGTGAATATTGTTTCTTTATTAAGGAGGATCCAAAGACCTTGAGTGAAGCAATGGCTTCTAGGGATGTTGCCTTTTGGAAAGAAGTAATTCAATGTGAGATTGATTCTAACATGCATAATGATACTTGGGAATTAACTGATTTACCTCCTGGATGCAAGGCATTAGGATGTAAATGGATCCTTAAAAGGAAAATGAAAGTGGATGGAAGCATAGATAAATATAAAGCCAGATTGGTTATCCAAGGCTTTAGACAAAAGGAGGGAATTGACTTCTTTGATACTTATGCTCTTGTTGCTAGGATTTCCACTGTTAGATCGTTGTTAGCACTTACGGCTATACATGATCTAGTTATTCACCAAATGGATGTGAAAACTGCATTCTTAAATGGTGATTTGGATGAAGAAATTTACATGAAACAACCTGAAGGGTTTATGATGCCTGGACATGAAAGCAAGGTATGTAAATTGAAGAAATCATTGTATGGTCTGAAACAAGCACCAAAATAATGGCATCAAAAGTTTGATGATGTGGTCTTGTTTAATGGTTTTTCTTTAAACCAAGCTGACAAGTGTGTATATAGCAAATTTGATGCTTCTGGTAAAGGAGTGATAATTTGCTTATATGTGGATGACATGTTGATCTTTGGAACTGACCAAGATCAAGTTGATACGACAAAGGAATTCTTGTCATCTAATTTTGATATGAAAGATCTGGGGGAGGCTGAGGTGATTCTTGGTATTAGAATCAAACGAGGAAACAATGGTATCTCTATTTCTCAATCTCATTATATTGAGAAGATACTGAAAAAGTTTAACTTTGATAATTGTTCTCCTGTTTATACTCCTGTAGATCCTACTGTGAAGTTTCGACCTAATACAGGAGCTCCAGTGAAACAACTAGAATACTCTAGAGCTATTAGATGTCTTATGTATGCCCTGATTAGCACTAGACCAGATATAGCTTTTGCTGTAGGAAAGCTTAGTAGGTACACTAGCAATCCTAGTGCTCTACATTGGCAAGCTCTGGGTTGAGTATTTCAGTGTTTGAAAGGAACCATGAATTATGGTTTGACATATAGTGGTTATCCTTCTGTTATAGAAGGTTATTCCGATACCAGTTAGATTAATAATACGGAGGATTACTCGTCTACGAGTGGTTGGGTATTCCTACTTAGGGGAGGTGCTACTTGTTGGGCTTTAAAGAAACAGACTTGTATTACAAGCTCAACCATGGAGTCTGAATTTGTTGCTTTAGCTGCAGCTGGTAATGAAGCTGAGTGGCTAAGGAATTTGGTTTATGAAATTCCTTTGTGGCCTAAACCGATATCTACCATTCCAAATTCCTTTGTGTCCTAAACCGATATCTACCATTTCTATCAGATGTGATAGTGCTGCTACCTTGGCTAAGGCTTATAGTCAAGTGTACAATGGCAAGTCTAGACACTTAGGTGTTAGACACAGTATGATTCGTGAGCTTATCATGAATGGTGTGATATCTGTGGAGTTTGTAAAAACTCAACTGAATTTAGCTGACAATTTAACCAAAGGGTTAGCAAGAGATCTCGTACACAAGGCGGCTATTGGGATGGGTTTAAAGTCCACCTAATTAAATCCTTGTATCAAGATAACCAATTCCCATCTAACATAATGTTAAATGCTGAATTCAATGAGGAAAGCTTGATATCTTTTGATTGGAACACATAATTACATCATCCCACGGTATGTGTTCAGTACTGCAAGATAAAGGAGGTTGAAATTATATTTCTTAATTGTTTTTTGACAATTTGCATGTGCAGGTGCAAGAATAAAAAACCACCTATATAAGCATGAAGTTTAGCTGCTTCAAGAAGCTTGGGACTTGGCTTTGATATGCTTATTGAAGGATAGGACACAAGCTAGTAAAAAATAGTGTCAAGTAGAACATGTGAATGCGTAAACTGTTGTGTATATTATCTTCATGTATTCACTATGAATAGAAAGAGTTCAATCCTTTAGTGACACTCTGATATTCGAATATTTGAAATGCTAATGTACTAATGTGAAATTCAATCGTCGCGACATTTCATTTATGCATCAGTTTTTTGTTTGTTATGAGTTTTGTGGAAAACTAGAAGGGGGGTTGAATAGTTTACCGCTTTTTTTTAACTTGATTATCTTTTTAAAACTTTACGTTTGTTCAAAGATGCAAGTACAACTTTGCATGTTTAATTCTTTGAAAAGCTTTACATGTGAATAACAATTGTAACTTTACTTGTTTCATTCTTTGAAAAGCTTTACGTGTGATCAACAATCTTAACGTTGCTTGTTTAGTTCTTTGAAAAGCTTTACGTTTGTTTAAAGATATAAACACAACTTTACTTGTTTAATTCTTTGAAAAGCTTTATGTATGATTAGCAATTCTAACTAAAGACAATATGTAATAAGCAAATATGAAGAAAGAAACGATCAAACCACAACACGATTGTTTATCGTCGTTTGGCTACAAGGACTCTTTTTCCTTGCCCTACATCCACGCCCCGAGTTTCCAACTCGAGAGTTATAAGCACTAATCAACAAGCTCCTTTCCTGGTGGAGAAACCTTTGCAACGTCGCTTACACTTTTACCGACACTAAGCTAGATGTCGAGTTTTTTTACACGGGTACAACCACTCCCATCGTCGCTTACACTTTTACCGACACTAAGCTAGATGTCGAGTTCTTTACCAAGGGTACAACCACTCCCGTTAGTTCTTTTACAAGGGTACAACAATTCCCGACACACTATGTATTTTGAGGCCTAAAATACAAACCGATCACTCCTATACAAGATACACATGAAGTATAAACTACCAAAGTCTATACACAACAAAGCTAACAAGTCTTGCAACTTAGAGTTGAAACTTGTAACTTCTTAGATGAATATGTGAACTCCTTTGCTTCATAAGAGAATCACACAAGTTAGTAGCTAGAGAGTATAATGAGAGAATATGTGTAAAATATGACTTTAAGTGATGAGGGATGATGAGGCGAAAAATGAACCGTTTTTAGGGGGTCATTTAAGCCCGAAATTGAATTTATTTGATCAAATATTGCCCTAAATCGTTCCTTTTGTGATTTTAGGTACTTTGGGAGTGAATTCTGGAAAAGGAAGCATTTTTGACATTTTTGGAGCATAAAAGTGAAGAAAACGGCAAAGACTTAATTTTCCATGTTGAGAACAGTTCCTGACGGCTTCAAGAAGGAAATTGTGACGGCGTCAGGAGTAAAATCCATGACGACCCAGAGAAAACCTGAAGGCGTCAAGAGAAGGGTGTCAAGAGTAATCTTTGTGACGGCCTGCATAAGGAGTACACGTGACGGCATCAAACCCAGATCTAGGCAGACTGAGAATTTATTTGGCGGCGAGATGACGGCGTTAGACATTTTCTCTTGACGCCGTCACCTCACAAAATCTATATATACTTTTCTATTTTTCATTCATTAGAGGAGGAACTTGTGTGGAGAATACTAGGGTCGAACCTAATAAACCCTAGGTCGTTTGTAACAGTATTTTCAAGGGTTTTCACCCCTTGAAACCTTTCATGTTCAATTAAGATAAGTCCTCTTTCAATTCATTCAATATGTCTATGTGTTGTTTGAATATATCTTATGCTTGTCTTGATTTTAACAAGCTAGGCTAGATCTTTCATGTGTTTGCTTAGATGTAATAAAACCTAGATGTTAATTATAGGTTGATTGCTTGTTTATAGTTGTAATGGATGAATGATTTCAATGTTAGGCTTAAGAAAACTGGTAGATCTCCATTGTGTAACATGCTTGAACGTCTTAAGAAACATGAACCGATGTGTACTAGGTTTTAATGGTTGTATTTAATGCATGAGCAAATTCTAGTGATCCCATGTTAGGAGCTTCTTAGCCGGCTCGATATAGGAGTGAAGTAGGCGCTTATAGGATTGGGGAAGTAAGTACGCCACCCCATGAATGGTATTAAGGAATACAATCCGTCATCCACGTAACTGTAACAAGTAATTAACCTGTAAAAGATATCTAGGGAGTAGTGAAACTTAAGTAAACACAATTCTCCTATATATTGCTCACACCTCTATCTTAATTTAGTTTATTTTCATTTTTAGTATTTTATTTTGATTGCATCTTAGTAATTGGGTTAGTTGACTAGCAACTAATTCTGCCCAACTCCTTCAAAACCGAGATTTTTAATTGCTTTCATAAAACTTAAAAAAATACAAAAAGAATCATCCCTCATCTCTAGACCTAGTCTTTAGGTTTTCTAATCCTAGCGACACTATTCCTAGCTGAACGATCAATCCCCCGGTACTTGTCACTATACTATACTACAACGATCAGGTACACTACCTGGTGGGGTTTGTAAGCTTCTCTAGATCCTTCGAGAGGTAAAGCCTTGTGCAATCCCTACGCATCAAGTTTTTGGCTCCGCAGCCCAGGGAATAGTTATTGTCTAGGTTAGGATTTCTTTTTATTAGGCCTGCTTGCTAGATTCCTTTCTAGTAAGATTTTATTTTTATTTTTAGGTTCTCTTTAGTCTATCTTATTTTATCGTGTTTCTGTTCGTAACTCTTCGCCACCCGACATCATGGACGATGGTAACATCTTTGAACCCATCATCCCACCACAACAAGACCACCCACAAAACCCACCACTAGCTAACCAACCTCTTAGGCCCCGAACCCTAGGAGAGTACTCCCGACCTAGCCACCAAGGCTATCGAAACACCATTGAGCTCACCCAAGGAGCCAATGTGTCTCCCTTGCGATCCGACACCATCCGGTTGGTGCAAAGCGGATGTGCATTCCATGGACTTCGTTCCGAAGATCCAAATCAGCATCTCAAGGACTTCCTTAAAATTGTAGATTCTATAGACCTTGATGCTACAACTAGAGAGTCAACCCGATTACGCCTATTCCAATTCTCTCTACGTGATCAAGCTAGTCAATGGCTTGAACGTTTACCCGCGGGATCCATCACCTCATTGAATGATCTCACCACTCCTTTCCTTACTCAATGTTTCCCACCGGGGAGAACTACCAAGCTTAGAAATGACATCTTGATGTTTCAACAACGTCAAGGTGAAACCTTTTACGAAGCGTGGACTCGGTACAAAGAGCTACTCCTAAAAGTCCCTCATCATGGCATCGAACCATGGTTCCAGATTCAAATCTTTTACGATAAGGTTAACTATCAAACGAGAAGGGCTATAGATTACGCAGCCAAGGGCAGACTAAAGAGACTTAGCATTGATGAATGCTGGAAAGTTCTTGAGGGGTTGGCACAGTACGAAGAAGAAGGATGGGAGGACCCGATGTTTTCAAGTAAGGGGAAACTTGATTACGTACACGCCACCCAAGAACAATTATTGGGAAATATCGAGAAGCAGGTAAAAGAATTAATGAGAGCTGAAATGCCTGCTGCTGAAACCGCAAGGAATCCTAATATACGTGGGAATGCGATTATCAAAAAAAAATTTCCTGAGCGTTCACGACAAGAGGAGTTCGAAGGGATAATGGTAACCTTCATGAAGAATCAGGAAAAACAAATCCGGCACTTAGAAGCATGCATGGAAAGCACTCGCAATGCTTTTATGGATTTAGCAGATAAATTCATATCAAGGATTAAAGAGAAGATTAAGGAAAAATCCGCACCAAGAAAAATCGAAAAAATCTTTGAGGTTCCAACTCCTTTGGTGTTTGACCAAGAGGATAACGAGAAATCCTTTTCAAGTGCTTTGCTGTCAATCACCTCCTACTTTTATGAGCATCCTCAGGAGGAGAAGAACTCGCAATTTCATAACATTTTCGTTGGATGCTTGCAAACCACGCTCCCAAATTTGTGCAAAAGACGTTCCTTTGGTTTTAAACCCGGTGTGAAGAGGTTGCACCTCAAAAACACCACAGCTTTGAGACCCTCAATGGAACAATACCTCTTTGTACCCACCGTTGACCAATGCGAAGGTTACAACTTAACTAAAAGCTCACCTACTCCTTTCTACAACCACATCTCTTTCCGTGACAGTAATGAAACATTCGACCCTGGTGGACTTCACTAATGGGATGGCTACTCATAGTTTTTACTTATGTTTAGCTATTCACACTAGTGCAGGGACTGAATTTGGAATTACCACTTTTTATTCCTGATGCGGGCATCTGATGGCGTCAGATGTTAACTCTTGACGCCGTCACCTCGCTATCTCAGCAATAATAACCCAAACTCCATCACTTTCAACTCATACCCCACAAATCACACCCAAATTGCTGCTCCACCTCCGAGTCTCCATCATCCAATCCGACATCTTCCGTGACAAATCTAAACTTGGTAAGTAGTTTTTCTTCTCTTTTTCGTTCAATTATCCTTAGGTCCTACCAATTTTGAAATCCCCCATCATCCGAAACCCCATTTTTGACCCATCTTTGATAAATCGTAATGTCTTCCCTTTGATGATTTGTAATCATGAGGTTACCATTAGATGATATTGTTCTACTCGAATCATGCGTTAATTATGGAAAAATCTTTCACACCACGGATTTTTTGACCCTCACCCATGTTTTCTGCATAAAGGAGTGTTTGGGTAATGGGTTTAGAGTTTGAAAATTGATTTTTCCCTCGTAATTGCATGGTTCAATTTCTACTGGGTCTGGCGGCGTCAGGATCTCCTTCTTGACGGCGTCAGGTGTGTCTGACAGCATGAACCAATAAAATTCTCATTCTAATCATTTTCGTCCACTCTATCTTTTTCCAGGAAAATGAGCAACCGATCACGACAACACCGAGGCAGCTCATCTAGGTCCCAACAAGTTAACTATGGGGAAATGGTCCACAGTTGGGGTGAGTTTGACAATGATGCCGCTACAACTAAGTACGCGGAGCTTGTTAATCACCACATTGATGCTGGTGCTGTGATTGATTGGGAGTTTCTGAGATCCCAAGGTCTAGAGGCTGAGTTCTTGGGGAGGATCCAAACCGATGGGTTTACGGTCCTCAATGGGAGAGATTGTTCAAGATGAGGGAGACTGTGTACAGTGAGCTGGTTAGGGAGTTCTTTGTGGCTTTTCACTTTGATTTAGTAGAGGCCAGCACGGATATGGGGGTACCACTATTTACTTTAGGTTAGGGGGAGGTTCCATCATGTTTGCTTACTGAGTTTGGGTGGAGGATTGGTTTGTACACTAAGGAGGAGGCTGTTGAGGGAGGTTATTGCATGGGGAGACTGTGAGGAACGAGATGAGGTGCGCCACTTTTTGGCTGAGTATTGGGAACGGGGTGTACACCTCGACTACTGGGGCAGCCTCAATAAGGGACCCCATGATCAGGTTAGCCCATAGGTGAATCATATACAGCTTGTCGGGGCGTCATGGCACCACTCACCGTGTCACTGCTTCAGATCTTTTCTACCTATATACCATCTTTTCAGCAGGTGTTTACCGCAACATCCCATTTTGGGTAGCCAGCTATTTGAAGACCAGTGTGGGGGAGAGGGATATTGACAAGGTGTATGGGGATATGTTCGTGACCCGGTTGGCTCGATCTTATGGGCTGCTTGTTCCCTAGATCATGGGATACTTGAGCAACTGCGGAGCTTGTAGGGTAGTGAGGGCTAAATCCCTCGAGCAGATGAGCATCGTGATGCAGCTGGGGGATGGGTCCTGTACCAGGTACATGGCAGGAGGACCTGATGGTGCTGAGGATGATGATGATGATGATGATGATGAGGGAGCGCCCCAGCAGCATCAGTTTAGGGATTATGAGGTTGGGTCTGCTGATTACTACCGACACATGAGTCGGGGAGACTTGCAGGCACACCAGGGGGCCTGGATGGGTCAGTGGACGCATGGCGGATCACTACTGACCAGCGCTTTGATTGGATGTATAATCATACCATCCGCCAGATGCAGCACCTCTCCACCCGTGATCAGATCGAGCCCCAGCTGCAGATTGACCCATTCCCCGGTCGTGAGATGGACTACCCTCCCTATGGGTACACTGGGCACCTCCCTCCTGGTTATGACTACCGTTATGGTCCCCCTTCCCAATGATCTGTCTTGATGTCTGTTATGTTTGAACAATTTATTGATGGTGATGTAATTTGAAACAATTTGAATTGTAATAGTTTAGGTTATGGCCTTTGTTGGCCTTGGATAATTTTTAGTTTATCTTTATGCTAACGTTAATTAGTAATGATATAATGTGCTTATAGTTTCATTCTTCGTTTTTTGTGATTTTCATTTTTGTTTGTTTGTTATTTGCTTCCGTATGCATGCTTTATTTTTATTGTTGGTAGATCATGTTTCAACTAAACTGGTGAAAATACTTTATTTTGTTGTTTGGCCTACTCTTAACTTCATCCAAAGGTATTTCGCAAAAGATAAGTGTAAGGGGAAACCTCAAATATGTTTTTAAGAAACAAAACCGATGATGATTCTCCACAATATTAAGTGAACATGTATATTCGTATTTGTTAGAGTCAAATGCTTGTATCGAGTCATAATGATGGTTTGCAGGATTCTCCAGGAAGTAGGACGAAGTTTTTCCAGAAATTTTCCGGAAACTTAACATAAGAATTTCTGCAGATCACTTCTTACTGCGTCACGAGTTTACTCTTGACGGCGTCAGGTTTAAAATTCTGGAAATTTTACCAGTTTTGTTTTTCTAATGGAGTCTTAAAGTTTTTGTTGAATCTTTAGTTTTATAATCTCCAGGAAATCTGCAAACATCATTCCACAAGCATTATATCTTATTTTGTTTTCTAGGATTTGTTAGCATATATAGATTGCCGCCGATTTTATGCGAGGTTGCCTTGTCTGTTTTCTCAGGTTTTACAGGTTATGTATGACAAGAAGATGATTTATATTCTGGAAGGGAAGCTTTGATTGTTCATTTTCATGGAGGAAGATCTAACCTGGCCACCTTATTATCCATACCGAGCGAATCAGGGGAGTATTTGATTTCATTCTTTTTACTTATTTCACTTTTACATTCTTTACTTGAACATTGGGGACAATGTTCATCCTAAGTGTAAGGGGAGGGTAAAATGATGATACCTTACAGATACACTTTCGCTTGAGTTTGTTTGTTTGATGGTAGATGTGTAATAAAACTATGAGAAATACTTGTCAGTGCAATTTTAGCGCCAAATTTAAATTTTTTTACAACATTTAGGAGTGAAACTTTAGCCATAGCAAGCGTCTCATGGATAGGAGATTGTATGACTAGCACAAAACCGTACCATTCAGAAAAATTTTCCACCCAAATATGTGAGGTTCGCCTTTAGATTTGATCGGAAAAGCATTTACTATTAGTGCTTATGAGTGTACCGGTAGCATTTAGATTCTAGAACTTGCTTTAGTGATGCATCCCGAGACCGCTAGTGAGACTACATTCGTGTAGTAGGATTTACTACATGATAAGAGGCATTAGGATCACCCTTGTGTTAAACCCGTATCATAATTACTTGACCATTTATGTCACATTACTTGGCTAGTTAAGTCAACTAATTTTTCCCACACCTTAGCGTTGTACTCATTTTTAGTACACGATACCCCTAGTACACCCCTCCGAGCCTATCTTTTCGTTTCTAACTTTAAGCATCTTACTTAAAGGAAGAATTTGTTACACCCCACTTAAATGTACACCCAAATCGCCTTAGCCTTCCGTGTATGCACTCATCTTTAGTGCATTATTGTTATTTGTTAAACCCTAAGTTAATTATCTAATTGATTACATGGTTGCTAAGTCGAGTCATATCCTTGTACATATTGTTTTGGGACGATTGGGACTCATGGGTAAAGTACTTGTTTTATGGAGCAATGGGGAAGAACATCATATTATTACCCCCATATGTACGTTAATCTTAAAAGTACTCCAAGTGTTTTGATTTTCTTAATTCGAGACATTAGATTAGTTTATTTGTAAAGTATGTAAAAATTCAAGTGTAAGGGGAATATTCATTCCCTATGATGTATTATTTTGGATGGTAGGGTAAGAGTGTATGCAAAAAAAAAAAAAAAAAAAAAAAAAAAAAAAAAAAAAAACAAAAAAAATAAAAAAGGAAAAGAGAAGAAAAATAGAAAAAAGAAAAGGGAAAAGCATACGGACTACCATCCCTTTTCATTCTATGTTTATTTTATGTTTTTGTTATTTTTGATTTATTAGCTTAAGTCGAGTCTAATCTTGGCTTAGCAACGCCATATTGTACATGTAATTAACCAAGATTGTTAACTCGCCACCAGTAAAGAGTGCCTATATCCAACAAAACCGTGTATTCCATATCCCTACACCTAACGTTACAACCCTTTAAAATACCTCTTTGATAGTTTATCCTAGGCGCTTACGCCATGTGGTGGAGGTTTGATCCTTTCTCAAGCCTATGGTAATCTATTTTGCTATGACAGGTAGTGAGAGATGTTTTCCATTTCCATATTGTGATATGTACTTTATTACACCCGAGAGATGTGAGTATCTAAACACTATTTGTGAGGTGCTAGTATATGACCTCCGTGCTTGTCTTTGGTCTTTAGTGGAACGATTATTTGTTGTAATTACTTTTATATTAGTGTTAAATGACCCATAACTTGTATTTTGACTAGAATAAAAGCGAATTTTCTTGAGGACAAGCAAATCTCAAGTGTAAGGGTATATGATGAGGCGAAAAATGAACCGTTTTTAGGGGCTCATTTAAGCCCGAAATTGAATTTATTTGATCAAATATTTCCCTAAATTGTTCCTTTTGTGATTTTAGGTAATTTGGGAGTGAATTCTGGAAAAGGAAGCAATTTTGACGTTTTTGGAGCATAAAAGTGAAGAAAACGGAAAAGACTTAATTTTCCATGCTGAGAATAGTACCTGACGGCCTCAAGAAGAAAATTGTGACGGCGTCAGGAGTAAAATTCATGATGACCCAGAGGAAACCTGAAGGCATCAAGAGAAGGGCGTCAAGATTAATCTTTGTGACGGCCTGCATAAGGAGTATACGTGACGGCGTCAAACCCAGATCTAGGCAGTCCAAGAATTTATTTGGCGGCGAGATGACGGCGTCAGACATTTGCTCTTGACGCCGTCACCTCATAAAATCTATATATACTTTTCTATTTTTCATTCATTAGAGGAGGAACTTGTGTGGAGAATACTAGGGTCGAACCTAATAAACCCTAGGTCGTTTGTAACAGTATTTTCAAGGGTTTTCACCCCTTGAAACCTTTCATGTTCAATTAAGATAAGTCCTCTTTCAATTCATTCAATATGTCTATGTGTTGTTTGAATATATCTTATGTTTTTCTTGATTTTAACATGCTAGGCTCGATCTTTTATGTGTTTGCTTAGATGTAATGAAACCTAGATGTTAATTATAGGTTGATTGCTTGTATATAGTTGTAATGGATGAATGATTTCAATGTTAGGCTTAAGAAAACTGACAGATCTCCATTGTGTAACATGCTTGAACGTCTTAAGAAACATGAACCGATGTGTACTAGGTTTTAATGGTTGTATTTAATGCATGAGCAAATTCTAGTGATCCCATGTTAGGAGCTTCTTAGCCGGCTCGACATAGGAGTAAAGTAGGCGCTTATAGGATTGGGGAAGTAAGTACGCCACCCCATAAATGGTATTAAGGAATACAATCCGTCATCCACGCAACTGTAACAAGTAATTAACCTGTAAAAGATATCTAGGGAGTAGTGAAACTTAAGTAAACACAATTCTCCTATATATTGCTCACACCTCTATCTTAATTTAGTTTATTTTCATTTTTAGTATTTTATTTTGATTGCATCTTAGTAATTGGGTTAGTTGACTAGCAACTAATTCCGCCCAACTCCTTCAAAACCGAGATTTTTAATTGCTTTCATAAAACTTAAAAAAATACAAAAAGAATCATCCCTCATCTCTAGACCTAGTCTTTAGGTTTTCTAATCCTAGCGACACTATTCCTAGCTGAACGATCAATCCCTCGGTACTTGTCACTATACTATACTACAACGATCAGGTACACTGCCTGGTGGGGGTTGTAAGCTTCTCGAGATCCCTCGAGAGGTAAAGCCTGGTGCAATCCCTACGCATCAAGGGATTTCTTGCAAGTGTTTTGGTATTTATACCAAAGGAAGTCAGCAGTCTGGCGGACACGGCGGCACCCTCAGAAGGGTTTCGCCCATGTTCCTCCAGGGTTCTGCCAGAACTGTTCAACATAACTTACAATAAATCACCCCAAAACAAACAATGTCACATCTACTAAATATTAGTCAACATGCATTGCACCAAACATGGAATACTTCCAAAGTGTATAAGAACTTCATGGATAGTCAAACACATAAACTTACCATAAATGCACATTGATGAGATGTGACACTTTCTTATTAAAGAAATACTTTCTTATTAAAGAAATGAAAACTATGTTAAGTATAAAAAGAAATGTAAAGACTAGTTATACAAGACTTAAAACTAAAATGATGTTTTACTACAATCTAAAGTTTGTACTTTGTCATTAACAAAACTTAGCAAAGATGTTAAAATATAAATAACGTTTTTAGGCGATATTTGTATTAACAAGTTTGTTTTAATTTAATCAAGATTACACTTAAATGGGGGAGGAATGTTAGTGATTTTACATCACCAATATGATTTAAGTGTAATGGATTGACTTAGTTGACCAATGTGTAATCATGATAAATGTTTAACAAGTCGGGATTGTGCGGAATGCACACTTGTATGACGTTATTGTGATTATCGCCCCGAATCACGGGGTCCCGGGGGCAGCGCCCCCGGTAGCGGGGTTCTAGGGGCGGCAGCCCCTGGTAGCAGGGTCTAAGGGGCAGCGCCTAAATTTTTTATTTAGTATAAAGTGCTGTGTTAAAAACGCACTTAAAAATAAAATTTCTGGTATTTTGGACTTTAAATTTACCCGTTAATTTAACTAATTCGGTGGTTAAATAACTTCTATTGGCAGTTACAACCGAGTTCTGATTTGGTCATATTTTCATGATTTTCTCTAGTTCGGTTATTCATAACAACAAAACACATATTCTCTGTTCAAAAATCTGAGTTTTATCCGATTAAAGATTTCAATAGAACATGGATACTTGTGTGTGTTATTAGACCATGACCTTCTGGGATTAGCTTGTATGCTTATGAGAGACCATGGTGAATTTTTGGTGTGAGTTGTTGAGCTTTAATTGTTATTATTTCATGTGGGCGAATGAACCCTAAAATTCTGCGTTTTCTGATTTTAAAAGTGCAAGGGATTTAGTGAGTATTCGGTTATGGTGATGGTTAGTATGGGGTCTAGGAGATCCATAGTGGGTCATATGAATATTAGACATCCATCATATGAGTATTGCATGGGTTATAGATTTTAGCTTGACCATGTGTAACGTCAACTTATTTGTGTTGTATAGATTTGTGATTGTTATTTGTTGGAAGCTGCAAAGTTGAGGTGAGTTCATTTCATAGTCCCATATTTTTACTTTGTTTTAACGTCAACTTATTTGTGTTGTATAGCTTTTAGCTTGGGATGGGAATGATGCTTGTCTTAAATGGTTTGTGTTACTGTGATTATGTGTGATTTAAAAGAGCTTGGACTTATAATGTTATCGTATGTATGCTATATGTGATGATTATTATGGTGTGATGATTATATGTTGTGATTATTGTGGATTATTGGGAATTATCAGGCATGTATTATCAGTGACTCAATTGGGAGGATGCTTATCCTGTTGCTCGCGCATGCGACCTAATTGATGTGAATATCAGACATGCATATCAGAGACTTAATTGGGAGGATGCTTATCCTGTTGCTCGCGCATGCGACCTAATTGATGTCTATATTGGAGTGGGGGACACGTTCCGTCCCAATTGGTTGCCTTATGAGTGTTGGTTGCCTTTATCTTGTGTGAATACATGTAGCTTATATGATAACTTTTACTATTCGTCCAGCTATGTTTTATAATCACAGTGAACTGGTTGCCTTGAGAGTGTATGTGTGTCTTAAACCTATGAATCTCACCAACATTATGTTGACGTTTTAAGCATCATTTTCAGGTGAGCTTTCTAAGGATAAGATAGAAGGATGTGATTAGACGAGAGCTTAGTTGCATTGGAAGTGGTTTATCATCTATGATTGGATTCTATATTTTGTTTTGGATTATGTTTCGGTTATTTGGTTTGGGGTATTGTTACGACACTTCGTGTTTGTACATGCTCTATTTTATGCATGTAGTTATTCTCTATATAGACACCATGTGTTGTGATGATATCCATGAAGTTACACACTCGCATTTCCACCTTGGCGAGGTGTGACAGATTGGTATCAGAGCCTTGCTTATAGAGAAGTAGGTGGTTGAACCTAGACTATAACCTAGGAGTCCTTCATATAGTTGCATTTAGGATCTATGTGTAAGTATAGTATTTTATATGTCTATTTCCCTATATTTATGAGATGTTTTATTGAGTTTCAAACGTCAATTCTATCCCCTATACGTAGTATTGTATATATCGAATTTATTATATCGTATTCTATGCGTAAGATGCTTCGTTGGACTACCATTGTCGCTATCGGATGCGAGAGAAGTGGTAGGATGAAGCGGACTAACCACAGAATCCGAGTTCCCGCTAGCATGTATCCATGTTCAAACAAGGAGAGGATGTTTATAGAATACGTTGGTAGAGAAGAAGTGGAGAGGTTTATAACCACGACGACTTCTAGAGATGGAGCTGTTATCGAGTACCCTAGGAAGTTTCCTCACTTTTCAGGTGAAGGAAAGGTGGTTTAGTCCAAACCTCATAATTCGTATGCACTTGTGGATCGTGTGGAATTGGAAGAAAAGAATAGATATGGTTTTGTATGTTGTCGATTTCCTTAACGTATAGGAAATAGGAATGAGTGGTTGAGTAAAGATGAAAGGGGAATTAGGATGGAATAATGTGGATTCGGATCTGGAGTCCACAGCGAGTAGTAAGTTTAACCGATTTGAGTGAGGAGGCAAGTGAGAGAATGGAGTTTGAGCCATTGTACGACGTCTTTTGTTTTGTGTTATGTTTTGGAATTCGTATATTGTCTTTTTTCGTTTGGATCCATGTTGGAGCGTGATTACTCTTGGATATCGGATCGACCTTATTCAAGTGATTTTGATTATAGAGTTTACGTGATCGTTGGAATTGTTCCATGTGAGATGATTGTTTGCGACGTCTTTTGTTTTTGTTTGCATGATTGTATGCATGATGTGGTGTCATAGGAGGGAGTACACTTGTGAAAGGGGGCATAGATAATTATGGTGGCCAACATGATTATACATGCGTCACAACACAAGTGGACTTACAAGTATGATAGCATGGACTGTATGGTGTATTAGGTGCTATGTGGTATATGTGCGTTATCATTGAGATGTGTGGTTTTGGAAGTAAGTATGCGCGTGAAATAGGTCTTATAACTATGGTCGCGAACATAATTATAAGGGTATCACACACGTGGACTTGTGACCATTATCGCATTGATTGATGTTTGTTGTTATATTTTGTGGTAGATGGTATGTGATGTCATGTTGATGATCGTTGTATGGTTAGAGAAGTATTCTCTTAACCGTTTGGGCAACCATTATATGTTGGGGTGTGTAGGTGGTAAGATTCCACTCTACCTATCATATGATTGATACCTCAAATATCTGTTGGGATTAATATTGTGATATTTAAGATTGTTCGTTTGCTAGACACTTTGTTCGGATATATAGTTCTAAGTCTAGCGCCTCCTGTTCATACTATGTTCGTATGAAATTCTCATCCTTCTTATTCGGTGTTGTGATTGATAATAGTCATTCAGATTTGTTTTCGTTGGGAATTGGTACGATTCTTTGGTTATTCCATACATTCATTCCTCAGATGAATGTTATACTATTCTTCAAGTATTGTTGGTTTGTGACGAGTTGGTGTGGATATTTGATCCCTCATTTACACACACCAATTGAATTTCGTGACATGTTTTGTGACCTGTTAGTATCGGTGTTTTTCTATGATTTTGGTTTGATCGTTGTAAGAATGAGTCTGTAAGTTCATCGTTTGGTTTGCAATGTATTTGCGTGAGTGTTCACTGGTATGAGATTCGTTTGATGATTATTTTGATTATGTGATTCTTCTGTGTTTTTCGCATCCAATAAAGGGGTTGTGTTAAAGTCCTTATGGTATTTTAAAATTCCTTTTGGGTATTTCAAGGTCATTTGTTGGAAACTATTATTTTTATGGTGAAAATGAAGTGTGGAAAAAAATGGTTATGTTGATGTCTTACATAAAATGGTTTATATATATTTTATAAAAAAATGTATAAGTTTAAGATATGACTTGTGAAAAATGATGTTCATTTGTTTTTGGGAAGGTCGAGTACGGGAATAAGAACTGTCTATGGTTCTCATTTACCAAACTTGTTATGTATTTGGTTCATCGAGTGTTTCTTTCATTGAGGTACGCTTGTGGATATTTTATGGGTACGTGTATTTTTTATTTTCTTTGTAAGGGTTTTCATGAACATTTTATCCGTGTCTACTTTTATTGGGCGAAAATTTCTCATTGTATTTTTCTAGCTTTGATTTTGATGTTCGTTACTTCATTAGTGTCACACCCCCAAAATCGGGTCCAGCGGAAGCATACATGTAGCTGGGGTGTAACTCAATTGGTATTACAACACAAGTACAAAAATGGTTTTCACTTTAATCATTTAGAATAAAATTGTTTAATCAAAAATATTGAATTTACATCGTTAAAAGTAGTGCGGAAGTAGGCCCTTAAAAGTAGTTTAAAACGGTCCCCATATAAATAATCAGAGTCTTCTATGACCATGCCATGCCTTGCCAAAACCTCCAGTAGCGTGCCATTGGTTAAAACCTGAAAATACATGCTAAAGTGTCAACACGAGGTTGGTGAGTTCATAGAGTTTGTTTAACAAATAATGCCTATAGAGAAATGATCGCCCAACAAAGGCATTGTAAATCCACTCAGTTCCAAGTCCCGCCATAAGAGACTTGTAACCTGTGTGTTCACAACCCACTGCCAAATATGTTATAGTCTACGGAAACAACAAGTAATATGTGGACCAATAATCAAAGATAAGTGTAGTTTGACCAATACATTTGGTTACGTGATCAATTCATTCGGTATGTGACCAATTCATTCGGTATGTGACCAATTCATTCGGTCGTATTACCCGTACATTCGGTTATGTGACCCGTTCATTTGGTCATGTATGTACATAGTGGGAAAGCCGGTTCATTCGGTTAAGTGTGCATAATAGTGGAAAAGGCTTGGGTCCAAAGGTAAAAAGGATTAAGTGTGATGCAATTGAATATACACTTCATTCGAATGAGTAAGAAATTCATAAATGGAGCAAGTAAAGGTTTGACTAAGCATGTAGCAAAAATCAATTAAATCAAGTATACATTTAGATGGAAACGAGCATGTATTCTCCCCCAAAACCGTTACAAAACAAGTTAAAATAGTAGGGGCTATGACTCACCTGGAGCGATAGCTACGATGACAAGAATGGATACACTGAAATGAGGCACGATCTCTAACCGCAACCTAATATGAGTAATAACGATCTACTTTAGATCATGACGCGATGAAATGAATGCACATGCACATGATGCCTATACCACTCGTGACATGGAAATACTCGTTATTGTCATAGTAAAATAGTTTCCGTACTTAGGAAAAATAAGTCCAAATATAGAAGTATATAACTTGTTGTATTATCTCGTATGAAAATGTTAGCGTTATATTCCTCGTATCGAAAACCTTAAAATAACGTCGTTAAGTCGTATAAATATTCTTTTGGGTCATACGTATTTCATTTGTTAAGAATATAGTCCTTAGTAACATTTCTAGAAAATATACCATTTAGTGCGTAAGTTATTATTTTTATTTGTGACCAAGTATATATATATATATATATATATATATATATATATATATATATATATATATATATATATATATATATATATATATATATATATATATATATAGTTTTGACGATGTTAAAACGGGTATAACTTGGTCGTTTTAAGTTCATTTTACTCGTTCTTTATATCCACGGATTCGTTTTTGTATATACTAATATATTTTCGATAGCTCGGCTCCTCTAGGTTACGTTTAACGCCTCTATTTGCCCGTCGAAAACTGTCAAACAGCATGCAGTTTTTCAGAAAATAGTTTTCGTCGTTAAATTTACAAAATCATATCTCCTTCGTTACAAGCTCGTTTTAATCCGTTCTTTCGCCAAAAGTTTCGTATCGGAGAGTATTTTCTAAATCTTTGGTCAAAAGTTACCCCCTTGCCCCTGATCTTTCCATGTTTGCCAAAAAGGGACAGCAACATTTTGAAAGTGTCAAAAATAGATTTTCCTAGTTTCTAACTTCATCCAAACCACTTTCAATCACCACAAAACTAGTCTAATCCTACCATACACCTTCTTAGGGTGTCATGGTTTCCTAAAATTCATAAACAAAGTGGATCTAACAAAGATCTAACAATAATCACTTCCTAAGGTTCAAAAGTTAAAAGTTTATAAAGTAAAGTGGTATAAATGGCATATGCATGTAGATCTAGTATATATATATATGGATCTTGTATAAACTTGATAAAATTATAAAAATGAGTTTCATATACTTACTTGAAAGATTAAGGAGATTTTGATGAGAAATACTTAAGTAAACCTTGAATTTATCTTTCAAAACTCAAAAAGGTAAACAATCTAAGCTTGCTAAATTACTAGATCTTGAAAAATATGGTGTCTTGCTTGCTCCTTCTTGTTGTTGCCGTAAATATGAGAAGAGAGAAAGAGATGAATACTTTGCTTGCACTAGTGAAAATGAGATAAAATATGTAGTTTAGGTTATATGTATTATTGTTATTATTATTATTATATAAGAGTTAGTATAGGTTATTTATGAAGATAGAGTGAATAAGTAAACTTTGTAAGGGATTGACATGGGGGGGGGGGGGGGGGTTGGAGTGTGTAAGACTTTGAAGACTTTTGTATAACATTGTGTTTATTTGTAGTTTTAAAGTGTACCGGGTACCGGGTTAACTAAAAATAAATTTTAACGGAGTTAACCGGGATAAATAAAGTTATAAAAAATATAAAAATAGGTTGGGTAAAATTATCGGGTGTTTAGATAATTATAGTTTAGTTTTTACGAAAACCGTCGTAAATAAATTAGGCGTACGATATAAATTAAATAAATTTCCAAAACACCGGGTAAATTAACATTATAATTTTTATATTACTAAAATGAATATAAAAATATATTGGGATCATAGTCGGGATTGTCGGATGTGTTAGCCACATTATTGATCGCTTGTTAACGTTTATTCAGAAATAATTACACGTAAAAGTAAATTATACCAAAAGTATTAATTTAATTACCCTACGAGTGGAATAGTATGCAAGTGCCATAATGATAATACGAAGACTATTTCTAGTCCGTACGAAGTGTCCCAATGATAATGCATGAATTCGCTCCTGAACCAATACGGTTACGCGAATTTGAATACTCGTAAACTAAAGTTACGATGACATGAGTAATGCACGTGAATAGTGGTTTTCTCTCGGAAATGAATAGTGTCAAGTGATTAGTAAAATTTCTGAACGCTTCTCAGAATATCGAATTGACCTCAAAAATGATGAATAGTGATCGATGAATAGTAAATGATGAATAGTAACCTGTGAATAGTAAATTGTCGAGGTTTGGAAAATGACCGGAAATTATGAGTTGTGACAGTCTTCCCTTCTAACAGGAACTTTGTCCCGAAGTTCAGTTTGCGTTGGTCTCTAGAGAGGTATTGGTGAGAAGATGATGATATGTATCGTGTAAGCTACTGAGCTCTAATGGGAGTTCAAGTCTGTAGGCCACTAGGCCCATACTGTCTGAAATATTGAATGGTCCAATGTATCTCGGTTTTATCTTCCCAAATTTTTCTTAATGGTATCATGCCTTTCCTAGGCAGAACTTTCAACATAATCATGCCATTAACTTGAAGTTCTAAGGGTTTACAACTTATTGAACTTGTAACTGATTCTTGACTCGTAAGAAATTCCTGGTCATTTCATGAATGCTTATTGGACTAGTGAGTTAGGCTTTTTCTAAATTTCGATCCGTCAATGGATGTTGGCACTTCGACCATAGAGTGCTTCAAATGGTGTAGTCTCTAAGCTCGTGTGGTAACTATGGTTATAAATGAATCTGATTTATGCAAAATGGTTAGTCCAACCATTTCTAGAGTCAATCACACCCGATTTGGGCATATCTCCCTAGGTTTGAATCGTTCTCTACTCCTGACCATTGGTTTGCCTATGATAAGTGGTGTAGTTCCAAAGAATCTTAATGAAATCACTAGGAGCTTGCGGTGATAAAAGATAGAATAGTGATTAGGTCGGAATTCGTTAATAGTACATGAAACTTATACGATAGAACGTAGAATTAAACACAAAAGAAGTACAACACTAGAGAGTTTAGGTTTTATTTATATACAAGGTAGGAGTTATCTTTTTAACATTGACATCGTTGTTGTTTTCCTGACGAGCTTCGCATTTCAACGAACTCTTCATCCATTCTGGTTCCTCAACTCTGGGCATTCACTCTTGAAGTGTCCAATTACTCCACACTCATGGCAGGTTACCGTGACTTTCTGATGCATTACGAGGGTGGGAGTCTTGCAATCCTTGGCTTTGTGCCCGACCTTTTGGCAGTTTCCACATTGAGTGGGGCAAGGTCCTTTGTGATGAAACTGACACTTGTTGCACTTAGGTAAAGTACCTGCATATCCTTTCTTTTCACTTGGCTCCGCAACGTAGGCCCTAACCACTTCATGTTGTTTGTTTGGTTGCTATACTTGATCGTCTCCTTGGTTGTCATCCCTTTTCCTCTTGTTTTCGTTGTTGTTGTTGATAGTAGTTTCTTGCTTCATCACTTGAGCCATAAGCTTTTGAGACATTCTGATAGCTTCCTCCAGCGTGTCTGATTTTGAAGCAATTACGTTCCCACTGATGTTGCACGGTAGTCCACCGATGAAATTTTCTAACAGCTTTTCGTTATCTGGAACCATAGTTGGACATAGCACAGCCAACTCCTGAAACCTTCGGATATATGCCTCGATATCATTACCTACTGTCACTAGCTTATAAAACTCTGTTTCCAACTTCTGCACCTCAGTACGAGGGAGAAACTTATCAGTCATCAATTTCTTGAATTGCTCCCAGGTGAGCTTGTAGGCATTTTCCATACCCATCGGTTGAGCATAAGAATTCCACCATGACATAGCTTCATCCAAAAGCATACCGGTAGCAAATTTTACCTTGCTGACATCAGGACAGTTGCGCATGAGGAACACATTCTCAGTCTTTTCGAACCAGCGAATCAAAGCAACCGCTCCTTCAGTGCCCTTAAACTTGATGGGATCACTAACCTTAAAATTCTTCCAAGTACATTCGCGCTTATTATTGGATTGTCCATTTGTCCCTGTTTGTAAAGCGGCCTCAGCAGCCCTTGCAGCTACCTCAGATCTCTCGATCTCTAGAGCTTCGGCGATACTATCCTTAACCAATTTCCGAATAGCAACAGGTGTCATAGTTGGAGTAGCTTTAACTTTCCTTGGAGGCATAGCTCTTCAAAACGAGAAAAGAAGGGTGAGACATAATTAAGACGTTTCCTAGTAGTAGATGTACGAGAGTGGGTTATCGTAGAATGAAAGGTTGATGTTGCGTTATGACAAGTTGACGTGGCTCGAGTGGTTTTGTGATATCCTGGGATTTCTGTTGAGTTTTAAATGGTCATAATGTACCTAGGGATCCTCCTTATATATGGTATGGGAAGTCTTTCCTAGGGAGGTCATTGCTAATATCCACTTATCAATATTGGGAGTAATGAGTGATGAGTGACATAGGAAACTATATAGTGTCAGCTAATTCCTATATATATATGGGGGTGGGAAAGGAAATGATAGTGATGGTGAGAAGGGAAAAGACTGTGACAACTGCAACAAAGTGAGATTGGGATAAAAGAAAGTACTGTGATGTAAGTGTATTGTGCATAAATATGAAAGTTCATGAAATAAAATGACTAGTTGACAAGCTTCCAATCGGTGGTTCACGAAGTGATGAAAAGTATGAATGTTATGACAACGAGAGTATACACACACGTAAATGAAGCATTTGGAAAATGAGTTGAGAATTTATTCCGGACAAAATTTTATTATAACCATTCTTAGTGTTGCAAAATTCATTTCTGAGTCAGACATAGGTGGTCAACCTATATCTCACTATCCCGGGTTGAATATAGATGACCAGTCTATATCCCACCGAGGTTCCATGAATTTTGAAATACTCAGCGTAGTTATACTAAGACTATGTCCATTACAAATACCAAGGCGTTCTGAAAGACAAAAGCAAGTGACCAAACTCGAGGTCGAATGATGAAACTATGCATGGGAAAACATAATGCGGTGACATATACGATACGTGAACATGCTTATATGAAAGAAAATTATACAAATCAACTATAATAAATGAATATAATATACCAGATAATGAGATACAAATCTCATCACCTATGTCAGCAACTAACCACAAATGAGGCTTCAGCTTGGCAGGCAGGCACGTGACGGTCATAGTGTTAAGTTTTCTTGAAAGTAGCTATAGTCTAGGTTTTAAAACACTTAGTTCGCTATAGCCAAAGCTCTGGTACCAATCTGTCACACCCCCAAAATCGGGTCCAGCGGAAGCATACATGTAGCTGGGGTGTAACTCAATTGGTATTACAACACAAGTACAAAAATGGTTTTCACTTTAATCATTTAGAATAAAATTGTTTAATCAAAAATATTGAATTTACAGCATTAAAAGTAGTGCGGAAGTAGGCCCTTAAAAGTAGTTTAAAACGGTCCCCATATAAATAATCAGAGTCTTCTATAACCATGCCATGCCCTGCCAAAACCTCCAGTAGCGTGCCATTGGTTAAAACCTGAAAATACATGCTAAAGTGTCAACACGAGGTTGGTGAGTTCATAGAGTTTGTTTAACAAATAATGCCTATAGAGAAATGATCGCCCAGCAAAGGCATTGTAAATCCACTCAGTTCCAAGTCCCGCCATAAGAGACTTGTAACCTGTGTGTTCACAACCCACTGCCAAATATGTTATAGTCTACGGAAACAACAAGTAATATGTGGACCAATAATCAAAGATAAGTGTTGTTTGACCAATACATTTGGTTACGTGACCAATTCATTCAGTATGTGACCAATTCATTCGGTATGTGACCAATTCATTCGGTCGTATTACCCATACATTCGGTTATGTGACCCGTTCATTTGGTCATGTATGTACATAGTGGGAAAGCCGGTTCATTCGGTTAAGTGTGCATAATAGTGGAAAAGGCTTGGGTCCAAAGGTAAAAAGGATTAAGTGTGATGCAATTGAATATACACTTCATTCGAATGAGTAAGAAATTCATAAATGGAGCAAGTAAAGGTTTGACTAAGCATGTAGCAAAAATCAATTAAATCAAGTGTACATTTAGATGGAAACGAGCATGTATTCTCCCCCAAAACCGTTATAAAACAAGTTAAAATAGTAGGGGCTATGACTCACCTGGAGCGATAGCTACGATGACAAGAATGGATACACTGAAATGAGGCACGATCTCTAACCGCAACCTAATATGAGTAATAACGATCTACTTTAGATCATGACGCGATGAAATGAATGCACATGCACATGATGCCTATACCACTCGTGACATGGAAATACTCGTTATTGTCATAGTAAAATAGTTTCCGTACTTAGGAAAAATAAGTCCAAATATAGAAGTATATAACTTGTTGTATTATCTCGTATGAAAATGTTAGCGTTATATTCCTCGTATCGAAAACCTTAAAATAACGTCGTTAAGTCGTATAAATATTCTTTTGGGTCATACGTATTTCATTTGTTAAGAATATAGTCCTTAGTAACATTTCTAGAAAATATACCATTTAGTGCGTAAGTTATTATTTTTATTTGTGACCAAGTATATATATATATATATATATATATATATATATATATATATATATATATATATATATATATATATATATATATATATATATATATATATATATATATATATATATAGTTTTGACGATGTTAAAACGGGTATAACTTGGTCGTTTTAAGTTCATTTTACTCGTTCTTTATATCCACGGATTCGTTTTTGTATATAATAATATATTTTCGATAGCTCGGCTCCTCTAGGTTACGTTTAACGCCTCTATTTGCCCGTCGAAAACTATCAAACAGCATGCAGTTTTTCAGAAAATAGTTTTCGTCGTTAAATTTACAAAATCATATCTCCTTCGTTACAAGCTCGTTTTAATCCGTTCTTTCGCCAAAAGTTTCGT
Organism: Artemisia argyi; assembly: GCA_030686995.1. Taxonomy (NCBI): domain Eukaryota; kingdom Viridiplantae; phylum Streptophyta; class Magnoliopsida; order Asterales; family Asteraceae; genus Artemisia; species Artemisia argyi. The sequence continues at coordinate 8,686,345 of CM060696.1, forward strand.
ATCGGAGAGTATTTTCTAAATCTTTGGTCAAAAGTTACCCCCTTGCCCCTGATCTTTCCACGTTTGCCAAAAAGGGACAGCAACATTTTGAAAGTGTCAAAAATAGATTTTCCTAGTTTATAACTTCATCCAAACCACTTTCAATCACCACAAAACTAGTCTAATCCTACCATACACCTTCTTAGGGTGTCATGGTTTCCTAAAATTCATAAACAAAGTAGATCTAACAAAGATCTAACAATAATCACTTCCTAAGGTTCAAAAGTTAAAAGTTTATAAAGTAAAGTGGTATAAATGGCATATGCATGTAGATCTAGTATATATATATATGGATCTTGTATAAACTTGATAAAATTATAAAAATGAGTTTCATATACTTACTTGAAAGATTAAGGAGATTTTGATGAGAAATACTTAAGTAAACCTTGAATTTATCTTTCAAAACTCAAAAAGGTAAACAATCTAAGCTTGCTAAATTACTAGATCTTGAAAAATATGGTGTCTTGCTTGCTCCTTCTTGTTGTTGCCGTGAATATGAGAAGAGAGAAAGAGATGAATACTTTGCTTGCACTAGTGAAAATGAGATAAAATATCTAGTTTAGGTTATATGTATTATTGTTATTATTATTATTATATAAGAGTTAGTATAGGTTATTTATGAAGATAGAGTGAATAAGTAAACTTTGTAAGGGATTGACATGGGGGGGGGGGGGGGGGTTGGAGTGTGTAAGACTTTGAAGACTTTTGTATAACATTGTGTTTATTTGTAGTTTTAAAGTGTACCGGGTACCGGGTTAACTAAAAATAAATTTTAACGGAGTTAACTGGGATAAATAAAGTTATAAAAATTATAAAAATAGGTTGGGTAAAATTATCGGGTGTTTAGATAATTATAGTTTAGTTTTTACGAAAACCGTCGTAAATAAATTAGGCGTACGATATAAATTAAATAAATTTCCAAAACACCGGGTAAATTAACATTATAATTTTTATATTACTAAAATAAATATAAAAATATATTAGGATCATAGTCGGGAGTGTCGGATGTGTTAGCCACATTATTGATCGCTTGTTAACGTTTATTCAGAAATAATTATACGTAAAAGTAAATTATACCAAAAGTATTAATTTAATTACCCTACGAGTGGAATAGTATGCAAGTGCCATAATGATAATACGAAGACTATTTCTAGTCCGTACGAAGTGTCCCAATGATAATGCATGAATTCGCTCCTGAACCAATACGGTTACGCTAATTTGAATACTCGTAAACTAAAGTTACGATGACATGAGTAATGCACGTGAATAGTGGTTTTCTCTCGGAAATGAATAGTGTCAAGTGATTAGTAAAATTTCTGAACGCTTCTCAGAATATCGAATTGACCTCAAAAATGATGAATAGTGATCGATGAATAGTAAATGATGAATAGTAACCTGTGAATAGTAAATTGTCGAGGTTTGGAAAATGACCGGAAATTATGAGTTGTGACAGCTAGTCCGTGATTCGTACCCCTTTTGAGTTCGTTGATATACGTTTTAGTTCGACCGGTTTCATGGTTCGCGTCGTTTACTTAGGATAGATTGTCGTTTTGATTATCAATTTGTTCATTGAAGAAGAAGAGGGTGTTTGCTAAGTTGTACAAGTGAGAGGTGTAGCTTTAAGATGTACGTTCTTTAGGAAGGTGGTCAACGATAGCGAGTGTTCGTGGGCATTAGTAAGATAAAAGTGGTGAGGAAGGTGGTCAACGATAGCGAGTGTTCATGAGCATTAGTAAGATAAAAGTGGTGAAGAGTGGAAAGTACCTAAGACACCATCTGAGAGACGATTGTCTTTAGGATTGGCAGGTACTATTGACGATTCATTTCTATCTTTCAATAGATTGTGTAGGCATCGCGGAGGTGGAAGATACATAAGAGGAACTATGTGATACATGATTTAAAGTTGGGGAGTAGAACTTGGAGATGATATTTGTATGGAGCAGAAAGTGTTATCTACACAGATCATAAGAATCTTTAGCATATATTTGACAAGAGGCTAATATATGTAGAAGAGAAGTTGGGTTTGGAATTTTTCAGGGAATACGATTGTCTGATTCGCCACCGTTAAGGAAGGGCGGACATCGTGGTAAGAGCGCTGAGCGGGAGTGAACGAGTGAAACTTAGATGTTTGTGAGCAATGATTATGATAATTCAGTTCAGAGTTAAGAGGATGATATTGACAGCCTAGAGAGAGAGGTTCAAGGATGAGAACATGTAAGAAGAATGATTACTTGGTTTAGACCAGTAAATGGAATGGAACGGAGATGGAGGAATGTACTTTGCGGACCAGCTATTGGTTTCAATGAGAGGAAGCGTAAGGACATCAATCATGCAAGGTATTTGATACATGCGAGAATGGATAAGACGTATTATTACCTTAGCAAGAGATGTATGGAGGAGTGGGTATGAAGGAGAATACCGATACTTTAGCAAGTGTTTGAAATGCTTGACGGTAAAGGTTGTAGTCAACGCTTATTAGGGTGTTGCAACAGCCAGAGGTACCTAGACATTTTATTAAGGAGGAGTTGGCGAGACTTTTCGCTCGGTGAGTTGGTAAAGAGCCATGGGGTGTCGTGTTGATTATCAAGAAACATGATGAAATACTTACTTCACGATAGTGGTAAACGTGTTATAGAGACTTGAGAATGCGTATGTAGATGAGTACGACTTATCATTCTCTAATGAGTGAACTAAGTGAGCGTATAAATCAGGCGTTGGATGGTGAGCTAAGAGCATGGGTGTGTTTAATTTTCGAGGAAGCCTGGGTATACCTTTACCCTTAGCTGAGTTCTCCTATATCAACAATTATCATTCTAGTAATGAGTATGTGTCATGTGAAAAGTTGTATGGAAGGTAATGTAGGTCACCGGTTCTGTGGGCAAAGGTTGGAACAAGCCAACTAATTGGTCTTGAACTAGAACGAGAGACTACGAATAAGGTTTTCTGACTAAGGAAAGACTTAAGGCAGCAAGAGATCTCCAAAAGAGTTATGCGGATTATTGCCGTAAGCCCTTAGAGTTTGCTATTGGTGATATTGTGAGGTTAAAAGTATCTCCTTTGAAGGGTGTTGTGCGTTTCGGTAAGAAAGGCAAGCTAGCACCGAGATACGTAGGACCATTTGAGATTTACGGAAAAGATTGGATTTGAGACATATCGGTTGAATTTTCCTGAGTTAAGTAGAGTGCATGATACGTTTCATGTATTTAATTTGAAAAAGTGTTTGGCGGATACTAGTCTGCATGTGCCATTAGATGAGATTAAGATTGACAAGACTCTCCGTTTTGTCGAGAAACCTGTTGAGATTATGGACCAAGTGGTCAAAAGTGTAAAGTGTGGTGAGATAGTGTTGGTAAAGGTACGGTGGGATTCTAAGCGTGGTCCTGAGTTTACTAGGGAACGTGAGGATCAGATGATATTTAAGTATTCAAATTTTTTTGCGGATGTGGTTGGTGAGCAGATCGTTTGTAGTTGTATTTAGATCGCGGATGTTTGATGCGGGGTGTTCATAAATGTTTTAAGTAATGTTTTGTTTTATGGGTATCTGTTACATGTGTGTGCTTCTTACGGTTACCATTTGGATTTTCATTTGGTTCGGGGGTATCGTACCTACTTGTGAGAAGTCATTTTGATCATTGGTGTTATTGATCGGGGAGTGTATCTATTTGCGTATATCGTTGGAGTGATGGAATGTTTTCTATCGTGTGAATTCAGGTATTTAGTCGATTCACATTTTTGTGGTTCTTTCTCTGTGATTTTATGGAGTGGTATTTTTCCGCTTAAATATCCATAAATTTTCTTTTGTTGTTGTGAGTGGTGACTATAGTAGTTGAAATCTTGGGACGCGATTTCTCTAAGTGGGGGATGATGTAACAACCGTGGTTTTAGCATGTCAGTTTAACTGATAGTTTTGACTCGGTTGACGTTTGTTTGGTGTGTCCTATGTGATTGAAGTGTTATATGTGAGATAAGTGAGTTATGGAACTAAATCCTTTGGTGTGAGATGTCATTTTTGGTTTGGATAGAGTTGATGGTGAGTAAGTTCATTTGATCACCTTAGTGGTGTAGAAAATGACTTATGAGATTTTCTTTGGTGTTTTGGAGGTTTTGCGTAACGAGTCTTCGTTCAAGTTAATGAGCGTAAGGAAGTTATGTGTGTTTTGTTTTTGTGGGTAAAATTTCATAAAGGAGTGAAAATCTATTTTTGAAAACTTTGTTTTGAAAATGATTATTTTTCCGGTTGTCGTAAAGGTTAAGGTTTATCGCGAAAGACGTTAGGTTTTGTTTTAAGAGTTTATAAAATATAAAAAGTATAAGGTTTTGAGTGTAATAATTAAGTTTAATGAAAAAAATAAAAATAATATGGGAGGAGGGGAAAATCGGCCCATAGCGTGTTTTAGGGGAAAAAGGAAACCCAATTGTAGCTCAAATACAATTTAAAGCTAAGGAATCCTAGTCCAACCCAAACAAGCCCAACCCCTACCCTTATATACCAAACCCAACGACCCATAATCCCTTTTTCCTGCATATTATGATCGACCAAGAGAGGAGGAGAGCTAGAAAACTTAGGGTTTTTATTATTGAAGCTAAAACCAAGATCAAGGTATAATTATGTTACAAGTTTTCACATAATTGGTTAATTATTAAGTCAGTTCATGTGATATTTGATATGATGGATTTAGGGTATATAAACTTCTGTAAATTAATGATATAAGACATGTTAGAATCATCAATTGATAATAGTATGGTGATTGGTGAAGAGAATTGAGCGTAAAACATGTTGGTTATTCAGTTAGGGTTTGGACAGAAAATTAGTGTTGTAAAGATTCGAAGGTATTTAACAGATGGTGATGAGTTATATCACGAAATTTTAGTCTAAATTGAAGTTTAATAAAAGAGATTTCCAAAAAGTCCGGCCACGATTGATTTCGATGTCTGGAAGTTAGTCTTTTGATTTTTCTTTGATAAGGTGTCAAAGCTGTTAAACCGGGACAGAATTTGGGTAAAAGTTTGATAGTGAATTGTGGGTGAGAAAGTGATATTAAGGTTAGCCCTTCTTGGAAAGTTGAGTTTTAGGTTATCTTAAACTCTCACGAAAATGATTCGCGATAAAAAGTTGTATAAGTATTTTATTTTAATCAAAACTTTTTGGTGTGCATTCAGATCCGAATATGGATAGTTGACAAGTTTGATTTTCTTATGGATACTTGTGTGTTTTATTAGACCATGGCCTTCTGGGATTAGCTTTTATGCTTATGAGAGACCATGGTGAATTTTTGGTGTGAGTTATTGAGCTTTAATTGTTATTATTTCATGTGGGCGAATGTACCCTAAAATTCTGCGTTTTCTGATTTCAAAAGTGCAAGGGATTTAGTGAGTATTAGGTTATGGTGATGGTTAGTATTGGTTCTAGGAGATCCATAGTGGGTCATATGAATCTTAGACATCCATCATATGAGTATTGTATGGGTTATAGCTTTTATCTTGACCATGTGTAACGTGAACTTATTTGTGTTGTATAGATTTGTGATTGTTATTTGTTGGAAGCTGCAAAGTTGAGGTAAGTTCATAGTCCCATATTTTTACTTTATTTTAAACTTGGGATGGGAATGATGCTTGTCTTAAATGGTTTGAGTTACTGTCATTATGTGTGATTTAAAAGAGCTTGGACTTATAATGTTATCGTATCTATGATATATGTGATGATTATTATGGTGTGATGATTATATATTGTGATTATTGTGGATTATTGGGAATTATCAGGCATGTATTATCAGTGACTCAATTGGGAGGATGATTATCCTGTTGCTCGCGCATGCGACCTACTTGATGTCAATATCAGACATGCATATCAGAGACTTAATTGGGAGGATGCTTATCCTGTTGCTCGCGTATGCGACTTAATTGATGTCTATATTGGAGTGGGGGACACGTTTCGTCCCAATTGGTTGCCTTATGAGTGTTGGTTGTCTTTATCTTGTGTGAATACATGTAGCTTATATGATAACTTTAATTATTTGTCCGGCTATGTTTTGTAATCACAGTGAACTGGTTGCCTTGAGTGTTTATGTGTGTCTTAAACCTATTAATCTCACCAACATTATGTTGATGTTTTAAGCAACATTTTCAGGTAAGCTTTCTAAGGATATGATAGAAGGATGTGATTAGACGAGACCTTAGTTTCATTGGAAGTGGTTTATCATCTATGATTGGATTCTATGTATTGTTTTGGATTATGTTTCGGTTATTTGGTTTGGAGTATTGTTACGACACTTCGTGTTTGTACTTGCTCTATTTTATGCATGTAGTTATTCTCTATATGGACATCATGTGTTGTGATGATATCCATGAAGTTACACACTCGCTTTTCCGCCTTAGCGAGGTGTGACACTAATACCGCAAGAAACTCATCCCCTCCAATTGTTGTAGTATTTACAAATATAGCCTCGTCCCAAATTGTTAAAATACCACCCACGCTACCAATAGCATCTACTTTTGCGTAACCAAAATTAACGGGTCCCCATAAAGAACGAACCAAATTTTTATCTAAATTATCCATCTTTGTTTCTTGAATAGGGACCAAATGGGCATTAGTAACTAACGTGAGATGATTTATGTAATTAACTCTTTTATTTCTGTTAAATTATTTTTATTTTTCTAAGGCTTTTTTGTTTATTTATTTTATTTTATTTTTAAATTTAGTTTCGGTTTTCTTTTTCTTTATTTATTTTGGCTTTCTTTTTATCTGTTTGTTTTTTGGTTTCGGTTTCTTTTTACTTATATGTTTTATTTGTTTCTCGGTTTCGGTCCAGGTTTCTTTTTCTTTTCATTTATTTATTTTCGCTTTCTTTTTATTTATTTTGGTTTCTTTTTATTTACTTCCTTCATCTCAAAATAAGTGTCCAATTTGACTTTCTAATATCTTTCTTTTTCAACTTTGACTTTAAAGATTTTTGTTTGTGTTATATAATACTAGATGAAAATGATGTTAATAAAAATACATTTAAAACCCAATCCATTAATATATTTTTCCTTCAAGTATTATATTAAAAAAAATGTTAAGGTGAAAAAAAAACAAAAAAAAAAAAAACAAAAAAACAAAAAAAACAAAAAACAAAAAACAAACATGAAAAAGTCAAACTGAACACTTATTTTGGGACGGGGAAGTAGTATTTGTTTTTATGTGGACACGAACTGGTATTACACATATGTTTCATATGCAAACTATTTAATTTCCTAACCGTGTATACTAAGGGTGGCAATAGAGTCATGTTTGGGTTGACCTATTCGGGTTCGCGGGTTGGTGAGTTAGTAGAACCTCTACCCAAGCACAAACCGTTATTACTCATGTAATGAAACACAACCATAACCCAGACCTGCATAGCACGTGTAACCAGTTTGTGACCCGTTTTAACATGTTTAAATAAATAGGTCAAGCGGTGAAGTAGGTTGGTGGTTTGTCGATTCAACAAGTCTAAATCCAAAAATGATATACGTAACATACAAATAACTAGACAACAATTTCAATATATGAGTTATAATCGTTTTTTATTATCTTATTAGATCAAAGTTATATATTTCATTTTTTAGAGGTGTAACAACCGTGGATTTAGCAGGTCAGTTTGACTGATAGTCTTGACTCGGTTGACGTTTGTTTGGTGTGTCCTAGGTATTTGAAGTGATATAAGTGTGATATAGGTGAGTTTTGGCACTAAATCCCTTTGCGTAAGTGGTTTTATTGTGATTTGGAAAGTTTGAAATTTGGGAAAGTTCATTTTGATCACCTTTGTGGTGTAGAAATGACTTGTGTAGTTTTGATGTTTTTGTGTTTTTGAGTCTTAGAAATCCATCATATGACTATTACATGGGTTGTAGCTTTTAGCTTGGCCTTGTGTAACGTGGACTTATTTGTGTTGTTTAGATTTGTGATTTGTGTTGTGGAAGCTGCGGAGTTTAAGGTGAGTTCATAGTCCCATATTTTTACCTTGTTTTAAACTTGGGATGGGAATGATGCTTGTCTTAAATGGTTTAAATTACTGTGATTATGTGTGTGTGTCAAAGAGCTTGGACTTATAATGTTATCGTATGTATTTTATATGTGAACGATAATGCTATGTGGTTAATGTTATGTGATGATGCTGTGTGGTCCAATTGGGAGGGTGCTTACCCTGTTGCTCGTGCATACGACCTAATTGGAGAGTAGCAGCCCTACTCACTTTTATGCTGTGTGGTCCGATCGAAGGGTATTAATTTACCCATTTTATTTGGAGCGGGGGTCACGTTCCGGCCCAGTATGTTGTGAATTTGGATCGGTGGGCACGTTCCACCCGATTGTTGCCTTATGTGTGATGTTGCCTTATGAATGCATGTAGCTTATATGATAACTATAATTATTCGTCCAACTATATTTTGTAATCATAGTGATTTATGGTTGCCTAGTGTGTATGAGTCTTAAACCTATGAATCTCACCAACATTATGTTGACATTTTAAGCATCATTTTCAGGTGAGCATTCTATGGCTATGATAGAAGGAGGTGATTAGACAAGACCATAGTTACATTGGAAGTGGTTTATCTGAGTGTTTGGAGTTTATCATGTTGTTTTCTTTCGGGTATTGTTATGACATTTTGTGTCTATACTTTGCCATTTTTATTGCATGTAGTTATTCTCTATATAGACACCATGTGTTGTGATGATATCCATGAAGTTACACCCGCGCGTTTCCGCCGTGGCGGGGTGTGACAGATTGGTATCAGAGCCTTGGTTATATAGAAGTAGGTGGTTGAACCTAGACTATAACCTAGGAGTCCCTCATATAGTTTCATTTAGGATCTATGTGTAAGTATAGTATTTTATATGTTTATTTTCCTATATTTATGAGATGTTTTATTGAGTTTTGTACATTTATTTTATCCCCTATATGTAGTATTGTATATATCAACTTTATTATAACGTCTTCCGCGTATAAGATGCTTCGTTGGACAACCGTTGACGCTATCGGATGCGAGAGAAGTGGTAGAATGAAGCGGATTAACCGCAGAATCTGAGTTCTCGCTAGCATGTATTTATGTTCGGACAAGGAGATGACGTTTATGGGAAATGATGGTGGAGAAGAAGTGGAGAGGTTTGGAACCACGGTGACTTCTAGAGATGGAGCCATTACCAAATACCCTTGGTAGTATCCTCACTTCACATAGGAAGGAGATGTGGTTTAGTCTAAACATCGTGATTTGTATGCGCTTGTGAATCATGTGGAATTGGAAGAAAAGAATAGAGATGGTTTTGCATGTTGTCGACTACCTCAACATGTAGGAAACATGAATGGGTAGTTGAGTAAAGATGAAAGGGAGTTAGGATGGAATGGTGTGGATTCGGATCTATAGTCCACAGCGATTAGTAAGTTGAATTGATCTGAGTGGGGAGATAAGTGCGAGAGTGGAGTCGAGCCAATATGCGACGTTTTTTTTTTTTTTTTTTTTTTTTTTTTTTTTTTTTTTTTGTTATGTTTTGGAATTCGTATATTGTCTTTTGCCGTCTGTAGCCATGTTGGAGCGTGATTACTCTTGGATATTGGATCGACCTTATTCAAATAATTTTGATTATAGAGTTTACATGATCGTTGGAATTGTTCCATGCGAGATGATTGTTTGCGACGTCTTTTGTTTTTGTTTGCATGTTTGTTTGCATGATGTGTTGTCATAGGAGGGAGTACACTTATGAAAGGGGGCATAGATAATTATGGTGGCCAACATAATTATACATGTGTCACAACACAAGTGGACTTGCAAGTATGATGGCATGGATTGCAAGGTGTATTAGGTGCTATGTGGTATATGTGCGTTATCACTGAGATGTGTGGTTTTGGAAGTAAGTATGCGTGTGGAATAGGCTTATAACTATGGTCGCGAACATAATTATAAGGGTATCACACACATGACTTGTGACCATTATTGCATTGATTGATGTTTGTTGTTATATGTTGTGGTAGATGGTATGTTATATCATGTTGGTGATGGCTGTATGGTTAGAGAAGAATTCTCTTAACCGTTAGGACAGTCGTTATATGTTGTGGTATTTAAGTTGATTAGTTTGCTAGACGCTCCGTTTGTTTATCTAATTCTTTGGTTGGCATTCCTATTCGTACCATGATGGTACAGATGCCATATTCTTTCTCTTTGCTGTCGTGATAGGTGTTGGGTAATTGAATTCATTTTGTTGGATACTGGTTCGTTTCTTTGGTTATTCCTTGCATTCATTCCACGAATGAATATTATATTGTTCTTCGAGTATTGTTGGTTCGTGACGAGTTGGTGTGGATATTTAATCCCTCATTTACACACATCAATTGAAGTTTGTGACATGTTTTGTGACCTGTTAGTATCGGTGTTTTTCTATGATTTTGGTTTGATCATTGTACGAATGAGTCTGTAAGTTTAGCGTTTGGTTTGCAATGTATTTGCGTGAGTGTTCCCTGGTATGAGATTCGTTTGGTGATTATTTTGATTATGTGATTCTTCTGTGTTTTTCGCATCCAATAAAAGGGTTGTGTTAAAGTCCTTATGGTATTTTAAAATTCGTTTTGGGTATTTCAAGGTCATTTGTTAGAAACTATTATTTTTATGGTGAAATGGAAGTGTGGAAAAAAAATGGTTATGTTGACGTCTTACATAAAATGGTTTATATGTATTTTATAAAAAAAAAAAGTATAAGTTTAAGATATGTCTTGTGAAAAAAAACGGTGTTCATTTGTTTTTGGGAAGGTCGAGTACGGGAATAAGAATTGTCTATGGTTCTCAATTACCAAACTTGTTACGTATTTGGTTCATCGAGTGTTTCTTTCGTTGAGGTACGCTTGTGGATATTTTATGGGTGCGTGTATTTTATACTTTCTTTGTGTGGGTTTTCATGAACATTTTATCCGTGTCTACTTTTATTGGGGGAAAATTTCACATTGTGTTTTTCTAGCTTTAATTTTGATGTTCGTTACTTTGCTAGTCGGTAATTCGTACCCCTTTTGAGTTCATTGATATACGTTTTAGTTCGACCAGTTTCATGGTTCGCGTCGTTTACTTAGGATAGATTTTCGTTTTGATTATCAATTTGTTCGTTGAAGAAAAACAGGATGTTTGACAAGTTGTTCAAGTGAGAGGTGTAGCTTTAAGATGTATGTTCTTCAGGAAGGTGGTCAACGATAGCGAGTTTTCGTGGACACTAGTAAGATAAAGGTAGTGAAGCGTGGAAAGTAACTGAGACACCATCATAGAGACGATTGTCCTCAGGATTGGCAGGTACTATTGACGATTCATTTCTATATTTCTATAGATTGCGTAGGCATCGCGGAGGTGGAAGATCCATAAGAGGAACTGTGTGATACATGGTTTAAAGTTTGGAAATTGAACTTGGAGATGAGATTTTTATGGAGCAGGAAGTGCTATCTACACGGATCATAAGAATCTTTAGCATATATTTGACAAGAGGTTAATATATGTTGAAGAGAAATTGGGTGTGGAATTTCTCAGTGACTACGATTGTCTGATTCGCCACCGTCAAGGAAGGGAGGACATCGTGGTAAGCACGCTGAGCGGGAGTGAACGAGTGAAACTTAGATGTTTGTGAGCAAGGATTATGATAATTCAGTTTGGAGTTAAGAGGATGATACTGGCAGCCAAGAGGGAGAGGTTCAAGGATGAGAACATATAAGAAGAATAATTACTTGGTTTAGACCAGTAAATGGAAAGGAACGAAGATGGAGGAATGTACTTTGCGGACCAGCTACTGGTTTCATTGATAGGAAGCGTAAGGACATCATTCATGCAAGGTATTTGATACATCCGAGAATGGATAAGACGTATTATTACCTTAGCAAGAGGTGTATGGAGGAGTTGGTGAGACTTTTTGCTCGGTGAGTTGGTAAAGAACCTTGGGGTGTCGCGTTGATCATCAAGATACATGATGAAATACTTACCTCGCGATAGTGGTAAACGTGTTATAGAGTTTTAAGAACGTGTATGTAGAGGAGTACGACTTATCATTCTCTAATGAGTAAACTAAGTGAGCGTACAAATCAGGCGATGAAGGGTGAGCTGAGAGCATGGGTGTGTTTGATTTTGGAGGGAGCCGGGGTATACATTTACCCTTAGCTGAGTTCTCCTATATCAACAATTATCATTCTAGTATGGAGTATGTGTCGTGTGAAAATTCTATGGGAGGTAATGTAGGTCACTTGTTTTGTGGGCAAAGGTTGGAACAAGCCAACTAATTGGTCCTGAACAAGAACGAGAGACTACGAATAAGGTTTTCGGACTAAGGAAAGACTTAAGGCAGCAAGAGATCGCCAAAAGAGTTATGCGGATTATTCCCGTAAGCCTTTAGAGTTTGGTGTTGGTGTTATTGTGAGGTTAAAAGTATATCCTTAGAAGGGTGTTGTGCGTTTCGGTAAGAAAGGTAAGTTAGCACCGAGATACGTAAGGATCCGATGAAATTTAAGTACCCAAATTTGTTTGCTGATGTGGTTGGTGAAGTAGATTATTTTTAGTTGGATTTTAGATCGTGGAAGTTAGATGCGGGGTATTCATAAATGTTTGTTATGGGCATCTGTCATTTGTGATTGCGTTTTGCGGTTACCATTTGGCTTTTCATTTGGTTCCGGGGTATCGTACCTACCTGTGAGAAGTCGTTTTGATCATTGGTGTTATTGATCGGGGAGTGTATCTAATCGTGTGTATTGTTGGAGTGACGGACTGTTATCTATCTTGTGAATTCGAGTATGTAATCGGTTCACATTTTTGCGATTCTTTCTCTGTGATTTTATGGTTTAGTATTTTTCCGCTTAAAAATCCATAAATTTCCTTTTGCTGTTATAACACCCCCAAAATCGATCAATACAGCGGAAGACTTTTGGGGTATTATATTGTGGATCTTTCGTCACAATTATAGAAAACGATTCAAGTGACCGTTTTAAATTTTATTTAAAATACCAAATATTCATAGTTCCAAGAGAATTCGTTATTCAACAACAAGTTTTATTTAAAGAGAAATAAACGTTTCTTTATTTGCCCACTTCATGTCGTTGCCATCCATTCCATTTAGTTACCTGAGATAAACATGCTAAAAGTCAACAAAAAGTTGAGTGAAATTCATAGGTTTATAATTAAGAGTTTGAACACAAGAGATAGATGTTTATTTGTAATATCGATACAAATAAACAAGTTAGAAATCACATTCATTATTGCATTAAGCTCATGACACTCAACGATTCAACAGACATCAATATTTTCATAATAATGATGTAAAAATATATAGCCCCCAAGATAGGTATTTTCCAGTAACCTATTATATTCAAATAACGTGCATTTGGTGACTTTCCTCTAGCAACCAAATGGGGATTGTCAATCCCTAATAGATCTATTCACAATTATTTACGTTCACCTTTCAAGTGATTAAGGTTCATGATCGAGGGACTTTTGACAATAGCTACTTAAGCAATAATAAGATCAGGAAAAGACTTGTGTTCGGTTTTTGAGCATGTATCCCCCCTACAAAATAAGTTAAATGTGGGCTATGAACTCACCTTAGTAGGATAGTAGAACAATTGTAATCTCAACGATGCAAGGCAGCGGCTTCACACACAACCCATAAGATATGGCACGTTTCAGTTTCTAAGTCTCGTTTTATAGCGAACGTTTATTATTAATTATGAGTAATCGATAAAGTGCATACGTGATGTGTTACGTCATATAAAAATAGATAACGGTTACGTATTGTTTTATTCGTTTAAATTTAGTTATTCTTTATATACGTTTTATTCGTATTATATATATATATATATATATATATATATATATATATATATATAAATATATATATATATATATATATAATAAGTTACGTTTATTATTTATCGATTTAATATATATTCAAATATATATATATATATATATATATAAGTATATATATAAAAAATTATTATTAAAAATCAATATTACTGTTCAATCCTTCATGTTTCTCAATTTTACACTTTTTACCCTTAACGGAAAACATTTACGCCGTTAGTCCAAAAATTATATATATTTACATTTTTAGTCAATTATCAAATATTTACATTCATTATCCCTAAATTTCAATATTTACTATTTATACCCTTAGAAAAATAGTTTTATACTTTTCACCTTAAGTTTACAAATTTGACAATTCTAGTCCCTAACCTTCGAACATTTGCAAAAATAGTCCAAACATTTCCAAATTTAAAACTTAACATTTTTATTATTTCAATAAGCTCTTAAGGTCTCAAATAGATTATTTTCCCAGCTTATTAGCTTATTTTGTTAATTGGGCTTAACGAGCCAAAATTAAGGGCCCGTTAAGGTTTTATGATCCAAGGGGTTTGGGGGAACACTAGGTTTATAGAAATCCATCATTTTAAGTTACAAAAGCATTTCAAAACAGCTTATATGCTCAGCTTATCGTAATAAGCTGAAACAAGCTTTTTGGGCTTTTTGGCCCACATAAGGTTTATAAAGTTTCTGAAAACTAGTTCTAATAGCGATATACTTTGGGTCTCGTTAGGTGATCAAACGATGTTGTTAAGTCGTACTATTTATCATTCTTGTTAATATTTCAAGTAGGCAATTAGATCGTATAAAAATAATAGGTGGTCATGTGTCGATTTTTAAAATGACGAGGCCAATGTGTAAGTCAAAACTCCATACGTAAAAACTATATAAGTTGAAAAATAAACTAAGTCTTTGTATATTTCGTATAGGTTCAATCCAACTTAGAAACGTGTGATTTTTAGTATGTATTCGTTAATATAAGTTCAATATTATTATAGATACTCTTTAATGCCATAACTAAGAAATAGTATATCACATAAAATGTATACGTTGTTTTTAAGATTTACGATTTATAGGTTCCAAGTGATTGTGCATAATATAATCATACGTATATATGTAAATAGAAAGAAAAGTTCGTGGTCTCACCTCACCTAGAAAAGGTGGAGTAAAACGAGTGTATGGTTCATGTGAGGGTAAACTAGCTTCGTGGTTCACTTCAAGTCCTTCCAAAGGTTCGATAGGGTCCAAGCTTTGCTTCCTAGGTTCACTTCAAGGCGTGGTTCTCCTAGCAATCCGTATGTCCCTCCATAGCTTCTTCTCGTTGATATTTTTAGTGGTAGTGGTACGTATGAGTGTATGTGGTGGTTTAGGGTTGCATGGAACTCTTATATGGGCAGTAAAAACAAGATATGTTCGCAAGTGTTGGTGTAGCATGTGAGGGCGAATAGTATCACCACAAACAATGCCCAATCGAAGGTTTACAAGGTTTAGATCTTGTGAGATATGTTCCTGTTCATTCCTGACAATCATGAGATGCATATTGTTCATTTAGATGGGATTGGAGAGCATGGGTGGTGCTAAGGAATAATATGCCACGTTTTTGGAAGTTTTGATATGGAGCGTTTTGTGGTTTGCTTTGGTGGTTTCTAGGGTAGTAAACGAACAAGGGAGGTTGCAATATTTGTTGTTTCTGGTTCTTTGGTACTAGGTGATACAAAACAAGCAAAAATAGGTATATGTCATATGTAGAAATCGTAAGATAAGGGGTGTGTTTTAGGCGTGGTCGCGACAGAAAGAAAGAAAAGAAAACAAATAAAATAATATAAGGGTGTGTTTTGGGCTTAGCCTGGTGGGCTGCTGGTGTTGTCGGCCCAAAAAAAAGAAAAGAATAAAGAGGAGTCCGTTTGGTTTGTGTGGTGTATTCGTGGCCCAAAGGGTGTTGGGGGCCCACCTGGGGTGTCTCGATTATCGTGTCGAAGTTCAAAAATATTAGTGAGCGTTATCGGGAAGTTTCGTAGGTTCGGGGAATATATAAATAGTATACGTTATTTAGACGAAACGTATTATTAAATATAAACGCGTTATATAATTATTTATCGTTCGCAATAATTATAGGCAATCTAGGTTGTGTGTAAGCATCGTTCCTGGGTAAACGGTCAATCACAGTTATCGTAGTGGTTCAATATCAAGCCATATCATAAAAAAAATTTGTTACCCGTAAAATGATGTTAATTCCTTGTAACATCGTTTTATTTATTCTTATGCATTTACTAATCATAAGCGAAATTTACGAGAGGTTACATTACCTACCTCTTACAGGGAATTCCGTCCCGGAATTGTAGTCTAAGATAGTTGCCAAGGGTGTCTTAGGTGAAGAGATGTGGGTACTTGGAGCGAATCTGATCCTCGCGCTCCCAGGTATATTCCGGTCCTCGCTTGGAGTCCCAACGAACTTTGATGATAGGGATACGGTTTTGTTTTAGTTGTTTGACTTCTCTATCCATGATTTCAATGGGTTCCTCGGTAAAGACAAGTTTATCATCTAGTCGAATCTCTTTCAATGGAATCACGAGAGATTCATCGGATAAACACCTCTTAAGGTTTGACACATGGAAGGTGTCGTGAATCCGACTAAGTTTTTCAGGTAGTTCTAGTTTATAAGCCACGGGTCCTATCCTTTCCAGGATTTTGAATGGACCGATGTATCTGGGGTTCAACTTTCCATGCTTTCCAAATCATACCATTCCCTTCCAGGGAGATACTTTCAATAAGACTCTGTCTCCTATTTGAAATTCCATGGGTTTCCTTTTTAGGCTGCTTGTAATCGTTGCTTAATCTTAACAATTTTCTCAGTTGTTTCCCGAACAAGGTCTGGTCCTATAAGTTGTCTTTCTCCGACTTCTGCCCAACAAACGGGCGATCTGCACTTTCTACCATACAGTGCTTCGAAGGGTGCTGCTTTTATACTGGCGTGGTAACTATTGTTGTATGAAAACTCTGCTAATGGTAAGTGCTTATCCCAACCTTTTCCAAAATCAATAACGCAGGCTCGGAGCATATCTTCCAAGGTTTGGATAGTTCTTTCACTTTGACCATCAGTTTGAGGGTGGTATGCGGTGCTCATATCTAGTTTAGTTCCTAAGGCTTTCTGTAATGATTTCCAAAAGTGAGAGGTGAAGTGACTATCTCGATCCGAGATAATCGAAATTGGTACTCCATGTCGAGTGACAATTTCCTTCACATATAGCTGAGCTAGTGTAATCATCTCATCGGTTTCTTTGATGGGTATAAAATGAGCGGATTTTGATAGACGATCCACAATAACCCATATTGTGTCGTATCCGGATGAGGTTCTTGGGAGTTTGGTAATGAAGTCCATAGTGATTCGTTCCCATTTCCACATAGGAAGTTCTGGTTGTACTAGTAAGCCTGAAGGTTTCTGATGTTCTGCCTTTACCCTTGAACATGTCAAACATTTACCGACATATTCTGCGATGTCAGCCTTCATGTTTGGCCACCAATATAGTTTCTTTAAATCCTGATACATCTTGTCGGAACCTGGATGAATGGAGTATTTTGACTTGTGGGACTCGTACATGATGAGCTCACGAATACCTCCAATCATAGGGATCCAACTTCTGTCCTTGAAACACAGTGTTCCATCGGGTTTCTTCATGAAACCATTCTTATTCTCGGGCATACCGTAAATCTTTTCTTTGGGTCGGTTTTCTTCTTTAAGTGCTTCGTTCTGCGCGGTAAGGATTTGGGATGGAAGGGGTGAGTAGATAGTTATCCCTAGTGATCTAACTCGAAGGGGTTTCAATCGTTCCTTTCGGCTTAACGCATCTGCTACTACATTAGCCTTTCCTGGGTGGTAACGGATCTCACAGTCATAATCGCTGAGCAACTCTAGCCAGCGATGTTGCCTCATATTCAAATCCTTCTGATCCAAAATGTGTTGAAGACTCTTGTGGTCGGTGTACACGGTACATTTGGTGCCATATAAGTAGTGTCTCCATAACTTGAGTGCAAACACTACAGCTCCTAATTCCAAGTCATGAGTCGTGTAGTTTTCCTCATGTTTCTTCAGTTGCCGAGATGCATAAGCTATTACTTTGCTTCTTTGCATCAAGACCGCTCCTAGTCCATGATAAGATGCGTCGCAATATACTATAAAGTCCTCGTTTCCTTCTGGGAGGGCTAATATTGGAGCTTCACAAAGCTTTTGTTTTAACAACTAGACGGCTGCTTCTTCCTTTTCTTCCCAGATGTACTTCTCATTCTTTTGGGTCAGTTTAGTCAAAGGTTTTGCAATCTTGGAGAATCCTTCTATAAATCTTCGGTAGTAACCTGCGAGACCTAAAAATTGACGAATCTCCGTGGGGTTTGTAGGAGATGACCAACCTTTAACAGCCTCAATCTTTGCAGGGTCCACGTGAATGCCTTGACTATCGATGATGTGTCCTAAAAATTGTACGGTGCGAATCCAAAAGTCGCATTTAGAGAACTTAGCGTACAATTCTTCCTTCTTGAGCAGTTCTAGAATGATTCGCAAATGTCCCGCGTGTTCTTCTTCATTGCGAGAGTAGATCAAAATATCGTCGATGAATACTATTACAAACTTATCCAAGTAAGGTTTGCATACTCGATTCATTAAATCCATGAAAACTGCTGGTGCATTGGTCAGACCGAACGGCATTACTTGAAATTCGTAGTGACCATAGCGCGTTCTGAATGCAGTTTTCAGAATATCCTCTTCTCGAACTCTTAGCTGATGATATCCTGATCTCAGATCAATTTTTGAGTACACACTCGATCCTTGCAATTGATCAAACAGATCATCAATTCGAGGTAATGGGTATCGATTCTTTACCGTAAGTTTATTCAACTCCCGGTAATCGATGCACATTCGAAAGGATCCATCCTTCTTCTTAACAAATAAAATTGGAGCTCCCCAAGGTGATGAGCTTGGTCGAATAAATCCTTTATCCGATAATTCTTTTAGTTGTTCTGATAACTCCTCCATTTCAGACGGCGCTAACCTATAAGGTGCTTTAGCCACTGGTGCTGCTCCAGGCACTAGTTCAATCTGAAATTCTGTTTGACGTACGGGTGGAATGCCAGGTAATTCTTCAGGGAATACTTCAGGAAAATCTCTAACGATAGGAACGTCATCAAACTGCTTCTCGGATGACTTACTTTCCGTAACTTGAGCCATGAATACTTGACATCCTTCTTTCATGTATTTTATTACTCGCATACATGAGATAATTCCATATCGATGTTTGCTTTTGTCACCCTGGACAATGAGTGTTTCATCCTTGAGTGGTATATGGACGGCCTTTTTGTCACAGTGAATCCTAGCACGATGGTAGGATAGCCAATCCATGCCGACGATAGCGTCGAAACTACCAAGTTGAACCGGCATAAGATCAATGGCAAAAGGTTTTTCGGATAAGGTTAGGGTGCAATCTTTCATGATAGTATTGGTATCTATTAAATTCCCATCAGCCATTTCGACTTCGTAGGTGGTGTTTAGCTTAGAGGGGGTAACATTAAGTAAAGGGGCAAACATATCTGATATAAAACTCTTATCGGCACCCGAATCAAACAATACTCTAGCATTATGATGGTTTAGTAGAAACGTACCGGTGACTACATCGGGTCCATTTCTATCTCCGAGTAGGTATACCCTAGCTTGGGCGTTGGCTGGTTCATTTCCTTTTGGGCAGTTCCTCCGGATGTGTCCTACTTCTCCGCATCCAAAACAAGTGGGTGATACAGCCAGTGTGTTGCTTCCCGTAGCAGGAATCCTACAGTTTCTGGTTTGATGACCGATCTTATGACATTTGTCACATCGGACGGTACAACGACCCTCGTGATGAAGTTTGCATCGCTGGCACAGGGGTTTCTGTCCGTTGTACCCTACACCTTCCGTAGCGGTGTAGACTCGGGGTTTTTCTTGTCTTTGATTCTGCTGCTGAGTGCTTCGAGTGTTGTGATATGGTTGGTGGTTCCGATTATTGTTGCGTTGGTTGTTGTTGCGGTGATGACTGTTGTAGATTTGCTGGTTGTTGTTGTGATGGTGGGTGGTTCTTTTATCGTCCAATTTACTTTTAAGTTCATTGCATTTCACTTCTCGATCAAGAAGTTTCTGAGCAAGCTCCATTGCTGCTTCCAAGGTTGGCGGGTTTGCTGAGGTGACATTTCCTTCAATACTCCTAGGGAGTCCTTCGACATATTTCTCTAATGTCTTCTCATGATCGGGTACCATGGTAGGGCATAGTATCCTGAGTTCTTGGAATCTCCGGTTGTAACTTCTCAAATCAACTCCTTTCACTATTAAGGCATGGAACTCATCCTCGAGTTTTCGCAGTTCGGAACGGGGACAATACTTCTTTAGTATTTTAGCCTTGAATTCAATCCAAGTAAGTTGATGTGCTGCTTCCGCTCCTAGTGTTTGAACGGCAGAGTTCCACCAGGATAGAGCGTCTTGCATTAGTGTTCCCGTTGCGAGCTTACCTTGTTGTTTTCCAAGCATCCACTTCTTTGGAAAACAGTTTCAATTCTTTCAAACCATTGAGCTAATTCTGAAACTCCTTCAGTTCCTTTGAAATACGTTGGTTGACATGCTATGAAGTCCTTGTATGTGCAGTAGCGGGGTGCCGGTGCATTTCCGTCTCTATTACGGTTTTGTTCAGCTAAAACGGCATTAATGCCATCAGCGATTGCTTGCTGGATTGCAGCCGGGGTCATAACTTCGGGGTTTGCTGGTGCGGCGTTCGTGGTTGTTCTCCTAGTTCTAGCCATGTTGCTATAAAAGAAGGTATATTATTAGAACATTTATAATAATCCTATCACGTCGAAAAATACATATCGAGTAATAATTAGTTAAATATAGGTCGCAGTTACAATGATTCGATCATTGAAAGGGTTCAGATCGTAAATTTTCGTATGTTGGAATGACACACATAGGAATTACGAATAAGTTTGACCTGTATGAACTAATATATTACGATATAAAGTTTGCAACGTAAATAAAGATAAAATAAACTTCCATAAATCAATGTCAAGGTGTTATAACACTTATTGGTACTTGTGCAAATGTTTACAAAACACGACAAGATATTCTTATTTGTAGGACATTGATTTTTCTTAACAAGGTGGTGGTCTCATAGTTTTCCTAAGGCCTTGTCTAGGCGGTTTTGGAGTTCTTGGATGGCAGTGGACATGGTTTCCATGTTTGATCTCGAGTCCTTTCCCTTTCTCGAGCTTCTAGCAGGGCTTGCCTAAGGCGTAGGTTTTCAGTGTTGATCCTCTCAATTTCTCGGTCTAAAGTCCCCAATGCTATTTCGGTCGAAGTGTTAGCCCCACATAGTGCTCCTATGAATTCCATTGATTCCCAAAATAGAGAATCCAACTTTTCTACCTTATCTTCTATTGCAAGATGACCAATTATGAGACTGTTCATATCATCTTCAAAGGTTTCTAGAAGTTCATGTGGAATCCTTGTTGAGTATACTAGCGATGGAATCAATTCGGTCTTCGTGGCGAACCATTCTTGCAGCTAACAATGGTATGGTATGGTGTATGGGTTCCCCAGTGACTGGCAGAATTCGGGAGGTAGAGTAAGAACTTTCCCCAAGTTCCCTTGTTGTTGGTGTTCCTTCTTGAGATCTCCAATATCGCATAATGGGCAATAAGAAAGACCATTTACGAGCATCTACTCGCTTGTGGGTCCTTCAGCGGCTACGATGAACACTAGATTCTGAGGTGGTTGGGCGGATTGGGTAAGTCCTTCGGTGAGGTGATAGAGGGACACTTCGGTAAGGTGCAGGTGGTGATGCTAGTGGAGGTGATACTATAGGTGATGGTGTTAGTGGCACAGTAGTAGTTTGGCTGTAGAAGATAGTTGGTAGTGGTGGTATCACTGGTGGTGCAGGTGGTGATGGCACAACTGATTCAGGTGGTATGACAAGAGCTGGTGCTGGTACAGCAGTACTTGCTTCATACGGCTGAAGTTGTCTAATTTGCCTAGATCGGCGAATTGGACCAGATGTTGCCGGAGGAGAAGCCTCTGTGTCGGATGCTGGCAGAAATTGCTGGCTTTGCATGTATCTGTCGGTAGCAGGAGACATAGGCATAGGTGAGGTGGCATAGGCTGAAGTAACAACTTCAGTTCCTGACTTTGAGGACAAGCTAATAGGGTGGGTGTTCGAAGACATGACACTGTAATAAATTTCCCGATTAGTAAATGTAAGCATAATTATAACCAATTTAAAAAATGCTATAAGGTAAATAATACTTTTTACCAATTACTGGGATGCGTAGGCACGAAGGGCGTAGGATGGTATTTTATGAAAATTTTGTCCCGTTTAAAGTGTAGTTATAGTCCAATGTTCCAAAAACACTTGGTTCACTATAACCGTAGCTCTGATGCCAATCTATAACACCCCCAAAATCGATCAATACAGCGGAAGACTTAAAATATCAGCGGAAGAATTTTGGGGTATTATATTGTGGATCTTTCGTCACAATTATAGAAAACGATTCAAGTGACCGTTTTAAATTTTATTTAAAATACCAAATATTCATAATTCCAAGAGAATTCGTTATTCAACAAGAAGTTTTATTTAAAGAGAAAAAAACGTTTCTTTATTTGCCCACTTCGTGCCGTTGCCATCCATTCCATTTAGTTACCTGAGATAAACATGCTAAAAGTCAACAAAAAATTGAGTGAAATTCATAGGTTTATAATTAAGAGTTTGAACACAAGAGATAGATGTTTATTTGTAATATCGATACAAATAAACAAGTTAGAAATCACATTCATTATTGCATTAACCTCATGACACTCAATGATTCAACAGACATCAATATTTTCATAATAATGATGTAAAAATATATAGCCCCCAAGATAGGTATTTGACAGTAACCTATTATATTCAAATAACGTGCATTTGGTGACTTTCCTCTAGCAACCAAATGGGGATTGTCAATCCCTAATAGATCTATTCACAATTATTTACGTTCACCTTTCAAGTGATTAAGGTTCATGATCGAGGGACTTTTGGCAATATCTACTTAAGCAATAATAAGATCAGGAAAAGACTTGTGTTCGGTTTTTGAGCATGTATCCCCCCCCCCCCCCCCCCCCCACAAAATAAGTTAAATGTGGGCTATGAACTCACCTTAGTAGGATAGTAGAACAATTGTAATCTCAACGATGCAAGGCAACGGCTTCACACACAACCTATAAGATATGGCACGTTTCAGTTTTTAAGTCTCGTTTTATAGCGAACGTTTATTATTAATTATGAGTAATCGATAAAGTGCATACGTGACGTGTTACGTCATATAAAAATAGATAACGGTTACGTATTGTTTTATTCGTTTAAATTTAGTTATTCTTTATATACGTTTTATTCGTATTATATATATATATATATATATATATATATATATATATATATATATATATATATATATATATATATATATATATATATAATAAGTTACGTTTATTATTTATCGATTTAATATATATTCAAATATATATATAAGTATATATAAAAAAAATTATTATTAAAAATCAATCTTACTGTTCAATCCTTCATGTTTCTCAATTTTACACTTTTTACCCTTAACGGAAAACATTTACGCCGTTAGTCCAAAAATTATATATATTTACATTTTTAGTCCAATTATCAAATATTTACATTCATTATCCCTAAATTTCAATATTTACTGTTTATACCCTTAGAAAAACAGTTTTATACTTTTCACCTTAAGTTTACAAATTTGACAATTCTAGTCCCTAACCTTCGAACATTTGCAAAAATGGTCCAAACATTTCCAAATTTAAAACCTAACATTTTTATTATTTCAATAAGCTCTTAAGGTCTCAAATAGCTTATTTTCCCAGCTTATTAGCTTATTATTAGCTTATTTTGTTAATTGGGCTTAACGAGCCAAAATTAAGGGCCCGTTAAGGTTTTATGATCCAAGGGGTTTGGGGGAACACTAGGTTTATAGAAATCCATCATTTTAAGTTACAAAAGCATTTCAAAATAGCTTATGTGCTCAGCTTATCGTAATAAGCTGAAACAAGCTTTTTGGGCTTTTTGGCCCACGTAAGGTTTTTAAAGTTTCTGAAAACTAGTTCTAATAGCGATATACTTTGGGTCTCGTTAGGTGATCAAACGATGTTGTTAAGTCGTACTATTTATCATTCTTGTTTCTATTTCAAGTAGGCAATTAGATCATATAAAAATAATAGGTGGTCATGTGTCGATTTTTAAAATGACGAGGCCAAAGTGTAAGTCAAAACTCCATACGTAAAAACTATATAAGTTGAAAAATAAACTAAGTCTTTGTATATTTCGTATAGGTTCAATCCAACTTAGAAACGTGTGATTTTTAGTATGTATTCGTTAATATAAGTTCAATATTATTATAGATACTCGTTAATGCCATAACTAAGAAATAGTATAACACATAAAATGTATACGTTGTTTTTAAGATTTACGATTTATAGGTTCCAAGTGATTGTGCATAATATAATCATACGTATATATGTAAATAGAAAGAAAAGTTCGTGGTCTCACCTCACCTAGAAAAGGTGGAGTAAAACGAGTGTATGGTTCGTGTGAGGGTTAACTAGCTTCGTGGTTCACTTCAAGTCCTTCCAAAGGTTCAATAGGCTCCAAGCTTTGCTTCCTAGGTTCACTTCAAGGCGTGGTTCTCCTAGAAATCCGTATGTCCCTCCATAGCTTCTTCTCGTTGATATTTTTAGTGGTAGTGGTACGTATGAGTGTATATGGTGGTTTAGGGTTGCATGGAACTCTTATATGGGCAGTAAAAACAAGATATGTTCGCAAGTGTTGGTGTAGCATGTGAGGGCGAATAGTATCACCACAAACAATGCCCAATCGAAGGTTTACAAGGTTTAGATCTTGTGAGATATGTTCCTGTTCATTCCTGACAATCATGAGATGCATATTCTTCATTTAGATGGGATTGGAGAGCATGGGTGGTGCTAAGGAATAATATGCCACGTTTTTGGAAGTTTTGATATGGAGCGTTTTGTGGTTTGCTTGGGTGGTTTCTAGGGTAGTAAACGAACAAGGGAGGTTGCAATATTTGTTGTTTCTGGTTCTTTGGTACTAGGTGATACAAAACAAGCAAAAATAGGTATATGTCATATGTAGAAATCGTAAGATAAGGGGTGTGTTTTGGGCGTGGTCGCGACAGAAAGAAAGAAAAGAAAACAAACAAAATAATATAAGGGTGTGTTTTGGGCTTGGCCTGGTGGGCTGCTGGTGTTGTCGGCCCAAAAAAAAGAAAAGAATAAAGAGGAGTCCGTTTGGTTTGTGTAGTGTATTCGTGGCCCAAAAGGTGTTGGGGTCCCACCTGGGGTGTCTCGATTATCGTGTCAAAGTTCAAAAATATTAGTGAGCGTTATCGGGAAGTTTCGTAGGTTCGGGGAATATATAAATAGTATACGTTATTTAGACGAAACGTATTATTAAATATAAATACGTTATATAATTATTTATCGTTCGCAATAATTATAGGCAATCTAGGTTGTGTGTAAGCATCGTTCCTAGGTAAACGGTCAATCACAGTTATCGTAGTGGTTCAATATCAAGCCATATCATAAAAAAAAAATTTTGTTACCCGTAAAATGGTGTTAATTCCTTGTAACATCGTTTTATTTATTCGTATGCATTTACTAATCGTAAGGGAAATTTACGAGAGGTTACATTTGTTGTGAGTGGTGACTACATTAGTTGAAATCTCGGGACGCGATTTCCCTATGTGGGGGATGATGTAACAACCGTGGATTTAGCAGGTCAGTTTGACTGATAGTCTTGACTCGGTTGACGTTTGTTTGGTGTGTCCTAGGTGTTTGAAGTGATATAAGTGTGATATAGGTGAGTTTTAGCACTAAATCCCTTTGCGTAAGTGGTTTTATTGTGATTTGGAAAGTTTGAAATTTGGGAAAGTTCATTTTGATCACCTTTGTGGTGTAGAAATGACTTGTGTAGTTTTGATGTTTTTGTGTTTTTGAGTCTTAGAAATCCATCATATGAGTATTACGTGGGTTGTAGCTTTTAGCTTGGCCTTGTGTAACGTGGACTTATTTGTGTTGTTTAGATTTGTGATTTGTGTTGTGGAAGCTGCGGAGTTTAAGGTGAGTTCATAGTCCCATATTTTTACCTTGTTTTAAACTTGGGATGGGAATGATGCTTGTCTTAAATGGTTTAAATTACTGTGATTATGTGTGTGTGTCAAAGAGCTTGGACTTATAATGTTATCGTATGTATTCTATATGTGAACGATAATGCTATGTGGTTAATGTTATGTGATGATGCTGTGTGGTCCAATTGGGAGGGTGCTTACCCTGTTGCTCGTGCATACGACCTAATTGGAGAGTAGCAGCCCTACTCACTTTTATGCTGTGTGGTCCGATTGGAGGGTATTAATTTACCCATTTTATTTGGAGCGGGGGTCACGTTCCGGCCCGGTATGTTGTGAATTTGGATCGGTGGGCACGTTCCGCCCGATGGTTGCCTTATGTGTGATGTTGCCTTATGAATGCATGTAGCTTATATGATAACTATAATTATTCGTCCAGCTATATTTTATAATCAGAGTGATTTATGGTTGTCTAGTGTGTATGAGTCTTAAACATATGAATCTCACCAACATTATGTTGACATTTTAAGCATCATTTTCAGGTGAGCATTCTAAGGCTATGATAGAAGGAGGTGATTAGACGAGACCATAGTTGCATTGGAAGTGGTTTATCTGAGTGTTTGGAGTTTATCATGTTGTTTTCTTTCGGGTATTGTTATGACACTTTGTGTCTATACTTTGCCATTTTTTATTGCATGTAGTTATTCTCTATATAAACACCATGTGTTGTGATGATATCCATGAAGTTACACCCGCGCGTTTCCGCCGTGGCGGGGTGTGACAAGAGGCTTGCATAATTAAACAGGTTCATGTGTTGACCTGTTTAATACTAATCAATCCAAGCATGACACCTTTATTAAACGGGTTAGACGGATTGACATATTCTTTTACCCAAACCTGTTTATCCTCAACTCAAACCTATTTAACTTCTGTCGTTTATTGTGTCGTGTCGAGAATTGCCACCCTAGTGTATAGTCATCTGTTTCTTTCTTCTGTCTAATTACGTAAAATATATATATATATATATATATATATATATATATATATATATATATATATATATATATATATATATATATATATATATATATATTATCTACTTTTGTCATTGCTTTTTGAAAAACCCGTGAATTTTATGGGTCTTTTAACTAGTATAATGTATATACATTACTCATTAGGGGGTGTTTCTGTGACTTTTTGTAGTAGTAAATATTAGTCTCGTTTTGTTCGTAATTCAGAGGCCTTTTCAACGGTATATTTTATATTAAAGAAATCACTAGATATTTGATAAATAAAGTTTATTATATATATAAGGAAAAAAAAATCATAAGTAGAAAAAAGTTCAAAGTAGTTTTAATATCTCGTGTTTAGTTTGGGGGGCTGTTGTGTAACTATTTTCTTTTGCTACTATATTGAAAAAGAAAAGAGTGAAAGGCACCGATTTGAAAGCCCAAATTTTAAGCTCAAATAGACGTCGTACCACACCATAATATAGTAACAGTAATAATAATGAATTTTAAAAAGTCTGGTATAAAATTAGGTAAAAGAAAGTCGGTTACACAATATTTAAAAAAAAATGACAAGCTAGTCATATTTTAAGTAATTATCTCTAATATGACATCTTTTGATTTTTGTTTATGATGTCATGTATATCTCCCACCTATATAAAACAAGGTTGGGTTTTGAAAAGTTTACCCCTCAAAAATACTTGAAACTCGACACCTGGCATTTTCTCTCATCCAATGGTCCTTATTCATTTACCTCCCACAAATGTCGCTCTCATTTATTTCACGAACAAAAAAACTCCCCCAAATCAGAAACTTTTAGATCAAAACAACCTTCCCATCAATATTCGGTAAACAAAAACCTAAATCAATAATTACTAACGATCGATTAACCCTAAATCATTATGATTCACACACATTTTACCCTAAATCACATTAGCTCACATCAATCCACGCCCTAAAAAATCAGTTAACCCTAAAACAAAATAATCCCAACGATCGGTGTTCGGATAATATTCACATGATGAATGAATCAATCACTAAATATTTCTATTATCATAATCCAGAAAACCAATGGTCATACAGGTTTGTATTTTTATGCCTTTTTGATTAATTATATCTTATAAATTTGCCAACTGAGTTTTAAGTTTTTCTTTTTTAGGTTTTTCTTTTTTTTAAGTTTTGAAATTTGAATTATATATTGACCTAATAATCTTTTATAAATTGGTTTAGCATACCAAGTGTTCATCACTCATTTTTACAACCCCCCTCTAATTTATTCTCTGAACCAAAAGGTATTTTTTGTTAAATTTGATAATTTATTGATATTGTTATCTGTTTGATCAATATACGTCTTTAAGTTCTACATTACTGATATCTGCATTTTGTTTTGTAGATACAAATAATGGAACACAATTTGACTCCATTGTGTGACATAGATCCTATGTTAGATGATATAAAGGTTGTTGCACGCTGCATTAGCAAGTGGAAACCCCATACTTTTGGAAAGCCCAGTGATGTTTGGTCATTAGACTTTGTATTACAAGATGCTCAGGTACGTACAATCCTATACAATGCCCATTTTATAGAATGTCTAATGAAATTAACAACCAAAAAGACACTAAATAATACAATAGTATATTTGTATAATAGATAATGGATCTGTATTACTTTTTAATTTGTGCCTAACTATATGGGTATAATGGATCTGTTTTTCTTACAACAAGATATGTGTAGAATACATTTTCCTTATACATCAGTTTACTCTTTTGTAGAGTTAGGCATGTCTTATAAGGTTTTATGTGTTTTTGAAGTCCTCAATCTAGAACAACAACGGCTAATGCTATTGTAAGTTATAAATATGTTAGTTCTATATAGCGTGGGAGTATATAAGAATAGGGAAGACTCTGTTATGATACTAATATAAGAAACTTTAGTAAAAACCAGAACTATGTATTGTAACTTTTGAATAGTTTTGGTGACTTTCAGCCACTTGAACAATCGTCGTATTCTGTTCATTTGCAGGTGATTAAAAAGGTTATGGAAACTGATGCAATCTTGGTGCTCTTGGAACACATGTGATGAACATATCTAAAGAGCATCAATGATGGCAAACACGCATTATTTCATATCCTAACTCCCAAATCAGTACTTAACATATGTAAGTTGAATTTCCAACAACTTATTACATAAAAGGTAACAAACTTTGCTTTAATTTTTTATTCCCTGCTAACAAGCTTACAAAGTTACAATGTCTACAAAATAAATAGGTAGGGGCAAAGGGGTGTCCAGATATCAGGTGGACAAAAATAGTGAATTGCTATCATAAACCAAAAGTCATGGACACAAATGTTAGTTTTCCATTTTGTTGAACAATGTTCAATTTGAAAACAAGTGCATTTTTTTTTATTCATTTTAAGTCTCGATTTTTAATTTGTGCAATAAGCATTATGATTTTCAATTTGTTTCTTTTATTTTTAGTGTGTGCGAAGTTATATGAATAGGTTAAGTCCTGCATCATCACCCATAATACATTGCTCATCTGTAACTACAAGTGATAATGTTTAATTTTACTGTGACAGACTTCACTGTGGCAAATTCAACATCAACAGCCTTCTTGCATGTTGCTGGTAGTAAGTTGATTCAAAAGTACTTCAGAGATGGTTCTAAATTAGTTAGAATTCATTTTAGAGTTGCAGAAAAACTCTCTCCATCCAATGGCTTCATTAATGAAATTGATTTCGTTGGTACAAATAGGTATACTCAAGGGCATTACAACTATTTTGAGTTTTAAACTTCAATGTGTAAGTGAGACCTAATCATGATTGTAAAGCAGGTATGACGTCCGCTCTGGTGGTGAACTTGAAATTTAAAAAACCATGTTCTAATTGTTGAAAGAGACTCTAAAGGTGATATCAGTGTGAACTTGACCACTAACAAAAAGGACAGTCTTGATCTGCCCTTGCCCCGAAATTTTTAAACGGTTCAAATTACCACCTTTTCAAAAAGGGAAACGGGTCAAACTAGAAAAGTGGGTTGGAAGTTGTCCAATCTTATTTGGACTGCTTAGTACACTATTTTTGAAATAACAATGAGCAGAGGAAAAAAAGTGTTACGAGTTAACTATTCCTACTTACACCACTTACCAAAGGGAATAAGTTTGGTTTACGCGAATGTGGTATGAAACACACTGAAACATATATCAATTTTTAGATGTGCAACAATCTAATTTTTTTTGTTTAACATGCAAGTGGTTTTTAGTTCGATGGCAAATGAGGTGAAGGCATAGCAGGAAAGTGGAAGCAATGTGCAGGTTGAATAAAGAGATGAACTTTATGGCTTCACAAGTAGGAACAAATAGACCCTTATATATTTATGTGTTCTGCATGTGAATTTGTATGCTTTATTGCATTTTGTGTGTAAGAATTGGTTGAAGATTGTTACTTTAGATGTTGGGTTTTCAAGTTAAGTAGACCCTATGTAGTTTTCAAGTTCATGGTAATAAATGTGGCAAAATTTTGTAAAAGTATGAGGTGTATGGAATTGTGTTTGCCAACTAATTATGTAAAGCATTTGGATGGAAGCAATCTGATACTGAGTTTGTTATTATGAGGATGTTTGGGATAGCTTATCTGGTGACAATTATTTGCGCTTGAATGAGTAGATAATCATATACTATCCAAACACTCTAAATCACTTATTTGCTCCAGAAAAGCCGATAAGTAGATAAGTAATCCGAAACACCCTCTATTTTGCAGTCAAGTAACTAAATTTTAAATAATCAGTTTAAGAGTAGCTTATTTAAATGTGATTAATTGATTATCCAATATACACAATGTTATGTCAAAAAGCAATCCCAAGTTGTTAGTATGATCTTGATATGTTCTAAATTGTTAGTGTATCGGTAGGATCATATCCCACATGGAGTTGTGTGAAGAACATACACGAAAGGCATAAAAATACAACTTCTGTCATTCCAATCTTCTTATCCATCGCTATAATTTGTGTGACTAGAAGAATTGAAATGATGTGTTTGCTTTCATACATGGTGATAGTGCGCGTACATCAGATCACATTGCACTAAAAGATGTGATGGAAGGGTCAAGATCAAATGCTACTAAAGAAAGCATGAATGAAGATAACCCGCTTTTAGACATGGTGATAAATGTGGAGAATCACTCTACTATTGCCACTAAGGAGCAACCTCAACTCGATTTCTTGACCAATGTGGTACCTCAGACAGTCCCCAAGGCTATAGACGATTCATTGGTACTTCATTCTATCTTCTTTAATTTTTGAGTAATTTGAATTGATAGAGGATTTTTGGGATTGCTTATGTATTTGCTTATGCTCCATTGTTTCTCTCCACATATTTACATAAATTTCTTTGAGTTGTAGCAAGCTGTTGAAAGTTATACCCGGTGGATTTGTATTCTTTATTTCTTAATCATTTCACATACAAATTATTTTTTCGAGAATGAACAACTTGGACCACATATATCTGGTCAATCTAACTTGGACTGAGAATTACCCATTTTGACCCAATATGAGTAGGAGTAATAAAGTTGCACTCTTTCATTTCCACGCCTAACTGTATCACTTAGTAATCATCATTGCTGCCACATGTTAGTTTTAAGAACCATTGGATAACTAATTTGTAATGAATTCTCTTTATGTTATTTGGCATTAGTTATTCATTCATAGCATATACAGTTGTAATATTAAAGTTTCGGTTGTTTACTATAGTGGATATGAGTTTAACTTTTTGATTGAAATCTCCATCTAAATTATCATGATGTCATCCATTTCTTATTGGTTCTATTGATATGAATATTCTGTTTGAAAGTTTAAACTTTTTCTTGAAAGATAAAGGGGTCATCAGCCCCGTTTTGATGTTATCGTCAAGGAAATTGAGCCTTGAACTGACTTCTTTCTTCAAAGACAGGTTAGTGTTTCTTTAATATGTATATTTTATATGGCTAAATTGTGTACTTATGATTACAGAAATATGTTTTTGGAAGCGGCACATATTTCTGTCTTTATTTGGTATTTTCTGTATAGTGGATACATTACCTACAATTACAAACCGATGTTATTGGAATAGGCGTTAAAATTTTGAAATAAAAAGGATTAGTAGTTTACGCATTACACAAATTAATTGGGGGCTACTTTCAACCTGCTTGACCTCAATTCTTGGTCATATATCTTGATGTGGTATGTGCCTTAGAGATAAAACAATATACAACTTGATCCGCTTATTTGTAAAGTTGTAGGAATGACCACATCTGTTATCTTATCATGCATGTTGTTTTTTTTATTTATTAACAAACTGGATGCTTAGTAGCCTACAATTGGAACTAATTTTATTGAACAGTTGCAGTTTGGCTACATTGTCCTGACCACCTCTGCTGGTATCATGAACCATGAAGAAGCTAGGAGGAAGAACGTTGGTGGTAAAGTGCTTGGTTTCTTCTATTAGGTAGTCGAGATATGGAAATTTTATTGGTAATGCTCAGTAGGCTAGAGAATGAAAGAAAGTATGTCTATGTTCATGATCAGATTATCATGTTTCAGTTAATCAGTACCAAAAAAAATTCCATTAGTGTCACAAATATAATATCAAAGTATACATAATACTATTAATGTTGATTCCGGATTATTTACAAACGGCAAACTACGTTAACTTTTGTCTTTTAACATTATTTCATTTACGTATTTCATATTTGAATCATATGTGTACTACATTTTTATGTTTCATAATAAGACTTAAAGCTAGCTACATCAATAATACTCCGTAAACAGGAAGATGATCGTGCTATGTAATGTAAGGGAATACAAAATTTTATTGGAGCAGGGAACAACAGTTGACAAATTAAGTGCACGTTCATCAAGTGACGGAGAAGCAAAAGATGAGTTAATGATATGCAACCTATTCAACTTACTTGTAACGCAAAGTGCCCTCTAGGTTTTATGGAGACATATAGGAATAAGGTTACCTTCCACTTAGACAACCTAGGAGTTAAGCCTAAGGTTACCTTCGATGCCCTCTAGGTTTTATGGAGACATATAGGAATAAGGTTACCTTCCACTTAGACAACCTAGGAGTTAAGCCTAAGGTTACCTTCGATTTAGATAATTTAGGAGTTATGCCTAAGGTGATGACGTTAAGCTTTTCTTCTACAATTGACATAAGAGAAAACAAGCTTAATTGAATAGAACGAGCTTGTGAGTCGATTTCTGCTTGCTTCATGTCTACTAGCTTGTAATTGTATTAGTTTTAGACACAAACTAGTTCCATGGTAGCTTTTAGTGAAGATTTTTCGTTAAAAAAGTTTCTGCAAACTTAAGACATTATTTTTAGAGACAGCGCGTTGTCACTACAAACTGCTAACCCGGCTCCTTCATTGTCTTAATGTACGAATATTAAACTTTTTAATAAAGGCAAAATTCCTAAAAGAATATTTCTGTTCAGAATAAAAAATCTCTGTCATTGAAAATTCCTAATTTCTCTATAAAAGTTATCTAGCTTATGATATCGTTTTAGTATATTCGTCTATGCAAATACTCCCTCCGTCCTAAAATATAAGTCAATCTTTTATTTTTCAAAGTATTTTCTTTCCCACTTTGACCTTGATTAATTTTATTCGTGTTATATAATACTTGATAAAAAAAATATATCAATGAAAATGCATTTAAAACACTCCATTTATATATTTCGCATCAAGAATTATATAACACAAAAAGTAATAATTAAGATTAAAGTTGGATTAAAAAGACTTTGAAATGGAGGGTGAATATGTTTGCATCTATATGTGAATACATCATGTTTGTTGATCTTTAGTTTGTTTGTTGTGATCTTTAGCCCAACTAATGGTGGCTAGTAGTGGGTGTTTTTTAAGTCATTAATTAGCTAAATGAATTAATAAAACGAATATTTATTATTGGATACATGTGGTATATACGTGTTTGCTACTTGTTAGAGCTGACTTTTATATTTCTTTGTAATAAAATAAGACTTCAAACTCAAAACTAGGTCAATTAACCACGAAGTCTCGTAAAAATAAATAAATAAAAACACGAAGTCAAAGTCTACGCTAACAGAAATTATAAGAGAAATATATGTATAGTTGTATAAGCGGTATCGTGCTTATTAAATACTCTAGGTAATAACAGCTGGTTAATTCCAGATCATATATATGAGTTCTCAATAAATAGGTTTAGGGCATATTTGGCACATGAGATTATGAAGAGATTATCCTTATTTTTTTAAAAACTAAGCTAATTTTTGTTTGGCAAACACAATTTATAAGAGATTAAAAAAAAAAAAAAAAAAAAAAGAAAAAAAAAAAAAAAACACCTTCCCTAATCTCTGAAAATCAAATCTTACTTCATGTAACTTATAAAAATAATCTCTATCTCTAGCACCATCTCATAGTTCCAGCAACAGTTACTTTTGCCAAACATGCAAATGCTAAGCTTACAAAAGTATTTTTTTTTTTTTTTTTTTTCAAATCATTTGGATGACTTTACTTATTGTTGACAAGAGCTTGGCAAATGACTTTTAAAAAGACAGCTTGGTAAAATAACAACTGTTTGATATAAAAAGTTATTCTCATTTAATGTAGAGCTATTGAGTTTATGAAAAAAAAAAAAAAAAAAACGTTTAAAAAGCTTTTGTGTGTTAGAGCGTGTTTATAGAAATGACTTTTTAAAAGATAAAATTTATGACAAGATTAATTGTGGTTAAGAAAAAAATCAATAAGTGAAGCATCGTAGATGCTCTAATAAGCATAGATTGGAGCATCGTGCGCAGTGGCGAGACACCCTCGTCAAGCCACTGCGCACCAGTGGGTGAGCTCGCCGTTTTGCTCGCCAAATTTCTGACGCTCGTCAGATGAGAAATTTTTATTTTATTTAAAATAAAATAAATGTAATATGTGTGTATTTTTAGTGTGTGTTTGTGTTTTGTATGTGTGTCTATGTAGGGGCGGATTTAGCTTAGGGACAGAGTATGTACGTGCATACCCTATATAAATTTTGGGTAGTGATATCTCCACATAGTAATTTACTTCATACACATAAATTTAATGTGACCTATATAAATTTTACAAATAAAAATTATGTGAGCCCCACTAAAATTATGTGTATGAAGTAAATTCTTATATGGAGATATAATCTCTTATAAATTTTGAGTAGTGTAAAAAGAATTTAGTTTTTTTCAAAGTTAGTATAAAACACACTAAGAACTTACAAGTGCATACCCTTTAAAGTGCTGGAAAATTATAACTGCATACCCATATATACCAAAGGAAAAGGGAAAGAAGAAAAAGAAACGTGCGCCTACAAATTTTGAGTAGGTCAGCCTTTGTCTAGATGAAGAAGAATAACTGTCAAAGGTTTAATGGGTATTTTGTGTTTTCTTGGCCGATTGCTATTAAATTATGAGTCCATCCATTTAGTCACCAAGCCCAACCCGTTTAGAATTACAGTTTTCACTATTTTATTAGATCGTTTGTGTTTATTAGTTTTGCACTTTTATGTAACTTTATTTACTTTTTAAAAATAAAGATATATATATATATATATATATATATATATATATATATATATATATATATATATATATATATATATATATATATATATATATAAATATATATATATATATATAGATGTATATATATATATATATGTATATATATATGTATGTATATATATATATATATATATATATATATATATATATATATATATATATACACATATATATATATATATATATATATACATATATATATATATATATATATATGTATATATACATATATATATATATATATATATGTATATATATATATGTATATATATATATGTATATATATATATATATGTATATATATATATGTATATATATATATATATATATATATATATATATGTATATATAGTGTTGTATTCTATGCAGTACCAATATTAGATGCAGTACTTTATAGTACCATTAAAATGAATTTGGGCCATTGGATGAGTTTGATCAAAGGTTGAGATTAAAAGTGCCAAAATTATAATTAAATAAAAGATGAAGGTTTCTTTTATAATTAAATAAAAGGCTGAAAGGTCAGTATAGGGATTTTACTTTTAGCTATTAAAAAATCGTCCTTATTCTAAAGGATACACACAAATAAAAATCTGTATTTCTTCATCTCTCCCACTTTTACAACCCTCTCTCTTTCTCACCCATTAAACCTAACCCTAATCCTTAAATCAGCCGCCGCCCTATTTTTCTTTCTTTCTCCGGATTTAAACACTACTTTTCCTTTTTATTTAACACAAAACAGAACCACACACACCTTTATCTTGATTTCTTTTTGCTAAAAAGCTGAGTAGCACACCAAGGACAATCAAACCAAGGACAATAAAAGATTCGACTTCAAGTTCCTTTCCAAAGGGGTCTCGGGTAGGTTTGTGTTTTTGTGTGTTTTGTTTGACCGAATGAAAGACAAGATGAAAACCGATTTGGTTTTTTTCTTTCTTTAAAGTTCAAATATTGAAAAAGAAGTGTAAGCTTCATATCGATATATGATGGTCAAGTCTCTTTTTTGTTTTGTCTTTGGATGAATCGTAGATTACAAAAAAGAATACCAGGATCTTGTTATGTGTTTATTTTTTTTTAATTCGAAGTGTTGTTGGCTGTGATGGGTTTAGGAATCGTTGGAGCATTCGTTGATATGGGTTAAGGATATGACTTGGTTTGTTGTTGGATTGGATTTGTTCTACTCGGTTCTTTTTCTTTTCCTGTTGTAGTTCTTTTTCTTTTCTTGTTGTTGGGATTTAGACAGAGAGTGGTACAGGATAGGTGGTAATTTGTTGGTTTAATGTTTGGATTTGTTGATTGTTGTTGTGATGTTGAGTTTTTTATTTATGTTATATGGGAGATTAAACAAATATAAAGAAAAATAATCAAGAGGAATCATAAAGGAGGTTGCTATGATATAGCGTAAGACTATTTAATCTTTGTTATCTATGTAAAAGTTGTCTTGTTTGTTTTGTTAGTCAAATTAAGTCATGATGATTTGTAGTAGGCTAGTAGCCGTTAAAGATTATGTTTTGTTTTGGTTTACTTGTATATAAGAAAAGAGTGCATATGTGTTTTTTGACTTGTATAAATAGTAAAATTAGTGTGCTTATGTGTTTTTACTTTGATATAAAATTAAGTAAATAGTTATGCATATGTGTTTATAATTTCAGGTATTGAGCATGTTGATAAAGAGGAGCAATACCAATATAAAGAGTGCATACGTGTTTTCAACAAGTACATATTTTCTAAAGAATTTGATGAGAAAGTGAAACGTGCATATATGTTCTTGGAAGGGTACTCATATGATCTAATGAATATGATGAGAAAAGTGAAGAGTGCACTTATGTTTTTGGAAGAGTGCATATATGTTTTTGAATGACGTACACATCTATATTTAGAAAAAGTTACATTTGTATTTGAATTGTATTTTATTTGATATCAAATTTTATGTATACTATTTATGTTTTTGGTTGGTTATGAATTTAGAGGTTACGTGTACAAGTTTATGTTTTTTGTTATAAATTTCAAAGATTAGAGAGCTAAAAACATATGTGCAATTATAGCAAAAACAAGTTTGATGTTTAAACCATTTTACGGATCAAAAATACATATAAAAATTATAATATTGAAAGAAGAACAGGCATGCAACTCATTTTTCTGAAAAATATTTATTCTGAAAAAGATATATAAATATAAAAATAAAAAATTCGAAAATTAAGGACTTAAAAAAACATTTTTTAGTTAAAAAAATTCAAAAAGAAACTAAAAATATGTTTGACTATTATGCCCTTTTTAATTAAATAAAAATGTTTATTAATACTAAATTCCTATTGGTCTAAATGGTACTGTAAAGTACTGCATCTAATATTGGTACTGCATAGAACGCGCCCCTATATATATATATATATATATATATATATATATATATATATATATATATATATATATATATATAGGGAGGAGTTAAAATAAAAAGATGATTTTTGGTAAAAAGAATAAAAATGATTTTGGACCATTAGATTTAAAATCAATGAATAAGATTAATCACCATAACTAATTATTGTTGGAAGGGCAAAAATGTCATTTTCCCTTTAAAAAAACCCAGACACCGTATCATAAACATCAAATTTCTCAGATTCATACTCACATTTTAATCTCCCTCAAACTTTACTTTCTCTCTCTAAAGAATCCATTAAAATCTGCTTTCAATATGAATTGAAAACACATCAAAACTTCTTAAATCTAAGATGCGAATACTGATTTAACAGTAATCAAATTTTCAATCGTCGATTTTACGGATGACAATCGGTGATTTTACGGATGATGATGAAGCAAGATCGTCCTTCAAATTTCATAGGTAATTAGTTTTTAGCTTAAAGTTGTTTTGTTAATCTATATATTCTATTAAATTGTTCCTCAGGTTTAATTGCACATGTTTTGACCATTAAAATGGCTAAATGTGCATCAAATTTTTGGAGATCGTTTATAAAAAATGTGATATGTTTTTGTAATTTTGAGTTGTACAAAATAATATTGTTATGTGCATTAAAATGGGCCGGATGTACGATATTTTTGTAGGAAGTTAGTAAAAGTGTGATGAGTTTTGATAATCGTGAGTTGTGCGAAATAATAATGTTATGTGCATAAAAAATAGTCTAAACATTCGATAATTTTCATATGAAGTTAGTAAAAATGTAATATGTTTGGATGATCATGACTTATGTGGAATAACACTGTTTTGTGCACTAAAAATGATCTAAATCTGCATCAGTTTTGTGCACTAAAATTGTTTAAAAAAGCACTAATTTTGGTGAGAAATTAATAATGTGAAACGATTGGATAATCGTGAGTTGTGTGGAATAACACTATTTTGTATATTAAAAAGTGATCTAAATGTGCATTAGTTTTTGCAGGAAGTTAGTAAACTAGTAATATGTTGGGATAATCATGAGTTGTGTGATATAATATTGTTTTCCACATTAACAATCTGCTAAATGTGTGTTAGTTTTCATATGATGCTAATAAAAGTGACGTGCTTCGGTAATTTGTGCGCTATTGTTTGGAATAACAACGTTTTGTGCATTAAAAATGGTCTATCTGTGCATTCGTTTTCATACGAAGTTAGTAAAGGTGACATGCTTAGGTAATTAGCAGTCTATTGTGTGAATTAACACTATTTCGTGCATTAAAATGGTTTAATAGTGCATTCGTTTTCATAGGAATTTAGAAAATGTGGCATGCTTAGAAAATCACTACACTATTGTTTGAAATGACACTATTTTGTGCATTAAAAATTGTCTAAATGTACATTGTTTTTCATAGGAAGTTAGTAAACGTGAACTATAAAAATAATGCGTTAATAATCCTATTTAGCATGTATAAAGTATAATGATGTACAAAAGTACTAGGATTTTGAGTCAACTTAGCACAACTCAACTCAATGTCATGGCGAGTGTGCATTAAATTTACCTACTGTTAGCTTCGCCTTTTTTATAAAGATAACGTCACACATATGAAATGGACTAGATTAGATACTACAGGGACTACTATTGTCAAGTAGGCAAAGTAATGTTGTAATGAGCCTATAAATACCCCTCATGACTCTCCATGAGGGGTGTGGGAAATTGTGTGTGTAACCAAACCCTTGTCATTTTAATAAACCACCTTTTCTTCACCTTTCTCTCTCTACTTTCTCTCTCTAGAACAATGATGTATTTTGATCAACCGCGTCCTCCAGAAGGTGATTCTTGGGTTCTACAATTGGCATCAGAGCTAACCGGGGGCGAATCGTGGTGTTTTTGGGTGAAAAAATCGTGTTTTTTTTTTGGTGAAAAAAAAACGGATTTGGTACTGTTCATTGATTTGTTATCGAGTTTGAAAAAAAAAAAAATTTCGAGTTAGGAATTTTTTTCTTTTCGAGTTAGGGTGATTTGTTATCGAGTTTGGATTTGAGGTGCTTATCGAGTTAGGTAGCCAATCTTATCGAGTTAGGATTTGATGTTTATCGAGTTTGGCAGATGATTATCGAGTTTGGGTGAAGATTATCGAGTTTGGATCTGACTTTTTATCGAGTTAGAAAATTGCTTATCGTGTTTGGTGTAGACTTATCGAGTTTGGAACTCAATTATGGCGAGTTAGCCTGTTCACCTAATCGTTTATCGAGTTAGGTTTTTTGTGGTTTATCGAGTTAGACGAAACTCTGCCAAAATTTATCAAGGTTATCGAGTTAGGAATTGTTATCAAGTTAGAAGATGCTATCGAGTTAGAGAATGGTTATCGAGTTAGAAGCATCTTATCAAGTTAGAAGCATCTTATCGAGTTTGAGGGATGTATCGAGTTTGAGGGATGCTTATCAAGTTAGGGGCTTATCAAGTTAGCCAAAAAAAAAAAAAAAAAAAAAAAAAAAAAAAAAAAAAAAAAAAAGTTTTTTGGCGGGAAAATTTGAGTAAATTTTATTTTTGAGAGGAGACTAAACGTTCAATTTTTACGCGAGATTTTAATTTTGGTACAAGGTTGAAAATTTTGGCCCGAAATTCAAATTTTTAGGCCAAAATTCAAATTTTTTCGGTGAAATTTTGCGTAAAAATTTTCTATACTCAAATTTTTCTGGTAACCTTAGAATTGCATTTCATAGTGATTTCCAAATTATGGGCGAGAATATTTTCCAAATTTATTTTTGGAGGGAAAATACGAAATCACTATGAATCACCCGAAATAGAATTTCAAGCTTCACCAAAACACACCACGAATTGCTTAAACGATCCTGATCAAGAATCACAATCAAATGACAACGGCTAATATCGGATTTTGTGATTATGGGGATAATTCTTTATCACTTTTCTGGGTTTAAAGTTCATTTCAAGGACATGTGTACTTATTTATCTCAAAGTCTAGGGGTGGATGGATGCATGACTTTCGAAGATACTTGTTTGGGTAAACACTGGTAGAGATAGTGATTAAGACTTGGATTATCTAGTTATACCCGATGTAAGGAGTTACATTGTAGTACTCACGGGTTATAGCTATCACTTTAAGGAGTTACGTTGTAGTACTCAGTGACGCACGTAGTTGTGGATAGTTCAAGAGGCGGAGATTTCATATACTGTTTACTCGTTTGAGTATATGGATCAACCTATGCTTAAAGGAGTTACGTTGTAGTGCTCAGTATAGGTTCTTAGTCACACCATCGTACAAGATTAAGTCACATATCTGAGGGATGTTTACTTCATTTTCAGATTGGTTATACTGGGTTATTTCTATAGTCATTGGTCATTTACTAGCTGGTAGGAATTTGAAGAGGTCGCTTAAAGGTTGAAGAGAAGAGAAGAGATTGTAGAATAAAGAGAGTCATATCCTATCAGCATATTCTCACAACTTATGCTTTCATGGTCTATCTACATTGCATCAGAAGTGTAAAGTACGGGTAATTTTGGCATGTACACACAATAGTATGATGATTTCGATATATCGCAACCATCAGGAGGGAGAAGAACATGCCAAAAGAAGTAGTGTTTCATCTCTAGTATGTTGGTTGTTCGAGGGAATTATGCTTACACTAGAACCGAAGAAGTACTAATGATGTGTACATCGGAGCGTATTACCAACCTTCTGTGCAATATTATGTGAGTTATGCTATGATGCTCCCAGAACAACAACCATGGTGCAAACTTATTAGTATCTACCTTATCCGCTGCGAGATGAGAAGAGAATTGTCTGTTCAGGAGGGAGCAGAAGAAAAAGAATAAAGGCTCACTAGTTAGGAGGGAGTAATAACCTAACTAGACCATTACAGTTGAAGTTCAGAGCTACAAAGACCTTTGCCGTCAGTGTCAAAGTTCATACGCCGAGATCGTCGGAAGAGAGAACTTCAAGTCTGCCTCAGTATCTAGACTACAGAGACTCTGCGCTTCAACAACATCAACATAGTTTACTATTGTTGTAATTTACATGTTTATGTGTTTATAGGTCTCATTGTATCCATTCATGTGTGACGATATCTTGGAGGGAGATTGTTAGCTTCGCCTTTTTTATAAAGATAACATCACACATATGAAATGGACTAGATTAGATACTACAGGGACTACTATTGTCAAGTAGGCAAAGTAATGTTGTAATAAGCCTATAAATACCCCTCATGACTCTCCATGAGGGGTGTGGGAAATTGTGTGTGTAACCAAACCCTTGTCATTTTAATAAACCACCTTTTCTTCACCTTTCTCTCTCTACTTTCTCTCTCTAGAACAATGATGTATTTTGATCAACCGCGTCCTCCAGAAGGTGATTCTTGGGTTCTACACCTACTTTCATTGGACAATATGTAGGTGGAGGAGAACCTTTCACACCAGCTAGAAGAAGATATTTTGCGTAATAAAACAAGATGCTTGTTATCCACCATCGGTATTAAATTTTGATCATAATGATAAAAGTTTGGTGATGGCTTGTTACTAAACACATGATTTCTTGTTGCTTAATTACTAATAATTAAGAGAGGTACAAAATCTCTGTTTGTTTTGTAGTCATCTAACTGATTTATGCTAAAATATACCAAAATGTGTTGCTCTTGATATTTAAATATTGAATCTTTTTGTCTTCCCATGCTTGGAATTGGTATACTTCTTTCTTTTCTCGTGCGTATAGGGAGAAAGAGGTGAAGAAAGCAGATTTGCAATGTGTAAAATATAATTTAACGACTAGCTCTCCAGGACATAGAAAATTGTATCAAATTTAAGACATGATAAACTTGACATCACATTGTTGTTGCAATACTTTCTCTAACAGACGCATTAGACCCGTTTTAGTTTTCACTCATTCTTTCTATATGTTGACGTATTAGAGTTTCTATATGTTGACCCATTTGAGTCAAATAATACTAAAATGATATCATAACTTATATACCAATAGAATATGGTTCAGCATTAAAATTGACTACGCATAAATTGATGAAAGAAATCTTAGAAAGTTACACTTTGTTATGTGAACTATGCATTGGTGATATGTGGTTAAGAACTGTTTTGTTAATTAAAAAATTGGCTAAATGTGCATTAATTTTTGTAGAAAGTTAGTAAAAGTGTGATATATTTTGCTAATCGTGTGTTATATGAAACAACAATGTCTTGCGCATTAAAATTTGGGCTAAATGTGCATTAATTTTAGTAGGAAGTTAATAAAAGTGCGATATGTTTTGGTAATCATGTGTTATGTGTAACCACCGGCAAATTTCGACTTAAATTAAACTAATACTTATCTATTTGTCACGTCAAATTTTTTTTTAAAAAACATTATTAGTTAAACTAATCACAACAATCAACTAAGATATGACGTAACTCATATTTTAAATAAACGAGTTCATCTAGGTTCATTTTGAATAAATATTTTATTTATGTCAAGTATTAGAATTTTCAACTTTTATTTACCACTATACGTTATTTTATTAAACGTTCAACCTAAACGTTTTCTATCTATAAGAATTTTCCCGAAACCCTAAGTTATTATAACTATGATTTTAAATAAATCATAAACTCTAAAGTACAATACTCTAAATCTCATGTATAAGTTTCTAAAGCACAAAACCCTAACTTTACGTTATATCCCGATTAAAACCCTAATTTTCTAAACCTATGATTTTATGTGATAAAATCACAAACCCTAATTAGTATGTACAAGATTTTTATAAAATATAAAAGTACAAGTCATCCAAGCTAGGGTACAAGTCATTAAAGCATGAGATCATAATATTAACATAAATTCATTATAAACCTCAATGTACTTATCTTTAAACACACAATACACGAATATTTTACACAAACCCTAACCCTAGTATTTTCATAAATGTTAAACTAAATGTACAAGTCCTTAAACCTAGTATACAAGTACTTGATGCATGAAACCTAAAAATTATATTTATATTAACCTAAATATACATAAACTTTCTTATAATTTTTCTAGTTAACAAAATACTAAAAATATATATTTTCTATAATCCTTGACCTTAGTACAACCCTAGTAAGCCCATGGTATTACCCTTTAATGCTCAACTCGAATACTTTGTGATTTCTTATATAATTCGACACTAAAACCTAACCTAACAAACTCTAAATTACATTTTTACTTAGATATTATTTAATTTACAACCTAGACTAACTTACTTACACTAGATAAACCCTAGGTGTAAGTCACTAAGCCCTAAGTGCAAATAGATTAAGCATGATCGATCTACAATCTGTTTTTAGTTTGAATCCTATGAGAGTCCAACAACCTAGAACTACATGCTTATGTGTAATCTGCTTAGCCTTAGGTAGTTCAACTGGTTTCTTATACATCCACCTCACTTGATTTCTAGAAGTCTTTCACTTAGAGTCAAGGGTAGTTAGGT
This sequence comes from Artemisia argyi, assembly GCA_030686995.1. Taxonomy (NCBI): domain Eukaryota; kingdom Viridiplantae; phylum Streptophyta; class Magnoliopsida; order Asterales; family Asteraceae; genus Artemisia; species Artemisia argyi. The sequence continues at coordinate 8,730,866 of CM060696.1, forward strand.
TTAATGGTTGTAAACAAATCCACATATCCCATAACCCCTTCTCGTTACATATGGTGAACCAGGAGTTAGAATGCATTAACTTGTCCCCTTCATACTTAACATGATGATCTAAACTCTCTAGAAACCCTTTCACCTCTTCCCCTATAAATATCTACCCTTAGTTTCCCTTTTTCACTCATTTTCTGTTCGAAACACACAAACATAGTTACACTCTTATAGGTACTGATATTATAAGTTCAAGAGAAGCCAAAGATAGAGTAGAAGCAGCCTAAGATAGAAGATAAAGTAGTGTTACAAGTTCAAGTCCTTTTGTGTCCAAGAACCTGTATAAACGACTCCTATCAAAGTAAGTACTCACCACCCTTTTACAACTCTTTTATACCTTCCATTAGATTCTAAACTTGCTGTTATAAAGGTTTTAATAGAACCCTAGGTTTAAAACTTATGCTTCTATTATTTTCAGTTATGTCGAGCCAAACAAACACCCTTGTGAAATAACTATGAATACAAGCTTTAATCTACAAAAGGTTACTTAAATGAGCATATATAAACTTAACAATCCGTTAGGAGAAATAAAAACGAGAATCTAGGCTTTTGAATCACCCAAAACGAGTACACGAGTCAAAAGATACGGCCAAATGAAATTACCAAAAACTTGCCGAAAAGCTGTCAACAAAGTTTCTGTTACAGCAACGTAAATCACACGAAACGAGGCCTTTCTGCTCCGTTTCGTCAAAAACTTAAAACATGAAAGTTGTCCGGAACGACGTTTTCTTCAAAAACTCAGGTGCACGAGTCCTAAAAACGTACCACAAGGGCTGGGCACTAGGACCTGTTTTCTGTTTAAGTTATATATAAAAACAGCCCCAACCGACCCGTTTTGTCTAATTATTTCTACTAGTAAACGAGCTTGATAAATTATGAAACTTGGTGGAAATAGAGACCTCATGGCATAGATTAACCTGGAACAAACACTTTTCATTTTCATTGAAAGGTCTCGTTTTTATTCAGCCATACTTATGGGTGTCGAACCTGAAAATCAGCTTTTAATATACTTAGTTTCTATTTCATAAAAACAGTTTTTACGCTCCACTTTAGTGACTCGTTGTGAGCAAACCGTAATACGTTAGAACCTCTAGTTTGAGCATATAAGAAGACCTCCTAGTAGACTACTAAAAGGAACAATAACGTAGTAGAAACCTTTTCATGTCTCGTGTATAATTAAGCTCACTTTTGGTCGAAAAATATATTTTATAAACTTTTCTTTTGATTATTTAGAACAAATAAGCTAACATTATATGTAGATAAGCTGATGAAAAGTATTTATAAACCTGTTTTAAACTTATATAAATGAGTCGTAGAAAGTTGGATTTATTTTCGTGGCTAAAAACGCGTTTTTATTGAAAAAGGACATCGGGTGTAAGTTATATTTGCATGAGGGGTATATATTGCCAAAACTATAAATAATTTTATATTTTGGACTAGAAATAAAATAAACTTAAGGTTAAGGGTAGAAAGTGTCAATTGACCAAAGTTCAAGGGTAAAAGTTGCCATTTTTATATAGTTCGAGGGTAAAATTTGTCAACTTTAAAAACTTGAGGGTCTAAAATGAAAATATTATAAACCCTAATTATTAATTAATATTATTTTTATTATTATTATTATTATTATTATTATTATTTATTATTATTAAGTTTTATTTAAACTTAATATACGTTTTGTACCGTAACTAACAAACGAAGTATCCATTTAACGAACGGACAGAACCAAATCTTACAGATAAGAAAATATAATAAAATAATACTTTTGAAACTACATATTGGCTCGATAAAATATTTAACCATTAAACCAAAACGAAACGAACATTGAAAAACTTATATCATCAGAAGCAATTACTAAGAACTTGACCTAATAAATCAGGTTTCAAGCCGGAGACGTTTATCAACTTCATTTAACTTTGTTTTCCATCCAGACTGCCCAGGTGAGTTCATAGTCCCACTTTTACATTTTTATACTGATTTTCAAACTTGTGGGGAGATACATGCTACAAACCGAACACAAGTATTTTTCTGTATGCTATCCTGATCTGGTATTGCCTAAGTTAGCTGTGTTGCCACTAAAAGACCCTCATATCATGAGCCATTAATCACTTGCGAGTGAACGCGAATATAGTGAATAGATCTATTGGAATTGACGTCCCCATTTGTGTTAGCCGGATAGGTAACCAAATGTACTATATTTGAAGTAAAACCGGGAAGTTGGCAAGCTCCTGCTCGAGGGCATTATTACCTACATTATTATTATAATGTCGGTAACTTTACATTATAGCTCATTACTATAATGTCCAAACTGTTAAGGTTTGCGTGTCATGAGACTTAGTGCAATATGCTACACTGCAATACGATGTTTTATAACGATTTGACTTGTGTTCAAACTATTACTTATTTACAAACGCTGTGAATTCACTCAACCGTTGTGTTGACTTTTTAGCATGTTTATCTCAGGTCCATAACAAGCATGGATGGCATGGAAGGGCATGGATACGGAAGGAAGGCTAAGATTTTATTATTCTTTGATAAATTATTGGACAAATTGTAACACTACTGGGACCTCATTTTGTAAACTCTGATATTTGAATAATAAAATCATTTTAACAATTCAATTATAAATTGTTTTTCTATTATTATAACTGTTGTGCCGTCGAGTAACACCCAGCTTCAATTCCGCTGCGTATCCCAAAAATTTGGGGGTGTTACAGATTGGTATCAGAGCTATAGTTATAGAGAAACGGGTCTAATTAAGATCCGAACTATAACCACTTTTTCACAAAAATATTTTATAGCCTTTCATTGTCCATGCCTTCTATCCTCCAGATGATTATGTGACTTCCAGGTAATTATGTTACTCAAAAACTTTAGTAAATTGGTATATGCATCTATGATATACTTCTGATCACTTTATATAAATAAACATATCTGTAGAGGCCTATTCTAAGGCATTACGTTTTAATCCTATCTTTCTGAGCATGTATCTACTTCAATATTTCCATAAATTTACAAAACTTTCCTAAGACATTGTGGTTTCCACAATTCTTATCTTATTTACGTTAAAAATATACTCTCCACTATTTTAAAAACTATGTCAACTCACCTTGATTACCTACTCGCATATCCAAAAATGGGTATAAATACTCTCTCCGTACTCCCAGAATACCTAATTCCTTAACTAATTACTAATGTTAAAAATTCTCAAGTAAGATAATTAACTCATAAATCTTGAATAACGTCTTCCCATCACTACACAATTCATACCAAAGATTACCCTAGAAAATTAGTAGGATCCCAACAATCGTCAGAAGACAACAACAACGTTTAAATAAAAATAAGAAATTTCTGTTATAACAATAAACCATAGTTCAGCTCTTTAGGGTTGTAATTTTCCCTTTGTACTTTACCTTGGGTACGATGATGTAACCAAATTATAACTAGTACTTTCCCATCTAATGTCTTTTAATAACCTCACTACTACTATAACCATCGTCCATTTCACTTTCCTCTTATATTATTCATAGCCACTTCGTAATAATATACCACCATTTTATACCTGATTATATCTATCAGGTTTTTCTGCGAATATATTCCTAAGAATTTCTTCAAACTATTTTCCTATCACCTCAAAGGTTGATATCATGCCATCCTACCAATTATATACTATCATTATCCGAATCGATTCCTTATTACTCTAAAAAGTATTCAGGATGCTATTTTATAAAAATAAAACGTTGAACACCATCTAAAACTTGTGAAATCTAATATCAAATTTGACTGAATCACGCATTACATCATTTGTCCTAAATTATACATAGCCTGATCACCTATGTCTAATTCAGGAAAGATTATGTCATGGGGGAAACAGTTATCTTTGTATGTTTCCAAAACAAACTTTACTTAAAAAAAAAAAAAAAAACAAAACCTTGTATCAAGATAAACTCTTAGCAAACGCTCCTAACGTCCACATCTCCTAAGTACTTACATCATTTTATTATAAATTGTTAACCCATAAGCTATTATTTCTCTAATCAGAACGCCTTTTCATAAATTATAAAAATGAAAATTTTAAATCCGAGAATCACTAAAATTCATAAAACACAAATAACGTAAAATTTCATTAAAATCCATAAATATTAATACATAACGAAATAATTAGCATCGGTAGTGCTAATGTTACAAATATCACTAAGTAAACGATAGAATCGCCAATAGGTTGATCCGCTATGCTAATGAAGAACAACACTACGCCTACTAGAGCAAGAATCACGACTGGATGTAAAATCTTGAAAACTCTGTAACGAAAAACGTAAACGAATTACAAACGCGATAATAAAAGAAATAATCATACGCATAATCTTATTCATAAACGATTACAAGAAAATACAAATGAAATAAAATTTGCTTAGACATTACTACCCCCATATCTTGTCCACACCGATAGCTAGGACCACTAGAGGAACGAGAACTGCTAAGACCATAGCCAAGAATTCATAGTCTTCCTCCGGAACATAGGCGAAGTAAATAGCAGCAGCAACGGTATATATAAGCGCAATAATGGTAATAGGGTGCGGCATTTTGTAAGAATTATAGATGGAAATGTTAGTAGGAAAGAATGAGGATTGAAATGGGGTATTTATAAAAGCAAAAACTAGCCGTTGGACACTATTCATAGCCGTTGGAAATCACTGTTCATGAACGTTTGAAAATTAAAAAAAAAAAAAAAAAAAAAATTTAAGGAACAAACGGATTCATCATCTACGAAAGTTTAAAAATTTTCTTTACTTTCATCAAGTTTTCATTCGAAATTTTCTTATTTAAAAGACAGTTTTTCGATGTCAAAAATTTGATTTTTACTAAACGAGAAATTTGAAATCATGATATTTCCAAGGATAATTACTGAAATAGGATAAATTTCATAAATAACAATCTTCATTTAAAATAAATTTTCTTAAGTTTATATGACTTTCGAAATAATATTTACATGTGTTGTTTTAAATTATAAGTTTTCATAAATTAGACAATTCGTCCTCATCAATTTAAAACCTAACATACACTGAATCTCGGGATGAGATTCCGTTAAGGGGGTGAGACTGTAACCACCGGTAAATTTCGACTTAAATTAAACTAATACTTATCTATTTGTCACGTCAAAATTTTTTTTTTAAAAAACATTATTAGTTAAACTAATCACAACAATCAACTAAGATATGACGTAACTCATATTTTAAATAAACGAGTTCATCTAGGTTCATTTTGAATAAATATTTTATTTATGTCAAGTATTAGAATTTTCAACTTTTATTTACCACTATACGTTATTTTATTAAACGTTCAACCTAAACGTTTTCTATCTATAAGAATTTTCCCGAAACCCTAAGTTATTATAACTATGATTTTAAATAAATCATAAACTCTAAAGTACAATACTCTAAATCTCATGTATAAGTTTCTAAAGCACAAAACCCTAACTTTACGTTATATCCCGATTAAAACCCTAATTTTCTAAACCTATGATTTTATGTGATAAAATCACAAACCCTAATTAGTATGTACAAGATTTTTATAAAATATAAAAGTACAAGTCATCCAAGCTAGGGTACAAGTCATTAAAGCATGAGATCATAATATTAATATAAATTCATTATAAACCTCAATGTACTTATCTTTAAACACACAATACACGAATATTTTACACAAACCCTAACCCTAGTATTTTCATAAATGTTAAACTAAATGTACAAGTCCTTAAACCTAGTATACAAGTACTTGATGCATGAAACCTAAAAATTATATTTATATTAACCTAAATATACATAAACTTTCTTATAATTTTTCTAGTTAACAAAATACTAAAAATATATATTTTCTATAATCCTTGACCTTAGTACAACCCTAGTAAGCCCATGGTATTACCCTTTAATGCTCAACTCGAATACTTTGTGATTTCTTATATAATTCGACACTAAAACCTAACCTAACAAACTCTAAATTACATTTTTACTTAGATATTATTTAATTTACAACCTAGACTAACTTACTTACACTAGATAAACCCTAGGTGTAAGTCACTAAGCCCTAAGTGCAAATAGATTAAGCATGATCGATCTACAATCTGTTTTTAGTTTGAATCCTATTAGAGTCCAACAACCTAGAACTACATGCTTATGTGTAATCTGCTTAGCCTTAGGTAGTTCAACTGGTTTCTTATACATCCACCTCACTTGATTTCTAGAAGTCTTTCACTTAGAGTCAAGGGTAGTTAGGTTTAATGGTTGTAAACAAATCCACATATCCCATAACCCCTTCTCGTTACATATGGTGAACCAGGAGTTAGAATGCATTAACTTGTCCCCTTCATACTTAACATGATGATCTAAACTCTCTAGAAACCCTTTCACCTCTTCCCCTATAAATATCTACCCTTAGTTTCCCTTTTTCACTCATTTTCTGTTCGAAACACACAAACATAGTTACACTCTTATAGGTACTGATATTATAAGTTCAAGAGAAGCCAAAGATAGAGTAGAAGCAGCCTAAGATAGAAGATAAAGTAGTGTTACAAGTTCAAGTCCTTTTGTGTCCAAGAACCTGTATAAACGACTCCTATCAAAGTAAGTACTCACCACCCTTTTACAACTCTTTTATACCTTCCATTAGATTCTAAACTTGCTGTTATAAAGGTTTTAATAGAACCCTAGGTTTAAAACTTATGCTTCTATTATTTTCAGTTATGTCGAGCCAAACAAACACCCTTGTGAAATAACTATGAATACAAGCTTTAATCTACAAAAGGTTACTTAAATGAGCATATATAAACTTAACAATCCGTTAGGAGAAATAAAAACGAGAATCTAGGCTTTTGAATCACCCAAAACGAGTACACGAGTCAAAAGATACGGCCAAATGAAATTACCAAAAACTTGCCGAAAAGCTGTCAACAAAGTTTCTGTTACAGCAACGTAAATCACACGAAACGAGGCCTTTCTGCTCCGTTTCGTCAAAAACTTAAAGCACGAAAGTTGTCCGGAACGACGTTTTCTTCAAAAACTCAGGAGCACGAGTCCTAAAAACGTACCACAAGGGCTGGGCACTAGGACCTGTTTTCTGTTTAAGTTATATATAAAAACAGCCCCAACCGACCCGTTTTGTCTAATTATTTCTACTAGTAAACGAGCTTGATAAATTATGAAACTTGGTGGAAATAGAGACCTCATGGCATAGATTAACCTGGAACAAACACTTTTCATTTTCATTGAAAGGTCTCGTTTTTATTCAGCCATACTTATGGGTGTCGAACCTGAAAATCAGCTTTTAATATACTTAGTTTCTATTTCATAAAAACAGTTTTATACGCTCCACTTTAGTGACTCGTTGTGAGCAAACCGTAATACGTTAGAACCTCTAGTTTGAGCATATAAGAAGACCTCCTAGTAGACTACTAAAAGGAACAATAACGTAGTAGAAACCTCTTCATGTCTCGTGTATAATTAAGCTCACTTTTGGTCGAAAAATATATTTTATAAACTTTTCTTTTGATTATTTAGAACAAATAAGCTAACATTATATGTAGATAAGCTGTTGAAAAGTATTTATAAACCTGTTTTAAACTTATATAAATGAGTCGTAGAAAGTTGGATTTATTTTCGTGGCTAAAAACGCGTTTTTATTGAAAAAGGACATCGGGTGTAAGTTATATTTGCATGAGGGGTATATATTGCCAAAACTATAAATAATTTTATATTTTGGACTAGAAATAAAATAAACTTAAGGTTAAGGGTAGAAAGTGTCAATTGACCAAAGTTCAAGGGTAAAAGTTGCCATTTTTATATAGTTCGAGGGTAAAATTTGTCAACTTTAAAAACTTGAGGGTCTAAAATGAAAATATTATAAACCCTAATTATTAATTAATATTATTTTTATTATTATTATTATTATTATTATTATTTATTATTATTAAGTTTTATTTAAACTTAATATACGTTTTGTACCGTAACTAACAAACGAAGTATCCATTTAACGAACGGACAGAACCAAATCTTACAGATAAGAAAATATAATAAAATAATACTTTTGAAACTACATATTGGCTCGATAAAATATTTAACCATTAAACCAAAACGAAACGAACATTGAAAAACTTATATCATCAGAAGCAATTACTAAGAACTTGACCTAATAAATCAGGTTTCAAGCCGGAGACGTTTATCAACTTCATTTAACTTTGTTTTCCATCCAGACTGCCCAGGTGAGTTCATAGTCCCACTTTTACATTTTTATACTGATTTTCAAACTTGTGGGGAGATACATGCTACAAACCGAACACAAGTATTTTTCTGTATGCTATCCTGATCTGGTATTGCCTAAGTTAGCTGTGTTGCCACTAAAAGACCCTCATATCATGAGCCATTAATCACTTGCGAGTGAACGCGAATATAGTGAATAGATCTATTGGAATTGACGTCCCCATTTGTGTTAGCCGGATAGGTAACCAAATGTACTATATTTGAAGTAAAACCGGGAAGTTGGCAAGCTCCTGCTCGAGGGCATTATTACCTACATTATTATTATAATGTCGGTAACTTTACATTATAGCTCATTACTATAATGTCCAAACTGTTAAGGTTTGCGTGTCATGAGACTTAGTGCAATATGCTACACTGCAATACGATGTTTTATAACGATTTGACTTGTGTTCAAACTATTACTTATTTACAAACGCTGTGAATTCACTCAACCGTTGTGTTGACTTTTTAGCATGTTTATCTCAGGTCCATAACAAGCATGGATGGCATGGAAGGGCATGGATACGGAAGGAAGGCTAAGATTTTATTATTCTTTGATAAATTATTGGACAAATTGTAACACTACTGGGACCTCATTTTGTAAACTCTGATATTTGAATAATAAAATCATTTTAACAATTCAATTATAAATTGTTTTTCTATTATTATAACTGTTGTGCCGTCGAGTAACACCCAGCTTCAATTCCGCTGCGTATCCCAAAAATTTGGGGGTGTTACAGATTGGTATCAGAGCTATAGTTATAGAGAAACGGGTCTAATTAAGATCCGAACTATAACCACTTTTTCACAAAAATATTTTATAGCCTTTCATTGTCCATGCCTTCTATCCTCCAGATGATTATGTGACTTCCAGGTAATTATGTTACTCAAAAACTTTAGTAAATTGGTATATGCATCTATGATATACTTCTGATCACTTTATATAAATAAACATATCTGTAGAGGCCTATTCTAAGGCATTACGTTTTAATCCTATCTTTCTGAGCATGTATCTACTTCAATATTTCCATAAATTTACAAAACTTTCCTAAGACATTGTGGTTTCCACAATTCTTATCTTATTTACGTTAAAAATATACTCTCCACTATTTTAAAAACTATGTCAACTCACCTTGATTACCTACTCGCATATCCAAAAATGGGTATAAATACTCTCTCCGTACTCCCAGAATACCTAATTCCTTAACTAATTACTAATGTTAAAAATTCTCAAGTAAGATAATTAACTCATAAATCTTGAATAACGTCTTCCCATCACTACACAATTCATACCAAAGATTACCCTAGAAAATTAGTAGGATCCCAACAATCGTCAGAAGACAACAACAACGTTTAAATAAAAATAAGAAATTTCTGTTATAACAATAAACCATAGTTCAGCTCTTTAGGGTTGTAATTTTCCCTTTGTACTTTACCTTGGGTACGATGATGTAACCAAATTATAACTAGTACTTTCCCATCTAATGTCTTTTAATAACCTCACTACTATTATAACCATCGTCCATTTCACTTTCCTCTTATATTATTCATAGCCACTTCGTAATAATATACCACCATTTTATACCTGATTATATCTATCAGGTTTTTCTGCGAATATATTCCTAAGAATTTCTTCAAACTATTTTCCTATCACCTCAAAGGTTGATATCATGCCATCCTACCAATTATATACTATCATTATCCGAATCGATTCCTTATTACTCTAAAAAGTATTCAGGATGCTATTTTATAAAAATAAAACGTTGAACACCATCTAAAACTTGTGAAATCTAATATCAAATTTGACTGAATCACGCATTACATCATTTGTCCTAAATTATACATAGCCTGATCACCTATGTCTAATTCAGGAAAGATTATGTCATGGGGGAAACAGTTATCTTTGTATGTTTCCAAAACAAACTTTACTTAAAAAAAAAAAAAAAACAAAACCTTGTATCAAGATAAACTCTTAGCAAACGCTCCTAACGTCCACATCTCCTAAGTACTTACATCATTTTATTATAAATTGTTAACCCATAAGCTATTATTTCTCTAATCAGAACGCCTTTTCATAAATTATAAAAATGAAAATTTTAAATCCGAGAATCACTAAAATTCATAAAACACAAATAACGTAAAATTTCATTAAAATCCATAAATATTAATACATAACGAAATAATTAGCATCGGTAGTGCTAATGTTACAAATATCACTAAGTAAACGATAGAATCGCCAATAGGTTGATCCGCTATGCTAATGAAGAACAACACTACGCCTACTAGAGCAAGAATCACGACTGGATGTAAAATCTTGAAAACTCTGTAACGAAAAACGTAAACGAATTACAAACGCGATAATAAAAGAAATAATCATACGCATAATCTTATTCATAAACGATTACAAGAAAATACAAATGAAATAAAATTTGCTTAGACATTACTACCCCCATATCTTGTCCACACCGATAGCTAGGACCACTAGAGGAACGAGAACTGCTAAGACCATAGCCAAGAATTCATAGTCTTCCTCCGGAACATAGGCGAAGTAAATAGCAGCAGCAACGGTATATATAAGCGCAATAATGGTAATAGGGTGCGGCATTTTGTAAGAATTATAGATGGAAATGTTAGTAGGAAAGAATGAGGATTGAAATGGGGTATTTATAAAAGCAAAAACTAGCCGTTGGACACTATTCATAGCCGTTGGAAATCACTGTTCATGAACGTTTGAAAATTAAAAAAAAAAAAAAAAAAAAAAAAAATTTAAGGAACAAACGGATTCATCATCTACGAAAGTTTAAAAATTTTCTTTACTTTCATCAAGTTTTCATTCGAAATTTTCTTATTTAAAAGACAGTTTTTCGATGTCAAAAATTTGATTTTTACTAAACGAGAAATTTGAAATCATGATATTTCCAAGGATAATTACTGAAATAGGATAAATTTCATAAATAACAATCTTCATTTAAAATAAATTTTCTTAAGTTTATATGACTTTCGAAATAATATTTACATGTGTTGTTTTAAATTATAAGTTTTCATAAATTAGACAATTCGTCCTCATCAATTTAAAACCTAACATACACTGAATCTCGGGATGAGATTCCGTTAAGGGGGTGAGACTGTAACCACCGGTAAATTTCGACTTAAATTAAACTAATACTTATCTATTTGTCACGTCAAAATTTTTTTTTTTAAAAAACATTATTAGTTAAACTAATCACAACAATCAACTAAGATATGACGTAACTCATATTTTAAATAAACGAGTTCATCTAGGTTCATTTTGAATAAATATTTTATTTATGTCAAGTATTAGAATTTTCAACTTTTATTTACCACTATACGTTATTTTATTAAACGTTCAACCTAAACGTTTTCTATCTATAAGAATTTTCCCGAAACCCTAAGTTATTATAACTATGATTTTAAATAAATCATAAACTCTAAAGTACAATACTCTAAATCTCATGTATAAGTTTCTAAAGCACAAAACCCTAACTTTACGTTATATCCCGATTAAAACCCTAATTTTCTAAACCTATGATTTTATGTGATAAAATCACAAACCCTAATTAGTATGTACAAGATTTTTATAAAATATAAAAGTACAAGTCATCCAAGCTAGGGTACAAGTCATTAAAGCATGAGATCATAATATTAATATAAATTCATTATAAACCTCAATGTACTTATCTTTAAACACACAATACACGAATATTTTACACAAACCCTAACCCTAGTATTTTCATAAATGTTAAACTAAATGTACAAGTCCTTAAACCTAGTATACAAGTACTTGATGCATGAAACCTAAAAATTATATTTATATTAACCTAAATATACATAAACTTTCTTATAATTTTTCTAGTTAACAAAATACTAAAAATATATATTTTCTATAATCCTTGACCTTAGTACAACCCTAGTAAGCCCATGGTATTACCCTTTAATGCTCAACTCGAATACTTTGTGATTTCTTATATAATTCGACACTAAAACCTAACCTAACAAACTCTAAATTACATTTTTACTTAGATATTATTTAATTTACAACCTAGACTAACTTACTTACACTAGATAAACCCTAGGTGTAAGTCACTAAGCCCTAAGTGCAAATAGATTAAGCATGATCGATCTACAATCTGTTTTTAGTTTGAATCCTATTAGAGTCCAACAACCTAGAACTACATGCTTATGTGTAATCTGCTTAGCCTTAGGTAGTTCAACTGGTTTCTTATACATCCACCTCACTTGATTTCTAGAAGTCTTTCACTTAGAGTCAAGGGTAGTTAGGTTTAATGGTTGTAAACAAATCCACATATCCCATAACCCCTTCTCGTTACATATGGTGAACCAGGAGTTAGAATGCATTAACTTGTCCCCTTCATACTTAACATGATGATCTAAACTCTCTAGAAACCCTTTCACCTCTTCCCCTATAAATATCTACCCTTAGTTTCCCTTTTTCACTCATTTTCTGTTCGAAACACACAAACATAGTTACACTCTTATAGGTACTGATATTATAAGTTCAAGAGAAGCCAAAGATAGAGTAGAAGCAGCCTAAGATAGAAGATAAAGTAGTGTTACAAGTTCAAGTCCTTTTGTGTCCAAGAACCTGTATAAACGACTCCTATCAAAGTAAGTACTCACCACCCTTTTACAACTCTTTTATACCTTCCATTAGATTCTAAACTTGCTGTTATAAAGGTTTTAATAGAACCCTAGGTTTAAAACTTATGCTTCTATTATTTTCAGTTATGTCGAGCCAAACAAACACCCTTGTGAAATAACTATGAATACAAGCCTTAATCTACAAAAGGTTACTTAAATGAGCATATATAAACTTAACAATCCGTTAGGAGAAATAAAAACGAGAATCTAGGCTTTTGAATCACCCAAAACGAGTACACGAGTCAAAAGATACGGCCAAATGAAATTACCAAAAACTTGCCGAAAAGCTGTCAACAAAGTTTCTGTTACAGCAACGTAAATCACACGAAACGAGGCCTTTCTGCTCCGTTTCGTCAAAAACTTAAAGCACGAAAGTTGTCCGGAACGACGTTTTCTTCAAAAACTCAGGAGCACGAGTCCTAAAAACGTACCACAAGGGCTGGGCACTAGGACCTGTTTTCTGTTTAAGTTATATATAAAAACAGCCCCAACCGACCCGTTTTGTCTAATTATTTCTACTAGTAAACGAGCTTGATAAATTATGAAACTTGGTGTAAATAGAGACCTCATGGCATAGATTAACCTGGAACAAACACTTTTCATTTTCATTGAAAGGTCTCGTTTTTATTCAGCCATACTTATGGGTGTCGAACCTGAAAATCAGCTTTTAATATACTTAGTTTCTATTTCATAAAAACAGTTTTATACGCTCCACTTTAGTGACTCGTTGTGAGCAAACCGTAATACGTTAGAACCTCTAGTTTGAGCATATAAGAAGACCTCCTAGTAGACTACTAAAAGGAACAATAACGTAGTAGAAACCTCTTCATGTCTCGTGTATAATTAAGCTCACTTTTGGTCGAAAAATATATTTTATAAACTTTTCTTTTGATTATTTAGAACAAATAAGCTAACATTATATGTAGATAAGCTGTTGAAAAGTATTTATAAACCTGTTTTAAACTTATATAAATGAGTCGTAGAAAGTTGGATTTATTTTCGTGGCTAAAAACGCGTTTTTATTGAAAAAGGACATCGGGTGTAAGTTATATTTGCATGAGGGGTATATATTGCCAAAACTATAAATAATTTTATATTTTGGACTAGAAATAAAATAAACTTAAGGTTAAGGGTAGAAAGTGTCAATTGACCAAAGTTCAAGGGTAAAAGTTGCCATTTTTATATAGTTCAAGGGTAAAATTTGTCAACTTTAAAAACTTGAGGGTCTAAAATGAAAATATTATAAACCCTAATTATTAATTAATATTATTTTTATTATTATTATTATTATTATTATTTATTATTATTAAGTTTTATTTAAACTTAATATACGTTTTGTACCGTAACTAACAAACGAAGTATCCATTTAACGAACGGACAGAACCAAATCTTACAGATAAGAAAATATAATAAAATAATACTTTTGAAACTACATATTGGCTCGATAAAATATTTAACCATTAAACCAAAACGAAACGAACATTGAAAAACTTATATCATCAGAAGCAATTACTAAGAACTTGACCTAATAAATCAGGTTTCAAGCCGGAGACGTTTATCAACTTCATTTAACTTTGTTTTCCATCCAGACTGCCCAGGTGAGTTCATAGTCCCACTTTTACATTTTTATACTGATTTTCAAACTTGTGGGGAGATACATGCTACAAACCGAACACAAGTATTTTTCTGTATGCTATCCTGATCTGGTATTGCCTAAGTTAGCTGTGTTGCCACTAAAAGACCCTCATATCATGAGCCATTAATCACTTGCGAGGTGAACGCGAATATAGTGAATAGATCTATTGGAATTGACGTCCCCATTTGTGTTAGCCGGATAGGTAACCAAATGTACTATATTTGAAGTAAAACCGGGAAGTTGGCAAGCTCCTGCTCGAGGGCATTATTACCTACATTATTATTATAATGTCGGTAACTTTACATTATAGCTCATTACTATAATGTCCAAACTGTTAAGGTTTGCGTGTCATGAGACTTAGTGCAATATGCTACACTGCAATACGATGTTTTATAACGATTTGACTTGTGTTCAAACTATTACTTATTTACAAACGCTGTGAATTCACTCAACCGTTGTGTTGACTTTTTAGCATGTTTATCTCAGGTCCATAACAAGCATGGATGGCATGGAAGGGCATGGATACGGAAGGAAGGCTAAGATTTTATTATTCTTTGATAAATTATTGGACAAATTGTAACACTACTGGGACCTCATTTTGTAAACTCTGATATTTGAATAATAAAATCATTTTAACAATTCAATTATAAATTGTTTTTCTATTATTATAACTGTTGTGCCGTCGAGTAACACCCAGCTTCAATTCCGCTGCGTATCCCAAAAATTTGGGGGTGTTACAGATTGGTATCAGAGCTATAGTTATAGAGAAACGGGTCTAATTAAGATCCGAACTATAACCACTTTTTCACAAAAATATTTTATAGCCTTTCATTGTCCATGCCTTCTATCCTCCAGATGATTATGTGACTTCCAGGTAATTATGTTACTCAAAAACTTTAGTAAATTGGTATATGCATCTATGATATACTTCTGATCACTTTATATAAATAAACATATCTGTAGAGGCCTATTCTAAGGCATTACGTTTTAATCCTATCTTTCTGAGCATGTATCTACTTCAATATTTCCCTAAATTTACAAAACTTTCCTAAGACATTGTGGTTTCCACAATTCTTATCTTATTTACGTTAAAAATATACTCTCCACTATTTTAAAAACTATGTCAACTCACCTTGATTACCTACTCGCATATCCAAAAATGGGTATAAATACTCTCTCCGTACTCCCAGAATACCTAATTCCTTAACTAATTACTAATGTTAAAAATTCTCAAGTAAGATAATTAACTCATAAATCTTGAATAACGTCTTCCCATCACTACACAATTCATACCAAAGATTACCCTAGAAAATTAGTAGGATCCCAACAATCGTCAGAAGACAACAACAACGTTTAAATAAAAATAAGAAATTTCTGTTATAACAATAAACCATAGTTCAGCTCTTTAGGGTTGTAATTTTCCCTTTGTACTTTACCTTGGGTACGATGATGTAACCAAATTATAACTAGTACTTTCCCATCTAATGTCTTTTAATAACCTCACTACTACTATAACCATCGTCCATTTCACTTTCCTCTTATATTATTCATAGCCACTTCGTAATAATATACCACCATTTTATACCTGATTATATCTATCAGGTTTTTCTGCGAATATATTCCTAAGAATTTCTTCAAACTATTTTCCTATCACCTCAAAGGTTGATATCATGCCATCCTACCAATTATATACTATCATTATCCGAATCGATTCCTTATTACTCTAAAAAGTATTCAGGATGCTATTTTATAAAAATAAAACGTTGAACACCATCTAAAACTTGTGAAATCTAATATCAAATTTGACTGAATCACGCATTACATCATTTGTCCTAAATTATACATAGCCTGATCACCTATGTCTAATTCAGGAAAGATTATGTCATGGGGGAAACAGTTATCTTTGTATGTTTCCAAAACAAACTTTACTTAAAAAAAAAAAAAAACAAAACCTTGTATCAAGATAAACTCTTAGCAAACGCTCCTAACGTCCACATCTCCTAAGTACTTACATCATTTTATTATAAATTGTTAACCCATAAGCTATTATTTCTCTAATCAGAACGCCTTTTCATAAATTATAAAAATGAAAATTTTAAATCCGAGAATCACTAAAATTCATAAAACACAAATAACGTAAAATTTCATTAAAATCCATAAATATTAATACATAACGAAATAATTAGCATCGGTAGTGCTAATGTTACAAATATCACTAAGTAAACGATAGAATCGCCAATAGGTTGATCCGCTATGCTAATGAAGAACAACACTACGCCTACTAGAGCAAGAATCACGACTGGATGTAAAATCTTGAAAACTCTGTAACGAAAAACGTAAACGAATTACAAACGCGATAATAAAAGAAATAATCATACGCATAATCTTATTCATAAACGATTACAAGAAAATACAAATGAAATAAAATTTGCTTAGACATTACTACCCCCCATATCTTGTCCACACCGATAGCTAGGACCACTAGAGGAACGAGAACTGCTAAGACCATAGCCAAGAATTCATAGTCTTCCTCCGGAACATAGGCGAAGTAAATAGCAGCAGCAACGGTATATATAAGCGCAATAATGGTAATAGGGTGCGGCATTTTGTAAGAATTATAGATGGAAATGTTAGTAGGAAAGAATGAGGATTGAAATGGGGTATTTATAAAAGCAAAAACTAGCCGTTGGACACTATTCATAGCCGTTGGAAATCACTGTTCATGAACGTTTGAAAATTAAAAAAAAAAAAAAAAAAAAAAAAAATTTAAGGAACAAACGGATTCATCATCTACGAAAGTTTAAAAATTTTCTTTACTTTCATCAAGTTTTCATTCGAAATTTTCTTATTTAAAAGACAGTTTTTCGATGTCAAAAATTTGATTTTTACTAAACGAGAAATTTGAAATCATGATATTTCCAAGGATAATTACTGAAATAGGATAAATTTCATAAATAACAATCTTCATTTAAAATAAATTTTCTTAAGTTTATATGACTTTCGAAATAATATTTACATGTGTTGTTTTAAATTATAAGTTTTCATAAATTAGACAATTCGTCCTCATCAATTTAAAACCTAACATACACTGAATCTCGGGATGAGATTCCGTTAAGGGGGTGAGACTGTAACCACCGGTAAATTTCGACTTAAATTAAACTAATACTTATCTATTTGTCACGTCAAAATTTTTTTTTTTAAAAAACATTATTAGTTAAACTAATCACAACAATCAACTAAGATATGACGTAACTCATATTTTAAATAAACGAGTTCATCTAGGTTCATTTTGAATAAATATTTTATTTATGTCAAGTATTAGAATTTTCAACTTTTATTTACCACTATACGTTATTTTATTAAACGTTCAACCTAAACGTTTTCTATCTATAAGAATTTTCCCGAAACCCTAAGTTATTATAACTATGATTTTAAATAAATCATAAACTCTAAAGTACAATACTCTAAATCTCATGTATAAGTTTCTAAAGCACAAAACCCTAACTTTACGTTATATCCCGATTAAAACCCTAATTTTCTAAACCTATGATTTTATGTGATAAAATCACAAACCCTAATTAGTATGTACAAGATTTTTATAAAATATAAAAGTACAAGTCATCCAAGCTAGGGTACAAGTCATTAAAGCATGAGATCATAATATTAATATAAATTCATTATAAACCTCAATGTACTTATCTTTAAACACACAATACACGAATATTTTACACAAACCCTAACCCTAGTATTTTCATAAATGTTAAACTAAATGTACAAGTCCTTAAACCTAGTATACAAGTACTTGATGCATGAAACCTAAAAATTATATTTATATTAACCTAAATATACATAAACTTTCTTATAATTTTTCTAGTTAACAAAATACTAAAAATATATATTTTCTATAATCCTTGACCTTAGTACAACCCTAGTAAGCCCATGGTATTACCCTTTAATGCTCAACTCGAATACTTTGTGATTTCTTATATAATTCGACACTAAAACCTAACCTAACAAACTCTAAATTACATTTTTACTTAGATATTATTTAATTTACAACCTAGACTAACTTACTTACACTAGATAAACCCTAGGTGTAAGTCACTAAGCCCTAAGTGCAAATAGATTAAGCATGATCGATCTACAATCTGTTTTTAGTTTGAATCCTATTAGAGTCCAACAACCTAGAACTACATGCTTATGTGTAATCTGCTTAGCCTTAGGTAGTTCAACTGGTTTCTTATACATCCACCTCACTTGATTTCTAGAAGTCTTTCACTTAGAGTCAAGGGTAGTTAGGTTTAATGGTTGTAAACAAATCCACATATCCCATAACCCCTTCTCGTTACATATGGTGAACCAGGAGTTAGAATGCATTAACTTGTCCCCTTCATACTTAACATGATGATCTAAACTCTCTAGAAACCCTTTCACCTCTTCCCCTATAAATATCTACCCTTAGTTTCCCTTTTTCACTCATTTTCTGTTCGAAACACACAAACATAGTTACACTCTTATAGGTACTGATATTATAAGTTCAAGAGAAGCCAAAGATAGAGTAGAAGCAGCCTAAGATAGAAGATAAAGTAGTGTTACAAGTTCAAGTCCTTTTGTGTCCAAGAACCTGTATAAACGACTCCTATCAAAGTAAGTACTCACCACCCTTTTACAACTCTTTTATACCTTCCATTAGATTCTAAACTTGCTGTTATAAAGGTTTTAATAGAACCCTAGGTTTAAAACTTATGCTTCTATTACTTTCAGTTATGTCGAGCCAAACAAACACCCTTGTGAAATAACTATGAATACAAGCTTTAATCTACAAAAGGTTACTTAAATGAGCATATATAAACTTAACAATCCGTTAGGAGAAATAAAAACGAGAATCTAGGCTTTTGAATCACCCAAAACGAGTACACGAGTCAAAAGATACGGCCAAATGAAATTACCAAAAACTTGCCGAAAAGCTGTCAACAAAGTTTCTGTTACAGCAACGTAAATCACACGAAACGAGGCCTTTCTGCTCCGTTTCGTCAAAAACTTAAAGCACGAAAGTTGTCCGGAACGACGTTTTCTTCAAAAACTCAGGAGCACGAGTCCTAAAAACGTACCACAAGGGCTGGGCACTAGGACCTGTTTTCTGTTTAAGTTATATATAAAAACAGCCCCAACCGACCCGTTTTGTCTAATTATTTCTACTAGTAAACGAGCTTGATAAATTATGAAACTTGGTGGAAATAGAGACCTCATGGCATAGATTAACCTGGAACAAACACTTTTCATTTTCATTGAAAGGTCTCGTTTTTATTCAGCCATACTTATGGGTGTCGAACCTGAAAATCAGCTTTTAATATACTTGGTTTCTATTTCATAAAAACAGTTTTATACGCTCCACTTTAGTGACTCGTTGTGAGCAAACCGTAATACGTTAGAACCTCTAGT
The DNA here is from genome assembly GCA_030686995.1 of Artemisia argyi. Lineage (NCBI taxonomy): Eukaryota > Viridiplantae > Streptophyta > Magnoliopsida > Asterales > Asteraceae > Artemisia > Artemisia argyi. Next base: position 8,750,957 of record CM060696.1, read on the forward strand.
TTGAGCATATAAGAAGACCTCCTAGTAGACTACTAAAAGGAACAATAACGTAGTAGAAACCTCTTCATGTCTCGTGTATAATTAAGCTCACTTTTGGTCGAAAAATATATTTTATAAACTTTTCTGTTGATTATTTAGAACAAATAAGCTAACATTATATGTAGATAAGCTGATGAAAAGTATTTATAAACCTGTTTTAAACTTATATAAATGAGTCGTAGAAAGTTGGATTTATTTTCGTGGCTAAAAACGCGTTTTTATTGAAAAAGGACATCGGGTGTAAGTTATATTTGCATGAGGGGTATATATTGCCAAAACTATAAATAATTTTATATTTTGGACTAGAAATAAAATAAACTTAAGGTTAAGGGTAGAAAGTGTCAATTGACCAAAGTTCAAGGGCAAAAGTTGCCATTTTTATATAGTTCGAGGGTAAAATTTGTCAACTTTAAAAACTTGAGGGTCTAAAATGAAAATATTATAAACCCTAATTATTAATTAATATTATTTTTATTATTATTATTATTATTATTATTTATTATTATTAAGTTTTATTTAAACTTAATATACGTTTTGTACCGTAACTAACAAACGAAGTATCCATTTAACGAACGGACAGAACCAAATCTTACAGATAAGAAAATATAATAAAATAATACTTTTGAAACTACATATTGGCTCGATAAAATATTTAACCATTAAACCAAAACGAAACGAACATTGAAAAACTTATATCATCAGAAGCAATTACTAAGAACTTGACCTAATAAATCAGGTTTCAAGCCGGAGACGTTTATCAACTTCATTTAACTTTGTTTTCCATCCAGACTGCCCAGGTGAGTTCATAGTCCCACTTTTACATTTTTATACTGATTTTCAAACTTGTGGGGAGATACATGCTACAAACCGAACACAAGTATTTTTCTGTATGCTATCCTGATCTGGTATTGCCTAAGTTAGCTGTGTTGCCACTAAAAGACCCTCATATCATGAGCCATTAATCACTTGCGAGTGAACACGAATATAGTGAATAGATCTATTGGAATTGACGTCCCCATTTGTGTTAGCCGGATAGGTAACCAAATGTACTATATTTGAAGTAAAACCGGGAAGTTGGCAAGCTCCTGCTCGAGGGCATTATTACCTACATTATTATTATAATGTCGGTAACTTTACATTATAGCTCATTACTATAATGTCCAAACTGTTAAGGTTTGCGTGTCATGAGACTTAGTGCAATATGCTACACTGCAATACGATGTTTTATAACGATTTGACTTGTGTTCAAACTATTACTTATTTACAAACGCTGTGAATTCACTCAACCGTTGTGTTGACTTTTTAGCATGTTTATCTCAGGTCCATAACAAGCATGGATGGCATGGAAGGGCATGGATACGGAAGGAAGGCTAAGATTTTATTATTCTTTGATAAATTATTGGACAAATTGTAACACTACTGGGACCTCATTTTGTAAACTCTGATATTTGAATAATAAAATCATTTTAACAATTCAATTATAAATTGTTTTTCTATTATTATAACTGTTGTGCCGTCGAGTAACACCCAGCTTCAATTCCGCTGCGTATCCCAAAAATTTGGGGGTGTTACAGATTGGTATCAGAGCTATAGTTATAGAGAAACGGGTCTAATTAAGATCCGAACTATAACCACTTTTTCACAAAAATATTTTATAGCCTTTCATTGTCCATGCCTTCTATCCTCCAGATGATTATGTGACTTCCAGGTAATTATGTTACTCAAAAACTTTAGTAAATTGGTATATGCATCTATGATATACTTCTGATCACTTTATATAAATAAACATATCTGTAGAGGCCTATTCTAAGGCATTACGTTTTAATCCTATCTTTCTGAGCATGTATCTACTTCAATATTTCCATAAATTTACAAAACTTTCCTAAGACATTGTGGTTTCCACAATTCTTATCTTATTTACGTTAAAAATATACTCTCCACTATTTTAAAAACTATGTCAACTCACCTTGATTACCTACTCGCATATCCAAAAATGGGTATAAATACTCTCTCCGTACTCCCAGAATACCTAATTCCTTAACTAATTACTAATGTTAAAAATTCTCAAGTAAGATAATTAACTCATAAATCTTGAATAACGTCTTCCCATCACTACACAATTCATACCAAAGATTACCCTAGAAAATTAGTAGGATCCCAACAATCGTCAGAAGACAACAACAACGTTTAAATAAAAATAAGAAATTTCTGTTATAACAATAAACCATAGTTCGGCTCTTTAGGGTTGTAATTTTCCCTTTGTACTTTACCTTGGGTACGATGATGTAACCAAATTATAACTAGTACTTTCCCATCTAATGTCTTTTAATAACCTCACTACTACTATAACCATCGTCCATTTCACTTTCCTCTTATATTATTCATAGCCACTTCGTAATAATATACCACCATTTTATACCTGATTATATCTATCAGGTTTTTCTGCGAATATATTCCTAAGAATTTCTTCAAACTATTTTCCTATCACCTCAAAGGTTGATATCATGCCATCCTACCAATTATATACTATCATTATCCGAATCGATTCCTTATTACTCTAAAAAGTATTCAGGATGCTATTTTATAAAAATAAAACGTTGAACACCATCTAAAACTTGTGAAATCTAATATCAAATTTGACTGAATCACGCATTACATCATTTGTCCTAAATTATACATAGCCTGATCACCTATGTCTAATTCAGGAAAGATTATGTCATGGGGGAAACAGTTATCTTTGTATGTTTCCAAAACAAACTTTACTTAAAAAAAAAAAAAAACAAAACCTTGTATCAAGATAAACTCTTAGCAAACGCTCCTAACGTCCACATCTCCTAAGTACTTACATCATTTTATTATAAATTGTTAACCCATAAGCTATTATTTCTCTAATCAGAACGCCTTTTCATAAATTATAAAAATGAAAATTTTAAATCCGAGAATCACTAAAATTCATAAAACACAAATAACGTAAAATTTCATTAAAATCCATAAATATTAATACATAACGAAATAATTAGCATCGGTAGTGCTAATGTTACAAATATCACTAAGTAAACGATAGAATCGCCAATAGGTTGATCCGCTATGCTAATGAAGAACAACACTACGCCTACTAGAGCAAGAATCACGACTGGATGTAAAATCTTGAAAACTCTGTAACGAAAAACGTAAACGAATTACAAACGCGATAATAAAAGAAATAATCATACGCATAATCTTATTCATAAACGATTACAAGAAAATACAAATGAAATAAAATTTGCTTAGACATTACTACCCCCATATCTTGTCCACACCGATAGCTAGGACCACTAGAGGAACGAGAACTGCTAAGACCATAGCCAAGAATTCATAGTCTTCCTCCGGAACATAGGCGAAGTAAATAGCAGCAGCAACGGTATATATAAGCGCAATAATGGTAATAGGGTGCGGCATTTTGTAAGAATTATAGATGGAAATGTTAGTAGGAAAGAATGAGGATTGAAATGGGGTATTTATAAAAGCAAAAACTAGCCGTTGGACACTATTCATAGCCGTTGGAAATCACTGTTCATGAACGTTTGAAAATTAAAAAAAAAAAAAAAAAAAAAAAATTTAAGGAACAAACGGATTCATCATCTACGAAAGTTTAAAAATTTTCTTTACTTTCATCAAGTTTTCATTCGAAATTTTCTTATTTAAAAGACAGTTTTTCGATGTCAAAAATTTGATTTTTACTAAACGAGAAATTTGAAATCATGATATTTCCAAGGATAATTACTGAAATAGGATAAATTTCATAAATAACAATCTTCATTTAAAATAAATTTTCTTAAGTTTATATGACTTTCGAAATAATATTTACATGTGTTGTTTTAAATTATAAGTTTTCATAAATTAGACAATTCGTCCTCATCAATTTAAAACCTAACATACACTGAATCTCGGGATGAGATTCCGTTAAGGGGGTGAGACTGTAACCACCGGTAAATTTCGACTTAAATTAAACTAATACTTATCTATTTGTCACGTCAAAAATTTTTTTTTTAAAAAACATTATTAGTTAAACTAATCACAACAATCAACTAAGATATGACGTAACTCATATTTTAAATAAACGAGTTCATCTAGGTTCATTTTGAATAAATATTTTATTTATGTCAAGTATTAGAATTTTCAACTTTTATTTACCACTATACGTTATTTTATTAAACGTTCAACCTAAACGTTTTCTATCTATAAGAATTTTCCCGAAACCCTAAGTTATTATAACTATGATTTTAAATAAATCATAAACTCTAAAGTACAATACTCTAAATCTCATGTATAAGTTTCTAAAGCACAAAACCCTAACTTTACGTTATATCCCGATTAAAACCCTAATTTTCTAAACCTATGATTTTATGTGATAAAATCACAAACCCTAATTAGTATGTACAAGATTTTTATAAAATATAAAAGTACAAGTCATCCAAGCTAGGGTACAAGTCATTAAAGCATGAGATCATAATATTAATATAAATTCATTATAAACCTCAATGTACTTATCTTTAAACACACAATACACGAATATTTTACACAAACCCTAACCCTAGTATTTTCATAAATGTTAAACTAAATGTACAATTCCTTAAACCTAGTATACAAGTACTTGATGCATGAAACCTAAAAATTATATTTATATTAACCTAAATATACATAAACTTTCTTATAATTTTTCTAGTTAACAAAATACTAAAAATATATATTTTCTATAATCCTTGACCTTAGTACAACCCTAGTAAGCCCATGGTATTACCCTTTAATGCTCAACTCGAATACTTTGTGATTTCTTATATAATTCGACACTAAAACCTAACCTAACAAACTCTAAATTACATTTTTACTTAGATATTATTTAATTTACAACCTAGACTAACTTACTTACACTAGATAAACCCTAGGTGTAAGTCACTAAGCCCTAAGTGCAAATAGATTAAGCATGATCGATCTACAATCTGTTTTTAGTTTGAATCCTATGAGAGTCCAACAACCTAGAACTACATGCTTATGTGTAATCTGCTTAGCCTTAGGTAGTTCAACTGGTTTCTTATACATCCACCTCACTTGATTTCTAGAAGTCTTTCACTTAGAGTCAAGGGTAGTTAGGTTTAATGGTTGTAAACAAATCCACATATCCCATAACCCCTTCTCGTTACATATGGTGAACCAGGAGTTAGAATGCATTAACTTGTCCCCTTCATACTTAACATGATGATCTAAACTCTCTAGAAACCCTTTCACCTCTTCCCCTATAAATATCTACCCTTAGTTTCCCTTTTTCACTCATTTTCTGTTCGAAACACACAAACATAGTTACACTCTTATAGGTACTGATATTATAAGTTCAAGAGAAGCCAAAGATAGAGTAGAAGCAGCCTAAGATAGAAGATAAAGTAGTGTTACAAGTTCAAGTCCTTTTGTGTCCAAGAACCTGTATAAACGACTCCTATCAAAGTAAGTACTCACCACCCTTTTACAACTCTTTTATACCTTCCATTAGATTCTAAACTTGCTGTTATAAAGGTTTTAATAGAACCCTAGGTTTAAAACTTATGCTTCTATTATTTTCAGTTATGTCGAGCCAAACAAACACCCTTGTGAAATAACTATGAATACAAGCTTTAATCTACAAAAGGTTACTTAAATGAGCATATATAAACTTAACAATCCGTTAGGAGAAATAAAAACGAGAATCTAGGCTTTTGAATCACCCAAAACGAGTACACGAGTCAAAAGATACGGCCAAATGAAATTACCAAAAACTTGCCGAAAAGCTGTCAACAAAGTTTCTGGTACAGCAACGTAAATCACACGAAACGAGGCCTTTCTGCTCCGTTTCGTCAAAAACTTAAAACACGAAAGTTGTCCGGAACGACGTTTTCTTCAAAAACTCAGGAGCACGAGTCCTAAAAACGTACCACAAGGGCTGGGCACTAGGACCTGTTTTCTGTTTAAGTTATATATAAAAACAGCCCCAACCGACCCGTTTTGTCTAATTATTTCTACTAGTAAACGAGCTTGATAAATTATGAAACTTGGTGGAAATAGAGACCTCATGGCATAGATTAACCTGGAACAAACACTTTTCATTTTCATTGAAAGGTCTCGTTTTTATTCAGCCATACTTATGGGTGTCGAACCTGAAAATCAGCTTTTAATATACTTAGTTTCTATTTCATAAAAACAGTTTTATACGCTCCACTTTAGTGACTCGTTGTGAGCAAACCGTAATACGTTAGAACCTCTAGTTTGAGCATATAAGAAGACCTCCTAGTAGACTACTAAAAGGAACAATAACGTAGTAGAAACCTCTTCATGTCTCGTGTATAATTAAGCTCACTTTTGGTCGAAAAATATATTTTATAAACTTTTCTGTTGATTATTTAGAACAAATAAGCTAACATTATATGTAGATAAGCTGATGAAAAGTATTTATAAACCTGTTTTAAACTTATATAAATGAGTCGTAGAAAGTTGGATTTATTTTCGTGGCTAAAAACGCGTTTTTATTGAAAAAGGACATCGGGTGTAAGTTATATTTGCATGAGGGGTATATATTGCCAAAACTATAAATAATTTTATATTTTGGACTAGAAATAAAATAAACTTAAGGTTAAGGGTAGAAAGTGTCAATTGACCAAAGTTCAAGGGTAAAAGTTGCCATTTTTATATAGTTCGAGGGTAAAATTTGTCAACTTTAAAAACTTGAGGGTCTAAAATGAAAATATTATAAACCCTAATTATTAATTAATATTATTTTTATTATTATTATTATTATTATTATTATTATTATTTATTATTATTAAGTTTTATTTAAACTTAATATACGTTTTGTACCGTAACTTACAAACGAAGTATCCATTTAACGAACGGACAGAACCAAATCTTACAGATAAGAAAATATAATAAAATAATACTTTTGAAACTACATATTGGCTCGATAAAATATTTAACCATTAAACCAAAACGAAACGAACATTGAAAAACTTATATCATCAGAAGCAATTACTAAGAACTTGACCTAATAAATCAGGTTTCAAGCCGGAGACGTTTATCAACTTCATTTAACTTTGTTTTCCATCCAGACTGCCCAGGTGAGTTCATAGTCCCACTTTTACATTTTTATACTGATTTTCAAACTTGTGGGGAGATACATGCTACAAACCGAACACAAGTATTTTTCTGTATGCTATCCTGATCTGGTATTGCCTAAGTTAGCTGTGTTGCCACTAAAAGACCCTCATATCATGAGCCATTAATCACTTGCGAGTGAACGCGAATATAGTGAATAGATCTATTGGAATTGACGTCCCCATTTGTGTTAGCCGGATAGGTAACCAAATGTACTATATTTGAAGTAAAACCGGGAAGTTGGCAAGCTCCTGCTCGAGGGCATTATTACCTACATTATTATTATAATGTCGGTAACTTTACATTATAGCTCATTACTATAATGTCCAAACTGTTAAGGTTTGCGTGTCATGAGACTTAGTGCAATATGCTACACTGCAATACGATGTTTTATAACGATTTGACTTGTGTTCAAACTATTACTTATTTACAAACGCTGTGAATTCACTCAACCGTTGTGTTGACTTTTTAGCATGTTTATCTCAGGTCCATAACAAGCATGGATGGCATGGAAGGGCATGGATACGGAAGGAAGGCTAAGATTTTATTATTCTTTGATAAATTATTGGACAAATTGTAACACTATTGGGACCTCATTTTGTAAACTCTGATATTTGAATAATAAAATCATTTTAACAATTCAATTATAAATTGTTTTTCTATTATTATAACTGTTGTGCCGTCGAGTAACACCCAGCTTCAATTCCGCTGTGTATCCCAAAAATTTGGGGGTGTTACATTATGTGAAATGACATTATTTCGTGCATTAAAAATAGGCTAAATCTGCATTAATTTTTGTAAAAAGTTAGTAAAAGTGCGATACGTATGGGAAATTGTGAGTTGTGTGAAATAACATTGTTTTGACCATTAGAAATGAGCTAAATGTGCATTAATATCTGTACGAAGTTAGCAAAAGTATGACACATATTGATAATCGTGAGTTGTGCGAAATATCAATGCTTTGTGCATAAAAATGGGATGAATGTGCATTAGTTTTTGTTGGAATTTAGTACAGGTACAATACGTTTGAATAATCACGAGTTAAATTGTAGACAATTCGCTTAAATAACAAATTGGTATTGTTTTAATTCAATTTCTAAAGATAGTTTGCGTTAAAACACAAATGACAGGACAATATATTGTGTTTTAATATTGGGAATGGTCTCTTCTAAAAAGTGTGCCTTTAATCTACTTTTACATGCCTGTGACAGTGTCAACTACCGGCCATTTTACGCTGCCTTTCTCACCTCGAGTGGTCATGTCCGCATTGTTAGTATTTCAGTTCTCAGAGCCATTTTGCATGTTGGCGTGTTGAGAACAAGTGGTGAAGAAGCCAACAATATAAGTAGCAAACATCAGTACATGCATGCAGACATCAATTGGGAAGCAGACCTAAAGTGTTTGACCTTGGAAGCTCATAGATGGATCACAACTAGACAACTAATTGAACATCTCGTTACTGTTGCCAAGGAATTGGGGTGCTCAATATCCATTTAATCATGTGCTTGAAACTCGTGGAACCCCAAAAGTTTACTCAACAGATGGCCAAAGAAACGAAATCCATGATGGGGGTTGTAGTGCCATGTTGATTTATTTATGGAGACTTGTGTGTTTATGTTTTATTTATATATAGAGATGGACTATGCCTTTGATTTTGTGATTGTTAGATGTACTTTGGATTTACTTTTGACGAAATGCTCCTGAATTCTTAAACCCATGCTTAGACTTTATGGTTTTTTTTTCAAAGTGTCTGCTGTTGTCTTTCACACTTCTTTCAATTTATGCTAAAAGCAGGAGAACATTTAGTTTTTATTAGCTAGTCTTTTCGTTGTTATCAGCAGTTTAAAATGTTATATAAGATTATGTCAAGAATCTTATATAGGTTGTTAGGATTATAATTAGATTCTGAAATTACTTTTATACCCTTAAGAGTTAGTTAGGATTATAGTTAATCTCATCCATTCATTTTAAATCAATGGTCCAAAATCATTCTTATTCTTTTTATCAAAAATCATCTTTTTATTTGATCTCATCCCTATATATATATATATATATATATATATATATATATATATATATATATATATATATATATATATATATATATATATATATATATATGATCAAATAAGAAGATTACTTAAAATAAGAAGGAACAAGAAGAACTATAACCACAAATCTGAGATGTACCGACCTAAATTAGATGCATCCCTATATTCTTAGATGCATTATAACGCATCATAATGTGTTTTCTAGCTTTTAATCAGATGCATACACGCATATTAGATGCATTTCATGATTTCTCTTGTTTTTTGTTCCTATGCACGTGCCAAAATTATGAAAATCAATTTAAACCATCTATACATCAAATTAACATTCGAAACTCAAGATGTTGCATCTATATGAATAGAAATGCATCTAATGCAAGTCGTTGCATCTCAAATGTGTGGTTTGGTCACTTCTTACAACTTCTTATTTTAATTTACTTCTTACTGGATCCCTACTATATATATATATATATATATATATATATATATATATATATATATATATATATATAACCAAAGAATAAACCATCAAAAAAATAATTTCTTGCTTGAGCGGCAGAAAAGAAAGGCTGCAACACCTTCACTAAATCCCTCTCTCACTAGAACCAACACCATATGTTTCTTAGAGCACACGGAGTAATAACGGCATAACACAAATTCGTCCGATGTGGAACCAAACCGACAGCGTGATGGCGTTAAGACCATTTCCCCATCGTGTGCGTTGGACCAGCGTTGTGATTTACGTTGTTGGACTAACTTGCGTTGTAACGTTTGATTTAATATATATATATATATATATATATATATATATATATATATATATATATATATATATATATATATATATAAAAGAAAAAAAATCAAACCAACCCCTCCATGTATACTACGGATAGTTTGTGTTTTGGGGTTTGTGTTTATAGGCTTGTGTTTTGGGGTTTGCGTTTGTGTGTGTGTTTAAGTGTGTGTGCAGAAGAGGAGAGGAAGAAGATGAGTTTTTTTTTTTTTTTTTTTTTTTTTTTTTTTTTTTTTATTATTATTATTATTATTATTTTTTTCGGTTAACAAGTGGAGTAGTATATCATTGGACCAAATATCCATTGGTGGGCTGGAAACTATTGGCCCAAATATCCATTTAACTTATTTATTTTAGTTTTGTAACATATATGTATTTTTTTTTAATAAAAATATTATTTGTATATTAACTTAATGAATGAAATATTTGTTAAGGCTTTTTAATGATGTAATTGTTGAGGGTAAGATTTTTAAATTGTAATTTTAAAAAAATGTGGGTCTCAAAAAGTGGTGTTATTGGGTGTTATATTTATCTAATGTTTTTTGGTGTTATGTTATTTTGTATTTAAATGATGTGACAATGACGTGACGGGTATTTTGGTGTTATTTTGTGTTACTACTCCTTGTGCTCTCAGTAGCATCCAAACAATACAACAAGCTATTAAATAAGAGCAAATACATAACTTGTATGCAACAATTCCATATCAATAGTGTGTTTCAAAGCAACTGACACACCACATGCCCATCATCTTTTCTTCTTAATAGTTTGGATCGGCAGTAGGAAAAACTGGGGTTTCCTGACCACTTCAAACAAAACAATTGAACTTTTATCCTAACATTTTTTTTTAATTGATGACCATTATTTATAATGGTAAAACCCTAATTCTCAAAACCCACAAACCGGGATTGGGTCTAATTATCCACTAATAAGTCTATGTGTTTTTGTAGTGTGCGTTTATGTGGTGCAGCGAAGATGTCTTTTTTTTTTTTTTTTTTTTTTTTTTTTTCAAATAATTTTACAAGTTTAGTCCCCTTGTTTTATGAGTTTAACGGAAATGACCCCAACTAATGAGTTTAATGAATATGTGAACAACTTATGGATGAAAAAGTAGTACTTTGTATTTTAAACTTATTTCATATTCTCTATTCCTAGTAAACAAAATAACGAAAAAACAACACTATTTTTTCCCATTACCATTCTCTACTCTGTGCGCAAACCTAATTTGCCCGCCATCCTCAATTGCTCGCTATCCACATACCGCATACGTGTCACACTAGAATTGGTTTTTACCTCCAAGTGCGTGATAAAAAAAAAAATAAATCAGTCAAGCATGTTACCATATTTAAAATATCACCAAATCTAACCAATCTTCACCCACTCACTTTTTCGTTACAAACAGAAACTGTAAAATGGGTATACCTTCTTCAAAATTTCAAACTCATTAAACCTTCATCTAAAACCTCTCTAGATTTCCAAAATTCTCAAATAAAATAGTACTATGTAAAAAGGGTAGTTGGATTATAATTTAAAGACAAAAATACACCGTTGGTCCATAAACTTTCTCAAAAACATCGTCAGGGCCCAAAACATTGGAAAATCGTCGTCGTGGGTCCAAAAGTAGGGATTTTGAGGCTGATTGCGTCCCTTGACCCGTTTGATCTCGGTCAACGCACATTTCTGTTATATATTAAAGGGAAAAATAGTCCAATCACGTTTTAGCTATAATGTAACCCAAGGGTAACCTGTTATCCTTTGTCATTTATTGAAAACAAAACTAAACACTTCCTCTTACTACAAAAAGGACGAAATCGAACCAAAACACACCCAAATATTTAATCACTCCACTAAAACATAATTCAAACCATATTAATCAAGGATTATTTACCACAACATCATTAATAAGATCAATTGTAAGTCATTTCATCTATTTCTTCATTAATTCGTAATTAGGGTTCATATAAACGTAAATTTCAATTTGCGGATTCTCAAGTTTTCTTGTAATTGCTTAAAAGTAACACTAAATCTTAATAATGTACTACTAATATCATTCACCTAGATGTAGGAATTGCTCAATTAAGTGAATTTTAAAAAGTGTAAAAAATATGATAATCCCCAACTCGATATGGTGTGGTTAATCTTGTTTAGGAACGTAACAAAAACGTAATCATACATTGTTAATACATATCAAAAACGTTTTTACAACCATGCAACTACATTGGTGTAATTTTTCCAAAAATTAATATTGTTTTTAAAAATAAAATAGTGTTTGGGTCAAGCACATAAAATTGGTGAAGATAATCTTAATTTCATCTTTGCGTATATATAAGTCTCACTAATAATGTATCTCTTTATAGGTGAAAAATGCCACACGCATATGACATAGACAACATTCTAACGCACGCTTACATTCTAAAAGTTTCATTAGAACCATACGTACCACCCGACTTTGTTCAAAGCTTCAAAGATCTTGAGTCAGGTCACATTCATGAAGGTCGAATCGTTGATCCCTCATTAGTAGCCTAGGAACACATTGACAGAGCCTTTTGAATGATTGGTTTTGATTGTCTACTCACTATTAATGAACAAATTTGTCCTCGTTTCATGTTAGAATTTCTCCGTGAATTCAAATTCTGTAAGATAATAATCAAGTCACAAACATGGTGTAACTTGAGATCTATGAGGCGTATGGTTTAATAGGAATAGGAGGAAAAGAGAGAACTTGGAACCTTGAGAGAGAAAGTAATATGTTAGATTAAGAATTATGAGAAGGTACAACCCTCTCTACATGTGGAGAGGGGTATATATACTACCTAACAAACAAATGATAAAACGCCCACACCCGGGCTCTGGATCAAGCATACAGTGGGTAAAGACCCGTCCTTTTTCCACGATGTTACTTAATCTAATTCTAACTAATAACTAAACTAACTACGAGCTAACTCAATGCTATTACAATAATTAGGTGACCAAGTCTTCTATAGGAATAATTGTATTCCTAATAATCTCCCCCTAAGCGAGGTCACCTTTGGAAATTAAGCTCCTTGATCACCAAGAATTCTTTAGTCATTGTAGCTCGTAGGTTCTGATTTTTCGCTTTTCTGCACACTTTGTACTTCAAGCAACGAACTTATGATTTGGGTTCCTTTGTGATGTGTGATCTTTGAGCTTTCTTTGATATCATCAGCCACAGTAAATCTCCAAGCTCATCCATAGTAGTATCGCCTTCATGTGATGTAGTGACTTTAGGACCGTCATGCTCACACCCTTCTGGATCAGGAGACATTACATCAGAGTTGCGGATCAGGAGACTTTTCACCAGAGTTGTGGAAACGTTGTTGGTAGTCTCTCAACATTCGTTGTAGTAAGTCTCTCTTCATCATTGATAAGAATTTTGTTAGGTCACAATTTATGTAAACACAAGTATAAGAATGATAGAAAAGAGATGAGAATGAGAGATGGTTGATTAAGACAATATGAGAAATAGAAATGAAAGAGTTTGCATAGAATAATGAAATAACCAACAAGTTTACTAGTCACATATGACTAGTATATATAGGGAAGGAGTAGGGCAACACTTCCTTCCTCCCTATCAAGTAAAATGAGATGGGCTTAAGGCCCATGGGCTTGCTACATAAGCCTTAAGATTAAATAAACATACAAGCCTTAGCAACCTATTACAAGTAAATGACCGAGACTTGATAAATAGTAAAACTTTGATCCCAAAAATCTCCCCCTAAGGGTCAGTCATCACGGTTGCTTGACGTCTTTGTCATTTCTTTATCTTTGACTTTCATAGCTTTAGACGTCTTTCAAGAATCATTAGATAATAATCATTCATCGTTTTTTGTGCCTTGTTCATTGTTGTTGTGATAGTGATCAAATAATGAAGTTGTCTGCCTTTCGTCACTTCCGCGTCTGTGGTGGTAGTCCACCATTCCAACATGCTCATACATCTTTGAATTCTGACTTATACATGCACGTAGTCCCTTTCTTTCACTTAAGATCTTTAGTCTTTATACTTTGTAGATTCTTCTTTTTGGCGTAGAATCTTTCTTTGAACTTTGTATTGCTTTGATCTTTGAGGGAGCTTTTGATGACTTCAAGATGCATGTATGAGCATGTGGAATCCGTCGCCATGGAGATGATGTAACCCTGCATGTAAACAGTTAGCAATAAAACATCCGGTACTTACATATAAGGAATTAGAGACCGTCAACAGCATATTGTGAAGACTCCTTCTAACCCTTATCAAGGCCGTTCCCATGTCAGATACTCCCGAAGGAGCTTACAAGACCTACTAAGTAGCTCAATGACTGGGTGAGTCGCTGGGGATCACTCCAAGACTATAGACCGCTAAGAAACCACCGCAAACACTATGCGTAACCTGCAAGGAGTTACCGAAGTGACCTGCTGTCAGGGCTGTTTGATGTTGACCCTGGCAGGATTTCCGTTCAATCATTGAGAAATAATTATGTAAATTCTCTCATAAACGTTCTCGGCAGATTGCTAAGATCTGCGAAGGACTCGATAATTTACAGCTGGTGTCCATTAATGTAGAACACCAGTTGTAGAAATACTAAGTGTTCCTAATAGATCTTTGATGTATCTCATGGCTCTAGACTCGAAAAGTGCACACTTAGGTTTCCTATGCGGAGACTAGGGAGGGGTCTCCTGCTTCAATATCAACCATCTCTAAGAGATAGGTCGATAGATTACACCGGTTCCCCGTGAGAATGAAACAAGCTCTTTTAAGAGAACTTGAGTGGTTAAGAAGGTTTATTGCAGTGCGTCACTAGGTCCATGACGACTTTATCTTCAATACCGGTGTCACCTTAGTAACAACCAGTAGCATATGAGTTAAACCCGGTGTCTGCCCTAAGGTTGAACATATGGAGGGCTATTTCTTTTCAACCTTTTTTTTACTTTTCTTTTTAATTCTTCAACTCCTTCTTTCCTTTTCATTTTTTTCTCCTTTTATCGTATCATACCTAAGGACTTCTAATTCTAACTAATGGTGATGTCCTTGGGTAGATCCCTCCGGCTCTGGCGAATCATAGGACGGTATTTCCTATCTTAATCACCTTATAACTCCAAAATTATCCGACAATAGCCAAGAAACCTTTGATTGAAAATCTCTCAAAGTGTTTGTGAGTATCAAATATTTTGTTTAACACTTTGAGAGTTTTGTGATTACTTAAGAAGGGCTCCCCCTTCACATGTGCTCATAAGTGTTTAAATAAATTTGCACATGCGGGAGGAACAAGCACTTTTTGAATTGATCCACTTTCAGTGAACCTGACCGGTTCGAGACACGCTTACATCACTAGTTAGACTAGCTTGAAGTTATTACCCGGCCTGGTCAAATCCACAGAAAGTTTCTCGAAACGGTATGTTTCTACTAAGACAAATCCTTTTCGAGACACGCTTACGTGGCTAGTTAAAGAGTTCCATTGTCAGCTTTTAGGTGACAACTAGCTCTAGTAACTAACTTGATGTTATTACCCGTCGAGGATAAGTCTTTTCGAGATTACTAACTTTTATGTTTCGTCAATTCCTGGGTCAATTCTGAGTCTAGCTCGCACAAGATACAACTTTAAGCAACTTTGAACTTTCATATTTTAATCACATTCACTTTTTCTCCCCCTCAAAAATAGCATATGAGATGTTGTTTTTGATAAACTTTTGATTAAAATATGCTTTTTGAGTCTTATGGGGAGATATCAACAAGAACTTTTGGTTTTTGAAACGATGAGTTTTTCAAGTGCTCCCCCTCAACAAGTGAATACTCATTGAGGTGAAATACTTGTCTTTTGAGCAGAATTATGAACATCAGAAAATGTTTGATTAATTCTACTCAAAAGTAAGAAGCCTTCGCTCCTTATATAAGGATTGAGGCACTGAAGCATACCTCAGTGTCCTTTCATTACAAGTGCGGGTTGTACACTGTTATGTGTGCACAAGCCATTCAGCATGATTTTGAGAAAACATTTTGTTTTGGTAATACTCCCCCTCAAAACTCGCATATGTTTTGAGAATTTTAAACTTTTGAAGCGAATTAGGGAGTAAAGATTTGAAAAATCTTGAGAAAAATTTTGAAATGTTTTGAAAAAACCTTTTGAAAAGATTTGAATAAATTTTGCT
Organism: Artemisia argyi; assembly: GCA_030686995.1. Lineage (NCBI taxonomy): Eukaryota > Viridiplantae > Streptophyta > Magnoliopsida > Asterales > Asteraceae > Artemisia > Artemisia argyi. The sequence goes on from CM060696.1 coordinate 8,767,133, forward strand.
CAAGATTAAGAAGCTTTAGATAAACTTTGCGTGAGAACTTGCTTCTTGTTTTTAGGATAAGTGCACGTTTGGTTTTAAGAAATAGTTTAGCAAGGCACTTTCCTTTCTTTGAAAACCGAGTTGTACACTGAAATGTGTGCACAAGTCGTCGTTTGAATACAAAATTTGTTTTCTTTTAACAAAATACTCCCCCTCAAATAATGAAGTTTATTCGAGAGATAGTCTTCTTGAGCAGAATATTGAATCGTATTTAAGAAATACTTTTCGAAAATTCGTGAAATGATTCTGCTCAAGGTTTTAGAAAACATAATCAAGTATTATACAAAAAAGAATGCTTGAAAATCAGATTAGACAACAACCTCAAGACTGAAAACCTTTGTTTACCAAAATTCGAAATCCATTTGTAGGTTGTGTCAATCCGATTAAAAGATGTAAAATTCCAACGAAGATTGAAAAATCTGTGTATCATTTTGAAATAACACTCGTTGAATCAATGGAAATTTAAAACTCTTTTACTTTTGAAAGTTGTTTGAGACCCGAAGTCTCTCTTTTGAGTTTTAAAATCCGAAGAAGAAGATTTCCATCTAAAGTTGAACCACATGGGTTCTTTTTGAAGATTTGTTTTTGTGATTAATGGAAAACTTTCCCGTATTTGGGATGTTCAGATCAGAAACATTCTTTTATAGTAGCCAAAGCATTCCAGATTTTGAAAATTCGAAAGGTTTTGAACGACTTTGCTTTGGTTTCCATTCTTGCTTTACTGGTGTAAAACGAGAGTGTAGAGTTCGGAAAAAATTTGTTTCTCACCATTTTGAATCCTTTAACCAGTTTTAGCCTTTTAACACATTTAACCCTTTGCCCTTAAAGTATGTTCCGTGAGAAACATTTTGACAATTGTTGAAGTTTTGACTTTCAATGGGATGACATGTACTTGCACACAAAGAAAATGCATCAGGCACAAACAAGTATACGGATGAATCAAGAAACTCATTCTAAATCAACCAAAATGCTCAGAATTCTCAAATTAACACACAAGATCATAGATTAATTCATTCTATTACTCGAGATTTTCCAATTATGAAAATGCTTAGGGGTTATGATTTGAGACTTTGCACGCATGTTAGCATCAAAATGAATATTGTACAAATAAACGCCCTAGTAGTAGCAGCAAAGACATCGACATCTTAAACCCTAAATCACTTGATTTCAAACCTATGTTGTATCTAATCGTGCAAACACACTAATCGAGCTTTCTTTAGTGTTCTCTAAGGTTATATGAAATGATTAATTAGACTAAACACATAAAAGAAAATGTCCCGATCGATAATTACTTGAACCCTAGTTTCTGATTATGCCTTTTTTGACTGTTGAAAACATTTGAAACATTTAGGGAACGATTAGATAACAACAATGAAGAAATTAGAAACTCACAATCGAAAATAAATCGAGGATAAAAAATTGTTAGTTTGATTATGTGTGAAACTTTTGAGAACATTTGTGAAAACATTGATGCGAGCCTGTTTTATTTATTTATTTTTTTATGCAATGTCCTTTTACCTAAGTTTAAGACTTTTGTGAACTTTACTCATTAAAGGTTAACTACTTTTCCATTTGAAGTCTAAACATGGTTAGATTGGAATCCTTGCCGAAAAATTTCTTTTCTCCCCCTCGAATTAGCATTTATTTTGTGAAACATTTTTGCACATTTTAATTCGAGAGATCATAGAAACTTTTGAAAATGAGTTTTTAATCCGAATGATGAAGAAACATTTTATCCTTGAAGAATAATGATTAGGTGTGCAAACTTCATGATTTTGTGAAAAATTTTCTCCCCCTCAAAACATGTTCCATTTAGACAATGTGAAGCAAAATTTGTTTTAATGGAGGAACATAGTTTTGAAGATTAGAAGTTTGTACAAGAGAAAGAAGATTCTTTTTGTAGTTTTTGTATTTTTTTTGATTAAATATTTACAAAAAGAGCTTGATGTTTGACTCTCTTAGGTTTGAAGAAAATTTTTGCAAATCATCTGGAGTCAAACACCGCATACCAATTTGGTGAACTAAATCAACAAACCTTGATGGAGGTAATGCCTTTGTAAACAAGTCCGCCAACTGGTATTCGATACCCACAAACTCTAATTCAATTGTACCCTTCTTGACATGTTCTTAGATGAAATGGTAGCGGAGAGCAATTTTTTGGGCTTTGGAATGATGAATGGTTTTATCTGAGATTGCAAAAGCACACTTTGAGTCGTCGTACATTGAGATGTAGTCAAATACATAACCGTAGTCCGTGAGCTAAGTTCTCATCCAAATGCTTCATTGACTGTATCCCTTTGTAACTAAACAAGATTTGTTGCAAATCACTTTGCCTTCTGCGTCCAGCTTGTTTTCCAAATCCATTTAATTCCAATGATGTGTCGAAGGGTGATGTTGTTAGAACGTATGCATATTAGACGGATCCAAATTGCGAGAAGACGACTCTATTATATCAAGAACGGTTGGAGTCAGTGCAAATGGATTGAGGAACGTATTTCCGTCATAATCTGCAGGTTGTGGTACTGATTGTCTGGAGTTGGAAGCGGTTTGTCCTGCTGTTGTTGGAGATGCAATTGAAGGACCGTCTTTATCAACAGTTGTTTTTGTTTGTTGAGGTGTGTCAGGTACTTGATTATGATCAAGGTGTGTAGCGGAAATTGGTGAGACCTCAGAAGGACGGTTTTCAATCGTATCATCGAACAATGGAACAAACAAGGTTTCCAATTCTTTGAGAGAGAGTGACAATGGTTCAGCCGAAGAATCTGGAAAGTTTAGACTGTTGATTGCGGGTCCTAAGCTGTTTTGCTCAGAAGCCATTCCATTAAGCTCGGGTCCGAAACTGATTTGTTCCGAAGCCATCCCTGTTATGCCTGAAAAGAAGAAATAATAGACAAAACAGAGGACATGGATCCCCAAGTGTCAAGATGTAGTGTCAATTATCTTCTTGACACTCGGACACACTATATCAATGATTTCCTTTCTCGCCTCAGGGATAGATGTTGTGGATTTCACATTAGTTTTGGTGCAAATGTCTAAAATCTTTCCTGTAGGAATCCACTTAAGATCAATTGATTTGAAAATTCTACCCGTGGGTACCCACCTAGTGTTAGATCTAGGAGATGCTTTCCTTTTAGATGCAGCGGGAGCATCACTTGGTTGAGAAAACCTACGTCCTATGTTGATCCACTTCTTAGGTTTCTGACTTATGACTTTTGGTTCAACGGGTTTGTATGTCTTAGTCGATTGAGTCTTTTCAAGTGAATTTCCCTTTTGAAGATATTTTAAAGCACAAACAACATGATTATTTACACAACTACTCTTAGAAGCTAACCAATTCCTATTAGTTTGTTTATTACTCATAGGTTTTGGTGTGCTACTGCAAGCAGTGTTCTGTACTACAATGGAAGCCATCACACGAGGTTTTGAACCTAAAATTCCATCCTTTTGAATTAGCGCCTTTTTCCTAGCCTTTTCTAGATCATAGTTCTTGTACATGTCATATGTGCCATAAGACTTTTTACTTTTAATGCTCGTTTTAGACACTGTTTTCGAACTAATCCTAGATGAGCCAGGTATAATCACGTGTTGAGATTTGGCAGACACAGATGCATTTTCCTTAGGCCAAGAATGTGGAGTGACTGGTTTTGTCAAATTGTTTTTCTCAACAACTTGGGAGGCAAACCGAGGTTTTGAAAATTTAGGTCGTTCAGATTTAAATGCAGTTGGTTGTCTAACCACTGATTGTTTTCTGTTTTTTTGAGAAGTCGGTTTCCCCAAGATTGTTGGTTTTGCAAACTTAGTATCCACACTCTTGCCAGTCAGTATTCTTAATTTGTTTTGCAATGCAGCATGTGCAAACACCTTTGCTTGAATTTGAACTTTTAAAAGCTCATTTTCTTTAACTAATGTATCCACACGTTTACTTTGTTCATTCGAAACTTGACTATTGTTGCCCGAAGTTAAAGATTCATTTTGCAATTTAAGTTCAAGTGAGATGCAATGTGCCTCTAGTTTTGAAAAATCTTTATGAAACTGGGCAATGGTCTTTTTGAGAAGAATGTTTTCTGACTCAAGAGTTTGGTATGATGTATCAGTTATTGGATTATCAGGTAAGGACTCAGACTCAGAATGTTTTTCTAGACATTGAACAACATTCTGGTCCACCTCTCCTTCATTACTGAAGTTAGGTTGCTCACATTGTTGTTTCTCATACGTAGGCATAATATGATCAACAGTAGATTTTACCTCAACCATTTGCTCTTTGTCAAAGTTAGGTTCTGTGTCATAGATGGGTATGACATCTTCCTCATCCATCTGTCCTTTGTCAAAGTTGGGCTCTGAGTCATAGAATGGTCTGATCTCTGCACAGTCTGCATCTGTATCATTCCCCAATCTGCTGTTGTCATTCTGCACTTCTAATTCTGTCCCATTGCTATCCATGAAAACAAAATTATCTTCCAATACTTTAACCTCATTGCCTACATTAACGACATCTGCAGTATTCTCACCATTCCCAATCAACCTTTGAGCATTACTTGCTTGTATCCCAACTCTTTCACATTGCATGAGAGATTGATTTTGGAGATTTCAGTAATTAGATAAATTTAGACTCATAACAAATACTGTATCGACTGTATTAAGGAGTGACTAAAGTAATCTAAAAAATGTCATGCATTTCTCTTTGTATGAATCCACAGATGGATCTTCAGAATCATCAGAATCATACTCTGGGCTAGTATTATTCATGTAAAATTCCTGCATGTTTGTCATTAACATCACATCTGTTGTATCGGCTTCCAAATCTGCTGTATTGGATTCCAAATCTGCATATTCATCATCAGATGGAATATCTCCCATGACACTTTGCAAAACTGCATTGAGATTACCCCCTTCAACTTCCATTTGACTAAGTGTGGCATTGTATTCAACATAATCGTCAGAGAGTGAGGTTGAATCATAATCTTGAGCTTCCTCATATGCAATATTTTCCGTATATGCCATAAATGCCATGCTTGGTTCTATAAGATCTTCTTTATCATCAATATCTTTCATTGTGTTTAAGCATTCAGCAGTTGAAGTCATAGCGCCATTGCCTTTCTCAGTAGATACTTTTCCAAGCTTCACAAGATTTTGCAGAAGTGATTGCATATGATTATATAGTGTTGCAAGAGAGTACTGTGGGACGAAGATAGGTTCAGGTGAATTTAGAGGATTGAAGAAGAGACCATTCAGAGTGTAAATTAATGATCCATGGTCAATAACTGGAGATTGTGGAGCAGGGAGGATGGTCATCATAGGATTCATGCTTAAACAGGATTCAAGAATTTGCTTCATTCTGATGTGATGAAGTTCTTTTGTACGATGCATAGCTTCAAGATATTTCCACATTTCATAAGTACTAGCTTGAAAGTCCATATTCATGTAAATTGAATCGGGAAGGGCTAATGTCATGGACCATGCAGCTTGTTTGTCAGCATAGTACTGATCAAGTTCAGTAGCATTCAAATCTTCAGAAGTTTACATTCTTATAATTCCTGTTGAGTCAGCAAGAAATATCATTTTGTATGGACCATCTTGAATGGATTTAAGCATAAGATCTGCAGCAGGACTATCTGTGAGCCATTGTAGAAATCTCTGGTTCCAATCAGTATATGTTCCTAGTAGCAACATTGGAGGCCTTGATTTATTGCCAAATAGCAGAACTTGACGAAAGAGGGAGCTGTGACTTTGTTGTTGATGATACTGTTGCTGATGAGAATATTGGTGAGGAAGGTAGTTGGTAGAAGGTACTTGAGACATTGTAAACGACATTTCTCTCCCCCTTGATTGTTGCGATGTAATCGAAATAATCAAACAAAAATGTAAAACCAAGGTTGAAATAGTGATTTCAGATTTTCCCTCCAAAATGATTTGAAAAATTTTCTGTTCCAAAATTTTGAAAATTATTGTAAAATGCTATTCTAAGGTCACACGAAAAAATTTTAGTTTAAAAAATTTTGCAGTCGAATTTTACCGAAAAAATTTGAATTTTGTCCTAAAAATAGATTTTTTTTTTTTATTTTTTTTATTTTTTTAAGAAATAGAAAGGAGATAGTAAGAAGATGTTAGAAAGAAACTTGTGTGATAGATGGACCTTATAGAAAGTATTTATGTAATGCCAATTCTCGAAAAATGAGTGTTTTCGAAACTTTTGTATTTTAGAAACTTTTGTGTTTTAGAAACTTTTTAGTGTTTTAGAAACTTTTCAGTGTTCTAGAAACTTTTCAGTGTTTTAGAAAGTTTTCAGTGTTCTAGAAACTTTTCAGTGTTCTAGAAACTTTTTAGTGTTTTAGAAACTTTTCAGTGTTCTAGAAACTTTTCAGTGTTTTAGAAACTTTTCAGTGTTCTAGAAACTTAGCACCAAAACTTTCTAAATTATACAATTTAGAGAGTATACCACGAGTCGAAGTGTTTTCTCACTTATACAAGCAAGGGAAACACCGAGTAAGCAACGGGAGCAAGTGTGTTCTCGAAACTTTGTGATTTAGAAACTTTGTGATTTAGAAAGATTGCTAGAATTATGATTTTGCAAAAAAGCTCATCCAAATGAAGGTTGTATTTCAAGATTCTTGTACTTCTAGTTATAAAAACACCAAAACTTAAAGAAAGTTGCAAACTTGATGATTTTTATGAAAATTTTTTGTGATCTAGAAAGTTTGCTAGAATTTTGATTTTGCTAAAAGCTCATCCAAATGAAGTTTGTATTTCAAGATTCTTGTACTTGTAGTTATAAAAACACCAAATCTTAAAGAAAGTTGCAAACTTGATGATTTTTATGAAATTTTTTTTTTGTGATCTAGAAAACAAGTACAATAACCAAAATCAAATTTTTAAAGCTTTCAAATTTCAAAAAGATTGAAACTTTCTTGTTAGAAAAGGTTTATAACACTAGTTTGTAATCAAAAAAGTGTTAAAAGCCAAGAAAAACAAGAAAAGTAATGAACTTTTAAAAAAAAAAAAAATCATGTAATGAACTTTTGAAAGAAAGTTTGACACTTTTTTGTTTGTTATGATTTGTAGCACAAATTTGTAAGCAAAGATGTGATAAAAACCAAGAAACAAACAAGAAAGCACACAATTTTCACAAAAATTCGAGTAGAAAAAGAGGTTTTGGATCGGATGCAACTTAAAAAAACAAGAACTACACCTTCTTCCGGCGAATGATACCACTTGTTAGGTCACAATTTATGTAAACACAAGTATAAGAATGATAGAAAAGAGATGAGAATGAGAGATGGTTGATTAAGACAGTATGAGAAATAGAAATGAAAGAGTTTGCATAGAATAATGAAATAACCAACAAGTTTACTAGTCACATATGACTAGTATATATAGGGAAGGAGTAGGGCAACACTCCCTTCCTCCCTATCAAGTAAAATGAGATGGGCTTAAGGCCCATGGGCTTGCTACATAAGCCTTAAGATTAAATAAACATACAAGCCTTAGCAACCTATTACAAGTAAATGACAGAGACTTGATAAATAGTAAAACTTTGATCCCAACAAATTTCCAGCTGGATAACCGATTCAGCTGGATGTGTGAGCATGAGGTATGGATTGAACCGATTCAGCTGGAAATAGGAGCCATCAACGCCATCTTAAATAAATGATACGTAAAATTTTGAGAAATCACTATCCCCCTCAATCAATGACGGATGTTAAACCTTAAATAAATGATGTCATTGATTGAGTGAAAAATTTTATCAAAATTTTGAGTTCAATTTGATTTTCAATCAAAATCTCATGGTACCACCAAGTTTTGCACAAATATTTTCCGGAAAAATCATAGAAGGGAAAATATTTGGCGATAAAAAGAAGATTTCTCTTCTTTATCAAGAAATAATGCACTGAAGCGTACATTAGATAGAGGAAACATGGATATAAAATAATCCATGCCCAGGTGAACTTCACCCGGTAAAAGGAACAACCATCTTTTTGGCGACGTGTTTTCCCCATTTTGAAAAACGGGTTGCTATCTGAAGTAATAGCAAGCCATAATTTTTGAAGAATATTTTGAGATACGACATGTTTTAAAAAAAACTTAATTCAAAAACCGAAAAAATTCTTGCTCAAGCATATGTATGATTCCGTGTCATTGTTGAATGACATTTCTAGAAACGTACATAATATTGATTACACAAGAGACATGTCGTGAGAAGAATATTTTTGGATTTTTATGATTTTTCAGATTTTTATGGTTTTTATAGGTTTTATATTTTTCTATTTTCTTTTTGATAAATCTTATGTACAAAGGATATATGAAGCCAATCCTTCAATCATCATTCTCTTGCTGGAAAGACTTAAGAGTTTCTGGAGTGAGGCTCTTCATCCCAAGACGTGGGAGAATGAACTGAAATCTTTCCCGAGAAAGAGCCTTTGTGAATATATCAGCCAGCTAAAACTTCGTTCTCACAAAGTAGAGTTCCACTATCCCTTTCTCCACTTGTTCTCTGATGAAGCGATGACTAATGTCTATATGCTTGGCTCTGGAATGTTGGAAATTGTTGCAGCACAGGGCAATGGCACTTTTGTTATCACAATACATTGGGATTTTGTTAAAGTCATACCCATAATCTGATAGTTGTGATCTCATCCACAAAATTTGAGCACAGCATGAGGACATGACTATATATTCAGCTTCTGTGGATGAAATTGAAGTGCACATCTGCTTTTTGGATGACCAGCTGACAAGTTTCTCACCCAAGAATTGAGCACCTCCGGAAGTACTTCTGCGAGTATCTTAACACCCCGCATGATCAGTATCTAAGTAGGCCGTGAGAGCCATTGCATTGTCTTTCGGGTACCAAAGACCCATATGGATTGTCCCTTGGAGATATTTAAAGATTCTCTTGACAGATTCCAAGCGCTTTTTGGTGGGCTTGGATTGATATCTGTCGCACATGCATACGGCGAAAAGAAGGTCTGGCCTACTTGCTGTGAGGTACACGAGAGAACCAATCATGCTTCCGTATTTGGTCTGATCAATGGTTACTCCAGCTGAGTCGTCATCGAGTTTGGATCTTTCAACCATGGGTGTATGATGTTGTCGTTTTAGTATAGTGTTTATTTTACCGAAGAAATGCTTAGGAAAGTATTTCCCCGGATCGTGTCCCAACGAATGTGTGAATGGAATTTCGAATTCCCGAATAGCGAAACGTGTCGTGAAAGTGATAAAAAGTGATTTTAATGAGATTAAACTAATGAAAAAGTAAATGAAGCATAAATAATCACTTAAACACGTATTTCAAATAAGGAAACTAAAAACGTAACGTAAAATCGAAAACGAAAGCTTAAACGCAAAATAAACGTTAACGTACGAAATAAAACGCGAATTTTAAGCTACACTACTCCTACGGACTTGAAAATAATTTTGAAAAGTTAAAAAGGATAAAAGAAAATTTTAAGAAAAAGAAAAATATTTTTTTGACTTTTTATTTATTTTTTTATGATTTAAAAACTAATTAACTAATTAAATATTAAAAGAAAATGCAAATAAGGTGAGAAAAATGAAAAATAAATTTTGAAAATTATAAAATAACTAAAAACTAATTTTAAAACTAAAAACTAATTTTTTTGGCTTTATGTATAATTTTTGGGAATTAAAAACTATTAAATCTAATTAAAAATTCAAAATAAATTCAAAATAAATGGGAAAAATGCAAAATAAATTTCTAAAATTCTAAAATAAATGAAAATAACTTTTAAAAATATTTTTTGATTTTTCTTGGCTTTTTCTGATTTGTTTGGATTTTTTAGTAATTAAACAGAATTAAAAATTGATTAAAAATGAAAATTAAATAGGAAAAATAGTAAATGGACTCAGAAAAATTTAAAAATATTACAGAAAATCTAAAATATTAAAATGAGCTTGAGAAAAAATTTTGAAACTAAAACAAGCCAGAAAAGTGCTTATAAGCTTGAAACAGCTTATTTGGAGTGCTTATTTATAAGCACTCCTTTGACTAGGTTGACCAAACTTTGACTCATTTACTTTTTACTAAATAAAGCTTAATGGGACAGAGTTTAGACCAATAACCATACAGAAACACAGATGAGAGCACAAACAGGTCCAATAAGCAATTAGAAATAAGCAAATAAGCCAACAAATAAGCAATAAGCCAAAATTCAATGTAAGCAACAACCACAAGCACAAATGAACTCAAATGAGCCACAAATCTCAGAATATGGATCAAATAAACTTAATAGCACCCTTAAACTAAAATCAGGAACTAGTTTGAACTATCCTACTTGGCACCCCAAATAAGCTGATGAAATAAGCTGAGAAGTGAAATCTTATGGGGGCAATATTACTACTGACCAGCTGAGATTACAAATTCACCAAGAGTTCTAATTGCATAACCTACTTACCAACCTAAAACTACCTAGAAAATCTTGCTAGAAACTGACGTGCAGGGCAAAACAGGCCTAAGGGGTTAATTGCAGCCTAAGTTTAAGCTAACCAATTAGAAATCTAGGATGCAAAGTCTGTTTAAATATGAGAATAAGCTACCAAAGATTAGATTAAAACCAGTTTCAATGAAACTAAGCACTAATGAGCATAAAAACTAATCTAATGTTAGAGCTAGTTGAAAAAGAGTAGGAAATAAACTGATGCAATTATGGAAATAAAGTTTGAGCGAAAGTGAGCTAAACCAAATCCTGAAAGTGCAGTCCTATTCCATATGCAAATGTGAACTATTTATACCAAATTATCCACAGCAAAACTTTAAGAACCACAAGTAACAAACCTGATCCAAACACCCTTGAACACTAGGATTACACTACAACTATAGCTTTTAGACTTAACCTTCAGATCTAATTATTAAAACAGATACTCAAACTAATTTGTAGCTTAATGAATAACAAAATTGCAACAAAACACAACAAGAAATCTTATGCAGTATCTATCAAAATTGGCAGTGGAGACTAAGTAACTGATTTAAAAGCTTAAACTACCTAAGCTACTGATTCTACTAGATGCCTAATCACAATGAAACACAGAAAACTCAATCTCAAGGACAAACACTGTAACAACCCCAATTCATGGATGCAGCGGAATTCAAACTGGGTGTTACTCGACGACACAATAGTCACAATAATAGAAAACGAACTCTAATTTAGTCGTTTTAAAAGATTTATCATTCAAATTATATAAATATCAGAGATTACAAAAGGAGGTCCCAGATGGTTCCATGTTTACAAATTTCATTAGATGAGTTTTCGAATGATAATAAAATTTATAGCCCTTTTGAATATCCGTGCCCTTCCGTGCCATCCTTGATCATCATGGACCTGAAATACATGCTTAAGAGGTCAACACAAAGGTTGAGTGATATTCATAGAGTTTGTTTAATTGTTGAACATAATATGTTGGTAGTATGAGTTAATTAGACTCATACTCATGGTTGGAAAACAAAACAGGTAGGCTACGTTATTATACACCCATAAAATGTATTATACACTAAGCTTATGACACCAAAACGTTAACGGGTACCAATATCAATCGGTGGAGTTATCCCGGTAGGTACTTTGCTAACATACCTAAGTCTCAAATATTAGTGCATTTGTTTGAACTTAGTCAATACAAATGGAATTCGTCATCCCAATAGGCCTATTCACAATATTCGCGCTCACTATTACTAGTGATTATTCATAATAAGGGATATTGGTTTTAGCAAGGATAGTACTTAGTGATAATAAAAAAATTAGGCAAGCATACAATTGAAAAGCATTGTGTTCGGTTTAAAATAGCATGTATTCCCCCCAAGGGTTTGTAAAACAATTAAGTAATGGAAAGTGGGGCTATGAACTCACCTTAAGTTAAATAGCAAGTAGTGAATGTAATGGTTGAGTCATGAAGGTTTCTACGAGCAACCTATAATAGAATGTTGCGACTTAGGATTGGAGTAAAGAATATGAGGAATTGCCTATATATGTCTTGCATTTAGTCCATGATGTGGTACTTTGTATAGTGTAAGTATATGAAAAGAAATGGTTCATGAAACATGTATAGTTTATATATCGTTTACTACCGTTCGGGCCGACATAATTCAGAAGTCATGTAGTAAACATTCGAGGAGCCAGGACACCTTAATTCGTAAGTCTACAACTCATCTCGACGGCTTACTTAATGAACTCCTCACATGAGGCTCCCTACTATTGTAGTAGTTGATAATATATATATATATATATATATATATATATATATATATATATATATATATATATATATATATATATATATATATATATATATATATATATAAGTTTTGATCCGAAAAGTTACATGTCCAATATTTGAATAAACTTAGGAAAGTTTATTTTTACATGAAGATTGTTATTAGGGTAAGTTTCTTAAGTCTTGTATGACAATTACTTGTAAGATCTCATGGTTCTTTAGATGAAGTAGATCCAAATTGTATGTTTAAGTTATCGCCAACTCTTTAGCTCATGTTTTCGCCTAAGTAAATTTATATGATCATTTAGTCATGGCCTTGCCGTGACCTTTGGTCATTGTTCCATGGTCTTGAGACTCAACCTTGGCTTTAGCCATGGTTGTTGTCTTGAATTTAGGTCATTAGACCTCTTGGTCTTATTAAACCATAACTATTATATAGTGACTTTGGTATATAAAATAGCTATTAAGAAACTGAAGAAAATCTCATTCGTTATTGGTTTTCTAGATACGTGCTCCTGACAACTTTCGTGTTTTAACTTTTTCATGAAACGGACCAGAAGGGCATCTTTTTGCGTGTTTTATGTTCTGTCACAGAAGGTATTTAGGCAGTTTTGCCGTAAAGTTTTGGTAACTTCAAATGGTCATAACTTTTGACTCGTGTACTTGTTTTAGGTGGTTCAAATTGCTATGTTTTAGGGGGAGAAGACATGATTAAAATGTGATCAAAGATGTTTAAAGTTTGTGACTGAATCTCAGAAGAGCTCGACTCAGTAAGTACCAATGAATTGACGAAGCTTAAAATGTCAGTAATCGAAAAGACTTGTCCTGGACGGGTAATAATTTCAAGCTAGTCTAACTAGTGATGTAAGCGTGTCTCGAATAGGACTTGTCTGAGTAGAGTATACCGTATCGAGAGACTTTCTTTGGACTTGACCAGGACAGGTAATAATTTCAAGCTAGTCTAACTAGTGATGTAAGCGTGTCTCGAATCGGTCATGTTCGCTGAAAGTGGATCAATTCAAAAGTGCAAACTCCTCTCGCATGTGCAAATTTCTTAAAAATTTCATGAGCATATGTGAAGGGGGAGTCCTTCAAAAGTTGCAAAACTCTCAAAGTGGTAACAACAATGTGTTTTATTATCATAAACACTTTGAGAGATTTTCAATAAAATGGTTTCATGGCAATGATAGGATAGTCATGGAGTTATAAGGTGACTAAGGTTAGGAAAAACCGTCCTGTGATCCGCCAGAGCCGGAGAGATCTACCCAAGGACAAATCCAATAGATTAGAATTAGAAGTCCTTAGATATGATTGAAAAAAAAGGAGAAAATGAGAAAGGAGAAAGAAGGGGTTGAAGAATTAAAAAGAAAAGTTATGAAAAAGGGTGAAAAGAAATAGCCCTCCAAATGTTCAACCTTAGGGCAGACACCGGGTTCAACTCATATGCTACTGGTTGTTACTAAGGTGACACCGGTATTGAAGACAAAGACGTCATGGACCCAGTGACGCACTGCACTAAACCTTCTTAACCACTCAAGTTCTCTTAAAAGAGCTTGTTTCATTCTCACGGGTAACCGGTGTAATCTATCGACCTGTCTCTTAGAGATGGTTGATATTGAAGCAGGAGACCCTTCCTAATCTCCGCATAGGAAATCAAATGTGCACTTATAGAGTCTTGAGCCCTGACATTCATCAAAAAATCTCATAGGAACACATGATATTTCTACACTGGTTGTTCATCATTAAGGACGCCAGATGTAAACTTTAGAGTCCTACGCAGATCTTAGCAATGTACCAGAACATTTATGAGAGGATTCACTTTTGTGATTCTCAATGATTGAATGGAAATTCCTGCCAGGGTCAACATCAAACAGCCCTGACAGCAGGTCACTTTGGTAATTCTTTATGGGTTACGCTTAGTGTTCGCGGTGGTTTCAAACGATCTACAGTCGTGGAGTGATCCCCAGCGACTCACCCTGTCATTGAGCTACTAAGTAGGTCTCTGGTGCGTAGGAATCACAACAGGCTTTACCTCTCGAGGGATCTCGAGAAGCTTACAACCCCCACCAGGCAGTGTACCTGATCGTTGTAGTATAGTATAGTGACAAGTACCGGGGGATTGATCGTTCAGCTTAGGAATAGTGTCGCTAGGATTAGAAAGCCTAAATACTAGTTCTAAAGGTGAGGGATGATTATTTTTGTGTTTTTATATTTTTTAGAAAGCAAGTAAAAATCTCGGGTTTTGGAAGAGTGGGCGGAATTAGTTGCTATTCAACTAAGCCAAAACTAAGATGCAATCAAAATAAAATACAAAAAATGAAAGTAAACTAATTTATACTAAGGTTGTGAGCAGTAATTGGAGAAAATGTGTTTACTTAGATTTCACTACTCCCTAGATATCTTTTACACGTTAATTACTTGTTATAATTGTATGGATGACGGATTGTATTCCTTAATACCATTCATGGGGTGGCACACATAACTCCCCAATTCTATGAGCTCTTATCTCCTCCTACACCATGCCCAGCACAACTATAGGGATTGTAAACAGTGGCTCATGCATTAAATACAACCAATAAAGACCTAGTGCGCGTTGGTTCATGTTTCTTAAGACGTTCAAGCATGTTACCAATTGGAGATCTGTCAGTTTTCTTAAGCCTAACATATAAATCATTCATCCAAGACAAGAATAAACAAGCAATCAACACATAATCAATATCTAGGTTTCATTAGATCTAAGCAAACACAAAAGAGATCTAGCCTAGCATGATAGAATTAAGACAAGAACATGATATAGACAACCAACACATAGACATATTGATTGAATTAGAAGAACACTTATCTTGATTAATCATGCAAGGTATCAAGGGGTTGGAACCCTTGAAAAACCAGTAAAGTTTACCAAAATCGTACTTAGGGTTTCTCCCAAAACTTCTCTCTTTAAATGTGAAAAATTAGAAAACTATATATAGAAAAATGGGTTTGACGGCGTCAAGACGAAACATGTGACGCCGTCACCTCGCCGCCAAAACTCTTCTCGGACTGCCTAGATCTACTTCTGACGCCGTCAAGACTTATATGTTTCCAGGCCGTCATGACTCTTTTACTCTTGACGCCCTTCCTACGTGACGCCGTCAAATCTTCTTTGGATCGTCATGGATTTTCATGAAATTTGCTCTTGACGCCGTCAAGGTTTTGCTCTTGACGCCATCACCTACTGTTCCCAGCATGGAAAATTAAGACTTTGGCGTTTTCTTCATTTTTATGCTCCAAAAACGTCTGAATTGCTTCCTTTTCCAGATTTCTCTCCCAAAGTACCTAAAATCACAAAAGGAACGATTTAGGGCAATATTTGATCAAATAAATTCGGATTTGGGCTTAAATGACCCCCTAAAAACGGATCATTTTTCGCCTCATCATATACCCTTACACTTGAGATTTTCTGTCCTCAAGCAAATGCGCTTTTATTCTACTCAAAAGACAAGTTAGGGGTCATTTAACACTAATATAAAAGTAATTACAACAAATAATCGTTCCACTAAAGACCAATAGACAAGCACGGAGGTCATATACAAGAACCTCACAAATAGTGTTTAGATACTCACATCTCTCGGGTGTAATAAAGTATAAATTACAATATGGAAACGGAAGATATCTCTCACTACCTGTCATAGCAAAATAGATTACCATAGGCTCGGGAAAGGATCAAACCTCCACCACATGGCGTAAGCACCTAGGATAAACTATCAAAGAGGTCTTTTAAAGGGTTGTAACGTTAGGTGTAGGGATATGAAATACACGGTTTTGTTGGATAAAGGAAGTTTTACTGGTGGCGAGTTAACAATCTTAGTCAATTACATGTACAATATGGCGTTGCTAAGCCAAGACTAGACTCGACTTAAGCTAATAAATGAAAAATAACAAAAACATAAAATGAACATAGAATGAAAAGGGATGGTAGTCCGTATGTTTTTTTTTCTTTTTCTAGATTTTTTCGATTTTTTTTTTTTTTTTTTTTTTTTTTTTTTTTTTTTTTTGCATACACTCTTACCCTACCATCCAAAATAATACATCATAGGGGATGAGAATTCCCCTTACACTTGAATCTTTACATACTTTACAATAAACTAATCTAATGCTCGAATTAAGAAAATCAAAACACTTGGAGCACTTTTAAGATTAACGTACATATGGGGGGTAGTAAATGATGTTCTTCCCCATTACTCCATAAAATAAGTACTTTACCCATGAGTCCCAATCGTCCCAAAACAATATGTACAAGGATATGACTCGACTTAGCAACCATGTAATCAATTAGAAAGTTAACTTAGGGTTTAACAAATAACAATAATGCACTAAAAATGAGCGCATACACGGAAGGCTAAGGCGATCTGGTTGTACATTTAAGTGGGGTGTAACAAATTCTTCCTTTAAGTATGATGCTTAAAGTTAGAAACGAAAAGATAGGCTCGGAGGGGTGTACTAGGGGTTTCGTGTACTAAAAATGAGTACAACGCTAAGGGTGTGGGAAAAATTAGTTGACTTAACTAGCCAAGTAATATGACTTAAATGGTCAAGTAATTATGATACGGGTTTAACACAAGGGTAATCCTAATGCCTCTTATCATGTAGTAAATCCTACTACACGAATGTAGTCTCACTAGCGGTCTCGGGATGCATCACTAACGCAAGTTCAAGAATCTAAATGCTACCGGTACACTCATAAGCACTAATAATAAATGCTTTTCCTATCAAATCTAAAGGCGAACCTCACATATTTGGGTGGAAAATTTTTCTGAATATACGGTTATGTGCTAGTCATACAATCTCCTATCCATGAGACGCTTGCTATGGCTAAAGTTTCACTCCTAAATGTTGTAAAAAATTTTAAATTTGGCGCTAAAATTGCACTAACAAGTATTTCTCATAGTTTTATTACACATCTACCATTAAACAAAACAAACTCAAGTGAAAGTGCATATGTAAGGTATCATCTTTTTACCCTCCCCTTACACTTAAGATGAACATTGTCCCCAATGTTCAAGTAAAAAATGTAAAAGTGAAAAAGTAAAGAGAATGAAATCAAATACTCCCCTGATTCGCTCGGTATGGATAATAGGATGGCCAGGTTAAATCTTCCTCCAAGAAAATGAACAATCAAAGCTTCCCTTCCAGAATATAAATCATCTTCTTGTCATACATAACCTGTAAAACCTGACAAAATAGACAAGACAACCTCGCGTAAAATCGGCGGCATCCTATATAAGTTTCTAATTCCTAGAAAACAAGATAAGATATAATGCTTATGGAATGAAGTTTGCAGATCTCTTGGAGATTATAAAACTTAATAATTCACAAAAACCATAAGACTCCGTTAGAAAAACAAAACCGGTAAAATTTCCAGATTTTTAACTCCTGACGCCGTCAAGAGTAAACCCCTAACGCCGTCAGAATTGACCTACAGAAATTCTTATGTTAAGTTTCCAGAAAATTTCTGGAAAAACTTGGTCCTACTTCTTGGAAAATCCTGCAAAACTTCATTATGACTCAATACAAGCATTTGACTCTAACAAATACGAATATACATGCTCATTTAATATTGTGGAGAATCATGATCGGTTTGTTTCTTAAAAACATATTTGGGGTTTCCCCTTACACTTATCTTTTGCAAAAATACTTCTAGGTGGAGTTAAGACTAGGCCAAAACAACAAAGTAAAGTATCTCCACTATTTAGTTTAGAAACATGATCTACCAACAATAAAAATACAACACGCATACGGAAGCAAATAACAATCAAACAAATAAAATCACACAAAACATGGGTTGCCTCCCAAGAAGCGCTTTTCTTTATTTACGAGTCTTGTAGCTAGACTCAAGGTCATGGGTTACTACGTGATTCGGGTGAGTTCCTCGTTGAGGACATCTTTGGGATCAAACTTAGGTTTCAACTTTCTATCGGTTTCCTTAGTATGGTATGACCTTTCAAACTTTTCTCCATCCGGATCATACAAGGTCATTCTAATATGCCATGACCAGTGACCTTCTTTAGGTGGCTTGTCCCACCTCCATTTACACTTATCTCCCTCTCTTTTCCATTTATTCCTTTCTATGTTAATGGGCATTACGCTTAATAACTCAATCACCTTCCTAAAGACTAAGGGGTCCTCAAAGGGGTCTAGCTCTTCATCTCTAGCTATGAGTTGTTCTACCGAATGTGTCTTTTCAACAAAGTCTTTTTCTAGATAGAATGGGCATTGAGGTCCTATAAAGTTCCTTTCTATCCATGGTCCATATCTAGACGGTCTCCTATTCATCTCTCCCCAATGCGGTGTTGGTTCATCATCACAATCATAACTATGCTTCTTAACATCATACACCGACCAAGTATCGCCTTCACCTACCGTTATCTTGGATTCCTTGCAATCTATCATGGCACTAGCGGTTGCTAAAAATCCTCTTCCTACCAATAATGGGCATGTAGTGTCACTAACCATGTCTAGGACGTGAAAATCCGCTAATATAGTTAACTTTCCTACGTGAACAACTACATCCTTAATCATTCCAACCGGGTGTGCAATACTCCCATCCGCTAGCCCTATCAATACCTCCATTTCCTCTAACTTTCCTAGCTTAAGAGCGGTGAATAAGGATAAGGGAATCAAGTTGAGGCTTGACCCTAAATCGGCTAGTGTGTCGAAAGCTTCGGATCTTCCTATCTTACAAGGCAAAACAAATATACCCGGGTCATCAAGCTTTTTAGGCAACTTGTTTTGAACGAAGGCGGTCCCATTTTTACCTAGCTTACACTTCTCATATTTTTCTAGGAGGGCACTATAGTAGGGAGCACGCGCTAAGACATCAATGACGGGACGTTCAAGGTGAAGTTCTTTGAATTCATCGTCAAGGTCTTGCGTAAGAGGTGTTTCAACAATGCTTTTGACCGGCTCTATAGTGGGTGTTTTATTTGATTGGTCCTCTTGGGGAACTTGGTTTTGTTTGAAACACGTGCTCGTTGATTTAACCGAGTAGTATTGTGGACACGAAGTGGGTGACGAAACTGAGGATATGGAATTAACGGTTAGTTTCGGATTCTTGACCGTGTCACTCGGGAGTGCTCCCATTTCTCGGTCATTGAGAACTTTCAACAATGCATCAATTCTAGTGGTCATCTCGCTTTGCTTTTGTTTGAAATCGGCTTCAAACTTAGATATGCGAGCTTCTTGAGATGCCATGAACTTTGACATCAATCCTTCAAGATTGTTGGTACTACCATAGTTGTTAGATGGATTGTTGTTGAAAGTACGGTTGGATGGTGGACTGTTTGGTTGGTAACGATTAGGCGGATTGGAAGAATTGGGTTGATTTTGTTTCCACCTAATGTTTGGGTGATTTTTCCAAGAGGGGTTGCATGAATCACCGTAAGTGTTTGGCTCGGGCTTGAAAGTGTACCAGTTATCTCCCGCTTCGTCGGTACGCGTGGATGCATAGTCCGCAAAAGCTGTTCCGGGGAGTTCCATAGAATCACGAGTGTCATGGGGACCACTACATAATTCGCATGAAGAAGTGATTTTGTTCACTTGGCTTGAAGGCTTCGGAGCTTTGTAAGATTTCATGAGAAACTTGACTTGGTCTTCAAGTTCCATGATCCTATGGTCGGGAGTGCTAGAATTGTTCGAAAGCAAAATGTTTAAAAACAAATGAAAAACGAACAAAGTTTGCATAATTGGCAATTTTAGTCCCTCAAGTTTCAAAAATTTTAAAAACTAGTCCCTGAAGGTTTAAAATGAAAGAAAAGTCAACTTTGGTCTTCGGGAAATCAAAATTGTTCAATATTAATCCCTGGATGAAAGTTTTAACAAACTGGCAACTTTTACCCCTAAAAATCCAAATTGACATAAAAGGTCTCCGGAGTTTCAGATATTGGCAGATTTGGTCCCTGGTGGAATGTTTTGAAAAAAAAGTCAACATTGGTCCTTGGGAATTTAAAAAGTGACACAAATGGTCCCTTGGTGTAAAGTTTGAATGATTTGCATAATTAGTCCCTCAAGTTTCAACAATTGGCAAATTTGGTCCCTGAAGGACCAAAAGTGAAAAATTGCAATTTCTAACCTTGGACTATTGATATATGGTAGGAAAGGCCCTTGTAACAAGTTTGGAAAGTTACCCAAACCAGCCCCTCAAATACAGAATAATTGCACAATTGGTCCTTATGTTTAAACTACACCAATTGGACCCTTGGATATAATCCACCCCAACAACAAATCCAATCCACTAACACCTTGGCCCAATCCACCCATCCAGCCCAAACACAAACAATAAAAAAAAAAAACCCCAACCCCGTTTTTATTTATTCCCAGGGTCAAACTCCCACTTTGACTTCTACCTCATCCCCTCCCACTTGGCTGCTAATCTTCTGCCACACTCCATAAGCCCTCACCTCCACCTCACCAACACCACTCCATGTCCCCTTGACCTCAGCTATGATCCAAGATGCATTAATTATCCTTGATTCACTCCAAGCAACTCCAACTGCCACATGAGATTTTTGGCGCCAAATGGAGATTCAAAGGCTGGGATTGGTTTAACTCATCCAATGGTTCACAACAGAAGTGGGAAATGCTGAGGAACTCCCCAAGGCCTTTATAAGTCAAAAAGAAGAAAGAAAGAAGGGAGTCAGTAGATGAGAGTAGTTAGTAGCAGATTTTTAGTTAATTTTAATGTATTATTAGCTTGCTCTTTGTTCACTTTAACTTTAAACTTCTATTCTCAGTTGTATTAGTGTAATTCCATAGTTATTTAATCAAAATTTTCAAGTTTCTCATTAAAAGTCGAATTGCTTAATTTTGTGAATCTTCTCATTTTAGTTAAGAGCTGGTTTCAATAGCCTGTTGACAGTTTGAGCAAGCTTAATTAACATCCTTAAGTTCTTATAAGCATTAGTTTTCACCTTTTGTTCATCTTACTCCTCTCTTCAAAAATAAAAAATAAAAAATAATAAAAAAATTACTGTAGCAGCTTATTTTGTGCTTTTACACTGCTTATTTTCTGTTACTGTGTGCTTGTTTATGGTTGTATTTGCTTATTGAGCTTGGTTCATAACTTGTTGGTACTTAGTTTAAGTTTTAGCTTTAAATCTGTTTCAAATTAATCATTACTGCTTAGTTATATTGGCTCATTTAAAACTGCTTACCTATACTTAGTTTAGGCTTATTGAGTCTTAGCTTAACTTAACCAATCTTGTTTGTCAAAAGTTTAAGCTCAGAAACAGTCTTCATGGTCAAAAAGAACCAAAACTGCCCCATAAAGGGGTGTTTGGCACAGGCTTGTCTTTTAGCCTCAAATTGTTTTCGTTAATTTTTCCAGTTTAGACTAGCTTTAGTCTATTGTTAATAGCTATTTTCAAATTAAATCTATTAGTTTCAAGTAGTTTAATAGAAGTTTAGCTAGTTTCTAGTTTTGTTAGTTCATAAATGTTGTAGCTTAGTAGTTAGGCTCGGATTTAGATTAAGGTCTTTTTAGCCGTTAGTTTTGCTTCCTTTCAGTTACATATAGGATAGTGCACTTATTTAACATCCAGTACCTTAGTTTTGTCGGTCAAAAGTTCATTTGTGACCCATTTGACAAAAATTCTGCACTAGTCGAAAAAACCGCCCAAACAGCCTTTTAGTTTTTGATTTTTCATTTGTTCGTTATAAGTCCGTTTTAGCTGAAATTTGGTATGCATGTAAATGGGTTGATTTCTTAGTTACCTTTGATTTTTATGAATTTTTTTAAGAGCTTTAAGATAGCGTAAACACCTCCAGAACCATCAGACCTGCACTTGTCTTTGTTTTTTGTCCAAAAACTGTTTTGATTTTTATTTTTAGTTTCTTCAATTTTAATCCTTTTGCTTTAAAAATTGGTATGTAGCTTATTTAGTAGCTTATCTACTTGCTAGTATTTTTAGTTTATTTTTAGGAATTTTTTTAAACAGCTTATTAGGCCCCCAAAGTAACCCATTTGAACCTTTTTTCTGCAGCGTAGAATAGATTATGCTAGTTTATTGCTTATTTTGTGTTTTTCACTTAGGTTTGATTGCTTATTATCTGTCACTTAGGCTTATTTAGGTTCCCCCTTAGCAGCCTCAACTTTATTTTCCCGTTAGAATAGCTTATTGCAACTTCTTGATTAGCCTTTGTAGTTTAGATAATCCTTTTTTCTAGCTTTTAGTAAACTGCTTATAATTTCCCTTGCAATCTGCTCATTCATTACGTTTCACAAGAAGTTTTAGTTTTAAAAATTGCTTGTTTTCATGTTTTTAATAAGTTTGTGTAAAAAAGTTTGAAAAAAAAATATATTTTTGCAAAAAGCCAAGAGGCAGGCTCGAACCTGAGACCTCTTGGCTTGACAAAACACACCACACCACTCCCATACCATCTGCTCTAGTTATTCTTTCTTGTTATACTTTGCATTATTAAATACTTGACATAGATTTCTTAGTTAGCTTATTAAACTGGTATGCTTGTTTAACTGCTTATTTTTCTGCTTTTTGGACTTCTCTCATTTTTCTTATATCTCTATTATCATTAACTAGTTTTTTTTTTAAAAAAAGAAAAAAAATCCAGATTTTTCCCTTAGGTTTTAGTATTTTTAAACGACTAATTTAGTTAATTTAGTATTTAATTCATAATAGATAGAAAAATACTCAAAACAAATAATTTTTTTTTTAAAAATTTCTTTTATCATTAGGTTCCTAGAAAAGTAATTTTTATATCCGTAGGATTTATATTGCTCCCTTTTAACCTTTTATTTTGTACGTTTATGTTAATTTTAATTTAAACGTACGTTTTCAAGTTTTAACTCGTTTTAGGATTATTTGGTTTTACGTAATTGTTAATATAGTTTGTTTAAGTTATTTTATTTTATATTTTCTTAGTTTACTCACTCATAACCCTTTCTCTCCAAATTCACCCGATCGTGAAACCGTTTTGATTACAATCCACACCTCGTCGGGACATAACGAACCGGGGAAACACTATATTCCGCGGAGATTGACTCTAGGCTGTTTGACCTTGTTGACCATTCCCTGGTCAATTTAGGTTGACCGTTTGGCGCCAATCAATGTACCTGAGAACTCTTTGTAAAGCTGCTAGATGAGGAGTTCTTGGACAATGAGAAAACTGACTTAAGCTTTGAGCTGCAAATGCTAAGTCTGGCCTTGTGATAGTAAGATAGATGAGTTTTCCCACAATAGTTCTATAGATAGTAGGATCAGGGAGAAGTTCACCATCTTTGTCATTAAGCTTCACAATAGGATCCATTGGAGTTGCAACTGGTTTAACATCTATAGAATCAGCAAACTGTAGCAAATCCAGTGCATATTTCCTTTGACACATTGTTACTCCATTAGTGTTTCTCAGAACCTCAATGCCAAGATAATAGTGAATAGGGCCTAAATCCTTGATGCTAAACTCCTTATGTAGTTGATATTTGATGAATTGTAGGTAGGTTGAGTCTTTGCCAGTGATTAAGATATCATCTACATACACAAGGAGTGAAGTGATTAAGTTCTGATGGTTGATGGTGAATAAGGATGTGTCCATATAAATTTGCTGGAAACCCAAACCAAGTAGGAAAGTAGTAAGCTTGTTGAACCACTGTCTATTGGCTTGTTTGAGGCCATATAAGGACTTTGTAAACTTGCAGACTGTGTTTGGTGGTAGATCTTTGTTGTAACCTTGTGGAACAGTCATATATACTTTTTCATGAAGATCCCCATGAAGAAAAGCATTGTTGACATCCAATTGTTGAATCTCCCAGCCATTGTTAACAGCAACTGCTATCATAGCTCTGACAGTTGGCATCTTTGCAACAGGTGCAAAGGTTTCATTATAATCCACCCCTTCTTTCTGAGTGTAACCCTTTGCTACCAACCTTGCCTTGTACTTTCCTACTGTGCCATCAGCCCTGAGTTTGATTCTAAACACCCATTTACTACCAATTGGGATCTTGCCAGGTGGAAGAGTGGTATAGATCCATGTGTCATTCTTTTCCAGAGCTGTCATTTCATTGTCCATAGCAATCTTCCAATTCGGATTCTTTGCAGCCTGGATATAAGATTTTGGTTCTGTGACATTATCTGTACTTATTATGAAGGTGTAGGTGTGTAGTTTAAGATTGTTATAGTTAATGTAGTTTGTGTGATGATATTTGGTTTTGGTGATGCCGATCAGTGAAGGTGGTAATTTGTATTGGTAGTCTTTGGGAGTGTTGGGAACATGTTTAGTTCTGGTTGAGGTTCTGGGAGGAGGTGGTGGTGTGGGTGTAGGTTGAGAACTTGATGATGGTGAGTTTGTAGGTTGGTGAATTGATGGTGGTGAAGCTGTATTGGATGGTGGTAGTGGATCAGTGTATTGAGGTGTGGTATTGGGTGCTTGAAGATTCTCTAGTGTGTTAGCAGGGGTGTTTGGAAGAGGTATGATGGGTGGTACAGTGGTGGCAACTTGTGATGGAGATGGTGTGAAAGAATTAGATGATGAAGGAGAATGGATGTGAGTGGTGAATTGTGGTTGTATAGTAGAATATTGAAGAGGTGAGGTGAATGGGTCAGATGGTGTTTGGTGTTGTATTTTGTGATATGGAAATATGGACTCATCAAAAATGACATGTCTGCTTGTGATTGTCTTTTGGGTGTGTGGATCATAAAGAATGTACCCCTTTTGATTTTTTGGATACCCAACAAGGACTGTGGGTGTAGATTTGGACCCAAATTTGTCTGTGGTATGGGTGTATACATGTGCTTGACAACCTATGACTCTTAGATGATCAAGTTGAGGTGGTTTCTGATATAGAACTTCAAATGGACTTTTATAATTTAAGATTTTGGAAGGTAATCTGTTGATGAGATAGGTGGAGGTGAGAATGCAGTGTCCCCATAAGTGAATAGGAAATTTGGCCTGAAAATAAAGCGATCTTGCTACTTCAAGTAAATGTCTGTGTTTTCTTTCAACTCTGCCATTTTGTTGGGGTGTGTATGGACATGATGTTTGGTGAATTATTCCATGGGATTGAGTGAAGGTGTTAAATGATTCATTTAAGAACTCAGTGCCATTATCACTTCTTATAATTTTGATTTGAGTTTGAAACTGTGTGTTGACATAAGAATGAAACAATTGTATTGTACTGCACACATGATGTTTGCTAGGAAGAAAATAAGTCTAAGTTGCTCTTGAGAAATCATTCACTATTGTGAGAAAATATGTACATTTGGTGAGTGTTGGATGTTTGTATGGACCCCAAACATCAAGATGAACAAGTGAAAATGGACTAGTAGCCTGAGAATTACTAATTGGAAAAGGTAACTTGTGCTGTTTTGACAAAGGACATATTGTACAAGTAAAGTCAGAATTATATTGAAAAAGTGGTGAAATTGACTTGATTTTCTTTAGGATTTGAGATGAAGGATGACCCAATCTTGCATGCCACAAGTTGTTTGAGCTGAGATGAGTGAAAGCAGTAGTTAATGGTGTAGAAGTTGGTGTAGATGTCAGGGTATAAAGTCCTCCATGTAAGCTGCCAATTGTCTTTGAGCCATCATGGCCCTAAAAAATGCATTTGTTGTGAGTAAAAGTGATTGCTGAGTGTGTGGAATTTGTAAGCTTACTAACTGAGATTAGATTATAAGTGAATGTTGGAATGTAGAGAACACCTCTTAGGGTCAAATTTGGCTTAATTTTCACTGATCCAATTGTGGTGACTATGGTGGTAGAACCATTTGGTAAGTGAACAGTTATGGGTTTGCATTGTTGTAGATCAGTCATTAATGTCAAACAAGTACAGATATGGTCAGTTGCTCCACTATCTATAATCCATAATTGCTTAAAACCAGAAGAGAAAGATGCAATGAAGATGTATTTACCTGCCATGTGTGGGAGATTTGCAGCTGTGAGATCCTGTAGGCCTTGGTTTTGCATCATCAATAGTACTTGATTCAATTGATTCTGGAGTTGATCCATCTTGCAGTAGACATATGGATCTCCTGAGTTGATTGAATTGCTTGTAGATGCAGCTGCATTTGATTGACTGTTTGGTTCTAACTCATCATTTCCAACCACTGCATTGGCTGATCTCCTTTGACCTGATTGAGACCTTTGTAAAGGTGGAGTGTATTTTCCATGTAGAGGATGACCAGGAGGATACCCCACAAGCTTATAACATTCACTGCCATAGTGTCCTTCTTTTCCACAGTTGGTACAAATTAGCCTTTTCTGTAGGGTGCTTTCCTGAAGTTGGATGTTGAACCACTTGTACCATTTGTAGCAGATGTATTGGTTGACCTTGTGGTTTGTGAATTGTTTCTGTTACTGTAAGTGTTCAAAGCAGTGGGAATAGGCATTTGACTAGCTTTAGGGGCATCTCTTTGTTTCTCCTCTTGTCTTAAGATACTGTAAGCCTTGGAAACAAGAGGTAATTGTTGCATAAGGAGAATCTGACCTCTTACATTGGTATAGTTGTCATCCAAACCCATCAAGAACTGCACCAACCTCTTTCTTTGCTCCCTTTCACCATTGGTCCTTCCATTTTCACACTCACATCTGCAAGTACACATGTATGGTGCTTCCAGTGCATCCAATTCATCCCAGTAACCTTTCAACTTGTGATAATAGATCTCTAATGGAGTGTTTGCCTACTTCAATTACACAATATCATTTGAGACTTGATAGATTCTATGTCCATCCAATTGTGAATAGTGTTCACTCAATTCATTCCATAATGCCACAGCAGAATTGACAAAACTCAAATTGTTCCCAATTTGTTCACTAACAGTATTGAGAATCCAGGAAATGATCATGTCATTAGCCCTTTCCCACAGAGATCTGAGTGCTGAATTGAGTGGTGGTTCTTGAAATTCACCATTGATGAGTTGTAGCTTGTTTCTGGCATTGAGAGCTATCATCATGGAACGTCTCCATGTACTATAGTTTTCATATCCTATAAGTTTCTTTGATATGAGAACCAATCCAGGATGATCATTTTGATGGAAAAACAGGGGATGATGAATGGAATTCACATCATTTGGATCAATATTAAATGTGGATGATTCTGGTGGTATAAGAGGTGTTGTGTGTGTTGTTGATGAGCCTACCATGGTGTTTGAAGGTTCTTTAATGGCAGAAAAATGTTAAAGAAAACGGTAATAAAGTGGTTATGATGTTTTGGCGGGAAAAAAATTGTTAATGGTGAATTTTGACTGATGTTGATGGAATTGATGTAATTGAGTGATATGATGATGTTGATGATGGTTTTCTGAGTGTTCTTGAGAAGAAATGATAAATATTTGAGTGATTTGGATTCTATTGATGATGGTTTATGGTGATTTTGGGTGGTCAAAGTTTGTTACATGGTGGTCAAACTTTGTTACATGGTGGTCAAAGTTTGTTGTATGGTGGCCGGAGTTTGTTGTGGGGTGGCCTGAGCTAATTGAGCGCTGATACCATATTAGATTTGGAGAAGAAATGAATGAAAGTTTATTTCTCATCAATGAAATGAAGTGTCTGTTACAACTTATATAATAGTTACATGAGAAGTCAAAGATAAAAGTCAACTGAGTCTATACTACATTACATAAGCTAATCTACTGCTACATTGAGTCACATTTAACTAAACTATCTCTAAGTCTAATTTGCATCTTATGAAGACTATGCCTTCTTGTGTTGAGAACTGTTGCAGCATCCTTAGCTTGTGTAGATGAGCTTGTAGCTTGTTGAGAAGTATTGGCTTCTTTAAAAGGCAACCAGTCCTTAGCAGCAGGGGTAGCAAGGCGGAGTTAAAGTTGAAAAGAAATATGAAGTGACAAAGTTAGATTAGGAGGGTGAAGTAACTAATAAAGCTTAAGAGCCTAAGTCAGCAAAAAGGTGTTTTGAACTCTCAGCAAACTAATAAAAAACAGAAAAAAATTCCTCTAAATATAAGGTGAAGGTCCCTTAGTTCACTCATGGCGTAATTTTTAGCTATTATTGAAGCATTTTCTAATGAATGTTTACTTACCACTATTTCATTTTCATAAATCAACTACTGACTATGCTCTGTTACATAGATTTGGTAGTGAATTGTCAACGACTCGTGATGAAGGAGAAAGAAAACGACTATACTTTTTAAATTGGAAGGTGAAACAAATCCCATAAACAACAAAAACTTCTGGACAATTCCATGATTTTGAAGGATAAACGGAGAAAAGACAAAGAGTGAGGTTGGAAAGAAAGCAAAATAGTTAAAATCATACAGTATATGTAATATTTTCATGATTGTGTTGATTTATGCTTGTCACAGCTTAAATTCGAATGTTCGTAGTCATGGTTTAAAAATCTTTTGTATGTTTCGTTGGTTGGGTGAATATAATAAAAAAGTAACTCTTTCAAGTCGGCCAAAACATAAAAGTATGTAGGTGTTTTGTAGCTTTTACCTTCTACGAAAATAATATATATGAACTTTTGCAACGTACATCAAACATAATTATAAAACAAAATTAAGAACCGTAATAAAAACATAAAACAAAAAATAAGCTATTTTTTTTTAATAAACAAAAATACGTTATTAAAAATTTTAGAAAAAAACCCCGCGCGTGCGCGGGCATTATAACTAGTTGCAAAAGTAACGCAAAACGTTAGTCATGCATGGAACGGGTGAGAAATGCTTAGATCATGAGTTTAGTAAATAAAAATTTAAGCCTCTTTTTGTTCCGGTACTAAAATCGGGATTTCCCGTTTTGGTACCGTACCGATTTTAGTGGTACCGAATTTTTTTTGAGCGAATTTTATGATACCGGTACCGTACCGGATAGTGAGAACCAGAACCGGTACCGGTATGAGTCAGTACCGGTATGGTTCCGGTACCCATGCTCATCCCTACTATAAAGACATCTCCTGTCAAGAACAAAGATAAACCAAAACATTGTAGTACCTTTCATACAAGACTCGTATAAAAAAAGACCACATAACATTGTAGTGTCAAAGTTGTAACATATTATATCCAAAAGATATTAAATTATTACTGTTAATAATAATAAAAGGCCACTTTCGACAACCATCGCTCTATGCCTACTGCTTCAATATAGCATCGGAAGCTATAACCATATGCCGCTATAAAATCTTGTTGTTATACACGGGTACTCGTCTAGTGTTTAAGAAAGTGAAAACAAGTTTTACACAAGACCCATTTCACAACTATAACACTATTCGTACTTTTAAATGCTTATAATTCTTATTAGAAATGAATAAAAAAATTACAAGGGATAGTTAAGGAACACCATACCGATTGAATGACAAATGAAACTCTCATTGAAATGAATCCAAGCTTTCTAGCTTAGCTTACAATTCAAGGAGAGGAGGATTCTATCACTACAATACATTTGTATTATTTTATGTGTGTTTATAATATCTAACTAACTCTATCAAAAATTATCTTATATAGGTGGGGATACGAAGGTAACATGTGAGGGGTCTTCAATAGGGGTGGCAATTCGGGTCGGGTTCGGGTTGGCGGGTCAGAAAAACCCCAACCCGAACCTGACCCATTTAAATCATCGGGTTAGTTATGTCTGTTGGAATTTGTAAATCATAACAATTATATAAACAAGAAACATCATCAAGCACGCAGCGGAAATAGATCAAATACATGTAATTGAAATTAACCGAATATAAAAGAAATGCGTACCTCTTTTGTGATTTCTAGCAAGAACAAGAAATCAATTGAACAAGAACAATATAAAACCTAATTAAGGTTTATGGTAATCGACTAAGGGTTTAGTCGAATAGGGCAAAACATGTTAGCAAAAGTATGCCAACACTTCGTTCTTGTACACACGTATTAGTAGCGTTTCAATGAGAAAAGCTAGGTTCTTAATTCACAAACAATCCAAACACAATTTTTAGAAGATCGCGTAGGAACCCTAGAAGGGTGTAGTTGATCAACTAAACAAGAATGGTTTGAGCTTAGTTGATCGCGTAGGAACCCTATAAGGGTGTAGTTGATCGTGTAAGCTCAAGAGGAGAGAAAGAAGAAGAATGTGATTGCAAGTGAATCAAGGTATGAGAGAATGAATACATGGGGTCATGTATTTATACTATTCTCAACCTTGGAGCACAAGACACAAACCCTACACCCCATTGGGTTGGGTTCGGCCGAACATGGGTCAAGGAGACCCATTATGGATCTTTCTTAAACACTATTTCATGTTTAGTCCTTCTTCTTTCGTCTAACGGCCATTAGGTACCGTTAAGTGTTTATTTGTGAAATTAATAATTATTCATAACCAAATATAATAATTATTAATACATTGAAACTCATACGTAATGTGTGCAATCCCGAAGTCTCATGTTCGAATCCGGATATATTACATTAATTTTATCCGTTACTTCTAACAGCACCCACTCGGATATTGTTAGGTC
Source organism: Artemisia argyi (assembly GCA_030686995.1). Classification (NCBI taxonomy): domain Eukaryota; kingdom Viridiplantae; phylum Streptophyta; class Magnoliopsida; order Asterales; family Asteraceae; genus Artemisia; species Artemisia argyi. Next base: position 8,797,814 of record CM060696.1, read on the forward strand.
ACAATTTATGTAAACACAAGTATAAGAATGATAGAAAAGAGATGAGAGTGAGAGATGGTTGATTAAGACACTATGAGAAATAGAAATGAAAGAGTTTACTTAGAATTATGAATTAACCAACAAGTTTACAAGAGACCTAAGCATCCTATTTATAGGGAAGGAGCTAGGGCAACACACCCTCTCCTTCCTTTCATGGAAACGTGGGCTTTGAGGCCCATGGGTTACATACCTTAAGCCTAGTAAACTTAATACATTTAGTAAATGAAAGTAAATAATAGTTAAGCAACCTAACATTATTACAAATGACCGAAACTTGATAAAATAGTGAAAACTATGATCCCAACAATCTCCCCCTAAGGGTCGGTCATCAAGGTTGCTTGACGTCTTCGTCTTGATCTTTGACTTTCAAAGCTCTAGACGTCTTTTAAATCATTCATCGTTCTTTGTTCTTAGTTGATGTAGTTGTGATCATCTTATTACAAAATGTAATAACCGAGACTTGACTAAATATAAAAGTATGATCCCAACAATCTCCCCCTAAGGGTCGGTCATCACGGTTGCTTGACGTCTTCATCTTAATCTTTGACTTTCAAGGCTTTAGACGTCTTCAAAATCGTTCATTGTTCTTTGATCTTTGTTGATGAGGTAGTGATCATCTTATGAAGTTATCTGCCATGCGTCACTTCTGCGTCTGTGGTGGTAGTCCGCCATTCCAACATGCTCATACATCTTTGAATTCTGACTTATACATGCACGTAGTCCCTTTCTTTCACTTAAGATCTTTAGTCTTTATACTTTGTAGATTCTTCCTTTTTGGCGTATAATCTTTCTTTGAACTTTGTGTTGCTTTGATCTTTTGATGGAGCTTTTGATGACTACAAGATGCATGTATGAGCATGTGGAATCCGTCGCCATGGAAATGATGTAACCCTGCATGTAAACAGTTAGCAATAAAACATCCGGTACTTACAGATAAGGAACTAGAGATTGTCAACAGCATAGTGTGAAGACTCCTTCTAATCCTTATCAAGGCCGTTCCCATATCAGATTCTCCCGAAGGAGCTTACGAGACCTACTAAGTAGCTCAATGACTGGGTGAGTCGCTGGGGATCACTCCACGACTGTAGACCGCTAAGAAACCACCGCAAACACTAAGCGTAACCCGCAAGGAGTTACCGAAGTGACCTGCTGTCAGGGCTGTTTGATGTTGACCCTGGCAGGATTTCCGTTCAATCATTGAGAAATACTTATGTAAATTCTCTCATAAACGTTCTCGGCAGATTGCTAAGATCTTCGAAGGACTCGATAATTTACTGCTAGTGTCCATTGATGTAGAACACCAGTTGTAGAAATGCTAAGTGTTCCTAAGAGATCTTTGATGTATCTCATGGCTCTAGATTCTATAAGTGCACACTTAGGTTTCCTATGCGGAGACTAGGGAGGGGTCTCCTGCTTCAATATCAACCGTCTCTAAGAGATAGGTCGATAGATTACACTGGTTCCCCGTGAGAATGAAACAAGTCCTTTTAAGAGAACTTGAGTGGTTAAGAAGGTTTAGTGCATTGCGTCACTGGGTCCATGACGACTTTGTCTTCAATACCGGTGTTGTCTTTTGAAACAACCAGTAGCATACGTGTTGAACCCGGTGTTTGCCCTAAGGTTGAACATATGGAGGGCTATTTCTTTTCACCCTTTTCTTTACTTTTCTTTTTAATTCTTCAACTCCTTCTTTCCCTTTCATTCTTTACTCCTTTTTTCGTATCATACCTGAGGAATTCTAATTCTAACTATGGGAGATGTCCTTGGGTAGATCCTTCCGGCTCTGGCGGATCATAGGACGGATATTCCTATCTTAATCACCTTATAACTCCGACAGTAGCCAAGAAACCTTTGATTGAAAATCTCTCAAAGTGTTTGTGATAATCAAATATTTTGGTTAACACTTTGAGAGTTTTGTGTACACTTTTGAAGGGCTCCCCCTGCACATGTGCTCATAAGTATTTAATAAATTTGCACATGCGGGAGGAGCAAACATTTTTTAATTGATCCACTTTCTGTGAACAGGACCGATTCGAGACACGCTTACATCACTAGTTAGACTAGCTTGAAGTTATTACCCGGCCTGGTCAAGTCCACAGAAAGTTTCTCGAGACGGTACATTTCTACTAAGACATATCCTTTTCGAGACACGCTTACGTGGTTAGTTAAAGAGATGCATTGTCAGCTTTTAGGTGACAACTAGCTCTAGTAACTAACTTGATGTTATTACCCGTCGAGGATAAGTCCTTTCGATATTACTAACTTGTATTATCTCGTCAATTCCTGGGTCAATACTGAGTCTAGCTCGCACTTGATACAACTTAAAGCTTTGACTTCGTTTATTTTAATCACTTTCACTTTTCTCCCCCTCAAAAATAGCATATAAGATGTTGTTTTTGAGAAACATTTGATTAAAATATGCCTTTTGAGTCTTATGGGGAGAAATCACCAAGAACTTCTTTGATTTTGAGAACGATGAGTTTTCAAGTGCTCCCCCTCAACAAGTGAATACTTACTGAGGAGAAATACTTGTCTTTTGAGCAGAATTATGAAAATCAGAAAAGGTTTGATTAATTCTACTCAAAAGTAAGAAGCCTTCGCTCCTTATCTAAGGATTGAGGCACTGAAGCGTACCTCAGGGTCCTTTAATTACAAGCACGGGTTGTACACTGTCATGTGTGCACAAACCATCAAAACATGATTTTGACAAAGCATTTTGATTTCAAAATACTCCCCCTCAAAACGAGCATGTGTTTTGACATTTTTTAAACTTTGGAGCGAATTGGGGAGTAAAGGTTTGAAAAATCTTGAGCAAAATTTTGAAAAGTTTTGAAAAAACATTTTGAAAAAATTTTGAATAAATTTTGCTCAAGATTAAGAGAGTTAAAGATAAGCTTTGCATGAGAACTTCTTGTTTTCAAGGAAAAGTGCACGTTTTGTTTTAAAGAAATGGTTTAGCAAGGCACTTTCCTTTCTTTGAAAACCAAATTGTACACTGAAATGAGTGCACAAGTCGTTGTTTTAATACAAAATTAGTTTTTTTTAAACAAAATACTCCCCCTCAAATAATGAATGTTATTTGAGAGAAAGTCTTCCTGAGCAGAATTTTGAATCGTATTATAAAATACTTTTTGAAAATTCGTGAGACGACTCTGCTCAAGGTTTTAGAAAACACAATCAAGTATTATACAACAAAGAATGCTTGAAATTCAAAACTCTTTTACTGTTGAAAAGTTGTTTGAGACCCGGAGTCTCTCTTTTGAGTTTTAAAATCTGAAAAAGATTTCCATCTAAAGTTGAACCTCATGGGTTCTTTTTGAAGATTTGTTTCTGTGATGAATGGAAAACTTCCGGCATTAGGGATGCCCAAATCAGAGTCATTCTTTTATCATAGTCAAAGCATTCCAGATTTTGAAAATAAGAAAAGTTTAGAACAACTTTGCTTTGGTCTTCACACTTGCTTTACCGGAGTAAAACGAGAGTGAGAGTTTGGAAAAAATTTGTTTCTCACCATTTTGAATCCTTTTACCAGGTTTTAGCCTTTTAATACATTTAACCCTTTGCCCTCAAAGTATGTTCCGTGAGAAACATTTTGACAATTGTTGAAGTTTTGACTTTCAATGGGATGACATGTACTTGCACACAGAGAAAATGCATCAGGCATAAACAAGTATGCGGATGAATAAAAAAAAAACTCATTCTAAATCTTCCTAAGTGCTCAGAATTCTCAGATTAACACACAAGATCACAGATTAATTCATTCTTTCACTCGAAATTTTCCAATTATTATCATGGTTTGGGGTTATGATTTGAGACTTTGCACACATGTTAGCATCATAATGCAAGAATATTGTACAAATAAACGCCCTAGTAGTAGCAGCAAAGACATCGACATCTTAAACCCTAAATCACTTGATTTCAAACCTATGTTGTATCTAATCGTGCAAACACACCAATCGAGCATTCTTTAGTATTCTCTAAAGCTATATAAAATGATTAATTAGACTAATCACATAAAAGAAAATGCCCCGATCGATAATTACTTGAACCCTAGTTTCCGATTATGCCCTTTTGACTGTTGAAAACATTTGAAAAATTTAGGGAATGATTAGATAACAACAATGAAGAAATTAGAAACTCACAATCTAAAAAAAATCGAGGATAAAAAATTGTTAGTCGGATTATGTGTGAAACTTTTGAGAACATTTGTGAAAACATTGATGCGAGCCTGTTTTAATTTTTCATGCAATGTCCTTTGACCTAAGTTTAAGACTTTTGTAAACTTTACTCATTAAAGGTTAACTACTTTTCCATTTGAAGTCTAAACATGGTTAAATTGGAATCCTTGCCGAAAAAAATGAGATTTTAATCCGAATGATGAAGAAACATTTTATCTTTGAAGAATATTGATTAGGTGTGCAAACTTCATGATTTTGTGAAAAATTTTCTCCCCCTCAAAACATGTTCCATTTTGACAATGTAAAGCAAAATATGTTTTAATGTAGGAACATAGTTTTGAAGATTAGAAGTTTCTACACAGAGAAAGAAGATTCTTTTTGCAGTTATTGTATTTTCTTTATGATAGAATATTTACAAAAAGAGTATGATGTTTGACACTCTTAGTTTTTTAAGAAAGTTTTGCAAATCATCTAGAGTCAAACACCGCATACCAATATGGTAAACTAAATCAACAAACCTTGATGGAGGTAGTGCCTTTGTAAACAAGTCCACCAATTGGTATTCAGCTACCACAAACTCTACTTCAATTATACCCTTCTCGACATGCTCAGAGATGAAATGATATCGGAGATCAATGTGTTTGGATTTGCAATGATGAACTGTGTTGCAGGAGATGCAATGGCACTCTTAGAATCGCAGTAGATCGGAATCTTATTGAATAGGTAGCCATAGTCTTTAAGTTGTGATCTCATCTAAATGACTTTAGCACAACAAGCAGACCTAGCTATGTACTCAGATTCTGTAGATGACAGTGATGTGCAGTCCTGCTTCCCAAGACACAAGTTTATCTCCAAGAAACTGTAGGCCACCTGATGTACTTTTAAGCGAGTCTAAGCATCCTGCATGGTCAGCGCTGAAAAAGCTATTAGTTCAAAACCAGAATCCTTCGGATACCAGATCCCCAAGTGGATGGTTCCCTTTATGTATCGAAGGATTCTTTTTGTCTCATTGAGGTGTTTTTCAGTTGGATTAGCCTGATAGCAAGAACACATAAACACAGCAAATACAATATCAGGTCTACTGGATGTGAGATACATGAGGGACCCAATAATACTGCGGTATTTGGTAGGGTCAACTGGAGTCCCATGTAAATCAGCATCTAGTTTAGTAGAGCTGGCCATCGGTGTATTCATAGTATCACTACTTTGCATACCATGTTTCTTTAAAATCTCAAGAGCATATTTGGACTGATTTAGAAAAATTCCACGGGGTGATTGATGAACTTGTAGTCCTAGAAAAAACGTAAGTTCACCCATCATGGACAAACTTGAACAATTAATAAGTCCATCCCGTAGGTTTTTGTAAACAGTGTTGGATCCACCGAGCCTAGAGTAAAATCATTAGCCAACAGGAATTTAGAAAGTTTGTCATACCACGCCCTGGGGGATTGCTTAAGACCGTAGAGAGACTTCTTAAGCTTGTAGACATGATTGGGACGTTCTGGATCAATGAAACCTACAGGTTGACTGACATAAACCACTTCTCGGAGTTGACCGTTCAGAAAAACCGTTTGCACGTCCATTTGGTAAACAATCATATTCCGATGAGCAGCAAATGCTAAGAACATCCGTACAGCTTCAAGTCTAGCAACAGGAGCAAATGATTCTTCAGAATCGATACCTACTTCTTGAGAATAACCTTTTGCTACCAAGCGTGATTTATTGCGTATGACTGTGCCTTCTGCATCCAGTTTGTTTTTCCAGATCCATTTTATACCAATGACGATGATGCCTTCTGGTTTTTTTCAACCAATTCCCAGACTTCTAATCTTTGGAAGGTTTCGAATTCTTCTTGCATAGACTCAATCCAGTTTTCATAAGTCATTGCTTCTTTGACATTCTTGGGTACGGTTTCACAAATGGATTAATGAATGGTTCTGGGTCATGCTCTGCGGTTTGTGGAACTGATAAAGGTATGGAATCTTCAGCTGATTGTCGTGAGTTGGAAACGGTTTGTTTTGCCGTTGTTGGAGATGCAATTGGAGGACTGTCTCTCTCAACAGTTGTTGTTGTTTGTTGAGGTGTATCAGGTACTTGATGGTGATCAAGATGTGCAGCGGAAATTGGTGAGAACTTAGAAAGATGGTTTTCAATCGTATCATCAAACAATGGAGCCAACAAGGTTTCCACTTCTTTACGGGTGAGAGACAATGGTTCAGCCGAAGAATCCAGAAAGCTCAGATGGTTGGATGCGGGTCCTAAGCTGCTTTGCTCAGAAGCCATTGCTGAAATGCGGGTCCGAAACTGAATTAATCTGAAGCCATTCCGTTAAGCTCGGGTCCGAAACTGATTTGTTTCGAAGCCATTCCTGTTATATCTGCAAAGAAAGAAAGAATAGACAAGGAAAAACAGAGAACACGGATACCCAAGAGAAACTGGGTTCCAGATGTTAGAAGCATAAAGATGTAGTGTCAATTATCTTCTTGACACTCGAACACACAATTCCGATGGTTTTCCTCAGAGGTAGATGTTGTGGAGATCACATTAGTTTTTGGTGTAAATGTCACACATCTTTCCTATAGGAATCCACCTAAGACCAATTGATTTGAAAATTCTACCCGTGGGTACCCACCTAGTGTTAGATCTAGGAGATGTTTTCCTTTTAGATGCAGTTGAATGAAATGTGGGAGCATCACTTCTTTGAGAAAACCTACGTCCTAGGTTGATCCACTTCTTAGGTTTCTGACTTATGACTTTTGGTTCAACGGGTTTGTTTGTCTTAGTCGATTGAACCTTTTCAAGTGAATTTCCCTTTTGAAGATGTTTTAAAGCACAAACAACATGATTATTTATGCAACTACTCTTAGAAGCTAACCAATTCCTATTAGTTTGTTGATTATGTAACAATTCGCATTTTTCAGGATAATTACTATTCCCGGAAAATTTCACTATTCACTTTTACTATTCATTTCTTTCCGAAATTTTCCCGAAAGTTGATTTTTATTTGATATTCTCGAATAATAAATCATTTCCATGGCAAATTAAATGTTTGACATTCGTCAGATCATTTTCGTGAAAGTTATTAAGGAATTACACGACATTACACGTTTTAGGGTAAAACGTCATTCAGAAATTCTACGTACAACGAAATTCGACCTCGTCAGGTGACCCCACATCAGAAAAATGTTTGACACACTCATGATTTATTTGAGAATTAATCGTGACTGAGAAAAACATGACCAAAAACTTCCCAGCAGGTCACCCATGTCGGTACTACTCTCACATGAGCACGCTTAACCGAATGGGCGATTAACCGTTAGACCACGAAACGAGTTTCTAAGACAATTTGAGTTTTCAAATTATTAGAAAAGTCAACATATTCTTTCCCTCTCCCATTGACCAAAAATCATCCCTGGATGTTATAAGTCATTTCGTGATTTTTAGGCTTACGGTTTGATGTCTAAAAGACATTTAATACCAACCGACACTAGACTGAGCCCAGTCTAGACATTATAAGTCATTTTAAATCATTTTTATCACATTAGAAAAGTAACATTTTACTTTTCTCAATATTACGCAATATTCAGCGTTTTACGCGAATTACGCGTTTTAGACCCGTGTTTCCAGTTTTTAGCAGGGTTTTAGCACCCGATAGATCCTACCACTCATTTTATATTTTATTATGGACTATATGGACATGTTTAACCATTCTTCCAAGTTCCATAATTTTACGACACCCGGTTTTACGTTTTGAGGCTTAATCATTTACGATTGGCATTTCCCGGAGTCAAAACTAACCAAGTATCTTGGATAATAACAAGAAAAGTCTAACCCTTGCTCTCCAAGCTTACAAACCGACCTAGGAGGGGGGGAGTCATCCCATGTGGCTTCATCTCATGAAATTACCCCTAGATCATCTCTAAATTACAACTTGGTCACCAAGTTTTGGTAATTTCCTACTAGTTTCCTAACCTCTTCATTTTTGACTATAAATAGCCCCCTCTCCCCCCTTCTTGTGCCGTGCATCCCCAAACCCCAAAACCTTTCCATCCTTTGCTTATTTCCTTCTAGTTTCATGCAAGATTCAAGTGCTAGTTCAAGGTAGAAACCCTAGATAGGTTATCATTCACCAAAACTCTTCCAATCCCTAATATACTTGGTGATTTCTCTCGAGTTTAAATCCACTCAATTCACCTCAACCTTCATCATCCATCTTTCAAGATTACAAGAGTAGAAAGATTGCATGAAGAAGTGGGTTGAAGCAAGTCTATCAATGTCCTATCCTTACATGTTAACTTCCTTTCATGTTTGAAAGCCAAAAGTTGTGAGCCAAACCCTAACTTGATTCTTGTTAAATAATCATGTTCATGTTATTTACATGTTATTCTTGCTATATTATGTCTTGTAGTTATGTCCATGATGTATAAAAGTGAGCAAAACAAGTTATTGTTATTGATTGACAAGATAAGTTACTAAAACAAGTAAACTAGTGACTTTCTTGGAAAACCATGACCAAAATGGTAAAATTATGATATTGGATCATTACAAATTACAGTAGAGGACTTAACAAGGAAACCATAGCAATTTGAACCACCCAAAACGAGTATACGAGTCAAAAGTTATGGCGATTTGAAATTACCAAAGATTTCCGGCAAAACTGCCAAATAGCTTCCTGATCAAATTTAGGTTTTGAAAGTCCCACTTCTGGTCTGATTCATCAAAAAGTTAAAACACGAAAGTTGTCCAAAACGACGTTTTCGTTCAGGAACAAAGAAGCTCGAGCCATGAAAACGCTTTCCGAGTGATAAATTTCTTCAAATTCTAAACAGCCCATTTTTAGGCGAAAGTCATTAGATTATGGTTATACTTTAAATGGAACAAGAGGTCTTATGACCTATAATCAAGACCACAACCATGGCTAGAGCCAAGGTTGAGTCTCATGACCTTGGAACAAGGACCAAAGGTCATGGCTAGGCCATGACGAAATGACCATACCAATTTACATAGGCGTAAACATGAAACAATGAATTAGGCGATAACATGAACAAGCAATTTGGATCTACTTCACCTAAAAGAAACCATGAGATATTACCAAGAGAAAATGGTCATTCAAGACTTATGAAACTACCCCTAATAACAATCTTCATGTACTAATAAACTTTCCTAAGTTGATTCAAATATCGGACATGTAACCTTTCGGATCAAAACTTATATCTATATATTTCATCAACTACTACAATAGTAGGGAGCCTCATGTGAGGAGTTCATTATGTAAGCCGTCGAGTTGAGTTGTGGATTTACGAGTTAAAGTGTCCTGGCTCCTCGAACGCTTACTAACATGGCTTCTGAAATATGTCAGCCCGAACGGTAGTAAACGATATACCAAACATACATGTTCATGAATCTTTTCTTTCAAGGACATACAATATACATCATACCACATCATGGACTAAATGCAAGATATATATATAGGCACTCCGTTATATTCTCTACACAAATCCTAAGTCGCAACATTATATTATAGGTTGCTCGTATAAACCTACACGATCCAACCATCACCTTCATTACTTGCTATTCTACTTAAGGTGAGTTCGTAGCCCCACTTTCTATTGTTTAACTATTTTACAAACCCATGGGGGGAATACATGCTATTATTTTTCTACTCGAACACGATGCTTTCTACTGTATGCTACCCGACGATGTTTTATTGTCACTAAGTAACGATTGCCATGTTCGAAGTCCCTATATCATAAACCATTAGTCACTACCTATAGTGAGCGCGAATATTGTGAATAGGCCTATTGGGATTGACGAATCCCATTTGTGTTGAACATCTACGAGTTCACACAAATGCACTATATTTGAGATTTAGAGGTATAATGGCAAAAGTACCTGGATAGGGCTTCTATAATGCCAATTTGTGGTTCGATGTTAATGCTTTGGTTGTATGAGCTTAGTGCAATAAATAACGATTTTTGTTTTCTAACTATGAATGTGTGATTAATTACCTCACATTACGATTATTGTGTTCAAACGATTTAACTAAACTCTACGAATTCCACTCAACCTTTGTGTTGACCTCTCAAGCATGTATTTCAGGTTCATGACGATCAAGGATGGAACGGAAGGGCAAGGATACTCAAGAGGGCTATAAATTTTATTATCATTCAAAACTCATTTAATTTGTAAATGGAACCATCTGGGACCTCATTTTGTATCTCTGATATTTATACAATTTGAATGATAAATCTTTTAAAATGACTCAATTGGAGTTCGTTTTCTATTATTGTGTCTATTGTGCCGTCAAGTAACACCCAGTTCGAATTCCGCTGCGTCCATGAATTGGGGGTGTTACAGATTGGTACCAGAGCCATGGTTATAGAGAAACGGGTCTAATTGAGACCTAAACTATAACCACACTACAAGCAAAAACATTTTATAGCCTTCCGATCTTCGTGTCTTCCATCCTCCAGACGATTATGGACTTATTAAGCATTTTATGCTACATGAACATATAAGTATATTTATATATACATTCGAGTTATTTTCAATCATTTTATCTAAACATATCTACACATGCCTATTCTATGGCATTTCGACACAACCACATTCTCCCAATTATGTTCCTACTCCAACATTTTATGTCCAAGATATTGTAACGAATTACGATGGTCTTTTCTATTTCCCGGACATTGTATGGCACAATGGTCTTAATCATTTCTCAAATGTTTTGAGTCACACAATGGTCTAATCTACTTCCGAGACATTGTGATTTGTGCAATGGTCTCTCGAATTATTCCACCACCTCATCAATATCATTTCATATGATATCAAAAACCCATCACAATCTATCGATTTCCAAACAAGAAATATGAGATTTCTAAAGGACAAACTAATCCATCATCGACAAAAGTTGAACTTTCTCTACATCCATCAAAGTTTTCTTCTGAAACCTTCATTGTTAAAAGTTTGTAATTCTAGCCCAGTATAGACTGTTTTAGAATTACTTCAACTTCCTTTCCACACATATCTACCCGTACTATCTTCTATGCAATGGAATGTGAAAACATACGTTACAAGTCTCTTATGGCGGGACTTGCAACTGAATGGTTTGACATCGCCTTTGTTTAGTGGACAGTTTCCCGAAAGCAACGGACGTATCACAAGTATACCTAATTTAGGTATTTGAAAATTTTATCGAACCTTGGCTAAATATAGACTAGTCACCTATATTTAACCTAGGGACAGTGGAATATAGTCTGACTAACTATATTCGACTTAAAATTTTCAAATACTGAGAGTAGTTGTACTAGGGTTATGTTTAGGTTGATTTCCTACTTGAACTCGATAAACCACCAGAATTCATTAAACGATCTAGAGACACGATAGTATCTTACCACTCAGCGAAATCTTAACACCTTATTTCTACTACCTAATTTCATTCTTGAAAGTTTTCATTTATGAGATAATCCGAACTACTATCTTGGGATAGTTATCAATTCTTCTCTTCATCCTGTAGAAGTACTATCCTGTTTAGATCCTAAGGATACCATTCCATCATAAACCTTTAAAATCTCTTAAGATTTTCAAAGCAAACTTGACATCTCTACCGATATTAATGTTAAGCATACACTACACACTTATGTTTATCAAGATATCACAACATTATCTTCATAACCGTTGGAACCACAAGCTCATAAACAGATCTTGATGCATTTTTAATGCTCAAATCATCCTTAGCTACACCACAAGCACCCTTACCAGCTTTACAAGATTGAATATTCATCTTGGAACACCAGTATCATCTCGTAAAACCCTACCTTGTAACTCACTGACTAAGTATGAATGTTGTGTAAGATGATTTGTAATTATTTGAATGGATTGGGATGCCTTTTCATTTAAATAAAGACATTGTAAATCACTAAACCATAAGTTTATATTTCCTTATCTACATTGTTTGGGATGCCTCTCTATGTAAATAAAGAATTATAAACAAGTGGGCTTATTTGTATCCGAAATAACATAAGTATGAAGTCAATAAACACTAGGTACAACAACCGATTACCTACTAGGCTATGATTGCAACTACTATATCAATTTCCTTTGATATTCGACTATTACCATACCTTTCCTACATAAAAGTATGCCTGATCCTACACCATACACTGAAACGACAAATCAAACTACACCACTGGTAATCCCAGACTATAGTCCTCATAAGTAACCACACATCTTTATCGACACCACTCCAACATATAACACACAAAGAACTTCGGGACGAAGTTCCCCGTAAGGGGTGGAGACTGTAACAATTCGCATTTTTCAGGATAATTACTATTCCCGGAAAATTTCACTATTCACTTTTACTATTCATTTCTTTCCGAAATTTTCCCGAAAGTTGATTTTTATTTGATATTCTCGAATAATAAATCATTTCCATGGCAAATTAAATGTTTGACATTCGTCAGATCATTTTCGTGAAAGTTATTAAGGAATTACACGACATTACACGTTTTAGGGTAAAACGTCATTCAGAAATTCTACGTACAACGAAATTCGACCTCGTCAGGTGACCCCACATCAGAAAAATGTTTGACACACTCATGATTTATTTGAGAATTAATCGTGACTGAGAAAAACATGACCAAAAACTTCCCAGCAGGTCACCCATGTCGGTACTACTCTCACATGAGCACGCTTAACCGAATGGGCGATTAACCGTTAGACCACGAAACGAGTTTCTAAGACAATTTGAGTTTTCAAATTATTAGAAAAGTCAACATATTCTTTCCCTCTCCCATTGACCAAAAATCATCCCTGGATGTTATAAGTCATTTCGTGATTTTTAGGCTTACGGTTTGATGTCTAAAAGACATTTAATACCAACCGACACTAGACTGAGCCCAGTCTAGACATTATAAGTCATTTTAAATCATTTTTATCACATTAGAAAAGTAACATTTTACTTTTCTCAATATTACGCAATATTCATCGTTTTACGCGAATTACGCGTTTTAGACCCGTGTTTCCAGTTTTTAGCAGGGTTTTAGCACCCGATAGATCCTACCACTCATTTTATATTTTATTATGGACTATATGGACATGTTTAACCATTCTTCCAAGTTCCATAATTTTACGACACCCGGTTTTACGTTTTGAGGCTTAATCATTTACGATTGGCATTTCCCGGAGTCAAAACTAACCAAGTATCTTGGATAATAACAAGAAAAGTCTAACCCTTGCTCTCCAAGCTTACAAACCGACCTAGGAGGGGGGGAGTCATCCCATGTGGCTTCATCTCATGAAATTACCCCTAGATCATCTCTAAATTACAACTTGGTCACCAAGTTTTGGTAATTTCCTACTAGTTTCCTAACCTCTTCATTTTTGACTATAAATAGCCCCCTCTCCCCCCTTCTTGTGCCGTGCATCCCCAAACCCCAAAACCTTTCCATCCTTTGCTTATTTCCTTCTAGTTTCATGCAAGATTCAAGTGCTAGTTCAAGGTAGAAACCCTAGATAGGTTATCATTCACCAAAACTCTTCCAATCCCTAATATACTTGGTGATTTCTCTCGAGTTTAAATCCACTCAATTCACCTCAACCTTCATCATCCATCTTTCAAGATTACAAGAGTAGAAAGATTGCATGAAGAAGTGGGTTGAAGCAAGTCTATCAATGTCCTATCCTTACATGTTAACTTCCTTTCATGTTTGAAAGCCAAAAGTTGTGAGCCAAACCCTAACTTGATTCTTGTTAAATAATCATGTTCATGTTATTTACATGTTATTCTTGCTATATTATGTCTTGTAGTTATGTCCATGATGTATAAAAGTGAGCAAAACAAGTTATTGTTATTGATTGACAAGATAAGTTACTAAAACAAGTAAACTAGTGACTTTCTTGGAAAACCATGACCAAAATGGTAAAATTATGATATTGGATCATTACAAATTACAGTAGAGGACTTAACAAGGAAACCATAGCAATTTGAACCACCCAAAACGAGTATACGAGTCAAAAGTTATGGCGATTTGAAATTACCAAAGATTTCCGGCAAAACTGCCAAATAGCTTCCTGATCAAATTTAGGTTTTGAAAGTCCCACTTCTGGTCCGATTCATCAAAAAGTTAAAACACGAAAGTTGTCCGAAACGACGTTTTCGTTCAGGAACAAAGAAGCTCGAGCCATGAAAACGCTTTCCGAGTGATAAATTTCTTCAAATTCTAAACAGCCCATTTTTAGGCGAAAGTCATTAGATTATGGTTATACTTTAAATGGAACAAGAGGTCTTATGACCTATAATCAAGACCACAACCATGGCTAGAGCCAAGGTTGAGTCTCATGACCTTGGAACAAGGACCAAAGGTCATGGCTAGGCCATGACGAAATGACCATACCAATTTACATAGGCGTAAACATGAAACAATGAATTAGGCGATAACATGAACAAGCAATTTGGATCTACTTCACCTAAAAGAAACCATGAGATATTACCAAGAGAAAATGGTCATTCAAGACTTATGAAACTACCCCTAATAACAATCTTCATGTACTAATAAACTTTCCTAAGTTGATTCAAATATCGGACATGTAACCTTTCGGATCAAAACTTATATCTATATATTTCATCAACTACTACAATAGTAGGGAGCCTCATGTGAGGAGTTCATTATGTAAGCCGTCGAGTTGAGTTGTGGATTTACGAGTTAAAGTGTCCTGGCTCCTCGAACGCTTACTAACATGGCTTCTGAAATATGTCAGCCCGAACGGTAGTAAACGATATACCAAACATACATGTTCATGAATCTTTTCTTTCAAGGACATACAATATACATCATACCACATCATGGACTAAATGCAAGATATATATATAGGCACTCCGTTATATTCTCTACACAAATCCTAAGTCGCAACATTATATTATAGGTTGCTCGTATAAACCTACACGATCCAACCATCACCTTCATTACTTGCTATTCTACTTAAGGTGAGTTCGTAGCCCCACTTTCTATTGTTTAACTATTTTACAAACCCATGGGGGGAATACATGCTATTATTTTTCTACTCGAACACGATGCTTTCTACTGTATGCTACCCGACGATGTTTTATTGTCACTAAGTAACGATTGCCATGTTCGAAGTCCCTATATCATAAACCATTAGTCACTACCTATAGTGAGCGCGAATATTGTGAATAGGCCTATTGGGATTGACGAATCCCATTTGTGTTGAACATCTACGAGTTCACACAAATGCACTATATTTGAGATTTAGAGGTATAATGGCAAAAGTACCTGGATAGGGCTTCTATAATGCCAATTTGTGGTTCGATGTTAATGCTTTGGTTGTATGAGCTTAGTGCAATAAATAACGATTTTTGTTTTCTAACTATGAATGTGTGATTAATTACCTCACATTACGATTATTGTGTTCAAACGATTTAACTAAACTCTACGAATTCCACTCAACCTTTGTGTTGACCTCTCAAGCATGTATTTCAGGTTCATGACGATCAAGGATGGAACGGAAGGGCAAGGATACTCAAGAGGGCTATAAATTTTATTATCATTCAAAACTCATTTAATTTGTAAATGGAACCATCTGGGACCTCATTTTGTATCTCTGATATTTATACAATTTGAATGATAAATCTTTTAAAATGACTCAATTGGAGTTCGTTTTCTATTATTGTGTCTATTGTGCCGTCAAGTAACACCCAGTTCGAATTCCGCTGCGTCCATGAATTGGGGGTGTTACAGATTGGTACCAGAGCCATGGTTATAGAGAAACGGGTCTAATTGAGACCTAAACTATAACCACACTACAAGCAAAAACATTTTATAGCCTTCCGATCTTCGTGTCTTCCATCCTCCAGACGATTATGGACTTATTAAGCATTTTATGCTACATGAACATATAAGTATATTTATATATACATTCGAGTTATTTTCAATCATTTTATCTAAACATATCTACACATGCCTATTCTATGGCATTTCGACACAACCACATTCTCCCAATTATGTTCCTACTCCAACATTTTATGTCCAAGATATTGTAACGAATTACGATGGTCTTTTCTATTTCCCGGACATTGTATGGCACAATGGTCTTAATCATTTCTCAAATGTTTTGAGTCACACAATGGTCTAATCTACTTCCGAGACATTGTGATTTGTGCAATGGTCTCTCGAATTATTCCACCACCTCATCAATATCATTTCATATGATATCAAAAACCCATCACAATCTATCGATTTCCAAACAAGAAATATGAGATTTCTAAAGGACAAACTAATCCATCATCGACAAAAGTTGAACTTTCTCTACATCCATCAAAGTTTTCTTCTGAAACCTTCATTGTTAAAAGTTTGTAATTCTAGCCCAGTATAGACTGTTTTAGAATTACTTCAACTTCCTTTCCACACATATCTACCCGTACTATCTTCTATGCAATGGAATGTGAAAACATACGTTACAAGTCTCTTATGGCGGGACTTGCAACTGAATGGTTTGACATCGCCTTTGTTTAGTGGACAGTTTCCCGAAAGCAACGGACGTATCACAAGTATACCTAATTTAGGTATTTGAAAATTTTATCGAACCTTGGCTAAATATAGACTAGTCACCTATATTTAACCTAGGGACAGTGGAATATAGTCTGACTAACTATATTCGACTTAAAATTTTCAAATACTGAGAGTAGTTGTACTAGGGTTATGTTTAGGTTGATTTCCTACTTGAACTCGATAAACCACCAGAATTCATTAAACGATCTAGAGACACGATAGTATCTTACCACTCAGCGAAATCTTAACACCTTATTTCTACTACCTAATTTCATTCTTGAAAGTTTTCATTTATGAGATAATCCGAACTACTATCTTGGGATAGTTATCAATTCTTCTCTTCATCCTGTAGAAGTACTATCCTGTTTAGATCCTAAGGATACCATTCCATCATAAACCTTTAAAATCTCTTAAGATTTTCAAAGCAAACTTGACATCTCTACCGATATTAATGTTAAGCATACACTACACACTTATGTTTATCAAGATATCACAACATTATCTTCATAACCGTTGGAACCACAAGCTCATAAACAGATCTTGATGCATTTTTAATGCTCAAATCATCCTTAGCTACACCACAAGCACCCTTACCAGCTTTACAAGATTGAATATTCATCTTGGAACACCAGTATCATCTCGTAAAACCCTACCTTGTAACTCACTGACTAAGTATGAATGTTGTGTAAGATGATTTGTAATTATTTGAATGGATTGGGATGCCTTTTCATTTAAATAAAGACATTGTAAATCACTAAACCATAAGTTTATATTTCCTTATCTACATTGTTTGGGATGCCTCTCTATGTAAATAAAGAATTATAAACAAGTGGGCTTATTTGTATCCGAAATAACATAAGTATGAAGTCAATAAACACTAGGTACAACAACCGATTACCTACTAGGCTATGATTGCAACTACTATATCAATTTCCTTTGATATTCGACTATTACCATACCTTTCCTACATAAAAGTATGCCTGATCCTACACCATACACTGAAACGACAAATCAAACTACACCACTGGTAATCCCAGACTATAGTCCTCATAAGTAACCACACATCTTTATCGACACCACTCCAACATATAACACACAAAGAACTTCGGGACGAAGTTCCCCGTAAGGGGTGGAGACTGTAACAATTCGCATTTTTCAGGATAATTACTATTCCCGGAAAATTTCACTATTCACTTTTACTATTCATTTCTTTCCGAAATTTTCCCGAAAGTTGATTTTTATTTGATATTCTCGAATAATAAATCATTTCCATGGCAAATTAAATGTTTGACATTCGTCAGATCATTTTCGTGAAAGTTATTAAGGAATTACACGACATTACACGTTTTAGGGTAAAACGTCATTCAGAAATTCTACGTACAACGAAATTCGACCTCGTCAGGTGACCCCACATCAGAAAAATGTTTGACACACTCATGATTTATTTGAGAATTAATCGTGACTGAGAAAAACATGACCAAAAACTTCCCAGCAGGTCACCCATGTCGGTACTACTCTCACATGAGCACGCTTAACCGAATGGGCGATTAACCGTTAGACCACGAAACGAGTTTCTAAGACAATTTGAGTTTTCAAATTATTAGAAAAGTCAACATATTCTTTCCCTCTCCCATTGACCAAAAATCATCCCTGGATGTTATAAGTCATTTCGTGATTTTTAGGCTTACGGTTTGATGTCTAAAAGACATTTAATACCAACCGACACTAGACTGAGCCCAGTCTAGACATTATAAGTCATTTTAAATCATTTTTATCACATTAGAAAAGTAACATTTTACTTTTCTCAATATTACGCAATATTCATCGTTTTACGCGAATTACGCGTTTTAGACCCGTGTTTCCAGTTTTTAGCAGGGTTTTAGCACCCGATAGATCCTACCACTCATTTTATATTTTATTATGGACTATATGGACATGTTTAACCATTCTTCCAAGTTCCATAATTTTACGACACCCGGTTTTACGTTTTGAGGCTTAATCATTTACGATTGGCATTTCCCGGAGTCAAAACTAACCAAGTATCTTGGATAATAACAAGAAAAGTCTAACCCTTGCTCTCCAAGCTTACAAACCGACCTAGGAGGGGGGGAGTCATCCCATGTGGCTTCATCTCATGAAATTACCCCTAGATCATCTCTAAATTACAACTTGGTCACCAAGTTTTGGTAATTTCCTACTAGTTTCCTAACCTCTTCATTTTTGACTATAAATAGCCCCCTCTCCCCCCTTCTTGTGCCGTGCATCCCCAAACCCCAAAACCTTTCCATCCTTTGCTTATTTCCTTCTAGTTTCATGCAAGATTCAAGTGCTAGTTCAAGGTAGAAACCCTAGATAGGTTATCATTCACCAAAACTCTTCCAATCCCTAATATACTTGGTGATTTCTCTCGAGTTTAAATCCACTCAATTCACCTCAACCTTCATCATCCATCTTTCAAGATTACAAGAGTAGAAAGATTGCATGAAGAAGTGGGTTGAAGCAAGTCTATCAATGTCCTATCCTTACATGTTAACTTCCTTTCATGTTTGAAAGCCAAAAGTTGTGAGCCAAACCCTAACTTGATTCTTGTTAAATAATCATGTTCATGTTATTTACATGTTATTCTTGCTATATTATGTCTTGTAGTTATGTCCATGATGTATAAAAGTGAGCAAAACAAGTTATTGTTATTGATTGACAAGATAAGTTACTAAAACAAGTAAACTAGTGACTTTCTTGGAAAACCATGACCAAAATGGTAAAATTATGATATTGGATCATTACAAATTACAGTAGAGGACTTAACAAGGAAACCATAGCAATTTGAACCACCCAAAACGAGTATACGAGTCAAAAGTTATGGCGATTTGAAATTACCAAAGATTTCCGGCAAAACTGCCAAATAGCTTCCTGATCAAATTTAGGTTTTGAAAGTCCCACTTCTGGTCCGATTCATCAAAAAGTTAAAACACGAAAGTTGTCCGAAACGACGTTTTCGTTCAGGAACAAAGAAGCTCGAGCCATGAAAACGCTTTCCGAGTGATAAATTTCTTCAAATTCTAAACAGCCCATTTTTAGGCGAAAGTCATTAGATTATGGTTATACTTTAAATGGAACAAGAGGTCTTATGACCTATAATCAAGACCACAACCATGGCTAGAGCCAAGGTTGAGTCTCATGACCTTGGAACAAGGACCAAAGGTCATGGCTAGGCCATGACGAAATGACCATACCAATTTACATAGGCGTAAACATGAAACAATGAATTAGGCGATAACATGAACAAGCAATTTGGATCTACTTCACCTAAAAGAAACCATGAGATATTACCAAGAGAAAATGGTCATTCAAGACTTATGAAACTACCCCTAATAACAATCTTCATGTACTAATAAACTTTCCTAAGTTGATTCAAATATCGGACATGTAACCTTTCGGATCAAAACTTATATCTATATATTTCATCAACTACTACAATAGTAGGGAGCCTCATGTGAGGAGTTCATTATGTAAGCCGTCGAGTTGAGTTGTGGATTTACGAGTTAAAGTGTCCTGGCTCCTCGAACGCTTACTAACATGGCTTCTGAAATATGTCAGCCCGAACGGTAGTAAACGATATACCAAACATACATGTTCATGAATCTTTTCTTTCAAGGACATACAATATACATCATACCACATCATGGACTAAATGCAAGATATATATATAGGCACTCCGTTATATTCTCTACACAAATCCTAAGTCGCAACATTATATTATAGGTTGCTCGTATAAACCTACACGATCCAACCATCACCTTCATTACTTGCTATTCTACTTAAGGTGAGTTCGTAGCCCCACTTTCTATTGTTTAACTATTTTACAAACCCATGGGGGGAATACATGCTATTATTTTTCTACTCGAACACGATGCTTTCTACTGTATGCTACCCGACGATGTTTTATTGTCACTAAGTAACGATTGCCATGTTCGAAGTCCCTATATCATAAACCATTAGTCACTACCTATAGTGAGCGCGAATATTGTGAATAGGCCTATTGGGATTGACGAATCCCATTTGTGTTGAACATCTACGAGTTCACACAAATGCACTATATTTGAGATTTAGAGGTATAATGGCAAAAGTACCTGGATAGGGCTTCTATAATGCCAATTTGTGGTTCGATGTTAATGCTTTGGTTGTATGAGCTTAGTGCAATAAATAACGATTTTTGTTTTCTAACTATGAATGTGTGATTAATTACCTCACATTACGATTATTGTGTTCAAACGATTTAACTAAACTCTACGAATTCCACTCAACCTTTGTGTTGACCTCTCAAGCATGTATTTCAGGTTCATGACGATCAAGGATGGAACGGAAGGGCAAGGATACTCAAGAGGGCTATAAATTTTATTATCATTCAAAACTCATTTAATTTGTAAATGGAACCATCTGGGACCTCATTTTGTATCTCTGATATTTATACAATTTGAATGATAAATCTTTTAAAATGACTCAATTGGAGTTCGTTTTCTATTATTGTGTCTATTGTGCCGTCAAGTAACACCCAGTTCGAATTCCGCTGCGTCCATGAATTGGGGGTGTTACAGATTACTCTTAGGTTTCGGTGTGCTACTGCAAGCAGTTTTGTGTACTACAGTGGAAGGCATCACTTGAGGTTTTGAACCTAGAATTCCATCCTTTTGAAGTAGCGCCTTTTTCCTAGCCTTTTCTAGATCATAGTTCTTGTACATGTCATATGTGTCATAAGAGTTTTTACTTTTAATGCTCGTTTTAGACACTGTGGTTGAACTAATCCTAGATGAGCCAGGTATAATCACGTGTCTAGATTTAGCAGACACAGATGCATTTTCCTTAGGCCAAGAATGTGGAGTGACTGGTTTTGTTAAATTGTTTTTCTCAACAACTTGGGAGGCAAACCGAGGTTTTGAAAATTTAGATCGTTCAGATTTAAATGCAGTAGGTTGTCTAACCACTGCTTGTTTTCTGATTGTTTGAGAAGGCGGTTTCCCCAAGATTGATGGTTTTGCAAACTTAGTATCCACACTCTGGCCAGTCAGTCTTCTTAATTTGTTTTGTAATGCAGCATGTGCAAACACCTTTTCTTGAATTTGACCTTTTAAAAGCTCATTTTCTTTAACTAATGTATCCACACGTTTTCTTTGTTCATTCAAAAATTGACCATTGTTGCCCGAATTTAGAGATTCGTTTTGCATTTGAAGTTCAAGTGAGATGCAATGTGCCTCTAGTTTTGAAAAATTTTATGACACTGGGCAATGGTCTTTTTGAGAAGAAGGTTTTCAGACTCAAGAGTTTGATTTGATGTTTCAGTCATTAGATTATCATGTAACGACTCAGACTCAGAACGTTTGTCAAGACATTGTACAACATCCTGGTCAACCTCTCCTACATTACTGAAGTTAGGTTGCTCAGATTGTTGTTTCTCATTTGCAGGCATAATACGATCAACAGTAGATTGTACCTCAGCCATTTGCTCCTTGTCAAAGTTTGGTTCTTTGTCATAGATGGGTATGACATCTTCCTCATCCATCTGTCCTTTGTCAAAGTTGGGCTCTGAGTCACAGAAGGGTCTGATCTTTGCAAAATCTGCATCTTTATCACTCCCCAATCTGCTGTTGTCATCCTGCACTTCTGATTCTGTCCCTTTGCATTCCATGGCAACTAAATTATCTTCCAATTAATCAACTTTATGAACTTGCTCTTCTTGAGTCTGTTGTTTACTTCCATTCTCCTGTACATTCAATTCTCTTCCTCGTTTTTGCATCTCCAGTTCTTTGATAACACTCAGATGAAGTGATCTTTCATTGAGCACATATTCTAAGCAGCTCAGTCGTGAAACAAGTTGATCTCTAAAATCTTCAACCTCCACACTAGTGATGTTCTCTCTCCATACATTGGTTTCATATTCATAGTGTATAAGAGCTTTAAAATCCATGGTCACGAACCATCTGAACTGTGTCCTGAGTATTCTAAATTCTATCATGCAATCACTTCCCTGTTCAATTAGCTTTTCTAGTTGAACGATGTTTTCTTGGAGTTTCTTATGGAAGGTCATTTGGTTCATTTCAGTTCCGAAGAATGCAGAAAAGGTACTCGAGGAAGGAAACCAATGATCTGAGAGAATCTTGATTTGAATCTTAATCGATTCAAAATGTGCTAAACATTTATTAGTAGAATTGATGGCTCTTTTCTCAGCTTCAGTCATCTTTCTCTCAAATGGGTCTTTAGAGTCATCAGATGCATTTGTGTCGTATACTGGGTCAGTATCATCCATGACACCCAAATTATCTTCCAATATTTTAACCTCATTGCCTGCATTAACGACATCTGCAGTATTCCCAATAGTCCTTTCAGCATTCCTTCCTTGTCTATCAACTCTTTCACCTTGCACAACAGCTTGATTCTTTATGTTAGAAGAAGAATGAAGACGGTTGTTTGTCTTGTTGGAGATTTTGCTGAGGGCACGAGCAATAAGTGCGAGTTCTTGATTCAGAATTTTGAAATCCTCATCGTCATCTTCATTAGTTTTTGAATAGTACACTGCATCACTGTTGTCATATGGAACAAGTTGAGTTGAAGTCTGCTGCGGAGATGAATCATATTGGATCGTGATATTTGAAGTAGCAGGTTCTTGAACATAATCATGATGTGACATTAACATGACATCTGCTGTATTGGCTTCCAAATCTGCATATTCATCATCAGATGGAATATCTCCCATGACACTTTGCAAAACTGCATTGAGATTACCCCCTTCAACTTCCATTTGACTAAGTGTGGCATTGTATTCAACATTATCGTCAAAGAGTGGAGTTGAATCATAATCTTGATCTTCCACATCTGCAATATTTTCTGTATATGCCAAAAATGTCATGCTCGGTTCGATAAGATCTTCTTCATCATCAGAATCTTTCATTATGTTTAAGCATTCAGAAGTTGAAGTCATAGCGCCATTGCCTTTCTTAGAAGGTACTTGACTAAGCTTCACTAGATTTAGCAGAAGAGATTGCACATAATTATGTAGTGTTGCATGATGGTACTGTGGAATGAAGAAAGGCTCAGGTGCATTCGGAGGATTGAAGAAGAGACCATTTGGAGTGTGAATTAAGGATCCATGGTCAACAGCTGGAGTTGGTGGAGCAGGGAGAATGGTCTTCAGTGGATTCATGCTTAAGCAAGATTCAAGAATTTGCTTCATTCTGAAGTGATGAAGTTCTTCTGTACGATGCATAGCTTCAAGATATTTCCACATTTCATACGCACTAGCTTGAAAGTCCATATACATGTAAATTGAGTTGGGAAGTGCCACTATTATGAACCATACAGCCTGTTGGTCAGCATCGTACTGAGCAAGTTCAGTTGCATTCAAATATTCATCAGTTTGTATTCTGATAATCCCTGTTGAGTCAACAAGAAATATCATTTTGTATGGACCATCTTGAATGGATTTAAGCATGAGATCTGCAGCAGGACGATCTGTGAGCCATTGTAGAAATCTCCGTTTCCAAACAGTATACGTTCCTGGTAGCAACATCGGAGGCCTTGATACATTGCCGAAGAGCAGAATCTGATGAATGAGGGAGCTGTGACTTTGTTGTTGATGATACTGTTGTTGATGATACTGATGCTGATGAGAATATTGGTGAGGAAGGTAGTTGGAAGAAGGTACTGATGCTGATGACTGTTGTTGATGAGAATATTGGTGAGGAAGATAGTTGGAAGAAGGTACTGATGCTGATGACTGTTGCTGATGAGAATATTGGTGAGGAAGGTAGTTGGAAGAAGATGATTGAGACATTGTAGATGAAATTTCTCTCCCCCTTGATTGTTGCGACGTAATCGAAATAATCAAACAAAATGTCACTCTCAAGGTCGAAATAGTGATTTCTGGTTTTCCCTCCAAAATAATTTGAAAATTTTTCTCTTCCAAAATTTTGAAAATCACAACAAAATGCAATTCTAAGGTTACAGAAAAAATTTGAGTTTCAAAAATTTTGCCGCCAAATTTTACCGAAAAAATTTGAATTTTAGCCTAAAAATTTGAATTTTGGGCCAAAATTTTCACCGTTATACCAAAATTTGAATTTCGCGTAAAAATTGAAAGTTTAGTTTCCTGTAAAAATTAAATTTTACTCAAATTTTCCCGCCAAAAAACGGGAAAGATGGATCTTGTAGAAGATTGAAATGCACGTTCCTTTGAAAATAAGTTAGAAGATAGTAGAAAGAGACTTGTGTGAAAGATGGATCTTGTAGAAGATTGAAATGCACGTTCCTTTGGTTAAGTTCAAAAAAAAACCTGGGGTAAGTTGGAATCTTACGCGTAAAATGAAACTTATGCGTAGACTTTAAAGTTACGCGTAAAGTATGATCTTATGCGTAAACTTGTGAGTTACGCGTAAGATATAACCTTATGCGTAAGTTTTAAGCTTATGCGTAGGATTCTTATGCGTAAGGTTCAAAAACCAAACAAATCGTTCAAACTTATCCAAGCTTGAAAGATATCCGAAGTCGAAGTATTCCACTAACTTATCCAAGCTAGGGAAGTACTGAGTCACCGTTGCACGAAGAGAAGACCTTGGTATGAAGTTATGCGTAGAATACTGAAACTTACGCGTAAGATTTTATCTTATGCGTAATATCTGACTTATGCGTAGGATCTGTCTTCTGCGTAGAACTTAGGCGTAGGAAATCAACTTCCGCGTAGAACTTATGCGTAGGAATTGCAACTTACGCGTAGAAAGAGGGTTTTGACCAAAGTTACACGTAGGAAAAGGGTTTTGACCAAAGTTACGCGTAGGAAAAGGGTTTTGACCTCAGTTTATGCGTAGAAAGGACAAAATGTACTGTAGACAGCTGGAAAATCGTACTATTCATCTATCTTACGCGTAAGATGGTCTGTTTCTCAAAAAATCACAACTTTTTGAAGAAAAATGGCCTAGAAATAAGTTTCTAATGACCAAATAACTTCCCCAACACTTAGAAAACACTAAACATGTAAGATTTAGCTACCACAAACCTGTTTTCCAATATCAAAGAGGCTATAAAATCGTGAGAAACTATGAGAAAATGTGAAAGACCACAAAAGATCAAGACTTTATGCAAAAACTAAGCTTCAAATCACTATATCAACCTTAAAACTTGTCCAAGCTTCAAGATTTGAGTGAAAGAAACAAAGAAAAATGCAAAAAAAAATGATGAAAAAAAACACCCTTAACACCACGTAAACACCAAGAACAACACTTCAATCTCTATTAGGCGAATGATACCACTTGTTAGGTCACCATTTAGGTAAACACAAGTATAAGAATGATAGAAAAGAGATGAGAGTGAGAGATGGTTGATTAAGACACTATGAGAAATAGAAATGAAAGAGTTTACTTAGAATTATGAATTAACCAACAAGTTTACAAGAGACCTAAGCATCCTATTTATAGGGAAGGAGCTAGGGCAACACACCCTCTCCTTCCTTCCATGGAAACGTGGGCTTTGAGGCCCATGGGTTACATACCTTAAGCCTAGTAAACTTAATACATTTAGTAAATGAAAGTAAATAATAGTTAAGCAACCTAACATTATTACAAATGACCGAGACTTGATAAAATAGTGAAAACTATGATCCCAACAGATATACATTAATGCAATAATGACATTGGTTAGTCTATCATAACACGCCAATGTCCCAAAACGATCACGAGTATGGTTTCCTGAAAAAACCACCTTTGATGAATCATCATCATACTTATCCGTTTGTTTCTAATAACACGTTAATATGGATATGGATCTAAGTCATTCCATAATTAACTATTATGTTTCTCGTTATTTATGATTGAGCAAGATTACCAATTCATCTGAACGTATTTCAGATAGACCTTGGGCATGGCCATGCAAACATCTTGTCAACCCTATGTGGGGCCCAACAGTATTAAACTTCAAAACAAATTTGAAGGAAACAAATCATGCGTTGACTACAAGCATAACACATAAACTTTGCATCACCTCTGGAAATAGCCCTTATAGCTACCAGTTACGGATAGCGTTAGACTATCTCACAGAAAATGAGCTACATCCACAGTAGTTACCTTGTATCTCAAGTCTGAGGATAAATATTTATGATTTACTATAATGACAACATCTATAAGTATAATCATGTAATTGGGATTTTGTCCTATATTCAATTTATTCATTCTATTGAATATCATGTGAATTTGGCATGTCCAACACATCAATATACTTTAAGTATATTATACCAAAACTCATATTTGTCTTAATTCAATGATACTCTCATATCATTAATTGACAACGGACTATTTAGAATAACATAACATAAGTTATTCATGGATTAAACATGCAAATATGGGATACAATCTATTATTAATGAAAACAAACGTACTCAGTACTTTAATTCATTATTAAATAATAATTGCTTAACATCCCTTATCCAAATACTAAATAGATCAATGCATGAAAATTCTCGTTAATGAATTTTGTCTCAAGTAATAACTTGTTGACAATTATGGCTCAAGTAATGACAATCATACTTGTTGACAAGGCATTATTCAACTAACTTTGATCTATCGGAATTTTGAGAATACTTATTTCAAGAATTCAATTAGCGAAGTTCTTGCATATGTGCATTTTATATAACCACATAATACATCAAAAAGTGTGTGACATCCTCAACATCCAATTTATGATAATTAAACTTCCAAACATTTTAAAGTTTAAAGTATTTTTATTCTTTAATGTATAATGCAACTATACTTTTAGTTAAGCATAACTAGTATACATGGCTATTAACAAGGATGAAATCCTTCCATGACTAGCATTGAGTGTCATCTCAATTTTATTAGCATCATTGTATGCAAACAGCAATATGCTCTTTTCCGTAAACTTTAATGTGTAATGTTTTATGCCTTCCAAACTTCCAAGTTTGTTGGCTATGACAATTGAAAATTGTTCATCTATAGAATCCAGAAATTGTTCCAGGCTGAGGATGTGATTCTATATCCAAATATATTCCTTTAGAATATTCATTACACAACTTATCTAATATCTTTCAATTAGATATCAATGTTGTCAAATCATCTTTTATCAAAGCATGATATAACAACAACATGATGTACATGAAAAATCCTTGTGTCCAACTTAAATTTCATTCATATACTACATATCCATTTAAACTTTCTAAATGATATATCATGTTCTATTAGATTCATTTACCGCACATGTTTACATCAATAAACATATATTCAAGGTTGTATGTTTTACTTATTGAATCTTTCAAGTAAAGTTTCATTCCAAGTTATGACTTAACACTTAACTTATATAGAATGTTACTTCCTATATGTTATACAACATATATGATTTAAGTAAGTAAATATAATACTCCCACTAGCTTTCAGAATTACTTAGGAGTTATCTTATTTTAAATTATAAATCAAACATAGATTTAATATTTAAACATAAGACTTATCTCCTTGATGCATGCATTTATCCATACTTGGATTCTTGCATTTTGTATACTTTCAAAGATTAAATCAATTCATAAAACTCTTAATTACTCATTGACCAGTCAACCTTCCAACACCATCACCCTCACCACTTGATACACCCCTGATAAACCCCTGCAACACACCATCTCCCCCCCTCTGTGGAACTCATCATCACCTCCCCACTTACTCCATTCCCTCCCCTACACTCCAAATACCCCAGTCCAAAATACACCCCTGCTATAAGATATTTGACCACAAGTGGTCAAATCCTTTTCCCGCCAAAATGAAAGATTGAGCAAATCTCATCAAAAGGGTCTGAAAGCAAGTGGGAATGCACATGGGACCCACCTGGATCTATTTAACTAAAGAGAGGGAAGCAGCTGAGGAGTTAGTTAGTTAGTAGTTTAGTTTTAATTTAAGAAATATGTCGTAGTTAATTTTAATCCAATTTCAGTTGTGTATTTTGTTTATTTAATGTAATTTCAAGCTTTCTAGTGTTCTAAAAACCTATTGCAATAATCAAATTCAGTTTCTAATTCAGATTCAAGTTTATGCCATTTTTTACTTTAAAAATCTTATTCAGCTCTTATATTGTTAAGTTGTTTGGTAACTGTCCTGTGAGTTCAATTAAGCCTCTTATAAGCTTTTGAAAGCTTCTTAAGTTTTAAAACAAGTCTCATTCAGTCTTACTCATAGTTCTCAAAAATTCCACAAAAACAAAAAAATAGAAAAAAGAAGAGGAAGCAGAATGAGTATGGTGATCATTGGAAGGTCTATTGTATTAGAACTCCATGGGGAGCCTTAGGTTTGTGACCTTGGTTCATAGTATCTCAATTCTCAGCATGGGCAAAAATTGTGAGTCAAGTTCTCACTCTTGTCATTATTCTGTAGTCAAGCTTATTACATGCTAATCTTTGATTTCCATGATTATTAGGTGTACTTGAGTGAGAATATAGGTTAATAAAGGATCTGTCTCATTTACAATCTTTTATGTTCATCATTTTTATTTACACTGTCATTTTTAGAGTTATATTGATATGTGAATTTTTAGTTAGTAGTTCTTATGATTATCTGCTTGATTCAGTTTATAATGTTAGTTTATGAGTTCATGATTTAATCCCATGGTCTGTAACAAGCATTTGCTTTGAAAACATTTGAAAACAGTCCAAATGGGAGTGTTTGGTTCAGGGAATATCACTGTGTTCTAGTGTTCTTTAGTAGTAGTTTTCTGTGGATTCATGTTATAGTAGGTTAATTTAGGTTAGTTAAGCAGTAAAAACCAATAGTCTTTCAAGCAAAAGTCAAAATCATGGATTGAACTCTTGATTTCATCAACTGTTAGGATTTAAGGTCTCATTTTCATCACAGTGATTCATTAAGTGGTAACATAGCTTAATTTGGTTTAATCACAACATATTACAACTTAATCAATCAGTAGATTAAGCCCAAACTTCATAAAAGTCAAAGTTCTCATGTTTCATGAAAAGTCAAATTGCAAGTTCTCAGTTTTTACCAAATCTTGGAGGAATTTTCTAGATTTGTGTACTTAGATTTAGGATGTGATCTTTTCACACATGGTAGTCCCTCACCTCAGCTACAAAGTTTCACCATCCCTTCATTTTTAGTATTTTTCCCCTGGGCCCCACTTGGCCTGAAACTCAGCTGCAGGGAGACTGTGTTCCCCTGTGCAGCAGACTCAATCCCAAGACCACCACTTTGGTGGTGGTTCTTGACCACCTCAGTGGGCCCCATGACATAAACCTTGTTTCCTTCAACCCCCCTCCTACCACACTTTCTATTTTGACCATAGTTTTGACCTGGGAAGCCCTGGGTCCCACCTGGAATACCCCCAAACTTTGTCCCACTTTTCAGTTTTCTAACAAATTCCAAGTGCTTAATTGCTGCTTAATGGCTTATTCTTTGGTCAATTAGTCCTTTTTCCAGCTTTAACAAGTTCAACTAAGTTATTTGGATCAGTTTTACCCATTGTGGGTCCCACTCAAAGCCATTTTAGCTTATTTTCCCTTTGGGTCAACAAAATTCAACTGTCACAACTTATTGGCTTATTCTGGCTTATTTTTGATTTCCAAAAAGTTTGTTTTTACAAAAAGTGTTTGTTTTTTAAGTATTAAATAAGTTTGTAAAAGAAAAACCAAGAAAAACCAATTTAAATTTAAGTGATAGTTTCTATTTAATTTTATTTAATTTTAATTTTCATTTTTAAATTTTAATTAAGTACTTAGCTTTTTTATATTTTTATTAAATTCCTCATATATTAAAGTATTTATAATAAATTTTTCAGATTTTTATTTGGTCATTTAGTATTTATTAGATTTAATATTAGTTTTATTAGAAATTAATTAATATTAAGTTTAAAATAGCATGATTAGTTTTTATTAAGTAAAACCTAGTTTTTATATTTTTTATAGCTTTTATATGTTATAAAATAATTTTAGAAATTTTATTAGAATTTTTACTGTTCATTTAGTATTTTTCTCAATTTAAAATAGTTTAATTAGGTAATTAGTAATTAATTAGTAATTAATTAATAGAAAAAGCACAAAAAGACAAAAATACTTATTTTTAATTTTAAAAGTTGTTTTTAGTTATTTTATAATTTTAGAAATTTTATTTTCGTCTTTTTAGTATTTAATTAATAATGTATTATATTTAAGTATTTTAAATATTAATAATAAGTAATAAATAGTATTTAATTAATATTAAATTATTAAATAGTTTAAAAATAGTTTTTCTTTTTCTAAAAATTTTCTTTTACTTTTAAGTTTGTAAAATAGTCATTTTCACCCCCTGGGGGTTTTCAGATTTGAATTTTTACGTTTTATCTCGTACGTTTACGTTTTATTTAAACGTAACGTACGCGTTTTTAGGTTTTTATCGTTTCTGGTTTTTCTTAGCTTCCCATCTTATACACATAGCTTGTTTAAGCTATTTCATTGTAGATTCCTTAGTTCAATCACACACAAATCTTTTTCTCATCCAAATTCAACCGATCACAGAACCGTTTGTTTACAATCCACACCTCGTCGGGACATAACGACCCGGGGAAACACTATATTCCGCGGAGCATTGGTTTTAGGCTGTTTGACTTTGTTGACCATTACTTGGTCAATATAAGTTAGGTGGTTTAGCACTAATCACTCATCGTCCTCGCTTAAGTAATTATACAAGAAAGAGTTTTATAATCCATTGTCAAATTTCATATTCATAAAAATGAGTATGAAAATTACCATATTTGTATCTTTAATGTGCCTAGGAAAGAGTATTCAATCATAGTTAATTACTTAAGTATGATTAATAATATTGTCATAAGACATCCATTAAAATATGTATACAATTTTGCCCATATGATTCTTTACGCAAAGAGTTAAACCTCTAGGGTTTTTCTTCTTTTGAAGAAACTCATCTTCATTAAGATAAACCAAGCTTTCAAAGTTGACTTATATTTATGGACATCATCTTAACATTCATAGATTGAGCAATTTACCATAATTCAATATTTAGTAAATGCATTATTATGATTAACAGGCTTACTTTGATCATGTAATTCATAATACTCAGCATATCAATCAAATATCTGAGACATCCCTACGGATCTATGAATGAGAATTTCATCATGTTGAGGTTTAACCTTTACATTTCAAGCTTCATCATGATTTTCACTAGTGTAGTTTTAGAAGATTATGTATCTTGTAATTTTATCCTTTCAAGATAAAACTCCCACTTGCCTTTAGTAATTAATTTATAAATACTTTAGTAAGTTGAGCAACACTTAATCGTTCTCTTTTGGGATATTACAGAACCATTTTACAGTTCCTGACTCTTGTTTGTTAAAACTACTTATTAACAAAATCAGGACTTCATTTTAAGACTTTAATGTGATTCATCACATTCCATAATGTCTTATTTAATCTTCAAGGTTGGAGTCTTATTGAGTATATTCAATCCATACTCAATTTTCTAACCTTGATAACTTTTGGAAGAAAAGAAGTCATATTTATCTTTTAATCAAACAATATAACAAGAGTTTGATTTTTCCTAACTGAACACACCACCAACTTATGATGTTTCATTAGAACTAATATTGTGAGACAAACTAACAATATGTAAGATTAACATATAATCCTTTTGGCTTACCTATTTACCAACTAAGTCAACTTAATGGTATAATAGAATTTCCAAGCCAATTGCATGCTATATAACATAAGTACTTTTGAACAAGTCACTTCATGTTCATGTCTTAAGAAGACATAAACTGTTATATTCCCACTATGCGTTATAAATCATTGATCAACTCAACAATTTCTTGTTTAAAACATAACAAGTTAATGTCTTACTTTAATATAAGTCTTGTAATAGTTAAAAGACTTCATGTTTATAAGAAGATATAAACATATATAACTAAAGTATTTGTGAACACCACCATTTGGTTTCAACAGTAATTTCAAGTTAATTTACTACTCCATTTATTTATGTCATTTTATGAATTATCCAATTTAAGAAACTGTAAACTCACATAATTTCATCATATCAGTTGATCTGCTAGTAATGAAATCATGTAGCTTACCCTTCCATTGCAATCTAGCCAGGTTACACCCTGATGTAAATTGTAAATTCAAGTGTTTCTTTTAATTTGAATATCCTAAGACATAAAAGTAGTATTTATTATAATCACGACACATGTTCTACATAAGATAATCTTGCACATTAAATGTATAAGTCCTATTAGAACATATATCTCTTACCTTGCAATTAAGAGAATACTTCAATCATATTTCTATGTATTGTTCCTTTGCACACAATAAACAATTCTCCCACTTGTGCATTGAACAATATCATGTAGTATATAAACATCACAACATACGTTTGTTTATTTGATTCAATATGATTTGTGTTATAAATGAACAAGTAGATGTAGGACTACTTTGTCTTATCAGGAAACGCATATGGCTATCCTAAAAATATGAGTGTCTACAATTTGAATGTAATTATCTTGAAGATAATCTAGGCTACTACACAGGAATTACAACTTGTAGCTCCCACTGAATTAGAGAACATAACAATAACTCCATATTCAGTTAAAACAAAACAATACTCCCACTAGATTTGACAACATTGTAAATGTTCCATCACCAGTGAAAACAATTTGCTTGCTTTTACTTTCCTACACATTCTAAAAAACCCATACATAATAATTACTCGGGTTCTAAAATGTGTATTCTACTATGTATATGATGGATTATCCATCAATGGTATTAACTAGAATAATTTTGGCATGCAACTTCTTCCTTAATAGGCCTAACATCCCCATAATGGTATGTAGCACCTTTAAAGCACATCAACTAGATAAAAGATTCTAGCTTGCCTTTTACCATTTTTGCGGTAATCTGTCTAGCTTCTAATAACTCATATTTTCCATTTAACCAAATGTCATGTTTGTTATAGAAGAATTCATTCACCAAATTAGGGTAATGAAATTTCTTATGGAAAATAGGATGTGCAATACTCTTAAGTATGAAAGATTGCTATGAGTTATATATTAGAATGTAGACAATTCTAATGTTCCTATCATACCTTTCTCAATCATGAAAAGGAATAGGATTGAGTCTTATTCTTCTCTCATGGAAAACAGACTTTGTGTCTTTTCAGTAAATTTTTCTCAATCAAACATTATGTTTGAAAGCAGAATTAGATCAATTTACCAATTTAAGACCAAACCTCGTTTACGGTTTTAATGTTGCATTAATACATTGAAAAGAATTACAAAATTCAATTTTAGTATTTTCGACAATTAAATTTTCAAGAAAATTAAATACCCATGGTTCATAATCATATAACCATTTAATTTTCACTGAAAAACTAGGATCCAAATTGACATAGGTTCATCACATCAGTTGATCTGCTAGTGATGACGGTATTCAATAAGGTACGAGTCGAGCCTCAATTGCCAATATTCAATTGCAATTCCTAGAATTTATGGGATTTACATATTTGCCAACCGCAGTTGCAATGTAAGCATGTTTTATCCCCATCTTATGCCTTGAGTGATCAGTCCCACTATCAATTCAATTAAGTTAACCAACTTAAGAAACAGCAAACTTACATAATTCCACCACATCAGTTGATCTGCTAGTGATGAGATCATGTAATTTGCCCTTCCATTGTAATCTAGCCAGGTTACGCCCTGACGTAAACCACAATTTCAGGTGTTTCCGTTTCATTGGATGACATATAACTTAAATTTAAGGGTAGTAAATTTTGATGTGTGTAATCAAAATATGTACAAAGATGTCATGCATTCATCTTGTAACATATGTTTCATGTAAAAACTTTTACTCATTAGTTTCTTTACGAGCTTAAATCTCCAAAGTTTTGATTGAGGCGTTGAGAAACTTACAACTTTGCCTTAAGTGCTTCGTAGTTATCATGGTTGTTGGGTAAAACTAAATTTTGACACACAGGCGAGCGTTAAGCCAGAATGGAGGCTATTTAAGGCCACAATTTAATGCGAAGCAACCTTATACCCACTTTATAGTTTGTCAAAATTAGTTTCACCTTCCAACCACTTAATACAGTCGCGATCAATCAATCAAAATTTCAAGATTTTTTGTAAGCTCAAAACAAGATTTCACCATTATTAAGTCCGTTTAATATTTTATTTATAAAATTACCCTTTGCTTATTATCATGTCACATAACATATAAAAACAAATAGTAATTAAATAAACTAAACAAACAAGGATTAGGTTAGTCATGTATTAGGAAAGTTCCTAACCTCCTCAATTGTAGATTCCTTGTTCACCAAGGATTAGGTTTCTCCCCCTCATTCTCTATAAATAGGGATGAGGGGGTGATGTTTTATTTGTACCTTCTTTTCTTGCTCACGTTTAATAAACGTTTGAGTGTAAAATATGTCATGTGTGTTGGTGACACTCGGCATTAAGGGATAATAACCCTTTGCCGAGGTCTTGTTGGAGTAGTTCTTGATTCGTGGTTCCGCTCTAGAAATCGGTTTGTTGGATTTCTTCCAACAATTGATATCAGAGCCTGGTTCGAGAAGAACGAATCACACAACGTGGATAGAGCTAAAACAAGATAAACGAGTGAACCGGGTTTTGTTCATCGGTTACTGCGCAGTCGTGGGAGAATTGGCGCTGCGGGTTCGTTAACCGTTGGATTTCTACGAAATTCGAACCGTAGGTTGAAGACACATAGATCTAGGATCTCAGTGGAGGGATCTTGCATCGGAGCTTCCAGGAAAGAGATATAGGTTGTCGAATGTTATGGTTTGGTTGTTGTGTTCTTTGTCGTTTTCGGTTATTGTTTGGCTATCGTTATGTAGATTACACGGTTCAAGGTTTCTAGGTCTTCGAATCAAGATTACTTGGGCAACAAGGTTATTGAAGTTGTCTTTCAAGGAGGTGGATCGATTCTCCTAGTATTATGGGAAATCGTTTTCTTTTGTCACAAGGTTCTTGGAGTTTCGGTTTTGAGCTTCAAAGGTGACAAGGTTTTTCAAGAAGTTTCAACTTCAAGTTTTCGGTTTCTTGGAATTCAAGTCTTGGTGGTTTGATGCGTAGGGATAGCACTAGGATTTACCTCTCAAGGATCTTGAGAAGCTTACAACCCCCACCAGGCAGTGTACCTGATCGATGTAGTATAGTATAATGACAAGTACCGGGGGATTGATCGTTCAGCTAGGAATAGTGTCGCTAGGATTAGAAAACCTAAAGACTAGGTCTAGAGATGAGGGATGATTCTTTTTTTATTTTTTATATTTTATGAAAGCAAGTAAAAATCTCGGTTTTGAAGGAGTTGGGCGGAATTAGTTGCTAGTTAACTAACCTAATTACTAAGATGCAATAAAAATAAAATACTAAAAATGAAAATAAACTAAATTAACTAGAGGTGTGAGCAATATATGGGAGAATTGTGTTTACTTAGATTTCACTACTCCCTAGATATCTTTTACAGGTTAATTACTTGTTACAGTTGCGTAGATGACGGATTGTATTCCTTAATACCATTCATGGGGTGGCGTACTTACTTCCCCAATCCTATAAGCGCCTACTTCTCTCCTATGTCGAGCCGGCTAAGAAGCTCCTAACATGGGATCACTAGAATTTGCTCATGCATTAAATACAACCAATAAAACCTAGTACACATCGGTTCATGTTTCTTAAGATGTTCAAGCATGTTACACAATGGAGATCTGCCAGTTTTCTTAAGCCTAACATTGAAATCATTCATCCAATACAACTATAAACAAGCAATCAACCTATAATTAACATCTAGGTTTCATTACATCTAAGCAAACACATGATAGATCTAGCCTAGCATGTTGAAATCAAGACAAGCATAAGATATATTCAAACAACACATAGACATATTGAATGAATTGAAAGAGGACTTATCTCAATTGAACATGAAAGGTTTCAAGGGGTGAAAACCCTTGAAAATACAGTTAAAAACGACCTAGGGTTTATTAGGTTCAACCCTAGTATTCTCCACACAAGTTCCTCTCTTAATGAATGAAAAATAGAAAAGTATATATAGATTCTAAGAGGTGACGGCGTCAAGAACAAACTTCTGACGCTGTCATCTCGCCGCCAAATAATTTCTCGGACTGCCTAGATCTGGGTTTGACGCCGTCATGTGTACTCTTTATGCAGGCCGTCACCAAAAATACTCTTGACGCCCTTCTTCTGACGCCTTCAGGTTTTTACTGGGTCGTCATGGATTTTACTCCTGACGCCGTCATAAAATTCTTCTTGACGCCATCAGGTACTGTTCTCAGCATGGAAAATTAAGTATTTGTCGTTTTCTTCACTTTTATGCTCCAAAAACGTCCAAAATGCTTCCTTTTCCAGAATTCAATTCCAAAGTACCTAAAATCACAAAAGAAACGATTTAGGGCAATATTTGATCAAATAAATTCAATTCCGAGCTTAAATGACCCCCTAAAAACGGTTCATTTTTCGCCTCATCATATACCTTTACACTTGAGATTTGCTTGTCCTCAAGCAAATGCGCTTTTATCCTAGTCAAAATACAAGTTAGGGTTCATTTAACACTAATAAAAGTAATTACAACAAATAATCGTTCCACTGAAGACCAAAGACAAGCACGGAGGTCATACAAAGGCACCTTACAAATAGTGTTTAGATACTCACATCTCTCGGGTGTAATAAAGTATATATCACAATATGGAAATGGAAAACATCTCTCACTACCTGTCATAGCAAAATAGATTACCATAGGCTTGGGAAAGGATCAAACCTCCACCACATGGCGTAAGCACCTAGGATAAACTATCAAAGAGGTCTTTTAAAGGGTTGTAACGTTAGGTGTAGGGATATGAAATACACGGTTTTCTTGGATATAGGCAGTCTTTATTGGTGGCGAGTTAACAATCTTGGTTAATTACATGTACAATATGGCGTTGCTAAGCCAAGACTAGACTCGACTTAAGCTAATAAATCAAAAATAACAAAAACATAAAACAAACATAGAATGAAACGGGATGGTAGTCCGTATGTTTTTTTCTCTCTTTTTTTTCTATTCTTTTTTCTTTTTTTCTTGATTTTTTCGATTTTTTTTATTATTATTTTTTTATTTTTTTTGCATACACTCTTACCCTACCATCCAAAATAATACATCATAGGGAATGAAAATTCCCCTTACACTTGAATTTTTACATACTTTACAATAAACTAATCTAATGACTCGAATTAAGAAAATCGAAACACTTGGAGTACTTTTAAGATTAACGCACATACAGGGGTAATAATATGATGTTCTTCCCCATTACTCCATAACATTAGTAATTTACCCATGAGTCCCAATCGTCCCAAAACAATATGTACAAGGATATGACTCGACTTAGCAACCATGTAATCAATTAGATAATTAACTTAGGATTTAACAAATAACAATAATGCATTAAAAATGAGTGCATACACGGAAGGCTAAGGCGATTTGGGTGTACATTTAAGGGGGGTGTAACAAATTCTTCCTTTAAGTAAGATGCTTAAAGTTAGAAATGAAAATATAGGCTCGGACGGGTGTACTAGGGGTTTCGTGTACTAAAAATGAGTACAACGCTAAGGGTGTGGGAAAAATTAATTGACTTAACTAGCCAAGTAATATAACTTAAATGGTCAAGTAATTATGATACGGGTTTAACACAAGGGTGATCCTAATGCCTCTTATCTTGTAGTAAATCCTACCACACGAATGTAGTCTCACTAGCGGTCTCGGGATGCATCACTAACGCAAGTTCTAGAATCTAAATGCTACCGGTACACTCATAAGCACTAATAGTAAATGCTTTTCCTATCAAATCTAAAGGCGAACCTCACATATTTGGGTGGAAAATTTTTCTGAATAGTACGGTTTTGTGCTAGTCATACAATCTCCTATCCATGAGACTCTTGCTATGGCTAAAGTTTCACTCCTAAATGTTGTAAAAAATTTTAAATTTGGCGCTAAAATTGCACTAACAAGTATTTCTCATAGTTTTATTACACATCTACCATCAAACAAACAAACTCAAGCGAAAGTGTATCTGTAAGGTATCATCATTTTACCCTCCCCTTACACTTAGGATGAACATTGTCCCCAATGTTCAAGTAAATAATGTAAAAGTGAAAAAAGTAAAACAAACGAAATCAAATACTCCCCTGATTCGCTCGGTATGGATAATAAGGTGGCCAGGTTAGATCTTCCTCCAAGAAAATGAACAATCAAAGCTTCCCTTCCAGAATATAAATCATCTTCTTGTCATACATAACCTGTAAAACCTGAGAAAACAGACAAGGCAACCTCGCATAAAATCGGCGGCAATCTATATATGCTAATAAAATCTAGAAAACAAAATAAGATATAATGCTTGTGGAATGATGTTTGCAGATTTCCTGGAGATTATAAAACGAAAGATTCAACAAAAACTTTAAGACTCCGTTAGAAAAACAAAACTGGTAAAATTTCTAGAATTTTACACGTGACGCCGTCAAGAGTAAACTCGTGACGCCATCAAAAGTGACCTACAGAAATTCTTATGTTAAGTTTCCGGAAAATTTCTGGAAAAACTTCGTCCTACTTCCTGGAAAATCCTGCAAAACATCATTATGACTCGATACAAGCATTTGACTCTAACAAATATGAATATACATGTTCACTTAATATTGTGGAGAATCATGATCGGGTTTGTTTCTTAAAAACATATTTGGGGTTTCCCCTTACACTTATCTTTTGCGAAATACCTTTGGATGAAG
Source organism: Artemisia argyi (assembly GCA_030686995.1). Taxonomy (NCBI): domain Eukaryota; kingdom Viridiplantae; phylum Streptophyta; class Magnoliopsida; order Asterales; family Asteraceae; genus Artemisia; species Artemisia argyi. The sequence goes on from CM060696.1 coordinate 8,837,415, forward strand.
TTAAGACTGAGCCAAACAACAAAGTAAAGTATTTTCACTATTTTAGTTTTGAAACATGATCTACCAACAATAAAAATAAAGCATGCATACGGAAGCAAATAACAAACAAACAAAAATAAAAATCACACAAAACATGGGTTGCCTCCCAAGAAGCGCTTTTCTTTATTTACGAGTCTTGTAGCTAGACTCAAGGTCATGGGTTACTACATGACCTCATTGTTGGTTTCACTCTCTAGGTCATCTCCTATACCAGTTTTGTATTCCGGACCTAATTGCAAGCATTCTTTGTAGAAGCCAAGCATCCTTTTCATCACATACTATACTCCTCTACGTCTATCCTCATCATTCCTATAATAAGCCGCTTGTTTGTGTTCCTTTTCTATATTAGATAGGAGGCGGTATTGCTCAATCTTGTAGGGCATTTGGTAGGCAATCTCATCATTCTCTTTCTTGAACCTAACTATCCCTAAAGTCAGATCATAACTCATCTTTGTGGCCTCAACAAATGGTTTTCCGAATACTACTTGGCTTAGGCAATCATCTATCACCGGACGAGTATCTTCTACTATCATAAAATCGATCTCATAAGTGAAATTACCTATAATCACATGCAATCCCTTCACTCTTACTACAAAATTACTTATCAAATTCTTATTGGGCATCATCTTATAACCAAGTTGTTTCTTCATCAACCAATTATAATAAGTCCTAGTCATGATGTTTATAGGATATCTAGGATCGATATAAGCTTTGTTGGGATATGAAATATCAAAGTACTTCTAGATGTCAAAGTACTACTGCATGAAGAATAAAGTCAAAGTACTGCTGTTATTGAAGAAGCTTAAAAGTACTTCGAAGGAAACAAGGACTGATGTGCAATATTAGATAAGGATTAATGTGTAATATTAAACGAATATTCTAGAATTAGTTAAGGATAATGACTTGTCGTTCAAGGATTACATGTTGTAAACCGACTTAAGGTTATCTATATAAAGAGCCTTAAGAGGTATTAGTCGATATAAGTTTTACAAGTCTTAGATACGTTTAGAAGTCGATGAAAGTGAATAGTTAGGGATTGTTAGTGAATCTGTGTAACAAAGCAGGTTCAAAGTTTGGTTAATATAAAAGTTCTTCTTAAGCTTTGTGTTAGTAGATTCCGCATACTTTACAAAGTAAAACAGTGTTTCAATATTAATAGTGTTGAGTTTACTCAATATTGTTAAACCCTTACAAGCTAAAAAGTAGTTTGATCATAGTATATTGATCCATCAAGTGATATCAGAGCTTGTGTTGGAAACTCTGATTAAGAAGACAAACCTTTAAAACCTTTAAACCGATTTCACTACAAACCCTTCAAGATGTCGACAGATGCTGCACCTGCTCCCTTAATCACTGCTGTTAGAATCCCTATTGTTAAGAAGGGAGAATACATCCTATGGGCCATGAAGATGAGGCAGTACATTGCCATCACAGACCATGCTTTGTGGGATGTGATTGTCAATGGTAACATGCAAATTGATGAACCAGTAGAGGTACCTGGACAACCAACACCACCTAAAATCACTGTACCTGCTGCTACCAAAAGAAATCAAGACAAAGCTCTCAACATACTGCTTTCTGCTATTCTTGATGGTCACCTATTAAAGTTTCATGATGCCAAAGATGCCAAACAATTATGGGCTGCAATAAAGAAGAAGTTTGGAGGTAATGATGCTTCCAAGAAGATGCATAGGAATTTGCTGAAGCAACAATTTGAAACTTTCATTGTTGGTGAAAGAGAAGGTCTTGATTCTGCTTATGAAAGATTTCAACATCTTTTGAGTATGCTAGAACTATATGATGCTGAGGCATCAGTTGAAGATGCTAATTTAAAGTTTCTAAGGAGTTTTCCATCAGCATGGCATGTAGTTGCTACTATGATCAGAGGACAATCAGGGCTGGATACTATGGACTTTGATGATCTTTACAACAATCTGAAGGTGTATGAGCATGAGATGAATGGTACTACAGGCTGAAGCACACAACAGAACATTGCTTTTGTCTCTTCTGAAAAGAGAAGCAGTACTTCTAACAAAGGTACTGCTTACCCTGTTCAAAGTACTGTGACTGAAACACAGGTTCCATGCACAACAATGGTCACCACCAATTCATCACAATCACTTACCCCCACTTCAGATGATGTTCTATGTTCATTCTTTGCTCAACAAGCATCTCTGCCTGTCACCTATCAAGAAGATGTATTGCAAATAGATGATGATGCTTTGGAAGAAATTGATATCAGATGGCAAGTTGCTATGCTCACTGCAAGGATCAAGAAGTATGTGAACAAGACAAGAAAAGGCATCAATTTCAGAGCTAAACAAGGAATAACATTTGACAAGTCCAAGATTGAGTGTTTCAACTGTCAAAGGACTGGTCACTTTGCAAGGGAGTGCAAATTTGCAAAGTATCAAGCAAACAAGATGATTGAACCACCCAAGCCTGAGAGAAAAGAGATTCCAATTACTGAACCAAAACCAAAAGCTTTGGTTGCACAAGAGAATCTGTCAGATATTAATTGGTCCAATGAGTTTGATGATGAACCTGTAACCTATTCAATGGTTGCACTGGAAGATTGGAGCACAGCATTTGATGAAGAGCCTGGATATGCTGCTTTGGAGTCAAGAGATGATCTAGGAAGCTTTGATTGGAGCATGGAGTTTGAAGAAGCACCTATTCAGCTTGCTATGATAGCTGCTTCACCAAGTTCATCCACAAACTATGAGGTATTCTCTATGTGTAATGATATGTATCAAAAGTTACTTAGTGAATATGTAGCTGAAAGAGATAAATTTCAAAAGGCTAGGGCTGAGATAACTGGTTATCAATTAACTTTAGAGTCATTGGAAGCCAAAATCATTACACATGAAAACAATGAAGTAGCATTGCTTGAAACATATAAACAACAGGAGTACCTAGTTAAGTTAAGTGAATGGAAACTAGGATGTAAAGTGTCTGAACTAGAGAAAGTGACTGCTGAGAGAGATAAGTTGTTAGAAAAACTTGCTGTATGGAATAAGGCTGGTGTGTCACATGTTCAATTTGTTGAAAAGCAAAGAACATCTAATATCAAAACAGGTCTAGGTTATGATAATGATAGTAATGAAGACATTCCATTTAAAGGCAAGGAACTAAATCTTACAGTAGATACCTCCACTAGTGATGAAGAGTTCATAAGTCTAGATGAAAACACTTCTAGTGATGAGGAATCCCCTAGTTCAACACCTCCTGAATTTAAGAAAGAAAAGGGTTATAATGCAGTTCCTCACCCCCCAGGTAGATTTCAACCACCTAGAAAAGATGTTGATTGTTATGGTGTAGATAATCAAGAGTTTAGGAAAAAGCTTAAAAGTAAAATTAATCCTGAAACTTTAGAAAAGTCTGTTGAAGCACCTAAGGTTGAAGAGATCAAGTTTTCAAAACAAGCAGTACCTTCAAACACTTTTCAAAGTACTGCTGATCACTCAGCAGTACCTCAAAGAAAATTCTTTCAAAAAACAGCTAATTTTAAAAACACTTATGGAAGGGGATTTGGGGATATTGGTCCAAAGGTCTGTTATGTTTGTTATAGTCCTCATCATTTGATTAAAGACTGTAATTATCATTCAGAATATCTAAGTAAATATCCTAAGACCAGAACTACACAACCAAGTCATAGGGAGAATAGGCCAAGGGACAACAAACCAGTTTGGAACTATACAAATAGGGTCAACCATAGTAATTTTTCAAAAGACTATAGGTACCCTCATCAGAAAAGGTCATACTCCAAACCCTCACTACCTTCACAAAGTACTGATAGAAAGTTCCCTAATGTTTCTCGCAAACACTCAAGTGTAAGATCTAGGAGGTACAATCATTACAACCCTAAAAAGCCTTACAACACAAGACAAGATGCTAGGAATCAGAACCCAACTCCTAAAGTTACAACTAAGTGGGTTAAGAAAGAAAGTATTGCTAGGGAAAAACCAGTACTTTCAAAAGTAAAAGGTGAAAAAGGGACAATTGATCTTGAAAAACCAACAGTTTTGGAAACAAAAACCTTAATTCTTGATCATGCTTTCAAAGACAGTGGTGCTTACATACTCAAAAATTTTGAGTATGTCACTCCACAAGGGGAACACAAGTCAGTAATGCCTTGGGTTCCTAAAAATAACTAACCTTTTTCATGTGAATGCAGGGCAACCCAGAGGAGGAGCTTAAAGATCATCTTATTGTAGATAGTGGTTGCTCTGGCAGTATGACAGGAGAAAAGGAGCTCTTGTCAGATTTTAAAGCTTATTATGGAAGAAAAGTTGCATTTGGGAATGATCCTGATGGAGGAAGAATTACTGGCAAAGGAACTATCAAGGCAGGAAACATTGATTTTGAAGATGTTAGATATGTGAAGGAGCTCAAATTCAATCTTTTGTCAGTCTCTCAGATTTGTGATAAGAAGTACCCTGTGTTATTCTTTGACACAGAATGTCTTATACTTTCTCCTGATTTCAAGTTAGAAGATAGAAACTTGGTGTTACTGAGAGCACCAAGAACTAATGATGTGTACAGCATAGACTTAAAGAATGTGAATTCTGCTGAAAGAGCAACATGTTTGATTGAAAGAGCATCTATGGAGGAAGCACATCAATGGCACAGAAGACTGGGACATGTTAATTTCAAGAATATCAATAAGCTGGTCAGAGGTAATTTAGTTAGAGGTTTACCTTCTAAGACATTCAAGAATGATCACTCATGTCTTGCCTGTAAGAAGGGTAAACAGCACAAGGCTTCTTGTAAGAAGATTGATGAGAAAACCATTAGAGAGCCTTTGGAATTGCTGCACATGGATCTGTTTGGACCTGTTTCAGTTGTTAGTCTGAACAAGAAGAAGTACTGCTTGGTCATAACAGATGACTGTAGCAGATTTAGTTGGGTCTTTTTCTTATGCTTTAAAGATGAAACTTTTGATGCTATTCATGACCTAATTATAGCACTTGAAAATCAGTTAAGACTCAAGGTTAGAGGCATTAGATGTGATAATGGGACTGAGTTCAAGAATCAGCTTATGGATGAATTTTGTGCCAAGAAAGGAATTAAAAGAGAGTTCAGTATTGCTAGAACTCCTCAACAAAATGGAGTTGCAGAAAGAAAGAATAGAACTCTTATAGAAGCAGCAAGGACAATGCTTGCAGACTCTCAACTTCCTGTACCATTCTGGGCTGAAGCTGTAAGTGCTGCCTGCTATGTGTTAAGTAGAGTATCAATGACTAAACCTCAAATGAAGACACCTTATGAGTTACTCATGGGAAAGAAGCCAAGCATCAAGTTTATGAAACCTTTTGGATGTCCCCTAACCATCTTGAATACTGCTGATAATTTGGGAAAATTTGATGGGAAGTCAGATGAAGGATATTTATTGGGATATTGTACTAATAGCAAAGGATTCAGAGTGTACAATAGGGCTACCAAGAAGGTTCAAGAATGTCTTCATGTTGATTTTTTGGAAGAACAAGAGAATTCTAAAGGTAAAGGGGGTGCTCACAAGGACTAAGGCTAAGAATATGTCTCAACAACACACTTCTTTACTTAGTTTTATCTACAAGCAAAACAGGGTGAATCACAAGGATCAGAAGTTGTGTTTATTTGCTTGTTTTCTATCTCAGGAAGAGCCCAAGAATATCAAACAAGCATTAGCAAAGGAAAGTTGGGTAGAAGCTATGCAAGAAGAACTCCTACAGTTTAAACTTCAAGAAGTTTGGGTATTATGTGACTTACCTGATGGAAAGAAACTTATTGGAACTAAATGGATCTTCAGAGTAAAAAGAGATGAAAGAGGGAATTGGCTCAAGGATATAGACAGGAAGAAGGAGTAGACTATGATGAAGTTTTTGCTCCTGTGGCAAGGCTTGAAGCCATCAGGCTATTTTTGGCTTTTGCATCCTATATGGGATTCCCTGTATATCAGATGGATGTTAAAAAGTGCTTTTCTATATGGCAAAATCATAGAAGAAGTTTATGTCAAACAGCCTCCTGGTTTTGAAGACCCTGCACACCCACACAAAGTCTACAAGGTGATCAAGGCTCTTTATGGCCTTCATCAAGCTCCAAGAGCATGGTATGAAAGGCTTTAAAATTTTCTACTGCAACATGGTTATAGAAGAGGAGCTATTGACAAGACTTTGTTTATCAAAAGAGATAAGAAGGATATTATGCTAGTTCAAGTATATGTAGATGATATTATTTTTGGTGCTACTAAGCAATCTATGGTGAAGGAATTTGAAGATCTTATGCAGAAAGAGTTTCAGATAAGTTCCATGGGAGAATTAACATTTTTCTTAGGACTTCAAGTGCAATAGTCAAGCAGTGGAATTTATATTTGTCAAGATAAGTATGTTGCAGATATTCTTAAGAGATTCACTTTCACAACTGTTAGGCCTACATCAACACCAGTGGATACTAACAAACCTTTGGGAAAAGATGAAGATGGAGAAGATGTTGATGTCACACTATATAGGTCTATGATAGGATGTCTTATGTATTTAACTGCATCAACACCTGATATTACTTTTGCTTTAAGCTTATGTGCAAGACATCAGGTTAATCCAAAAGTATCTCATTTGAATGCAGTCAAGAGAATTTTCAGGTATCTTAGGCAACAACCTAAGCTAGGATTATGGTATCCTAGGGATTCACCTTTCCATCTCCATGCCTTCTCAGACAGTGATTATGCTGGAGATAACTATGACAGAAGGTCCACAACTGGAGGATGCCAGTACCTTGGAAGCAGATTAGTGTCATGGCAATGTAAGAAGCAAACAATTGCAACAACTTCTTCCACATAAGCAAAGTATGTAGCTGCTGCAAGTTGTTGTGCACAAGTACTTTGGTTACAGAATCAACTTTTGGACTATGGACTCAATTTCAAGAATACTCCTATCAACATTGATAATGAGAGTACCATCTGTACTGTTAAGAATCCAGTCTATCATTCCAAGACCAAGCACATTCAGATTGGACATCACTTTATAAGAGATTGCTATGAACAAAGGCTTATCAATGTGGTAAAAGTTCATACTGATGATAATGTAGCAGATCTACTCACAAAGGGCTTTGATGTTTCAAGATTTACTTTCTTGGTTGTGAGTATTGGTATGATTAATATGTAAGCTATTTTTGAGGGGAGGCATAAGTAGTTATTAGTTAGTCATTATTTAAGAGGAGGCTACATGTATCATTCAAAAGCAAGGATTTTATTCACTGCAGTTCTTACAACTACCATTCAGAGTACATCACCATTCTTGTTTTTCAAGTAACAGACATAGACAAAACAAAGACAACACACACACAAGACTACATCAACCTACTACCCAGCTCCACACACCTACTCCATAGGCCTTTTTCCCTTGCCCTCATAGCTTTGTTTTCCCTTTTGAGCAGTCCTTCTCTTGTCATCAAAAGAAGTCTGTTTTCTTGGGCAAGTGATAAAGTCTTTTTATAGTATAGTGTTTATTTTTCCGAAGAAATGCTTAGGAAAGTATTTCCCCGGGTCGTATCCCAACGAAGGTGTGAATGGAATTTCGAATTCCCGAATCGTGAAACGTGTCGTGAAAACGGTAAAAAGTGATTTTTGTGAGATTATACTAATGAATAAGTAAATGAAGCACAAATAACCTACTAAGCACGTAAATCAAGTAAACAAACTTAAAACGCAACGAAAAATCGAAAACCGTAAGCTAAAACGTAAAATAAACGTTAACGTACGAAATAAAACGCGACTTTTAAGCTACACGACTCCTATGGACTTGGAAATAATTTTCAAAAGTTAAAAATGATAAAAGAAAATTTTGAGAATAAGAAAAATATTTTTTTTTGACTTTTTATTTATTTTTTATGAATTAAAAACTATTTTATCTAATTAAAAACTAAAAGAAAATGAAAATAAGGTGAGAAAAATTAAAAATACATTTTGAAAATTATAAAATAACTAAAAAGTAATTTTAAAACTAAAAACTATTTTTTTTTTTGCTTTTTTGTAATTTTTGGAAATTAAAAACTATTAAATCTAATTAAAAATCCAAATTAAACTCAAAATAAATGGGAAAAATGCAAAATAAATTTCTAAAATTATAAAATAACTAAAAATATTTTTCTAAAATATTTTTGGATTTTTCTGGGATTTTTCTGATTTTTTTTTGAAATTTTTGGTAATTAAAAAGTATTAAATTATGATTAAAAATGAAAATAAAATAAAAAAAATAGTAAATGAACTCAGAAAAATTTGAAAAAATTACAGAAAATCTAAAATATTAAAACAAGCTTGAGAAAAAAGAATTGAAAGTAAAATAAGCCAGAAAACTGCTTATTAGCTCAAAACTGCTATTAATGAAGTGCTTATTGATAAGCACTTTGACCAAGAGTTGACCAAATCTTTACCAAATGTACTTCTGACCCAATACTCAGCTAAGAAGTAATAGAACACAAATGCAGGCCTCATTATTGAATTAAGAAATTGTTTGAACTAAACTATTTGGCTTACTAAATAAGCAGATGAAATAATCTAATAAGTGAGATCTTATGGTGGCAATCAAACAACCAACCAACTGAGGTGAAAAATCTATCAAAATTACTAACTCTCAAGCTTATTTAGTAACCTAAATGCAACCTTCAAAGTCTAAATTAACCTGATGAGCAGGGGAGGCTGCGGGTTCAAACAGTCAACTAAGGCTCAATATTCCAATAAGCAAAAATGCTTCAAACCAAAAATTCATTGTAGATTCTTATTCAAAAACTAACAAGCTTCTGAAATCAGTAAATCAAATATGTTTCCAAAGAGAATTGAGTCTTACAACAGCTCATAAAGATGTGTCCCAAAATTGATTTCTGACTGACTTTGACTTTTTAAAATTGTAAGAAACTTTGACTGATCCCAATTTTAACTGATCCAATCCTATCCTACAAGTTATATTAAGCTACTTAACCACTTAATTACCCTAGATATTCATTCAAGCTAACAATTCTCAAAGTGACAGGTTCTTATAAACATCTATGCAAATGGATTTTAGGTAATGAGTTTATTTTGACTTTTTTTTCTAAAACCTATACTACAGCTAATCTATATATGCCTAATATGACCTATTAATCACTACAACAAAAGTGGCTTTTTAGGACCCTTTGTGTGGGACGGTATGATAATGGAGTCCTAAAAAACTGTTTAATAGGACATATGAGCGTTTAGGGTCCTTTTTAAATATTTGCTACTTAGGCGATGTCCTAAATAGGTATATAATAGGATGGTCGATGATTTGGGGTCCTATTATCATATAACTTAATAGGACACTTAAAATATGGATCCTAATAAATTACCTTTATAAGACGTTTATTCATTATGGTTGTATTATAATACACCATAATAGGACACTTGAGTTTTGAGTCATAAGACATCAGTTAGTTAAAACGCTTATTCACAAAAAGTTTTATTATAGCAAAATTTAATAGGACCTTTGACACGTGGGTATTATAACGTTAACCTTTATAGGACGCTTATGTACAATGGTTTTATAACATCATTTTTTTAAAACGATTATTTGCAAAAGATTTATTATAACAAAACTTAATAGGACCCTTAAGACGTGGGTATTATAATGTTAACATTTATAGGACGCTTATGCATAATGGCTTAGTATCATACATCATAATAGGACATTTTATTTTTGAGTCATAAAATATCAGTATTTTAGAACGTTTATTCGCAAAAGTTTTATTATAACAAAACTTAATTGGACCCTTAAAGGATGCATATTAATTATGGTTTTATTACAATACACCATAATAGGACACTTGATATATAAGTCATAAAACATTAATTATTTAAAACGCTTATTCGCAAACGTATTATTAAAACATAACTTAATATGACAGTTGACACTTGGGTCCCATAGATTGATACACCATCATAGGACACTTGATATTTGAGTCATAAAACGTCGGTTTTATGGAACACTTATTCGCAAACGTTTTTTATTATAAGAAAAGTGAATAGGACCCTTGACAATAGCGTCTTATAACGTTAACCTTTATAGAACGCTTATTCATAATGGTTTGTTTATGATACACCATAATATGGTACATCTTTTTAGAGTCGTAAAACATCCGCTTTTTATAATGCTTATTCAATTTAAGTTTTATTAAAACATAACTTGATATGACACTTGACACTTGGGTCTCATAAATTCATCCACCATAATAGGACACTTGAAATTTGAGTCATAAAGTATCAGTTTTATAGAATGCTTACTTGCAAAAGTTTTATTTTAACAAAACTTAATAGGACCCTTGACACCTGTGTCTTTTAACATTAACCTTTATAGTACGCTTATTTGTTATGGTTTTATTATCATACGCCATAATAGAACACTTCTTATTTGAGTCATAAAACATCAGTTTTTTAGAACGCTTATTTACAAATCGACAGTTGGCATAACGAATCGACATTATTTTCAGATTGACATATTTAATACAGTTTTGGATATGCAAATCCAAGAGTTTAGTGATCGGTTAAGTGAGATAAGCATAGACTTACTTAGTAATATGTCAGCTTTGAGTCCGCGTACTTCATTTTCGATGTTTGATGCCTCAATGCTGATTACTTTGACTACTTTATATCCAGATGATTTTACGGATTCAGATAGGTTTCATCTTATGCGGGAGCTTGACCTATATCGTGTGAATGTTGTTCAAAATGAAGATTTTTCAAAGCTAAATACTATTACCGAGCTTGCTACAGAGATGGTGAGATTAGATAAACATAACTCTTTTCCTTTGATATATAAGTTGTTGAAGCTCGCTTTGGTTTTACCCGTGGCTAGTGCAACTGTGGAAAGGTGTTTTTCCACAATGAAGTTGATAAAGTCGGATCTTTGTAATCGAATGGGTAATAGATTTTTGAACCATGCTCTACTTTGTAGCATAGAGAAAGAAATATTCATCAATGTGAAAAATGAAGATGTGATGAAGCGCTTCCAATCCATGAAATATCGAAAGGGAAAATTAACTTAGGTCAATCGAGGTAACTTTGTTAACTTATATATAAGTTGTGTAACTATCGTACTTTTTATCCTATATAAGTTAGAACTTGATGTAAAAAATATTTTTTGTGCCACACATAAGTAAATTTCCTGGCTCCGCCACTGATGATGATACAGATAGATAAATGTAGACACCCATAGTGGCGACCGACATGATATTAAAGATGTTCACTTCCTACGATTTACATTTAATGTTCTTTACTGAGGAAAAGTACAGGGTAACTTGGGTCATTTTAACTTAAGCATATCACGTATCTTTGCAACTAGTGAAAATATAAATAAATGAATAGCACGACAAAACATTTGTATACACTCTATTCGTTTATTAAGCTCAATTCGACTAACTTCATACAACTGAACTATAGAAAACTCATATTTTACTTGGTGTCAAATTGTTTGGTAAAAAGATTTTCAATTTCGGAGCGTGTGAAGATACTTGTATGGTATCACCATGTTGAACAGGATGAGTGTTGCGATGACCATCAATGTAGATTAGACCCTCGTTGGTATACCAATCAATATCCATGGTTTCATTCGGTTTTACTAATTCCTGCATTAAACCTAGGCTAGCTGATGTCAGAGAAATAGGCTCTCTTACCATGTACTGAAGATCTGTGGATAAAATGGGCATCCGGAAACCACCAGCTGATAGCACTGCTGCTGTTGATCCTGCAGCAGTGGATACTCTCAAACCACTAGATTGGCAGGTGATTAGAGGTGAACTTGCTTTCTCGTCTTTCCTAATTCTAAAAGAAAGAAAAAGTAATTCAAAAATCAAGCTGATGAGGCGAAAAATGATCCGTTTTTAGGGGGTCATTTAGGCCCGAATCCGACTTTATTTGACCAAATATTGCCCTAAATCGTTCCTTTTGTGATTTTAGGTACTTGGAGAGTGAATTCTGGAAAAGAAGCTATTTTGGACGTTTTTGGAGCATAAAAGTGAAGAAAACGGCAAAGTCTCAAATTTCTATGCTGGAACAGTGCATGAAGGCGTCACAGGTTGCTCTTGACGGCGTCAAGACCCAAAGAATAAAATACCGTGGTAGCTGACGGCGTCACATAGGCCGTCATAAGTAGATCAAGGCCGTCCGAGGAAGTATTTGGCGGCGAGATGACGGCGTCACACCCTTACTCTTGACGTCGTCACCTCGGTTTTCGTATATATAGTTTTCTAGTTTTGGTGAAACCCTAAAGACGAATTTGGTGCATCTTTTACAGGTTTTTCAAGGGTTCCAAACCCTTGATACCTTGCATTGTAATTGAGATAAGTGTTCTTCTAATTCAATCTATATGTCTATGTGTTGGTTGTCTATATCTTGTTCTTGTCTCAATTCCATTATGCTAGGCTAGATCTCTTTTGTGTTTGCTTAGATCTAATGAAACCTAGATATTGATTATGTGTTGATTACTTGTTTATTCTTGCCTTGGATGAATGATTTTATATGTTAGGCTTAAGAAAACTGGCAGATCTCCAAATGGTAACATGCTTGAACGTCTTAAGAAACATGAACCGAGGCGTACTAGGTCTTTATTGGTTGTATTTAATGCATGAGCCACTGTTTACAATCCCTATAGTTGTGTTGGGTCATGGTGTAGGAGGAGATAAGAGCTCAGAGAATTGGGGAGTTATGTATGCCACCCCATGAATGGTATTAAGGAATACAATCCGTCATCCATGCAATTATAACAAGTAATTAACGTGTAAAAGATATCTATGGAGTAGTGAAGTCTACGTAAACACAGTTTCTCCAATTACTGCTCACAACCTTAGTATAATTAAGTTTAATTTCATTTTTTGTATTTTATTTTGATTACATATTAGTTTTGGATTAGTTGAATAGCAACTAATTCCGCCCACTCTTCCAAAACCCGATATTTTACTTGCTTTCTAAAAAATATAAAAAATACAAAAATAATCATCCCTCACCTCTAGAACTAGTAATTAGGTTTTCTAATCCCAACGACACTATTCCTAAGCTGAACGATCAATCCCCCGGTACTTGTCACGATACTATACTACAACGATCAGGTACACTGCCTGGTGGGGGTTGTAAGCTTCTCGAGATCCCTCGAGAGGTAAAGCCTGTTGCGATTCCCACGCATCAAGTTTTTGGCGCCGTAGCCTGGGGAATAGTTATTGTCTAGGTTAGGATTTCTTTTTATTAGGTCTACTTGCTAGATTCCTTTCTAGTAAGATTTTATTTTTATTTTTAGGTCTTCTTTAGTCTATCTTATTTCTTTGTGTCTTTGTTCGTAAACTGTTTCGATGGATAACAATAACATTGATCGGCTGATTCCTGTTATTCGTGTTTTTCATCGTAGGATGTTCCAAATGCCCGCCCCACTTCCTTTAGCAGAAAATGAGAACCCACATAACCTCTCACCTAACCACCACTTTGACAATAATTCTGAGCTAGAGGAGTCTGATCATGATGATGACCGTAGGGCTAGTCCTTTTTACTATTCAGACTCCGATGAGGATCTTGATGATGGTGACGTAATTAATGAGGATAGAATGGAGGAGGAAATAAACCCTCTTAGGTATGTTGACCCTAGAACTAGGATCGAGTGCGATAGTTCATTTAACATGCAATTCCCTTGTAAGATTGGATTTAAGAGCTTTAACGCCTATCTCAACTCATCTCTTCCGATGAACATAATCTCACGTAACAAATACAATAAAATCATGGTAGATGAGTTAGAATACAAAGGAGAAAACATCATTGCTAAGGCAATACCATTGCATGTGTTTGTAGGAAGGTTGGTTTATCTTATTGAGTTCATGGTTATGGAGAATCTAGGAGAGTTTATTGATAATAAATTGACCCAAGTTGTGTTTGGAAAACCCTTCAAACGGTTGACCAACCTCGATGAAAAACTCATAGAAGGGCTAATTACATTCTCGGATGGGGATGAAGAGTTTGTCTATCAAATGCCCCGAGCACACCCTAGGTTCAAAGATTTTTCCATGGAAAAGTGTAGTAGGTATCCGCCCATGGAAATGCTTAGTGAGAATGATAAGAGAAAAGGACTTAAGTACACGCATGAAAAGAATAAAAAATATTATCGCGGGTGCTTAGAGTTAGGAGAAGAGTATAAGAAAGATGAGGCGACTATTAGATGGCTCACACTTGGTTATGTGAGCATAAGCGATACACGATAGCCCATGACTTTGAGTCTAGCTACAAGACTCGTAAATAAAGAAAAGCGCTTCTTGGGAGGCAACCCATGCTTTGTGTGATTTTATTTTGTTTGATTGTTACTTGCTTCCGTATGCATGTTTTATTTTTATTGTTGGTTGATCATGTTTCTCAATTAAAATGTGGAAATACTTTACTATGTTGTTTGGCCTAGTCTTAACTCCAACCTAAAGGTATTTTTGCAAAAGATAAGTGTAAGGGGAAACCCCAAATATGTTTTCAAGAAACAAACCGATCATGATTCTCCACAATATTAAATGAACATGTATATTCGTAATTGTTAGAGTCAAATGCTTGTATTGAGTCATAATGAAGTTTTGCAGGATTTTCCAGGAAGTAGGACCAAGTTTTTCCAGAAATTTTCCGGAAACTTAACATAAGAATTTCTGCAGGTCCATTCTGACGGCGTCAGAGTATTACTCTTGACGGCGTCAGGAGTTAAAAATCTGGAAATTTTACCGGTTTTGTTTTTCTAACGGAGTCTTATGGTTTTTGTGAATTATTAAGTTTTATAATCTCCGGGAAATCTGCAAACTTCATTCCACAAGCATTATATCTTACTTTGTTTTCTAGGATTTAGTAACTTATATAGGATGCCGCCGATTTTACGCGAGGTTGTCTTGTCTATTGTTGTCAGGATTTACAGGTTATGTATGACAAGAAGATGATTTATATTCTGGAAGGGAAGCTTTGATTGTTCGTTTTCTTGGAGGAAGATTTAACCTGGCCAACCTATAATCCATACCGAGCGAATCAGGGGAGTATTTGATTTCATTCTCTTTACTTTTTCACTTTTACATTCTTTACTTGAACATTGGGGACAATGTTCATCTTAAGTGTAAGGGGAGGGTAAAAAGATGATACCTTACATATGCACTTTCGCTTGAGTTTGTTTTGTTTGATAGTAGATGTGTAATAAAACTATGAGAAATACTTGTTAGTGTAATTTTAGCGCCAAATTTAAATTTTTTTACAACATTTAGGAGTGAAACTTTAGCCATAGCAAGCGTCTCATGGATAGGAGATTGTATGACTAGCACATAACCGTATATTCAGAAAAATTTTCCACCCAAAAATGTGAGGTTCGCATTTAGATTTGATAGGAAAAGCATTCATTATTGGTGCTTATGAGTGTACCGGTAGCATTTAGATTCTAGAACTTGCGTTAGTGATGCATCCCGAGACCGCTAGTGAGACTACATTCGTGTGGTAGGATTTACTACATGATAAGAGGCATTAGGATTACCCTTGTGTTAAACCCGTATCATAATTACTTGACCATTTAAGTCATATTACTTGGCTAGTTAAGTCAACTAATTTTTCCCACACCCTTAGCGTTGTACTCATTTTTAGTACACGAAACCCCTAGTACACCCCTCCGAGCCTATCTTTTCATTTCTAACTTTAAGCATCTTACTTAAGGGAAGAATTTGTTACACCCCACTTAAATGTACACCCAAATCGCCTTAACCTTCCGTGTATGCGCTCATTTTTAGTGCATTATTGTTATTTGTTAAACCCTAAGTTAACTTTCTAATTGATTACATGGTTGCTAAGTCGAGTCATATCCTTGTACATATTGTTTTGGGACTCATGGGTAAGTACTTATTTTATGGAGTAATGGGGAAGAACATCATATTATTACCCCCATATGTACGTTAATCTTAAAAGTACTCCAAGTGTTTTGATTTTCTTAATTCGAGTCATTAGAATAGTTGAATGTAAAGTATGTAAAGATTCAAGTGTAAGGGGAATTCTCATCCCCTATGATGTATTATTTTGGATGGTAGGGTAAGAGTGTATGCAAAAAAAAATAAAAAAAAAAATAAAAAAAAATAAAAAAACGAAAAAAAATCAAGAAAAAGAAAAAAAATAGAAAAAGAAAAAGAGAAAAAAACATACGGACTACCATCCCGTTTCTTTCTATGTTCATTTTATGTTTTTGTTATTTCTCATTTATTAGCTTAAGTCGAGTCTAGTCTTGGCTTAGCAACGCCATCTTGTACATGTAATTAACCAAGATTGTTAACTCGCCACCAGTAAAACTTCCTTTATCCAACAAAACTGTGTAATTCATATCCCTATACCTAACGTTACAACCCTTTAAAAGACCTCTTTGATAGTTTATCCTAGGTGCTTACGCCATGTGGTGGAGGTTTGATCCTTTCCCAAGCCTATGGTAATCTATTTTGCTATGACAGGTAGTGAGAGATATCTTCCATTTCCATAATGTTATATTACTTTATTACACCCGAGAGATGTGAGTATCTAAACACTATTTGTGAGGTGCTTGTGTATGACCTCCGTGCTTGTCTATTGGTCTTTAGTGGAGCGATTATTTGTTGTAATTACTTTTATATTAGTGTTAAATGACCCCTAACTTGTCTTTTGAGTAGAATAAAAGCTCATTTGCTTGAGGACAAGAAAATCTCAAGTGTAAGGGTATATGATGAGGCGAAAAATGATCCGTTTTTAGGGGGTCATTTAAGCCCGAATCCGACTTTATTTGACCAAATATTGCCCTAAATCGTTCCTTTTGTGATTTTAGGTACTTGGAGAGTGAATTCTGGAAAAGAAGCTATTTTGGACGTTTTTGGAGCATAAAAGTGAAGAAAACGGCAAAGTCTCAAATTTCTATGCTGGAACAGTGCATGAAGGCGTCACAGGTGGCTCTTGACGGCGTCAAGACCCAAAGAATAAAATACCGTGGTAGCTGACGTCACATAGGCCGTCATAAGTAGATCAAGGCCGTCCGAGGAAGTATTTGGCGGCGAGATGACGGCGTCACACCCTTACTCTTGACGTCGTCATCTCGGTTTTCCTATATATAGTTTTCTAGTTTTTTCATTAAAGAGGGAGAAGTTTTGGTGAAACCCTAAAGACGAATTTGGTGCATCTTTTACAGGTTTTTCAAGGGTTCCAAACCCTTGATACCTTGCATTGTAATTGAGATAAATGTTCTTCTAATTCAATCAATATGTCTATGTGTTGGTTGTCTATATCTTGTTCTTGTCTCAATTCCATTATGCTAGGCTAGATCTCTTTTGTGTTTGCTTAGATCTAATGAAACCTAGATATTGATTATGTGTTGATTACTTGTTTATTCTTGTCTTGGATGAATGATTTTATATGTTAGGCTTAAGAAAACTGGCAGATCTCCAAATGGTAACATGCTTGAACGTCTTAAGAAACATGAACCGAGGCATACTAGGTCTTTATTGGTTGTATTTAATGCATGAGCCACTGTTTACAATCCCTATAGTTGTGCTGGATCATGGTGTAAGAGGAGATAAGAGCTCATAGAATTGGGGAGTTATGTATACCACCCCATGAATGGTATTAAGGAATACAATCCGTCATCCATGCAATTATAACAAGTAATTAATGTGTAAAAGATATCTAGGGAGTAGTGAAGTCTAAGTAAACACAGTTTCTCCAATTACTGCTCACAACCTTAGTATAATTTAGTTTAATTTCATTTTTTGTATTTTATTTTGATTACATATTAGTTTTGGGTTAGTTGAATAGCAACTAATTCCGCCCACTCTTCCAAAACCCGAGATTTTACTTGCTTTCTAAAAAATATAAAAAATTCAAAAATAATCATCCCTCACCTCTAGAACTAGTAATTAGGTTTTCTAATCCTAGCGACACTATTCCTAAGCTGAACGATCAATCCCCCGGTACTTGTCACTATACTATACTACAACGATCAGGTACACTACCTGGTGGGGGTTGTAAGCTTCTCGAGATCCCTCGAGAGGTAAAGCCTGTTGCGATTCCCACGCATCACAAACTAAAGCTGAATAATCTGCAATTTTCATATAATTCAGAACCGAAACGCTTACAAGTCAATTTTAGTCGCGAGACCAGGTTGGGTTATTTATGCAGAACCGAAACGCTTATGAGTCAACTACAGATCCTTTATGCAAAATAGTATCAATGATGGATTGTTTCTATTACACTTACTAAACCTTGCGGACAATTTATATAATTTATACTTATTATTAAGATACTATACTATTGCCATAAGATTGCAATTTTTTTAATAAACGATTTCAAAATGCATAAAAAAGACTTTGGGCGAGTTTCACCCTGTAAGCCTGCTAACGATTTTTTTTGACCTGTTTGATATTAGACACAACCCCAAATCGAGGTGTTTACTAGTAATCGGGTTAAAATTGCTAAATCTACAATATACGGGAACTTCCAATACCTGAATGAGAACCTAGAAGCAGATGCCGGACATGGATATGCGATTAAGATGTCATTAAGAGCGTATGTTGACAATGCCATTGAATTCACATGAATTGACATTCTTGATAGTTCAGAAGGAACTATCTGACACTCCGAATTTTATCTAGTATCTGCAAGATCCAAGAATACTTGTCATGTAAGCTCTAGTTACTTTGTGTTCAATCAATCTGATGTATTGTAGCAAATTAAGGTGGAAATTTCAACGCAAATACGTGTGTATGGGTCAATGTGGGTAATTACTATTACCAACAGGCCAAATAGAAAAACTTAACTTTAAAGGAAACGGGTTGAAAGTCGCCCAAAACTTATTTTCAATGTAGAACCTTTTAAATCATTTTATTGAATATTTATGATCAATAATAGAACAAATAGCATTTCGGGTCAAACCAGCCATTTTAAACTTACCAAATTTGACTGGTTACCTAACCCACCCATGCCACCTATAGTACCACACATACCTGTTCAAAGTTTCTGACAGTTGCTGCACAAAGATAACCTGTGCTTCTAGTAGCATCAAACTCATTACCAAATTCTTGCACCTAGAGAAACAACATAGACCACACATTTCTCAAACTGATGAAAGAAATATTAGATCATAACTCAAGGTTACTAACACGAAGTCATGAAATTAAAAATCGTAGGGATCCAAGAATGAGCTACCTCATGTGGTTGAGTGGGATCAGAGTTAACTCCCAGTAATGGGATTGAATCGTTTAGCAAATGGCTTGCCTGCAAAAGTGTGCCATCACCACCAACCGTAACAACAAGATCCAAATCATGAATGGGTTGTGACAGATTACTATGGACAGAAGCATGCCAGTCAACGGGTTTTCTTCTTAAAATATTTTGACAAAATTCTATGGCATCTCTATGAACTTTGCCCCTATTATCCAGAAAACTTAATATCTGCAATGTTTTAGAAGAGAAACATATTTCAACAAACTCATGGAAATAATGGATTTTTTAAAAAAATAAAAAGAAAGAGTATCAGTGTATGAGAATTCATCCTTCATTACAAGAAGCTCTATCAACCACGAGACGCAAAAATTTGATGATAGAACTGAAATGCAGAAAGATATGAAGGGACATTGATGCTAGCTGCGATCTGATTCATATTTGACCTAAAAAGTATAGCTGCATGTCCTTTCGTGTGTACGAGATAGGCTATAATTTCTATAATTCTATTTGCATCGAGGAAAAACTGATACTAAGGGTAGGGTATGAATTACCTAGCTTAATGAATTCAAAAGCGTTGTTAAACATGATCCAAACCTGGCATGTCTAGAAAATAGCAGGACTTGAAAAAAAAGATCATATTTTATCTAATTTTCACTTGAAAGATCTAAAGTAAAAGCACATAAACCCTAAATAATCACCACATGACCAGAGTACCGAGATTGACCAGGTCATGTGCTTATGAAGGGTCCACATTTATTGTTCATAGGGATGGAGTTTTGATTTGTTAGAAGCACGGAGATCCCCAACCACCTGAAAAAGTTTCCCACAATGATGAAGACCACTTATGTGGACCATATTTTTCATCTTCAGCAATGGAGACTATCTTCCTCATCCCCAAATGCTAATCACAAACAAGCTATTTGAATTGGTCTCGGCTGTACAGTGGTCTCGAAAGGAAAAAATTCAAAACAAATTAATAAAAATCAAAAACTGAAAACAATTAACACAAAACTAATAACAAAATTAACAAACCACAAAATCTACACAAATTAAAAAAAAATAATAAAAATTAACAAAAATTAAAAACAATTAACAAAAATCAAAAATACCAACCTGGGATTGTAGTGGTGCACTGTCGAGAGTAAGAAAGGAGAAGAGAAGAGAAAGAATTAAAAGAGGAGAGGGGAGAAAGAGATGCATCGTTGACAGTTGTGCGAGTGTGGAGGTGTAATGGAGACGGTGGTGGCGTGGTGTAGACGGTGGTGGTGTGGTGGAGACGCTGGTGGTGCAGCAGATCGAGAGAAGCACCAACAGAGGTTGAAGATGACCTTTTTTTTACTAAGTGATTATGAGATGAAAAAAGCATATCCGCTTTTGATATCACTTTTTTTTAGTATACAAAAAAAATTGGTGAAAACTTTTAGCGGGATAAAGTAAATATAAGGAGGGAAAACAAATAAATTGGTGAAAACTTTTAGCAGGGACATGTCTCCGCCAAAAGGTATATTTAAAAAAAATTGTTTTTTTCATTTTAATTAAGTTAAATCACTATTAAATCATTTAAATATAATTTAAAAAATTTCTAAATCATTTTTAATTGATTTAAAACTTTTTAAAGTTATTTACATTATTTTTAACTAAGTTAAATCATTTATACTTAATTTAAATCATTTAAAATTATTTTTAAATCATTTTAATTAAGTTAAATCACTATTAAATTATTTAAATTTAATTTAAATATTTTAAAATCATTTATACGAATGAGTCGAGATGATATGGTTATACATGAGATGTTAAACGAATGAGTCGAGATGATATCGGTATTCATGAGATGTTAAACGAATGAGCCGAGATGATATAGTTATACATGAGATGCTAGAAGAATGAGCCAAGATGATATGGTTATACACGAGATGTTAAACGAATTAGCCGAGATGATATGTTTATACATGAGATGTTAAACGAATGAGCCTAGATGATATGGTTGTACATGAGATGTTAAACGAATGAGCCGAGATGATATGGTTTTACATGAGATGTTAAACGAATGAGCCGAGATGATATGGTTGTACACGAGATGTTAAACGAATGAGCCGAGATGATATGATTATACATGAGATGTTAAACGAATGAGCCGAGATGATATCGTTATTCACGAGATGTTAAATGAATGAGCCGAGATGATATGCTTATACATGAGATGTTAAACAAATGAGCCGAGATGATATGCTTATACATGAGATGCTAAACGAATGAGCTGGGATGATATGGTTATTCACGAGATGTTAAACGAATCAGCCGAGATGATATGATTATACATGAGATGTTAAACGAATGAGTCGAGATGATATGGTTGTGCATGAGATGTTAAACGAATGAGCCGAGATGATATGGTTTTACATGATATGTTAAACGAATGAGCCAAGATGATATGGTTGTACACGAGATGTTAAACGAATGAGCCGAGATGATATTATTATACATGAGATGTTAAAGGAATGAGCCGAGATGATATGGTTATACACGAGATGTTAAACGAATGAGCCGAGATGATATGGTTATACACGAGATGTTAAACGAATGAGCCGATACGATATGATTATACATGAGATGTTAAACGAATGAGCCTAGATGTTATGATTATACATGAAATGTTAAACGAATGAGCCGAGATGATATGGTTTTACATGAGATGTTAAACGAATGAGCCGAGATGATATGGTTGTACACGAGATGTTAAACGAATGAGCCGAGCTGATATGATTATACATGAGATGTTAAACGAATGAGCCGAGATGATATCGTAATTCACGAGATGTTAAATGAATGAGCAGAGATGATATGCTTATACATGAGATGTTAAACGAATGAGTTGAGATGATATTGCTATTCACGAGATGTTAAACGAATGAGCCAAGATGATATAGTTATACATGAGACAATTTCCCAGAGGTAAACAACTAAATTATTTTCCAGATGATGTAGTTAAACGAATGAGCCGAGATGATATAGTTATACGAATGAGCCGAGATGATATAGTTATACACGAGATGTTAAACGGATCGATCTATCTGGTCATGGCCGTTATAGAGTCATAACAGAGGTAAACAACTAAATTATTTTCCAAGCTGTAACAACCGACAATTTCCCAAAATTTATTCTACAAGCAAAAATAATTATTTTGATTTCCTTTAGCTTTTAGATCTCTTTGAACTTATTTGGGATTGAGAAACAGTGGGCATCTTGTTAAAATGTGAACATTATTCAATTATTGAGCCGGCACAACGTAAAACGCGCGAAACGAATCGAATTTTTGCCAATTAAATTGATTTCAAAATAGTTATGCATATTTATACTCGTTTTTATCAGAAACATTATTTCGAGAACAATGACGCAAATTTCATAATTTTTCGAGTCAGTTTGGTACGTCAAACGGGGCCCACGTCGCTTATTTATAAAAGATTATTAAATCATCAAAACTGGTCCTTGTGGTATGATAACCACCCGCCCCTCAATTTTCGACTTATGACAAGTTTAGTCCCTCGTGAGTATAAAATACCCATTTTAGGGTTATCACTCATAATATCAGACACACACTTCTCCCTATAAATTTCCGGCGCCGCCACTCTTTTCCGACCAAAAATCCGGCGAGCCCTTTTTCATGCCGCCACGTAGATCGAGACCACGGGAGTAACTCTGGAGCATTAGGAGTGAAGGGGAATTTGTTTGATTCATTTTGGGTTACCCAGCCGTGCGCCACCCATACCACGGAAAAGTATCATCCGGGATTGGGTGATGAAAGATGGTCGTTTGTTACTCATTTTGTGGGGTGCAACCGTGCAAGCCGTGTGGAAGTTATGGGGATTATCTGGTTCAAAGTATTATTCAGACTCGTCATTCTTGAAGCCGCCACAAATGAAAGTATGTATGTTGTGTATTAAGGCAGGCGAGGATCTTGATGGGAGCCGAACATACAGGTATTAGATTCTGGGTTTTCTACTTAAAAATTCTGTTTGCTTTGATATTTCCCCTGTTTTAGTGATGGTAATAATATAATATAGGTGCTATTATTTAAAAATAAATAAATAAATAAATAAATAAAAAATAATCTTGAAAACCTGCTCTTAAAAAATGATTATCTTTATGACTTTATACAAACATGTTCAGTTAATGTATACATATGCTAGGATGCTTCTTGTTATAGCTTATTTTAGGCTTATAAGCTTATTTGGTCCGGCTTAATTTTCATAAGCTCATTTTTAGGCTTAATTTTCAACTTATGAGCTATTAATATGACCTGAATATGGAACATAAGCTCTTACAATGGAAAGTAAGCCGAGGGATATGAGTTGTGAAGAATAAATCGAACCAAATAAGCTCATTAGCTTGAAAATAAGCTTAAACAAACACCCCCTGCATCTACATATAACGTTAATTCTTGTATAAAAAGGGTTTAGTACTTACAATTTTGTGGAAATATTATAGGTATGATTTGGTTCATTGGTTGGATAGACTCAAGTGTTGTCAATGTTTGTGAATCAAGTCTATTTAGATGCTGTGATTGCTTTCCAATACAAGGATGTGGTAGCTTTATAGTCTCATAGCCAAAAGTTTGAGCAACTCAAGAAAAAACTAGCTTTAACCCCTCAAGAAAAGCGGCAGGTGAGAGACAATTTATTTTATACTTCGTATGAGACCTGAAGTCATCTTTTGGTGATTGAGATGTACCAATAAGTACACGAACGGGGACAAATCAAATAATACGTTGGTATTTTATGCAAAACTAAGTTCTAATTGACTAATTTCATTTTATTTTGGTCATTTGAATTCACTGATTTTTTTGTCTTCGATTACTTTGCTTGCTGTATGGATATGTTAGGTTTCGTTACTTTGTCTTGGTCTCGACATTACGAGACACCACAAGGGTGGTTATTAGGTCCTGGTTCAAGAACAAACACACCCACTTAAGGTTCAGTTTGGCTCGGTTGTGTTATGAACATTTGGATTTAAGTAGCAAAATATAATTAGCCCTCCATGAGCAGGGTGAACAATTGCAGACTGTGTTGGTGCAACTATAGCATGGCCTTGTCCCTTTATCTCGGTATGTCTTTGTTAAACTTGTGATACCAATAATTTTAATAACATGGAGCTTAATGCTTATACATGGATGTTTATTTTTAGGTGGTCCGTGAGGATTGAGAAAGGATGCATGAGGACCCCGGACTAAGCTTCTTGTTGCTTTAATTTCTTGTTTAATGTTACAAACTTTATGTTGGATAATGTCTATTCCTTATTTATCTTTAGTGCTTTTGTTACGACAATTGCTTATTTGAAACACAATTTCATTTTATTCATTTAATAATTAGTTGATGTTTTATTCATATCGTAAAATAGAGTGTGCATGCTGAAAATAGCGTCCTATAATAAGACTTGTTACGACTTTGAAATTGTCCTATTAAACTTATTAAGCGTCACAACAATTACCCTTTAAGGACGCTTAACATTGTAAAAGTGTCCTAATATGTTGTTATTAGGACGTTATTTAGGTTGTTAATAGACATTTTATACGACCAAAAAATTGGTTTCATAATAATCTTTGAGATATTAGAACCCTTTTTTTGGTGCTAAAGTAGCTATAATGTTATATGATAAGCGTCCTAACAATAATCTTTTAAGTACGCTTGTATGTGTATCAAAAGATTAAAATTAGGTAACCACATGTTAGAACATTGTAAAAGTGTCCTAATATGTTGTTATTAGGACCTTATTTGGTTGTTCATAGACATATTATGCGACCAAAAAATTGGTTTCATAATCGTATTTGGGATATTAGGACCCTTTTCTTGGTGTTAAAGTAACTATAATGGTATATGATAACCGTCCTAAGAATTAACATTTAAGGACGCTTGTATGTGTATCAAAAGATTAAAAGTAGGTTACCACATGTTAGAACATTGTAAAAGTATCCTAATATGTTTTTATTAGGACATTATTTGGGTTGTTTATAGACCTATTATGCGACCATAAAATTGGTATCATAATCTTATTTGAGTTATTAGGACCCTTTTCTTGGTTGCTAAAATAGCTATGATGTTACATCATAAGCGTTCTAACAATACTTTTAAGGACGTTTTTATGTGTCTCAAAAGATTAAAAATAAGTAATCACATGTTAAAACAATGTAAAAGTGTCCTAATATGGTGTTATTAGGACGCTATTTGTGTTGTTCATAGACATATAATACGACCATAAAATTGGTTTCATAAGGGTTAGCACGCTTTGGACCTATTACAACCGCCTTACATGAAACGCTTTCATCCTTGGTCCTATTAAATGAACGGTCCTAAAAAGTACCATTTTATGACGCTTATGGGGGTCCTAAAAAGCCACTTTTCTTGTAGTGAATGCTGCAATAACAACTAGAAAACACAAATACCATAATTAACTGACCTAATCCAAACATCCCTTATTGCAAACTGAAACACTAGAACTTGATTTCTAAGCAAATCAAAACTCAACCTCTGATTAACTCTTATCCAACAATCCAACACAGAAATCAGAAACCTACTAACTACACCAGAAACACAGAACACAAGCACTAAATTGCACAGATCTAAATAATCAGCAAATGACAGAAGCATAAACTCAAACTACTCAATCTAAACTAAAATGATGAAAACTATTATTATAACTAAACAACAACTAATATTCAGAAATTAATAATAAGAAACAGAATCAAATACTACTTCTATTAATTATGCAAAAATAGAGAAAACTTAAATGAATACTTACAAACTTAATCCCCCTTAGCTCAACAGAGGGGGTTCACTATGCGTGCCTGTCTTTAAGACAGGCCAAATGCTCCTCTTGGCTGTCTCTTAACTCCACAAATAAGCTAAATGCTTATTGAAATAATCAATTGACCACAAATTGACCAAGCAATATTTAAGCACAATTGAAAAAAAAAATTAAACCAAACACCAACTGAAATTATGAAGTACTAAAAACGTATTTGAAATAACTAAATACTGAAAAGTAAATTGCAATGTAATTGACTGAAAATAGAATTCTATTGAACTTTAAATCTGAGTACAATGCTTGAAAAATGAGAAATTACAAATAAAAACTGAAATTAAGTACTGAATTTAAAATGGCAAGAAAATTAAATTCATCAAAATTCTTCAAAGACATGAAAAATTGGACACTATTACATGAGTGAGGAGAGGGGATTATATAGCCAGCTGAGAGGTGAGGTCTTTATAGTCCAGGCTGGCAATCCTCACCTTCTTGTGTTTCTCTGGATGAATATGAACCCTTGGATACGCCTTGGCCCCCAATCTTCTGTCTCAACCATTGGATTAATTGATTGATGTGACTTGATCCTCCGTGTGTTAAATCATTGGACCACATGTCCTTTCTGGCACATTCCTGACATGTGCATGAGATTCTAGAATTACCCAATCATTGGGTAATTATTGGTACGAGGGTAAATTGGTGGGAAATGGTAATTAGGGTTCATGGGCTACAGTGAAATCTAGGAATGGTTAAAATTGGGGGGCGGGAATTGATTTTAGGATTGTTATTAATTTGTTTCGTTGACCGGTTGTATGGGTTTTGATGTGGGTTTGACCGGGTTTAGGGGGTAGTGGTGGGCTGGGTAAAGGTGGTCGGCTTTGATAACTTGGGCTTTTGGGATTATGGATTATTTATTTTTGTGGATCCGGTTGTATCAGTTTAGGATTAGGCTTTGTAATCTTTAAGCTTAGAATTACCAAGGACCATTTGTGTAATTCTGTAATCTTAAGGGACCAAATATGTTATTTCTTCAAAATTAATTCCAAGGGCTTTTCTTGACTTTCTTTGATTCTTGGAGGACCACTTATTGACTTTACTTGAATATTTCTTAAAGGGACCTCTTTTGTCAATTTCTGAAAGTGCAGGGACTAAAATCGCCAACTCTTCAAACTTTGACCAGGGACCAACTATGCAACTTTGAGATTTCCTGAGGACTTCTTATGACATTTTGAGCTTTCTTTTGTCATTTTGCTTTCCCGGCACCGGCTTTTGACCTTTTTCCATTCTCGTGCTCGTTTTTTGTCAGTTTTGGCTTTGTTTCCGTTCATTTTTCACATATCCATACCTGCACATACACAAATACAAAAACATATGTTCTCTTGGCATATTTGGTTAGTATTTGGTATTTTTGGTCTGATTTTAGCCTAAAAAGGATGTGTGAAAAAGCACACATCAAAATCCCCCAGACTAAGGTATTGCCGTGCCCTCACGCAATGTCATCACCTCACGCTTAAAAGATAAATAATTTCAAAACCTCTCTTTACTGACGTTGTAAAGTAGCAATGATGTTCAAGAGAGATAGTATAATCATTTATTCTCAAAAATGCTCCGTTTTCCGATTTTCATGAATAACAACTACAACTACTATTTTTGTACTTTTTCATTTATATATGTGATGGTTTGCCTTGACTTTCATTATCAATTCTTATCTGTTCATAATTTTCAGGGTCAACGAGTAGAAACACTTCTCACAGAGAAGAGACCGTACGGATAAAAATCGTCATACTTGATTTTTCACAAGCTCCCAAACTAAGCGTAAAATCGAGATCATTATTTATCCACAAGTTAGATGCTAACACTACCCACAAAAGTTAATTGTGTATTACCTCTTGTTCCCAGGTCCTAAGTTTTGTATCTCAAGATTTTAATTTGTGAGAAATGAATTGCTTCATATTTTCTCGTTTTGATAGTTATTAGTCCGATAAGAGCACAAAATTTGAACGCTAAGTAGTTTCCAAATGTTCCCTCGAAAATCCCTGGATACAGAAATCGGGTCCACATGAAGGTCTCTGATTTAACACGATTTGTGGAGGTCCCCCTTTTTATTTACGACCTAGACATACCATGTTTGATACCCGAAACGGAAGCTTTTGATTAGGGAAACCCCCGGAGTCGAAGCTTGGCATTTTTGCATAATCATAAGCGCTTTAATAATACTTTGGTCCTTAGTCCTTTATTTCTTTTACAATCAACGGTTTATGAGCCACCAAGATGTAAGAGCTTTATTATGAGTTTGGATTTCTATCCGCTGCCTTTTTTTATAGCTTTGGATTCCTCTGCCTTTTTATTTGGCTTTGGACTATTATTATTGATATTCATAATTATATGCCAAACCCCGAGTCCTACGGCCTTTACTAAGATCACAACATCGGCTGCGAACTGGCAAGATGCAATAGTCTATTTCACCGTAACACTGGCAGTACCCCTATGTGTTCCAAACCCCCATATGCAGAGATTTTGTTGGGAACGGAAAAAAAACTAAGTATTGCCCAAACCGTATACCCTTAATTAATCCTTGAAATCTATTATTATTAGTGTGCAAGCTTGTGGGAACAAGGAGGCCACAAGTACCTTTCGTGGGCTCTAAAGAGATCCAACTACTCCACGTTTAGCACGAAAATTCTAAATAAACTCTATCATTCCTCGATCTCCGCAAATTTAAAATCCCAAGTAATGAGATCCGCGGATGCTTAGCCATAATCTATTGATTATTTTGGTTAAGGGAGACGAGCTAGGGCTCAACACGCCCGGTCAAGTCGAAACATTTATTTCTACTCTCGCCGGTAGGAAAGTCAAAACAAGGTGTCAAATCTTATTATTCATATCATATCATATATATATATATATATATATATATATATATATATATATATATATATATATATATATATATATATATATATATATATATATATATATATATTTCATTTTTCATTTTTTTTTACAATAAAGAGGTGAAAAAAATTTAAAATTTTTGGTCGAAAACGGAGTTGCGTAAGTTAACAGCTCAGACGATGGTACAGGTCAAATCGAATCGAAGATTCACCCCCCAGACTAAAGTGAAACATTGTCCTCAATGTTTTAAGGGTACGGGTAGTCTACGTAAAATCTAAGGCCGTTTATTAAGTATGCCAAGAGATAAACGTTAGTCGATAAGATTTTGGATATGGCGAATTTCCGAAAGAGCAGCGAAGGATGAGACTCGAGTGGAGAGAACGACAAACCACGAGCACGAGAGTCCTCAAACTTCGGGGAAATTCCTGAACATTCATAAACAACCACGAAAACACGAGTTTGGAAAGGGTCGCCCCCCTCACGTCACGTTACTTAAGAAAATAGAAAATAAAGAAGATGAAAATGGATAAGCATGGGGTGCCTCCCACGAAGCGCTTGTTTTTGTTCACTGAGTCACATGAGCTTGACTCGATCCCCGAATTAATTCGTCCTTGGGGAGAGCAGATGGAACGGACAACTGGCACAAACGGAGATGCCGGGGTCAAAGACGGTATCCTCACTCCCGGTGGAGTGGAAAAGTGAAGAAATGAGGGGATAAGTAAAGAATAGTTTAAACACTCGGATGATAAAAGAAAATTCAAGTTCAAAATCACGGGTGGGTTGGGTGGGTAAAATATCAAGCATAGGAACATCATGTTCGGAAATCTCGTCCACCACACCAAAAATATCTTCATTCACATCGAGCTCAAAATCTACGTCGGGTGGTTTCGCGGGTGGACGAGAAAATGGTAAATCGGAATTAATACTTCTTTGAACGTCATTCTCGTCATTCTCAATACCCAGTGGTATCAAGTCATCCACAGCAAGAAATCGATCAACATCCTCTAAAAAGGGTCACGTGACGGATTATCGAAAATAAGTTCAAAATCGATCACAAAATCAAAACGCTCATAATCTGGAAGAGAGATATCAGCATGAATAGTGGGATTGCCACTACTCGTCTCTTCAAATCGAAAAATTTCAAGCTCGGGTAAGAAATCACTATCCATATCGGGGATAGGAAATGAAGTCGGAGGATCTTTCAACGCCTCGATCTTAGAAATGAGAAGATTGATATTAAATAATTTTTCACGGAGAGCTTCATCTTGGATTTCTGTAACTTCTTCATCATTCTCTTCTTCTAAGCTGACGAGCTCAGAAGGTAATTCGTCTACATAGTCGATGTCTCCACAAGATATAGCATCGTCATTGTCAAAATCGGAGAACGTCTCAACACAATTATTCGTATTATCAATCGGAGATAACTCACATTCTTCAGCCGTATCAAAAACATAGTTCTCAAAATCGGGTAAAGAATCCTGGAGTTCGGGCTCCAAAGGATCTGACGGCTTATCAATCTTAGTTGAAATAGAATCATTGTTATCAAGAAAAGTATCGACTTTTTCCAAAACGGGATCACTTCCCTCATCTGGTGTGAGAGAAGGATGAGAAGAGTCGGGAGTAATTGATTCAAATCTCGAAAAACATCTTGAAGAATCCGGAGGTGGGACAAGTGGTGTGCTCTCAGAGCTAGGAATTTCCATCACTTCCGTTATGGTCTCCGGTTCTTTTTCGTGAAGATTAGGTAAATCATTTCTTCTAAACACCGTTTTAAGCTCAACACGTTTGCTTGACGAACTCTTAACCGTAAATCGAGAAAGGTTAGGATCAAATCTTGAAGGATTAGGAACAATTGATTCTTGGACAACCGTAGGTTGGACGTATTTAGCACTTTCATTGTCAGTGGAAAGTACCGAGTCCTTTGTCACCTCGGTTTCGCGTTCCATTTCCCTCACCGGAGAGGGAGTAAGAACCGATGGTTCATCATAATCAACACGAATTTTTGCAATTTTTGATGAGACGTAAAGTTTTTCCATTTTTATTTTAAAAGCCTTACGTTTAATGAAATCATCGTCGAAAGATGTCATAGAACAATCTTCATTATTTAAAGGTTCACAAGACGGAGTGGGATTAATCGTAGAATTTTCTTCTTTATAAAGCTCATTTTCATCACTCTTAATGGTGTTAACTTGTTCTTTCACACGAATTACCTCTTTAAAAAGATCTAATAACTCGGTAAAGTTATTTTGAGCAGTCATCATTTTAAGAATCTCATTCTGAACCGTGAGAATCGTATTGTATTGTGGAGGTTGGTCGTGATAATTATTGTCATAAGGAAACTGTCACACCCCCAAGATCGGGTCCAGCGGAAGCAT
Organism: Artemisia argyi; assembly: GCA_030686995.1. Taxonomy (NCBI): domain Eukaryota; kingdom Viridiplantae; phylum Streptophyta; class Magnoliopsida; order Asterales; family Asteraceae; genus Artemisia; species Artemisia argyi. Next base: position 8,868,714 of record CM060696.1, read on the forward strand.
ACATGTAGCTGGGGTGTAACTCAATCGGTATCACAACACAAGTACAAAAATGGTTTTCACTTTAATCATTTAGAATAAAATAGTTAAGTCAAAAATATTATATTTACATGGTTAAAAGTAGTGCGGAAGTAGGCCCTTAAAATAGTTTTAAACGGTCCCCATATAAAAATCAGAGTCTTCTATGACCATGCCATGCCCTGCCAAAACCTCCTGTAGCGTGCCATTGCTTAAAACCTGAAAATACATGCTAAAGTGTCAACACGAGGTTGGTGAGTTCATAGAGTTTGTTTAACAAATAATGCCTATAGAGAAATGATCGCCCAGCAAAGGCATTGTAAATCCACTCAGTTGCAAGTCCCGCCATAAGAGACTTGTAACCTGTGTGTTTACAACCCACTGCCAAATGTATTAAAGTCTACGTGAACAAAAGTAATAATGGTATCCAAATTCCCAGATAAACATAGCAAAATGGCTATATAAATAATTCAATCAATGAGGTTATATCAACAATGCTGACAATGTCGCCAGATAAATAATGCTGACAATGTCGCCAAATAACTAACACTGACAATGTCGCCAGAGAACTAATACTGACAATGTCGCCAGAGAACTAATATAATAATGTTTAAGAGACAAGTCACATGAAATACAGGTAATCAAGCATACCAATGAAATGTAGGTAATCAACCAGGTAAAGCAAGGAATGCATTTAAGTAAAACGAGCATGTATTCTCCCCCAAAGAGTTTGCAAAATAATTAAAAAGTAGGGGCTATGACTCACCTGGAGCGATAGCTACGATGACAAGAATGGATACACTGAAATGAGGCACGATCTCTGACCGCAACCTAATATGAGTAATAACGATCTACCTTAGATCATGACGTGATGAAATGAATGCACGTGCACATGATGCCTATACCACTCGTAACTTGGAAATACTAGTTATCGTCATAGTAAAATAGTTTCCATACTTAGGAAAAATAAGTCCAAATATAGAAGTATATAACTTGTCGTATTATCTTGTATGAAAATGTTAGCGTTATATTCCTCGTATCGAAAATCTTAGAATAACGTCGTTAAGTCGTATAAATATTCCCTTGGGTCATACGTATTCATTTGTTAAGAATATAGTCCTTAGTACCATTTCTAGAAAATATACCATTTAGTACGTAAGTTATTATTTTTATTTGTGGCCAAATATATATATATATATATATATATATATATATATATATATATATATATATATATATATATATATATATATATATATAGTTTTGACGATATTAAAACGTGTATAACTTGGTCGTTTTAAGCTCATTTTACTCGTTCTTTATATCCCCGGAATCGTGGGACAAAATACTAACATATTTTTGATAAGTCGGGATGGCTAGATTTAGTTTTACGCCTCGAATTTGCCCGTGAGTACTGTTCATCAGCAAGCATTTCCGGAAAATATAGTTTTCGTCGTTAAACTCGTTTTTAGCGTATCTCCTTCGTTAGTAACTCGTTTTTATCCCCGTTTTCGGCCATAGTTCCGTATCGGAAAGTATTTTCTGAATCTTAGGTCTAAAATTACCCAGAATTCCCTGATCTTTCCACTTTTTGCAAAAATGGACAGCAACTTTCTATAAGTGTCAAAACTTGGTTTTCCTAGTTACTAACTTGTTCAAAAACCAACCAAACCACTTTCAATCACCACAAAACTAGTCTAATCCTACCATACACCTTCTTAGGGTGTCATGGGTTCCTAAACATCATAACCAAGTAGATGTAACAAGGATCTAACCAAAAATCATTTCTAGGGCTTGTATGATCAAAAGTTTACAAAAAATAAAGTGGTATAAGCTATCAAATGCATAAGATCTTGTATAAAAACCATATGAACATAATAAGAACTTGATAAAATTAGGAAAATTAGTTTGACATACTTACTTGAAAGATTTGATGAGTTTTGGAGAAAAATAATTAAGTATCTTTGGGGTTTTTATTTCAAAACCCTAACTAGGAGTACAAATGAGACTAGATTAAGACTTGAACTTGGAAAACTTTTTGATCTTGCCCTCTTCTTGTTGTGGCCGGTTTTAGAGAGGAGAGAAAAAGAGAATGAAAACTTTTATTTGATCTAAAAGTGAATGTGTAGGTTTATGTTTACTTATATACTACAACTAGATATTTTAGGGACATGAATGACTAGCATTAAATGGATTTGGTAGTAATTTCAAAGGTGTAAGAAATTTGGTGAGGGGGGGGGGGGAACGGAAATTCAAGGGGGGGGGGATGAATGTGTAAGACTTTTGGTGACAATTGTAATATCTTGTGTTATTTTGTAGTTTTAAGATGTACCGGGTACCGGGTTAACTAAAAATAAATTTTAACGGAGTTAACCGGGTCATAATAAAGTTATAAAAATTATAAAAATAGGTTGGGTAAAATTATTGGGTGTTTAGATAATTATAGTTTAGTTTTTACGAAAACCGTCGTAAATAAATTAGGCGTACAATATAAATTAAGTAAATTTTCAAAACACCGGGTAAATTAATATTATAATTTTTATATTATAAAAATGAATATAAAAATATATTGGGATCATAGTCGGGAGTGTCGGACATGTTAGTCATATTTATAGTTCGCGTATTAGTGTTTATTTAAAATAAACATACCTAATTCGTTAATTATATTAACAATATAATTTGAATACCCTACGAGTGAAATAGTATGCAAGTGCCATAATAATGATATGCGGACTATTTCTAGTCCGTATGAAATGTCTCGATGATAATGCATGAATTCACTCCTGAACCAATACAGTTACGCGAATTTTGAATACTCGTAAATTAAATTTACGATGACATGAGTAATGCACGTGAATAGTGGTTTTCTTCCGGAAATGAATAGTGTCAAGTGAATAGTAAAATTTCTGAATGTTTCTCGAAATGTCAAATTGACCTCAAAAACGATGAATAGTGATCGATGAATAGTAAATGGTGAATAGTAACTTGTGAATAGTAAATTGTCGAGGTTTGGAAAATGACCGGAAATTACGAGTTGTGACAGTCTTCCCTTCTAACAGGAACTTCGTCCCGAAGTTCAGTTTGTGTAAGTCTCTAGAATGGTATTGGTGAAAAGATGGTGATATTAGCGTGTAAGCTACTGAGCTCTAATGGGAGTTCAAGTCTGTAGGCCACTAAACCCATACTGTCTGAATCCCGGGTTTATCTTCCCAAATTTTTCTTAATGGTATCATTCCTTTCCTAGGAAAACTTTCAACATAATCTTGCCATTAACTTGAAATTCTAAGGGTTTGCAACTTATTGAACTTGTAACTGATTCTTGATTTGTAGGAAATTCCTGGTTATTTCATGAATGCTTACTGGACTAGTGAGTTAGGCTTTTTCCAAATTTTGATCCGTTAATGGATGTTGGCACTTCGACCATAGAGTGCGTCAAATGGTGTAGTCTCTAAGCTCGTGTGGTAACTATTGTTATAAAGGAATCTGATTTATGGCAAATGGTTAATCCAACCATTTCTAGAATCAATCACTCATGCTTTGAGTATATCTTCCTATGTTTGAATCGTTCTCTAATCCTGGCCATTGGTCTGCAGATAATATGTGGTGTAGTTCCAAAGGAATCTTAATGAAATCGCTAGGAGTTTGCGGTGATAAAAGATAGAATATTCATTAGATCGGAATTCGTTAATAGTACATGAAACTTATATGATAGAACGTAGAATTAAACACAAAAGAAATACAACACAAGAGAGTTTAGGCTTTAGTTTATTTTTAAGGTAGAAGTTCTTGGTTCTTGAATATTGTTGTCGTCCTCAGCGTTGTTGATGTGTGGACCATTTCCTCCTCCGATGACCTAGGCTCTCCCACGAGCCCTTCCGCCTTGGTTCCCTTTCTCTTGGTTTCCTTGTTTTGGGCAGTCATTCCTGTAATGGCCTATTTCTCCACAGCCAAAACATGTCACTGAGGGTTTCTGATCTCCGGTAATGATTGGAAATTTGCATTCCCAAGTTGCATGACCAACCTTCTTACAGTTGCCACATGGATTAAGACAAGGTCCATGGTTATGATGATTCTGACACTTGTTGCATTTAGGTAGAGTACCCTGGTAACCTTTCTTTTCACTTGGCTTTGCAACGTAGGCCCTAACCACTTCATGCTGTTGGTTTGGCTGCCATACTTGATCGTCTCCTTGGTTGTCATCCCTTTTCCTCTTGTTTTCGTTGTTGTTGTTGACAGTAGTTTCTTGCTTCATCACTTGAGCCATAAGCTTTTGAGATATTCTGATAGCTTCCTCCAGCGTGTCTGATTTAGAAGCAATTACGTTCCCACTGATGTTGCGCGGTAGTCCACCAATGAATTTTTCTAGCAGCTTTTCATTATCTGAAACCATAGTTGGGCATAGTGCAGCCAACTCTTGAAACTTCCTGAAGTAGGTCTCAATGTCATCACCTTTAGTCACCAGCTCATAGAATTCTGTTTCCAACTTCTGCACCTCAGTACGAGGGCAAAACTTCTCAGTCCTCAATTTCTTGAATTGCTCCCAGGTGAGCTTGTAGGCATTTTCCATACCCATCGGTTGAGCATAAGAATTCCACCATGACATAGCTTCATCCAAAAGCATACCAGTAGCAAATTTTACCTTGCTGCCATCAGGACAGTTGCACATGAGGAACACATTCTCAGTCTTTTCGAACCAGCGAATCAAAGCAACCGCTCCTTCAGTGCCCTTAAACTTGATGGGATCACTAACCTTAAAATTTTTCCAAGTACATTCGCGCTTATTATCGGATTGTCCATCTGTCCTTGTCTGTAAAGCGACCTCAGCAGCCCTTGCAGCTACCTCAGCTCTCTCGATCTCTAGAGCTTCGGCGATACTATCCTTAACCAATTTCTGAATAGCAACAGGTGTCCTAGTTGGAGTAGCTTTAACTTTCCTTGGCGGCATAGCTCTTCAAAACGAGAAAAGAAGGGTGAGACATAATTAAGATGTTTCCTAGTAATAGATGTTCGAGAGTGGGTTATCGTAGAATGAAAGGTTGATGTTGCGATATGACGAGTTGACGTGGTTCGAGTGGTTTTGTGATATCCTGAGATTTCCGTTGAGTTTTAAATGGTCATAATGTACCTAGGGATCCTCCTTATATATGGTATGGGAAGTCTTTCTTAGGGAGGTCGTTGATAATATCCACTTATCAATATTGGGAGTAATGAGTGATGAGTGACATAGGAATCTATAGAGTATCACCTAATTCCTTATCTATATATATGGGGAAGAGGAATGATAATAATGGTGAGAAGGGAAAAGACTGTGACAGCTGCGACATAATGAGATTGTGATGAAAGTAAGTACGCACACATGAATGAAACATTTGGGAATTAGGTAGAGAATTTAATCCAGACAAAATTTTATTATAACCATTCTCAGTGTTGCAAAATTCATCTCTGAGTCAGACATAGGTGGTCAGCCTATATCTCACTATCCCGGGTTGAATATAGATGACCAGTCTATATCCCACCGAGGTTCCATGAATTTTGAAATACTTAGCTCAGTTATACTAAGACTATGTCCTTCACAAATACCAAGAGGTTCAGAAAGACAAAGCAAGTGACCAAACTCGAGGTCGATTGGTGAAACTATGCAAGGAAAAACATAACGCGGTGACATATATGATACGTGAACATGCTTATATGAAAGACAATGATAGTAATCAACTAGAATAAGTGAATATAATATACCAGATAATGAGATACAAATCTCATCACATATGTCAGCAACAAACCACAAGTGAGGCATCATCTTGGCAGGCAGGCACGTGACGGTCATAGGGTTAAGTTTTCGTAAAAGTAGCTATAGTCTAGGTTTTAAAAACACTTAGTTCGCTATAGCCAAAGCTCTGATACCAATCTGTCACACCCCCAAGATCGGGTCCAGCGGAAGCATACATGTAGCTGGGGTGTAATTCAATCGGTATCACAACACAAGTACAAAAATGGTTTTCACTTTAATCATTTAGAATAAAATAGTTAAGTCAAAAATATTATATTTACATGGTTAAAAGTAGTGCGGAAGTAGGCCCTTAAAATAGTTTTAAACGGTCCCCATATAAAAATCAGAGTCTTCTATGACCATGCCATGCCCTGCCAAAACCTCCTGTAGCGTGCCATTGCTTAAAACCTGAAAATACATGCTAAAGTGTCAACACGAGGTTGGTGAGTTCATAGAGTTTGTTTAACAAATAATGCCTATAGAGAAATGATCGCCCAGCAAAGGCATTGTAAATCCACTCAGTTGCAAGTCCCGCCATAAGAGACTTGTAACCTGTGTGTTTACAACCCACTGCCAAATGTATTAAAGTCTACGTGAACAAAAGTAATAATGGTATCCAAATTCCCAGATAAACATAGCAAAATGGCTATATAAATAATTCAGTCAATGAGGTTATATCAACAATGCTGGCAATGTCGCCAGATAAATAATGCTGACAATGTCGTCAGATAACTAACACTGACAATGTCGCCAGAGAACTAATACTGACAATGTCGCCAGAGAACTAATATAATAATGTTTAAGAGACAAGTCACATGAAATACAGGTAATCAAGCATACCAATGAAATGTAGGTAATCAACCAGGTAAAGCAAGGAATGCATTTAAGTAAAACGAGCATGTATTCTCCCCCAAAGAGTTTGCAAAATAATTAAAAAGTAGGGGCTATGACTCACCTGGAGCTATAGCTACGATGACAAGAATGGATACACTAAAATGAGGCACGATCTCTAACCGCAACCTAATATGAGTAATAACGATCTACCTTAGATCATGACGTGATGAAATGAATGCACGTGCACATGATGCCTATACCACTCGTAACTTGGAAATACTAGTTATCGTCATAGTAAAATAGTTTCCATACTTAGGAAAAATAAGTCCAAATATAGAAGTATATAACTTGTCGTATTATCTTGTATGAAAATGTTAGCGTTATATTCCTCGTATCGAAAATCTTAGAATAAAGTCGTTAAGTCGTATAAATATTCTCTTGGGTCATACGTATTCATTTGTTAAGAATATAGTCCTTAGTACCATTTCTAGAAAATATACCATTTAGTACGTAAGTTATTATTTTTATTTGTGACCAAATATATATATATATATATAGTTTTGACGATATTAAAACGTGTATAACTTGGTCGTTTTAAGCTCATTTTACTCGTTCTTTATATCCCCGGAATCGTGGGACAAAATACTAACATATTTTTTATAAGTCGGGATGGCTAGATTTAGTTTTACGCCTAGAATTTGCCCGTGAGTACTGTTCGTCAGCAAGCATTTCCGGAAAATATAGTTTTCGTCGTTAAACTCGTTTTTAGCGTATTTCCTTCGTTAGTAACTCGTTTTTATCCCCGTTTTCGGCCATAGTTCCGTATCGGAAAGTATTTTCTGAATCTTAGGTCCAAAATTACCCAGAATTCCCTGATCTTTCCACGTTTTGCAAAAATGGATAGCAACTTTCTATAAGTGTCAAAACTTGGTTTTCCTAGTTACTAACTTGTTCAAAAACCAACCAAACCACTTTCAATCACCACAAAACTAGTCTAATCCTACCATACACCTTCTTAGGGTGTCATGGGTTCCTAAACATCATAACCAAGTAGATCTAACAAGGATCTAACCAAAAATCATTTCTAGGGCTTGTATGATCAAAAGTTTACAAAAAATAAAGTGGTATAAGCTATCAAATGCATAAGATCTTGTATAAAAACCATATGAACATAATAAGAACTTGATAAACTTAGGAAAATTAGTTTGACATACTTACTTGAAAGATTTGTTGAGTTTTGGAGAAAAATAATTAAGTATCCTTGGGGTTTTTATTTCAAAACCCTAACTAGGAGTACAAATGAGACTAGATTAAGACTTGAACTTGGAAAACTTTTTGATCTTGCCCTCTTCTTGTTGTGGCCGGTTTTAGAGAGGAGAGAAAAAGAGAATGAAAACTTTTATTTGATCTAAAAGTGAATGTGTAGGTTTATGTTTACTTATATACTACAACTAGATATTTTAGGGACATGAATGACTAGCATTAAATGGATTTAGTAGTAATTTCAAAGGTGTAAGCAATTTGGTGAGGGGGGGGGGGGAACGGAAATTCAAGGGGGGGGGGATGAATGTGTAAGACTTTTGGTGACAATTGTAATATCTTGTGTTATTTTGTAGTTTTAAGATGTACCAGGTACCGGGTTAACTAAAAATAAATTTTAACAGAGTTAACCGGGTCATAATAAAGTTATAAAAATTATAAAAATAGGTTGGGTAAAATTATTGGGTGTTTAGATAATTATAGTTTAGTTTTTACGAAAACCGTCGTAAATAAATTAGGCGTACAATATAAATTAAGTAAATTTCCAAAACACCGGGTAAATTAATATTATAATTTTTATATTATAAAAATGAATATAAAAATATAATGGGATCATAGTCGGGAGTGTCGGACGTGTTAGTCATATTTATAGTTTGCATATTAGTGTTTATTTAAAATAAACATACGTAATTTGTTAATTATATTAAAAATATAATTTGAATACCCTACGAGTGGAATAGTATGCAAGTGCCATAATAATGATATGCGGACTATTTCTAGTCCGTATGAAATGTCTCGATGATAATGCATGAATTCACTCCTGAACCAATACAGTTACGCGAATTTTGAATACTCGTAAATTAAATTTACGATGACATGAGTAATGCACGTGAATAGTGGTTTTCTTCCGGAAATGAATAGTGTCAAGTGAATAGTAAAATTTCTGAATGTTTCTCGAAATGTCAAATTAACCTAAAAAACGATGAATAGTGATCAATGAATAGTAAATGGTGAATTGTAACTTGTGAATAGTAAATTGTCGAGGTTTGGAAAATGACCGGAAATTACGAGTTGTGACAGAAACGGTTTCCTTGTTTGACAATCGTTGCTAAAGTGTGGTCCTCTACAATACTCACAACCGTATTGTTGTGAAATCGGTGCATTTTGAAACGATTCATTATTGAAGTACGGATTTTGCTCATATGAATTGAAATCGTTGTAATAATAATTGGAAAAGTTCGGATCATAATCGAAGGTGAATGTGGGTTCAACTTTCGAAGCATAACACATACAAAATCCATGAGTAAATCCACATTCTTTGCAAATTTGTTGATTGAATGAATCGGGCTGAGGTGGGTAGTCGAAAAAATTTGGAAAGTTGTTGTACGAATTAGGTGCATAAGCAAATGAATTGCAAAACAAACAACTTCCGTCTCAAATTTCGTTACCACATCGTCCGCATGTTCACCAAACACAAGAACCTTCAAAGAACGGTTCTCCACATTTAAAAGAAATCGGATCCATAAGAATTATCGGTATAGAGGGTTAAAGAAGAAGAATCAAATGATAAGAGGATAGAAGATTATTTTTGGTTTTTAATTATCATAAAATCAAATAAAAGGAAAATCAAAATGGAAAAAGAAAATCTTTTTGTATTTTTATTTTTGGAAATCAAAATTCAAAAACTTAAAACTTTTATTTTCTTTTGGTTTTTCGAACGTTACGTTAATCGTAATCGTTTCCTCTAAATCTACTCGCGACGGAACGGGAAAGAAGAATGGATCTCTCTTCAGCTTGCAATTTAATGTCAAAGCTTCCGTATATTCCGCTTATTCGGTCGTAGAATCCAAAGTAATCCGATTCGCAACTAATTTCACGCGTAGTTATTTTGGGAGACTTATTTGGTTTACAACGCCCTTCCTTTCAGTCGAGACGAGCCTGTAACTTTATTATTTTTTTGGTATTTTTGAAAACACTTTAGGAAAAATGCTTTTGATTTTTTCAATTTTTATAGTTTTTATAGAAAATATATTCAAGGAAGGTTTTCAAAACACAATTTCGAAAAACGAAAACGAAAAATTCACTTCAACCTTCCCCGGCAGCGGCGCCATTTGATAAAGTCATTTTTAAGTATAGTGATTATTTTACCGAAGAAATGCTTAGGAAAGTATTTCCCCGGGTCGTATCCCAACGAAGGTGTGAATGGAATTTCGAATTCCCGAATCGTGAAACGTGTCGTGAAAACGGTAAAAAGTGATTTTTGTGAGATTATACTAATGAATAAGTAAATGAAGCACAAATAACCAACTAAGCACGTAAATCAAGTAAACAAACTTAAAACGTAACGAAAAATCGAAAACCGTAAGCTAAAACGTAAAATAAACATTAACGTACGAAATAAAACGCGACTTTTAAGCTACACGACTCCTACGGACTTGGAAATAATTTTCAAAAGTTAAAAATGATAAAAGAAAATTTTGAGAATAAGAAAAATATTTTTTATGAATTAAAAACTATTTTATCTAATTAAAAACTAAAACAAAATGAAAATAAGGTGAGAAAAATTAAAAATACATTTTGAAAATTATAAAATAACTAAAAAGTAATTTTAAAACTAAAAACTATTTTTTTTTTTTTTTGTGTAATTTTTGGAAATTAAAAACTATTAAATCTAATTAAAAATCCAAATTAAATTCAAAATAAATGGGAAAAATGCAAAATAAATTTCTAAAATTATAAAATAACTAAAAATAATTTTCTAAAATATTTTTGGATTTTTCTGATTTTTTTTGAAATTTTTGGTAATTAAAAAGTATTAAATTATGATTTAAAATGAAAATAAAATAAAAAAAAATAGTAAATGAACTCAGAAAAATTTGAAAAAATTACAGAAAATCTAAAATATTAAAACAAGCTTGAGAAAAAAAATTAAAAGTAAAATAAGCCAGAAAACTGCTTATTAGCTCAACACTGCTATTAATGAAGTGCTTATTGATAAGCACTTTGACCCAAAGTTGACCAAATCTTTACCAAATGTACTTCTGACCCAAATGAACTCAAATGAACAGAATTAAGGCCAAACTATACTCAGAAACCAGAATAAAGGCACAAATGGGTACAATAAGCACTTAATGAATAAGCCGATAAGCAAACAAATAAGCTGATGACTCAAACTCAACTAGAAATACAACTTCTGACCCACATCAATTCAAATGAACAACAATACTCAGCTAAGAAGTAATAGAACACAAATGCAGGCCTCATTATTGAATTAAGAAATTGTTTGAACTAAACTATTTGGCTGACTAAATAAGCAGATGAAATAATCTAATAAGTGAGATCTTATGGTGGTAATCAAACAACCAACCAATTGAGGTGAAAAATCTATCAAAATTACTAACTCTCAAGCTTATTTAGTAACCCAAATGCAACCTTCAAAGTCTAAATTAACCTGATGAGCAGGGGAGGCTGCGGGTTCAAACAGTCAACTAAGGCTCAATATTCCAATAAGCAAAAATGTTTCAAACCAAAAATTCATTGTAGATTCTTATTCAAAAAATAACAAGCTTCTGAAATCAGTAAATCAAATAAGTTTCCAAAGAGAATTGAGTCTTACAACAGCTCATAAAGATGTGTCCCAAAATTGATTTCTAACTGACTTTGACTTTTTAAAATTGTAAGAAACTTTGACTGATCCCAATTTTAACTGATCCAATCCTATCCTACAAGTTATATTAAGCTACTTAACCACTTAATTACCCTAGATATTCATTCAAGCTAACAATTCTCAAAGTGACAGGTTCTCATAAACATCTATGCAAATGGATTTTAGGTAATGAGTTTATTTTGACTTTTTTTTTTCTAAAACCTATACTACAGCTAATCTATATATGCCTAATATGACCTATTAATGCTGCAATAACAACTAGAAAACACCAATACCATAGTTAACTGACCTAATCCAAACATCCCTTATTGCAAACTGAAACACTAGAACTTGATTTCTAAGCAAATCAAAACTCAACCTCTGATTAACTCTTATCCAACAATCCAACACAGAAATCAGAAACCTACTAACTACACCAGCAACATAGAACACAAGCACTAAATTGCACAGATCTAAATAATCAGCAAAAGACAGAAGCATAAACTCAAACTACTCAATCTAAACTAAAATGATGAAAACTATTATTATTATAACTAAACAACAACTAATATTCAGAAATTAATAATAAGAAACAGAATCAAATACTACTTCTATTAATTATGCAAAAATAGAGAAAACTTAAATGAATACTTACAAACTTAATCCCCCTCAGCTCAACAGAAGGGGTTCACTATGCGTGCCTGTCTTTAAGACAGGCCAAATGCTCCTCTTGGCTGTCTCTTAACTCCACAAATAAGCTAAATGCTTATTGAAATAAGCAATTGACCACAAATTGACCAAGCAGTATTTAAGCACAATTGAAAAAAAATTTAAACCAAACACCAACTGAGATTATGAAGTACTAAAAACGTATTTGAAATAACTAAATACTGAAAAGTAAATTGCAATGGAATTGACTGAAAATAGAATTCTATTGAACTTTAAATCTGAGTACAATGCTTGGAAAATGAGAAATTACAAATAAAAACTGAAATTAAGTACTGAATTTAAAATGACAAGAAAATTAAATTGATCAAAATTCTTCTAAGACATGAAAAATTGGACACTATTACATGAGTGAGGAGAGGGGATTATATAGCCTGCAGAGAGGTGAGGTCTTTATAGTCCAGGCTGGCAATCCTAACCTTCTTGTGTTTCTCTGGATGAATATGAACCCTTGGATACGACTTGGCCCCCAATCTTCTATCTCAACCCTTGGATTAATTGATTGATGGACTTGATCCTCCGTGTGTTAAATCATTGGACCACGTGTCCCTTCTGGCACATTCCTGACATGTGCGTGAGATTCTAGAATTACCCAATCATTGGGTAATTATTGGTACGAGGGTAAATTGGTGGGAAATGGTAATTAGGGTTCATGGGCTACAGTGAAATCTGGGAATGGTTAAAATTGGGGGGCGGAAATTGATTTTGGGATTGTTATTAATTTGTTTCGTTGACCAGTTGTATGGGTTTTGATGTGGGTTTGACCGGGTTTAGGGGGTAGTGGTGGGCTGGGTAAAAGTGGTGGGCTTTGATAACTTGGGCCTGTGGGATTATGGATTATTTATTTTTGTGGATCCGGTTGTATCATTTTATGATTAGGCTTTGTAATCTTTAAGCTTAGAATTATCAAGGACCATTTGTGTAATTCTGTAATCTTAAGGGACCAAATATGTTATTTCTTCAAAATTAATTCCAAGGGCTTTTCTTGACTTTCTTTGATTCTTGGAGGACCACTTATTGACTTTACTTGAATATTTCTTAAAGGGACCTCTTTTGTCAATTTCTGAAAGTGCAGGGACTAAAATCGCCAACTCTTCAAACTTTGACCAGGGACCAACTATGCAACTTTGAGATTTCCTGAGGACTTCTTATGACATTTTGAGCTTTCTTTTGTCATTTTGCTTCCCCGGCTCCGGCTTTTGACCTTTTTCCATTCTCGTGCTCGTTTTTGTCGGTTTTGGCTTTGTTTTCGTTCATTTTTCACATATCCGTACCTGCACATACACAAATACAAAAACATACGTTCTCTTGGCATATTTGGTATTTTTGGTTTGATTTTAGCCTAAAAAGGATGTGTGAAAAAGCACACATCAGCAAGCCAGGCCAAGAACCTGTTTGGGAGGTCTTTCTTTTCTTGGAGCAGGCCACTTCATGTTCTGAATAGCTGTTTCCAGAGCTTGAGTCAATGCATGTGGAAGTTCTTTAGCCAGAGATGAACCAGAACCAACTTTCTTTTTAGGCTTTTTGCTGGTAGTACTACCTACATCAGTTATGGTAGAGTTGGCAGCACTCATTGTTGATGAAGATTCTTGGTGTCCCATCCACTGAACATGAGGAGGAAAGTAGTCTAACCATCCCGGATCTTCAAACTCAAAATCAGAGTAGTAACTTATCTCTGAATCAGTGGTTCCTTCTGAGTCTGAAGAGATGTTCACAATTGGAATGTGACTCATTGTGTTTACTTATTTTTGTGTTATAAGAAGATATGGTGTTTGCAAGTTGTTGATGAAGTTGCTTTTATAAGCAAGGTGAAGGTATATGGGCATTTAATGAAGTGTATTGAAGTTCACTTACCTTGGTTGTTTTGGAATTTAATTTGGTGATTGTCATTAATAAGGGTTGACTTTCAAAGATATTTTGGTCAAATGGTCAACATTCAAGATTTTTAGTGGGAAAGTACTTTGGTCAATATACTGTAACCTTGATTTTCATGGTATCATTGACTTTCTCACTGGTACCAACATCTGTTACTCCATTGTTGTTAACCCCGAGATTATTGGACCCTGGATTCAAGCTTTTTGGGATACAGCCACATCACAGGTTGAAGATGGAGAGGATATTATTACTGCCATAGTTGCTGGGAGAGCTATCCTTGTTACAGAAGCTTCAATTAGGGAGGTTTTGTTATTTGATGATGCAGGAGGCTCTGTTCGGTTTGGGAAACAAGAAGTTTGGAACACACTCAGAGATATTGGGTATGAAGGTTCTTTGACTAAGCTTACTTTTCTGGAGGCTATGGTTAGTCCTCATTGGAAATTTCTTATTCATGTTTTACTACACTGTTTGAGTCCATAGCTTCTGCTTTTGTTGGTCTTATTAATCAGCCTTTTAATTTTTCATACATGATCCTTGAGGGTATGCTTACTCATATTCAGGCTGGCAAATCTTTTCTTATGTATCCTAGGTTTGTTCAATTGCTTTTAGAAAATCCACTAGATGGTATACCTAAACCTCAGGATTATGTACCTACCATTTGGATGCAACCTAAAGTTTTCACTTTTATGTCAAATAAGGGAGTTAATTTTTCGGGAAGAAATACACCTCTTAATGCTTATATGTTAGAGGTAGCTCAAGCTATTAGGGATAAAGAAGACAATAGTTGTTTTGCACATTCTAATAATGATGTTCAATCTGATTCTGCTGAACATTCTGCTTCAGTACATACTCCTACACCACCTATTGTTTCCACTCAGCATGTTGTTTCAGGTGAAAGGACTCCCTCAGTAACAGCTTCTTTGGATACACCTGTTTCTGCTCACGGTATTTCTCCACAAAGTACTGATCCTCAAGGTACTGCTTCAAAGGATTCACAAGTACCTTCTCCCAATGATTATACTTCCACAGGTGGGTTTCAAACACCTGGAGGAGATGAGGGAATTAAAGGTACTGAGAGTACTTCTGATTTGGCTAAGGAATTGGAGAAGCTGCAGTCAATTGTTAATCTCAAGCTGCAGAAATCAAACACCTTAGAAAGAAGTTCAGAAGATTGAAGAAATTTGTTTGGCCTCTTGTTCAGAATTTTCGGCTTTATGTGAAAGAAAAGAAGCAGTCTCAGAAGCCACAATCTACAAAGAAGAAGTCTAAGTCCAAGAGGAGGCATAGGAAATCATCATCTATCAAATTGGGGAAGAATCAGGATGATAATTTGGATAGATTTGATGATATGGTTCAATTTTTAGAGGACAAGAATGATCAAGATGAAAATGTTGCACAAAACAGTACTGAAAGAAAAAGTGGTGAGACAGAGCAAATTAATCTTGAAGTTGAGCATGAGGATGTAAAAAGTGGTGATACAGAGGAAATTGATTTAGAAGGAAATAATGCTCAATGTACTTTTGTTGAAAATACTGTTGTGCAAGGTACTGCTGAACAAGATATTGCTGGTCCTTCTATAAAGTATCATGAAGATGAAGCTGGTCCTTCCACTTTTATACAGCAAGAAGAAGAAAGAGTACATACCGCTAGTGATGATGAAACAATTGCTCAGGTTATGATGAATTTAAGGAGACCTACTGGAGGAATACATATCTCTGAGCCTGCACAAAAAGATGATGAAAGTACTTCTGAATCAGAAAAACTAGATCCAAAAGATAAAGGGGAAGGAATAATGGTTCAGAAAGATACTAAGAAGAAGAAGAAGAAATTTTCTATTGCTCAGATTAGAGAATTAGAGACTGCAGATGATTTAAAGCTTGCTAGAAAGCAACAAGCTGAATATGATGCTGAGTATTTGGAAGAAGTCAGTAGGCCAATTACAAAGAAGTCAATGACCAAAGCTCAGGAAAGGAATTGGATGATGCAATTCTTAAGAAAGAAGGGATACAAGAATTTAC
The DNA here is from genome assembly GCA_030686995.1 of Artemisia argyi. NCBI lineage: Eukaryota > Viridiplantae > Streptophyta > Magnoliopsida > Asterales > Asteraceae > Artemisia > Artemisia argyi. The sequence goes on from CM060696.1 coordinate 8,884,855, forward strand.
ATAAACAAAGGTATCCAGAAATAAAAGCTTTATGGGATAAAGTACAAGAAGATATCAGAAGAGAAGTAGAAAGCTTTGTACCCATGGAAGTTGATAGAAAGAAGAAATTAGAAGATATCATAAAAGAAGAAGCCGAGCAAAGGAGATTGAAAAGAAAGAAATTAACTGAAGATGATCAACTAACAAAAAGGCTGAAGTTAGTTCATGAAGATACAGTTGATGAACTCAGAAATTATTTTAGAGTTGTTGATTTTGAGAACAAAAAGATTGAAGATTCTGGAAAGAAGTCCAAGATAATCTCATTTTCTGTGGTTGAATCTAAAGAGGGAAATTATTTCATGATCCACAGAGAAGATGAAAGCTTCACAACATTCAACATGTTATGGGATTTATTGCACTGTATCACAAGGGCAGATCTTTATGACTTATATGTGCAAGTGCAAACTTACTATGTAGAGAATGAAGCTTCAGGAGTGGGATTAGTTTTGCTTGGAGACTTATTTACCATCTGGGATACTGAAGAAACAAGTGTTGATCCTCTCTGGAATGATCAAGAGAATTGGGAAATAACAAGATGGAGATTCTTTGAGTCTGAAGAGTAATATTGCATAATATTGCATAACACTGGTATGATTTGTTTTGTAAAATAAAGTATTTTTCAAAGTACTGCAAAAACAAACAGTACTTTATCAACGTACTGCTTGCTGATATAAACCAGTATAAGTCCTTTAAAATAAAAAATAAAATGTTTTGATGTTTAAAAGAAAAGGAAAAAGGATTTGAAAAGTAACACATGGTGTTAGTATTTATACTACACAACAAATGGTAATCAACTCACCATGTTTAACAGACAAGAAAGAGTTTGACTCATCATGAGGGTACGACTCTGATGTGATAAACAAATCTGTTGATGGTTGATAGTTTACCAAAAACTAGGTTATCAACTCACCATACATCCAAGTGATCATGAGTTGGCTAGTCCATAGCAAACGGCTTATGGTAAAGACATATCATATCCGTTGATAGCTGATGATTTGCTAAAAGTCATAATTTTCAATGATTCACCTCTCACAGGAGTTAACACACCTGGAAGTTATGAGAATAGTATGAAACTTTTAAAGATTTGATGATTTTTGTACCAAAATGTTGCTGAGTTGCTGAGAAGATACTATGGAAGATATGATGTTGATGAAGAGTACTTTGACAGATGACAGATAGAAGAAAAGGAATAAAGAAACAATCTCACTGCATAATTAAAGATTTGAAGATTGAAGATAACAAAGAAACTTGTAATCAAGCAAGTAGAGTTCAAGTTAAGGGAGGATTGTTGGGATATGAAATATCAAAGTACTTCTGGATGTCAAAGTACTGCTGCATGAAGAATAAAGTCAAAGTACTGCTGAAGAATAAAGTCAAAGTACTGCTGTTATTGAAGAATGCTTAAAAGTACTTCAAAGGAAACAAGGACTGATGTGCAATATTAGATAAGGATTAATGTGTAATATTAAACGAATATTCTAGAATTAGTTAGGGATAATGACTTGTCGTTCAAGGATTACATGTTGTAAACCGACTTAAGGTTATCTATATAAAGAGCCTTAAGAGGTATTAGTCGATATAAGTTTTACAAGTCTTAGATACGTTTAGAAGTCGATCAAAGTTAATAGTTAGGGATTGTTAGTGAATCTGTGTAACAAATCAGGTTCAAAGTTTGGTTAATATAAAAGTTCTTCTAAAGCTTTGTGTTAGTAGATTCCGCATACTTTACAAAAAACAGTGTTTCAATATTAATAGTGTTGAGTTTACTCAATATTGTTAAACCCTTACAAGCTACAAAGTAGTTTGATCAGAGTATATCGATCCAACAAGCTTTCCATATATGCATATGCCCGATGTTGCATGGTATGTTGATGTTAGAGGGGTCTCCCATTTTGATAAGGGGTGTGCCAAGGATATATGGTGTATCGGGGCCATCGAATAAATCCTTATGATATTCCCGTTCTTCCTTGGTGGGCAACTTATCAAAGTACTCGTCTACAGTCTCTACTTCCTCTAACTCTATTCCTTTAATAACCTCAACTTCCCTAATTTCATCCCTAGTCTCGGTTTCTACTTCAACTTCATGTTTGTCACTTTCTTCTATATCCTTATCTTTTGGCTTAATGGTGACAACATTGACAAAGTGGACATGTTTGGATGATGAGGGTCCTTAATTTGGATTCCGTTATTGGCGTCCCTAGTGTCCTTCCTAGGTGTAGTTAACGCTTGGTTGTTGAGGGCTTTCAACAAGTTGTCAATCTTGTTGGTCATCTCTGTTTGTTGTTGGTTGAATTCGGTTTCAAACCTAGCTATGCGAGCCTCTTGAGATGCCATGAACTTAGACATCAATCCTTCAAGATTGTTGGTACTACCATAGTTGTTAGAAGGATTGTTTTTGAAAGTATGGTTGGAGGGTGGACCGTTTGGTTGGTAACGATTAGGCGGATTGGAAGAATTGGTTTGGTTTTGTTTCCACCTGAGGTTTGGGTGATTTTTCCAAGAAGGGTTGTAGGAATCACCATAAGGGTTTGGCTCAGGTTTGAAAGTGTACCACTTATCTCCCGTTTCGTCAGTACGCGAGGATGCGTAGTCCGCAAAAGTTGTTCCGGGGAGTTCCACACAATCACGAGTGTCATGGGGACCACTACATAATTCGCATGAAGAAGTGATTTTGTTCACTTGGCTTGAAGGCTTAGGAGCTTCGTAAGATTTCATGAGAAACTTGACTTGGTCCTCAAGTTCCATGATCCTACGGTCGGGAGTGCTAAAATTGTTCAAAGGCAAAGATATTGCCTTGACCGTTTTGTTCAAATCACGGGGATCATCCCAACTTTCGTTGTCATAGAGAGCAAGATCTTCTATGAGTTCCAATGATTTTTCCACACTTAGATCACGTAGCTTACCACCGGCCGATTGGTCAATGGCTCGCCTTGTAGAGAGATCGATATGGTCATAGAAGATTTGGACTTGGAGCCAAAGATCTATGCCATGATGAGGGACTTTTTGGAGTAAGTCCTTGAATCGAGTCCATGCTTCATATAGAGTTTCACCTTGACGTTGTTGGAACATCAAGATATCATTTCTAAGCTTGGTAGTTCTTCCCGGTGGGAAAAATTGAGCAAGGAAATGAGTGGTGAGATCATCCCATGAGGTGATGGATCTCGCGGGTAAACGCTCAAGCCATTGACTAGCTTGATTATGTAGAGAGAATTGGAATAGGTGTAATTGGGTTGACTCTCTAGTTGTAACATCAAGGTCTATAGAATCTACGATTTTAAGGAAGTCCTTGAGATGTTGATTTGGATCTTCGGAACGAAGTCCATGGAAGCCGCATCCGCTTTGCACCAACCGGATGGTGTCGGATCGCAAGGGGGTCACATTGGCTCCTTGGGTGAGCTCAATGGTGTTTCGATAGCCTTGGTGGCTAGGTCGGGAATACTCTCCTAGGGTTCGGGGCCTAAGAGGTTGGTTAGCTAGTGGTGGGTTTTGTTGGTGGTCTTGTTGTGGTGGGATGATGGGTTCAAAGATGTTACCATCGTCCATCATGTCGGATGGCGAAGAGTTACGAACAAAAACACAAAGAAATAAGATAGACTAAAGAGAACCTAAAAATAAAAATAAAATCTTACTAGAAAGGAATCTTGCAAGTAGACCTAATAAAAAGAAATTCTAAACTAGACAATAACTATTCCCCGACAGCGGCGCTAAAACTTGATGTGTAGGGATTGCACTAGGCTTTACCTCTCAAGGGATCTTGAGAAGCTTACAACGCCCACCAGGCAGTGTACCTGATCGATGTAGTATAGTATAATGACAAGTACCGAGGGATTGATCGTTCAGCTAGGAATAGTGTCGCTAGGATTAGAAAACCTAAATACTAGGTCTAGAGATGAGGGATGATTCTTTTTGTATTTTTTATATTTTATGAAAGCAAGTAAAAATCTCGGTTTTGAAGGAGTTGGGCGGAATTAGTTGCTAGTCAACTGACCCAATTACTAAGATGCAATCAAAATAAAATACTAAAAATGAAAATAAACTAAATTAACTAGAGGTGTGAGCAATATATGGGAGAATTGTGTTTACTTAGATTTCACTACTCCCTAGATATCTTTTACAGGTTAATTACTTGTTACAGTTGCGTGGATGACGGATTGTATTCCTTAATACCATTCATGGGGTGGCGTACTTACTTCCCCAATCCTATAAGCGCCGCCTACTTCACTCCTATGTCGAGCCGGCTAAGAAGCTCCTAATATGGGATCACTAGAATTTGCTCATGCATTAAATACAACCAATAAAACCTAGTACACATCGGTTCATGTTTCTTAAGACGTTCAAGCATGTTACACAATGGAGATCTGCCAGTTTTCTTAAGCCTAACATTGAAATCATTCATCCAATACAACTATAAACAAGCAATCAACCTATAATTAACATCTAGGTTTCATTACATCTAAGCAAACACATGATAGATCTAGCCTAGCATGTTGAAATCAAGACAAGCATAAGATATATTGAAACAACACATAGACATATTGAATGAATTGAAAGAGGACTTATCTCAATTGAACATGAAAGGTTTCAAATACAGTTAAAAACGACCTAGGGTTTATTAGGTTCGACCCTAGTATTCTCCACACAAGTTCCTCTCTTAATGAATGAAAAATAGAAAAGTATACATAGATTCTGAGAGGTGATGGTGTCAAGAACAAACTTCTGACACCGTCATCTCGCCGCCAAATAATTTCTCGGACTGCCTAGATCTGGGTTTGACGCCTTCATGTGTACTCCTTATGCAGGCCGTCACCAAAAATACTCTTGACGCCCTTCTTTTGACGCCTTCAGGTTTTCACTAGGTCGTCATGGATTTTACTCCTGACGCCGTCAGAAATTTCTTCTTGACGCCGTCAGGTACTGTTCTCAGCATGGAAAATTAAGTCTTTGTCGTTTTCTTCACTTTTATGCTCCAAAAACGTCCAAAATGCTTCCTTTTCTAGAATTCACTCCCAAAGTACCTAAAATCACAAAAGGAACGAGTTAGGGCAATATTTGTTCAAATAAATTCAATTCCGGGCTTAAATGACCCCCTAAAAACGGTTCATTTTTCGCCTCATCATATACTCTTACACTTGAGATTTGCTTGTCCTCAAGCAAATGCGCTTTTATCCTAGTCAAAATACAAGTTAGGGGTCATTTAACACTAATATAAAAGTAATTACAGCAAATAATCGTTCCACTAAAGACCAAAGACAAGCATGGAGGTCATACACTAGCACCTTACAAATAGTGTTTAGATACTCACATCCCTCGGGTGTAATAAAGTATATATCACAATATGGAAATGGAAAACATCTCTCACTACCTGTCATAGCAAAATAGATTACCATAGGCTTGGAAAAGGATCAAACCTCCACCACATGGCGTAAGCACCTAGGATAAACTATCAAAGAGGTCTTTTAAAGGGTTGTAACGTTAGGTGTAGGGATATGGAATACACGGTTTTGTTGGATATAGGCAGTCTTTACTGGTGGCGAGTTAACAATCTTGGTTAATTACATGTACAATATGGCGTTTCTAAGCCAAGACTAGACTCGACTTAAGCTAATAAATCAAAAATAACAAAAAACATAAAACAAACATAGAATGAAATGGGATGGTAGTCCGTGGGTTTTTTTCTCTCTTTTCTTTTCTATTGTTTTTTTTCTTTTTTTCTTGATTTTTTCATTTTTTTATTATTATTATTTTTTTTTGCATACGCTCTTACCCTACTGGTGAGTGCTTATTCACTCACCATTTTATGGCCAAATACCGACCTAAAATGTCTATTTGAGCTAACAAATGCCAAGAAAACACGTGTTTCTATGTTGTGAATATGTAGGTAGCCAGGTACGGATTTATCACAAAAGGACAAATAATCAAACGAAAACCAAAAAATCGGGCACGAGAGTGGTAGATGGTTGGAAAGTCAAGCTGGAATCAAAGTTGAGCTTATTGAAGTCCTCAGATAGTGATACTTGTGCCAAAGAGATCCTTGAGAGAAGTTTGAAGAAAGTTCAGATTTAGTCCTCATACTTTCAAAGTTGTCGGATTTAGTCCCTCATGGAAATATTTGAAGGAATGTCAAAATCAACCCTTGGAGAATCAAAGTTTTCATTTTAAATCTTTGAAAGATATTTTGGAACAAAGGCAAATTCAGTCCTTGGAAGATTTTAGAATTACAAGTTGAGTCATTGTATTTTCATATTTCAAAAATCTGAAAAATAAAACAACACAAGCCTAGTCCAATTTCTATTACAATCCAATTCCATCTCTAACCCAAAATAACCAAAGGCCCAATCCACCTTATTCTTTGACCCGAGCCCACACATCATGGTCAAGGTCAAGTTATAAGTCAAACAACAATAAAAAATCACCCCGCGCCCCATTTTCTCCAAAATCCCAATTTACCCAGAAATGAACAGTAAATATAAACCCTAGTTTACCCGTACAACAAATTCACCACAATTGAGGGTGTTATGGTCAAATCAAAGTGGTTCTAGAAGGCTTAGTGATGTCAGAGAATGCCAGAATATCGAAGAAAGCACAAACGGGCTACGTGGCGACATATAATTGGATGAGACGCCTCATGAATACTGATCTAAGGGTTATTATCACAAGGCAATGATGGGATAATGATCAAAGGGCTATGAGGTGATGTAAACAAACACAATTCACACGGATTGCCAGCTTGGCAATCCATAAGCTCTCCTCACTCACATCCTATAAATAGAGGTCATTGTAGGCTTAGTGAGAGTGTAGTTGGTAGGTAATGAAGATCTGTCAAATTTTCTTTTGAATGTAATTTAGATTAGTGAATGTAATTTTACTTTGAAGTTTTAATAAAGAAGTGCTTATTTTCATTTAATTTTAGCTTATTGTTTAAATATTCTAGCTTATTCTGTTATTATCCTGCTTATTTTAGCTACAATTAGTTTAATTCTACTATTTTAGTATAATTTCTAATTCATATTTTCATCAGAAATAAAAAAATAAAAATAAGAAAAATAAATAAAAATCAAATTAAAAATAAAAAAATAAATAAATAAGTTTACATATTAGTACTAAAGCTTACAGTGAGCTTATTTTTCCTTTTGAATATTCCATTTGAGCTTTTTAGCTTATTAGTGGAATTTATTGAGTCATTCAATCTCAGTCAAGGAATCAGATAAATAGCAGCTGAGGAGTTGGATAAGCTGATACAGAAAGGGATGAAATCAGCCTATCTTAAAGATAGGCTACTGTGAACTCCCTCTGTTCTTGCTGAGGGAGAGTTGTGGTAAATTCTAATTTTAAATTTTGATAAAATAGTAGCTTTTAGTTAGTATTTGATTAATTGTTGTACTATTTCATTGAGAACTTTTGATATATTGTTGCTAGATTGAGTTTGATGTCTGTTTAACCTTAGATACTTGTAGCTTGATAATTGATCTTAGTATTTGATTGATTCTGAGTAGCATAGTGGATTTGGGTTTCTGTTGTTAGATCTGAGATAGATTTGGATTAGCTTTGAGTTTCTGATTCCTCTTGTATTATTGTGGATTTTAGTTTGATGAGTATTGCATTTGTATTACTGTTTCATTGAAAGTACTTTACTACATAACTGAGTGCTGAGATTGAGTTTATTTCTGATCTGAGATTGCTAGTTTACATTTGTTACATTTGGAATCTGAGTAAGATTGTAAAACTGTCATTTGGGTGGATCTGTGAGTTGAATTTTGTGGATCTGATTGTCTGAATAAATTGAATCTAAGATCTGTTTTCTGGTTTTCAATGATATTCATGGATAATTCTTAGAACTAGTGTTGAGTTTGGATTTAATTTGGACAGATTTGTGTAAATTTCTGGTTGAGATAGTTAGATAAGTGGTGTTTGGCATATTTTTGTTTGCTGATATAGGGACTACTTCAGAGTTTGTGCTTGGCTAAATCTCATCATATAGGATATAGTTAAGTGTTATTCATTATAAAAACTAGAGGCTTAATACTAAAAAGTCAAAGTTCCTTTTCATAATTCATACAGATAGTATATAGGTTAAGTGAGTTGAATTTTAGCATTAAGTAGTTGCATAAATATTAGTTGTAGCTTATTCAATTCATCATATAGCTTATTACTATTTCAGTAGTCAATTTAGTATAATCAAAAATCATTTTTGTCAAAGTTTCTGTTACAACAAAAAGTCAAAAAAATTTAATGTTTTTTGAGATAATCAGCTTTTCAATAGATTGCATAGTTCTCAATTGTGATTTAAATTAGATTTGGAAAGTGAAATTTTGTTGTATCTCAAGTGGTTTACAAGTGTCAATAAGAACTTTTCATTTTGGAAGTTATTTAAGCACTTAAATTTGCTTGTGTAGTTGCTAGGTTGAGACAGAATTGGCTGCATGGTTATTTTGGCCTGCTGTATTTGATTAGTTGCTATTTCTGAGTTTGAATGTGTTTCTAAGTTGAATTTTGAGTAGTATCAGTATTTTTCATCATTACTTTACATTTAGTTCAGCCTGTGCTTGTACTGCTTATTCTTTTTGAGCTTTATTTGAGCTTATTTCCTATTTTCTGAGAATCTGTAGTAATTTGAGCTTGTAATTGATCATATCTTGCATTCACTGAGTTCATTGCATAATTTTCATCTTGTGTCTCAAGTTTCAGATTGATTGGATCTCAGGTGCTTAATAATAAGCACTTGAGATAAGCAGTTTTCCTTAAATAAGCACTTAAACTGTTCACTTTTACTTCAAAATTTTTATTCTAGTTCTTCTATTATTTTAGAATTTCTGGAATTTTTCCAGATTTTTCCAACCCTTATTACTATTTTTCTTATTTTATTTTGATTTTTATTCAATTTTTAAATAGTTTTAAATCGCAAAAATCCTTAAAAAATCAGAAAAAGTTGTGAAAAATACAAAAAATATTTTTAGAAATTCTTTTATAATATTTTAGAATTTTTAGAATTAAATTTTTATTTTTCCAATTAAATTTTTTTTTTCTTTATTTTTAATTCATTTTTAATTCCAAAAATAGAAAATAAATTCTAGAAAATCAATAAAAAGTCAAAAAAATATTTTTCTTTTTCTTAAAATTCTTTTTATTAGTTAAAAATTTTTAGAAATTATTTTCAAGTTTGTAGGATCATTTTTAATATACGTTACGTTTTAAATTTTACGGTTGCATTTCCGTTTTTACGTTTTTCACTTTGGTGCATACTTAGCTTGTACTCTTTGCATATTTCGTAGTTGTTTGTGATTACTTGAATAATTTGATTATTATTTTCACTTTCTCACTTTTCAATTCACGATTTCACGAATCGATATTCTCGATTCCATTCGCCTTCGTTGGGAAACGACTCGGGTGATCCGTATTTTACGCGGATCGCTTCGATACTATACTATATATTATATAATTGGTTTTCACACGAATCAATTTTTGGCGCCGCTGCCGGGGAAGGCCGAAGTGAATTTTTGAATATCATTTTGAAAAATCGTGTTTTGTTAAGCCTTCCTCTACTTTGTATATATATTTCTATAAAAATTGAAAAATTCAAAACACTTTTCCTAAAGTGTTTACAAAATGCAAAAAAAAAATAATAAAATTTACAGCCTCGACTCGACCGAAAGGAAGGGCGTTGTAAACCAAAAAAGTCTCGCAATATAACGAAAACGTAATTTAGTTGTTTATCGGATTATTTCAATTACTACAACCGAATAAGCGGGAAATACGGATAGCTAAGACATTAAATTGCTAGCTGAAGAGAGATCCATTCTTCTCTCCCGTCCCGTCGCGCGTGGTTTTGGCTATGTTTGGCAAAAGTAGTTGTGAGCAGTAGCATTGAGCAGTAGCACTGAGTAGTAGCCAAAAAAGCTCACAGCTTTATAAAGAAGCATTGGGAAAATGAGCTTTCCTAAAAAATAGCAAAGCCCACAGCTCTCATGCCAAACAAACATCAAAAATAAAAAAGCTCATTCTCACCGCTCATTACCCCAAAAAGCTCCAAAAAAGCTCTGCGCCAAAATAAATAAAAAGTTTTTGTGAAAAATAAATAAAAACAAAAAGAATTTCCTTTTCTTTATCTTTTCTTTTTAATTTTGCTTTTGGTGTATGCACAGCCGCTCTTCTTTTGAGAGTCTTATATCACCTTTGTCAAACCCCGAAAAGGTAATTCGACTCACACATCGTGTCCATTTCCTTAACGTTGAGGAAATGGATCTGAATAATCAACACCCTCCGGTGGGTGGTGATGAAAACCAACACATGCCGGCTCCCAATCTCCGAACGATGGAGGAGCTGTACCAACCCACGATGCATGGTAGAGGTGGCCCGATTGCCCCTCTAAATATTGAGGCTATGGATTTTGGACTTAAGCACCACATGATACAACAAGTCCAAAATTTGTGCCAATTTCATGGACTACCGGGTGACGATGCAAATAAGCTTCTCGATAAGTTTCTAACCGTCACCCAAAATATGAAGCAAAACGGGGTCTCCGATGACGCCCTTCGTTTCTCTCTCTTCCCCTATTCTCTTACGCATCATGCCACCGCGTGGTTTGATCGCCTTCCTAGGAACTCGATTCATACTTTCAATGAAATGGTTTCCAAGTTCCTGGCGAAGTAGTTTCCAACATCGATGGTGACGAAATTGAGGAATGATATTAGCAATTTTCGGCAACTCCCCGATGAGTCTTTGTTTGAAGCTTGGGAGCGTTACAAGCTTGCCATTGATCGTTGTCCGAATCATAATATGCTTCTCGTCACTATAATTGATACGTTTTATAATGGATTGACTTTACGACATAGGGACACGATCAATGCTGCAGCTGGTGGTACTTTTATGAAACGTCGTCCCGAGGATTGTTACGAGCTAATCGAGAATATGACAGCCCATTACAACTATTGGGATTCCTCAGCCGAGAGGAATGAGCCAATAAGATCGACTGCGACTCTAAACTCTTCTTCTTCTGTGGAAAACTAGAAGGGGGGTTGAGCAGTTTTACGTCCTTTTTAAAGTTTATTATCAAAATATTTTGTAGGTTATTAAAAACTTTCGATTCGATCTCAAGTGAATTCAAATGACAATCAATATAAGCAATTCTAATCAACTAATGAAAGTATTGAAATGTAATGAAGAAAAGATAGAGTTAGAAAGATCAAACCACAACACGCGAATTTATAGTGGTTCGGCTACAAGGACACCTTCCTTGCCCTACTCCACTCCCCGAGTACCACACTCGAGAGTTTTCTTCACTATGTCAACAAACTCCTTATGGTGGAGAAACCTTACACACCTTGGCTTACACGAGTTAACGACACTAAGCTAAATGTCGAGTTCTAATCGTAGCTAGAACCAATCTCACAACTTCTTCAAGGCTTCACACCTTCTTCACAACTTCACAACTTCTTCAAGGCTTCACACCTTCACAACTTCACACCTTCTTCTATGCACAACTAATTCACAACTACTAAACTACTTTACAACACACCTATTTTCTACACACAACAAATTTACACAACACTTTTACAAATATCTACCACAACTACAATATGAAACTAGCTATTCACAACACTACTACAATTAGATGGATGTAGAGGAGTGTTCTTCTTCTTGCACTTGAATGGATGAAGCTTTGGATCACTTGGAAACAAAGACTTATGTATTATATGATCAAAGGATTTTAGATCTAGAGATGGAGGTTGGATCAGAAAGTTTATAGTGCAACAAGGTGAGGAAAATGTGTGAAATGATCCAATATTTATAGGGCCAGATTTTACTATTCGGGAGCGTGCCGGTCCCCTTAATCATTAAGGGGGCCGCCCTCCTGAACGTTGGAAAAGTTTTTCTGGATAAAATTTGCCCTTTTGGTTGGAAATTTAAAATCATATCTTTTTGGTTTAATATAGCATTACCAAAACTGATTTACAAATATATATAAAATGTTTATATCATTTTATAAGATGCTTAGTTTATGCATACCTTAAGTGATATAAGATGTAGAGGTAAATATTTGTTACCAAATACTTGTTTACGTCTTAATCTTGACTTAATTTGATTTGAGTTTTGTGATTATCAAAACATAGGTTTATTGAGAGATATTAATAACCTTTTTAAGCATTATTTATATCAACAATCTCCCCCTTTTTGATGATTACAAAACTTAAACTCATTAACTCAAAAATTAATTTTTAAACAAGTATTTTAGTGAGTTTATATTTACTTCTCCCCCTTTTTGTAGAATCAAAAAGGTTTAGCCGACAATTTTCAAACGTGAAAAATTGACGGGTAGAAACTCCCCCTTGATGTGTACTCCCCCTCGTTTGGGGGCACCAAGAGAACAAGCTATGGAATGCTTTGCAAAAAAAAAAATATTAGAAGCACAAGTATATGCATGCAAACATGTATAAGGTGATAAAAAAATAAAGCATGTTTGAAAAGAAAGCATTCATATTAAATAGGTGGTTGTGTCAAGACACAACATACAAGTAGCAATTTGAATTACAAGTAGAAAAACTAGTTCACATATAAGCAACTAGGAAAATACATCATCATGCAAAAAGTACATGGTCTTCATAGAGCTTGCAAGCAAAAGGGTGCTAGAGGCTTTATTTATTAAGCATATGAGATGCTTAATTAGGAGAGCATGATGGTGATGGTGAGGGAATTGGTGAGAATTGTGGTGGAGGAATTATTGGAGAGGATGGTGGAGTTGGTGGTGGTGGTGGGTTGGTAAGCAAATGTTCAATATATGAAAACATATATTGAATTTCATCTCTAAGGCCAAAGATGACCGTGCGGTTGTGGATGCAACAAAGACAAGTATCCCCATGGGATTCAAGTAGCCTCCAAGGCACGGGATTGGCAAAGAATGGTGGTGTAATTGGTGGGGATGAGAGATGAGCATCAAGTGGTGTTATTTGTGAAAGTGAGATGGTAAGATGGGTGGACATGGGTTCTTGTGTAGGAGGTGGTGATGATACTTGTGGTGACAAGTGTGAGTTGATGTAGTCATTGATTGATGAGGTTGAGGGTATGGAGGATGAGGAAGTTCCATGAGTGGAAGGTGTTTTAGATGGTGCATTGGGTGCACTTGGGGATGAGCATTTGGGTGGAGGTGATGGTGTTTTGTTGTCTTCATTTGTTAAGTCAATGAAGAGTTCTTTTGGGGGGATGACCACAAGTTTTTGTTTCTTGGAGGTTTTGGAGTATGAGGTGCTTGGTGGAGTCATGATGATTAAGATGGTGAGTTATGAGACGAAGAATGATGATTGTGGAGGGAATTTATAGTATGGAAATGGTTGATTTAGGTATGTATTTGAAATGGTTGAATGAGATTCTAAAATCAGTTGGGTTAAAATGGGAAATGGTAGCTGAAACTAGAGAAAGGGTTCACAAGATGCAAAAAAAAACAGTGAATCCAGTTCCAGATGGCCGGTCCCCTTAATTGTATGCCAGCCCCCTTAATAATTAAGGGGACCGCCTAGGGAATTAAGGGGGCCACCCATCTGGTGTTTTCCCAGACGACCAGAAACCCAAAATTTGCAAAATTTGGTGATTTGTCAAGTGTGTTTTTCCAGCAAGCTCTATTAGAAGTACATACTCTAGGAATGATGATGATGATGATGATGATGATATATATATATATATATATATATATATATATATATATATATATATATATATATATATATATATATATATAAAATCAAATTTTGCATGGAAATTAACATATTAAAATCTATCTTGAAAAGAAGCATGGCATAATATTATGATAGAAGCATGATAATAATAAAAGTCTGAACATCAACCCAAATAACACAAGTATTTCCGAATAAATCGGACAAATAGCAAACCATACAAATGTCTAAAATAAACAAGCAATAACAAGTAGCAACATGTCAATAACTTCTACTTCTTTTTCTTTCCAAGCATCTTCCTAAAAATCTTCCCAACGGATTTGAATCCTCCTCGAAGTTCTTCATGCATTTGTTGTTGACGGTTGAGGATAGACGTTTGACGAGTGAAGAGAAGCTCATCGGTACGTTCATGAGGAAGAGGAATTTGATACTCGGTATCATCAATATCGGAAAGATCTTCAACAAAGGTCGTGGGGGATGGAGTACTAACACGTGAGGTGTTTTCCTCCTCATCATCATCGTCATCACGATGAGATGTAGAACCACGAGGCCTAGAATACAAAGGACCATGAGATTTTCCTTTGTCACTTCGAGCACGACGAGTACGAACACGAGTAAGTTGGTTCAAAGTAGGAAGGATATGAACGTAGTAGTCTCTTTGAAGATGTGGGTAATGTTCCATCACATAACGATAAAGTCGTGTGAGAAACATACCGTATGGAAGATTGGCATTTGGGGTGTTCTTGGCGGACATGATTCGATGAATAAAAAGATAAGCCAAATTGTATTGCTCTTCAGCAATAACACAATAAAGCATGTGGGCAATGCTCGCCGTGACATGATCACGGTGACCACCAGTACCAAACGCATTCTCTCGAATGAGTTCTTCCCACTTCTTCATATCTTGGCTCAGCTCTTTGAGGAGGATTTGATTGGCATGAATATCGACATTCTTCGACTTGATCACTCGACTAGTCGTACGACGTTCTAGTTCAAGCATTCGACGAATGTCTTCAGGACTAGGAATCTCAGAATAGTAGGGGCCATCCTGAGGACGATTTCTTTCAAGAGTGGAAAGATCCCATTCATTTGAGAAAACGGCTTGGCCGTTGTATGGGATTCGAAGAATTTGACCAAATTGAGCAAGAGTAAGAGTAATGAATTGATTTTGAATCATGAAGGAAATGAGGATATTGCCATAGGGATCGGTTTGCACCGTCACTTGGCTATAGAAATCGAGGACAAAACGAGGAATGATTGGTTCGTTGATTTGGAAAAGACATTCAAAACGAATATTGGTGAACATTCGTTCGGTTTGATCATTTTCATAGAAAGATGGATCAACAATTCGTCCTTCGTGAATGTTTCTATTTTCAATAGGACGATAGAAACATGCAACTGAAGGAGACATGCCGGGAGTAGAAGAGACATTTGGAATGTATTGTTCTGTTTTGGATACATCACCAACCGTGGTCTTAGGCATTTTCACCTAAACAATATAACAACACAAATAGAATTAATATAAAAACAACTATCATGCATATGTTATATATATGTATATATAATTATATGCAAATTATGTGGAACGAAATTCTACTTCGACACAAAAAAAATATTCAATGAAGTAGTTTCATAATGTTCCTTTTATTTTGATTTTAAACTCGTTTAGAATATATAATATCAAGGAGTATGATATCATAATTCATTTCCAAATACGGCTAGATATATATTAGATTATATATCTTCCATTTCGTAAGAGTTTGACACAACCTAAGCTTGTTTAAAAGATTAAAATGCGAATTTTAGTTTTCAAAAATATCATTTTCGAGATAAACCAAACGCTCCCTTAACTAGATAGAAACATCTTAAAACATCAATATATATATATTGATTATATATCTTGATGACGTCTATTGATTTTAGTAGTATTAACAAGTTTTATGAACAAGTTTTAAGTTTCAAATAACTACATATAGTTATAGTTTGTTCATGAACCAAACGCCCATGTTGTCTTCATGAACCATTTTCTAATAAATTGAAAAGTATGTTTTGATTGTTTAGGACGTTAAAACAATGTAATGTAGTAAGTTTTAAGTGGTTTTTGAGAGTTATATCAACAATGTGCCTCTTGAAAAATAAAATTTAACAAGGGTTTATGGGCGATTAATGATTTTGACAAAATGATATGTTATACTAAATTTGTGTTGCAATACGTCATTCTAATCCTATGGGAAGCATTTGGTAGTTCAATTTCTAGCTTCTATTACACTTCAATTCGAATTAAAATAAATTTTAGTAAAATGCATAATAATTTATTAGAAACTAAATCGAATGAAATGTGATGAAATGCATGTTGAAAAACTTACAAAAGATGTTGTTATACGTTTGGTTGATGTTTGCCCCTTGCGAAACAACCCTGGATTGATGATATGATGGAGGATTTTGATGTTTTTGGGTGTTTTTGTTTGTACTTAGCAGCAGTGGGGAAAAACAAATGAGTAAATGGAGTGTTTGGGAATGGAATTAAGGAGGAGAAACGGATTTAGAAGTGTCATATGGCCGGTCCCCTTAAACATTAAGGGGACCGCCCTCGATAACAAGCCGGTCCCCTTAATTATTAAGGGGGCCGCCTTTGAAATTTTCCAAATTTAGCGGAATTAGTTTCTGGAACAAAAATATTTATACGTATATAATTAGATTTATAATATATCAAAAATACGTAAAAGTTTATTGGCACGATGATAAAATTCTTAACAATTTTCAATTACCGTTTCGATAATTAAAATGTACCTTTGACAATTTTGGATAAAATGATCAAAGTGTTAAGTTGATGAAGGGTTTGAGGTGTGTTCGGGAATATGTGAATAAGTGTATATATATATATATATATATATATATATATAAGTATAAATGTGAGTGAAAGATGGGTTGATGGGTGAGGTTTGAAAGATAGTAGCGGAGATAGGATATAGTCGGCGAGAGGAGTTTGTTTCATCCATAGTGTTCACATGTGAAGGCGTTCTTGTATGATAAAAGTCCACTTGACTCATATCCCTTCATCATCATGAGTCTCCTAAAAGAGGACTTACTAGAATAACGCGAGGGGGAAGGAAAGGGTTCGATAAAGAACGATTTCCTGGAGTTCTAGAAAGTCAACTAATGACGTATCTAGGTTGTGTGCAAGCAATTATATATATATATATATATATATATATATATATATATATATATATATATATATATATATATATATATATATATATATATATATATATATATGTAAATAAGTATATATATGATCGAACAAGTAGAGAGAAAAAGGCAAGCTATATCTATGCACATAATGTAATTAACTAAAGCATATTTATCTAAACATGGCAATGAGTTATGAAAGAATGGCGTACCTGGTGGTCTTCAAAAAATCTTCAAAATCATCAAGATGACATATAGACTTTGAAAAAGTCTATGTTGAGAGAAACTTCAAGATTGCCTCAAGGAATGTTCATCTAGCCATTCGATCCCCATTGTCTCTTTGGTCCAAAGTTGTTTGGTCCAAACATGTTTAACATTTGACTAGGATGCATGAAAGGTGGTAGTATACCCCAAGGATTGTAGCTTTGTTGGTAGTTCCACATTTGATTACTATTGTTATTATAGTTTTGCCTATTTTGGTTTCTTCTTGGTTGAGGTGTTTTAGACCTAGGTTTAGAATTATTTGATTTTCTAGGTGGTGGTGTTTTAGATCTTGTCTTAGATTTAGAAGATTCTACCTCGTTTTTTAAAGACGGTTTATAAAAAGCTTTTACTTCTTCATTGTTGGCAAGAGGCATTTTTCTATCATTTATAAGTATATACTTAGGATTAGATTTTAGAGATTTTTGTTCGTTAGGTTCATTTTCGAATTTGACATTTTTAATCTCACTTGTTGAAGCATCATTTGAGTTAAATCCTAAACCGGTTTTATCTCCGGATGTTCTTTGGATACTTATTATTTTATTAAGTGAGTGACTACTATTTTCAAATTTATTAAGTTTGCGAATTTCTTCCCTAAGTATTTTGTTTTCATCTTTAAGCACGTGACATGATTTGCATTCTTCAAAAATTTCTTTACCTTTTTCAAGTTGATGTATTTTAATTTTTAGTTCAAGTACTTCTTCTTCCAATTGATTGTTTATGTATTTTAGTGATTTGTTTTTAGCCATTACTAGTTGTCCTAATTTGCATAGCCTCTTATATTCATTATCTAGATCTTTTTCATCTAATGATAAACTTTCATCGCTAAAATATTCGGTTTCGGAACGTACCTCATTTGATGTATTCGCCATAAGACACTTTTCTTCTTTTGTCGTTTCTTTCTCATCTTCATCACTATCACTCCAAGCACCTCCAACAAAAGCTCTTTGATTTTGATCTCTTGTCATCATTGGACATTTTCCGATGAGGTGATTTGGATCACCACACTTGAAACACTTTCTTTCAATTTTGTTGTTCTTGTCATCTTTACTCTTTTGAAATGTTTTCTTTTCATCGTGCGGTTGTCTTACGAATCTTCCTCGCCTTTTGAAGAATTTCTTTAAATCTCTTACGGCCATGGCGTATTCTTCGTCATCACTTTCGGAAGATCAGCTATCTTCGACACTAGATTCCTTTCTAGCTTTCAAGGCGATTGACTTACTTTGCTCTCGTCTTTCTTTGACCATTTCGGAATCCTTCTTAATGATAACTTCGTAAACTTTTAGATTTCCAATTAATTCATCAAGTTGCAATGTTGACATATTCTTCGATTCTTCAATAGCCGTCACTTTAGCTCGCCATTTTGGATTGAGAGCCCTAAGAAACTTCCTAACAAAATTCTTACTAGAAAAATTCTCATCAAGTGCTTTTAAACTTGTGATGATAGTGTTAAATCTAGCAAAAGCATTATCAATCAATTCCTCTTCCGGAATCGTGAATTGCTCATATTGTTGAACTAGTAGATCTATCTTATTATCTTTGACTTGACTATTACCTTGGTGAGTTATTAGTAAAGAGTTCCAAATTTCTTTTGCGGTTTCACACATAAAGATCCTTTCGTACTCTTTACGTTGTAGCGCATTATAAATAACCATTTTTGCTTCATTATTTTTAGCAAGTTTTCTTTTTAAATCATCATTTTGTTTTTCAAAAGGTACGATTTCATCTTTCTTAGTTTCGGGGTTATTTTGAATAGGTAAAAAATCACCATTAGTAATGACATGCCAAAGATCTAGATCTTTTGACTTCACATAAGTTTCGAATCGATTTTTCCAATATAAAAATCCATCACTTTCAAATAGTGGTGGTCTTTGCATAGATTGCCCTTCTAAATATTTTTCAGATTCCATAGATCGTTACAAGTTTTAAAATACAATATATTTTAAAGATCTTGCTAGACGTAGCTCCTGATACCAATTGTGGAAAACTAGAAGGGGGGTTGAATAGTTTTACGTCCTTTTTAAAGTCTATTATCAAAATATTTTGTAGGTTATTAAAAACTTTCGATTCGATCTCAAGTGAATTCAAATGACAATCAATATAAGCAATTCTAATCAAGTAATGAAATTATTGAAATGTAATGAAGAAAAGATAGAGTTAGAAAGATCAAACCACAACACGCGAATTTATAGTGGTTCGGCTACAAGGACACCTTCCTTGCCCTACTCCACTCCCCGAGTACCACACTCGAGAGTTTTCTTCACTATGTCAACAAACTCCTTATGGTGGAGAAACCTTACACACCTTGGCTTACACGAGTTAACGACACTAAGCTAAATGTCAAGTTCTAATCGTAGCTAGAACCAATCTCACAACTTCTTCAAGGCTTCACACCTTCTTCACAACTTCACAACTTCTTCAAGGCTTCACACCTTCACAACTTCACACCTTCTTCTATGCACAACTAATTCACAACTACTAAACTACTTTACAACACACCTATTTTCTACACACAACAAATTTACACAACACTTTTACAAATATCTACCATAACTACAATATGAAACTAGCTATTCACAACACTACTACAATTAGATGGATGTAGAGGAGTGTTCTTCTTCTTGCACTTGAATGGATGAAGCTTTGGATCACTTGGAAACAAAGACTTTTGTATTATATGATCAAAGGATTTTAGATCTAGAGATGGAGGTTGGATCAGAAAGTTTATAGTGCAAAAAGGTGAGGAAAATGTGTGAAATGATCCAATATTTATAGGGCCAGATTTTACTGTTCGGGAGCGTGCCGGTCCCCTTAATTATAGGCCGGTCCCCTTAATCATTAAGGGGGCCGCCTAGTAAAATTAAGGGGGCCGCCCTCCTGAACGTTGGAAAAGTTTTTCTGGATAAAATTTGCCCTTTTTGGTTGGAAATTTGAAATCATATCTTTGTGGTTTAATATAGCATTTCCAAAAATGATTTACAAATATATATAAAATGTTTATATCATTTTATAAGATGTTATGTCTTAAGATAAAATTTCCTTTGATCATGTAATGCATAAGATGCTTAGTTTATGCATACCTTAAGTGATATAAGATGTAGAGGTAAATATTTGTTACCAAATACTTGTTTACGTCTTAATCTTGACTTAATTTGATTTGAGTTTTGTGATTATCAAAACATAGGTTTATTGAGAGATATTAATAACCTTTTTAAGCATTATTTATATCAACATCTTCTAACCCCGAGCTAGCCGTCTTGAATAAGAAACTTGACGATTTGTCGACGGCTATGCTGAGAATGTACCAAATGATGCCGAATCAAGTCAAAAACACACAAGTTAATATGGTCAATACCATTTGTGAAACTTGTGGTGGTCCACACCCGTATTATGAATGTCCGACGACCTGCTCTTTTGCTCAAGAGAACGTGTATGCTGCGAACATGGGTGGCAACGGTTACCCACCTCTTCAAGGAGACCGTAATCTCCTCAGCTACCATTTGAGCCATTTTCAAGGACCACCCGGGTTTAATCAACCTAATCAAGTGAATCAGAATAACAATGTGCAAAACCGTAATCATCAATTCAAAAATAATCAAAATCACAACCGCGGAAATAATGGTTTTCAAGGACAAAATCAGAATTTTCAACAAAATCAAAACCGGGGAAATTATCACAAAGGCCCGCCTCAAGGGAACAACTTTCAAAACAATGGGAATTTTCAGAATAATAATCATGGAAATCAGAACAATGGCAATTTTCAAAACCGTGGGTAAAGTTTTAATAATCAAAATCAAGCTGCTATTCCAAATCCGTCGCCCACGGAAGAGTTGATTAAACAATTGATTCAAGGTCAACAAGCTTTAATTGCTAAACAAGATGAAACAACAAAAATGTTTGCAACTAAAATCAATGATATCAACAAGCGTTTAAATGATCGACCCTCGGGCTCTAGAACGTTGCCAAGCAACACGATCGCTAACCCGAGGGGCGATGCAAAAGCGATCATAACAAGGAGTGGTGTTACCTATGATGGACCAACGGCTTCGACTACCTCTTCTTCTCTACCTCCCTGATGTGCTAATTAGCAACCATGTTTTAAATTTATAGAAACAAGAATTACCGGTTAACTATGAACACATTCGGGCAAGTATACCCTAGTCAATTGTAGTATAGGAGTGGTAAGTCAAGGTCGTCCCAAGAGACTTGGTTGCACTCAAGTGTCGATTGTTTGTTTAAGCAAGTAACAAGTTGGTGGTTATGATTGTCACGGATCAAACCACAAGAAAAATAATAAGAGAACAAGCACACAAAGAACATTCATCACAAGAATCACATCAATATCCAAACAAGTATTCAAAACAAAACCAAATTGTATTCAACCAAACATAGTAATCATAAGCATCATGAAATATAAAAGCAACAAGGTTTACCCAAAGTATAAATTACAAATAGGTAAAGGTGAAAGGTTATAGCTACCTTCAAGCCCCATCAACGTAACAAAGTTTCCAATCAACTATAACTTCTATCCAAAGTAGAGAATCTCTCCAATATTTGGTGATACGTCCTCCATGAATGGTAGAAGTTTGTGGTAAGGTGGTGACAATCCTTCCTATAAGGTGTAGGCTAGGAGTGCACATTTGTTTTGGTGACAATCCATCCTTAAGGAATGCACACCGGTTTTGGTGACAATCCTTTCTCTAGGATGCACCTTTGTTTTGGTGACAATCCATCCTTTAGGAATGCACCTTTGTTTTGGTGACAATCCTTTCTCTAGGATGCACCTTTGTTTGGTGGAAATTCATCCTTAAAGGTGTAGGCTCGAATTGCACATTTAGAACTAAGCCTAAGCACTCATATTTGTAGTAGAAATCAACCTTAGCCTCCAAGCAAGTTTCTTGGGCACTAAGTTGTCATAAAATTCCAGGTTTAGGAGTTATTATGGAGACATGATCGGACTTGGGGCTTAATGACACTTAATTATGCATTAAAAATGACTTGGGGAGGTCAGCAAGCATCCAACCGATCGGTTGGATTCCATCCGATCCGGATAAAAGAAAAGGCTTGTTTCCAACCGAATCGGTTGCGGGCTCCTACCGATTGGATGGGTGAATTTGGCAGAAATTGTTAAGCATGAAAGTTGTAGATCTTTCTCTTAGCTTTCCGTGGCCGCGAACGGGGGGTCAAACGGAGTCCGTATGCTCAAGTTATGGCCAAAATGGTGAAGGTGTGTCGGGAACAACGAGTCTTCCATTATTTCTTCATTTTAGCTTCTTTCCTTCATTTCACTTCTTGTTTTCCTTCTTGTGCTTTATTCTTGAGTCCTTGGAGTGACAATCTTCATGACTTTATCTTCTCGAATATACTCCAAGAGACTTTCATTTGTCGGGAATTCCTCCGTACATTCATAAATCTTCGTTTTTGATCATTTTTACATCTTTTCCTTCATTTTCCTTCCATGAACCTAAAATAGAGAATATACTTCATTAAGTACCATAAGTTCATAAAAGTGACCAAAATATATGCATAAAATCCACAATAACGCTCCTAAATTCATGTTAATTTTGAGCGTTATCAAATCCCCCACACTTAAACTTTGCTTGCCCTCAAGCAAATCTAGAATTAAGAAAATAAATCCACATGGTGCACAAGAATGATTAGAAAAATATGATGCAAATCTATCAAGTATAAGTACAATATAAGACTCATCGTTTTAAGTTTTAAGGTTAAAATCGAGATGTTTGACAATACCCAATGATTTTCTTGCTTGATTAACATTTCTAAACACCTCACGAAAAAGAAACAAAGTATAATTCACTCAATCACTCATTTATTTGTGGTGGTGAAGTATATGAGATAAATCACACTCATAACTCAGTCATGATTTGTTTATTACCATAGGCTTGTACAAGAAACAAAACTCCACAGACGTGGCGTAAGCACCAAGTGTAAACATCTAAAGAGGACTTTTATTCGGGTTGTAATGTAAGGCTAAAGGGTTTATACCCGGCTTATATTCAAACATCTCATACAGAAACATAATAGATTGCTAGCGCGAATTCTTGATTACTCAAAAACCGGATGGTCACTACAATATTCATGCACTTGATATTCTCACAAAGCCATTACAATATCCGTAGAGATAAAGTAATTTGGTAAGGGTAGGGATAAGGCATGGGAATATTTATGAAATTGGTTTTAAAAGAAAAATAAAGTCAAGTCTAATAGTCATTGTTGCTAGTCACCAAACAATCCACGAACCCATAAATGATTATAGTTACAATCTCCTCTTCAAACTTTCACATATCGATACATTGATTTTCCATAACAATATTCTTCATACTTTAACACATTGACTAACAACATATCACATAACTTTCTTTCTTCATCTCCACAATAATAATATAGCACATTAGCTATAATTGTCATCACATATATATTTTCCTTTTCTTTCTCTTTTTCTTTTTCTCGATGACTTTTTTTTTTCAACCATTCTTCATCATAAATCACATCTCCCCCACACATCGTTTAAGCATCACCACAAAAATACAAAACATGAAGCGGGCCCTCTCCATCTTTGTCGGAATGGCACACACGAATGACAAAGTGTGGCTAACTAATAATCATAAAAAACAATCCAACAACCAAGCAACTAGCAACCCACCATTTAGACTATGACAAGGGTAAGGCTAAGGTTTAAAGTGTAAAATATTTTTGTATTTTTCTGGATGTAACAAAATGAAAAGGATGGCTCAAACGGTGTAACTAGGGGTATCTAGCGCTAAAGATGAACGCTACCAAATGGGTTCCAAATACGAGGATAACTAACCGATGTGGTTAGCAAAAATTATTTTGTAAACGGATGGCCATTTGGTTTTATTCCTAAGGTTGCCTCTTTATCACACGAATACACTTATATCACACGAATGCGATCTTACTGCGGTCTGGTAATGATTTACAAGTACAAGTTCTAGAATAAATAAAATCACCGGCACACTCATAACAGAAGAGTCAAGCATAAAAGATGTATGCTAGATATGAAATAGGCTCAAATCCTCACAGTTTAGTGGAAAGGGTTATAATATGCGCTAGCAAATGTTATCGATCCAAGAATGGATTGCAATATTAATCGGGACACATCTCAAAATTTTCAAAAATTACCGATTTCACCAGTGGGATTTAATCTAGTTATTCTAATATATTATCCTAAAAGCGTGAAAACAACTAGATCACAAAGGCAAACAAGTATACAAAATTTATTTTCAAATTGGCCCAAAAATTTGGAAAATTAAAAATGAGTTTCGTTTATCGTTATTTTACTTTCCCCCCACACTTAAGTTAAGCATTGTCTTTAATGTGAAAAAAAAACTTCAAAGCATGTAAAATGGGAAAAATAAATAAGTAAATAAATAATCTAAGAGAAACAAAACTTCCCGGGTCAAAGAAATTGCGATCAAACTCCAAATGATAAGGTGCTAAGCATGTGAGATCAATCGATTTCGCTTCCAACAAAACATCAACACACCAAGAACAATGTCACCAATAATCCAATCTCCAAGAGCTTATTAAATCTGCAAAAACAAACTAAACTACAAAAACACGTAAAATCTTAAAACTCACTTTCGTAGGCATCACGGTTGCATTTAGCATATGCAACAAGCCTTTTAAACCCCTCGGTGGCCCTAGTGGACGAGTGAAGTTGTTGGGATCATACTTTTGTATTTTAGTCAAATCTCGGTCATTACCTTTTGTAATAGGTTGCTTAGTTATTTATTTCACTATGTGTATGTTACTAGGCTTAAGTAATCATGTCCATGGGCCTTGAAAGCCCACGTCTAAGAAGAATGAGGGAGGAAGGGAGTGTTGCCCTACTCCTCCCTTATAAATACTAAGCTTATGTAAACATTATATTTGTTGGTTATTTGAATACATTAAGGAAACTCTTGCAAATATTTTTCTCTCATTCTTATAATCAACCATCTCTCATTCTAATCTCATTTCTTATACTTGTGTTTACAAAATGGTGATCTAACAAGTGGTATCATTCGCCTAATTGAGATTGAAGTGCTTTTCTTGGTATTTACGTGGGATTTAGGGTGTTATTTAATCATCCTTTTGCTTCTTTCTTTGTTTCTTACACTCAAATCTTGAAGCTTGGATAAGTTTTAAGGTTATATAGTGTTTAGAAGCTTAGATTTTGCATAAAGTTTTGATTTCTAAGGTTTTTTTCTACTCAAAATCTTCAATAGTTAGTGTTTTCTAAGTATTGTTGAAGTTACTTGATTAAAAGTACCTTATTTCTAAGCTTTTTTCTTCAAAAATTTGTGTTTTTCCAAGTTACTGACCATCTTATGCGTAAGTTTAGTGAATAGTACGTTTTAAAAGCTGTCTACAGTACTTTTTTGTCCCTTCTACACATAACATTGGTCAAAACCCCTTTCCTACGCGTAAATCTGGTCAAAACCCTCTTTCTACGCATAACTTGGTTTTCTACGCCTAAATCCTACGCGTAAGCTCAAATCCTACGCCTAAGTTCTACGCTGAAGTCTCATCCTACGCAGAAAGCTTGATCTTACGCATAAGATACAATCTTACGCGTAAGTTGCTGGAATCTACGCATAAGTTTCATCAAAGGTTTTCTCTTCGTGATACGGTGACTCAGTACGTCCCTAGCTTGGATAAGTTAGTGGAATACTTCGACTTCGGATATCTTTCAAGCTTGGATAAGTTTGAAAGAGTTGTTTGGTCTTTGAACCTTACACATAAGAATCTTATGCATAAGCTTAAAACTTACGCATAAGGTAAAATCTTACGCATAACTCTATAGTTTACGCATAAGATCAACCTTTACGCGTAACTTTGAAGTCTACGCATAAGTTTCAGTATTACGTGTAAGATTTCAACTTACCCCAGGGATTTTGAACTTAACCAAAGGAACATGCATTTCAATCTTCTACAAAGATCCATTATTACACAAGTGTTCTAAGATGTCTCAACCACTACATTACTACTTCTCTAATCCTCAGCAACCGCAACATCAGCAATATCAGCAACAACAATACCATCAGCAACAATCATATCAACAACCTTCACAATCACACTTTCATCAACAACCGTTTAATCCACAACAACAATATCTCATGATGCAACAACATCAAATCATTCCTCAACAACAACCATATCAAATGTCACAACAAAACACTCAGTTTTCCTCTAAACAACCTCACTGGTTTGATAGAATGTGTGAAGTTATTACAACTCAACAATCCAGACATGAGGCAGGATCACTTGAAACACCTCCAATGCTAACACCTGGGAACTATGTTCAATGGTCAAGTCGATTCTTACGATTTCTTGAACTAAAGAAACCTCATGGGAAATTCTTGAAACAAGTGATACTTGAAGGACCATTTGAGTGGCCAACAAGATTTGAAATTGGTGATCCAACTGCTGATCCTCCACGTCCTCCTGGAGATAGACCTCTTCCAGAATCTCAACTCACAGAAGAACAGAAATTACATCGTGAAGCTGATGAGTATGCAATGGCTTATATACTTCAAGGAATACCTAATCCAATTTATCGAAGTGTCGATGCTCAGAAAACAGCCAAAGCTATGTGGGAACATGTTCATCTCCTTATGGAAGGCACTCAATTGAACAAAGATGATATGGAATCCAAACTCTACATGGAATACACAGACATCACAATTGAACCAGGAGAGTCACTTGAATCCTACTATCATCGTTTCACAAATGTGGTTAATGATCTGGAACGTCACAAAATCACAGTACCGAGAATCGCAGTGAACTCCAAATTCGTTGGTAGTCTTGGTCCAGATTGGCATAAATATGTGACATTTGTTCGACAAACCAAAAACCTTCATGATGCACCATATGGTTTGTTGTATGATTTTCTGAAACACCATGAACCTGAAGTGGAAAAAGATCGAGCTCTTCGAGGAGGATACTCACTATCACCAACACCAAATTCTTTGGCACTCGTAGCTCAATCTCCCTATGCTCCACCACCTATGTCAAATCATGCATATGTTCAAGAGCAAAACTACTTCAGTTATCCACAATCTTCTACCTCGAACCAAATGGTCCCTTATGATTCATCTCCACAGAATACTTCTACTCAACTTGTTCCATTAAACAACAATGATGCAGTGTATTACTCCAACTCCAATGAAGATGACGAGGATGACTTTAATACGTTGAATCAGGGACTTGCTCTTATTGCTCGTGCTTTTAGCAAATTCTCCAACAAAACAAACAACCGTCAACGTTCATCTTCTAACACAAGGAATCAAGCTATTGTCAATGATGGAAGGGTGGAAATTCAGAATCGTAACTATGGTCGATCTGGTTCAGGAAGTTCTTCAGGAAATTTTGGGAATGGTCAGAGGTTTAATAACAATGGAGGGTTCAGGAACAACTCAGGATCTTCTCAGCAAAGGTCTGAACCAGTTGCAACTAGGAACTCAAACTCAGGGAATGCAGTGTGGTGCTATAACTGTAATGAACAAGGTCATATAGCGACAGCATGTCCTAAACCGAGAACTCGGGGTAGTAAGTTTCACAAGCAGGCATTACTCATGGCTCTTCAAGATGAAAAAGATGGACATTTCCCTGAACAGGATAACAACTTCATGGCAAATGTGAACAATGACGATGACATGGAAGATCTGGAAGCCAATGCAGCTGTGATGCTTATGGCCAACATGCAGGAACTTCAGTTTAATGATTCAGGTCCAGTGTATGACACTGACGGCTTGTCTCAGGTACATGACCTCAATGCATGCCTAATACATGAAATAGCCTCACCTTCTGCTTCTGAATCAAATATGGCGCAAGTTATTCCATCTGACTCATCTTCATCTTCTCAAACAGATGAACAAATAAGCACAATTGTCGTATTTGATGATGACACAGTTGTTTCATTTGATGATCCTATTGAGAATGATAAACATGATCATATAGAACAACATGAACCATCATTTGATCCAGACCCTGACCTCATATTGTTATCTAAACAACTGAATGCTCAACATGTAACACCCCCAAAATACCTGAATGGCAGCGGAATGGAATACCTGAGGGTGTAACGGAGCATAGCATACAACCAGGATATATTGAACGACCTAAAGTGTCGTTTATAAAATACATCGTTTGATTCATTCAAAATATTCAAAGTTATAAAACATAGGTCCCAAAAGTTAGAAAAGGTTTAAGGAAACAAGTTTAGTACAATCAAACGATAGTTTAAAGTGCATGAAATCCAAAAGAGACGCGTCATCCTTGATGTACAAAGTGACTCCATGCAATGCCATGAGAATATGCCTTAGTTACCTGAGAAATACATTGCGAAAAACGGTCAACATAAAGTTGGTGAATAATCATAGGTTTGTAAGTAAAGCGTAAGTACATAAGCCACAAGTAATAAGTAAACCGACACGAATGTCAAAAAAATGCTACATTGGCTCTTAAGCTCATGACCCCGAAGCTAGACTTTGTAATGCCCCACCAGAGTGTTTACCAGACACTCAATTCGTTAAGACATGAAATGCATTCGTCCCATTTGGAGCAACCCAAACACGAATGGAGGCGTCACCCTCGATAGATCTATCCACTCACTCTCGCTTAGCTAAAATTAACGGTCCATGATATATATAAGGGGACTTAACATGGTAGTAGGCAACTTAAGCAATGTATGGAATTTGATATACTTGGGCATGTACAAAAATAATTGTGCAATGTAATCTCCCCCGTGGGATTTAAAATCAAATAAGTAATTAAAACGGGGCTATGAGAACTCACCTCAAAAGGATGATACAACGATGGTACAATGATGTAAAAGTAGTCGGGACAATGAGGCGCGTACACTAGCCGCAACCTAAATGAATAATCGCGATCTAATTAAGATCAAGTCGAAATGAAATGAATGCACATGCACATGATACTCATACCACTCGTAATTTGGAAATACTAGTTATCGTCATAGTAAAATAGTTTCCATACTTAGGAAAATATATCCATATATAGGAGTATATAACTTGTCATATTAACTCGTACGAAAAAGTTAGCGTTATAATCCTCGTATCAAAACCTTAGAATGACGTCGTCATGTCGTATAAATATTCCCTCGGGTCGTACGTATTCGTTTGTTAAGAAAATAGTCATTAGTAACGTTGCTAGAAAATATACCATTTAGTACGTACGTTATTATTTTTATTTGTGACTATATATATATATATATATATATATATATAGTTTTGACAATGTTAAAACGGGTATAACTCGGTCGTTTTAGGCTCGTTTTCCTTGTTCTTTATGTCCACGGATTCGTCTTTGTGTATACTAGTATATTTTTGATAACTCGGCTCCTCTAGGTTACGTTTAATACCTCTTTTTACCCATTGAAATCTGCCAAACAGCAAGTAGTTTCTACAAAAATAGTTTTCGTCGTTAAATTTGCAAAAATCATATCTCCTTCGTTATAAACTCGTTTTAATCCGTTCTTTCGCCTAAAGTTTCGTTTTTGAAAGTATTTTCTAAATCTTTGGTCAAAACTTAGCCATCATCTACTGATTTTCCCACGAAATTAAAATAGGGACAGTAGCTATATCAAAAGTTTCAAAAACCATTTTCAAGTCTCCAAACTAGTTCCATCATCCATCAAACCACTTTCAAACACCACAAAACTAATCTAATCCTACCATACACCTTCTTAGGGTGTCATGGGTTCCTAATCACCAAAACCAAGTAGATCTAACAAGGATCTAACCAAAAATCACTTCTAGGGCTTGTATGATCAAAAGTTTACAAAAATAAGGTGGTATAAGTTAATGCATGTATAAGATCTTGCAATAAAAATATATAAACATGGTAATAACTTTGTAAAAATTATGAAATGAGTTTAGTAAACTTACTTGTAAGATTAGGGAAGTTAAGATGATTAAAACCTAATAATCCTTGAGTTTTTATTTCAAAACTCTAACAAGGATGCTATAAGAACAAGATTTACACTAAGATCTTGGAAAAACTTTGGTTCTTGCTTCCTTTCTCCTTGTGGCCGTGGGTTGAGTAGAGAAAAAGAGAGAATATGAGTTTTTTTACTAGTTGAAAATGAGGTAAAAAGTCTTGTATAAGTTTATATGTATTATTGGTTATTATTATTATTATATAACAAGTTAGTGTAAGCATTAATTGAGAAAGAGTGATTTAGTGAATCATGTAAGAAAAATAGCATGGGGGGGGCAGCAAAGTCAAGGGGGGGGGGGGGGGGAATGGGTGTATGACTTTGGTGTAAAAATGCATTATTAAGTGTTTTGTGTAGTTTTAAAAATGTACCGGGTACCGGGTTAACTAAAAATAAATTTTAACGGAGTTAACCGGGTCATAATAAAGTTATAAAAATTATAAAAATAGGTTGGATAAAATTATTGGGTGTTTAGATAATTATAGTTTAATTTCTACGAAAACCGTCGAAGTTTTAGTAAACTTAAGTTAATAATTAAAATAAATATCCAAAATACCGGGTAAATTAATATTACAATTTTTATATTATAAAAATGAATATAAAAATATATTGGGATCATAGTCGGGAGTGTTGGACGTGTTAGTCACATTTATAGTTCGCGTAGTAGTGTTTATTTAAAATAAACACACGTAAATCGTTAATTATATTAAAAATATAATTTGAATACCCTACGAGTGGAATAGTATGCAAGTGCCCTAATAATGATATGTCGACTATTTCTAGTCCGTATGAAATGTCCCTGATAATAATGCATGAATTCGCTCCTGAACCAATACGGTTACGCGAATTTGAACACTCGTAAACTAAATTTACGATGACATGAATAATGCACGTGAATAGTGGTTTTCTCTCGGAAATGAATAGTGTCAAGTGAACAGTAAAATTTCTGAATGTGTCTCGGAATGTCAAATTGACCCCAAAAATGATGAATAGTAAAACGATGAATAGTGATCAATGAATAGTAATTTGTGAATAGTAGAATGTCGAAGTTTGGAAAAATGACCTGAAATTGTGGGTTGTGACAGTCGCCCATCCAAAAAGGAATTCAGTCCCTGAATTCAGTTAGTGTTGGTTTCGGTAATAGGCTCGGTGAAAAGTTGTGGATACTTGCGTCGCATTTGGTCTTCTCGTTCCCAAGTAAACTCGGGTCCTCTTCGAGAATTCCAGCGAACCTTCATGATCGGAATTCGACTTTGTTTCAACTGTTTGATCTCGCGGTCCATTATTTCAACTGGTTCTTCCACAAAGTTAAGCTTGTCATCGAGTTGTATTTCTTCTAATGGTATAATGGCAGACTCGTCCGAAAGACATTTCTTGAGGTTCGAAACATGAAACGTGTTATGTACGTTGCTAAGTTCTGATGGAAGTTCAAGCTTGTAAGCAACCGGCCCAATCCTCTCCAGGATCTTGAATGGCCCAATGTATCTCGGGTTCAATTTCCCGCGTTTTCCAAATCGTATCACGCCTTTCCAAGGCGAGACTTTCAACATAACTTTGTCCCCGACCTGAAATTCCAATGGTTTGCGTCGAACATCTGCGTAGCTTTTCTGTCGACTTCTTGCAGTTTCGAGTCTCTCTCGAATCTGAATTATCTTTTCTGTTGTTTCTTGCACCATTTCCGGGCCAGTACATTGTACTTCACCGACTTCGGCCCAACAAACTGGAGATCTACACTTACGACCATAAAGTGCCTCGAATGGTGCAGCCTTAATGCTTGAATGGTAACTGTTGTTATAGGAAAATTCGATTAACGGCAAATGGTTAGCCCAACCATTTCCAAAGTCAATCACACATGCTCTAAGCATGTCTTCAAGTGTCTGAATAGTCCTCTCGCTCTGACCATCGGTCTGAGGATGGTAAGCAGTGCTCATGTCTAACTTGGATCCAAAAGAATCTTGTAATGACCGCCAAAAGTTTGAAGTAAAACGACTATCTCTGTCGGAAATGATGGAAACTGGTGCTCCGTGTCTTGAGACGATTTCCTTGACATAAAGTCTAGCAAGTTGTTTCATTGTATAAGTCTCTCTAATGGGTATGAAATGAGCTGATTTGGTAAGTCGATCAATGATTACCCAAATAGCATCGAAACCTCCTGACGTCTTTGGAAGTTTAGTCACAAAGTCCATAGCAATACGTTCCCACTTCCATTGTGGAATCTCTGGTTGTTGAAGTAACCCTGACGGTTTCTGGTATTCGGCTTTCACTTTAGCACAAGTAAGACATTTGCTGACGTACGTAGCTATTTCTGCTTTCATGTTCGGCCACCAATAAAGCTTTTTGAGATCCTGATACATCTTATCAGAACCTGGATGAATAGAGTACTTCGACTTGTGTGATTCATGCATAATCAATTCTCGCACTCCACCATAGAGTGGTATCCAACCTCGGTCCTTGAAGCATAACACTCCATCTGATCTCTTTACAAAGCCATTTTCGCTTTCTGGCATACCATAAAGTTTCTCGTGTGGTCGGTTTTCTTCTTTGAGAGCCTCAATCTGAGCTTCTAAGATCTTCGATGGTAATGGCGAAATGATAGTCATTCCTAATGACCTAACTCTCAAAGGTTTGAGTCGTTCTTTTCGGCTAAGTGCATCTGCTACAACATTCGCTTTCCCTGGGTGATATCGGATTTCACAATCGTAATCACTCAACAACTCTAGCCAACGACGTTGTCTCATATTAAGTTCCTTTTGATCGAGTATATGCTGTAAGCTCTTGTGGTCGGTAAAAATTACACACTTTGTACCATAAAGGTAGTGTCTCCAAATCTTGAGAGCAAAAACTACCGCACCCAACTCCAAGTCGTGCGTAGTGTAATTCTTCTCGTGTGTCTTAAGCTGTCTAGATGCATAAGCTATCACCTTCTCGTTTTGCATTAGCACAGCTTCAAGTCCTTGATGCGAAGCATCGCAATATACCACAAAGTTCTCAATACCTTCAGGTAGTGACAAAATTGGTGCGCTACAAAGCTTTTGTTTCAATAGTTGAAATGCGGACTCTTGTTTTTCTCCCCACTCATACTTCTCATTCTTTTGTGTCAGCTTTGTCAACGACTTCGCTATTTTAGAAAACCCTTCGATAAACCTTCTATAATATCCGGCAAGTCCTAGGAATTGACGAATTTCCGTAGGGGACTTGGGCGTAGCCCAATCTTTAACTGCCTCGATCTTTGCCGGGTCGACTTGTAAACCTTGGCTATCAATAACATGGCCAAGAAATTGAACTCTACGTATCCAAAAATCACACTTTGAAAATTTGGCATACAATTGCTCCTTCTTGAGTACTTCCAGGATTGTTCTGAGGTGTTCTTCGTGATCTTCCTTACTCTTGGAATAAATCAAGATATCGTCAATGAATACGATCACGAACTTATCAAGATACGGTTTGCACACCCTATTCATGAGATCCATAAATACCGCAGGTGCATTGGTTAATCCAAAAGGCATCACTTGAAACTCATAATGACCATAACGTGTTCTAAATGCCGTCTTCGGGATATCCTCTTCCTGAACTTTAAGTTGATGGTAACCGGATCTTAAATCAATCTTGGAATAAAAACTAGAACCTTGTAACTGGTCGAACAAGTCGTCAATTCTGGGGAGTGGATAACGGTTCTTCACCGTTACCTTGTTCAGCTCACGATAGTCGATGCACATTCTGAAAGTGCCATCCTTCTTCTTCACAAACAAAACCGGCGCTCCCCAAGGCGAGGAACTCGGTCTAATGAATCCTTTGTCCAAAAGTTCTTGCAGTTGATTCGACAATTCTTGCATCTCCGAAGGTGCAAGTCTATACGGTGCTCGTGCAATCGGTGCAGCTCCTGGCACTATTTCAATTTGAAACTCAACTTGGCGTGTAGGCGGAAGTCCTGGCAATTGTTCCGGAAAAACCTCTTGAAATTCCTTAACAATTGGCACATCTTCAAGTCGTTTCTCATCCGACTTCTTCTCCGTGATGTGAGCCAAGAATGCATAACAACCCTTCTTTATGTACTTCTCAGTCTTAATGCACGATATAATACTGAGTCTAGTTCCACTTCGTTCTCCACGAACAACCAAAGTTTCACCGTTAAAAGGAAGGTGAACAACTTTCTCATCACAAATAATTCTCGTTCGATGCCGAGATAACCAATCCATACCGATAACAACGTCGAAACTTCCAAGTTCTACGGGCATAAGGTCTATATTGAATGGATGGTTTAGGAAATTTATAGTGCAACCACGAACAATGGTGTTGGTGTTAACTAAAGACCCATCGGCTAATTCAACGATATAGGAAATGTCTAATGGGGTTGGTTCTATGTTAAGTAAAGGTGCAAATGCAATAGAAACAAAACTTCTATCCGCTCCTGAATCAAATAAAATGGATGCATAACAATTATTAACGAGGAACGTACCCGCAACAACATTCGGGTCTTCTTTGATATCTTCTCCTCCCATGACATAAGCTCTTCCTCGAGCCATTCCATTTTGGTTTCCTGTTCCTTGATTCTTCTTCTTTGGGCACTCATTCCTAAAGTGTCCAAGTTCTCCACAGCCAAAACACGTTACCGGTGGTTTCTGACTGCCACCAAAGTTTGGACTCTTACAATCTTTGGTGTAGTGACCAGCCTTCTTGCAGTTGCCACATAGATCTGGGCAACGTCCTGGGTTATGATGCTTCTGACACTTTTCACACTTGGGTAGATTACCCTCATAACCTCTTCTTTCAGTTGGTCCGGCAGCATAGGCCCTTGCCACTTCTTGCCTCTTAGGTGGCGGCTGAACAGAGTTTCCACCTTGGTTGTAATCAAACCTTCTCTTGTTGTTGTTGTTGCTGTTATTGTTGTTGTTGTTATTGTTTGGGTTGTTTTTTCGGTTATTGGGATAGTTGCGGTTTCGGTTGTTGTTATAGTTGTTGTTGTTTCGAGTGTTGTTGTAGTTGGTGTTGTTTGAACGGTTATTGTTGTTGACAGCAGCTTTCCCTTTGACCACTTGTACCATGAGTTTCTGAGTTATTCGGATAGCCTCTTCCATTGTTTGAGGATCAAAAGAAATCACATCTCCTCGAATACTTTCAGGCAGCCCACCAATGAAGTTTTCCATCTTTTTCTCATCATCGGGAACCATAGTTGGACACAGTACAACCAACTCTTGAAACTTCCTGATGTAGGTCTCGATATCATCGCCTTTAGTCACAAGCTCATAAAATTCCGTTTCCATCTTTTGCACCTCGGTACGAGGGCAAAACTTCTTTGTCATCAATTTCTTGAATTCCTCCCAAGTAAGCTTGTAAGCATTTTCCATACCAATCGGCTGAGCATACGAATTCCACCAAGACATAGCTTCATCAAGAAGCATACCTGTAGCAAATTTTACCTTGCTAACGTCCGGGCATTCACACATGAGAAATACATTCTCAGTCTTTTCAAACCAGCGGATTAAAGCAACCGCTCCTTCAGTGCCCTTAAATTTGATAGGATCACTAATCTTGAAATCTTTCCATGTACATTCACGCCTAGCAGTGGGTGGTTCAACGACCTCTGTATTAGAAGCAGCCTCAGCAGCCCTTGCAGCAACCTCAGCTCTCTCAATCTCTAGAGCTTCTGCAATACTATCCCTGACCAACTTGCAGATAGCGGCTTGAGTCATGGCGGATGTTTCTGGTGCATTCTTACCCTTCCTTGGTGCCATACTTCTGATAAATCACAATGGAAATAACCATGAGAAAATCATAATAGAAATAGTCATCGTACCAAAGATATATACCCACAACATGTATATATATACAACCACAATAAATATAAATACAACCACGATATGTACGAGTACAACCACAATCCGTCTAGATACAACCACGACATGTACGAGTACAACCACAATCCGTCTAGATACAACCACGACATGTATATGTACAACCACAACCTGTATAAATACAACCACGACATGTATATATACAACCACAACCTGTATAAATACAACCACGACATGTACATATACAACCACAACCTGGATAAATACAATAATAATGAAGAGCAACCACGAAACATCATAAATATAATCACAACACATGAATATAATACATGAAAATTTCGGCCTACATGGACCGATATAATATATAGCACAACATTTCCAACATAGTAGAGTCGCACTTGATATATTTGTTTGTACAACAACCAAAAGACTACAAGTTCTTGAACTATGTCCCACACCTCGGGACTAGGAAAATAATAAAAGCTAATATAATACCAGTCTATGCCTAGGCTCCTCCAGGTGCTCTAGATGGTCCAGGCTCTCCCCTCAAGCGGCGAATCTCACGATCCATCGCAACCACGATCTCCTCAAGATGCTCAAGTCGTAACTGAGAAGAAGCATCCCTACGCTCCAAAATAACCACTCTCTCTCGAAGCAATGTCAACTGGTCTACCTGCTCCCACTGAGTCTCCTGTGTCGCCTGAGCTCTATCTCGAATCTCAGGTAACTCATCCCTAAGTAGCTCAATCTCCTCCTGGTGCCTCAACTGTCGTGCCTCGAGTCCATGGTATGACATATCAATAACAACCCTGCCCTGAACTAAATCCTCAACCTGCTCCTCGACAGTCTCAAGTCGAGTAGTAATGATCTCATCAACTCTATACCCCAACCTATCAACTTGCTCCTGCTGAGCACGCATCTGATCCTCTAATGTGACGGCTGTAGGGCTCCTAGCCGCAACCGCTCTAGAACTCTCACCTATGTGGTATACTGGTGGTGGTGAAAAGTCAGTAGTCTCAGTGGTAGGTGAATCTGGAGTGGTAAACCTTGCGCGCTTCCTAAGCGGCAAGAGTGAGGTGGATATAGGGGTAGCAGTGGGTATGGCTGGTGGTGGTGGTGTAGGCACAGTAGGACTAGGGAGGGTCCTATAAGTAGATGTAGCATAACGAACTCTCTTCCTAGCAACCTGGATAGTCTTATCCCTAGGAAACATAAGTCTCGGCTCTGAATGGATAGTAGTAGTAGGAGATGGTGTGTCTGTGGGTACACGAGTGACATCAAGTGGTACAGTAGGATGGACATGAGGAGTAGGAGCCGTCTCCTCCTCCTCGAAAGGCTCGGTGTCATCATCTGATGCCAACAGTGGCAACTCAGGTGTAGGAGAAACAAGTGGTGAAAAAGCAGTGGAGGACATAGAGCCCTCATCATCAGAGTCTGATATGGTGTAAAGTACAACAGTGTTTGGATTCGAAGACATGTCTCTGTGATAATCAAGGTGAAATAAAAAAATAAATAACTCGTATAATGGCATCACTTAAGGAAATAAGTAAATATGCACTTATGATGAAATGATGATATGCTATGATGGTGTGGTTATAGTCTAGGGTCCATGATGCAACCTAGTTCGCTATAACCTTAGCTCTGGTACCAATCTGTAACACCCCCAAAATACCTGAATGGCAGCGGAATGGAATACCTGAGGGTGTAACGGATCATAGCACACAACCAGGATATACTGAACGACCTAAAGTGTCGTTTATAAAATACATCGTTTGATTCATTCAAAATATTCAAAGTTATAAAACATAGGTCCCAAAAGTTAGAAAAGGTTTAAGGAAACAAGTTTAGTACAATCAAACGATAGTTTAAAGTGCATGAAATCCAAAAGAGACGCGTCATCCTTGATGCACAAAGTGACTCCATGCAATGCCATGAGAATATGCCTTAGTTACCTGAGAAATACATTGCGAAAAACGGTCAACATAAAGTTGGTGAATAATCATAGGTTTGTAAGTAAAGCGTAAGTACATAAGCCACAAGTAATAAGTAAACCGACACGAATGTCAAAAAAATGCTACATTGGCTCTTAAGCTCATGACCCCGAAGCTAGACTTTGTAATGCCCCACCAGAGTGTTTACCAGACACTCAATTCGTTAAGACATGAAATGCATTCGTCCCATTTGGAGCAACCCAAACACGAATGGAGGCGTCACCCTCGATAGATCTATCCACTCACTCTCGCTTAGCTAAAATTAACGGTCCATGATATATATAAGGGGACTTAACATGGTAGTAGGCAACTTAAGCAATGTATGGAATTTGATATACTTGGGCATGTACAAAAATAATTGTGCAATGTAATCTCCCCCGTGGGATTTAAAATCAAATAAGTAATTAAAACGGGGCTATGAGAACTCACCTCAAAAGGATGATACAACGATGGTACAATGATGTAAAAGTAGTCGGGACAATGAGGCGCGTACACTAGCCGCAACCTAAATGAATAATCGCGATCTAATTAAGATCAAGTCGAAATGAAATGAATGCACATGCACATGATACTCATACCACTCGTAATTTGGAAATACTAGTTATCGTCATAGTAAAATAGTTTCCATACTTAGGAAAATATATCCATATATAGGAGTATATAACTTGTCATATTAACTCGTACGAAAAAGTTAGCGTTATAATCCTCGTATCAAAACCTTAGAATGACGTCGTCATGTCGTATAAATATTCCCTCGGGTCGTATGTATTCGTTTGTTAAGAAAATAGTCATTAGTAACGTTGCTAGAAAATATACCATTTAGTACGTACGTTATTATTTTTATTTGTGACTATATATATATATATATATAGTTTTGACAATGTTAAAACGGGTATAACTCGGTCGTTTTAGGCTCGTTTTCCTTGTTCTTTATGTCCACGGATTCGTCTTTGTGTATACTAGTATATTTTTGATAACTCGGCTCCTCTAGGTTACGTTTAATACCTCTTTTTACCCATTGAAATCTGCCAAACAGCAAGTAGTTTCTACAAAAATAGTTTTCGTCGTTAAATTTGCAAAAATCATATCTCCTTCGTTATAAACTCGTTTTAATCCGTTCTTTCGCCTAAAGTTTCGTTTTTGAAAGTATTTTCTAAATCTTTGGTCAAAACTTAGCCATCATCTACTGATTTTCCCACGAAATTAAAATAGGGACAGTAGGTATATCAAAAGTTTCAAAAACCATTTTCAAGTCTCCAAACTAGTTCCATAATCCATCAAACCACTTTCAGACACCACAAAACTAATCTAATCCTACCATACACCTTCTTAGGGTGTCATGGGTTCCTAATCACCAAAACCAAGTAGATCTAACAAGGATCTAACCAAAAATCACTTCTAGGGCTTGTATGATCAAAAGTTTACAAAAATAAAGTGGTATAAGTTAATGCATGTATAAGATCTTGCAATAAAAATATATAAACATGGTAATAACTTTGTAAAAATTATGAAATGAGTTTAGTAAACTTACTTGTAAGATTAGGGAAGTTAAGATGATTAAAACCTAATAATCCTTGAGTTTTTATTTCAAAACTCTAACAAGGATGCTATAAGAACAAGATTTACACTAAGATCTTGGAAAAACTTTGGTTCTTGCTTCCTTTCTCCTTGTGGCCGTGGGTTGAGTAGAGAAAAAGAGAGAATATGAGTTTTTTTACTAGTTGAAAATGAGGTAAAAAGTCTTGTATAAGTTTATATGTATTATTGGTTATTATTATTATTATATAACAAGTTAGTGTAAGCATTAATTGAGAAAGAGTGATTTAGTGAATCATGTAAGAAAAATAGCATGGGGGGGGGGGGGGGGCGGCAAAGTCAAGGGGGGGGGGGGGGAATGGGTGTATGACTTTGGTGTAAAAATGCATTATTAAGTGTTTTGTGTAGTTTTAAAAATGTACCGGGTACCGGGTTAACTAAAAATAAATTTTAACGGAGTTAACCGGGTCATAATAAAGTTATAAAAATTATAAAAATAGGTTGGATAAAATTATTGGGTGTTTAGATAATTATAGTTTAATTTCTACGAAAACCGTCGAAGTTTTAGTAAACTTAAGTTAATAATTAAAATAAATATCCAAAATACCGGGTAAATTAATATTACAATTTTTATATTATAAAAATGAATATAAAAATATATTGGGATCATAGTCGGGAGTGTTGGACGTGTTAGTCACATTTATAGTTCGCGTATTAGTGTTTATTTAAAATAAACACACGTAAATCGTTAATTATATTAAAAATATAATTTGAATACCCTACGAGTGGAATAGTATGCAAGTGCCCTAATAATGATATGTCGACTATTTCTAGTCCGTATGAAATGTCCCTGATAATAATGCATGAATTCGCTCCTGAACCAATACGGTTACGCGAATTTGAACACTCGTAAACTAAATTTACGATGACATGAATAATGCACGTGAATAGTGATTTTCTCTCGGAAATGAATAGTGTCAAGTGAATAGTAAAATTTTTGAATGTGTCTCGGAATGTCAAATTGACCTCAAAAACGATGAATAGTAAAACGATGAATAGTGATCAATGAATAGTAATTTGTGAATAGTAGAATGTCGAAGTTTGGAAAAATGACCTGAAATTGTGGGTTGTGACACAACAATTGCAAATCATAAAATGCAATGAGAAAAACAAAGACTTAAAAGAAAGAAATGTGTCACTTGCAAGAGATATTGAGTGTTATAAAATTCAACTTTCAAATCAGGAAGACAAGATTAAACGTGCAAAAAGTTTTGAAAAAGCTTTTCAAGAATCTTACAACAAAGAGCAAGATCTTCAACACAAAATGCAAGATTTAATTGTGTCAAACGGAAAGTTGATTTCTAAACTCGAAAGTGAAAAGTGTGAACTGAAAATGCAAGTTGAACGTCTTCAAAAAGTACTTTCTAAAACAGAAACAGAATTGTCCAGTTGCAAAAAAGATTTTTGTGAACATAAAATACGGAAAAGGAAGTATATAGATAACTTACTTGGTGAGATTGTTGATCTTGAAAAACAACTCAAAGAATTTCGTAATATTGTTTACAAAATCGGGGGCTCTGTCACAACAATTCAGAAATTTACTTTAAAACCGAGACCCGATAAACGATTTGCACTTGGCGATTTCAAATCAATGTTTCTTCACACAACATTCAAAGAAAATCCTAAAATTTACAGTATGGATCACATGCTTGATAATACGATTGTGCGTGCTGTTGTTTTTGATACTGAGGAAGAGGAAGAACTTGAAGAAGATAGTCGATCAAAAATGAGTTATGTTCAATATTGGACACTATATGATTATTCACAAGCCCCTCATATTTCTAAATCTTTTGTTTCTCAAAAGGAATTACCTGAGAAATCATGGTATGTCACTGAGTCATATGTTTCATCCTCTAATGCGGCCCCTGTCCAACCT
Source organism: Artemisia argyi (assembly GCA_030686995.1). Lineage (NCBI taxonomy): Eukaryota > Viridiplantae > Streptophyta > Magnoliopsida > Asterales > Asteraceae > Artemisia > Artemisia argyi. Next base: position 8,926,245 of record CM060696.1, read on the forward strand.
GTAGCACAAATAAATGGTCCTTTACCATCATCCGGTGAAGTTACACCTTTACCGAAAAATTGTCGTGTCTTAAATTATTACAAAACTTTTATGGAAGACATCGAAATTTTGGAGGAAACAATTGAACGTAATTCTGAAATAAAAATTGAAACTTTTCAATCCGCTTACGAGCGAGAAAAGAGAGATATTTTTCAAAAACAAATGTTGCCAATTGTCAAACACCTCCGTCTCTGTGCTACACGTTGGGAACAGGAACTTCAAAACGAGGTCAAAACAATGATAAACGTTTTCAACTCAACTGAAAATGAGATTTTGGTTCAAAAGCAAAGAAATAGAATTTTAAAGAATGATGTTGATCGACTCTTGGAACAAGTTCTCAATGCTGATATTTTGTCTGTTATCATGAATGATCTCTATAAATCTAGTACTTCTATGCTTATGGATGATCTTTGTGTTGATAATAACTTGTTGAATGTTGAAATAGAGACACTTAAACATGAAAATGACAAGCTGAGAATACAAAATGATGATGTGACAAAACAATTTTCAAAAGAAATTTGTCTTCTCAAACAAAGGCTTGAATGGTGTCAAGCTCAAAGTATTGATACGGAATTGAAATTTCAAAGTCAAAATAATTCAAACTCTTGTCAGCTTTGCAAAAACAATGAGTCTTTAAAAAGTCTGTGTCTCAAATACGAGAAAGAAATTGCGGATTTAAAAATTGAAAATGTCGCATATCAACAAAACCACGAAGACATCAAATATTGGAATGGTGTACTTGAGTCAAATATTCAGGATAAGAATCACATCATCATTGATTTGAAAGAGAAAATTAAGATACCTCAAAAAGGAAAGTTTGTTGACACCACGGTGATAGCACCAGGATTGTATCAATTAGACAAAACTGCTAAAGGAAATGTTGTTCAAAACAATAATGTTGATAACTCCACTTCTACAGGACTAGTCTCCACTAATAGCGTTAGCAGACCCAAGCGTAAAAGTAAAAGGAAGAATAGGCTCTGGCAACGTAAAAGAGGATCACTAGAAGCTCAAGAAGTAGAAGATCAACTTAGCAATTTGAATAAAACTAATGTTGATAACTCCACTTCCACAGGACTAGTCTCCACTAGTAGCGTTAGCAGACCCAAGCGAAAAAGTAACAAGAAGAATAGGTTCTGGCAACGTAAAAGAGGACAACTAGAAGCTCAAGAAGTAGAAGACCAACTTAGGACTTTGAATAAAACTCATGTTGCATCAGATTTAGATTCTAATCTGGCAAATTGTAATCAAAATCTAAATGTAACGAATGATGAATCTTTGAATGTTTTGAATATTAATGCATCTTGTGTGTTTTGTCGTAAAAGCGTATCATCTGGTGTTCATACAAATTGTATTGCTAATTCTCTTCTTAATCGTCATAAGAAACGTAGGACAAGCATTCCTTCTAGGCCCACTACTGCCTCTAAGTCTATATTAGGAAAGCCGCCTTCTACGGTTTCTAATGAAGTTGAAGTTACCCCCATAAGTGCAGAGAACAACTCTAGGAAAAAGCCAATTACTAGTGAATTCACCATAAAGAAAGCTAGAACTAGTTGGAATTGGCAACGTTGGTTACAATATAAACCATACTTTAAATGGATTCCTAAATTGTTGAATACATGTGCTTCTAACCAACAGGAACCCGCACTTTCTTTGGGTTCCACCCTTACTACTGTTCCATCCGTGTCGTCTTCTTGTGATGCAGGTGGTACAGATTATTCTCTGGATTGTTGATAGCGGATGCACCCGACATATGACATGCAATCTCAAACTGTTAAACAACTTTGTCTCAAAGTTCATTGGTACTGTCAGATTCGAGAATGATCATTACGCTTTAATCATGGGATATGGTGACTATGTCAGTGGGAACATTGAAATCAGTCGTGTGTATTATGTGGAAGGCCTTGGACACAACCTTTTCTCTGTTGGTCAATTTTGTGATGGGGATCTAGAAGTTGCATTTCGTGAGAAAACTTGTTTCGTTCGTGGCTTACAAGGAAACGATCTAATGTCTGGCTCACGTGGTTCTAATCTTTATACAATATCAATGTCAGATATGATTGCTACATCTCCGATATGTCTTCTATCCAAAGCAGAATTGACTAAATTTTGGTTATGGCACAAACGTCTTTCGCACTTGAATTTCAAAACTATGACTGAACTTGCTCGTCACAAACTTGTTGATGGACTTCCAAGATTCCGTTTTACCAAAGATCACTTATGTTCAGCCTATGAACAAGGAAAACGTATTCGGGCTCATTTTCCTTCTAAATCTGAGAACAGTACGAATCATGTCTTACAATTTCTTCATATGGATTTGTGTGGATGATTACTCCAGATGGACTTGGGTTTATTTTTTACGAAGTAAAGATCCGGCTCCTTCAATGATCATCTCCTTTCTCACTAAAATACAAGTTCAGTTACGCAAGACGGTATGAATAGTCAGAACTGACAATGGAACAGAATTTAAAAATCAGACACTTCGGTCATATTATGAGAAAGTGGGAATTGAACATCAAACATCTATTCCTAGAAGCCCAGAACAGAATGGAGTTGTTGAAAGACGCAACAGGACGTTAGTGGAAGCTGCTAGAACAATGTTGATTAATGCTCAATTACCAGATTACTTATGGGCGGAAGCTGTTTCAACCGCATGTTATACCCAAAACCATTGCATGATCACAAAATGCCATCGCAAAACACCTTATCAAATTGTTCACAAAAGAAAACCGAACATCGATTACTTTCATGTATTTGGAGCACTTTGTTATCCGAAAAAAGATCGTGATGATTTAGGTAAACTTAAAGCAAAGGCTGACATCGGAGTGTTCGTTAGATATTGTGAAAATTCTAAAGGTTTTCGGATATGGAATCGTCGAACAAGAGAAATTCAAGAAACCATTCACGCTAATTTTGATGAACTCACACAAATGGCTTCTGAGCAACACAGCTTAGGACCCGAATTTAACCGTCTTAACTCTCCGGAATCTTCAGCTGAACCATTGCCCCTCAACCGCAAAGAATTGGAAACCTTGTTTGCTCCACTGTTTGATGATACAATTGAATACCGTTCTACTGAGGTCTCACCCAATTCCGCTGCTCAACCTGAAAATATTCAAGTACCAGACTCACCTCAACAAACTACTACAACTGTTGAGAAAGACGGTCCTCCAATTGCATCACCATTTAGAGCAGATCAAACTGCTTCCAACTCACGACAATCAGCTAAAGCTCCTACACCACAATCAGTTCCACAACCCGCAGAGCATGATCCTGATGCGTTCTTTAACCCGTTTGCATCGGCTCCTACATTTCCTAAAGTAGCTGAGTCGTCTACACGCAATTTGGATCATGCTAACGTGCGAGATACTTATCAACTACACCCTTCAACACACAAATGGACTCGAGACCATCCACTAGTTCATATTATTGGCCATCCAGATGCACCTGTAATGACAAGACAACGACTTCACACTGATGGAGAAACTTGTATCTATGCACTCACAGTTTGTCATGAAGAACCTAAGAACATCAAAGAAGCAATGACTTATGAAAACTAGATTGAATCTATGCAAGAGGAATTTCAGCAGTTCATACGATTAGAAGTCTGGGACTTAGTTGAAAGACCTGACGGAGTCTTTGTCATCGGGTTAAAATGGATTTGGAAAAATAAGCTAGATGCAGAAGGCACTGTCATACGCAACAAATCACGCCTGGTAGCGAAAGGATACTCCCAACTAGAAGGACTTGATTTTGCAGAATCCTTTGCTCCAGTGGCTAGACATGAAGCTGTTCGGATCTTTTTAGCCTATGCTGCACACAGGAACATGGTTGTTTACCAAATGGATGTGAAAACAGCATTTCTTAATGGAGAACTCCGTGAAGAAGTTTATGTAAGCCAACCAGACGGCTTCGTTGATCCTGAGCGTCCTAATCACGTTTACCGACTCAAAAAGGCACTCTACGGACTTAAGTAAGCCCCACAGGCGTGGTATGACAAACTGTCCACTTTCTTGCTGGCCAATAAATTTTCTAAAGGTTTGGTGGATCCAACACTATTTACAAAAACCTTCGGGGAGGACTTACTTGTTGTTCAAATATATGTCGATGACATTATTTTTGCCTTAACAAAAAGAAGTTACCCTAATGATTTTGCAAAATTAACGAAAGATAATTTTGAAATGTCCATGATGGGTGAACTTTCGTTCTTTCTAGGACTACAAGTTCATCAATCACCCCATGGTATTTTTATTAATCAGTCCAAATATGCTCTTGAAATTTTAAAGAAACATGGAATGATGAGTTGTGACACTTATAATACACCAATGGGCTATACCACAAAACTAGATGCTGACTTACATGGGACACCTGTTGACCCTACCAAATACCGCAGTATGATTGGGTCACTCATGTATCTCACAGCTAGTAGACCTGATATAGTATTTGCTGTCTACATGTGCTCTCGCTATCAGTCTAAACCAACTGAAAAACACCTCAGTGAGGTAAAAAGAATCCTTCAATACATAAAGGGAACCATTAACTTGGGAATCTGGTATCCGAAGGATTCTGGTTTTGAACTAATTGCTTTTTCATATGCTGATCATGCAGGATGTTTAGACACACGCAAAAGTACATCTGGTGGATTACAGTTTCTCGGATATAAACTTGTGTCATGGCAATCAAAGAAGCAGGACTGCACATCACTGTCGTTAACAGAATCTGAATATGTAGCTATGTCTGCTTGTTGTGCTCAAGTCATCTGGATGAGATCACAACTTAAGGATTATGGCTACCTGTTCAACAAGATTCCAATCTACTATTATTCCAAGAGTGCCATTGCTATCTCTTGCAACACAGTTCATCACTGCAAATCCAAACACATTGATCTCCGTTATCACTTCATCAAAGAGCATGTTGAAAAGGGTACCATTGAATTATATTTTGTTGGGACTGAGTACCAATTGGTGGACTTACTTACCAAATCCTTAGCACCATCAAGGTTTGCTAGTCTAGTTCACCAAATTGGTATGCGATGTTTGACTCCAGATGATCTGGAAAAGTTTTTAAAACACAATTGATCGTCAAACATCAAAACTATCTTTGTAAATATATTTTCAAAAACAAAATACAAAAATATAAAACCAAACAAAAACACAAAAAGATTTTTGTTCTTTTCAAAAAAAATGCAAGTACGACCACTCTTGTCAACACTATTTTTCATAAACGTCTTCAAATATGATCTAAAAACAAGTGTTGAGGGGGAGGTAAAATATTTTTCAAATTTTCTTAATAATTACTACGTACTTGCATTTTACCAAAAAGATTACGTTTTATCTTAAGTGATGCTTCAAAAGTTTTTCGGGATACTTTCCTTGACCATTATAATAAATTTTAAGTTTTGAAAAGACTTCGGTCTAAGGTCGAGGGGGAGTAAAATTCCACAAGTTGTTCTTGTCATGGCTTGGTGTAGTTAACGAAAGTTAAATATGAAAGTTAATTGGGCACTAGGTGTGAAAGTAATATAAGGTTAAGGGGCCATAATTGTCATATAGAGAAACTACTATTAACCTTGGTCAAAACTCATTTGACCTACCACATTTACTACACCTGCACAAGCATTTACTCTTTTCATCTATCTCATCAAGGATCCATAATCATCCTATTGATCCATCCATTGTTTCTCAAATCTGTAAGTTATAAGATGTTTTGATCATGATTCTTAACAACGGTTTTTAATTTCAACTTAATCCAACGGCTAGTTTTTCCTTAATCGATTAAATTAGCTTTAGGGTTTTGCGTAAAAATTGGACCCAGAAATTTGTGATGTTAATGGTTAAATCGGTTAGTGAGATATGATCTTAGGATGATACTACACATGTTCGTGAACTCCAAACACACCCAGAAACTCCAATTGATCGATCTGGTAATTAGGGTTCATACGTGAATTTTAGGGGTTCTTGATTTTAAGTGTTATAACTCAAATTATTGATGGGGATTGTGTTTATATATGCCTAGGAACTTGATTATGTGGTTTAATTGCTTCAAAAACAACTCTTGGATCATGAATCATTGATTTAGGGCTCGTTGTCACTAGCAGATTTGATCTTTTGATTTTGTGGATAATTATTGTTATAATTTGGTCCACATGACCCTTAGCATATTAGGATTACTTGCCCCATTCCAACTTCAACCCAGAATCATGTATGAATCTGAATGTGATTATGTGTTCATACGATCCTACGCATAACTTTGAATTTTGACACGTTTACGCATAATGTTGTGTGTTTAAGTGTGTTAGGGATGTGTTTGAACATAATATTGATCAGTGGTTGTGTTTTACACTTTCAGGAATCAAAAGACTCGATTTTTCAAAGGTGATTTTACGTCAAAGACGTTTCTACGCATAAGATACTCATCTTACGCGTAAGATTGAATCTTACGCGTAAGATTCGACACGTTTGAAAAACATTGTCTTGGATAAGACAATGTTTACGCAAAAGATTTTTCTTACGCATAAGTTTTTCTTACGCATAAGATTTTATCTTACGCATAAGTCAAATTTTACGCATAAGTCTTGTCTTACGCATAAGGTTCAATCCTTTGCCTAAGCTTCATTCTTACGCATAAGATTAATTCTTACGCATAAGATGAATCCTACGCAAAAGATTGCACTTACGCGTAAAATAGATGTTATGCGTAGCTTTTGTTTTCTTACGCGTAATATGATTTCTTACGCATAAGAAATGTTATGCGTAGGATTTTTCCCAATCTTACGAGTAACATTGTCAAAATTCAAGAAATTTGTCTAAGTGTTGTAATATTTTAAATGTGTAAACTCTTGTAATGATTAACTCATGTTGTAACTAGATTGTTATAAGTTTCTACCAAGTGTTAACTTCTAAAAAACACAAGTTTATCATATAACAAAAGTTTTTACACAAAACACCCACTGATCAATTCAATAATCTGCACAATCATGTAATTGAATGTCTGAGCTAACAAAGTATATCATTGCTATGTTTGTGTTTGTTTATGATCAATTCAGATGGCACAACACAATGACATTCCATATGGACCAGAACCTGAACCAAAACTCTCCTGGGAAGAAACCTTTCCAGAAGATTACACCAGAAAGATAGGCAAGAACAACTTAAGAATCAACTTCAACAAAATCACGTGCAATGAATCTTCATGCATTGTAGCTGTGGATGCTCTCCTCTATCACCCGAACAAAATCCTGTTCACCAAGTCAGCATCAGTGGCCTGCTTCTACATACACCAATTTCGGCACACACTTCAGTTAGACCTTGGGGAAGAGTCCTTCACTTGCATGCTTCACAACAGACAAGTTACTGTGGACATAGACACTCTTCGAAACGTTCTTGGTTTACCCGAGCTTGGCCCAGACGAAGAATACGATCAAGTACCTAACGAGGAAGAGATGATAGAGTGGTTACGGGATATTGGTTATGATGAATCAGAAGGAGTTGTGACAAGACACTCTAAGTTCAACATCAGATTTCTTCCACAACCATGGAGAACACTGTACATCCTGATTGCTAAGTCTTTATCTGGCAGAGACACTGGTCACGAACACCCCAAGCTCCAACACCTCAAACTTTTCTGGGTTGTGGCAAACGTCAAGAAGGTGGATTATGCCAGCATTATTTGGGAAGACCTTGTGTGGCACATACAACACAAGACCACCAGCATTCCATTTGTTCGCTTCACCAAATTACTCATCGAAAGCTTCCTTCGTGAGTATGACGATATTCCACAAAGAATAGATGATGAAGCCAAGCACACTTTCAGAAATGAGGACACTCTCAGACAAATCAAGAGACTTGACACCAGCACTCGTAACCAAGTAAAACCTTTTCCCGCCTGCCTCTTGAATGATAAAGTGAAGCTGTGTAAGAATTACAAGTACTACGTTCAAGCACTCAAGGAAGACAAAGGTGGGTTCTTAGACGAAATCATTCTACCATCTTGCATGCAGAAGAAGGGGAAGAAAGGTAGCAAGTCTGGGAGCTCTGGTAGTTCTACCAAGTCTAAACAAAAGAGGGGTACACTTAAGTTAAGAATTCCTGTCAAGAAACCTGAATCCATTCCTGAACCCACACAACCACCTTCTCCAAAACCGTCTGACTCAGAAACCGAATCCGACGAAGGTCCAGTGTACAGGGAAGCCTATGCAAACATTGACAAGAAGGTTCATCTTGAAGATATTGATGATAGAGACATGACTTTCGAAGATTGGGACAAAGACATTGATGAATTTGCTGATAATGCTGAATACCCAACAAATCTCAATCAAAGACCATTTACTGAAGCAGACACTAAATTGGAAGAAGAAAGGTTAAGGAATGAGAAGCTAAAGGAACCAATGACTGCTGAACAAAAGTCTGCTCACTCAAACATAGGCCTTTCAGTAGATGAAGAAAATGAAAGGGCTCTTAAGTTGGGTCTCCTCCACAGCAAGATAGATGCATTCCAAGTTGATCAACCTCCACCTCCTTTGTTCTATCAAACTAACGAAGCTGGCGGTTCTAGCAGAATTCCTGAATCTACTACAGGAACCAATGCTGATTTGATCATCTACGACACCCCCACAGTATCACCCACAGACGTAGAAATGCTCAATACTTCAGCAACAGGAGAAGAGGAAGAGGAAGATCATATGGATACTGATGCTCCATATCTTTTGACTATGGAAGAAATGGAACTCAGAGAAAGGGCTCAAGAAGAAGAGTTAAAGAGAAAGCAAGAAGCTGAAGAGGCTAGACTTGAGGAGCTAGCACAAGCCAAATTGGAAGAAATGATTCGTATGGAAGAAAGCAGAAAGGCTGAAGAGGCAGCCAAGCTGGCAGAAGATAAGTTAAGAAAAGAAGAAGAAGCCAAGCTTGCAGAAGATCTGAGGCTTAAGGCAGAAGCGGCCAAATTAGCAGAAGAACTAAAGCTTAAGGCCGAAGCTGACAGACTGGCTGAAGAACAAAGATTGCAAGAGGAAGCAGCCAAAGTTAAGAATGTTGAACAACCCGAATCACAAAGAGGAGATGATAAGGACGTAACCACCAACATTGAATCTTCACAATCATCACCTCCAGCATCCGAATCTACCCATGACGAATCAATCAAGAAACCCTCAAGTACAAAAGCGTCTGCTACATCCAAATTGATTAAGAAAGCTTTTAGAAGAGTTCATGATAAGAAGAAAAGCAAATTGGAAGATAGAGTTGAATCACTTGCAAGTCAAGTTGCTGAATTGACAAAGATTAACACAAATGTTCAGGAGCTGCAAAAAAAGGTTGACACCTTCTTAGCTAAGGATGTGCAAGAGAACTTGGAAGCCACATTAGCTGCTCAAGCACATCAGTATATGGAACAACACTTAGTTGTTGAGTTGAAAGATTTGCTGGCACCTATGAGAGGTGAACTCACCAAGATTGCAGAACAAGCTGTCAAGAAAGTGATCCGATCAACCTCATTTACTCTTCGAGCTGACAAATCATCTTTACCACAACCGGGGTTATCAATGGACGAATTAGAAACCCAACTCTTAGACAAATTGGCAAGTAAGTTCACATTGTCACCTGAAGAAGCGAATGTTCTGGAAGCTTTGAAAGCAAAGATGTCTAAAGAGACCTGCAGCACTGAGACCGATAAACTGAAACGTCCAAGAGATGATGAAGATCAAGATCCTAACTCTCAAGAAAAGAAACAAAAGCAAGCCGAAGGACCCTCATCTCAACCAAAAGAACCGGTCATTCCTCCAACTACAACAACATCTACACAACAACCCAAGGCATCTGGTTCCGGTCATAAAGCCCATGACCACTTTGTATACATAGGCGGAGACGAGATTCCTCAGCCCGATGAAGTACCAGAACCGTCATCTACAAAGAAGAAAGAAAGGAAACGAAAACATCATCAGCACAAACCGAACACCTCGTCAAAAGGCACAGAACCTAAGAAACCGAAAACCGTTCTCAAATGGCTAGACGAAGACGAAACTGCCGATTACTCCTGGTTTGACAAGATGATTAATTCGCAACCACCACTTGCAGACGATCAAGAACCTCTCGATGGTCGAACAGTGGAATACGCTCAGTTGATTCAACATAAGTTTCATATGAAAAAGATGAACAAGAAAGAGCTAAGAAGAATCAAGAATGATGCGTTCAATCTTCTGAAAGATCGGTCTGCTAACTCCATCGAACTTGAGTATCATCTAGAAAATATTGCTCGAGCTATGTCAAGCAATATTGACTGGATCAATCCCGAATCTCACGTCGATCCAGTCACAAGGAAAACCGCACCATACATAACTGACAGGTCCAAACCACTGCCGATGATTGGAAAGCCAAAGGAACCCAAGATCCCTTACAAGTTCTTCTTCAACAACAACTTGGAATTTCTACAACACGGCAGCAAGATTGAGAAGAAGTACGCCACATCAATTACCTTCCTCCCTGCAGCTAGATATCTCAACAATGCCATCGAAGAAGAAGCCTCTGCCTTATTCATCGATAAAGTTGTTGACTATGACCGGAATGCACTCTATGGTATACATCATTGGTCAGATAACCGGGCACAATATTATCGACGCAGCAGACTCAATCAGACGATGGGTAATGTGACAAGTGAGTTGAAGATTGTCTCGATTCAGTTCATTTCGACAGTCACTCACTTTGGGTACCCCTTCCTCAGCAAAATAGTGCTCAAACGACTTAATGAAAAAGAGTACGAGATTTCCGAGTCAGACTTTCCACGATTACTCCTCAATGACATAGAAGATATGTATCTGCTCAAAGTTCAAGGAAAGCTTTTCAACTTGCCCAAACCTATGCAACTTTCCTTTATCACTGCTCTCCTAATCTTCATCAGACAAATAGTCATCAGAGAAAGAGTAGAAGATCTTCAACTGGGAGTGGAAAGTTATCAGAAGCAGCTGAATCTCACCAAACCTAATCTGTTCAACATCCCCAACCTTCAGCATCTATCTCAATACTCCTTGATCAGGCATCCGACATTTGGGTTCACATACCGTAGTGTAAACGGTCGTAACTGCTTCATGGGCTATGAAGAAATCCATAAGTTCTGTGATGAAACACTGAAGTTCGTCAGAGATGGAATCAAAAGCAGATTAGATGACATAGCACTGGGTAAATCCAAATGGTGGAATACCGATGAGGCCAGGGAAGCTCGCAGATTCATTACAAGGATTGAGAACCGGTTGAAACGCAGGGATCAATTTCGGAGATTGGAAAGCTATGTTGGAGGCAGACCAGGATTTCCGGTGTTGACATTTCAAAGACCAGAATGGTAGCAAAGTTGTAAGAACTTGATTTGATTTGTCATATTACTATTCTTCATAATGGCTTGGGCACACATTACAGTGCACAAACCGAACTTGTAAAGAAAGGACCCTGAGGTACGCATCAGTGCCTCAATCCTAATATAAGGAGCGAAGGCTTCTTACTTTTGAGTAGAATTAATCAAATATTTTCTAATTTTCATAATTCTGCTCAAAAGGACAAGTTTTTCACCTCAATAACACCTAATCACTTGTTGAGGGGGAGCACTTGTGAAAACAAAAATACTTTGCACTAAAATCTAAAGTTCTTGGTGAATCTCCCCATAAGACTCAAAAAGGCATATTTTAATCTAAAAGATTGTCAAAACATCATTTTAATATGCTATTTTTGAGGGGGAGAAAATGGTAAAGTGATTAAAATATAAGTAGCCAAAAGGGCTATAACTTGTATCATGTGCGAGCTAGACTCAGAATTGACCCAGGAATTGACGAGACAATAAAAGTTAGTAATATCGAAAAGACTTATCCTCGACGGGTAATAACATCAAGTTAGTTACTAGAGCTAGTTGTCACCTAAAAGCTGACAATGGATCTCTTTAACCAACCATGTAAGCGTGTCTCGAAAAGGATTTGTCTTAGTGGAAATGTACCGTCTCGAGAAACTTTCTGTGGACTTGACCAGGCCGGGTAATAACTTCAAGCTAGTTTAACTAGTGATGTAAGCGTGTCTCGAATCGGTCTTGTTCACTGAAAGTGGATCAATTCAAAATGCTTGCTCCTCCCGCATGTGCAAATTTATTAAACACTCATGAGCACATGTGAAGGGGGAGCCTTTCAAAAAGTGTACACAAAACTCTCAAAGTGTTAACCAAAATATTTGATTATCACAAACACTTTGAGAGATTTTCAATCAAAGGTCTCTTGGCTACTGTCGGTTAATCGAGTTATAAGGTGATTAAGATAGGAAAAACCATCCTATGATCCGCCAGAGCCGGAGGGATCTACCCAAGGACATCTCCCATAGTTAGAATTAGAAGTCCTTAGGTATGATACGAAAAAAGGAGAAAAGAATGAAAGGGAAAGAAGGAGTTGAAGAATTAAAAAGAAATGTAAAAGAAAAGGGTGAAAAGAAATAGCCCTCCATATGTTCAACCTTAGGGCAGACACCGGGTTCAACTCATATGCTACTGGTTGTTGCAAAGGCGACACCGGTATTGAAGATAAATTCGTCATGGACCCAGTGACGCAATGCACTAAACCTTCTTAACCACTCAAGTTCTCTTAAAAGAACTTGTTTCATTCTCACGGGGAACCAACGTAATCTATCAACTTATCTCTTAGAGATGGTGGATATTGAAGCAGGAAACCCCTCCCTAGTCTCCGCATAGGAAACCTAAGTGTGCACTTATAGAGTCTAGAGCCTTGAGATACATCAAAGATCTCTTAGGAACACTTAGTATTTATACAACTGGTGTTCTACATCATTGGACACCAGCTGTAAATTATCGAGTCCTTCGCAGATCTTAGCAATTTGCCGAGAACGTTTATGAGAGGATTACACATGTATTTCTCAATGATTGAACGGAAACTCCTGTCAGGGTCAACATCAAGCAGCCCTGACAGCAGGTCACTTCGTTAACCCCACAAGGGTTTGTTGGGATCATACTTTTGTATTTTAGTCAAGTCTCGGTCATTACCTTTTGTAATAGGTTGCTTAGTTATTTATTCTACTTAGTTTATGTTATAAGGCTTATGAATGTAAGACCAATGGGCCTTAAAGCCCACGTCCAAATGAAAGGAGGGAGGAAGGGAGTGTTGCCCTACTCCTCCTCCTATAAATACTAAGCTTATGTAACTCTTTTAGTTGTTGGTTATTTGATTATCTTAAGGAAACTCTTGTTCTTTTACTTTTCATATTTCTCATAATCAACCATCTCTCATTCTCATCTCATTTCTATCAATATCATACTTGTGTTTACATAAATGGTGACCTAACAAGTGGTATCATTCGCCTAATAGAGATTGAAGTTGAAATTTTTCAGTCCGCTTACGAGCGAGAAAAGAGAGATATTTTCCAAAAACAAATGTTGCCAATTGTCAAACACCTCCGTCTCTGTGCTACACGTTGGGATCAGGAACTTCAAAACGAGGTCAAAAATATGATAAACGTTTTCAACTCAACTGAAAATGAGATTTTGGTTCAAAAGCAAAGAAATAGAGTTTTAAAAAAGTGGTGACTATATCAGTGGGAACATTGAAATCAGTCGTGTTTATTATGTGGAAGGCCTTGGACACAACCTTTTCTCTGTTGGTCAATTTTGTGATGGGTATCTAGAAGTTGCATTTCGTGAGAAAACTTGTTTCGTTCGTGACTTACAAGGAAACGATCTAATGTCTGGCTCACGTGGTTCTAACCTTTATACAATATCAATGTCAGATATGATTGCTACATCTCCGATATGTCTTCTCTCCAAAGCGGAATCGACTAAATCTTGGTTATGGCACAAACGTCTTTCGCACTTGAATTTCAAAACTATGACTGACCTTGCTCGTTATAAACTTGTTGATGGATTTCCAAGATTCCGTTTTACCAAAGATCACTTATGTCCAGCCTGTGAACAAGGAAAAAGTACTGGGGCTCATTTTCCTTCAAAACCTGAGCACAGTACGAATCATGTTTTACAATTGCTACATATGGATTTGTGTGGACTGATGCGTGTTCAAAGTATCAACGGTAAATGATAAGTTCTTGTAATTGTGGATGATTACTCCAGATGGACTTGGGTTTATTTCTTACGAAGTAAAGATCAGGTTCCTTCAATGATCATCACCTTTCTCACTAAAATTCAAGTTCAGCTACGCAATGCGGTACGAATAGTCAAAACTGACAATGGAACTGAATTTAAGAATCAGACACTTCGGTCATACTTCGAGAAAGTGGGAATTGAACATCAAACATCTATTCCTAGAAGCCCAGAACAGAATGGAGTTGTTGAAAGACGCAACAGGACGTTAGTGGAAGCTGCTAGAACTATGTTTATTAATGCTCAATTACCGGATTACTTATGGGCGGAAGCTGTTTCAACCGCATGTTATACACAAAACCGTTGCATGATCACTAAACGCCATCGCAAAACACCTTATCAAATTGTTCACAAGAGAAAACCGAACATCGATTACTTTCATGTATTTGGAGCACTTTGTTATCCGAAAAATGATCATGATGATTTAGGTAAACTTAAAGCAAAGGCTGACATCGGAGTGTTCGTTGGATACTGTGAAAATTCTAAAGGTTTTCGGATATGGAATCGTCGAACAAGAGAAATTCAAGAAACCATTCACGCTAATTTTGATGAACTCACACAAATGGCTTCTGAGCAACACAGCTTAGGACCCGAATTCAACCGTCTTAACTCTCCGGAATCTTCGGCTGAACCATTGCCACTCAACCGCAAAGAATTGGAAACCTTGTTTGCTCCACTGTTTGATGACACAATTGAATACCATCCTACTAAGGTCACACCTAATTCCGCTGCTCAACCTGAAAACATTCCAGTACCAGACTCACCTCAACAAACAACTACAAGTGTTGAGAGAGACGGTCCTCCAATTGTATCACCATCTACAGCAGAATAAACTGTTTCTAATTCCCGCCATTCAGCTGAAAATCCAACACCACAATCAGTTCCACAACCCGCAGAGCATGATCCTGATGCGTTCTTTAACCCGTTTGCACCGGCTCCTACCTTTACTGATATTGCTGAGTCGTCAACACGTAATTTGGATCCTGCTAACATGCGAGATACTTATCAACTACACCCTTCAACACACAAATGGACTTGAGACCATCCACTAGTTCATATTATTGGCCATCCAGATGCACCTGTCATGACAAGACAACGACTTCACACTGATGGAGAAACTTGTATCTATGCACTCACAGTTTGTCACGAAGAACCTAAGAACATTAAAGAAGCAATGACTTATGAAAACTGGATTGAATTTATGCAAGAGGAATTTCAGCAATTCATAAGATTAGAAGTCTGGGAATTAGTTGAAAGACCTGACGGAGTCTTTGTCATCGGGTTAAAATGGATCTGGAAGAATAAGCTTGATGCAGAAGGGACTGTCATACGTAATAAATCACGTCTGGTAGCGAAAGGATACTCCCAATTAGAAGGACTTGATTTTGCTTAATCCTTTGCTCCAGTGGCTAGACATGAAGCTGTTCGGATCTTTTTGGCCTATGCTGCACACAGGAACATGGTTGTTTACCAAATGGATGTGAAAACTGCATTTCTTAATGGAGAACTCCGTGAAGAAGTGTATGTGAGCCAACCAGACGGCTTCGTTGATCCTGAGAATCCTAATCACGTTTACCGACTCAAAAAGGCACTCTACGGACTTAAACAAGCCCTACGGGCGTGGTATGACAAACTGTCCACTTTCTTGCTGGCCAATAAATTTTCTAAAGGATCGGTGGATCCAACACTATTTACAAAAACCTACGAGGAGGACTTACTTGTTGTCCAAATATATGTCGATGACACTATTTTTGCCTCAACAAAAAGAAGTTACTCTAATGATTTTGCAAAATTAATGAAAGATAATTTTGAAATGTCCATGATGGGTGAACTTTCGTTCTTTCTAGGACTACAAGTTCATCAATCACCCCGTGGAATTTTTATAAATCAGTCCAAATACGCTCTTGAAATTTCAAAGAAACATGGAATGATGAGTTGTGATACTTTTAATACACCAATGGGCTATACCACAAAACTAGATGTTGATTTACATGAGACTCCAGTTGACCCTACTAAATACCGAAGTATGATTGGGTCACTCATGTATCTCACAGCTAGTAGACCTGATATAGTATTTGTTGTCTACATGTGCTCTCGTTATCAGTCCAAACCAACTGAAAAACACCTCAGTGAGGTCAAAAGAATCCTTCGATACATAAAGGGAACCATTAACTTGGGAATCTGGTATCCGAAGGATTCTGGTTTTGAACTAATTGCTTTTTCAGATGCTGACCATGCAGGATGTTTAGACACACGCAAAAGTACATCTGGTGGATTACAATTTCTCGGAGACAAACTTGTGTCATGGCAATCAAAGAAGCAGGACTGCACATCACTGTCGTCAACAGAATCTGAATATGTAGCCATGTCTGCTTGTTGTGCTCAAGTCATCTGGATGAGATCACAACTTAAGGATTATGGCTACCTATTCAACAAGATTCCTATCTACTGTGATTCCAAAAGTGCAATTGCTATCTCCTGCAACACAGTACATCATTGCAAATCCAAACATATCGATCTCCGATATCACTTCATCAAAGAGCATGTGGAAAAGGGTACCGTTGAACTTTATTTTGTTGGGACTGAGTACCAATTGGCGGACTTACTTACCAAATCCTTAGCACCGTCAAGGTTTGCTAGTCTAGTTCACCAAATTGGTATGCGATGTTTGACTCCAGAGGATCTGGAAAAGTTTTTAAAACATAATTGATCGTCAAACATCAAAACTATCTTTGTAAATATTTCTTAAAAAAAAATAAAAAATAAATAAAAAATAAAAAAAAAATTGCAAGTATATACCTTTCTTTTCAACACTAATGTTTAAAAACGTCTTTAATTATTCAAAACAAGTGTTGAGGGGGAGGAAAAGAATTTTAATAATTTTTTCACAAAAATATTAACTTTTATACTTGCATTTTACCAAAAATATTTCGTTTTATCTTAATAGGATGCATCAAAAGTGTTTCGGGTTACTCACCTTGACCAAAATAATAAATTTTTATGATTTTTTAAAGGCTATGGTCTAAGGTCGAGGGGGAGTAAAATTCCATAAGTTGTTCTTGTCATAACTTGGTGTTGATAACGAAAGTTATATGAGATAGTTAGTTTAGGCATTAGGTGTGAAAGTAAGATGAGGTTAAGGGGCCATAATTGTCATACTATGAAACTTGTTTTTACCTTTGGTCAAAACCTAATTTGACCGAACATTTACTGCACCTGCACTTTTATACTTTCACACATTTAATATCTCAACCACCTACATCAACGATCCACAATCAAACAACAAATCTGATCATCAATCTTCAAATCAGTAAGTATAAACATGTTTTCATCATGATTTCAAGCAAAGGTTTTTGATTTTATCATAATCCAACGGCTAGTTTTATCATAATCTTTAAAATTCATCTTAGGGTTGAGCGTAAATCTAGAACCCAGAAATTTGTGATGTTATGATTAAATTGATTGATGGGAAATGATCCTTAGTTGATAATAAACATGTTTTCATACTCTAATTGTACCCAGAAACACCAAATCGACTAATTTGATTTTAGGGTTCATACGAGTTCTTTGGGGATTCTTGATTCTGTGTGATTTAATTGAAATGAATGATGTGGATTGTGTTGTTACATGCCTAGGAACTCATACATGTGGTTTAATTGCTTCTATTACATCTCTTGTTCATGAATCAAAGATTTAAAGGACGAATGCACTAGCAGTTATGATCGTGTGTTTTTGTGGTCAATTGATGTTAAAATTTGGACCATATGATCCTTAGGATGTTATAATCACTTGCCCTAAACTTATAACAACCCAGAATCATGTTTGATTGTGTTTATGATTGTGTGTTCATGCGTTTCTACGCGTAAGTCATAGATAGGCATGTTTACGCATAAATAATGGGTAGTAAGTGTGTTAAAATGAATATTGATAAGGGTTTGTGTGGTTTTTACACTTTCAGGAATCATACAACTCAATCTTCAAAGGTGAATTTTCTGAAAAAGACGTTTTACGCATAAGAAGTTCATCTTACACGTAAGATTCGACACGTGGACAAACTTTGTCATGGATAAGACAAGGTTTACGCTTAAATGATAATTCTTACGCATAAGTTTTGACCTTACGCACAAGTCTTGAACTTACGCATAAGTCATAACCTACGCATAAGTTATATCTTACGCTTAAGGGTAATCCTTTGCATAAGCTCAATTCCTACGCCTAAGATTTTATCCTACGCGTAAGATTGATCCTATGCATAAGATTCACCTTACGCGTAACATATAAGTTTACGTGTAGCTTTTGCTCTTACGCCTAATTTCACTTCTTACGCTTAAGTCATGTTATGCGTAGATTTTCATGTTACGCGTAAACTTGTCTAAGTCATGAAATTTTTTTGTAAGTGTTGTAAAATTTCCAAAGTGTAACCTCTTGTCATGATAAACTTATGTTGTAACTTAATTGTTAGAAGATTCTACCATGTGATAATAACTCAAGTTTGTCATATAACAAAAGTTTTTTCACACACAAACACCCACTGATCAATCAATAATATGCACAATCATGAAATCTTATGTCTGAGCTAATACAGTAAACCATTGCCTTGTTTGTATTTGTTTATGATTAATTCAGATGGCAGAACACAATGACGTTCCATATGGACCAGAACCTGAACCAAAACTTTCATGGGAAGAGACATTTCCAGATGATTACACCAGCTAGATTGGAAAGAACAACCTACGAATCAACTTCAACAAAATCACTTGCAACGAATCCTCCTGTATTGTTGTAGTGGATGCTCTCCTATATCACCCCAACAAGCTGTTATTCACCAAGTCAGCCTCAGTCTCCTGCTTCTACATCCACCAGTTTTGGCATACACTTCAGCTAGATCTTGGGGAGGCTTCCTTCACCCGTATGCTTCATAACCGTCAGGTTACTGTGGATATAGACACACTAAGGAATGTTCTTGGGTTACCAGAACTCGGCCCAGATGAAGAATATGATCAAGTACCCACCAAAGAAGAGCTGATAGAGTGGTTACGGGATATTGGCTATGACGAATCAGAAGAAGTTGTGACAAGGCATTCTAGGGTCAACATTAGATTTCTTCCACAACCATGGAGAACTCTATACATTCTGATTACCAAGTCCTTATCTGGCAGAGACACTGGGCATGAACACCCAAAGCTCCAACACCTCAAACTCTTCTGGGCAGTGGCTAATGTGAAGAAAGTTGATTATGCCAGTAACATTTGGGAAGACCTTGTGTGGCACATTTAACACAAGACCACCAACATTCCATTTGTCCGCTTCACAAAACTACTCATCGAAAGCTTCCTTCATGAGTATGACGATATCCTACAGAGACTTGATGACAAAGATAAGCACACTTTCAGAAATGAAGATACTCTCAGAATCATCAAGAGACTCGACACCAGCACACGCAAGCAAGGAAAGAAATTTCTCGACTGTCTCTTGAATGACAAAGTGAAGCTTTGCCCAAATTTCAAGTACTACCTTCAAGCTCTTGAAGCTAACAAAGTGGGTTTCCTGGACGAAGTTGTTCTACCTTCGTTCATGCAGAAGAAAGGAAAGAAAGGTAGCAAAACTGGGAGCTCCGGCAGTTCTACCAAGTCTACTCATAAGAAGAAGGGTACTCTCAAGAGCAGGACTCCTGCCAAGAAGCCCGCTTCCATTCCTGAACCTGGGTGGTTTCCCTCACCACAATCTTCTCCAAAACCGTCTAACTCTGAAACCGAGTCCGACGAAGGTCCAGTTTACAGGGAAGCCTTTGCCAATATTACCGAGAATGTCAACCTTGATGACATTGATGACAAAGACTTGACCTTCGAAGATTGGGAGAAAAACATTGATGAGTTTGCTGATAATGCCGAATATCCATCATATCTCAATCAAAGACCGTTCACTGAAGCACAGACCATCTTGGAAGAAGAAAGAATCAGGAGAGAGAAGATGAAGGAACCGATGACAGCTAAACAAGAGTCTGCTCATTCTTACATAGGCCTTTCAGTTGAAGAAGAAAATGAAAGAGCTCTCAAGCTGGGTCTCCTCCATAGCAAAATTGATGCATTCTATGATGATCTACCTCCACCTCCAGTGTTCTCACAAACTACCGAAGCTGGCGGATCGAGCAGCATTCCTGATTCTACCACAGGGATCAACACTGACTTAGTCGCCTACGACAATCCTTCGGTATCTCCCACAGACATTGAAATGACTAATGCTTCAGCAACGGGAGAAGAGGAAGAGGAAGATTCCATGGATACTGATGCTCCACGGTTGATGACTGTAGAAGAAATGGAGCTCAGAGAAAGGGCTCAGGAAGAGGAATTAAAGAGAAAATAGGAAGCTGAAGAAGCCAGGCTAGAGGAGCTTGCACAAGCCAAACTGGAAGTAACTATCCGTATGGAGGAAAGCAGGAAGGCTGAAGAAGCAGCCAAGCTAGCTGAAGAAAAGTTGAAAAGGGAAGAAGAAGCCAAGCTCGCTGAAAAATTAAGGCTTAAGGCCGAAGCTGAAAGACTGGCTGAAGAACGGAGATTGAAAGAGGAAGCAGCTAAAGCTACAAAAGTTGATCAACCCGAACCACAAAGAGGAGATGACAAAGACCTTACCACGATCATTGAATCTTCACAGTCATCACCTCCTGCATCCGAATCAACCCACGACAAATCAATCAAGAAACCAAGCACCAAAGCCTCTGCTACATCAAAGTTGCTAAAGTCAGCATTCAGAATAGTACATGAAAAGAAGAAAAACAGACTGGAAGATCAGGTTGCAACACTAGCAACCCAAGTTGCTGAATTGACGAAGTTGAATTCGAACGTCTAAGAGCTGCAAGAAAAAGTTGACACTTTCTTAGCTAAAGACGTACAAGAGACCTTGGAAGCCACATTAGCAGCTCAAGCACATCAGTATATGGAACAACATTTAGTTGCTGAGTTGAAAGATCTACTGGCACCCATGAGAGACGAACTCACCAAGTTTGCAGAGCAAGCTGTCAAGAAAGTAATCCGATCGACCACATTTACTCTTCGAGCTGACAAGTCTACCGTTCCACTACCAGGACTATCTATGGATGAATTGGAAGCTCAGCTATTAGACAAACTGGCAAGCAAGTTCTCATTATCGCCGGAAGAAGCTAAAGTCCTGGAAGCATTGAATGATAAAATGACAAAAGAAACTTGCAGCACAGAGGCGGACAAACTGAAACGTCCAAGAGATTATGAAGACAGGGATCCTAATTCTCAAGCAAAGAAACAGAAACAAGCCGAAGGACCCTCATCTCAATCTAAAACACCGGTCATCCCTCCAACAACAACAACGTCCTCATAACAACCGAAGGCATCAGGTTCCGCTCCCAAAGCACATGACCACTTTGAATACACAGGTGGTGACGAGATTCCTCAACCCGATGAAGTTCCAGAACCGTCCTCTAAGAAGAAGAAAGAAAGGAAAGGAAAGCATCATCAACCCAAACCGGACACCTCATCAAAAGGCACAGAACAAAAGAAACCGAAAACCGTCCTTAAATGGCTAGACCAAGACGATAGTGCCGAATACTCCTGGTTTGAGAATATGATCAATTCGCAACCACCACTTGAAGACAATCAAGAACCTCAAGATGGTCGAACGGTGGAATACGCTCAATTGATTCAGCAAAAGTTTCACATGAAAAAGATGAATAAGAAAGAGCTGTGAAGAATCAAGAATGATGCTTTCAATCTTCTGAAAGATTGGTCTGCTAACTCAATCGAACTTGAGTATCATCTGGAAAGTATTGCTCGAGCTATGTCAAGCAATATTGACTGGATCAATCCAGAATCTTATGTCGATCTGGTCACAAGGAAAACCGCACCCTACATTACTGACTGGTCCAAACCACTACCGATGATTGGGAAGCCTAAGGAACCGAAGATCCCGTACAAGTTCTTCTTCAACACAGACTTGGAATTTCTGAAACTTGGCAGCAAGATTGAGAAGAAGTACGTTACATCACTCGCCTTTCTCCCTGCAGCTCGATATCTCAACAACGCCATCAAAGAAGAAGCCTCAGCATTATTCATTGATAAAGTTGTTGAATATGACCGGAACGCACTCTACGGTATACATTATTGGCCAGACAACCGGGCACAATACTATCGAAGCAGCAGACTCAATCAGACAATGGGCGATGTGACAAGTGATTTGAAGATAGTCTCGATTCAGTTCATTTCGACTGTCACTCACTTTGGGTACCCCTTCCTCAACAAAATCACACTGAAAAGACTTGATGAAAAGGAGTACGATATTTCCGAGTCAGACTTTCCACGACTACTTCTCAATGACATCGAAGATATGTACCTGCTCAAAGTTCAAGGAAAACTCTATAGCTTGCCTAAAGAGATGCAGCTTGCCTTTATCAAAGCTCTCCTAATCTTCATCAGGCAGATAGTCATCAGAGAAAGAGTAGAAGATCTTCAATTGGGAGTGGAAAGTTATCAGAAGAAGCTCAATCTAACCAAACCCAACATGTTCGACATCCCCGACCTTCAACATCTACCTCAATACACCTTGATCAGGCATCCAGCATTTGGGTTCACCTACCGCAGTATAAACGGTCGCAACTGCTTCATGGCTTACGACGAAATACATAAGTTCTGTGATGAAACCTTGAAGTTTGTCAGAGATGGAATCAAAAGCAGATTGGATGACATTGCTCTGGGTAAATCTAAAAGGTGGAAAACCAATGAGGCCAGGGATGCTCGCAGATTCATCTTAAGGATTGAGAACAGATTGAAGCGCAGGGATCAGTTTCGAAGGTTGGAAAGTTATGTGGGAGGCAGACAGAAGTTTCCGGTGTTGAGATTTCAGAGACCTGATTGGTAGAAAGTTGTAAGAGTTTGATTTGATTTGTCAATTATATACTTCATAATGGCTTGTGTACGCATTACAGTGCACAACCCGAACTTGTAAAGAAAGGACCCTGAGGTACGCATCAGTGCCTCAATCCTAATATAAGGAGCGAAGGCTTCTTACTTTTGAGTAGAATTAATCGAATGTTTATGAATTTTCAAAATTATGCTCAAAAGGAAAAGTATTTCACCTCAATAAGACCTAATCACTTGTTGATGGGGAGCACTTGTCAAAACAAAATACTTTGCTCAAAATCAAAAGTTCTTGGTGAATCTCCCCGTAAGACTCAAAAGGCATATTTTAATCTAAAAGATTGTCAAAAACATCATTTTATATGCTATTTTTTAGGGGGAGAAAATGAAAAAGTGATTAAAATATACGAAGTCAAAGCTTAAAAGTTGTATCATGTGCGAGCTAGACTCAGTATTAACCCAGGAATTGACGAGACAATAAAAGTTAGTAATATCGAAAAGACTTATCCTCGACGGGTAATAACATCAAGTAAGTTACTAGGGCTAGTTGTCACCTAAAAGCTGACAATGTATCTCTTTAACTAACCACGTAAGCGTGTCTCGAAAAGGATATGTCTTAGTAGAAATGTACCGTCTCGAGAAACTTTCTGTGGACTTGACCAGGCTGGGTAATAACTTCAAGCTAGTCTAACTAGTGATGTAAGCGTGTCTCGAATCGGTCTTGTTCAAGGAAAGTGGATCAATTCAAAAGTGCTTGCTCCTCCCGCATGTGTAAATTTATTAAATGCTTATGAGCACATGTGCAGGGGGAGCCCTTCAAAAGTGTACACAAAACTCTCAAAGTGTTAACCAAAATATTTGATTATTACAAACACTTTGAGAGATTTTCAATCAAAGGTTTCTTGGCCACTGTCGGAGTTATAAGGCGATTAAGATAGGAATATCCGTCCTATGATCCACCAGAGCCGGAGGGATCTACCCAAGGACATCTCCCATAGTTAGAATTAGAAGTCCTTAGGTATGATACGAAAAAAGGAGAAAAGAATGAAAGGGAAAGAAGGAGTTGAAGAATTAAAAAGAAAAGTAAAAGTAAAGGGTGAAAAGAAATAGCCCTCCATATGTTCAACCTTAGGGCAGACACCGGGTTCAATACGTATGCTACTGGATGTTGCAAAAGACAACACCGGTATTGAAGATTAAGTCGTCATGGACCCAGTGACGCAATGCACTAAACCTTCTCAACCACTCAAGTTCTCTTAAAAGGACTTGTTTCATTCTCATGGGGAACCAGTGTAATCTATCGACCTATCTCTTAGAGATGGTTGATATTGAAGCAGGAGACCCCTCCCTAGTCTCCGCATAGGAAACCTAGGTGTGCACTTATAGAGTCTAGAGCCTTGAGATACATCAAAGATCTCTTAGGAACAATTAGTAATTCTACAACTGGTGTTCTACATCAATGGACACCAGCTGTAAATTATCGAGTCCTTCGCAGATCTTAGCAATCTGCCGAGAACATTTATGAGAGGATTACTTATGTAGTTCTCAATGATTGAACGAAAATCCTGCTAGGGTCTACATCAAACAGCCCTGACAGCAGGTCACTTCGGTAACCCCACAAGGGTTACGCTTAGTGTTTGCGGTGGTTCCATTACAGTCTACAGTCGTGGAGTGATCCCCAGCGACTCACCCAGTCATTGAGCTACTTAGTAGGTCTCGTAAGCTCCTTCGGGAGGATCTGATATGGGAACGGCCTGGATAAGGATTAGAAGGAGTCTTCACAATATGCTGTTGATGAGCTCTAATTCCTTATCTATAAGTATCGGTTGTTTTATTGCTAATTGTTTACTTGCAGGTACCTCACTTCCCTGATGGTAGATTCCAACATGCTCATACATACATCTTGAAGCAAATGATAGCTCCCCCAAAGATCTTTGCACCACAAAGGTCAAAGAAAGATTCTACGTCAATTAAGAAGAATCTACAAAGTATAAAGACTAAAGATCTCAGAGTATGAAAAGGAACTTCATGTACGTGAAAGTATAAGTCTGAAGATGTATGAGTATGTTGGAATGGCGAACAACCACCACAGACGCAGGAGTGACGAATGGCAGACTACTTCATGACACAATCACTACATCATCACCAAAGAACAAAGACAAAGAGCAAAGTACATTCATTATCATTCAACCATTTTGAAGACGTCTAGAGTTTTACATGTCACAAGTCAACGACAAAGATGAAGACGTCAAGCAACCGTGATGACCGACCCTTAGGGGGAGATTGTTGGGATCATACTTTTGTATTTTAGTCAAGTCTCGGTCATTACCTTTTGTAATAGGTTGCTTAGTTATTTATTCTACTTAGTTTATGTTATAAGGCTTATGAATGTAAGACCCATGGGCCTTAAAGCCCACGTCCAAATGAAAGGAGGGAGGAAGGGAGTGTTGGCCTACTCCTCCTCCTATAAATACTAAGCTTATGTAACTCTTTTAGTTGTTGGTTATTTGATTATCTTAAGGAAACTCTTGTTCTTTCACTTTTCATATTTCTCATAATCAACCATCTCTCATTCTCATTCTCATCTCATTTCTATCAATATCATACTTGTGTCTACATAAATGGTGACCTAATAGGGTTACGCTTAGTGTTTGTGGTGGTTCCATAGCAGTCTACAGTCGTGGAGTGATCCCCAGCGACTCACCCAGTCATTGAGCTACTTAGTAGGTCTCGTAAGCTCCTTCGGGAGTATCTGATATGGGAACGGCCTTGATAAGGATTAGAAGGAGTCTTCACACTATGCTGTTGACAAATTCTAATTCCTTATCTGTAAGTACCGGTTATTTATTGCTAACAGTTTACTTGCAGGTACCTCACTTCCATGATGGTAGATTCCAACATGCTCATACATACATCTTGATGCAAATGACAGCTCCCCCAAAGATCTTAGCACCGCAAATGTAAAACCCAAAATTCCGTAATCCTAATTTTACGTATAATTTTAAATTTGTATATATGATACAAATAATTAAAAGCGTGAATATAATTTAACAAATAAACCGTATAACCAAATAAATTACAACGAAACATCACAAATGAAGTTATGAAGATATTTTGAATCCGATAATATTTAGAAAACCTAAAATAAAAGTCGAGAACTATTTTAACGCGACACGAAATTCATTTTGGGCCGTTTCTTTTGTATACAAATTAATAACAACAAATGAACATAACAACTAAGTGAGCCCATGAAACTCTTGATCCATCTTGGCCCATACGCGACCCACAACTAACAATAAAAAGATTCGGTGTTTTATTTTTTTTTTTCCTTACACACTTGTACGCTTCACAAAATTTCTAAACCCTAACCCTAAAAACACAAAGAGCGGCATACATATTTTCTGTGGGTTCTGTTCTGTTCGAGACCAAGAATGGTTCTAAGGAGGTTCGAACGTGGCATTATAGGCATGTGACTAAGGTGGAATGGACGTGGGTATCCCTGCTAGAATGAAGGGATTAGTGTCGTGTGGGTTCTGATTGAATAGGAGGGTTTGGTTCGACAATAGGTGGCTCATACGTGGGTTTCATGTGCACATAACTGGTTCGAATGAGGTGGTGTGGATGAAGTGCTTTACTGCTTTCTCGGTGATGGTGTTTGATTGGCATTCGATTTTGTGTTTTCTCCTTTGGCTCGACTACAATGGTATACCATCTCATCCTTGCTCTATTCGCTTCTTATCGTTCTCTATTGGATCATGTTCTGTTTTCATTAGCAAATATAAAAGTATCACTACATAAGATTCTATTATAGCGAATAAACCAAGCTGGTATTATCAACTATACTTATCGAGTGTATATTCGACCAGTTGGGTGATTTGACTCGACTTGACCATGTAAACGTTTTATATAATCATAATGATAAAAGAGAATAACATGCTTTATCTTTATTCGTATGACACGAAATCAAGATAAGAAAACCACTAACTATTAGTTAAATCTTCAAATGTTTTCTAATCTAAAAGTCTATATGAAAAGTAAGATAAGTATACATGCATGTGAGGTTATAACCTGTATGAGATGAGTGAAATAATGTGTGAGTGTATAACACCCCGTAAAATTTTCCTACGATTAACACGTTACCATAACATAGATTAACCATTTTTACAGGAACAAAATTTTTTTTTTTATATGCATGACATATTATGTGAACCACTACGACATTTATGATTGACCATTTGTCTAGGAACGATGCTTACTGATGAGGCGAAAAATGATCCATTTTTAGGGGGTAATTTAAGCCCGAATCCGACTTTATTTGATCAAATATTGCCCTAAATCGTTCCTTTTGTGATTTTACGTGTTTGGAGAGTGAATTCTGGAAAAGAAGCTATTTTGGACGTTTTTGGAGCATAAAAGTGGAGAAAACGGCAAAGTACCAAAAATCCATGCTGAAGATACACGGTGACGGCGTCAAGACTTCCTTCTTGACGGCGTCAGACATGAAGAATTAAACACCGTAGCTGGTGACGGCGTCAGATGGCTATATGACGGCGTCAAAGTGGCAAGAATAAAATACCGTAGGTGGTGACGGCGTCACATAGGCCGTCATAAGTGGATCAAGGCCGTCCGAGGAAGTATATGGCGGCGAGGTGACGGCGTCAGAAGTTACTCTTGACGCCGTCAGCCAGTTTTTCCTATATATAGTTTTCTAGTTTTTCATTAAAAGGAGAGAAGTTTTGGTGAAACCCTAAAGACGATTTTGGTGCCTCTTTTACAGGTTTTTCAAGGGTTCCAAACCCTTGAGACCTTGCATTGTAATTGAGATAAGTATACTCTTAATTCAATCAATATGTCTATGTGTTGGTTGTTCATCTTTTGTTCTTATCTTAATTCTACTATGCTAGGCTAGATTTCCTTTGTGTTTGCTTAGATCTAATGAAACCTAGATGTTGATTATGTGTTGATTACTTGTCTATTCTTGTTTTGGATGAATGATATTATATGTTAGGCTTAAGAAAACTGGCAGATCTCCAAATGGTAACATGCTTGAACGTCTTAAGAAACATGAACCGAGGCGTACTAGGTCTTTATTGGTTGTATTTAATGCATGAGCCACTGTTTACAATCCCTATAGTTGTGCTGGGTCATGGTGTAGGAGGAGATAAGAGCTCATAGAGTTGGGGAGTTATGTATGCCACCCCACGAATGGTATTAAGGAATACAATCCGTCATCCATACAAGTGTAACAAGTAATTGACATGTAACAGATATCTAGGGAGTAATGAAGTCTAAGTAAACACAATTTCCCCAAATACTGCTCACAACCTTAGTTTAATTTAGTTTATTTTCATTTTCATTAGTTTATTTTAATTAGATAATAGCTTTGGGTTAGTTGAATAGCAACTAATTCCGCCCACTCTTCCAAAACCCGAGATTTTACTTGCTTTCATAAAAATATAAAAATACAAAAATAATCATCTTTCATCTCTAGAACTATTAATTAGGTTTTCTAATCCTAGCGACACTATTCCTAAGCTGAACGATCAATCCCCCGGTACTTGTCACTATACTATACTACAACGATCAGGTACACTGCCTGGTGGGGGTTATAAGCTTCTTGAGATCCCTCGAGAGGTAAAGCAAGGTGCGATTCCCACGCATCAAGTTTTTGGCGCCGCTGCCGGGGAATAGTTATTGTCTAGGTTAGGATTTCTTTTTATTAGGTCTACTTGCTAGATTCCTTTCTAGTAAGATTTTTATTTTTTATTTTTTAGGTCTTCTTTAGTCTATCTTATTTCTCCGTGCTTTTGTTCGTAACTCTTTACCATCCGACATCATGGAAGGTGGTAACATATTTGAACCCATCATCCCACCACAACAAAACCCACCATTAGAACCCCTTAGGCCCCGAACCTTAGGAGAGTATTCCCGACCTAGCCACCAAGGCTACCGAAACACCATTGAGCTCACCGGAGCCAATGTGACCCCCTTGCGATCCGACACCATCCGGTTGGTGCAAAGCGGATGTGCATTCCATGGACTTCGTTCCGAAGATCCAAACCAACACCTTAAGGACTTCCTCAAAATCGTAGATTCCATAGACCTAGGTGTTGAAACTAGAGAGACAACCCGATTACGCCTATTCCAATTCTCTTTACGGGATCAAGCTAGTCAATGGCTTGAGCGTTTACCCGCGGGATCCATCACCACATGGGATGATCTCACCACTCGTTTCCTTGCTCAATTTTTCCCACCGGGGAGAACTACTAAGCTTAGGAATGACATCTTGATGTTCCAACAACGTCAAAATGAATCTCTTTATGAAGCATGGACTCGTTTCAAGGACTTACTCCAAAAAGTCCCTCATCATGGCATAGATCTTTGGCTCCAAGTCCAAATTTTCTATGACCATATCGATATCCCCACGAGGCGAACCATTGACCAATCGGCCGGTGGTAAGCTACGTGATCTTAGTGCGGAACAATCATGGGAACTCATAGAAGATCTTGCTCTCTATGACAATGAAAGTTGGAATGATCCCAGTGATTTGAACAAAACGGTCAAGGCAATATCTTTGCCTTCGAACAATTCAAGCACTCCCGACCGTAGGATCATGGAACTTGAAGGTCGAGTCAAGTCTCTCATGAAATCTTACGAAGCTCATAAGCCTTCAAGCCAAGTAAGCAGAATCGCTTCTACATGCAAACTGTGCAATGGCCCTCATGAGACCCACAACTGCATGGAACTTCCAAAACGTGCTTATAACGAATTCACATCATCACACGTAGGGCAGGGTCCTCGAACTTCTGCCGAAGCATATGAGGCATGGAAGGATAGACCTAATTTTAGAGGGTACCAAACACGAAGTGTATCATTCAATGACTCCTCACCACTCACTTGGTCCGAGCATTTTCCGTCGCAAAGTACCCCTAGGAGAAGCTGTGAAAATGATTTAAAAAAAATCATTCTTTCTCAAGAACTGCAGCTCACTTCACTCGAGACAAAATTCAAACAACAGCAGGCTGACGTGAACAACAAGATTTGTAATCTGTTGACTGCTATCAAAGAGCATATTGATAATAAGCCCATTCACGTTGATGAGGTTAAGTCTGCTACCGTCAGGAGTCCACCAGCCTCCCCTGTAAAAATAAAAAGTCCTAGCAAGCTATTCAAACATCTATCTCCTAACGAAAAAGGACCTATCAACCCCCCGAACCAATCCACTTCGTAAACACCATCACCACAATATCAGCTGCAGCATCCAATCCAACCCAACAGCAAACTGACAGACTCAGTCAGACAGCGAAGGATGAGACCTCAAAGGTTGACCATGCTTCGGCAAGGAAACCTACCAACTCACCCGAGCAGTGCACCGCGCAGGAATCCGACAAACTGGATGAAAGGAACGAGACATCGGAGGAACAGGAGAAAGACCCAACCATTTTGAGCAAATCTGTTATAAAAGAATCCGAAATAGAGGAATGTTATTAGCATAGGTAGCAATCAAACCAAGGAGAGCGGCTCTAAACTTTTCAAAATCTCCTGTACCATTGAGGGAAAGGTCTTAATTGATAGTCATATAGATTCTAGCTTCCCAGTCAACGTAATCCCACTTTCCCTATATCACAAGGCTTTCCCTAAACACATTGCGTGCGAAGGGGTAATAGAAAATCTGTCAATTAGGATTGGAGAGCTTGTTTACAATACTGACCTCACCGTGGTTGATGACATGGACCCTCTCACCCATCAGACATTAACCAACCCTGTCCTTGGGATGCCATTCATCAATGAATCAGGAGCAATCCTTGACGAGAAATATGGTAGTGTATTACTCACCAACGGTGTTAGGACGGTAATTTTTCGCAGGGATGGTGAGGAGGTTTATGAGTATCGACCCTCCCTTGAGGGGAATCTATATGGGTCAAAGGATGGAGAGTTGAGAAAGATCAGACGACGTGATCCGAATAACCTAAAAATCCCTTGCATGATCGGTCATAAGTACTTCGAAAACATATACATTAATGTATTCCTGCCAAAGAATTTCATGTCATTGTTTCATTATAACAATATCTGCAGGTGGGGGATGATTTACAAGGGAGAGAAAGTGGTTGGTAAGGACCATGAAATCCAAGTGTTCGTAGGAAATATGGCATTCCCTATGGAGTTCACGATTGTGGACAACATAGAGGACTTTGTTGACCCTAGGCTATCACAGGTCGTCTTTGGAGCACCCTTTTGTGAAATCACTAAATTGATAGTGGATGACTTTAATGGAATCATGACTTTCACTGACGGGATTAGGAGGATTTCATACCAAACGCCTTACAAAAAAAGAGACCTTAGGGAGATTGATTGCGACGGGCTCGATGTGATGAGCTCCCAACTTGTCTTGTGTGATGACGATGTTAGAAGAGGGTGTAGAGATATTTCTGATTTATCTTGTGGGTTCTTTAAGGATGTTAGTAAGCTTGGCTCTAAGTATCGACGGGATGTTTTCGAATTCGAAGATCCAAAGTACTTACACTATGAGAGCGATACTAGTTTAGAAGACGACCTAGAAAATGAAACCAATGATGAAGTCACGTAGTAACCCACGACTTTGAGTCTAGCTACAAGACTCGTAAATAAAGAAAAGCGCTTCTTGGGAGGCAACCCATGTTTTGTGTGATTTTATTTGTTTGATTGTTATTTGCTTCCGTATACATGTTTTATTTTTATTGTTGGTTGATCATGTTTCTCAATTAAAATGTGGAAATACTTTATTATGTTGTTTGGCCTAGTCTTAACTTCAACCTAAAGGTATTTTTGCAAAAGATAAGTGTAAGGGGAAACCCCAAATATGTTTTTAAGAAACAAACCGATCATGATTCTCCACAATATTTAATGAACATGTATATTCGTATTTGTTAGAGTCAAATGCTTGTATTGAGTCATAATGAAGTTTTGCAGGATTTTCCAGGAAGTAGGACAAAGTTTTTCCAGAAATTTTCCGGAAACTTAACATAAGAATTTCTGCAGGTCCATTCTGACGGCGTCAGGGCATTGCTTTTGACGGCGTTAGGAGTCAAAAATCTGGAAATTTTACCGGTTTTGTTTTTCTAACGGAGTCTTATGGTTTTGTGAATTATTAAGTTTTATAATCTCCAGGAAATCTGCAAACTTCATTCCACAAGCATTATATCTTACTTTGTTTTCTAGGATTTAGTAACTTATATAGGATGCCGCCGATTTTACGCGAGGTTGCCTTGTCTACTTTTGTCAGGATTTACAGGTTATTTAAGACAAGAAGATGATTTATATTCTGGAAGGGAAGCTTTGATTGTTCATTTTCTTGGAGGAAGATTTAACCTGGCCAACCTAAAATCCATACCGAGCGAATCAGGGGAGTATTTGATTTCATTCTCTTTACTTTTTCACTTTTACATTCTTTACTTGAACATTGGGGACAATGTTCATCCTAAGTGTAAGGGGAGGGTAAAAAGATGATACCTTACATATGCACTTTCGCTTGAGTTTGTTTTGTTTGATAGTAGATGAGTAATAAAACTATGAGAAATACTTGTTAGTGTAATTTTAGCGCCAAATTTAAAATTTTTTACAACATTTAGGAGTGAAACTTTAGCCATAGCAAGCGTCTCATGGATAGGAGGTTGTATGAATAGCACATAACCGTATATTCAGAAAAATTTTCCACCCAAAAATGTGAGGTTCGCCTTTAGTTTTGATAGGAAAAGCATTTATTATTGGTGCTTATGAGTGTACCGGTAGCATTTAGATTCTAGAACTTGCGTTAGTGATGCATCCCGAGACCGCTAGTGAGACTACATTCCTGTGGTAGGATTTACTACATGATAAGAGGCATTAGGATCACCCTTGTGTTAAACCCGTATTATAATTACTTGACCATTTAAGTCATATTACTTGGCTAGTTAAGTCAACTAATTTTTCCCACACCCTTTGCGTTGTACTCATTTTTAGTACACGAAACCCCTAGTACACCCCTCCGAGCCTATCTTTTCGTTTCTAACTTTAAGCATCTTACTTAAAGGAAGAATTTGTTACACCCCACTTAAATGTACAACCAAATCGCCTTAGCCTTCCGTGTATGCGCTCATTTTTAGTGCATTATTGTCATTTGTTAAACCCTAAGTTAACTTTCTAATTGATTACATGGTTGCTAAGTCGAGTCATATCCTTGTACATATTGTTTTGGGACAATTGGGACTCATGGGTAAGTACTTATTTTATGGAGTAATGGGGAAGAACATCATATTATTACCCCCATATGTACGTTAATCTTAAAAGTGCTCCAAGTGTTTTGATTTTCTTAATTCGAGTCATTAGATTAGTTAATTGTAAAGTATGTAAAGATTCAAGTGTAAGGGGAATGCTCAAACCCCTATGATGTATTATTTTGGATGGTAGGGTAAGAGTGTATGCAAAAAAAAAATATATATATATATAATAAAAAAAAAATCGAAAAATCAAGAAAAATAGAAAAAAAATAGAAAAAGAAAAAAAGAGAGAAAAAACATACGGATGATGAGGCGAAAAATGATCCGTTTTTAGGGGGTCATTTAAGCCCGAATCCGACTTTATTTGATCAAATATTGCCCTAAATCGTTCCTTTTGTGATTTTAGGTGTTTGGAGAGTGAATTCTGGGAAAGAAGCTATTTTGGACGTTTTTGGAGCATAAAAGTGAAGAAAACGGCAAAGTACCAAAAATCCATGCTGAAGATACAAGGTGACGGCGTCAAGACTCCCTTCTTGACGGCGTCAGACATGGAGAATAAAATACCGTAGCTGGTGACGGCGTCAGATGGATAGGTGACGGCGTCAAAGTGGCAAAGAATAAAATACCGTAGGTGGTGACGGCGTCACATAGGCCGTCACAAGTGGATCTAGGGCGTCCGAGGAAGTATATGGCGGCGAGGTGACGGCGTCAGAATTAACTCTTGACGCCGTCAGAGTGTTTTTCCTATATATAGTTTTCTAGTTTTTTCATTAAAAAAGAGAAGTTTTGGTGAAACCCTAAAGACGATTTTGGTGCCTCTTTTACAGGTTTTTCAAGGGTTCCAAACCCTTGAGACCTTGCATTGTAATTGAGATAAGTATACTCTTAATTCAATCAATATGTCTATGTGTTGGTTGTTTATCTTTTGTTCTTATCTTAATTCTACTATGCTAGGCTAGATTTCCTTTGTGTTTGCTTAGATATAATGAAACCTAGATGTTGATTATGTGTTGATTACTTGTCTATTCTTGTTTTGGATGAATGATATTGTATGTTAGGCTTAAGAAAACTGGCAGATCTCCAAATGGTAACATGCTTGAACGTCTTAAGAAACATGAACCGAGGCGTACTAGGTCTTTATTGGTTGTATTTAATGCATGAGCCACTGTTTACAATCCCTATAGTTGTGCTGGGTCATGGTGTAGGAGGAGATAAGAGCTCATAGAGTTGGGGAGTTATGTATGCCACCCCACGAATGGTATTAAGGAATACAATCCGTCATCCATACAAGTGTAACAAGTAATTGACATGTAACAGATATCTAGGGAGTAATGAAGTCTAAATAAACACAATTTCCCCAAATACTGCTCACAACCTTAGTTTAAGATTAGTTTAATTTCATTTTCATTAGTTTAATTTAATTATATAATAGCTTTGGGTTAGTTGAATAGCAACTAATTCCGCCCACTCTTCCAAAACCCGAGATTTTACTTGCTTTCATTAAAATATAAAAACACAAAAATAATCATCTTTCATCTCTAGAACTATTAATTAGGCTTTCTAATCCTACCGACACTATTCCTAAGCTGAACGATCAATCCCCCGGTACTTGTCACTATACTATACTACAACGATCAGGTACACTGCCTGGTGGGGGTTGTAAGCTTCTCGAGATCCCTCGAGAGGTAAAGCAAGGTGCGATTCCCACGCATCAAGTTTTTGGCGCCGCAGCCCGGGGAATAGTTATTGTCTAGGTTAGGATTTCTTTTTATTAGGTCTACTTGATAGATTCCTTTCTAGTAAGATTTTTATTTTTATTTTTAGGTCTTCTTTAGTCTATCTTATTTCTTCGTGCCTTTGTTCGTAACTCTTTACCATCCGACATCATGGAAGGTGGTAACATCTTTGAACCCATCATCCCACCACAACAAAACCCACCATTAGAACCCCTTAGGCCCCGAACCTTAGGAGAGTATTCCCGACCTAGCCACCAAGGCTACCGAAACACCATTGAGCTCACCGGAGCCAATGTGACCCCCTTGCGATCCGACACCATCCGGTTGGTGCAAAGCGGATGTGCATTCCATGGACTTCATTCCGAAGATCCAAACCAACAACTTAAGGACTTCCTCAAAATCGTAGATTCCATAGACCTAGGTGTTGAAACTAGAGAGACTATCCGTTTACGCCTATTCCAATTCTCTCTACGGGATCAAGCTAGTCAATGGCTTGAGCGTTTACCCGCGGGATCCATCACCACATGGGATGATCTCACCACTCGTTTCCTTGCTCAATTTTTCCCACCGGGGAGAACTACTAAGCTTAGGAATGACATCTTGATGTTCCAACAACGTCAAAATGAATCTCTTTATGAAGCATGGACTCGTTTCAAGGACTTACTCCAAAAAGTCCCTCATCATGGCATAGATCTTTGGCTCCAAGTCCAAATTTTCTATGACCATATCGATATCCCCACGAGGCGAACCATTGACCAATCGGCAGGTGGTAAGCTACGTGATCTTAGTGCGGAACAATCATGGGAACTCATAGAAGATCTTGCTCTCTATGACAATGAAAGTTGGAATGATCCCCGTGATTTGAACAAAACGGTCAAGGCAATATCTTTGCCTTCGAACAATTCAAGCACTCCCGACCGTAGGATCATGGAACTTGAGGACCAAGTCAAGTTTCTCATGAAATCTTACGAAGCTCCGAAGCATTCAAGCCAAGTGAACAAAATCACTTCTTCATGCGAATTATGTAGTGGTCCCCATGACACTCGTGATTGTATGGAACTCCCCGGAATAGCTTTTGCGGACTACGCATCCACGCGTACCGACGAAGCGGGAGATAAGTGGTACACTTTCAAGCCCGAGCCAAACACATACGGTGATTCATACAACCCATCATGGAAAAATCACCCAAACCTTAGGTGGAAACAAAATCAACCCAATTCTTCCAATCCGCCTAATCGTTACCAATCAAACGGTCCACCATCCAACCGTACATTCAACAACAATCCTTCTAACAACTATGGTAGTACCAACAATCTTGAAGGATTGATGTCGAAATTTATGGCATCTCAAGAAGCCCGCATAGTTAGGTTCGAAAATGAATTCAACCAACAACAAACGGAGATGACCAACAAAATCGACAACTTGTTGAAAGCCCTCAACAACCAAACATTAGCCACACCTAGGAAGGACACTAGGGACACCAATAGTGGAATCCAAGTTAAGGACCCCTCATCATCCAAACATGTCCACTTTGTCAATGTTGTCACTATTAAGCCAATAGATAGGGAGATAGAGGAGAGTGACAAGGATGAAGTTAGAATAGAAGCCCATAGTGAGGATGAGAGTAGGGAAGTTGAGGTTAAAAAGGATGAGAAATTGGAGGAGATAGAACCTATAGAGGAATACTTTGATAAGTTGCCAACCGAGGAGGAACGGGAATACCATAAGGATTTATTCGATAGTCCCGAGAAAACATATATCTTTGGCGACCCTCTGATCAAAATGGGAGATTCTTCCAACATTAACATCCCATGTAATATCGGGCACATGCATATATGGAAAGCTTACATCGACCTTAGATCACCCGTGAACATCATGACTAGGACTTATTACAATTGGGTGATGAAGAAGCAACTCAAAATTAGGATGATGCCCGGTACAAATCTGATAAGTAATTTTGTAGGGAGAGTTAAGGGAGTACATGTGATTATAGGAAATCTCACCTATGAGATTGATTTTATGATAGTGGAAGACACTCGTCCCGTGATAGATGCTTGCCTAAGTCAAGTAGTGTTTGGAAAGCCATTTGTTGAAGCCACTAGGATGAATTATGATCCGACTTTAGGAATAGTTAGGTTCAAGAAAGATAATGATGAGGTCGCTTATCAAATGCCCTACAAGATCGAACAATACCGCCTTCTCTCTAATTTCGAAAAAGAACATAAGCAAGCGGCTTATTATAGGAATGAGGAGGATAGACGTAGAGGAGTAGAGTATGTTAGAAATAGGATGCTTGGTTTCTACAAAGAATGCTTGCAACTAGGTCCGGAATACAAAACTGGTTTAGAAGATGACCTAGAGAGTGGAACCAATGATGAGATTACGTAGTAACCCACGACTTTGATTCTAGCTACAAGACTCGTAAATAAAGAAAAGCGCTTTTTGGGAGGCAACCCATGTTTTGTGTGATTTTATTTGTTTGATTGCTATTTGCTTCCGTATGCATGTTTTATTTTTATTGTTGGTTGATCATGTTTCTCAATTAAAATGTGGAAATACTTTATTATGTTGTTTGGCCTAGTCTTAACTTCAACCTAAAGGTATTTTTGCAAAAGATAAGTGTAAGGGGAAACCCCAAATATGTTTTTAAGAAACAAACCGATCATGATTCTCCACAATATTTAATGAACATGTATATTCGTATTTGTTAGAGTCAAATGCTTGTATTGAGTCATAATGAAGTTTTGCAGGATTTTCCAGGAAGTAGGACAAAGTTTTTCCAGAAATTTTCCGGAAACTTAACATAAAGATTTCTGCAGGTCCATTCTGACGGCGTCAGGCTATTGCTCTTGACGGCGTCAGGAGTCAAAAATCTGGAAATTTTACCGGTTTTGTTTTTTTCTAACGGAGTCTTATGGTTTTTGTGAATTATTAAGTTTTATAATCTCCAGGAAATCTGCAAACTTCATTCCACAAGCATTATATCTTACTTTGTTTTCTAGGATTTAGTAACTTATATAGGATGCCGCCGATTTTACACGAGGTTGCCTTGTCTACTTTTGTCAGGATTTACAGGTTATTTAAGACAAGAAGATGATTTATATTCTGGAAGGGAAGCTTTGATTGTTCATTTTCTTGGAGGAAGATTTAACCTGGCCAACCTAAAATCCATACCGAGCGAATCAGGGGAGTATTTGATTTCATTCTCTTTACTTCTTAACTTTTACATTCTTTACTTGAACATTGGGGACAATGTTCATCCTAAGTGTAAGGGGAGGGTAAAAAGATGATACCTTACATATGCACTTTCGCTTGAGTTTGTTTTGTTTGATAGTAGATGTGTAATAAAACTATGAGAAATACTTGTTAGTGTAATTTTAGCGCAAAATTTAAAATTTTTTACAACATTTAGGAGTGAAACTTTAGCCATAGCAAGCGTCTCATGGATAGGAGATTGTATGACTAGCACATAACCGTATATTCAGAAAAATTTTCCACCCAAAAATGTGAGGTTCGCCTTTAGATTTGATAGGAAAAGCATTTATTATTGGTGCTTATGAGTGTACCGGTAGCATTTAGATTCTAGAACTTGCGTTAGTGATGCATCCCGAGACCGCTAGTGAGACTACATTCCTGTGGTAGGATTTACTACATGATAAGAGGCATTAGGATCACCCTTGTGTTAAACCCGTGTTATAATTACTTGACCATTTAAGTCATATTACTTGGCTAGTTAAGTCAACTAATTTTTCCCACACCCTTAGCGTTGTACTCATTTTTAGTACACGATACCCCTAGTACACCCCTCCGAGCCTATCTTTTCGTTTCTAACTTTAAGCATCTTACTTAAAGGAAGAATTTGTTACACCCCACTTAAATGTACACCCAAATCGCCTTAGCCTTCCGTGTATGCGCTCATTTTTAGTGCATTATTGTTATTTGTTAAACCCTAAGTTAACTTTCTAATTGATTACATGATTGCTAAGTCGAGTCATATCCTTGTACATATTGTTTTGGGATGATTGGGACTCATGGGTAAGTACTTATTTTATGGAGTAATGGGGAAGAACATAATATTATTACCCCCATATGTACGTTAATCTTAAAAGTGCTCCAAGTGTTTTGATTTTCTTAATTCGAGTCATTAGAATAGTTAATGTAAAGTATGTAAAGATTCAAGTGTAAGGGGAATGCTCAAACCCCTATGATGTATTATTTTGGATGGTAGGGTAAAAGTGTATGTTTAAAAAAATAAATAAATAAATAAATAAAATAAAATAAAAAATTGAAAAAATCCAGAAAAAGAAAAAAAATAGAATAGAAAAAAAAAAGAAAGAAAAAAGAGAAAGAACATACGGACTACCATCCCGTTTTCATTCTATGTTCATTTTATGTTTTTGTTATTTTTCATTTATTAGCTTAAGTCGAGTCTAGTCTTGGCTTAGCAACGCCATCTTGTACATGTAATTAACTAAGATTGTTAACTCGCCACCAGTAAAACTTCCTTTATCCAACAAAACCGTGTAACTCATATCCCTACACCTAACGTTATAACCCTTTAAAAAGACCTCTTTGATAGTTTATCCTAGGTGCTTACGCCATGTGGTGGAGGTTTGATCCTTTCCCAAGCCTATGGTAATCTATTTTGCTATGACAGGTAGTGAGAGATATCTTCCATTTCCATAATGTTATATTACTTTATTACACCCGAGAGATGTGAGTATCTTAACACTATTTGTGAGGTGCTTGTATATGACCTCCGTGCTTGTCTATTGGTCTTTAGTGGAACGATTATTTGTTGTAATTACTTTTATATTAGTGTTAAATGACCCCTAACTTGTCTTTTGAGTAGAATAAAAGCTCATTTGCTTGAGGACAAGCAAATCTCAAGTGTAAGGGTATATGATGAGGCGAAAAATGATCCGTTTTTAGGGGGTCATTTAAGCCCGAATCCGACTTTATTTGATCAAATATTGCCCTAAATCGTTCCTTTTGTGATTTTAGGTGTTTGGAGAGTGAATTCTGGAAAAGAAGCTATTTTGGACGTTTTTGGAGCATAAAAGTGAAGAAAACGGCAAAGTACCAAAAATCCATGCTGAAGATATAAGGTGACGGCGTCAAGACTCCCTTCTTGAAGGCATCAGACATGGAGAATAAAATACCGTAGCTGGTGACGGCGTCAGATGGATAGGTGACGGCGTCAAAGTGGCAAAGAATAAAATACCGTAGGTGGTGACGGCGTCACATAGGCCGTCACAAGTGGATCTAGGGCGTCCGAGGAAGTATATGGCGGCGAGGTGACGGCGTCAGAATTAACTCTTGACGCCGTCAGAGTGTTTTTCCTCTATATAGTTTTCTAGTTTTTTCATTAAAAAATAGAAGTTTTGGTGAAACCCTAAAGACGATTTTGGTGCCTCTTTTACAGGTTTTTCAAGGGTTCCAAACCCTTGAGACCTTGCATTGTAATTGAGATA
Source organism: Artemisia argyi (assembly GCA_030686995.1). Lineage (NCBI taxonomy): Eukaryota > Viridiplantae > Streptophyta > Magnoliopsida > Asterales > Asteraceae > Artemisia > Artemisia argyi. The sequence goes on from CM060696.1 coordinate 8,966,732, forward strand.
AGTATACTCTTAATTCAATCAATATGTCTATGTGTTGGTTGTTTATCTTTTGTTCTTTTCTTAATTCTACTATGCTAGGCTAGATTTCCTTTGTGTTTGCTTAGATCTAATGAAACCTAGATGTTGATTATGTGTTGATTACTTGTCTATTCTTGTTTTGGATGAATGATATTGTATGTTAGGCTTAAGAAAACTGGCAGATCTCCAAATGGTAACATGCTTGAACGTCTTAAGAAACATGAACCGAGGCGTACTAGGTCTTTATTGGTTGTATTTAATGCATGAGCCACTGTTTACAATCCCTATAGTTGTGCTGGGTCATGGTGTAGGAGGAGATAAGAGCTCATAGAGTTGGGGAGTTATGTATGCCACCCCACGAATGGTATTAAGGAATACAATCCGTCATCCATACAAGTGTAACAAGTAATTGACATGTAAAAGATATCTAGGGAGTAATGAAGTCTAAGTAAACACAATTTCCCCAAATACTGCTCACAACCTTAGTTTAAGATTAGTTTAATTTCATTTTCATTAGTTTAATTTAATTATATAATAGCTTTGGGTTAGTTGAATAGCAACTAATTCCGCCCACTCTTCCAAAACCCGAGATTTTACTTGCTTTCATTAAAATATAAAAACACAAAAATAATCATCTTTCATCTCTAGAACTATTAATTAGGCTTTCTAATCCTAGCGACACTATTCCTAAGCTGAACGATCAATCCCCCGGTACTTGTCACTATACTATACTACAACGATCAGGTACACTGCCTGGTGGGGGTTGTAAGCTTCTCGAGATCCCTCGAGAGGTAAAGCAAGGTGCGATTCCCACGCATCAACGGACTACCATCCCGTTTTTATTCTATGTTCATTTTATGTTTTTGTTATTTTCCATTTATTAGCTTAAGTCGAGTCTATTCTTGGCTTAGCAACGCCATCTTGTACATGTAATTAACCAAGATTGTTAACTCGCCACCAGTAAAACTTCCTTTATCCAACAAAACCGTGTAATTCATATCCCTACACCTAACGTTATAACCCTTTAAAAGACCTCTTTGATAGTTTATCCTAGGTGCTTACGCCATGTGGTGGAGGTTTGATCCTTTCCCAAGCCTATGGTAATCTATTTTGCTATGACAGGTAGTGAGAGATATCTTCCATTTCCATAATGTTATATTACTTTATTACACCCGAGAGATGTGAGTATCTAAACACTATTTGCGAGGTGCTTGTGTATGACCTCCGTGCTTGTCTATTGGTCTTTAGTGGAACGATTATTTGTTGTAATTACTTTTATATTAGTGTTAAATGACCCCTAACTTGTCTTTTGCGTAGAATAAAAGCTCATTTGCTTAAGGACAAGCAAATCTCAAGTGTAAGGGTATATGATGAGGCGAAAAATGATCCATTTTTAGGGGGTCATTTAAGCCCGAATCCGACTTTATTTGATCAAATATTGCCCTAAATCGTTCCTTTTGTGATTTTAGGTGTTTGGAGAGTGAATTCTGGAAAAGAAGCTATTTTGGACGTTTTTGGAGCATAAAAGTGGAGAAAACGGCAAAGTACCAAAAATCCATGCTGAAGATACAAGGTGACGGCGTCAAGACTTCCTTCTTGACGGCGTCAGACATGAAGAATTAAACACCGTAGCTGGTGACGGCGTCAGATGGCTATATGACGGCGTCAAAGTGGCAAGAATAAAATACCGTAGGTGGTGACGGCGTCACATAGGCCGTCATAAGTGGATCAAGGCCGTCCGAGGAAGTATATGGCGGCGAGGTGACGGCGTCAGAAGTTACTCTTGACGCCGTCAGCCAGTTTTTCCTATATATAGTTTTCTAGTTTTTTCATTAAAAGGAGAGAAGTTTTGGTGAAACCCTAAAGACGATTTTGGTGCCTCTTTTACAGGTTTTTCAAGGGTTCCAAACCCTTGAGACCTTGCATTGTAATTGAGATAAGTATACTCTTAATTCAAACAATATGTCTATGTGTTGGTTGTTCATCTTTTGTTCTTATCTTAATTCTACTATGCTAGGCTAGATTTCCTTTGTGTTTGCTTAGATCTAATGAAACCTAGATGTTGATTATGTGTTGATTACTTGTCTATTCTTGTTTTGGATGAATGATATTATATGTTAGGCTTAAGAAAACTGGCAGATCTCCAAATGGTAACATGCTTGAACGTCTTAAGAAACTTGAACCGAGGCGTACTAGGTCTTTATTGGTTGTATTTAATGCATGAGCCACTGTTTACAATCCCTATAGTTGTGTTGGGTCATGGTGTAGGAGGAGATAAGAGCTCATAGAGTTGGGGAGTTATGTATGCCACCCCACGAATGGTATTAAGGAATACAATCCGTCATCCATACAAGTGTAACAAGTAATTGACATGTAAAAGATATCTAGGGAATAATGAAGTCTAAGTAAACACAATTTCTCCAACCACTGCTCACAACCTTAGTATAATTTAGTTTATTTTCATTTTCATTAGTTTATTTTAATTAGATAATAGCTTTGGGTTAGTTGAATAGCAACTAATTCCGCCCACTCTTCCAAAACCCGAGATTTTACTTGCTTTCATAAAAATATAAAAATACAAAAATAATCATCTTTCATCTCTAGAACTATTAATTAGGTTTTCTAATCCTAGCGACACTATTCCTAAGCTGAACGATCAATCCCCCGGTACTTGTCACTATACTATACTACAACGATCAGGTACACTGTCTGGTGGGGGTTGTAAGCTTCTTGAGATCCCTCGAGAGGTAAAGCAAGGTGCGATTCCCACGCATCACTTACACACAACCTCTATAATCTATTAATATCGCGAATAATAAATTTTAAACATTTATATTTTATAAATATACATTTCATATAATTACCATACACAATTTATATAATTCCCGAGCCTACGAAAATTCCCGAGATCACTCATTAATATTATTTGATCGTAACCCGACTCTCAAAACACACCAGGTGGGCCCCGTTGACCCATTGGGCACTTAAACCCACTTAACAAACCAAGGAGACCCCTCGTTATATTTATGGCATTAAGTTAGATAAGCGTGAGAAAACAAAGGAACTATAGATGTTAGGTTATACCCCATTCAACAATCTCGCATCTAACATATAAATTGTCGTCTTCATTTCCTTTAGGATCATAGGATATGTAGAAACGATAGCATGAGATACTAATAGGCTTAACCAACCCTCTTGAGCATGAGATCTTTAATAAACATCTTTTTAAAAATATTTGATTCATGATATTTGTTGTCGAAAATCTAATATCTCTAAAAAAAATATGCAAAAACCTCACATTTTGGAAAATAGTTTTTCAAATAACTATCCCACTTTTAAATAACATGTTTTCACTATCAATATCCACAATTTTGTTTTGATCAAAACTAAAGATTGGGAAAATATTCTTTACCATTTATTCACACATTTTGAAGTAAAAACCCAATCTATTTTATTCAAATAACTCTCACATCTAAGTGAAAACTTACTTTCAAACATTGTTGAATAATGCTAAAAACGTCTCTTTTAAAATCATGCATGGTGATCTCATATTTGTCATCTATATTTATATAAATGACACTTATAAGTGAACTAAAACAAATCAAGAGGACCATGGTTTGTTCATTAAGACTTTGTTTGTAACAAGTCTAGAAATCCATGCTATCATAACTACCCACTTATTGCACATTGATACACATTAGGATTAATCCTCCTAGTTATGTAGTTATGAAATACTTGATGTTGCTTATTGTTTCCTAGCACTTATATTTTACTTGCTTGATGAGTATGTTTGCATGCTAGATGAAACTGCTTGTTTACTTAATCTCTTTGATTAACATGCTTTGGCTACTTAATTGCCTACATAATTAGTATATGCTTAATTGCCTCAAAGAGTTGGACTTGTTTGAAACCAAAAACACAACCTTTCTGCAATTCACTACCAAAAACCCTTTTCTGGCAATCTGGGAATCACCAGATGGGCGGCCCCCTTAAATCATAAGGCGGCCCCCTTAATTATTAAGGGGGCCGGCCTCCAATTAAGGGGACCGACCATCTGATGGTCAAAGGTGTTGTCTCCTTTTTCTACTTTTCAGCCCATTTCATCCTACACTTCCCAAAATTCATAAACCTATTTTATCCTAAACCTTCTATCAAAATTTATACATCCTTAATCCCACCAATCCTACATTATAAACACTCTCATTCCTCTCAACCTTTACTTACCTATATCCTTCTACATTACACTCAAACCTCATAATCTTTTCACAACTCAAGCGATGTTGTTCATAATCAACCAACACCTAAACCTCACTCTCACACAAATGATCCATTTAACAACAAATCATCCATTCGTGCTTCCACCAATTCTCCTTCTTATGATGAGCATGCACAATCCCAAAACAATAATCCCAACCTCATTACCAACACTTTACATGTTGTTCATTCAACAAAAACATCATCCACTCATGAAGCATCTCTTCCACCCATATCATGTTTTCATGATTACCCAAGCTCAAACATGTCTACACCACCAAGAGTATCACCACCACATCCTGCAACTTCACATGCCATTCCTATGTTGCATGTTCAAACCCTCACCCAAGACAACTATCATGCTCCACCACCATCACCTTCCTCCGAACACTTAATGTTCGTTGAGGCGCTAAAAGAATCCCATGAGCTTAGTGCTCTTTTAGCCTTACATCTTGCTCAACGCAATTTGGATCCACCTTCATCTAGATCACCCTCATCGCCACATAACATAAATCAACTTGAGAAGCATGTCAACAATTGACCTTGTTGCATCTTTCTCCTAAAAACCATTGCATTCAATGAACACTTCACTTGGATTGAATATCTTCTCACTAGATCACATCCAATACCCTCACTTGAACAACATCCAAAATCTTAATCAACCTCTTCCGCTACAAACTCTCCACAACCAAACTCTCCAACATTCATGACCCAAACATATACCTCCATTAATCCAACAACCTCACCCTAACTAAACCATCTTCATTCCAAACACTCCATCATCAACCATCTAAGCATACTATATGCTTATGATTTTCACTTCCAAATACAAATCAACCAACCTTTTGTTACAAGCAAGTCCGATGGCTCTCTTTGGCAACTTAGGATCTTTAACATAATCTCTTTGAATTAATTGTTATGTATCCTTAATATTTGTTTGCTATGCTTGTTATTTGTATATTGCATATTCTTCTATATATGCTTGTGCTTCTAATATTTTTTTGCGAGAATTCCGTATCTCGATTCCTTGGTGCCCTTGAACGAGGGGGAGCACACATCAAGGGGGAGCTTTCTACCCGTCTAACTTCATTCATGAAGCTAGTCGGCATAACCTTTTTGATTCTACAAAAAGGGGGAGAAGTGAATATAAACTCACTAAGTACTTGTCTAAAAATTAATTTTTAGATCTAATGAGTTTAGGTTTTGTAATCATCAAAAAGGGGGAGATTGTTGATATAAATAATGCCTTAAAACGTTATTAACATATATCGATATCTCTATGTTTTGATAATCACAAAACGTAAACTCATTGAACTACAAATTATGACGTAAACAAGTATTTCGTCATTTATATTCACTTTAGCATCCATATCACTTAAGGTATGAATAAACAAAGTGTCTAATGCATTTTATGATCAAAGGAATTTTTATTTTTACAAACCTTACATTTTATTAAAGTGGGACAAACATTTTTAAACTTATACAAAACATTTTTGTATTTATAAGAAATGTTTTACTCAAAATAAATATTTTGAATTCAAATTTCAACCTAAAAAACGGCTACATTCTTCAGGAAAAACCTCCCCCACAAAAAGACAAAAAAATCTGAAGAAAACATATTTTTTCTTAGGCGGCCCCCTTAATTATACTAGGCGGTCCCCTTAATTATTAAGGGGACCGGCACCCAATTAAGGGGACCGGCCACGCTCCCAAACAGTATTTTTCTCCCTATAAATACTGTTTCATCCCACAGAATTTTCTCACCTTTTCCACAAAAATTTTCAGTCCAAATCCCTTCAAAACATCCTTCTAAATACTTTGATCATAAGATTATAAGTCTTTGTTTCAAGTGATCTAATCCTTCACCACTCAAAGTGCAAAAGAAGAAACCTCCCTATCATAAAGCCAAAGATATATTAAGATCTAGTTAGTGTTTATGTAATGTTGTGAGTTATGTATATGTAATAAGTAGATCAAGATGATCTTACTTAGTAGTGAGTTTATGAGTGAGTAAGAAGTAGTGGGAAGAAGTAGTAGTGTGGAGAAGTCATGAAGTTGTGAAGAAGTAGATGTGTGAATATGTAGTGGAGTATAGAAGAATTTGTGGAGTAGTGAAGAAGTCGTGAAGTCGTGAAGCCATGAAGAAGTCGTGAAGTCGTGAAGCCATCGTGAAGTCGTGAAGTCGTGTAGAAGTTGTGTAGTGATCGAAGTAGTGTTGTGAGATTGGTTCTAGCTATTATTAGAACTCGACATTTAGCTTAGTGTCGTTAAATGGTGTAAGCAAAAGTTGTGTACGGTTTTCTCCGCCAAAAGGGAGCTTGTTTAGTTGTGAAGAAAACTCTCGAGTACGTGACTCGGGGAGTGGAGTAGGGCAAGGAAGGTGTCCTTGTAGCCGAACCACTATAAATCATCGTGTCCGGTTTGCATTTCCTTTCTCTTATCTCTTTTCATTTATTCTTGCATTTATCGCTTTACATCTATGCTTGCCTATATGTCTTAGTTGTTGCTTATATAGTTGTGATGATTGATTGTGTTGTACATAGAATTAATATTGTGATTGTGTGTATAATTATATGATATGGTCAAATAGATTATTATTCACACTTCTCATATTAAGTTTAACTTGATAGATAATTTGATACAAAACGTTTTAAGATTTTAAAAGGAAAACGTATTCATACAAAGACCGACCAAAGCTCCATTCATAAAACTAAGCTTTTTTCAAAAGCTTACGTATATAATTGATCATATTGATTATATGGTGTTTTCATACTAAACTCTAATTAAAGGTTTTCCAAACAAACAATTGAATAAATTCGAATGAACATTTTGAAACAAAGGTTTTATAAAATGAAAAAAGAGGGGAAAACTATTCATCCCCCCCCCCTTCTAGTTTTCCACACAAAGTTATGCTTAAATATGGTGTCACACATCATCTTTCAACGGCTTATCATCCACAAATGAGTGGTCAAGTTGAGGTCTCCAATCGTGGTTTAAAACGTATACTTGAAAGGACAGTAGGAGAGCACTGTGCCTCTTGGGCCGACAAATTAGACGATGCACTTTGGGCTTTCCGGACCGCTTACAAAACTCCCATTGGGTGTACACCATATAAGCTGGTTTACGGGAAAGCTTGTCATTTGCCCATCGAACTAGAGCACAAGGCCTACTGGGCCTTAAAACATGCCAACTTTGACTTGAAAACCGCGGGTGATCACAGAAAAATTCAATTGAATGAGTTAGTCGAACTCCGTGATCAAGCTTACGAGAATTCTTTGATATATAAAGAGAAAACAAAAAGAATCCATGATGCCAAGATCAAAGACCGCGTTTTTAACGTTGGTGATCAAGTGCTACTTTTTAACTCTCGTTTAAATATATTCTCGGGTAAGCTTAAAACCCGTTGGTCCGAACCATTCACAATAACCCAAGTTTTCCCTTACGGTACCATTGAGTTAGCTCAACAAAATGGTCCTAATTTTAAGGTGAATGGTCACCGATTGAAACACTACTTTGGAGGGGATGTACCGACTATGGTAGTCCCGGATCTCCAGACTTTCCCCAAGGACAATTGAATTCGGGGATCGAGTCAAGCTACGTGACTCGGAAATCAAAAACAAAGCGCTTCGTGGGTGGCAACCCATGCTTATCCAATTTCATCTTCTTAATTTCTATTTTCTAACAAATAACGTGAGGAGGGGGTGCCTCTTCTACTCTTGTGTTCCGTGGTTGTTTGTGATGTTTGTTACGATTGTCCTTGATTTATGATGACTCTCGTGCTCGTTATCTTCTCTCCGCTCGAGTTTCATTCATCGGTGCTACTTGGAAATCCTATATCCGTGAATCTTATTGACTAACGTTTTCTTTGGTATCATTAATAAACGGCCTAGAATTTTGTTAGGATTACCTTAACCCGTAAAACATTGAGGACAATGTTTCGTTCTAGTCTGGGGGAGGGTGAATCTACTATTCGATTTTAACCTTGCATTTTTTACAATGTCGTGCACTCTTGGAACTCCGTTTTTCCACCAAAAATTAAAAAAAATTGAAAATTTGAAAATTTTCAAAAATTTTGAGAAAAATGAATGAAAAAGGTCATGAAAAAGCACAAAAAAATGAGAAAAAGTGAAAAAGTTGTGCAAAAATATAATAAAGTTTGAATAAGTGTTTTGACAACTTGTTGACTTTCTTGCTGGCGAGAGTAGGAATAAATATTTTGACTTGACCGGGCGTGTTGAGCCCTAGCTTGTTCCCTTAACCAATGATAATCACATAAGCTTGTGCTAGTTTTGTACACAATGAGCTATAAAATGCGAATTCTTTCTTAAGAATCTGCAAGTTCCCGTACTTGACTTTATACATGTGCAGCTTAAAAGCTTTCGCTAGTCTTTTACATCAGGAACTAGAAAATGCGAATTCTTCTTCTAGAATTTGCAAGTTTCTGTATCTGACTTTATATATGCGTGGCTGATTATCGGCTAAGTATTCGCTGGTTTCATTATTTGGAATCTTAAATTGCGAAGAGCGAGAAATGATAGAGTTTATTTAGAAGTTAGATGCTAAACGTGGAGTAGTGGTTCTCTTTAGAGCTCATAAGAGGTACTTGTGGCTTTTTACTCCCATCAGAAACGTCACCAATATATAATAGATGTTCTAGGTTAATTAGTGGTAATTCAGTTTGAATAATATTTAGTTCTTTGTTTTCTTAAGAGAATTTTTGCTTTAGAAGTTGGGTACATATCAAGGAACATAAAAAATAAGAGCAAAAAGTGAAAAAATCAAAAGTCAAAAGTTGATTATCTATGTGGTTTTGGAGCTACCCGATAAGCTTCCATTGATGTTGAGAAAAAAGTCAAGAAAGAAAGAAAAAAGTGAAAAATATGAGAAAAGTGAAAGTTGTATGAATAAGAGTTTGAATGTATAAATAAGTTGTTGGCGCGTGAGGTGCATGTGTATGATTCTGAATTGGACACATGAGGTGCACGTGTAGTACTCCGCAACTTATATTTCTGATATTGTATGTACCCAAAATTCCTTGATGTGGACCGAATTTCTATTGCAGTGGTTCTTAAGAGAAAATGAATAACTACTTATCGTTTTAACTTAGGTATCACTATCGGACTAAAAATTATTGAAACGAGAAAATATGAAGCAATTCATTTCTCAACAAAATAAGATATTGAGATACAAAACCTAGGAAATGTGAGTAAGGAGTTTCCACAAGTAACTGTTATGAGTAGTGTTAGCATCTAACTTGTAGATAAGCTGTGATCTCGTTTGTACGCTTAGTTTGGGGACTTGTGAAAAATCAAGGATGACGATTTTTATCCGTACGGTCACTTCTTAAATAGAAGTGTTTCTACTCGTTGACCCTAATAATTATTGCAAGATAATGAAAGTTCAACAAACCGTCACAAGTATGAAGTATGGAAAAGTACAAAAATAGAAAGTGTAAGTGAAATAAAGAAATAAAAGGAAAATCGGAAAACGGAGCGCTTTCGGGAATAAATGATTTTATTGCTTCTTTCGAACCTCCTTGCTACTTTTCAAAGTTAGTAGGAAGAATTTTGAAATTATTTATCCCAAAAGCGTGAATTGATCACATTGCGTGAGGATACGACAATATCTTAGTCTGGGGGATTTTGGTGAGTGCTTATTCACTCACCATTTTATGGCCAAATACTGACCCAAAATGTCTATTTGAGCTAACAAATACCAAGAAAACACGTGTTTCTATGTTGTGAATATGCAGGTACGGATTTATCACAAAAGGACGAATAATCAAACGAAAACCGGAAAATCAGGCACGAGAGTGGTAGATGGTTGGAAAGTCAAGCTGGAATCAAAGTTGAGCTTATTGAAGTCCTCAGATAGTGATACTTGTGCCAAAGAGATCCTTGAGAGAAGTTTGAAGAAAGCTCAGATTTAGTCCTCATACTTTCAAAGTTGTCGGATTTAGTCCCTCATGGAAATATTTGAAGGAATGTCAAAATCAACCCTTGAAGAATCAAAGTTGTCATTTTAAATCTTTGAAATATATTTTGGAACAAAGGCAAATTCAGTCCTTGGAAGATTTTAGAATTACAAGTTGAGTCCTTGTATTTTCATATTTCAAAAATCTGAAAAATAAAACAACATAAGCCTAGTCCAATTTCTATTACAATCCAATTCCATCTCTAACCCAAAATAACCAAAGGCCCAATCCACCTTATTCTTTGACCCGAGCCTACACATCATGGTCAAGGTCAAGTTATAAGTCAAACAACAATAAAAAATCACCCCGCGCTCCATTTTCCCCAAAATCCCAATTTACCCAGAAATGAACAGTAAATATAAACCCTAGTTTACCCGTACAACAAATTCACCACAATTAAGGGTGTTATGGTCAAATCAAAGTGGTTCTAGAAGGCTCAGTGATGTCAGAGAATGTCAGAATATCGAAGAAAGCACAAACGGGCTACGTGGCGACATATAATTGGATGAGACGCGTCATGAATACTGATCTAAGGGTTATTATCACAAGGCAATGATGGGGTAATGATCAAAGGGCTATGAGGTGATGTAAACAAACACAATTCACACGGATTTCCAGCTTGGCAATCCGTAAGCTCTCCTCACTCACCTCCTATAAATAGAGGTCATTGTAGGCTTAGTGAGAGTGTAGTTGGTAGGTTATGAAATGCTGTCAAATTTTCTTTTGAATGTAATTTAGATTAGTGAATGTAATTTTACTTTGAAGTTTTAATAAAGAAGTGCTTATTTTCATTTAATTTCAGCTTATTGTTTAAATATTCTAGCTTATTCTGTTATTATCCTGCTTATTTTAGCTACAATTAGTTTAATTTTACTATTTTAGTATAATTTCTAATTCATATTTTCATCAGAAATAAAAAAATAAAAATAAGAAAAATAAATAAAAATCAAATTAAAAATAAAAAATAAATAAATAAGTTTACATATTAGTACTAAAGCTTACAGTGAGCTTATTTTTCCTTTTGAATATTCCATTTGAGCTTCTTAGCTTATTAGTGGAATTTATTGAGTCATTCAATCTCAGTCAAGGAATCAGATAAATAGCAGCTGAGGAGTTGGATAAGCTGATACAGAAAGGGATGAAATCAGCCTATCTTAAAGATAGGCTACTGTGAACTCCCTCTGTTCTTGCTGAGGGAGAGTTGTGGTAAATTCTAATTTTAAATTTTGATAAAATAGTAGCTGTTAGTTAGTATTTGATTAATTGTTGTACTGTCTCATTGAGAACTTTTGATATATTGTTGGTAGATTGAGTTTGATGTCTGTTTAATCTTAGATACTTGTAGCTTGATAATTGATCTTAGTATTTGATTGATTCTGAGTAGCATAGTGGATTTGGGTTTCTGTTGTTAGATCTGAGATAGATTTGGATTAGCTTTGAGTTTCTGATTCATCTTGTATTATTGTGGATTTGAGTTTGATGAGTATTGCATTTGTATTACTGTTTCATTGAAAGTACTTTACTACATAACTGAGTGCTGAGATTGAGTTTATTTCTGATCTGAGATTGCTAGTTTACATTTGTTACATTTGGAATCTGAGTAAGATTGTGAAACTGTCATTTGGGTGGATCTGTGAGTTGAATTTTGTGGATCTAATTGTCTGAGTAAATTGAATCTAAGATCTGTTTTCTGGTTTTCAATGATATTCATGGATAATGCTTAGAACTAGTGTTGAGTTTGGATTTAATTTGGACAGATTTGTGTAAATTTATGGTTGAGACAGTTAGATAAGTGGTGTTTGGCATATGTTGGTTTGCTGATATAGGGACTACTTTAGAGTTTTTGCTTGGTTAAATCTCATCATATAGGATATAGTTAAGTGTTATTCATTATAAAAACTAGAGGCTTAATACTAAGAAGTCAAAGTTCCTTTTCATAATTCATACAGATAGTATATAGGTTAAGTGAGTTGAATTTTAGCATTAAGTAGTTGCATAAATATTAGTTGTAGCTTATTCAATTCATCATATAGCTTATTACTATTTCAGTAGTCAATTTAGTATAATCAAAAATCATTTTGGTCAAAGTTTCTGTTACAACAAAAAGTCAAAAAGATTTAAAGTTTTTGAGATAATCAGCTTTTCAATAGATTGCATAGTTCTCAATTATGATTTAAATTAGATTTGGAAAGTGAAATTTTGTTGTATCTCAGGTGGTTTACAAGTGTCAATAAGAACTTTTCATTTTGGAAGTCATTTAAGCACTTAAATCTGCTTGTGTAGTTGCTAGGTTGAGACAGAATTGGCTGCATGGTTATTTTTGCCTGCTGTATTCGATTAGTTGCTATTCTTGAGTTTGAATGTGTTTCTAAGTTGAATTTTGAGTAGTATCAGTATTTTTCATCATTACTTTACATTTAGTTCAGCCTGTGCTTGTACTGCTTATTCTTTTTGAGCTTTATTTGAGCTTATTTCCTATTTTCTGAGAATCTGTGGTAATTTGAGCTTGTAATTGATCATATCTTGCATTCACTGAGTTCATCGCAAAATTTTCATCATGAGTCTCAAGTTTCAGATTGATTGGATCTCAAGTGCTTAATAATAAGCACTTGAGATAAGCAGTTTTCCTTAAATAAGCACTTAAACTGTTCACTTTTACTTCAAAATTTTTATTCTAGTTCTTTTTATTATTTTAGAATTTCTGGAATTTTTCCAGATTTTTCCAACCCTTTTTACTATTTTTCTTATTTTATTTTGATTTTTATTCAATTTTTAAATAGTTTTAAATAGCAAAAATCCTTAAAAAATCAGAAAAAGTTGTGAAAAATACAAAAAATATTTTTAGAAATTCTTTTATAATATTTTAGAATTTTTAGAATTAAATTTTTATTTTTCCAATTAAATTTTCTATTTTTCTTTATTTTTAATTCATTTTTAATTCCAAAAATAGAAAATCAATTCTAGAAAATCAATAAAAAGTCAAAAAAATATTTTTCTTTTTCTTAAAATTCTTTTTATTAGTTAAAAATTTTTAGAAATTATTTTCAAGTTTGTAGGATCATTTTTAATATACGTTACGTTTTAAATTTTACGGTTGCATTTCCGTTTTTACGTTTTTCACTTTGGTGCATAATTAGCTTGTACTCTTTGCATATTTCACAGTTGTTTTTGATTACTTGAATAATTTGATTGCTATTTTCACTTTCTCACTTTTCAATTCACGATTTCACGAATCGATATTCTCGATTTCATTCGCCTTCGTTGGAAAACGACTCGGGTGATCCGTATTTTACGCGGATCACTTCGATACTATACTATATATTATATAATTGGTTTTCACACGAATCACCTACCATCCAAAATAATACATCATAGGAAATGAAAATTCCCCTTACACTTGAATTTTTACATACTTTACAATAAACTAATCTAATGACTCGAATTAAGAAAATCAAAACACTTGGAGTACTTTTAAGATTAATGCACATACGGGGGTAATAATATGATGTTCTTCCCCATTAATCCATAACATTAGTACTTTACCCATGAGTCCCAATCGTCCCAAAACAATATGTACAAGGATATGACTCGACTTAGCAACCATGTAATCAATTAGATAATTAACTTAGGGTTTAACAAATAACAATAATGCACTAAAAATGAGTGCATACACGGAAGGCTAAGGCGATTTGGGTGTACATTTAAGTGGGGTGTAACAAATTCTTCCTTTAAGTAAGATGATTAAAGTTAGAAACGAAAAGATAGGCTCGGACGGGTGTACTAGGGGTTTCGTGTACTAAAAATGAGTACAACGCTAAGGGTGTGGGAAAAATTAATTGACTTAACTAGCCAAGTAATATGACTTAAATGGTCAAGTAATTATGATACGGGTTTAACACAAGGGTGATCCTAATGCCTCTTATCTTGTAGTAAATCCTACCACACGAATGTAGTCTCACTAGCGGTCTCGGGAAGCATCACTAATGCAAGTTCTAGAATCTAAATGCTACCGGTACACTCATATAACCTAATAGTAAATGCTTTTCCTATCAAATCTAAAGGATAACCTCACATATTTGGGTGGAAAATTTTTCTGAATAGTACGGTTTTGTGCTAGTCATACAATCTCCTATCCATGAGACGCTTGCTATAGCTAAAGTTTCACTCCTAAATGTTGTAAAAAAATTTAAATTTGGCGCTAAAATTGCACTAACAAGTATTTCTCATAGTTTTATTACACATCTACCATCAAACAAACAAACTCAAGCGAAAGTGTATCTGTAAGGTATCATCATTTTACCCTCCCCTTACACTTAGGATGAACATTGTCCCCAATGTTCAAGTAAAGAATGTAAAAGTGAAAAAAGTAAAACAAATGAAATCAAATACTCCCCTGATTCGCTCGGTATGGATAATAAGGTGGCCAGGTTAGATCTTCCTCCAAGAAAATGAACAATCAAAGCTTCCCTTCCAGAATATAAATCATCTTCTTGTCATACATAACCTGTAAAACCTGAGAAAACAGACAAGGCAACCTCGCATAAAATCGGCGGCAATCTATATATGCTAATAAAATCTAGAAAACAAAATAAGATATAATGCTTGTGGAATGATGTTTGCAGATTTCCTGGAGATTATAAAACTAAAGATTCAACAAAAACTTTAAGACTCCGTTAGAAAAACAAAACTGGTAAATTTTCCAGAATTTTACACGTGACGCCGTCAAGAGTAAACTCGTGACGCCGTCAGAAGTGACCTGAAGAAATTCTTATGTTAAGTTTCCTGAAATTTTCTAGAAAAACTTCGTTCTACTTCCTGGAAAATCCTACAAAACATCATTATGACTCGATACAAGCATTTGACTCTAACAAATACGAATATACATGTTCACTTAATATTGTGGAGAATCATGATCGGGTTTGTTTCTTAAAAACATATTTGGGGTTTCCCCTTACACTTATCTTTTGCGAAATACCTTTGGATGAAGTTAAGACTAAGCCAAACAACAAAGTAAAGTATTTTCACTATTTTAGTTTTGAAACATGATCTACCAACAATAAAAATAAAGCATGCATACGGAAGCAAATAACAAACAAACAAAAATAAAAATCACACAAAACATGGGTTGCCTCCCAAGAAGCGCTTTTCTTTATTTACGAGTCTTGTAGCTAGACTCAAGGTCATGGGTTACTACGTGACCTCATTGTTGGTTTCACTCTCTAGGTCATCTCCTATACCAGTTTTGTATTCCGGACCTAATTGCAAGCATTCTTTGTAGAAGCCAAGCATCCTATTCATCACATACTCTACTCCTCTACGTCTATCCTCATCATTCCTATAATAAGCCGCTTGTTTGTGTTCCTTTTCTATATTAGATAGGAGGCGGTATTGCTCAATCTTGTAGGGCATTTGGTAGGCAATCTCATCATTCTCTTCCTTGAACCTAACTATCCCTAAAGTCGGATCATAACTCATCTTAGTGGCCTCAACAAATGGTTTTCCAAATACTACTTGGCTTAGGCAATCATCTATCATCAGACGAGTATCTTCTACTATCATAAAATCGATCTCATAAGTGAAATTACCTATAATCACATGCAATCCCTTCACTCTTCCTACAGAATTACTTATCAAATTCTTATTGGGCATCATCCTATAACCAAGTTGTTTCTTCATCAACCAATTATAATAAGTCCTAGTCATGATGTTTATAGGAGATCTAGGATCGATATAAGCTTTCCATATATGCATATGCCCGATGTTGCATGTTATGTTGATGTTTGAGGGGTCTCCCATTTTGATAAGGGGTGTGCCAAGGATATATGGTGTCTCGGGGCCATCGAATAAATCCTTATGATATTCCCGTTCTTCCTTGGTGGGCAACTTATCAAAGTACTCATCTACAGTCTCTACTTCCTCTAACTCTTTTCCCTTAGTAACCTCAACTTCCCTAATTTCATCCCTAGTCTCGGTTTCTACTTCAACTTCATCTTTGTCACTTTCTTCTATATCCTTATCTTTTGGCTTAATGGTGACAACATTGACAAAGTGGACATGTTTGGATGATGAGGGGTCCTTAATTTGGATTCCGTTATTGGCGTCCCCAGTGTCCTTCCTAGGTGTAGTTAACGCTTGATTGTTGAGGGCTTTCAACAAGTTGTCAATCTTGTTGGTCATCTTTGTTTGTCGTTGGTTGAATTCGGTTTCAAACCTAGCTATGCGAGCCTCTTGAGATTCCATGAACGTAGACATCAATCCTTCAAGATTGTTGGTACTACCATAGTTGTTAGAAGGATTGTTGTTGAAAGTACGGTTTGAGGGTGGACCGTTTGGTTGGTAACGAATAGGCGGATTGGAAGAATTGGTTTGGTTTTGTTTTCACCTGAGGTTTGGGTGATTTTTCCAAGAAGGGTTGTAGGAATCACCATAAGGGTTTAGCTCGGATTTGAAAGTGTACCACTTATCTCCCGCTTCGTCGGTACGCGAGGATGCGTAGTCCGCAAAAGCTGTTCCGGGGAGTTCCACACAATCACGAGTGTCATGGGGACCACTACATAATTCGCATGAAGAAGTGATTTTGTTTATTTGGCTTGAAGGCTTAGGAGCTTCATAAGATTTCATGAGAAACTTGACTTGGTCCTCAAGTTCCATGATCCTACGGTCGGGAGTGCTAGAATTGTTCGAAGGCAAAGATATTGCCTTGACCATTTTGCTCAAATCACGGGGATCATTCCAACTTTCGTTGTCATAGAGAGCAAGATCTTCTATGAGTTCCCATGATTATTCCGCACTTAGATCACGTAGCTTACCACCGGCCGATTGGTCAATGGCTCGCCTTGTGGAGAGATCGATATGGTCATAGAAGATTTGGACTTGGAGCCAAAGATCTATGCCATGATGAGGGACTTTTTGGAGTAAGTCCTTGAATCGAGTCCATGCTTCATATAGAGTTTCACCTTCGTTGTTGGAACATCAAGATATCATTTCTAAGCTTGGTAGTTCTTCCCGGTGGGTAAAATTGAGCAAGGAAACGAATGGTGAGATCATCCCCTGAGGTGATGGATCCCGCGGGTAAACGCTCAAGCCATTGACTAGCTTGAACATATAGAGAGAATTGGAATAGGCGTAATCGGGTTGACTCTCTAGTTGTAACATCAAGGTCTATAGAATCTACGATTTTAAGGAAGTCCTTGAGATGTTGATTTGGATCTTTGGAACGAAGTCCATGGAATGCACATCCGCTTTGCACCAACCGGATGGTGTCGGATCGCAAGGGGGTCACATTGGCTCCTTGGGTGAGCTCAATGGTGTTTCGATAGCCTTGGTGGCTAGGTCGGGAATACTCTCCTAGGGTTCGGGGCCTAAGAGGTTGGTTAGCTTGTGGTGGGTTTTGTTGGTGGTCTTGTTGTGGTGGGATGATGGGTTCAAAGATGTTACCATCGTCCATGATGTCGGATGGCGAAGAGTTACGAACAAAAACACGAAGAAATAAGATAGACTAAAGAGAACCTAAAAATAAAAATAAAATCTTACTAGAAAGGAATCTAGCAAGTAGACCTAATAGAAAGAAATTCTAAACTAGACAATAACTATTCCCCAGCAGCGGCGCCAAAACTTGATGCGTAGGGATTGCACATGGCTTTACCTCTCAAGGGATCTTGAGAAGCTTACAACCCCCACCAGGCAGTATACTTGATCGATGTAGTATAGTTGATTGGATCTAAACTAGTCAACTTTTATTAGTCAACCACTTGTGAATGGTCAACCGTAAAAGTCAAACTAATCAAGCCAATGCTTCCGTGGAATACAGTGTTTCCCCGGGTCGTAATGTCCCAACGAGGTTGTGATGGTATTAAAAACGAATCTGTGATCGAGTGAATATGAACAGGAAAGGGTATAAAGTGTGTGTGTGTGTGATTACACTAGGGTTTTATAAAATAAAATAACTTAGATAAACTATTTTAACGATTACGTAAAACCTAGATATCAAAAAACGTTTAATAATTAAAACGCGTACGTTTAATTTAATTCTACGTAAACGTACGAAACAAAAACGAATTTAACTAAAGAAGTAATTTGCATGCCTTAGGGGCTTAAATGCAAATTAAATAAATTAAAATATTTATTTTATAATAAATAACTATTTAAGTAATTATTATAATTTAATAACTATTTATTAATTATTTAACAATACACTAATAATTAAGAAAATGTAAAATAAGTTTAGAAAATTAAAATTAAAATTTGTAAAAGTCTAAAATATTATAAAACTTATTTTAAAAATAAAATTATATTTTTAAGACTATTTATCTAATTATTATTAATTAATAACTATTTAATTATTATTTAACTATTTATATGATTTAAATTATTTATAAATACTAAAAAGACTTAGATAATTAAGAAGATTTTTATAAATCTAATTAACCATCACAGGAATCCTAAAAAATTATAAAAACTTTATTTTATATATTTTAAAACTAGTTTACTAATTATTATTCTATTTATTATTTAATTACCAATTAAACTATTTAAATTATGAAAACTAGTAAATTAACAGTAAAAATTCTAGCAAAATAACTAAAATTATATTATGACTTATAAAAGCTAGAAAAAATGTAAAATCTAGGTGTTGCTTTATAAAAATTAATTATGCTATTTAAAACTTATTTATTAATTAATTATTAATAAAACTAATTTTAATTCTAATAAATACTAAATGAAATTATAAAAATCTAATAAAATTGCTAAAAATACTTTAATATAAGAGGAAATTAATAAAAATATAAAAACACAACTTACTTAATAAAAATCTAAAAATGAAAATTAAAATTAAATTATATTAAATAGAAACTATCGCTTATTTTTATATTGTCTTTTCTGGATTTTTCTTTTACCAGCCTATATTATACTTAAAAATAGATAACTTTTGTAAAAAAAAATATTTTATAACTTAATAATAAGCTAGTTATAAGCTACTAACCCTAACAGTTGACTTATGTTGACTGAAAATGAAAATAAGCTCACAAGAGCTTATTGTGGGGTCCACCTAGGTAAAACTAATTCAGCTAAGTCAAATGAACATATATAAGCTAGAAAAAACACTAATGGTACACTGAATAAGCCAAAAAGCCACAATAAGCTTATGCTTATTGGTTTTCTGAGACAGATTATGGGACAAACTAGATGGCTTAAATCAGGTGGGGTCCAGTGAGTCCAAGGTCAAACTTATGGTCAACTATTGTTCCCTGGTAGGAGGGGGTTGGGAGAACCTAAATTGGAGGTGTGGGGCCCACTGTGGTGGTCACAAATCACCACCAAAGTGGTGGTGATGGACTGTGGAGCTGGTGCAGGGGAAGGAGTCTTCCCTGCAGGTGTGTTTGGCTAGATGTGGGGCCCAGTAGAAAAATCCTAAAAATATTAAACTTGTGGGATTCAAAAGTTGAGGTGGTGGACTATTATTTGTGAAAGTTTCAATGCCTATCTCTTAGTACAAAAATCACAACAAATCCTTGAGTTTTTGGATTTTTCTGCAAAGGTTGGTTTTTGACTTTTGAATGAAAACTACTATTTTGACTTTTACCAACTTTGATTACATCTAGTGAACTGAGAATGATATTTTAGACTAAGATAAGATTAAATTAAGCTAAAGCTACTACTTGTGAGCTAAAAATGATTGAATATAAAGCCTAAAGCCTAACAGTGAGTGATATAAAGAGATTAAACTTGGATTTGACTTTTTTAGTAACAAGCACTAGTTTTTAAGATAGAACTAACCTATTGGGACTTATTTAAACATGCAACAACCAGAGACAACTCATGATACACAGTTGAGACCCACCTATTCTACTGATCTAAACACCCCCTATAGGTTAACTGTTTTGATCTTTTTGAAGCAAATGCTTGAACCAATCCACAAATATGATCCACAACTACTAATTATGATGTACTAAGATGAGTTAAATACAAAAACATCAATAAGAACAGCTAGAACTCAGAATTCACTCTTATGACATTTTAGCAGTGAAATCAAGATAATAGGTAACCAAGTATTTCAATGAACACACAACTGATTTTAAACAATAATCTCACTTAACTATGACAGAGAAACATGTAAACTTAAGAAATCAGGCATAAAACTTACTTATACAGTAAATGCAAAAATTAAGTAAAAAGCTTACAAGATGAAAGTAGGCTGAGGACTAAGAACCATGAACCAATAACCAACCTAACAGCTTCCCAACAAGCTTCTAATACCAGAACAACCACCATTCACCATGCTCAGCCCTTCTTCCTCTCTTCTATTTGATTTTTTTATTTTTCTCTATTTAATTTATTATTTTTGGTAATTTTTTATTTATTGCTAAACAGACAATTAAGGTTTTTCTAAAACTTATTTAAGCTTTGTCAGAGCTTATATTAGCTTATGAATTGCCTTAACAACAACTAACAATAACACTTGAACTTTTTTGTGATCTTTGAAATAAGGAAAAATTGCATAACTGAGATACACAATGAAACTTGAAATTGAGATTGAATACAGTTTAAATTACAATAAGATAACAGGATACAAGCTTTTGAAATTGAAAATTACAACTAGTTTGGAGTTTTTACTAACTACGATTATATTAATCCTAAATTACACTAATAATACTTCTCCACTACTTCTTTTCATCTTTATAGAAACTTTATGAGTTCCCACTAGCTGTCTGACAAAATCCCATCTCATCAGAGCCATTGAAATGGTCTAATTAATCCCCACCCTTCAAATCACCTTTTCGCGCCAAAAAGTCTTGGTACACTGTGGATTGCGTGGAGAGGGTTTTCAGGGTTTCGGAGGGTTGTGTGAGGTGGAGTGATGGTGGGGAGAGTAGGTAACAGCTGGGGGTGTAGGTGGAAGAGTTGCAGAGGCCATGTGGGGGGTGAGATGGAAGATGGTGAACAGTAGGGCGGTTTACCCGGTTTTATATTTAAAAAGGGTAATGGGCTTTGAGGAGTTGGGCATGGGAAGGGTATGGATCAGGGGTGTGTATGGGCTGGGTGATGTAAGTTGGGTTTGTTTGTTTGGTTATTTATTAATAGGGTCCGTTTGGATTTGTAACTTAAAAACACAAGGACCAAATGTGTAATCGGTTGAAAGTTGAGGGGCTGAGTTTGTAATTTATCCAAAGTTAATCAAGGGGCCATTCCTGCCATGTTAGAATAAACCAAGGACTATAATTACATATTTTTCCATTTTTAAATATTAAAGGACTATTTATGTAATTTTCGGATTTTTGAGGGACTAAATATGTAATTTCCCAAAATATTATCAAAAGGTCCAGTTTTGTAAAAGTTGAATAGTATAGGGACCTTAAATGATAATTTTTCATTTATTACAATTTAAAACACCCCGGGGACCATTTTTGCCAAACTTTCAAACTCCAGGGACCAAACATGTAATTTTACCAAACTTCCCACCAAGGACCATTCCTGCAAAAGATTATTAGTACAAGGACCAAAATTTATTTTTCTCAAAGTTTTTACATCCCAGGGACCATTTATGTCAATTTGCAAAGTACAGGGACTAAACTTGTAATTTTGTGAAACTTTGCACCAAAGGACTAAATATGTAACTTTATGATTAAAAAGGACCTTTGGTGACTTTTTCATGTTTTTAGAATAACCAGGGACTAGTTTTGACAACTTTTGAAACTTGAGGGACTGAAACTGCCAATTATGCAAACTTTGTACGTTTTTCATCTGTTTTTGCATATTTTGCATTTGAAACATATAAAACACACTTCTAAGATATTTTAAGTATTTTGATGCATATTTGAGTGTTTTTGGATGTTTTGGCAGCTCAGGTTGGAATAAAATGATGAGTATTTAGACACTCATCAATCCCCCACACTAAACTATTGCTAGTCCCTAGCAATCTTTTGAGAAAAACTTAATGGATTTGAAAAACTCTTTACCAAAAGCCATCACTTCTGGAGTAGCCAGGTGTAAGAACTGTGGCACACCTGATAACCGTGTGATTTTGAGCAAATCACCAGCTGTCAACAGATTTGATTTGTCTTTACCAAAAGCCGTTTGCTTCTGGACTAGCCAACTCTTGATGGAATAGTCAACATCTTGGTGAGCTGATTACCAATTATGGTTTTTCCACTGCCTTTACCACAAGCCATAATCTTGCAGGCTAGCCAACTCATTCGCTTTTTAGGATATGGCGAGTTGAGGTACCATACAATTTTGGGCAAATTGCAAGCCATAAACGGGTTTGAGATATCTTTACCAAGAACCGTTTGCTCCTGGATTAGCCAATCCTTATGTGGGTTAGACATGGCGGACTGATAACCATTTATTGCGTTCTAAGTGAGAAAAAATTTTAAAATTTTTGCTAAAATGGGGGTTCTTGATGGAACATGTGTTTAAATTCGTTAGAATAACGAATCTCCCCCCACACTTAGAACTGAATATTGTCCTCAATATTCAAAGTACCGGGTGTTAAACCAATACTTAGAACGTAAGAAAGAAAATACTCCATAGCCTTTATTTAAGTTTATGTACACACATTTTTTTAGAGGATATATACATATATACAACATGTTGGTTAGTATTTCCCCCACACTTAGGGTGAAAACCCTAATGCATGCTACTATTTTTGTTTACCAAGTCGCTAGCTTGACTCGACCCCGAATTCATTTGTCCATGGGGAAGCATGATGTGGAAGAGACAATCTACATCGGACTTTCATTCAGGATGTTTGGATAAACATTTGAAGCATGTGAAAGTTCCACTCCGATGAGATAAGTACCCAGCTCATAATTTATAAATAAGAATGCCGGGGTCAAAGATAATGTCCTCACTCCCGAAAGAGTGAAGAACAGGATAGGGGACAGAATATATGAAGAAAAGAAAGAAAATCATAATGAAAATCATGACTAACTCTTCTTCCTCAATAGGAGAATTCATAGTTTCATGAATCTCCTCTTTTAAGCTCGTTTGATCAAGACATATTATGGGTATGTCCAGATCAAAATAGAAATTATCATACTCCGGTGGAGATATGATCTGAGTGAGTTCAAAGGAGAACTCCTCGTAAAGAGAATCATTCACAAGATGTAAATCTGTGAACTCATGTTCCGTTGTGGACTCATCACTATCCTCGATCTGAATACTAAATATTGGGTTATCAGAAATCAAAGTGAATTCAGATTTGAATTCAAATAGAGGATTGGTGATAGTAGTTTTGAATGCTTCAGGAACAATGTGATTAACATTCTCTACTGGACTGTTGGGATAAGCACTAAGTGAAGGATCATTATGTAAGAGACTTTCTATCTCTTCCAGATCGGCTTCGAAGTCAAAGAGATCATCGTTACTTCCAGATAGAAGTGGAATGATGTGAGTGAGTTTGATTCGCCTCAAACGGTCAGATAATTATTGGTCAACCACTTGTGAATGGTCAATTATAATAGTCAAACAGCTGAGGCAAATGCTTCCGTGGAATACAGTGTTTCCCCGGGTCGTAATGTCCCAACGAGGTGTGCGATGTTTTATTAAAAACGAATTTGTGATCGAGTGAATGTGAACAGGAAAGGTATAAGTGTGTGTGTGTGTGTGATTACACTAAGGTTTTATAACTTAAATAAGCTATTGGAACAGTTACGTAAAACCTAGATATCTAAAAACGTTTAAACGTACACCAAATTAAAATCAGACGCGACTGCGTACTGAGAAAAAGGTGAGTTTTAAAAAAAATAAACTACAGGGGTTAAAAATGACAATTCTATAAACTTAAACTTAAAAGAAAATTAAATTAAAAAGAAAATTATTTTTTTAGATTATTTTATTATTTAATATTAATTATTTAATTAAAAACTATTTAACTATTTAATTAAAACTAATTTAAATCAAACTAAAAATGATAAATACTACAAATTAAACTAAAAACTTGTAAAAATAATTTCTAAAACTTAAAATGAACTTGAAGAAAGTATAAAAATTAAAAATAAATATTTTTTGTCTTTTTATAAGCTTTTTATTAATTAAAAACTATTTATATTAATTATACTAATTAAACTAATTTAAATTACAAATAATACTAAATCAACTCAAAAAATTATGGAAAAATTCTTAAAATTATATTATGACTTATAAAAGCTAGGAAAAATATAAAATCTAGGTGTTGCTTTATAAAAATTAATTATGCTATTTATAACTTAATTATTGATTAATTACTAATAAAATTATTTTTAAATCTAATAAATATCAAATGACAATATAAAAATCTGAGAAAATTATTAAAAATACTTGAACCTACAAGGAAATTAATAAAAATATAAAATTACAAATTACTTAATAAAAATCTAAAAATGAAAATTAAAATTAAATTATATTAAATAGAAACAATCACTTATTTTTATATTTGTTTTTCTTGATTTTTCTTTTACAAAACTAATTTATACCTAAAAATAGATAACTTTAATAAAGACAACTATTTTATAGCTTAATAATAAGCTAGTTAGAAGCTAACAACCTAGACAGTTGACCACAATTGACCAAACAAGCAAATAAGCTCAAATGAGCTTGTGTGGGACCCACAATGGCTGAATCTAGTTCCAATAAGTTAAGTAAACTTGTTAAAGCAAGAATAAGCAATTGGGGTTAACTGAATAAGCTAACAAGCTCAGAATAAGCACTTGGCTTTTTGGAATCTGAGACAGATTAGGGACAGAGTTTGGGAGCAAATACAGGTGGGGTCCAGTGATCAAATGGTCAAACAAGTGGTCAATCCTAAGAGTCTGGTAGGAGAGGGGTTGTAAGAAACTAATTTGGAAGTGTGGGGTCCACTGAGGTGGTCACAAACCACCACCAAAGTTGGTGGTGTAGGACTGGGTCTGATGCACAGGGGAGGTTATTCCCCTGCAAGTAACTTTGGAGGTCAGGTGGGGTCCACACAAAAATCTCAAAAATATAACCAAGATGGGATAATGAAGTTAAGGTGGTAGACTACTAATTCACAAAAGCTCAAAGCTTAAATCACAACACACAAATCTACAAAATTATTGCAATTTTTGAGATTTCCTGAGGATGGTTATTTTTGACTTTTTGCTCAAACTTAAATTTTGACTTTAACCAACTTTGATCCTAATCTATTGCCTGATTATGATTTAATAAGATAAAATAATACTAGATTAAGCTAGATTATCAACTTTAGTAACTATTGTGATAGGTTTGAAGACACAAACTCCTCACAGTTAACTGTGAGGGAGTTTTATTTGTGATTTTGACTTTTGTCTTAATAAGATACCAATTTTATGACTCAATAAACCTATCTAGGCTTAAACTAACATCTTACAATAACAAACAACACCTAAATGAGTCTGAGACTCAGTGAACACTAATGATCCAAACACCCCTTATGTGGGCTGTTTTGATGAGTTATGCAGTTAATTACCAATTTAATCCACAAACTTAACTAGTCATTGTATAATAAGCTAAAACCAACTCAAATAAGCACAAATAAACGACCAATTACACAAGTTAATCTAAGTACCTAATGTGAGAAAAAGTGAGTACAAATTCTTACTTGAAGTCCAAGCTTTAAACTAATGAACCAGGAACAAGAATCACTTCCTATTGGATTCCCGTAAATCCTCTAACCCAGGGCCATCAATAAGCCACCCTGCTCCATGATTTTTGCACCATAACACTATTTTTTTATTTATTTCCTATTTATTTGATTTTTTATGTATTTTTGCTATTTCACTAAGTATTGCTAATTTATAGCTTCTAAAAGGTTAACAAGCTTTGTCGAGGCTTATATAAGCTCAGAGAAGCCACTAAAACACTTAATAACAACAAATTCAACAACTTGGTATTTTGGAAATTTAATGAAAATACATAAATTGGAATCAAACTTAAAACTTGAAATTGATTGTTATATAAGTTCTTAAAGACACTGAGAATGATAAAAAAAAAACAAGCTCTTAATTAAAGATTACAACTTGAAAATAAAGATTACACTACTACGATTAAGCTACACTAAAAACTAATCTAATACTCTTCATCTCTACTTATTTTCTTCTTTATAGCAACTTCCAGGGTTTTGTGGGACCCACTATGACCTTTCCCACCACTCCTTAGCCATTGATTTAGTCTGATTGATCATAGCCGTTTAAAACGTTTTTTCGCGCCAAAAGTCCAAGGGCCAGTTGGGGTTGCGTGGAGAGGTGTTCAAGGCATTAAATGTGCCTTGGAAGTTGTGAAGAGGTGGAGGGATAAGGTGGAATGAGTGGGGAGCAAGTTGGAGTGAAACAGGTGAGGTGGAGGAGTAGTATGTGAGTCTGTGTGGTGGTGGTGGTATTGGGAGGGAAAGGAGGCTGGGGTGGTTTGGTCAAACAAGGGGGTTGACCTCGTATTATTTAAGTGGTGGATTGGGCTGGGAGTCACATCGGCTTGGGTAAAAGAGTAGGGTGGGCTTTTAGTGTTGGGTTGGATTAGGTTTTAGGTAATAATAATAATAATAGGGTCCGGTTTGGTTTTAGGAATTACACAAGGACCAAAGTTGTAATTAGCTGAAAGTTTGGGGGGCTGATGTGTGACTTTTCCAAAGTTTAATTAAGGACTAAACTTGCCATGATTGAATACCCCAAGGACAAATAATAATAATTTCTCATATTTAATATCCGGGGACCAAAATTGCCAATTCACCAAACTTCAGGGACTGATTATGTAATTTCACCAAACTTATCACCAAAGGACCATTACTGCAAAAGATTATTAGTACAAGGACCAATATTGATTTTTCTCAAAGATTTTACATCCCAGGGACCATTTATGTCAATTTCCAAAGTATAGGGACTAAACTTGTAATTTTGTGAAACTTTGCACCAAAGGACTAAATATGTAACTTTATGATTAAAAAGGACCTTTGGTGACTTTTTCATGTTTTTAGAATAACCAGGGACTATTTTTGCCAATTTATGAAACTTGAGGGACTGAAACTGCCAATTATGCAAACTTTGTACGTTTTTCATCTGTTTTTGCATATTTTGCATTTAAAACATATAAAACACACTTCTAAGATATTTTAAGTATTTTGATGCATATTTGAGTGTTTTTGGATGTTTTGGCAGCTCAGATTGGTATAAAATGATGAGTACTTAGACACTCATCAATCCCTCACACTAAACTATTGCTAGTCCCTAGCAATCTTTTGAGAAAAACTTAATGGATTTGAAAAACTCTTTACCAAAAGCCATCACTTCTGGAGTAGCCAGGTGTAAGAACTGTGGCACACCTGATAACCGTGTGATTTTGAGCAAACCACCAGCTGTCAACGGATTTGATTTGTCTTTACCAAAAGCCGTTTGCTCTTGGACTAGCCAACTCTTGATGGAATAGTCAACATCTTGGTGAGCTGATTACCAATTGCGGTTTTTCCACTGCATTTACCACAAGCCATAATCTTGCGGGCTAGCCAACTCATTCGCTTTATGGGATATGGCGAGTTGAGGAACCATACAATTTTTGGTAAATTGCACGCCATAAACGGGTTTGAGTTATCTTTACCAAGAACCGTTTGCTCCTGGATTAGCCAATCCTTATGTGGGTTAGACATGGCGGACTGATAACCATTTATTGCGTTCTAAGTGAGAAAAAATTTTAAAATTTTGGCTAAAATGGGGGTTCTTGATGGAACATGTGTTTAAATTCGTTAGAATAACGAATCTCCCCCCACACTTAGAACTGAATATTGTCCTTAATATTCAAAGTACCGGGTGTTAAACCAACACTTAGAACGTAAGAAGAAAAATATTCTATAGCCTTTATTTAAGTTTATGTACACACTTTTTTTTTTAGAAGGTATTTACATATATACAACATGTGGGTTAGTAATTCCCCCACACTTAGGGTGAAAACCCTAAGTACATGCTACTGTTTTTGATTACCGAGTCGCTAGCTTGACTCGACCCCGAATTCATTGGTCCATGGGGAAGCATGATGTGGACGAAACAATCTGCATCGGACTTTCATTCAAGATATTTGGATAAACATTTGAAGCACGTGAAAGTTCCACACCGATGAGATATAATGACACCCGACTCATAATTTATAAATGAGAATGTCGGGGTCAAAGATAATGTCTTCACTCCCGAAAGAGTGAAGAACAGGAGAAGCCACGGGATATATGAAGAAAAGAAAGAAAGTCATGATGAAAATCATGATTAACTCCTCATCTTCAATAGGAGAATTCATTGTTTCATGAATCTCCTCTTTTAAGCTCGTTTGATCAAGACATATTATGGGTATGTCTAGATCAAAATAGAAATTATCATACTCCGGTGGAGATATGATATGAGTGAGTTCACTGGAGAACTCCTCAAAGGTGAATGATTCGTATTCGGAATTGATTTGAGTGAGTTCACTTGGGAACTCCTCAAAAGTAAATGATTCATATACAGGAAGAGAATTATAAGAATAAGAAGTGGTGATACCACTTATCTTCTCTTCCGTATGATCAAAATGGAACGTTTGCAATTCCGGAATAGAATCATTGATCAAAAGCTCACTATCCTCAACGGGGATAGGAGATGAAATAGGCTTTTCATTAAAAGCCTCGATTCTAGAAATGAGAAGATTAGCATTTAATAATGTAAGACGAAGAGATTCGTCTTGGATTATTTCTTCATCATTCTCTTCTTCTGAGTTGACAAGGTCAGAAGGTAATTCCCCCACATAACTTATGTCTCCACAAGATAAAGAATAGTCCTCATCAGAATCAGAGAACATTTCAATATGATCATTTGGAAAGACAAGAGGGGAATGGATATCACACATATGATTAAGAATTCCCTGTGACTCACTTGGGATTGAGACAAGGTTCTCAACACTAGACTTTATGAATTCGTCCGATTCCTTTTGAGGAACAGTGTCAAGATGCTCGTCCCCCATGCTCAGAGAGTGAGTGGGAACCTCGTGTGTGATAACAGCAGACTCAGGGAGTTGAGAAGGACTAGCATAAATGGGTTTTATAATTTCCATTTGTTCAGCTGCTAGTAATTCTCCCATACTCTTTTCTCTCTGATTTTCCATGGAAGGAATCACAACTGATGAACTCGATGAATCTTTTTGAATGATAACAATGTTATCATCATTATCACTGTCATCATCGTCATCACAAAGAGCAGCATAGCGAAGATTGGTACGTATTTTGGCTGCTCTTTGCTCAGCAAGTAATTCTTCCATGCTTTTTCCAGAATCACGTTCTTCAGCAAGTAATTCTGCGATAGATTTATCACGAGAATTTTGAATGAGTGGAAACTGTGGGGGTGTGGATGTGTCAAAACCGGAAGGTTGACATTGATCATCATTGTGAGAACCCCCACAATATACACAAGAATAACTTGGATCATGGCAAAGAGAAATATTAGCCAACTCCTCCTTAAGATCTTTGAGTTTCTCAAGAACCTCTATATAAGGGTCTTGCTGGATGTGAGGAGTTGCTTGAGTCATTTGGTACTGTGGAGGTGGGTCTTGAAACGAATAGTCGTAATTGTTACAAGGAAATGGATTCCTTGTTTGACAATCAGAGCTAAAGTGTGGACCTCCACAGTACTCACAACAGTTGAACTGATGTGGCTGTGAGTCGTATGTGTTTAAGTCATAATTGTTATTAGGAACCTGTTCATAGACAAACTGATTCCTAGTTTGACAATCAGAACTGTACAATACTCACAACAGTTAAACTGTTGAGTCTCATGGTGTGGAAGCTGGTGGAATGAATCAGTCATGTCAGGGTAGGAATAGGGATTCTGGTTATAGACAGACCCGTTTCCTGACTCTACCATGCCACAACTGGGGCAATTACCACTATTATAAGGACTACCACACCATTGACAGACAAGAGGGTGAGAATAAGACATAGAAAGAATCAAAGGGATTAGGGGATGAGAAATGAAGAATCAAATAGGTAGGAGTGTAAAGGTGAATATTTTTGGTATTTTTGAAATTTTTTGTAGTACTAATAAGAAGGAAAATATTTTTGGGTTTTTGTGTTCGTTGAAAACTGATTTTAAAAAGTTTTCGGGAACAGTCTTGTTTTTATATGATAATAATATGAACCAGGATGGATAAATATACAATGAGCGTGTATTCAGGTTCACTAATACGCAAAATCGTTTAGAATAAGCGCACAACCTCCCCGGCAGCGGCGCCAAATTTTGATTCGCCTTAAACGGTCAGATAATTATTGGTCAACCACTTGTGATTGGTCAATTATAATAGTCAAACAGCTGAGGCAAATGCTTCCGTGGAATACAGTGTTTCCCCGGGTCGTAATGTCCCAACGAGGTGTGCGATGTTTTATTAAAAATGAATCTGTGATCGAGTGAATGTGAACAGGAAAGGTATAAGTGTGTGTGTATGTGTGTGATTACACTAAGGTTTTATAACTTAAATAAGCTATTGGAATAGTTACGTAAAACCTAGATATCTAAAAACGTTTAAACGTACACCAAATTAAAATCAGACGCGACTGCGTACTGAGAAAAAGGTGAGTTTTAAGAAAAATAAATTACAGGGGTTAAAAATGACAATTCTATAAACTTAAACTTAAAAGAAAATTAAATTAAAAAGAAAATTATTTTTTTAGATTATTTTATTATTTAATATTAATTATTTAATTAAAAACTATTTAACTATTTAATTAAAACTAATTTAAATCAAACTAAAAATGATAAATACTACAAATTAAACTAAAAACTTGTAAAAATAATTTCTAAAACTTAAAATGAACTTGAAGAAAGTATAAAAATTAAAGATAAATATTTTTTGTCTTTTTATAAGCTTTTTATTAATTAAAAACTATTTATATTAATTATACTAATTAAACTAATTTAAATTACAAATAATACTAAATCAACTCAGAAAATTATGGAAAAATTCTGAAAATTATATTATGACTTATAAAAGCTAGTAAAAATATAAAATCTAGGTGTTGCTTTATAAAAATTAATTATGCTATTTATAACTTAATTATTGATTAATTACTAATAAAACTATTTTTATATCTAATAAATATCAAAGGACAATATAAAAATCTGAGAAAATTATTAAAAATACTTTAACCTACAAGGAAATTAATAAAAATATAAAATTACAAATTACTTAATAAAAATCTAAAAATGAAAATTAAAATTAAATTATATTAAATAGAAACTATCACTTATTTTTATATTTGTTTTTCTTGATTTTTCTTTTACAAAACTAATTTATACCTAAAAATAGATAACTTTAATAAAGACAACTATTTATAGCTTAATAATAAGCTAGTTATAAGCTAACAACCTAGACAGTTGACCACAGTTGACCAAACAAGCAAATAAGCTCAAATGAGCTTGTGTGGGACCCACAATGGCTGAATTTAGTTCCAATAAGTTAAGTAAACTTGTTAAAGCAAGAATAAGCAATTGGGGTTAACTGAATAAGCTAACAAGCTCAGAATAAGCACTTGGCTTTTTGGAATCTGAGACAGATTAGGGACAGAGTTTGGGAGCAAATTCAGGTGGGGTCCAGTGATCAAATGGTCAAACAAGTGGTCAATCCTAAGAGTCTGGTAGGAGGGGGTTGTAAGAAACTAATTTGGAAGTGTGGGGTCCACTGAGGTGGTCACAAACCACCACCAAAGTTGGTGGTGTAGGACTGGGTCTGATGCACAGGGGAGGTTCTTCCCCTGCAAGTAACTTTGGAGGTCAGGTGGGGTCCACACAAAAATCTTAAAAATATAACCAAGATGGGATAATGAAGTTAAGGTGGTAGACTACTAATCCACAAAAGCTCAAAGCTTA
Source organism: Artemisia argyi (assembly GCA_030686995.1). Lineage (NCBI taxonomy): Eukaryota > Viridiplantae > Streptophyta > Magnoliopsida > Asterales > Asteraceae > Artemisia > Artemisia argyi. The sequence continues at coordinate 8,998,817 of CM060696.1, forward strand.
AATCACAACACACAAATCTACAAAATTACTGCAATTTTTGAGATTTCTTGAGGATGGTTATTTTTGACTTTTTGCTCAAACTTAAATTTTGACTTTAACCAACTTTGATCCTAATCTATTGCCTGATTATGATTTAATAAGATAAAAGAATACTAGATTAAGCTAGATTATCAACTTTAGTAACTATTGTGATAGGTTTTAAGACACAAACTCCTCACAGTTAACTGTGAGGGAGTTTTATTTGTGATTTTGACTTTTGTCTTAATAAGATACCAATTTTATGACTCAATGAACCTATCTAGGCTTAAACTAACATCTTACAATAATAAATAACACCTAAATGAGTCTGAGACTCAGTGAACACTAATGATCCAAACACCCCTTATGTGGGCTGTTTTGATGAGTTATGCAGTTAATTACCAATTTAATCCACAAACTTAACTAGTCACTGTATAATAAGCTAAAACAACTCAAATAAACGACCAATTACACAAGTTAATCTAAGTACCTAATGTGAGAAAAAGTTAGTACAAATTCTTACTTGAAGTCCAAGCCTTAAACTGATGAACCAGGAACAAGAATCACTTCCTATTGGATTCCCATAAATCCTCTAACCCAGGGCCATCAATAAGCCACCCTGCTCCATGATTTTTGCACCATAACACTATTTTTTTATTTATTTCCTACTTATTTTATTTTTTATGTATTTTTGCTATTTCACTGAGTATTGCTAATTTATAGCTTCTAAAAGGTTAACAAGCTTTGTCAAGGCTTATATAAGCTCAGAGAAGCCACTAAAACACTTAATAACAACAAATTCAACAACTTGGTATTTTGGAAATTTAATGAAAATACATAAACTAGAATCAAACTTAAAACTTGAAATTGATTGTTATATAAGTTCTTAAAGACACTGAGAATGATAAAAAAAAACAAGCTCTTAATTAAAGAATACAACTTGAAAATAAAGATTACACTACTACGATTAAGCTACACTAAAAACTAATCTAATACTCTTCATCTCTGCTTATTTTCTTCTTTATAGCAACTTCCAGGGTTTTGTGGGACCCACTATGACCTTTCCCACCACTCCTTAGCCATTGATTTAGTCTGATTGATCATAGCCGTTTAAAACGTTTTTTCGCGCCAAAAGTCCAAGGGTCAGTTGGGGTTGCGTGGAGAGGTGTTCAAGGCATTAAATGTGCCTTGGAAGTTGTGGAGAGGTGGATGGATAAGGTGGAATGAGTGGGGAGCAAGTTGGAGTGAAACAGGTGAGGTGGAGGAGTGGTATGTGAGTCTGTGTGGTGGTGGTGGTATTGGGAGGGAAAGGAGGCTGGGGTGGTTTGGTCAAACAAGGGGGTTGACCCCGTATTATTTAAGTGGTGGATTGGGCTGGGAGTCACATCGGCTTGGGTAAAAGAGTCGGGTGGGCTTTTAGTGTTGGGTTGGATTAGGTTTTAGGTAATAATAATAATAATATGGTCCTGTTTGGTTTTAGGAATTACACAAGGACCAAAGTTGTAATTAGCTGAAAGTTTGGGGGGCTGATGTGTGACTTTTCCAAAGTTTAATTAAGGACTAAACTTGCCATGATTGAATACCCCAAGGACAAATAATAATAATTTCTCATATTTAATATCCGGGGACCAAAATTGCCAATTCACCAAACTTCAGGGACTGATTATGTAATTTCACCAAACTTATCACCAAAGGACCATTCCTGCAAAAGATTATTAGTACAAGGACCAATATTGATTTTTCTCAAAGTTTTTACATTCCAGGGACCATTTATGTCAATTTCTAAAGTATAGGGACTAAACTTGTAATTTTGTGAAACTTTGCACCAAAGGACTAAATATGTAACTTTATGATTAAAAAGGACCTTTGGTGACTTTTTCATGTTTTTAGAATAACCAGGGACTATTTTTGCCAATTTATGAAACTTGAGGGACTGAAACTGCCAATTATGCAAACTTTGTACGTTTTTCATCTGTTTTTGCATATTTTGCATTTAAAACATATAAAACACACTTCTAAGATATTTTAAGTATTTTGATGCATATTTGAGTGTTTTTGGATGTTTTGGCAGCTCAGATTGGTATAAAATGATGAGTATTTAGACACTCATTAGAGTTCCTCTGTGAAATCCTCAAGAAGAGGATCAACATCAGAATGAGGCAGTGATGCCTCAACATACTCAATGTCTCCATAAGATATACAATCATTACTGGAATTAGAGACATTCTCAATTTGATCATTTGGATTATCAAGGGGGTAGGAATATCACATATATGATCAAGAATTCCCTGTGACTCACTTGGGATTGGAACAAGGTTCTCAACACTAGACTTTATGAATTCGTCCGATTCCTTATTAGGAACAGTGTCAAGATGCTCATCCCCCATGCTCAGAGAGTGAGTGGGAACCTCGGGTATGATAACAACAGACTGAGGGAGCTGAGAAGGACTAGCATACATGGAGTTTATAATTTCCATTTGTTCAGCTACTAGTAATTCTCCCATACTTTTTTCTCCCTGTATATCCATGGAAGGAGTCTCAACTGATGAACTTGATGAGGTATCATCACTTTCATCATCCTCATCGAGAAGAGCAGCATTTTGAAATTTGGTACGTGTTATAGCTGCTTGTTCTAAGACTAGTAATTCTTCCATGCTTCTTTTGTCTCTAGCAGCATGTTCTTCAGCAAGTAATTCCGCGATAGATTTATCACGAGAATATGGAATGAGTGGAGACTGTGGGGGTGTGAATGTGTCAAAACCGGATGTATGAGAACTAGAACAATGTTCAGGTTTATAATACGGTTGACATTGGAAATCATCATGAGGACCCCCACAATATACACAAGAAAAACTTGGTGCATTTTGAAACGAAATATTAGCTAACTCCTCCTTAAGGTCTTTAAGTTTCTCAAGAACCTCTAGACAAAGGTCTTGCTGAGTTTCATGAGGAGTTGCTTGGATCATTTGGCACTGTGGAGGTGGGTCTTGAAACGAATAGTCGTAATTGTTACAAGGAAATGGATTCCTTGTTTGACAATCAGAGCTAAAGTGTGGACCTCCACAGTACTCACAACAGTTAAACTGATGTGGCTGTGAGTCAAAAATGTTATTAGGAAACTGCTCATAGACAAGCGTGTTTCCTGATTGACAATCAGAACTGTAGTGTGAACCACCACAGTACTCACAACAGTAAAACTGCTGAGTCTCATAGTGTGGAAGCTGGTGGAATGAATCAGTCATGTCAGGGTAGGAATAGGGATTCTGGTTATAGACAGACCCGTTTCCTGACTCTACCATGCCACAACTGGGGCAATTACTACCATTATAAGAACTACCACACCATTGACAGACAAGAGGGTGAGAATAAGACATTGAAAGAATCAAAGGGTTCAGGGGATGAGAAATGAAGAATCAAATAGGTAGGAGTGTAAAGGTGAATATTTTTGGTATTTTTGAAAATTTTTGTAGTAATAATAATAAGGAAAATATTTTTGGTTTTTTGTGTTCGTTGAAAACTGATTTTAAAAAGTTTTCGGGAACAGTTTTGTTTTTATATGATAATAATATGAACAAGGATGGATAAATATACAATGAGCGTGTATTCAGGTTCACTAATACGCAAAATCGTTTAGAATAAGCGCACAACCTCCCCGGCAGCAGCACCAAATTTTGACTGGATCTAAACTAGTCAACTTTTATTAGTCAACCACTTATGAATGGTCAACCATAAAAGTCAAACTAATCAAGCCAATGCTTCCGTGGAATACAGTGTTTCCCCGGGTCGTAATGTCCCAACGAGGTTGTGATGGTATTAAAAACGAATCTGTGATCGAGTGAATATGAACAGGAAAGGGTATAAAGTGTGTGTGTGTAATTACACTAGGGTTTTATAAAATAAAATAACTTAGATAAACTATTTTAACGATTACGTAAAACCTAGGTATCTAAAAACGTTTAATAATTAAAACGCGTACGTTTAATTTAATTCTACGTAAACGTACGAAACAAAAACGAATTTAACTAAAGAAGTAATTTGCATGCCTTAGGGGCTTAAATGAAAATTAAATAAATTTAAATATTTATTTTATAATTAATAACTATTTAATTAATTATTATAATTTAATAACTATTTATTAATTATTTAATAATACACTAATAATTAAGAAAATGTAAAATAAGTTTAGAAAATTAAAATTAAAATTTGTAAAAGTCTAAAATATTATAAAACTTATTTTAAAAATAAAATTATATTTTTAAGACTATTTATCTAATTATTATTAATTAATAACTATTTAATTATTATTTAACTATTTATATGATTTAAATTATTTATAAATACTAAAAAGACTTAGATAATTAAGAAGATTTTTATAAATCTAATTAACCATCACAGGAATCCTAAAAAATTATAAAAACTTTATTTTATATATTTTTAAACTAGTTTACTAATTATTATTCTATTTATTTTTTAATTACCAATTAAACTATTTAAATTATGAGAACTAGTAAATGAACAGTAAAAATTCTAGAAAAATTAATAAAATTATATTATAACTTATAAAAGCTAGAAAAAATGTAAAATCTAGGTTTTGCTTTATAAAAATTAATTATGCTATTTAAAACTTATTTATTAATTAATTATTAATAAAACTAATTTTAATTCTAATAAATACTAAATGAAATTATAAAAATCTAATAAAATTACTAAAAGTACTTTAATATAAGAGTAAATTAATAAAAATATAAAAACACAACTTACTTAATAAAAATCTAAAAATGAAAATTAAAATTAAATTATATTAAATAGAAACTATCACTTATTTTTATATTGTCTTTTCTGGATTTTTCTTTTACCAACCTATATTATACTTAAAAATAGATAACTTTTGTAAAAACAAATATTTTATAACTTAATAATAAGCTAGTTATAAGCTACTAACCCTAACAGTTGACTTATGTTGACTGAAAATGAAAATAAGCTCACAAGAGCTTATTGTGGGGTCCACCTAGGTAAAACTAATTCAACTAAGTCAAATGAACATATATAAGCTAGAAAAAACACTAATGGTTCACTGAATAAGCCAAAAAGCCACAATAAGCTTATGCTTATTGGTTTTCTGAGATAGATTATGGGACAAACTAGATGGCTTAAATCAGGTGGGGTCCAGTGAGTCCAAGGTCAAACTTATGGTCAACTATTATTCCCTGGTAGGAGGGGGTTGGGAGAACCTAAGTTGGAGGTGTGGGGCCCACTGTGGTGGTCACAAATCACCACCAAAGTGGTGGTGATGGACTATGGAGCTGGTGCAGGGGAAGGAGTCTTCCCTGCAGGTGTGTTTGGCTAGATATGGGGCCCAGTAGAAAAATCCTAAAAATATAAAACTTGTGGGATTCAAAAGTTGAGGTGGTGGACTATTATTTGTGAAAGTTTCAATGCCTATCTCTTAGTACAAAAATCACAACAAATCCTTGAGCTTTTGGATTTTTCTGCAAAGGTTGGTTTTTGACTTTTGAATGAAAACTACTATTTTGACTTTTACCAACTTTGATTACATCTAGTGAACTGAAAATGATATTTTAGACTAAGATAAGATTAAATTAAGCTAAAGCTACTACTTGTGAGCTAAAAATGATTGAATATAAAGCCTAAAGCCTAACAGTGAGTGATATAAAGAGATTAAACTTGGATTTGACTTTTTTAGTAACAAGCACTAGTTTTTAAGATAGAACTAACCTATTAGGACTTATTTAAACATGCAACAACCAGAGACAACTCATGATACATAGTTGAGACTCACCTATTCTACTGATCCAAACACCCCCTATAGGTTAACTGTTTTGATCTTTTTGAAGCAAATGCTTGAACCAATCCACAAATATGATCCACAACTACTAATTATGATGTACTAAGATGAGTTAAATACAAAAACATCAATAAGAACAGCTAGAACTCAGAATTCACTCTTATGACATTTTAGCAGTGAAATCAAGATAATAGGTAACCAAGTATTTCAATGAACACACAACTGATTTTAAACAATAATCTCACTTAACTATGACAGAGAAACATGTAAACTTAAGAAATCAGGCATAAAACTTACTTATACAGTAAATGCAAAAATTAAGTAAAAAGCTTACAAGATGAAAGTAGGCTGAGGACTAAGAACCATGAACCAATAACCAACCTAACAGCTTTCCAACAAGCTTCTAATACCAGAACAACCACCATTCACCATGCTCAGCCCTTCTTCCTCTCTTTTATTTGATTTTTTTATTTTTCTCTATTTAATTTATTATTTTTGGTAATTTTTTATTTATTGCTAAACAGACAATTAAGGTTTTTCTAAAACTTATTTAAGCTTTGTCAGAGCTTATATTAGCTTATGAATTGCCTTAACAACAACTAACAATAACACTTGAACTTTTTTGTGATCTTTGAAATAAGGAAAATTGCATAACTGAGATACACAATGAAACTTGAAATTGAGATTGAATACAGTTTAAATTACAATAAGATAACAGGATACAAGCTTTTGAAATTGAAAATTACAACTAGTTTGGAGTTTTTACTAACTACGATTATAATAATCCTAAATTACACTAATAATACTTCTCCACTGCTTCTTTTCATCTTTATAGAAACTTTCTGAGTTCCCACTAGCTTTCTGACAAAATCCCATCTCATCAGAGCCATTGAAATGGTCTAATTAATCCCCACCCTTCAAATCACCTTTTCGCGCCAAAAAGTCTTGGTACACTGTGGATTGTGTGGAGAGGGTTTTCAGGGTTTTGGAGGGTTGTGTGAGGTGGAGTGATGGTGGGGAGAGTAGGTAACAGCTGTGGGTGTAGGTGGAAGAGTTGCAGAGGCCATGTGGGGGGGGGGGTGAGGTGGAAGATGGTGAACAGTAGGGCGGTTTGCCCGGTTTTATATTTAAAAAGGGTAATGGGCTTTGGGGAGTTGGGCCTGGGAAGGGTATGGATCAGGGGAGTGTGTGGGCTGGGTGATGTAAGTTGGATTTGTTTGTTTGGTTATTTATTAATAGGGTCCGTTTGGATTTGTAACTTAAAAACACAAGGACCAAATGTGTAATCGGCTGAAAGTTGAGGGGCTGAGTTTGTAATTTATCCAAAGTTAATCAAGGGGCCATTCCTGCCATGTTAGAATAAACCAAGGACTATAATTATATATTTTTCCATTTTTAAATATTAAAGGACTATTTATGTAATTTTCGGATTTTTGAGGGACTAAATATGTAATTTCCCAAAATATTATCAAAAGGTCCAGTTTTGTAAAAGTTGAATAGTATAGGGACCTTAAATGATACTTTTTCATTTATTACAATTTAAAACACCCCGGGGACCATTTTTGCCAAACTTTCAAACTCCAGGGACCAAACATGTAATTTTACCAAACTTCCCACCGAGGACCATTCCTGCAAAAGATTATTAGTACAAGGACCAAAATTTATTTTTCTCAAAGTTTTTACATCCCGGGGACCATTTATGTCAATTTGCAAAGTACAGGGACTAAACTTGTAATTTTGTGAAACTTTGCACCAAAGGACTAAATATGTAACTTTATGATTAAAAAGGGCCTTTGGTGACTTTTTCATGTTTTTAGAATAACCAGGGACTAGTTTTGACAACTTTTGAAACTTGAGGGACTGAAACTGCCAATTATGCAAACTTTGTACGTTTTTCATCTGTTTTTGCATATTTTGCATTTGAAACATATAAAACACACTTCTAAGATATTTTAAGTATTTTGATGCATATTTGAGTGTTTTTGGATGTTTTGGCAGCTCAGATTGGTATAAAATGATGAGTATTTAGACACTCATCAATAGTATAATGACAAGTACCGGGGGATTGATCGTTCAGCTAGGAATAGTGTCGCTAGGATTAGAAAACCTAAAGACTAGGTCTAGAGATGAGGGATGATTCTTTTTGTATTTTTTATATTTTATGAAAGCAAGTAAAAATATCGGTTTTGAAGGAGTTGGGCGGAATTAGTTGCTAGTCAACTAACCCAATTACTATGATGCAATCAAAATAAAATACTAAAAATGAAAATAAACTTAATTAACTAGAGGTGTGAGCAATATATGGGAGAATTGTGTTTACTTAGATTTCACTACTCCCTAGATATCTTTTACAGGTTAATTACTTGTTACAGTTGCGTGGATGACGGATTGTATTCCTTAATACCATTCATGGGGTGGCGTACTTACTTCCCCAATCCTATAAGCGCCTACTTCACTCCTATGTCGAGCCGGCTAAGAAGCTCCTAACATGGGATCACTAGAATTTGCTCATGCATTAAATACAACCAATAAAACCTAGTACACATCGGTTCATGTTTCTTAAGACGTTCAAGCATGTTACACAATGGAGATCTGCCAGTTTTCTTAAGCCTAACATTGAAATCATTCATCCAATACAACTATAAACAAGCAATCAACCTATAATTAACATCTAGGTTTCATTACATCTAAGCAAACACATGATAGATCTAGCCTAGCATGTTGAAATCAAGACAAGCATAAGATATATTCAAACAACACATAGACATATTGAATGAATTGAAAGAGGACTTATCTCAATTGAACATGAAAGGTTTCAAGGGGTGAAAACCCTTGAAAATACAGTTAAAAACGACCTAGGGTTTATTAGGTTCGACCCTAGTATTCTCCACACAAGTTCCTCTCTTAATGAATGAAAAATAGAAAAGTATATATAGATTCTGAGAGGTGACGACGTCAAGAACAAACTTCTGACGCCGTCATCTCGCCGCCAAATAATTTCTCGGACTGCCTAGATCTGGGTTTGACGCCGTCATGTGTACTCCTTATGCAGGCCGTCACCAAAAATACTCTTGACGCCCTTCTTCTGACGCCTTCAGGTTTTCACTAGGTCGTCATGGATTTTACTCCTGACGCCGTCAGAAATTTCTTCTTGATGCCGTCAGGTACTGTTCTCAGCATGGAAAATTAAGTCTTTGTCGTTTTCTTCACTTTTATGCTCCAAAAACGTCCAAAATGCTTCCTTTTCCAGAATTCACTCCCAAAGTACCTAAAATCACAAAAGGAACGATTTAGGGCAATATTTGATCAAATAAATTCAATTCCGGGCTTAAATAACCCCCTAAAAACGGTTCATTTTTCGCCTCATCATGGTTCTTGGAAGACAAGTAAGGTTTAGCTTTGTCTTGGGATTCAAGAAAAGTGATTACTTGGAGTACAAGGTATATCAAGGTTGTAGACTTGAGGTGGAAAGATCGAAGCTTTAGGGTTTTTCTAAAGGTTAGTAGATCAATTATTACAAGAAAGCGGGTTTAACACACGGCTTGTGAGACTTGTCGGTAAAGTTGGTTAAAAAGCAACTTGACAAGGTTTGTAGCAAGGTTAAAGAAGAATGGCTAGTATGAATACTAGGTTAAATATCGAAAAGCTCGATGGGAATATTGTACAAAAACATGGAGGTTCAAAACAAGTTGGGTTCAAGCAACTTGGTCTTGGTGTTAAAACAAGGGTCCATGGAGTACATGTTCAAAAGCGTGTTTGGTTTGAGGTGGAACTACAGGGAGCTCAGGAAAATCGTGAAGCTGAGGTAATTTAGGAGAGTAACGATTATTCTGTAGTAGCTCAAAGAAAGTTGGAGGTTAAACAATTTGAAGGAAAGACAAACACAGACTGCTTGGTAAATAAGTCGATATACCTTGGTGCAAAGATCGGGGCAGACATTATGAAAACCGGAGTACCTAGTCAAGAAGGTGCAGTGGGTAATGTTGCTGAAAGGTATAGAGATAACAGTAATATGGCTGCTTTAGGAGTTGCTAGAGTGATAAAAGAAGATGCACATGAGTCATTGACTTTCAGGAATGCAGTTGCTTATGAGGTAATTTCCAAGTGGACGGCTGTAATGAAAGAAGATATGGATACTCGGTCTAGTATGTGTTTGCTCAGCAATAGTTTGAGGCGAAGCAGTGATGACAATAAAATATATTACTGGAAGTATGCACCAGGTATGTTCATATATCTATTCCTCTATATAGATTATATGGGGTTTACTTGCGAAACCAAGGCTGAGATCTGGGTTACCAAGGGTTTGCTAGATGAAGCAAAGGAAATTATACTTGGTATGAAGATCTTTAGGACTCAGAATGGTAATACTCTGAGGGTGTCACGATTCAGGTTTTCCAACGGGATGTCGGTTCAGATATTGTTGGGGGGACACTCTACGCTGTCGTTAGAGGGTAGTCTGTCAAGGAAACGTGATGAAGAAAAGAAGAGTAAGGGGTCATGTATATATGTAGTTGGAAGTCATAAGTATCAAGTTGTCTGCATGAGACCTGACATAGCATCTACGGATGTGGGAATGTTGGATAGGTTTGATCGTGGATTACAGATGGACGTACAGGATTTTGTGGATTATGACTACATCATGGGTAGATCAATCACAATGTACGGGTTTATGATACAGGTATGTGCGGTGAGCTGGGAAGCTATGTTGCGGCACATGATGACTTTGTTAACAACTGAAGCGGAGTACATGACACTTGCTGGAGAATTGAAGAAGGATACATGGCTAAAGGGACTCTCTACAGAGTCAGGATTTGAGCTAAGATTAGTAGTGGGTATTGCTACTGGTGCCTTGACGAAGGCGATCCCCGGTCCGAGGTTCCAGCACTGGTTGAAGCTGCTGCGTATCGGAGAAAGATAACTATTACCACTAAGGTGGAAATTGTTAGAATATTAGTGTGTAATAGTTATGATAAAAGTTTAGGGGGCTAGTTGTAGTTTAGCTCAAACTTAAGGAGGTTAGTCATGTATTAGGAAAGTTCCTAACCTCCTCAATTGTAGATTCCTTGTTCACCAAGGATTAGGTTTCTCCCCCTCATTCTCTATAAATAGGGATGAGGGGGTGATGCTTTATTTGTACCTTCTTTTCTTGCTCACGTTTAATAAACGTTTGAGTGTAAAATATCTCGTGTGTGTTGGTGCCACTCGGCATTAAGGGATAATAACCCTTTGCCGAGGTCTTGTTGGACTAGTTCTTGATTCGTGGTTCCGCTCTAGAAATCGATTTGTTGGATTTCTTCCAACAGTTACTACCTTTATACCAACTCCTCGTATTTGTTTAACATTTTTATAGTTGTTTTAGAAAGTTCCTTCTTATATTTCATGTTTGTTTCAGAGATAAAGTATTCAGAGTTAGGAGATTTTGGTAGATCTCAATGCCTTTGATATTGTTTATAGCTCATGTACTTTACTCACTAATATCACATAAGTGAGGTAAAGTGTTGTTTTTTTTTTTTTTTTTTTTTTTTTTTTTTTTTTTTTTTTTTTTAATCCATAAATAAGTGAAAACTTAAAGAAGAGAAATAGAAAGCCCATAAAAAAGAAATCCGTAATCGTCTCTTGAGTTTATGTCAAGTTCCCGAAACCTTTTATATAATAAAATAAAACCCCTAGTGGGGACTTTTTAATCAAATCATACTTTATTTGGTATTTTTTTTAAATTGATTTTTTTTAATTTAGATGCAAAAAATAATAAAGGCTAATTATTTCCTAATTTATCTAAAAAAACTTGAAAAAACGTTTTTGTACTTTTATGATAAAAAAAACTAAAAATACACATGGGCTTTAATGCTATTCTTTCATAATTGTAGGCACAAAATGTAATTATAAAAAAAAAAAAACCGGCCTACTTGCATCACCAACACATTCATCCACCTTTCAAAAAAAAAAAAAAAAAAACATCACTTCCACCAACACACATCCACCATCATCTCCAAGAACCCAAATTAATCTTTTTGGGATTTCGTTTGTTGTGAGAAAACGTCATATATCTCAACTTAATTCATGGAACTGGAAAAGCACTATGGGTTAAATTGATATAAGCTTTTTTTATCTGTATTCAAACAGTATGTCCATTGGACACTTTCATAGTAAAACCAAGCTAAAGTATAATAAACAACCATATTTGTTCCTTTTGATATTATACAAAAGATTTTTAGCTCTTATATCAACATAATTTTCTTTGTTCTTTTTTCTGATTAGGTGGAGCCGTGGAGTTCCAAGCATTGGTTAACATAACTCGGGTAAACGTTACTATGAATCTTGTCCGGATTAATAAGGTTTGGAATTGTTTTCACTAGCTATGTTTATGGGTGTTTGGAACAGCGATATATATCGAATTAGACTAATATATACTTGTGTGTTTGTGAGTATCTTAATGGTACAGTTACATATGAAAGCGGATCAATTCAGGTTGACTATTATTGATAATTGGCTGAACGGGTCAAAAATAGCATATAATTACCTATTTTGGCCTGCTGATTTTTACACCACCACGGTTAGTATATAAAGTTCATGTTTAAATCATTCATTGCTATTATATTTGCAGATAATTAGTTGTTGTTTGAGTGGTAATTAGTTGTTTTTTGTGTGTTTGTGAGTATGTTAATGGTGCAGTTACATATGAAAGTGGGTCTATTCAAGCTGTGTATTATTGATAATTGGCCAAACGGGTCGAAAATAGCATACCTGACTTGGCCTGCTGATTTTTACACCCACACAGTTAGTATATAAAGTTCATGTTTACATAATTGATTTAGTGTCAGTTGAGTACCTATATGAGTGTTTGGAAGAGAGATATATAACCAATTAAACTAACATATGCTTGGGTGTTTGTCACTATCTTAATGGTAGAGTTCATAATGTTTGAGACTGTTCTGTAACTTTCGTAATAGCTGATTTTATAGTGCTAATAACATTATAAGTAACTATAATAGCTATTGATTGAGCCATTTTTATATATCATTATACTTTTATACATCATTGTTGTGTCGTTTGTATTATACTTTTATAAGTAATTTTTACTGTGACTGACTATATTTTCTTAGTTGATAATGAGCTGATGCTTTTACATTTAGTAGGGTTGCTATCTTTTAGTTTCAATAGTGTGGTTTGACTTTTTAGTTAACAGTTGCATCTAAGTGGTTTTGACTAATATGAGTATTTGTTATGAAGAATGGTACTATAAAAAAATTAAGAGAATTGATATTCTATCCTTTTAGGAGCTTAATTATAACTCTTTCAGTTGTTTAGGTTTATAGGTTGAATCGCTGTAGCTAAATTAGATGACTAGGTTTACGTCTTAGGGTCATAAGACATAAGTATTTTTGTTACTAGCTGCAACAAAAGTATGGTGGTCTTAATAGGTAGTAAGTTTTGACTATGCATAGATGGGATTATAATTTTTAAATTATGATTGTTTTAGGGTCAAAAGATAAGATGTGGAAAACAAGAAGTTGTGACAACTTATTACGAAAGCTTTTTAATTTATGAAAACATATTGTAAGTGTTCGATCGTGTAACACTACACTACTATTAGACCAATCGAGTAACCCACTTAATTGCATTCCTGATAACCGGAAAATTTGGTTTCTCTTTTAAGTCATTTGTCGTTTACCTTTTCTCAAATTGCACACATTGATTTAGAATAGTTACTGTCATTTGGAGCATATTGAGTGGTCTCGACTAATTTTGTATCTTTCTTTCCCCCTATGTGGATTCATTTTGCAGGCATTCGTATCTTCATTTCGTGTGATTAGCAAGGATGAATTTCTTGATCCTAGGACTACACAGGTGGGAAAAATGACCATCTTCGACAAGTACGCCTTATAAAATACTGAATGGCTCTATATATAGTCATATAGTTTAGCAGAGTTAAGATGTATTATCAAGTTCTAGAATACTAACAATGCAAGAGTTATCAAACTATGGGATAGGTCATATATTTATCCAATTATCCTTGAATAAAAGTTCAAAGATTTGAATGCAAGTCTTTAATATGAATCGATTTGAATGCAATTTATGTAGTTTTTGTAGTTACATTTAACGCAATAGCTATTTTTATAAAATGAACAAAAAATGTTATTGGGTCGACCCTACTCGATTGTTTTGTACCTTTATTAAATATTACCCATTTTGACCCGTTATTGAAACCCAACCCAATAGTTTTTCCAACTTTATGCATATTAAAGATCTTGAACTACTCCACTTAGGGAAAAATATTCACCTGATCTTTATTGACTAACATGTAATGGCACCAGGAGGATCAAAGGAACCTATTGAACTCCTATCAGATTTTCTAGGAAGGGAACCATCCATCCAAGCTTTCGTCACAAATCCGAATCTTTTAATGATGCATCTTTGAGATAAAAAAAATGATATCAAATATATGTTTTGTGTAACAGATAATATATTCGTCTTTGGCATGTCCTAAAATGTTGAAATTTCCATTTGTGTAAGGCCAATATAATCAAATATGTATCTTGGACAACCATTACTGACCCATAAAAAATTGCTCATATTATAATGGTACTCATTGTTGCGCAAATCTTGAATAAAGGACGAAGCAAAAATATGTCAAGCTCGGACCAAGGTTCTTGAGGAAGTCGACTGAAGATTAAAATGCTTTTGAGGTGGTTCAACACCACCTACTATAAGGGGTTTTTTTTAAGTACAATTGGTAGTTTATTTAATAATAGTAATAGTCTTGGTCAAAATGACGGTTCAGCTTTTTGTGAATTTTCAGAGGATTGGTGGTTTACGAAAAGGTTGCAGGTTGTAGAGCTGTGGATGGCCGGGATTGGTGATATGGGAAAATCTAATAAGACTAATGGCGGTGGTGGAGGAAGTGAGAGTGGCGGTATGGTGAATGTTAAGGTTTTGGCGGAGTAGGGTGGTGATGGATTAATTGGGTAGCCATGTAATATTTGTAGTTATTTTTTTTTTTATATAATCTAATGTAAGCACATGGTTGACTATGTTGTTATTGTTTTTGTTGTGCTGGTAAGTTGCCCAACTACTTCATGTTTTGGAGTGCGCTATGAGGATTGTTCTCTAATTGAAATCTTTCTTGATTACCATCATTTTATATTGTTCATGTTATCAGTAGAGGCTAAGTATTGCAAGCAAATACTTTTTTTAATGCGTGCGAATGAGGTAATGAAATTGGTCTTGGTCTATGATGATATGCTACCATGACTCATACTTGCTATGGATATTTGTTTCAAACATCTATTCGAAGTTTCTAAAATATATACTTTCCGATCATTCGTGATATCTTTTCTCTAGGTTTCAGATATCTACTTTTGCAAACAAACTTTCTATTAGTTCCATTGCTGCAACACCCCATACACTTCAGGTGAATAGCGAATACACCATTTGGTTTGACACTTTGACTAATAGCTAAAAACGCTGTTCCAATATATTAAAATGTTTTCGCTTTCAAGTCTAAGTAAAAACATTAACATTTGATAATTCTTCATATGTTTTAATACTTAATTATATTATATGTTTAAAATCATATATACATCATTCAACTCATGTGGCATTAAGCTTATTTAAGTATAAGTCAATAAAATCAACATTTTTGGTTTTTTAATATACCAAAATACATTATTCAAGATATTTAAAAAAAAGCTCGTGTGTTTACGGACATTATAACTACACATAGTTGAGCTCTTTTCATCGTATAATACAAAATAAAAAACCATAAACAAAACAAAACAAAAAATAAATTATTTGTTTTTTAATAAATAAAAAATGATGTTATTCAAAAAATTAGAAAAAACCTCGCGCGTGCGCGGGCATTATAACTATTATATTTTATACAGAAAAAAAAAAAAAAAAAAAAAAAAAAAAAAAAACAGCCCAAAGTGAAAGTGAAGAAAGGGTTTCTCACTTTGTATCCCCTCCTCATTATCTTCCCGCCAAAACATCATCATCATCATCGGTGGGGATGTCTTTCTGGGGTATTTTTCATTTTTCTTCTTTTTCTTAACTATTGTTATTATTAATGTTTGTTTGTTAGTAACTAACAAATGAATGGTTTTCTTTTTTGTTTGTTTTAAAAAAGGGGTTTACTTAAAACCCAATGAGCCTTACACTCTGCTGCACAACCAGAATGATCCTAAAATGCTTCGCATCACTCGGGTAAAAATGTAGCCGCCTTATGGCTTATTTGGTTTTCGGCTTATGTTTCATAACCTCACTTTTTGTGAGTTATTTTGCAAAGTTTTGGCTTATATATACTTATTATGTCATAATAAGTTTATATAATCTCACAAGTTTCAAAATAAGCAACAAAAAGTGACCTTATGAAACATAAGCCAAAAACCACATAAGCCATAAGCCCCCTATTCTAATAGCCGGCTTATGACTTATTTTGCAATGTTTTGGCTTATATAAGCTTATTATGACATAATAAGTATATATAAGTCGGAAAGTTTCAAAATAAACTCCAAAAGTGAGCTTATGAAACATAAGCCCAAAACCATATAAGCCGAAACAAACACCCCCTAAGTAATCTTTTTGATTTTCTATCTCATTTTTTTTAGAAAAAAAGGATGGCCTTTTTTTTTTTTTAGAAATGTATTGAGAATTTAGAAAACTTGTTTAGATGAGATTTTTTTAGAAATGTGAAAAGGAAAAATTTATAGAATAACTCTTTTCAGAAGTCTGGTTATATTTTGAAAAAGTGGACTTTTCATTTTTCTAGATAAAATTTTAAATAAATTTGTGACTAAACATGTTTTCTAGTTTTCTTAATGAAAACCTTTTCTAGGAAAGTGTTATACTTTTCACTAACTAAACGCACCCTTATGTTCTTGTAGAGTCTTTTTTGTGCCCCGTTTCGTTAACAGACACCGATAGTACTAATAATAACTGACAAAAGTAAAACGGCTCTATAAAGTTATCAGCTTGTATTGTAAGAATAAAAATGTAATTGTAACTTGTTGGCTGCCAACAGGCTACCCTTGGAGACGCTATACGGACTTCACCAGCTAGAAGCACGGTAAATTGTTCCATAGGAGATAAACCAGAAATAGCTATATGTTCTTTATGCATACCACACTTGACTTGTTGTCAACTAGACCTCGAGTTTCACGAATCCCATGATGTCGTTTTCTCCGTCAAAGGCCCACGAGGCATTCATCTTGCTGGTTACTTTGTAACTCCTGCTGTCGATCATCTCCGTGTAATGTGAGTTTCTCAACAACATATACAAATCGATCAATTACGAAACTGTGTATCTTTGACTCTATCGGTTTGAATAATGTGATCAGGAACAATGGGAATGAAGTTCTTAATGGTGATGAAGTTCCTGAGAAAACTCAATGTGGACTTCTTCAAGAAAATGGGTATCACTTTTTCTTTCGCTAAAAGTAGCTACGCATATTTTTTTCTTGAAAAATCTAGAAAGTCAAATTTGGGCAAAGTATTAATATCAGCACTGTGTTATTTTGATGAATCAGTGATGAAATTGTAAAGAAAAAAAAGAAGAAGAGAAGCAAGAAGAATAAGAAAAAGAAAGCGAGTACCATAGAATCTACAGCCAGTGGATATGTTAGTGATACACAGAGTGATATGTTAAAATCAAGAGTAACCAAAAAAGATGGGTGAGACATTAATTTATACTTGTTTATTTTTACTCATAGTATAGGGAAGCTTTTACATTAGATTGTTAGCACAACTTGTGTTTATATTTTGTATGATGATTGTATATAAAAGGAATTTACGGACTAATAACTTTGAAACTTTGAACAGTTCCACCAATGCTTTAGAAAGAAGCGAGGACAAGGTGAAGGCGAAAAGGGAAGCGAGTACCTTAGAACCTGTGGCCATTGGAAATGTTAGTGCAACGGAGGATGACAAGTTTGGTTCAGAATCAAGAATAATCAAAGAAAATGGGTGAGACATAAATTTATAGTTGTCCGTCTTTACTCATCTTATAGACTATAGTGGAGCATTCAAATTGAATTGGTAGCCCAACTTGTGTTTATATCTTGTATTTTGCATGATGATTGTATGTCAAAGGACACTACAGACAAATAACTTTGAAATTTTGAAACAGTTCTACTAATGCTCTCGAAAGAGGTGAGGACAAAGAGGAGAAGAAGAATAGGAAAAGGAAAGCGCGTACCATAGAACCTACAGCCAGTGGGTATGTTAGTCCTACGGACGATGATAAGTTTGGTTCAGAATCAAGAGTAATTAAAGAAAATGGGTGAGACATAAATTTATAGTTGTCCATTTAAATTGAATTGGTAGCCCAACTTGTGTTTATATCTTGTATTTTGTATGGTGATTTTATATCAAAGGACTTTACGGACAAATAACTTTGAAATTTTTGAACAGCTCTACTAATGCTCTCGAAAGAGGTGAGGACAAAGAGGAGAAGAAGAATAGGAAAAGGAAAGCGAGTACCATAAAACCTACAGCCAGTGGGTATGTTAGTCCTACGAAGGATGATAAGTTTGGTTCAGAATCAATAATAATTAAAGAAAATGGGTGAGATAAATTTACAGCTGTCTATTTTTAAGTCTATCATGTATAATTGTATATAAAAGGACTTAACTGGCACATAACTTTATAATTTTGAACAGTGCTAATGCTCTTGAAAAAAATGAGGACACAGTGGAGAAGAAGAAAAAGAAGAAGAGGAGGAAGAAAAGTGGTTCAAGTAAGGATATCGTTAATGGCTGAATGCTTAACCTTTGCAATCTCTGTTTTAAGGAGTAAATTAAACCAAAAATCATATAAACTATGTCGTATAATTTGTTTAACAGAAGAAGATTTGTTCTGGCTTTGACTTTCGACTGATTATGTCTTCTTTTTGCATTCTTGTTAGAGCACAATTTGAGTAATGACAAGAATCCTAGCATGGGGGGCATGAATGGAGATAGTCCAAGTTTGACAATCGAAGGTGAACTTCCGGAAATGTCGAGTAAGATAACCAAACTATAATTTTCAGAAACATTATATGCTAGTTTTAATCAACACATGAAACACATATTTTTTTCTTTTTCTGAATACTAATTTCAGTGACTTATATGATCAGAGTCGATTCTCGTGGAATGTAAAGTCAAGAGAGCAGGAGCGAAAATCAAGTAAATTTGTGTAGATAAGCCAATCAGTTTAGAGAGTTACAAGGCAAGTACAATTTTGTGAAGTTTCACTTCAATTTTCTTTTGTGGATCAAGAAGAAACACTATTGCCCTCTAGTTGTTTTCATGGTTAAGATTTGAGGGCATTTTGGTCCAAAAGTGACAAACTTGTTTCAAGAAACCAATATCAATAGATGGTTTGGTTGGTTGTATATCTCACAATTTACTTAATTCTTCTCAATCCTCAAGTAGACAAGCAACCGGGAAATATTAGTATTTTATTCTCGTTTAATAAGTAACAGTTTGTTATATTTTGGTTGCAAGTATAGTAACTCAACTGAAGGCTGATGTTATGTGTAGGAATGAAAAGGATATGATGGTGATGGTTACTAGAGAAAAAAAAGTACACTATTAGAATTGCTAAATATTGATACAGAATTTGTAATGAAACATGCGACTGTTCAAAATACAAAATACAAAATACAAAATACCCATTTGCTACAATGGTAGAATAAGAAGATATTTGCGACTGTTACAAAAATTTTCCAACGGATCTTGATGCTTTCTAAATTCGGAGATCCTGAAATAAAAGGAGTAAAAGCTTTATTGATGCTTAGTGATTTTTTGTTTTACGTCAGTTTATCTTTCAGTCTTCCGGAAAGATTAAACCAGAAACTAGTATAACTTCTCGTATAATATAATGTTCCTTCTGTATTGAAGAAAAATGCATGTTTTGACTTCTGAGGTCATACTTCAACTATTTAGATCCGAATCTAATATGCACCTTTACACACTGTGAAATCATCGGCCCTATTCTATATGTAGTATCAGTTACTAAGTTTACTTTACAAAGTTAAGAATTCATAGAGGTTTCGAAGTTGCAAATTTGGTTTGGTTGACTCCAAGAGTCAAACACTGTAATTTTTTTCTTTGTTGCAGCAGTTAACTTGTTGCTCTTCTTTCACAACTGTCAGTCTGACACATGCAATCAATTCACATCTCTGGTAAATATTTCACATATTGGGCGGTTAATCATTTATGTACTCAAAGCGTGTCTTTCAGGATGGTTAACTCAATAACTGCAATAACGTGATATTTTATGGGTTCTTACCTACAAATCTGACCCAAGTGTAATTAAGAGACTGAACACATTACATGCAGAAGAAACAATATCTGCCCCGTTTCATTCTACTATAGATTCACTATACGGAGGTAGCCCTTGTGTGAGTCTATGCTAAATGTAATTCTGTTTTGTATCAGATTTTAGACAAACTTTAACAGATTATGCTGAATGCTAATAAAATAAAATATAATTTTTCAGGTTTTTTTTTTTTTTTTTTTTTTTTTTTTTTTTTTTTTTTTAGTCATAAAAAAGATTGCACAAATATTAGAGTCGAGTTCCATAGTTCACCTGTTTGTTATTTTGATGGAAGATATATATTGCAACCAGTAGCTTAACAAACAGTCCATATTAAACATCATGTACGATGTTGAGTTCTATGCCTTATATTCATCTCGTGAACATAATTAAGTGTTATTGTTGCATATCATGTTTAAGACATAAAATCATAGTCCAGGGTGCTGTAGTCAGCAATAATTGTTGATAGTGCTGGTTATAAAGACTAACATAAGTGTAGTAACAAGAATAGTTTTGAATGATTGATTGGTTGAAGGGACACACAAAATCTTTCCTTAAGATAATAACACTGCATAGTCTGCATTACTAATTCCTAGCATTTATTCTTGCTAACATCTGAACTTAAAATAATCATAAATTTTCAAACTACTTCCATATCATTTTAAAATTTGGTTATCATTTTGCACATATATGTATCACACATGAGCACCCTTCAAGTTTATACATTCATAATGATGGACAATTCCATACGTATCAGAGTCTCAAGCACATTTAAATTAGAAAAAGCTGTATGCAATCATGGATTTTTCTTGATGGCACCCAACCGCTGGAATTCTTCCAGCAAAACACTTGTTAGGCCGCTACGATTACCTGACCAAAAATCTGTGACCGTCTCTATTAACCTACTTTGGCCAACATTCCTTTATAACTGTCCTTGACTATGTTCATCGAGATTTCACCGTCTGATCATGAAGCTATTTCGGTATGTGTACACACTCCACTTTCGTTGATACTAGATTTTTATTTATTTTTCATAAGTTACATCAAAAGTTTGTGTGTATGTCTGTATGAAGGATCAAGTGAAGAGAATGTTAAGGTTGTCCACAGAAGGAGAGGAACATGTTGAAAGATTCACAGCTTACACTTAGATGCAGCCAAAAGAGGGTTTGGTCGTCTATTTCGTAATCCTACATTTTTTGAAGATATTGTTAAAAGCATTCTCCTTTGTGGTTGTCGGTATGTTCTGTCTACAATTTGAATCAATCTTTTTTGTTTATATTATCAATACATAATTACTAATGTAAGACTAATGATAAAGGTCTTTATTAATATAAACCAATTGATTCTTGCAGATTCAAAGATACTTTAGAGATGGCGGAAAAACTTTGCATCCTTACAAAACGGCTACTAAGTGTTTAAAGAAAGAGGTAAGAAACCGGAATCCTCATTGGGTAATTTTCCGAGCCCACAAGAGCTACCAAGACTCGACTTAAAAGATTTGGGCACCTGCTGTTTGGGATATACAGGTGCGACAATTTTAAAGTTAGCAAAGGATGTCATGAATGGCGAGATCAATTTGCTTGACTTGGAGAATCTTTCTGATGCGGATAAATTGTATAACAAGTACACATATCAAACAGGTTCATACTTTAATCATCTTTCTTAACAAATCACTTTAATTTGATACATCTTGCTTGATCAAGTTCCATTGTATGTACATTGGTGCCATATTAATAGAAATAGAAATTGAGAGTTTGACTTCATGATCGCTCTAATAGATGCCTAGAGCCCTAGACGGTTAAGTGATGCTGTTTAATGTTTTACGAACTAATCATATGGAATATAATGACTGTCCAGAATGTGTATGGACATAGGTGATAACATATTTACACTGATGTGTGCTAATCATCAAGGTAACTAGGCTAGTATTATTTTCTTGCCCTTCGTATATCTATAACATATGTTTTAATTCATGGTGTCAGGTCCACCAAAGACAAGAGTGTTCGAAGAAAAATGTAAAGGCAATAGTTAAGGAGATATATGACAAGTATGCGCCTTTTCAAACACTCGCTTTCTGGTACCATAATTCTCCATTCATGTTAAATCCCTTGTAATATATCATATATGTGTGTGTATGTTTTGAGGCTTGACGTGTGTTTGATGTAACAAGGTTGGAATTATTTGCACCATTTCAGACACTCGCTAATGATTTTAAATGTCTTCTAATATATATTTATCATCATTAAAACATAAAAGAGATATATGTACATTATTTGCACCAATAAATACAATCCCAGAACTCGATGAAACGTTTTGAATCATATAAAGAAGATCGGGAGTATAAAGATGGTGTAGTAAGTTATAGATGTCCTGAACATTAATTCTTTTGGGGTTTGTTAGATATTAGAATAATCATGTTCTTAGACATGCAGAGGGATTTGTTTATAACTTATAGATAGTTGATTATAAGAGTATAAATACTCATCATTTCATGTGAAATCTATACTACATTATAATGCATTTGGGACTATTCTATAATTAGAAAGACTTAAAATTCAGACTTTTTTTCTTGCTTATTATGGAAATATTTCAAAATTATTTGTTAGAAAACAAGTTAGTTAGGAAGCGCCGAAGCAGTTGGTTGTTCAAACTAAAATTATTTGCCTTAATCATCTCTAATATCTCTACTTATAAAGCATGAAGATAACTAAACGTGTAACCAAATAACGCAAAATATAATTATACGGTATCCGCCGCCGTATTGCGCGGGTACCGTTCTAGTAATAGAAAATACATAAGTTGAAACATCTCTCATTTCTATATCACATGTTGCACATGCTTATACACACTGACACGCACAAAGCTCATATAAAAGTAATAAAGACTCGAACGATAAAAGAGATCGCATGTTATGTATCTGCTACATTGTTTTGGACTCTTTAGCGCTATCGAAACAATAGTCTTCAATTCTCAATTCATGAGGAGAAGTGATATTTTTTATTGTATTCGTTTGTTTTCTTTTTCTTATATTAAATATAGAGGTGCTAAGATTCATAGTTGGAATGATTGGTTAAAGTATCCTTTGTAATTTCTAGCTCCTTGCTAGAGATTCATTTATTTAGAAATTTTGTGATTCAAAAAAATAAAAATAAAGACTCTCGAATGCTACAAGTGATACCCTTCCATGTTTTTTTGTTTTTTTATTATTTTTTTATTTTTATAATTTATATTATAAAACTTAAAGTTTAACAAGTCAAAAATATTAAGCTGACAAAAAATACGGAACATAAACTGATAAAAAAACTGTGTTGTACTGTAAGCGGAAGTTCAAAATAAGGTGGAAGTTGTATTTTTTTTAAAACTTATTGATGAGCAAGGAGGGGTACGAATAATCTAACGTTACTATGAATCGAGGTTGACTATGAAACAACAAAAGCAACATGTTTTACTAAAAAGGTTAGTGGGTCACGGCACCACTATAATAATTGGCAATTTCTCCGCCAAATGTCGTTATTCCCGAGTATAAAATGGAAAAAAGAGTGATGGAGAGAAAAAAAGGAGTGAAGTAAATAGGAGAGGAATAAGATTTATTTATTTATTTATTTATTTATTTATCATCTTGTGTTTCCGAGTTGGAAAGAAAAGAGAGGAAATAAGAAAAAAAAAACTTTAAAATCAACTTCACTCAATTTCATCCAAATTTGAAAAGTAACTTAGGAGAGTAATTTTAATGTAATTTACTATCATTTACTTTCATCTCTCCTCTTAAAAAATCTCAGAAGCATAATTTTTTAAAAAATCTCATAAGCACAAATTTTTTTATTGCCATCTCAAACGTTTCCCTTTCACTCAAATAAACTCGGGAAGAGAGTGATGATATATTTTTATCTTGTATTTTTTTTTTATTTGCCATGAAATCAACGTTTTCGAAGACTTGTATAATTCATACTCTTTTAGTATTATTTGACGGTATATTCTGGATAGCTATTTGTGGATTCCCTATTTTAAAAATCTAGGTGCCTTGGTACTTATCTATGTACGCAAACCGCCCTTCATTTTTTTTAGGTAAATAAAAATGAACACGCATAAAACACGTCTTTCATATTTAGGCAAATATAAATGAACACGCTAGAAAAGTTTTCAATCTTTGCCTATAAAAGACCCCTTGAACGTTTCACAGACAAAATCAATATATAGCACTTGCCACAAATATTAAGAAAGAAAACATATACATATAAAATGTCGTCTGTAGGATTCAGTTATGCTCAAGTTAACCAAGAGCAGCAACGTCTTAAGAAGAAAACGAAGCCTTTAGCACAAGACTCTCCGGTTTTGGTAGAAAAGAAAAAGTTTTCGGAAAGCAAAGTTTTTCCAACAGGAACTGTTTCTTTACCAGTTGCTTCTGTGAAGCCAATTCCGTAACGCCTGAAATCATGGGCGGAGATAGGAGGGGCACAAGGGCACGTGGCCTTAGAGAACAAATTTGTAATGTAATTTTTAAAAAATATTTGGCTTTTTTAAAATAATTTGTAGTGTAGTTTTTTAATATTTATCAAAGTGTGCCCGCCGAGCAAAACTTTCTGGCTCCGCCCTACCTGAAATGGTGTTAAGATCTTTTTTCTGGTCATGTTAGGATTTAGTTACTATGAAAATGTATTGTTAACTGAAACTAATGATTTGAGTTAATGGTACTTATAGTATTGTTTCATATATATATATATATGGGATCTTGTATTTTGTTGGATTTGTTGATTTAACATTCGTATCTATAAATGTTTTCGTCATGATACGAGAGTTTATAATTTGTTACTAATTGTTATGTATGAACGTATGGTAAGAGTGTCTCATCAATAAACTATAAATCTTTTGATTTTAGAAACATTATACCAAAATGATTGAATAACAAGACGCGTGACGCACTAAAAAAGATTGTCATCTAGTGAAACATAAAAAAAGTGTCACCAAAAGTCAAAAAAGTGTCACTAATAGTAAAAAATATCACCGAAAGTATAAAAGAAGTGTCACTAAAAAAATATGTACTTCTCCCACACTTAAAAAAGTGTAGGTAAAAGTCTATTTATAACGACACAAAAAAGTGTAAGTAAATTGTTTTTGCCTTTTGTGACACATTATATTATATATATAAAGATGGGAATGTGGGATGCAAAGCTGGGGTGGTTAAAAACGTCATTACAGAGGGTTAATAGCCCAACATGTGGTGCAGACATGGCCAGTTTACTGTTTTGCACACTGTTCATCAGTTAATTGCATTTTTATAAACAGTACATGTCCTACAATATGTGGTGCAAACATGGGGACTTCACTGTTTTGCCCACTGTTCATGAATTATGCTCTTTGTTATATCATTTATGCATCTTTAAAAGTTATATATGTGAATGTAAAGAATGCCTACAAATCCAAGGTCCATAATACTAGAAGACTTGCAATCATTAGAAAACTATATGTACAATTTAAATGGTACCCATCTATTAGATTTACAACCTCCCCATCAGTTAGATGCTGTAGAGCAGGAAAAATGGGTCAAAAAACAGGCACGTTATCGTCAAAGGAAAAACAGTAGTATAGCAAATGGCTGTGGGGATAGTAACTATTGTACAGGCGATAGCACATCTCAACTAAAAACTACACAGCAAGAGCATGAGGATATGTTTAATAAAAATCCTCAACTGCCTACTTTAGAAAGCATACAAATAAACCAGAAAAACTTACAAGGAGGCAAGAACTTACTGCAACATCGTTGTAAACGGAAAACACCTCCATCTGATGCACCTGAAGTTAAAAGTAACAAAAAAAAAGGTTAGTATTATGCATCTATAATACTTTCTTACATGTATAACTTTTTCAAAATCTTACTTACTCATTTGTTTTGGCAGCATTTGTGTATGATTAAACAAATTTACGAAATACCAATAGCAGCATACAAGAAACTCCTCAAGCCTTTTGCACTACAAATAGTTCAATATGTGGAACAAATACATTTCAAGCAGGTGCCACAAGTTCACAACAATTCGTTAATTTACCAAAACCAGATACACATGTACTTGAGAGCATCAAAATAAAAGAAGGTATTATATACATGTATCATGTATATTTCACTGCATGTTCTAAATTTTAAGAAGACCTAATCATTATAATTATTCATGCAAAATTACCTGTGCCCAACACTGAAGGCTGCTCCCAAATCCAACACCATGCTATTACTGTACCATGTGATTCGACAACTGAAATTCAAATAACGCATCAACAAGTCAATATGGAAAATCAAATAAAAGATAGAGCTACAACAGCTTCGGCAAATTATAAAAGGCAAACACCATATGATAATCCAACCAGTGATACAAGTGTGCAACAACTGAAGAGGCGTCGCACAAATACACATTCATCTATGTGTTCAACAGAAACTAAAAATGAAGGTATACCAATTAACAAAGCATATAAAAATAGTTAATTTATTTTATTAAAACAATATATCGTAAAACATAATCTGTTTCTAACGTTGTTTGTTGTTAACCCATGCAGATGTATCACATTTGTACATTGATTTAGGTGATGCCGATTATGCATGTGAACATTGCAATGCAACATTTTGGTATGGTGAGCGACTAAAAAGAAATTGTCACCGGTCTTATCCAAAGTATACTAAATGTTGTGGAGGAGGCCAAGTGTGTCTTAGAAAGGAAAAAGACCCGCCCGAATTTGTGAAGCACCTGTTCAGAGATAAACACTTCTTAGACAATATCCGTGCGTACAACCAAATGTTTAGTATGACTTCTTTTGGTGCTGAAATTGATGAGTCAATTAATAATGGAAGAGGACCTTACGTGTTTAGAATTTCGGGCCAGATTCACCATTATATAGGCACATTGTGTCCAACCAGTGGGAAAGACCCAAGGTTCCTCCAGCTTTACATATATGATACTAACAACGAAGTTAAACACAGAATGGAACCTTTTGGTGGAATTACGGAGAGCGGGTTGAAACCTGAAATAGTGCAAGCATTGATACAAGTATTGGATGACAACAATGAGTTGGTGCAAGTGTTTAGAACAGCAAGAGACAAAATTGAGGAAGGAAATATTCCAGAATTCAAAATCCAGCTTTACAACGTGACTGGCGCTCAAGAATATCAACTACCTTCTTCTGGAACACTTGGGGCGATCGTCTTTTAGCCTGATGAAAATTCAGAAACAGAATATGACATGATTGTAGAGTACAAAGATAAGCAACCAAAAAGGATTAACAAACTTCATAGTTCGTATATGTCACTTCAATTCCCGCTCCTTTTCGTTTATGGTCAGCCCGGTTACAACACAGGCATGACATTAAAACCTATGAATGGAGGTAAGAAGAGAAGCAAGCTGACAATGAATATGTATTACAAATATCAGCTTCATGAACGGTTGGACCAATTTGGTCATCTCTTTAGAGGTGGCAGGCTCTTTCAACAATACGTTGTAGTCGTCTACTGCACACTTCAGCAAGAGAGGCTGGATTTTATAAGATCAAAGCAAAATACGCTTAGAGTCGACTGCCTTTCAGGAATATGTGATGCAATGTCAAAAGGAGATCATTTTGGATCCGATATAGGCCAAAGAATCATACTGCCTTCAAGTTTCACAGGAGGCCCAAGATACATGTATAGCCATTATCTTGATGCATTGGCAATATGCAGAGTTCTTGGTAATCCTCAGTTTTTCATAACTTTCACATGCAACGTCAATTGGCCAGAAATCAAAAGACGTGTGAGAAAATATCCACACCTCACACCAGCAGATAGGGCTGATGTTGTGGACCGCGTTTTTGAGCAAAAGGTAGAAGATTTTTTAACAGTGCTTAAAGAACAAGAAATTTTTGGCCGTTGTACTGGAGGTATGTGATGTTTTAAATCTCTTATGTTAATTAAATAACTAAATTTTAAATTTAATTTTTATATTCCAAATGTTATATACATATTCATTTCCATTTTTTTTGCATGTAGTTTTATATATAATAGAGTTCCAAAAACGTGGTCTCCCGCATTGTCATACGCTCTTATGGATAGATGCACGAGATAAAATAAAAAATCCAGAAGAAATTGACAAATTCATTTCTGCGGAATTACCAGATAAAGCATCTGATCCAGAAGCATACAGAGTTGTTGCAGATATGATGATGCATGGCCCATGTGGAAATGCTAAACCAAACGCTCCATGCATGGAAGAAGGCGTTTGCAGCAAACACTTTCCAAAAAAATATAATGATGCAACTTACTTTGATGATAACGGCCATGTGCATTATCGAAGAAGAAAAACAGAAAGTTATGTCACAAGGGGCGAGTTCAAGTTCGACAATACACAAGTTGTACCTTACAATCGCCTACTTTGTCTCATGTTCCATGCTCACATTAATGTTGAGTATTGTGGCTGGAGCATGTTGATAAAGTACTTATTTAAATATATTTCTAAAGGAACAGACCGGATTTATGCACGCATCGTAAGACCAATCGGTGATCCAGCCACATCATCATCTGCTCCAAAGATACAGATAGATGAAATAAAAAACTTTATTGACGGTCGCTTTATTTGTCCAAACGAAGCATGTTGGAGGATACTCGATTTTCCGATACACCATAGAGAACCAGTCGTCCAAATATTGGCAGTTCATCTTGAAGGAATGCAGCAGATCACTTTTCGTGACAAAGAACCTCTTCAATACATTACTGCAGACGATGGAAGAAAGTTGACAACTTTGACACAATGGTTTGCATATAATGAAAATTTTACAGACGGAAGGCATCTTACGTATTTAGATTTTCCTTCTGAATTTGTATGGTATGAGAATACAAAGACATGGAGTCGTAGGAAACTCAAAACAAAGTATTCTATTGGAAGGCTGGTATACGTGCACCCAGCTGCAGGAGAACTCTTCTATTTCCGAATGCTACTCGGTCACCAGAAGGGTTGTAGATCCTTTGTTGATGTCCGCACCGTCAACAATAAAATCTATGACACATATCGTGCAGCATGTCAAGCTATGGGTTTACTTGACGATGCCAAGGAATGGGATATAGTACTACAAAAGGCAGCAACATCTGCAACAGCTGCTCAATTACACGCACTTTTTGCCCACATATTGATTTACTGTGAAGTTGCCGAGCCAGTAAAACTTTGGGAAAGGCATTGGCATCGCATGGCAGACGACATACCAGCAAAAGCAGCAAAAACAAGTGGCGTTAGAGACCTACACGTAAACAGCCCAGAGACAAAGGACTATATCATTTACGAAATAGAAATGATTCTCAACAGCCGTTCAAGATCAGTGAAAGAGTTGGGTTTCTCTTTGCCTCCACAACACCTAATTGACGATTTGCAAAATAGATTGTTGATGGAAGAAAGAAACTACAACCGTGAAAAACTGAAAAATGATGTGGCGGCTTCAGTTGTTAAGCTAAACGCTGAACAACTACAGATATATAACCTTATAATTAACGCATGTAAGAGTAAGAGACAAGAACTGGTATTTGTATACGGCCATGGTGGGACAGGAAAGACTTTCCTGTGGAAGACAATTATTAACACCCTGCGTTCAGAAGGAAAAATTGCGCTGGCTGTAGCATCATCAGGTATCGTGTCACTACTCTTACCATCTGGCCGAACGGCGCATTCAAGGTTCAAAATCCCATTAGATTTGGCTGATGAATCAATGTGTAGCATTAAAAAGAATACAATGATGGCTAAATTACTTATTGAAACAGATCTGATTGTGTGAGATGAAGCACCGATGAATGATCGCCGATGTTTTGAAGCACTTGATAGAACATTACGAGATATTCTAAGCAACCAAGAAATGCCGTTCGGTGGAAAGACGATTATGTTAGGCGGAGATTTCAGACAGACGTTACCAGTTAAAAAAAAAAGCAACAAAATCGCAGGTCATTGCATCATCAATTGCAAGTTCATACTTATGGCGCCATTTTAAACTATGCAAGCTTACACAGAATATGAGGGTGCTAAAACCAAACCTGAGTGAAAACGAAAGAAAATAAGCAGTTGAATTTTCCAGATGGCTGTTAGATATTGGTGATGGAAAAGCAGGCGAAGCTGACGTACAAGATTCAGATGAAAGCAGATGGATTTCAATTCCTACAAAATATCAGATACCAAATAATGAAAACGGTATACAAGAACTTAATAATTTCATTTATGATGATGAAACATTGAAGCGGCCAACAGCACAAATTTTACAAGAAAAAGCAATTGTCTGTCCCAAGAATGAAACAGCTGACGAAGTAAATGAAAGATTTTGTCAAAATTAGGAGGCGAAGCTACAATCTACATCAGCTCAGATGAAGCCATACCTGTTGGAAGAGACGGAGCTGCAACTGAAATGTTATACCCACCAGAGTATTTGAATACGTTCAAATTCCCGGGTTTACCACCACACAAACTTCAACTAAAAGTTGGAGTACCAATTATGCTCCTCAGAAATGTTAACCTCGAGGGGGGGCTCTGCAATGGGACAAGAATGATTGTCACAAATCTTATGTCAAAAGTTATTGAAGCAGAGATTATTACAGGAACACGAATTGGAGAAAAAGTGTACATTCCACGAATTCCACTCACACACAAAGACCCTAACTACCCTTTCATTTTCAAACGCAAACAGTTCCCAATAAAAGTATGCTACGCTATGACAATTAACAAAAGTCAAGGCCAATCTCTCAATAAAATTGGTGTCTATCTACCAAAACCAGTTTTCAGCCATGGGCAACTATATGTTGCATTGTCTCGCGCAACATCACCTAATGGTTTAAAAATCCTTTTGACGCCTGATCCTGAACATCCACCACACATGACTAAAAATATAGTATATAAGCAGTTTTTACATAAGATTGATCCACTGCAGGTTCATACTATTTTGTTACACTGCATGATCACTATTGCTTTACTATAATGCAAGTTTAGTTATACTTTTAAAACTACTATTATATTATACTACATAATACACTTCCCTTATGTGCATACTGAATTTATAATATACATGATTAATATAGTTTACTGAGCACTAAATAAAGTAAAACTAACCATATTTTTTTTATTTATGCAGAATGACTGAAGCAACAATTAAAGAACTAAACCCAACCAGTCGAAACAAAATCCTAGAAGTAAAAGTATACCGCTCATGGATTGGGAGGAATCCACCAAATGTTACAGAAAAAAGTTACCATTCAATCTTGCTAGATAAACAGGTAACTTTGATATGTTATATTAAATATATAAGACTCCTCTTCTTTTTCAATTTTACTGTCAACAAATACTTTTATGTCAACAGGGTGATGCAATACAAGCAAACATGGATGTTAGTGAAAAAAAACAGTTCACTACTTATCTTATCCCTGGAAGAGCCTACCGAATCTCAGGGTTCACATGTACTCCCACAATCAATTGGCAACAAACGTTGGAAAACAAAACATCTCTTCTATTTACGAGATTCAGAAAATTTGATCCGATACCACCAACAGGTTTCCCGAATCACTATTTTCGTTTTACCTCTTACAATCGGTTACCATACAAAGTGGTTGATACAGACGACAAAAGTCAAAAAGTTTATCCAGTTCTAACCGGTAAGACAGCTTATTTCATATTAACATAACAATGTTTTTAAAAAAAAAAAAAAAAAAAAGAATAATAATCATACCTATTTTTTTTTTTTTTTTTTCATTTTTATTAGATTTTTTTTAACCCCTTCCTTTTTTACCAATTGCAGATTACATAGGTTGTTACATCAGCTCAGGAAATAAGGAAGAATGGGGGAACCCAAACAAAGATCAGATGGTACTCCGCCGGATAGAAATCCAAAATCTGAAGTAAGTGTAATAGAACTAAATTTATAAACAACCATATCATAAAAAATTGCATACACCAATATGCTAATTCTCAATATTTATTTAACACAGCCGAAACTCAGTGGAGTTAACACTATGGGACGACCTCGCAGAAAGTTTTCCTAAGGAAGAAATTGATGCACTACGAAAACCAATCATAATTGCAGTTTCTTCCTGTCAAGTTAAAAGATTCAGAAACAACTTTCAACTATCGTCAACACCAGCGACTTACTACTATATATATCCAGATATTCCAGAACTCCCACAATACAGAGCAGAGTAATTCCTATATTATATCTTACTTAAATAAAATATTTTTGGCTAATGCATCTATTAATTATGCCCCTGATGTTATACAGATACAAAGCCGCATTCGATCTGGATCCACCATTACAAGTTGTCAGGCACCCATATCAAGATAAAGAGCAAGAAAAAATGAGGAACAGGGTGCCATTATCTAAACTTTTAACTGAAAAACCAGCAACTCACACTGTAAGTTTAAGTTCTTTTCCACACACATTCTATGAGTTTTTACAAAACATACAGACAACAACTGACTCTGACTTATTGTATATCAAAAAAACAAAGGATGTTCGTTTTACTTGCGAAGGAACAATCACAGGTCTTGACACATCACGAGATTGGTACTACCCTTCATGTGTCACATGTCCAAATAAAATACAAATTAATGAAGGTGTCATTGAATGCAGAATACATGGACCGTTAACGGCTCCAACTTACAGGTAACACAATATAACACAATACACTTTTAACATATACATTTATCTAATATCATTATCACATCTTTACAGATACAATTTTAAAGCGTACGTGACAGATACAACAAACACAATACTGATGACATTTTTCTCACCAAAAGCAGATGACATTGTGGGTACTAAGTGTGAAATATTAGTAAATTCATTACAAAATCCAGACCTACGAGACTTTCCAGAAAAAATATTAGCAATCATTGGGAAAAAACACATCTTCCAGTTTCATTATAATATAAATACAAGACAAGAAACAGTGAGCTTTATATTGGATGAAATACTTGACAAAGAAGAGACAGAAGCCCAAATCCAACATAAAGCATCAGGTAAAAATTGTTTCAAACACTTTCTACATAATTAACTATACCACATTCTTTTTATTTTATTTATTCATTTTTTTTTCAACAGGTTCAGGAACAACACTAACCATACCAGAAGAAGCCCAAACAACCGCTGCACTAGAGTATTATCCATCAACAACAACAACACCTGCTTCCACACAGCTGCCACAACCACTATCACACATCACCATCTGAGACACCAGCTCACCAACCAATATCATACCAATTCAGCATACACCACAAGCTTTGCAATCAACAGAGGAAAATCCACTGCAAGAACAAGACAATTCAGGTAAATAGTGATTCATTTTAAAAACTCAGCAGAAAAAAAATATTTATAATCTAGAACACTAAATTCGAACAACAAAAAAACAATATTTTCTAATTTTTAAAATAACTATTTCTAACAGGTGCTACACCACCAACAACACAGCAAGATATTAGCACAAGATCAGCCAAAACACCTATACTAGAAAGCAGCAAACCTACAACAGCAAAACGGCAACTCTTCCAAGATAAACCAGGAGAAGGGAAAAAGACCAAAAAAGAATGAACGTCTCAAGAAAAGTAAAAACAACACCATCCACTGCCCATACTTTAGTTCGACACAGGTTGTTAACCTTTTAAGTTAAATAACTCTTAATGTAAACATGTATGTCACCTAAAAAATTAGCACTCCAGAAGTGCAACTGATCCCTACTAATTATCGTACCAACCTTTTGTCAAATACTTCCAGTATATGGAAGCATGTATGATATGTATAAGACCAGTGTATGTTATAGATTATCATATTTAGGTTAAGACTGCTGTTACTATAAAATAAACATTTGTTTATGCAACTTCACTCAAAATATAAAATCGACCAACTTATGATTCATAACAACTATCAAACCATGCTAATTTTTTATCATTTAGACAGCCTCTATAAACTTAAACACATATTTCCACAACATGTTAAACACAAACTGATGCCTTTTATTTATAGAAACAATATCTTACAATACGTTAATATTATACAATACATAACACACAGACTAAGACCAGGATCTTGCCAAACAAGGCATCAACATAATACACTAACAAACACAAAGACTACATGAACTTTTAGCACCAAACACTAATTCGCTGACACAAACGACCAATGAACTTAATCATGAACTTCCATAACCATGACATGCCTACGCTTTTCCTCCCGTGCCTCACGCAACACATCAAGCAACTGAAGAAATCCTTGCAAGACCACTCTATTTCTCGCCTGTGCCTCCACTAAACACTCCATCCCATCCCAATGCGCCACATCAAAATCACTAAAACGTTGACCCTCTTCAAGCATCGCTCCGAACTGGTCAATTTTTTCATGCAACCCATCACACCATTCAGTAATCTTCCGAATGAAACCCTGATTTTCACCTAGCTCTTGGACAAACAGATACTTGAAGTAGTCTTTCGACTCATTGGAACCACAAAGTGCTTTTAATTGATCAAAGTGAGGTGTAGAAACCATTTTTTATCTCACAGGTTTAGCATTTAGTTTATAAAACACAGGTCACACTTCTAAACACATGTGCACTCCTTATATAGGCAAAAAGGCCAACTAGAAACAGTATGAGTAAGCAAAATGGCACACTTAATTTTTTTCTACAAAATACATAAAGACCATTAAAAAATTATTAAAAAAGCATACAATAATAACATATAATACAAAAAGAACAGACATTACTGTCTACACCAATTACAGTCAACACACTACTCTATAATTATGCCCAAATCTTTGAATCCAAAACACAAATAGATCCCAGCCACAAAATACAGAATATGGAACAGTTAGCAACGATTCCATTGTCATAGACACATGCATCCACACCTTTTGAGGTAAGCCACCTGGCACTCAAACCTTCCCTAAGCACAAAAAAAACAGGCCCACATACTACAACCACATAACACATATACTACTATTACCATACATATACAAACAAAATTACTGCAATTTCTTATATTAGTTTATAATGTAGATCTTTTACCAATCGTATCCACTTAGTAGCACCAGTCTTCCTTCCTTCCTTTTTAGTGCACATGAAACGGAAACCCTAACAGATACTAAATAGTTGACTCACTCACTCCGTACCGAAGCTTATAGAACATAAATGAGCTGCTGAATCATCTGTTTCCCTGACTCAATTCCATTCCACACCAGGAGAATCCGGATCCACGAAAGAAAATACGAACGTTGATAAGTCGAAAAGACAAGTATTTGATCTCTTGAAAAGGAGTAATCCTAAAACAGAGGAAGATTTAGTAAATCTACAAAAGGGAATTGAAAAAATCACAATTGCTTTCAACGAAGGTGATATATTTAGTCAGTCCCAAGGACAGAAAGAGACAGATGGAACTTAACGACATCCTGATAATTTTTTTGTCGGCTAAACCTAAATTGATGAACTTTGATGGGTTTTCCCAAATAAATGTAAACTAATGGACCAATATCCCACAAAACCCATAATACTTAGAGCCCAAAAAAATATTACAGCCCAATTGACACACCACAAGCCCAAAAAATAGTAACAATCCGTTTTTTTCAAAAAAAATTATATGCATTCATGTACAAAACAAAAAAAACAAACAGACTAATATATATATATATATATATATATATATATATATATATATATATATATATATATATATATATATATATATATATATATATATATATATATATATAAAATATGTAACAAAATACAAACATAAAAAAATATATGTATAAAATGTAACTAAAAAAATACCCGCTGCAACGCGCGGGCTACCCCGCTCGTTTTGTTTATAAAGATTGGCATTATCTCAAAATTTTAGGCTTTTGCTTCCACTTATAGAAAAATGTCACTTAAAAAACTAGAATTAATGACATTTTTTTTATGTCATTAGTAGCTCTGTCACTAAAGTCTAGTTTCTTGTAGTGACCGTAGGATCTAACAAAAAGATTCCTACTAAGAAAAGGTAGTAACGTGGAGCTCATATCGTTCACAGTCGGCACAGATTACCTCATGATCGATACTTAAATCTCTCTAATAATAGTATGTTACGAAACCATAAGTATGATGGTCAAACAAAGCAGTAATGTTGACGTACGTTTGTGGCTAAAATTAGCGAATAGTTAGAGCATATTGAGTGGTATATCCCTTGTCCCTCTTCCATACAAAGTACCGAATACACATATAGCTATCATTTGAGCTATTTAGGGTAAATACCCACTAATTGAGCTAATTAAATAAATATGACAACTAGATAACAACTAAGACAATGCTTATCTACATATCGACTAATACTCCCCTACAGTTGGAGCGGGAGGAAGCTGGACGCTCAAACTGGAGCGAAATTCTTCAAATAAAGCTGAAGGAAGACCCTTGGTGAAGATATCTGTTACTGATAACGGGATGGTACATGGAGGACTCGTACTTGACCAGCAGTAACCATGTCACGGACAAAATGTATGTCTATCTCAATGTGTTTCGTCCGTTGGTGTTGAACAGGGTTAGTAGACAGATAAACGGCACTAACGTTATCATAGTAGACAAGGGTGGCAGTAGATGGAGGAGAGTGTAGCTCACGAAGAAGATTACGAAGCCATGCAGTCTCAGCAACAACATTAGCAACACCCCGGTATTTAGCTTCGGCACTAGAACGCAAGAGGGTCTGTTGTCTCTTGGAAGACCAAGATAGTAAATTATCACCCAGAAAAACACAATAACCTGAAGTGGACCGTCGTGTAGATGGGCAACCCACCCAATCAGCGTCTGTATAACCAACAAGAGATGTGGTGGAAGATGAATATAAGTGAAGTCCAAATTCCAAAGTCCCCTGAACGTATCGTAAGATACGTTTAAGGGCAGCTAAATGTGGCTCACGGGGATCATGCATGTAAAGACAAATCTGCTGCACTGCATAAGATAGATCTGGTCGCGTAAATGTGAGATACTGAAGACCACCTGCAAGACTACGATATAAGGTAGGATCCTGAACTGGAACACCTTCGGGACCCAGTTTGGACTCTGTATCAACTGGTGTTCGAGAAGGGTTACAGTTAGCCATGTGTGCACGCTCAATAAGCTGAATAGCATACTTCCGCTGAGATAGAAACAATCCTGTAGAATGGCGAGTAGCAGATATACCAAGAAAATAATTAAGTGCCCCAAGGTCATTCATGTCAAACTCACTATGTAGAGAAGCAATGATCTGCTGAAGTAGGTCTAAGTGTTGTAATATTTCCCACTACAGAACACGGGTCTGAACCATTCTCACGGTTTCCGATGCACCACCCTCCAGGAACGATCATTTTTGGGCCCCGAAAAAGAAGCTCAGAATCAATCTTATCAAGCACATGATCGTCTCGATGGAACTTTCTAGCAAAAGGGGCGTTACTCTCTATCATTTTCTGCATATGGTCCATTGTGAGGTAATGAGGATGTTGTTTGGGAGGGTTATCCCATGATATGAAATGGAGATCACTGTTGACAGTGGTATTGCTAAACTCATGTGCATTGCATAAAACTGTGTGAAAATAGCCTTCGGGAGATGAGAGAAAGTTTGCATAGTACATAAGGACGGTTCGGGGTAAGTTGTCCCAACCCCATATACAGAAGTCGACAAAAGGGCGAGATAAAACCATCCATGCAGAACCTGTAAATAATTTAAACGCTGTAGGTACACTTCTTCGCTGTGTGATCCAAAAAACATCAGATTTTTTACTCATATACAACCTGGGATCAACAATAACAGGCTTTGCTCTCTGAGACTCTTACCATCCGA
This sequence comes from Artemisia argyi, assembly GCA_030686995.1. Classification (NCBI taxonomy): domain Eukaryota; kingdom Viridiplantae; phylum Streptophyta; class Magnoliopsida; order Asterales; family Asteraceae; genus Artemisia; species Artemisia argyi. The sequence goes on from CM060696.1 coordinate 9,036,737, forward strand.
TCTTACTCGTATGATCAAGAAAATTTAGATCCCGCGGTAAATATGAAAACGTATGCAACAAATCATCTTGCGTGACAAGCGGATAATCGAAAGCACTGAAATTAATAAACCAATCCCACTCCCATTTTTTCAACAAAATCGCAACAGCGTGCAACGTATTCGCAACCATAGTCGGCCCCCTATACGTCACCAAATTCGCTTTCTCAATCATCACCACATTCCAAAACCTCACAAAAACCTCATTCCCCTTCACAAACCTCCCCAATTCCATCCGCTCCTCAACCGAAGACCCACCATCCAAATGCACAATGTAACGGTTATTTGGATGGTACAATGTCAGTAAAGTCCGTTTCAAGGATTGTCTGTCGTGTTTGGATCCGGAGATAAGGTAGGCGAGCTGAGGAGGTGGCGGCGCGTGGGATGGACGGAGGGGATTGAGTTTGTGTTCGACGAAGATGGAGGAAGATGCGGTGGTGAAGCGGCGGAGGAGCGGTGGGGTTAGGATTCCGGTGGGGGAAGTTAGGGTTCCAATGAGTAGTAAAAAGAGTGTGAGGATTGATGTGATGGTTAAAGGGTAGATGATCCATTTGTGTTTGTTGTGTTGAAAGGTAGTGTTTGGATGTGTGTAATAGTTTTTTAGTTTTTTCATTTCAACAGGTTTAGATACAATAGTTTTTTAGTTTTTTCATTTCAACAGGTTCTGATACTATATTGAGTGGTATATCCCTTGTCCCTCTTCCATACAAAGTACCGAATACATATAGCTATCATTTGAGCTATTTAGGGTAAATACCCACTAATTGAGCTAATTAAATAAATATGACAACTAGATAACAACTAAGACAATGCTTATCTACATATCGACTAATACAACATTCATATATTATTTGTGAATCTTTTATAAACAATGCCATATCATCATAAATTTCATAAAATCTTTTGATTTTGTAAAATTTATTGTTATGTATAAACATCTTAGAAACATATTATATATTACAAAAAGGTTTAATTTCTTATATTTTTGAAACACAGTATAAACTTTATATGAGTTTTAAACCATCTGTGAATCTGATATGTGGATCAGATTTTGGTTTTGTAAAAATAGTGTTGTAAAAGTTAATATGATTATTTTCTAGTTATTGTTGTAGGTGCATTTAGGGTTGTTTTCCCGATCAACTTTTGGGTTTCTAGGGTTATTCAATTTAGGTTATTCGGGTTGATAATCTACAACGGCAACCAAAAACCGCATTGAATCAAACCGAATTAAAGTTGGATCAAACCAAATCTAAATTCGATTCGGTTTCAGTCGTGACACGAAAACCAAAATACATCTATCTATATCTATATCTATATCTATAATATCTAATAAACGTGAATAATTTACAAGCCCTTTAAGCACAAAAATTAATAAATGCGCTGACGTGTCTTCGCTGTGATTGGTTGAATGTTTAATGCGTACAACCCTCTTCTGCATATGTTTTTTTTATCAACCCCTGTATTGCCCTAATTTGGGTAACTAATTAACTCATTCATATCGCCATTCAATGAAATCAGTCAATGAAATCACTTAATGGATCCTATTCTTGGTTCCCAATTAACTCGGTCAGTGAAATCAGTATTGTAACCTAATCATTGGGCCAATTCAAAACTAAATCACAGAAAGTCATTTAATTAAATCGCTTCTTCAAAACCGCTTCTTCACTCAAATCTCTTATTTATTTGTAGTTGTAATGATCGACGATGAATATCTTGAACAAAATGGGCATACATGTCGTTCTTTTATTTAAAAGGTAAATCATATTATTTTTCACATAGCTTTTCTGTAAATCATATTGTCAATTTTCCATTGATTATAGATGTGTAAATTTGGTACTTGAATTTTCCATAAGCCAATAGGGCATGTTTGATGAAATGTGTTCTTTTATAGATGTGTAAATTTGGTACTTGAATTTTCCATTGTTTATGAATATGATTGGTGTCATGTTTTCTGTAATACATGTTTGTGCCGAAATTTGAAGATCGAAAATCAAAGGTTTGTAAGTGATTTAAAGAGGGCATGTTTGATGAAATGTTTGAAAGCAATTTTAGTAACATGGTATGATATCTTTTAAACACTTCTTAAGCATTAAACATCATTCATATGTTACAATTCAAAAAACCATTACTCTTTGATTGAAACTTCCAATATTCGATTCAAATAAGTTACATGCTGTGTAGCCCTATGTCTATCTGATCTTGGAGTTAGAATGCAGGATTATGAGGTTATGGTGCTCGATAAAGCTACCATGGAACACATGATAATCCTATCAACCGAAGCAAAAAGCAGAAAAGATATAGAAGGAGCCCAAAGTATTTTGAGAATTGCAATACATGTGCTACTTTTTTACTATTTTCCTGTGTTATTTAAATTATCTGTGTGTCTTAACCATGATCAATGGGTTGAAAGTCTCCGGTTATTGCAACTACTTAGATTTATAAAGGACGGATTGCAGTAGCATGAATGCTACAATTATAATTGTATATGTATTTATGTATTTACATCTGAGAATAGAGTGTAAAAAAAATTCGGGAACAACTGCCTGAAAAGCTAAGCAACTTACTATGCTTTGTGGCAAACAACTAATGTTACAGAATGTACTATTATACTCCCTCCGTCCCATAAAAACTGTCCAGTTTGACTTTTCATAGTCAAACTGGTTCAACTTTGCCCTTAAATATTTTTTATGTGTTGTATAATACTTGATGAAAAATTATACCAATGAAAAATACACTTAAAACTCAATCTATTCATATATTTTGCATCAAGTATTATGTAATAACCAAAAAAATAAATAAGGTCAAAGTTCAACCAGTTTGACTTTGAAAAGTCAAACTGGACAGTTTTTATGGGACGGAGGTAGTAATTGAAATCTGGGGGGGGGGGGGGGGGGGGGAGGGGGAAGTCGTGAAAAAATATTACTAAATACTTGTAGCAAGTACTATTGTCACTGAAGTTGTATTTAATCGCAGAATATGGATAATTCAACCCTTCGCAACTTTTAAAGTCATTTATGATTCATTAAAAAAAAAAAAAAAAAAAAAAAAAAAAAAAAAAAAAAAAAAAGTATTCCTCAGCTTTTAAAGTCATTTAGGATTTTATTTATTATTATTATTATTATTATTATTATTATTTGACTTTGTAGTCGTTTAAGGCAGTTGATGGTTAGAGGACTATTTGTGTATTGGTCATAATTAAATTGTTCTTCCATATGCCATTAAGTTTGTGTCCGCGATCATAGCAACCCGGTTTTGAATTGCGCTTCAGTTACTGATTTAGAGTTGTTGTTCCAGATGTAGATGATAACCTATCAAAAACTACTATAAATGTAGTATATAAAGAATTTCTTCAAGGTCTATGATCAAATGATCAATAAGTATGTACAGTATACATATTACATGTTTTGTGGCATTTTTTTATTTACGGTTATTATAATTCCCAAACTTTTTTTACTTGCATATTTTTTAAACTTATTTGGTGTTCACGTAATGGACCTTTAGTTGACGTGATAGAATGCTTATGTAGACAAACATATTGAACATCACGAGGCAATAAACGTTTATTACACAGATATAAAAAAAATACAAGCATTGTATTTGATACACTCAGTCACTTGTAGCTTATTATTCCGTTACAAGAAAATTTCATAGCGTTTACGTTCGTTGTTATTTCTTACTTTATTTACGTACTTACTTTTTTTTAATCAAAAATCCTCTAAAATCCCGTAGATTTCACGGGTCTATATAGTTAGTAATTTAGTATAATTTTTCTTAGTTGGTGATATAGATTTTTAGCAATAATTATTACTCCCTCCGTCTGACCGTCTCAAATTAATTGTCATAAGAGACAAATTAAAAGTTTAATAAAAATGGGACCCTATAAATCTCAACCACTAAATGAGAATATTCCCTTAAAATATTCTATAGTTTTTACTTAAAAAGGAAGTGGACAATTATTTTGAAACATTCCAAAAAGGAAATGTGGATAATAAATTTGAGACGGAGGGAGTACGTTTTAACTTTTAACACTTTCAAAGAAATGTTTAACTAAATGACAAAAATAAAATATAGATACATATCTCTGAAATCACTGTACTGTATCAACCACAACTACTTAAATTAATTGACTAATATTTGTTTACTACTACTAGTATTATATACCACTATGTTTTCATGATGATTTATAACGGATTAACTATGAAGATCTGATGATAAACGATGGGTGTGGTAAAGGGGGCATGCATGGTAATGGTAGACTGATTTAGTGGCGGAGCATCTCCTGCATGCGCACGATGATAGTGAACCCGGAAGGTGATCGATCGCTATAAATAGGCCCATCTAATTAAATCACTGAATTTTTTTACTTATTGTATGTTAAATGGAAGTATGTCAAAAACACTGAATTCAAGATACGCCTCAAGATTGTCCAGTTATTATGTTAAATATGTAAATGCCTCAACGAAATGTCTATATATGGAAATGCTACTGTAAAAAAAGCCATTAGTGTAAGGGTTTTGGGCCAAAAACCCTAAAAATACAAAATAAAACCCGGGTATCTTCCCCCTAAAACCAACCCAACATACTAGGGTTTTTTTTTAATCTTTGTTTTATAATCTGTCCTAATATTCAAATTTAGGGTTTGATTGGATTAAAGTTGTTCTGTTGTTGTGCCAATTAGTTAGTTTTTGTCCGTCAGGTAAACAAAAATATCCATCAAAATCTCATACAATATATCCTTTATTAATGCTCTTCAGTTTAGGTTTACTATTTAAGGTTGCAAACTATATTTATTTCCGATTTGGCTGATTTTTATCCCATGTTGACCGAACCGATTAGTCGAATTTTGCAACACTAGTATATTGATTGTCTTAGGGTTTATGATTCTCCTTTATTATTTTGTTATTTTAATCTACTGTAACAGTTGTTTTGTTATAACTACTAGTAGGATAGGATGGAATATACCATTAGTTTTTCGAGTTAGTTTTCAGAAAGTTTGTCGTGAATAACAAATATGATTCCTTAAAATTGCTGTTCTAAGTCTTAATTGGTGTTGGTATACATGGTAACGTTAAAATGCATATAATTAAACCATCAAACGTGGTAATACATATCTTGAATTTGGGGGTTTATTGTACGCTTAGACCAAACATAATATCGGTAGACAATAGTTAATGCAGGTGGTTTTGTGTAACTGTTTCTCCGTTTGCTTGCTCTAATACACACACACACACAACCGTAATTATCAAGCAGGGACCTTTTATGTTTTGTAGACAAAAATCATTTACGATTGAGCAATTTCTCAAGCAAAATTTGTTTACAAAAGCATCAAACCGAACAGGTTATTATTATAATTGCACCATTTGGTTGGTCTTGCCATCCTCCTCCTCCCTACCGAGACCAAACCGAGCTCGTCCCCCCTCAAAATGCATTTGTTTGGTCCGAAAGATTGAAAGTGTTTGTGTGTTATTATTATTATTATTATTATTATTATTATTATTATTATTATTATTATTATTATTATTATTATTATTATTATTATTATTATTATTATTATTATTATTAATTTTTGTTTTGTGAGGTTGTTTTTTTGTTGTGACTGCGGTCTTCTTACTATGAGCATTTGGCCATGTGCTTGGTGAGAGAAACTGAGTTGGCGCTTTTGGTCACCTCTGTGGTCTTACTAGTATGAGTTGATTTATAAATGATCTATAACCGGTGGGATATGATGGAATATATGATTAGTTTTTCGAGTAAGTTTTGAAAGTTGTCAAAAAGCTTTCCGCGTTACTATGTGTATTGCAGATCTAAGAATAACAAATATGACCATCATTGGATGTTGCGGTTCTAAGTCTTGGTGTTTCCAGTGACATTAAAATGCAAGTTAAACAATTAAGCGCGCTAATACTTGTGTTCTTAAATTTTTGGGTTTATTGTACGCTTAGAACAAACATTATATAGGTAGACAATAGATAATTTGGAAATTAAGTGTATATGGAGGTAATGATATTAGCAATTGCGTGTGGTTTTGCCATTTGTGTAACTATTTCTCGGTTTGCTTGCTCTAACGCACACACACCCCCGTTAAATCACTGCAAGGACCTACTAAGTTGTAAGTTGTAATGAGCCTTTAAATGTCGGTTCACTAACGTAGGCATGCAACGATGGCAACTTTTCAGTATAAAATTAGTTGGAGTAGCGATTAATAATATCTCTTAACCTGTACAATATATAGGCTTATAAATCTTTATAGTTCTTATTTATTCGATTTCTCAATTCGCTTGTCGTTTTGAGTTTTTCTGAATCAGTGGTCACATGTTCGCTGTGAACTTGTAAACTTATCAAACTTTAGGCACTTCAAGATTAATATAAATGATTTCCCAAATCTGGATGTGAAGCATGGAGTCCCAAAATTTATTGTAAATAAACGTTGCTGAGTGTGATGAACAAAGATGCTGATAATTATATATTTTTTGGCAATCAACAGGTACATTCAAGCTTTTATTATCTACATATGACTAATACAAATATGTCAACGCTGTCCACACCTCACCAAAATCGAAACATTTGTGACGAAATGGAGATCAAAGTGGAAGGCCGGAAGAAAACAATGCATAGTAAGAAATGCTTGGCGAGGTCAGATGTTGATGATGTCTTGATTGATCAAAGACTAGTTGAGCTTCAAGAGTTACTTGAAACCTATTATTGTGGAATTCCAATGTCTTGTAATTTGTCTTGGTTAGAGAGTGATTACCTGCAAAAGTTTAACAAATTACTGGACTGTAAGTCCTTAGGTGTGAATAATATTAAGGAGCTCGTTGAAAAGATGCGCGACAAGGGCATGGTGGTGGTGTTTGAAGAGCCAGAAAGCAAGAAGGAACATGTGATGTCTGCTCGTATGGTAGAAATCAGACAAAATGTCTATTTGAAGCGTAATGTTAAAAAAATTACTCGATAGGTATTCTGGTGTGATCAAGTTCATTTCTTTTGAAGATTTATACGAGGATCAGTTTAAGGTGAAATTGAACTATTTTCAGTATGGTTTGACCAATCTTGATCATCTTTGTAACGTCTTGAAAGATATTCTGGTGGTGGAAGAAGCAAATCCCTCAGGAGCGAAGCTGATAAAGGCGGTCAAAAAATGCTACAATTCAAGGAAAAGGAAGAAATGAATGAACAGATAGAGGGTTGCCGGACATATGAAGAAGACGATGATATTTAATTTTCTCTTTGGGTTACAACAAAGTTATTTAGCAACTTGGATCATTTCAGAAGCATGCGTCTATCTTAGTTTTATTTATTTTACTTCCATGTCAAAGTTATCTGTTTATGTTTTCAAACCTTGGATCGTTTAGAAAATAACAATTAAAATAAGAGAAAATTACACCATTCGTCCCTATGGTTTACCAAAAATAACACCGCAAGTCCCTTGGTTTTCATTTTTGCGTCACGAGTCCTTATAATGAAGCTTATTAACACCATTAGTCCCTATTCTTAACGATCGTTAGCTTTCTCCGTTAACTCCCACATGTGCGTTACATGTGTCGTCCATTTCTAACGACCGTTAACTTTTTTCATGTTTTCGTCTGTTTTCGCACGTTTTCATTCGTTTTTTCACGTTTTCGTTCGTTTTTCACGTTTTCATCCGTTTTGGACGTTTTCGTTCGTTTTTTGACGTATTCGTCTGTTTTTACATGTTTTCGTCTGTTTTTTCACCTTTTCGTTCATTAGAAAAAAAAAAATTAGAAAAAAAATTCAAAAAAAAAATTGAAAAAAAAAATCAAAAAAATATTTTCGCTAAAAAGGTTTCCGAAAAAATTTCAAAAACTTTTTTTTTTCAATTTTTATTCTAAATTTTCTTTTCAAAAATAATTTTAGAAAAAAAATTTTCAAAAAAAAAAATTTTTGAAAAAAATTTAATATTTTCGCTAAAATAAATTCTAAAATTTTTTTTCTTAAAAATTTTGAAAAAAATATTTTAGAAAAAAAAATAATAATTGAAAATCTTTTTCTATAACTTTTTTTTTTCATTTTCAATTATTATTTTTTTTTCAAAATTTTTTTTTCTAAAATATTTTTTTCAAAAGTTTTAAGAAAAAAAATTTTAGAATTTTTTTTAGCGAAAATATTATATTTTTAAATTTTTTTTTCTAAAATTATTTTCGAAAAAAAAATTGGAAAAAAAAATGTTTTTGAAATTTTTTTGGAAACCTTTTTAGCGAAAATATTTTTTTGATTTTTTTTTTTTGAATTTTTTTCCTAATTTTTTTTTCTAATTTTTTTTAATGAACGAAAAGGTGCAAAAACAGACGAAAACATATAAAAACAGACGAAAACGACAAAAAACGGACGAAAACATCCAAAACGGACGAAAACATCCAAAATAGACGAAAACGTGAAAAAACGAACGAAAACGTGCGAAAACAGACGAAAACGTGAAAAAAAGTTAACGGTCGTTAGAAATGGACGACACATGTAACGCACATATGGGAGTTAACGGAGAAAGCTAACGATCGTTAAGGATAGGGACTAATGGTGTTAATAAACTTCATTATAAGGACTCGTGATGCAAAAATGAAAACCAAGGGACTTGCTGTGTTATTTTGGGTAAACCATAAGGACGAATGGTGTAATTTTCTCTTAAAATAACTTTGTTGTAGAAGAAAAGCTAAAGAAAATAGTACTAGCAACTTGTATGATCTTGGTAAATGTATGTAGAAGAAAATAACAATTAAAATAACTTTGTTGTTTAGAAAATAGTACATAAGTTGTGTTAAATTATACTGTAAAAAAGAGTTAGGAGAAAAAAGCTAAATTATGTCCTAAGTTAATTGAAACCGAAACTACATAAGTTGTGTTAAATTATGTCCCAATGTTAAGTTATAAAAAAGAGTTAGGAGAAAAAAGCTAAAGTTTTTAAGTGTAGATTATTTACTGAATCTCAAAAAACCATAGGGTACTCATAATTCTCAAATTCGAGATCCCTAGTACACTTACGAGTCGAGAGACAGCTAGAACTGTGAGATACAATTAAGAAAAGCTAAACAAAGTTATAAACATAATTTTTGAACAGGATGCTGGATGCATTTAAAAATAAACAATGCTTTTATACAAAATTTAGCAGTACGCAGCAAAAATCCACAAGTATTGATCCGGTGAACCCCACCCGCCCCCAAACTGACCCTTGCTACGTCCTTGTTTAAGATGTATCCGGTGAGTAAGAAACTTGCTCCCAGAACACTACTACAAACTTGGCAATTTCCAAAGAGGTCGTTGGAAACCCCGTGGGAAAAGTCGAGTTTCAAGAACCCCCATGGCTAGAGCAAAGGACCAACTCAAAGAACCAACGAAAAATTTGCACGGCACCATAAGGAAATTATAGCTCAAATCATAAATTGTGACTCAAATTGCAGCTAAAAATGACCATTGCGCACCAGACAGTTCTTGAAATATCACAATAGTTTCTTTCATGCTATATTTCATCCACCCTCTTATGCATCAAGATTTATCCTCAGTATATGCTAAACTTTGTGACTATCTACAAGATAGCTCCCTCATATATCGCTTCGGCGGGATTGGGATTGGGTTTGGGTATGTGGTTTACTATATATTAAAGTTTGAGCTAAAAGATCATCAAGGCATCAAACCCACTAAAAAAGACTTAAGAAAAGACTGTTAATAGCTCGGCAATTGGTAACATTTTTTTCTTCTCATATTGCGATTATAGAGCCAATATGTTCGTCCATGTTGCACTCGAAATTGATCATGTTAATTATTTCGGACAATACCATGCTGCTTACCAGTTGAAATGTGAAAGTTTAAGCTCGTACCTAAATGATAACTCAGCTGGGATCCAAGTGTGTGGTCAAATCTTACGCAACAAACCAACAAGGAACAGCGACATGCGACAACAACTCAACAAGCAGGACAGCAGCGGAGTCGGTCAATAGCTATAGAGGTGGACCGTCAATGTTATACGAGACAGATAACACTAATGCTAAAAAAATTAGAACACCACACTAGGTTAAGCATTTTATAAAAGATGTTCACTTAGAAAAATCCTTAGATGCACAAGCTCCATGATCCTATACATCAGCTCGATCCTGACCGGCAGTCCCATGTGATCCATAAGTGTAGGAACTAATAAATTTTTTCTAAGAAATTGCTTCAATTTAACTTTACTACATGCAGAAATATTGGTAACATTATACAAATTTCATCACAAGCAAGTGATCTAACATGTATACGAAAATCTTTTAAGTTTTTATCAACTAAACAAAAAGATCTTAACAAGTCAAAACAGCTAATCAGTAAACAAACGAAAGAACTCTGTACAGCATGAAGAGATGGGCTTTCAAAAAAGGACAGCATACCTCATCTGCTTCCACACGACAGGTTCCTCACGCCTTGTGAAGAGCCAAATACTGAAAAAGATATCGATAACTTTGAAAAAGTAGACTGGAAAAAAAACACTTTACAAAAGGGTATCTTACAACCTCTCCACACTCATTTCTTATTACTAACGCACTCTATTCAGTGTCCATTTGAAGGACGGTATACAGTATAACCATTGGCACCCATCATCAGGTTATTTGAGTAATTTGGATACTGATGATAACCATCATTATCCATGTTTCGCAAGCCGGGATAAGATATCTCAGAAGAACCACCCATCGGCCATTGATTGTGAGTCAACTCATCAAAATTCGTATAAGGCTGTAAGTTGGGTTGTTGGGTGACCATCTCTCTTGGCAGATCAAATTGAGCCCCACCACCACCATAACTAAACGGGAACTCGTCATGGAAACTACGACTTGGCTCAAACCTACATGAGCTTGTGTCAAGAGACCCACCAGGGTATGTGAACTGACGACTTAGATGGTTGGGTCCATTGCTGACATTTGAATACAAGGGGCTAACTTCTGATGCGCTCGGCGTACCATGCTCATCATCGAGTAAATCATTGATAATATCAAGATGAGGGAATTCATCAGCTAATGTACCATGAGACTGACGATGCTTAACAGGAAACTCGTAGTTACTCAGGTGATCATGGGATCTTGGCTTGCGCAAATCAATGTTTTGAATGTCATTAAGCAAAGAATGATCATTGTATAAGCTTCTGCTGCTGCTATTTATACCCATCCACTGGGATCCATTTTGCAATACATCGCGATTTGCCATTCCCGATGAGAACCCATTTCTGGCTGAAATGCTAGAATCAGAGCTGTGTGGTAGAAACATGGGTGCTGCTGATATGATAGGAGAATGAGGTGGCTGTGAATATGTCAAATTTGGAGATTGGGGTTGACTAAAAGTAGTTGAAGATGAAGTTGCAGGATTCCCCATGATAGCATTACGGTACGACTGAGGAACAGCACTCTGGGTTGCAGGCGCAGAAGCATCAGGACCCAATCGCCCTGCCGCACTCACTGAACGAGGTAGAAATGGTGCTGCATTCACCATTGATACAACAGGCAGGTTAGCAGTAGGTCTGGGCCCTGGAACCAGGGGAGCACTTGAAGGCCGAGAAACTGGCTGAGATGCGGGCTTGTCAACTGAAACAGGCACCTGCTGGACAGGAGGCGGCTTTGACACTTGGTGATGAACAGGCTTATCATTTGTCAAGGAGGTCCCTGGACCATTTATGGCCTTTCCAGTTGAGATAGACTCTTGGACAATTTTGGAGACCTTTTCGGCTGGCTTTTGAGTCCCAATCGTATGACCAAAAGGTTTGGGTGAGGCTGAACTTGCAGCTGAAGTTACTGCTTTATCGGTGTTCAGAGTTTTATCTAAAGGTGATCTTCTGGAAATGGCAGGATCAGAGCTTGTGCTTATTTTCAGGTTAGTTTTCGAAGATGAGACAACGGCTGTCCTTTCCTTGGTTTTGGGATCAACTTCATCTTTGGGACTTGCATCTTTTTGCAAGGTAATAACGTCTTCCTGCAATATACAAAACGCATATACCTTTTCACGTCAATACTCTACTCTACACATAACAGACCTCTAACTGAACTTCAGAAACTAAAGGTAAGTGAGACACCAAATAAACTCGATAACAGATGTTTATTAGCATAAGATAAAACCAGCAAAAGAGTTACCACTTTTTTTGACACATGTTCAACCGACTTTACGCCATCCTGCAGGGAGAGTACAGCCACATCAGACTCAAGTTCATTCATCTTGCAACTTCCAGCTACAGGCGAATTTGCTGCCTCAGATCCAGTCACTTCACTAAGAATACTTCCTTGTTTGTTTTTGCCACTACAAGAGATATAAATTAGCATAAGACCAACCCTTTCCACCTGTGGAGGAAAAACAAAGTTGTAGCCTTTACCTTGTAGGTGATTTTTGGCTTTTCTGATTTTGAAGTAAATCCTCCTTGTAAACCACTGATGGGAGTGAATCAGTTGAACATGTCGATGAACTATCGTCGATCATAGATGGACTCTTCCTTGCTCCATTATGCACAACGAACCCTATGGGTGGCTGAGCTTCGGGTGTGTCAGTATCATAGTTCACAGGACTTGAATCTCTATCATCTGAATCAGCCAGAGCATGTGCCTCATCAAGGACACAGTTGACTGAATCTGAAGCATCAGAAACATCCTCAGGCGTGTCAAGCAACAACTCAGCATCCTCGATCAGAATTTCTTTCCGACCATCAATTGGATTCTGTTGTTGAGGTTTAACCTCCTCCTCAATCACAGTAGCACCAGTTATTTCATCCTTCCCTTTATCCTTTAGTTTGCGGTTATTTCTTTTCTGTTTCCCCTATGTAAGAACACGTAAAAAGTTACAATGATGCATAACATTACAAGTGAAGCAATGTATGAAGTATGAACGCAGACACCAGCGACAACCTAAGACGCCTTAAGAGTGGGAAGTCAACTATTATAATGAAAAACGAATCAGGCAGAGAGGTGGGGGTAAAAGAATCAGATATTCACGCAAACGAGTTTTGTTGTAAAAATGATTGCCCAAAAACATATTAATATGCTCATAAGTGTGGTTCAGATGATAGAGATTCAAGTTTAGTCAACTAGAAAAATTGAAATTCATAAATACTTGGGGAGATAGGCGCTATGGGATTCAGCCTACTCCTGGAGAAGCAAATTTGTCTGTCACTTCATATTGTCGCCTCATGTAAAAGTGAGTGTATTAAAAAGTTTGAGTGTTCTCTAATCTAGGTTTATTCTAACCATTGAAGAGTTCAGATTTTTACAAACATCTGAATTGCATGAAGTAAGCAACAATTCGGAAGCCCCTTCGAACATGATACAGCAGTGTAGTCAAAAGCGAGAAAAAGCGCGCTTTAAGCGAAGAAGCGAAGCGAAGCGCCCTATAGCGCTTTGATTCTAAAAAAGCGATGCGTTTTACTAAAGCGAGCAGAAGCGACCTAAAGCGACCGAAAAGCGACCTAAAAGCGCTCGCTTTTTTGCATAACGGCTAGTTTTTAATTTTTTACCTAATGAAGTTTTACAGCCGGCCCTAATCTTTTAAATTAGGTTAAATATTTACAAAACTGACCCTTTAGCATAATATTAAATGAGCGACCGAAGGGGAGTTTGTGTTTGGTGAGGATGAAGCACTAACTTGGGGTACCGTAGCTAGTGCTAGTGGTGTAAATGAGCCGAGGCATTATACAAGAAGAAATGCACCGGCATCTACAAGTAGGACATCTACAAGTAGGGCACTCTTCGATGAATCCGACGAGGATCTTGTAGATGAAGATGATATAGTGGATCTCAGAAACGATGGGGAAATAAGAAATGAGAACTTAGATGATTATTCCGAATAAAAAATATTAGACTTTAAGCTTTAACTATTTGAATAAACTTCTCTTTTGTGGTCTTTTTAGATTGAAAATGAAGATTTTAAGATAATTATGTTTTTATTTAACCATTGTTTTCATACTAGACACTATTATATGCACAAAGGGTAAAAAGTTAATTGAAGCGCTCGCTTTTGTCGCTTCTCGCTTCTCGCTTTAGAAAAAGGCATGTCGCTTTGAGGTCGCTTTCGCTTTTAACTACCTTGTGATACAGTAATAACTCACTTCCCAACTTGACAGAATAACTGCAAGCTACTTAGCTACCATCCAACACTAAGATCGTACAATAGACGATGATAGAACCTACTTGGCAATATAACCCCTCGATGACTTTTCAGATCCAAAAACCTACTTGGGCCACTTAATAAAGCCTTAATATTAGTTATAACAAACCTGTTTTTTCTTTGATTTCTTATCCTTTTCAGATGCACCCCGCTTTGCTTTTTGTTCAATCCCAGTCATCCATTCTGCCTCTTCTTCACGTATGAGCTCCTCTTGCCTTTTCAAAGCAACGGCCTCCTGGTATTCAACTTCTATTTTACTGCTGTAACACATTTGAGATAAGAAAAAACACAATTAGAGGCAGCAGTTATAAAACTGAAATGCCCAAAAATCAAAATACAAAAAACTAAAGTAATACAATCATTATGAAAACGTTTGAGTATTCAACTGCATGTAGGGTACCATACAAAAAATGACATAAAAATAAGCTTAGGGAACCATAGCAAAGCCATGCACTGCTAAAAAGGTGTTACAAGCAGTCGTCAAACTAATAGAAGAAGATATATCATGTTATATTTTTCAATAGACTTTATGATAACAAAATTTCAAAATCAGACAACTACTTTAAGCTTAGGCAAACAAATCCTGTTGCATATGCCTAGACACTGATGATGATGCCTGAACCAAGCATTTTTTTTCTACCCTGCATGACTCTTAAAAGATATAATACTTTTATGCTTCACATCACAGCTCCACGTAGAATGCAAGAGTTCTTATTCCATATAGCAGAGGGATTAAATCCATATTACATACAATTTCATCTTCTTAGGGATCTACCATAAGGCACTGATACAATAGGACTTCAAAATCTAAGAAAGTAAACTACTAGCCCATTACCTGAATATATGTGACAGGACAAATAGTTCAATGGTTTTACGTCCCAATTCAGTAAGACGCCTTTCATCACGTTCAATAGATTCCCTGCTGAAATCATCCGCTGAACCACCATCCTACAATAGGCAAAGGCGCCATGACATTAACATTTTAACTAATAAACTAACTTTATTCACAATAACTTTGGATCAGGTGGTTATCGTTGTATGGACACAGAATAGAGATTTTTAACTGTTAAAGGAAACAGAAACAGGATGTTGGTACTATACAGTAATTTAACCTAGGCATGCAAGGGATAGAACACAATCATACTCACCTTGGTGCGGTTCTGAGGACCTTTATCATCCTTGGGAGGCAATGGTTCCACAGCCGCCCTCTGAAGCAATGCTAATACATCATCAGCCAGAATAAATGCGTCTTTCTCCACCCGGATTATAGGTATTGGTAGTTGTGCTGCATCCGAGCATTTTCCCTTAGGTTTCTTGTTCTTGGTCTGAACTTGAAGGGACTTAAGTCCGCTATATAAGGAATCCATCACCAAAGTAGATGCAACTTCCTTTTCTACAAAAAACTGTTTTACAGCTAGTTTCAGTATGGAATCTGATTTCTCCTTTGACATGAGGCGTCTGGAATTTTGATCAATTTCTGACCAAAAACTGCAGAAGCTGGAAACAACAGCAAAGTTAAATGATGTAACAGCAAAACAGAGTTACTGAATTAATACGCATATATATCTTATCTTGCACAAGATCTAAGTAGCATTGTAATTATCAAAGGGTGAAAAAAAATCCATGTAACTATGAATAGAGCCGCCATAAAAACTACGTACCTTGACCATTTAGCTTTATCTTCTATCAACTTTCCAAGCTTTCCTCTCTTTTCTTCCACAAAGCGCTTACATATTTGCTCTACATTTGACAAATACACCCTCACAAGTTCTCTCCTATATTGAGAATCAAGGCATCGAAACGGGCGATCTGCTCTCTCCCTACAAAACAATTAAACATCTCACTTTTAGATACCATACATGTCTTCGAACTCAAGCCAACAACCCAATCATAATTATATGGGAGAAAAGCTACCAATCACGTAACAAATTCAAGACTACTAATACTTACTAATCAAATACTAATATTACTAATGTTCAATTACTTACTTTCAAGGGGAGCCGTCTTCAAGATGCCAAAATCGATTACAATACTCTTTAATGTAATCAACTTCAGCATAACATAATAGTACTCCGAATCTCAATTTATATAAATCAACAACTAAAGATCCTAACTAAATGAAACTACTAATAACAATCCTTCTCTAAAAAGTAAAAATAGAACTAATGCTTCTATTAATGTAGCAAATAAATAAACTGTCAATGCTTACTGATGTAGCACAGCTACAGATTTTAGACAATATAGGATGTATTGTCAAACAAGAAGGATAACTAGCGGTATCGTTTACTAGACAAATATTAGAATTATGACAGTATCTGATTAAAATGAATCGCAACAAAATTATGGGTGATTTGGTTATTAGGGCTTTTGGCAATATGGGTTGATTTGGTTAGCGAGAAACAATGCCATATTTGGAGACAAATTTACATGCTCCTCTCATATAATCGAACACGTCAAGAGAAAGACATTTCAGTGGGCTGTGGAACTGAAGTATAGCAATGGAAGTTATTTTCATATTTGGGATTCGCAACCTTGGAACGTCTACAATTCAATATTTGTTATCAAAGGTTTCTTTTATAGCTATATAAGACCGTCGTTTTGGTCTTAGATCCGTATTCAAGTGATTCAAAATAAGGTTGATAACGCAAATTATCCAATATAACACTGAAAAATCATGGATCAATAAGAGAGGCCATCATTTAGTTTCGATATTTTAATGACGAGCTTAAGAAGCACGGACAAGATAACTTGTAAACTCAGCTTAGTTGTTGTAGCCCGTCAAGCTTAAAGAACAAAGAAAACTATTCAAGATAAATTCATAATGTTGAGCCTAAATGATGTCAAAATTGGCCAAAAAAATGAGTATTCTTGGCCAAAATGAAATTGGATTATCATACAATTAGGAACTATCTTTTAAAGAGTATTAATTAGAAATAATAAAATCAGAGTTTATCTTTTAAAAGTAAAACAAAAGAAAAAAGCAGAGTCTCGACTAGAAACCTGATCACTTGGACTTGAGCTTTTATTACAAGGGTGTCATTCTCAACAAACCCGTCTAAAACTTTTGATAGTTCCATGAATTTCTTCCATCCCCAGTCATGTTCTTTCTTCCAAAACCGATGCAACGTGTCTGCAAACATGCATTTAGTAAGTGTGATAATCTCCAGTCTCATAGACCAACAAGTTCGTAACGCAATCAAAGTTAATATTTTAGAGCAACTAAAAAGAAACTAACCAGAATATTTGGATTTCTTAGGGTCCTTGTTCGTAACAGCTATTGTAAATTGTGCAAAATGGCCCCAACCTGTTTCATAAACGATGTCCTTATTAAGCTATTATTTTTAAGGTAAAATCACAGAAATATCCTGAAAAACAAACATACCTGGAAGAAGCTTATCATGATCCGCAACACAAAGAAATAAAGACAGATGATTGCACACATCACAGCCTTGGGGATAGATCAAAATGTACCTGCAACCCAAATCAGAAAGCTAAAGCTTGGACGAAAAATGAAGTGATACGGTTAACCGTATCTTGTTGCTGACAATGAGCATATATATACCATCAATGACTGCACAAAAAGATGGCAGCATAATTTTGCCATCCACAACACAATACGGCAGCGACATATATTCACCAAGCATGCAGAATTCTACAAGGGAATATGGAAAGTGGAAATTCCCCTACAAGTGTACAATCATATAACTATCTCGTATCTGTAAATTTCCTAATAAATTTCACAAAAGCAGAATGCAAAAGTACTTACGAGTTGAAATTTAATTTTTGCATAAGCCAAGGTTGATTATATTCAAAAACGACTGTACGTACCATTTATAGCCTCCAGTCTCGAATACACTGCTACGAAGTTCTCTCTTGTTAATCTGTGAAAACTTATCAATCTTCCATGTATGCTTCACAAACAATTCAGATGGTTTCGGTCCTGCATTTGGCAAAAACAATGTTGAGTAAATAGAGCCATATACGAAGGTGTGTGAGGTGTGCAATCACACAGGGCATCAAAATTCACTTTCAACAATGATATATGATTTTAGTTTATAGATATTCGTTAAAAGGATTTTTTTTAAGCATTACTGTATTTTTTTTTTATTCAAACATCCACTTTTTGGCTTGAAAAAAAAGCAGAAAAGCAGTTTTTTTCAAAAGCATGTTGATACGTTCTTTTTCTAAAGCGCTTTTTTCTGAAATTATATTTAACCTCTTACCAATTCTCACTTGATGGACTTTAAATACTTGTTTGAAATGTTGTCACCGAAATTTTGCTCACTATTTGTGTATAATATGTTGTACTCGTTATTAGATCAATCGTATAGTTCCTACGCTTAACTAACTTAACAATATGTAACAAATGGGGTACGTTTGTCATTTTTTTTACCTATCATTTGATTAAATAAGCAGAATTTGCAAAACAGTAAAAAAAACTGCTTATCAGAATCAAATCCAAACACTCTATTCAGAAACACTTATTTTTAGTCAGCATATAAGCACTTATTTTTAAGCAGAAACAGAAACAGCAATTCCAAACACCCTCTAAAACTGAAGGTAGAGTGTTAGAATACCATGTTTTTATCTTTAAGAAGTTTTTTTTTTTTTTTTTTTTTTTTGGGTAACCATGGTTTCCGACCTTTTGGCCGACTAATCCACGGGGTTTAAACCCACCGCCACACAGACTCAAACCAGGTAAAGTCTTCCCTTTTCAGGAGGTTGGTGTGGCCACTTCAAGGTTGTTTGCACCTAGCGGGAATTGAACTTGAGACCTCACACATCTTAGCGATAGTCACAATCCCTTTTGCCACTAGGCCACCCCTGAGTGGTTTCATCTTTAAAAAGTTGGTTTGTATTATCTTTGATCGTCACATATACTTATCGCTCAAGGTTTTGCACAGAGCCTTTTAGCTCAGCTACGGCCCTATGAGTAAATATGACAGTACGCAAAGTCTAAAACCTATAACGAAACTCATTATCTTAAGTAGCCAAATGCGCATATACCAGGATAATCATCATCGTCGTCTTCCCAATAAGGAGGCGAAGTCGAAGCAATTCCATTCTCGACCTGTTCAGACGACCGCCATTCCGCCAACGCCTCATTCGACAGTGCATCACTTGCCATAATTTCCTACACATACAAAATCAATATTAAAAAAAAAAAAAAAAAAAAAAAAAAAGTATCAAAACTAATAATCAATAATTTTATAAAAACAGTAACAGTGATTAGATGAAGTGATGAAATGAAAATAAGAATCAAACCCTAATTAAATTATATAAAAAAATTAAAATAAAAATATATAAAAATTGGATGGATGATACGAGATAATCAATCAATAAAAGTAAAAAAATAAATAAATAAATAAGAACCTGAGCAGGAATTAAATCAATGAAGGAATTGGTGAGAATCAATTAAGGTGGCTGGCTGTGTTGTGTAGAAGCTGATTGATTTTTTATTTTCTTTTTTTTTTATTATACTAGTAGTAGTTGTTACTTGTTTTGTTTTTTTAGGTCTAAAATCATCAAAACTACAACAACATAATAGTCAAGTCTGTTTTTGTTAAGGTTTTTCCACCTTTTTCATTGTTTCTGACAGATATGCCCTTGGGCATAAGATGTGTTTGGGAATGATATGTTTGGAATCACAACAACAACATACCCAATCCTGCCGGGGCGGGGTATGGGGAGGTAAGATGTAGACAGATCATACTAGGGCTGAGCACTGGGTCGGAACCGACCCGAACCGAGAAAACCGAAAACCGAAAACCGAAAATCATCAAAAACCGGAACCGAAACCGAACCGACGGGCCGTCGGTTCAATTCGGTTTTCGTCAGTTCTGTTCGGGTTTGTCGGTCCATGTGTATTTTGGCATGTTTTTGTCGGTTTTGGGCAGAACCGGACCGAACCGACCCGACCCGAAACCGAAATTCATGAAAAACCGGAACCGAAACCGAACCGACGGGCCGTCGGTCCGGTTCGGTTTTTGTCGGTTCGGTCGGTTTCGTCGGTTCGGTTCAGTTTTGAACCTGCGGTGCTCAGTCCTAGATCATACCCCTACCCCAGGATAAACCAAAAGGTAAAGAGATTGCTTCCAGGAAGACCTCCGGCTGGGTTTGGAATCGATGGGTGGAAATGAAACCTATAGATTTGTATTCATATGAGTAATAAAAGTAGTATTTGCTATTTGGGGTTCGGTTGATATGAAGTTATGAGTAGATTGAATCGGTGTATAGATTGATTCTCATAAAAATACGATAAGAGATGAAATATTTAATCGTGTACTTTTAAATGACGATTCTTTATTAATGATGAATTTTTAGAGCTTTTAATGGATTCCAACTAATTAATTGTAAGTCAGCTTAATTTTTCTTCAATGTTTATTGATTCTTTATTAATACTAGGCGAGCACTCATGCATAGCAACGAAAATTCCTAGCAGCAAACAGTTAACAATATATGATATTGTGGTAAGTGTTTCGTGTAACAATCAACATAGAACGTGAAAAGATCAAAATGTAACTGAAAATGGTTGTAACATGCAATAATTCAACTAAAGCAAAAATTCTTAACATGTATCAAAAAAACATATAAAAACATCTAGAGAAACTGAAAATAAAACATTAAATCAATTATGATATAATAACTAACAATGCACGTTACTCATCGCGTACCACGCCTAGCAGCAGCGGTGTCTAGTTTCCAACAATAGTTTCAGCAGCCAATAATTTTGGCTTATGAGTTTTAGTGTTTTACTATAAAAGTTTCTATCCCACTTATACTATAAAAAGTTAGGATTATGAGTTAAAAAAAAAAAAAAAAAAAAAAAAAAAAAAAAAAAAAAAAAAAAGTCCTTATTATTTGCTCCTCTTATACTATTAAAAGTTTCTATTATATGTCCCACTTATACTATTATATCCTCCCGATCATTATCCTTACTGATTTACATAACCCATTATCTCCCATTCTTCCACATACATAGCACGAAACAATTATCCCCACATTCTTTTGCATACATAGCACGACACAATAATATCACTAAGCATCAACCTATATATCATAACTTAGTCATATTCATGTAAATTAAACATAACCGTCTAAACAACCTTATGAATGAATCCCTAGATTTTAGTAACCAAATGATAAGGTTAAATGAAACATCATAACTATCTCTGTGTTTTTTTAGGATGCCATACGTTTTCTGAATGGGGAATCAATGATAAACCAAAAGTCCAAAACAAAAATCAAAATTCAAATTCATAACATATAATGGTAAATCAAAAGGCCAAAACTTTTGCTTTTCATTTAGGCACATCACCAACCAGTTGGTAGACATAAAACTTCATAACTTACATGGATTTGTATTTGATTGTCGAATCCATGACTTTGTTGTCAATAAATTTGAATCCAACCTTTTGCATTTTTGAAAAATTAGTATGCTTCATCTAATAACAAAAAGATTAGAATAAGTCAATTCATAATAATCATCACCAAAAAGGTAAAAACTACAAAATAACAAAATTTATACTTTTTAAGCACACTGCACACTAACCTTTAATCTGCGAATCAAGACTATGAAATTAGATACGAAACTGTAGATCAAGAAAGAAACCTAAAACCTATTCAGTAAGTCAAAGCATTACCAACACAAATCAAGGAAAATATTATAAAAAGCTAACCTGTTATTAACAAATAAATAATATAAATAAAAACTTGACTAAAGAACGCTTTTGATATATCTGAGAAGAGGAAGAGATGGTGGAATCGAGTTGTACGTATGAAAGTAAAAGAAATATCACCTTTAGTCACCTCAAAGATTTTAGTGCTTTGTTTTCACCTTCAAACTAAATGGATGAAAGTATCAACTACTAGTCAAATTCAAAGCCTACAAAAAGAAATTATGAACTTAGTTTTGAGAGGAGGCTAGTTAAGTGAATTAAGAAAATATAAATGAGCAAAACACAATCACTTACGTTTTGGAGTTCATTTAACTTTTTAAAATTTATAAAATAAGCAGTAATAATAGGACACAATTCAACAAATTTAAAACACCTTTTATTACTTTGACTTTTCTTCTAAAACAAAAAATAAATGTATTACTAAGTTTCCATAAGTAATTTCAAAGTCGCAGATTTGTATAAGAAACTGAATTAGCATTTAATATTTTAACGATTTGCCTAAACAAATTCGTAACAAACACGCGTGAATTGAATAGACGATATTGTTTCCTTGTTTAGACAGTTATGACTTTCAATTTTTACAAAGGCATTATAAGCATTGACCAAAAATTCAGTTTTCACTTTTTCATTTGACCATTTTCTCTTTATAAGTAGTTTAGATGTGTGTATCATAATCTTGTAACTTAGACTTTCACAAGTTAGGTTCATGTTACTTTTTTCTAAGTAATTTTACCTGTCGATCAATGTTAAAATCTTCTATACGACATTAATTTACCTTTTCGTGTAATTTTACCCAGCCCAAGGACCTCAACTCAGAACCATCTAACATATTTTTAACTAATGTTGTAATGCCATCATCTTACCCCCCATGTAGCTAGTGACTTTAGGATAGAACTTTGTTGCAAGGATTTTTTATTCCTTGACTTACGTTGTTTTCTATTCTTGGGCCTACACACCTGAAGCGTGCATCATGAGAAAAAGTAAAAATTTGACCCATGCATCAATAGATTCGGGTTGGGCAACCACCTTGTAAAGAACTGCTTTCAACACCTGAGAAAAAGCGAGCCAACAACCATGAGGGACACATTTTACAGTAGTGATAGGCACTTTGAAAACACAATCCAGAAGCTCGGCATCCAAAACTAACCCCCTCAGTTACTTTTGTCTCGGACTCCTTATTATATGGATTTGAAATGCCAACAATGTATCCGCTCATGCCGTCGGACCCTTTAGAAAAACGAATAAGACCTGTGGAAAACTAGAAGGGGGGTTGAATAGTTTTCCCCTCTTTTTGATTTTATAAAAACTTGGTTTCAAAATGTTGATTCAAATTTATTCAATTGTTTGTTTGAAAAACCTTCAATTAGAGTTTAGTATGAAAACAACATATAATCAATATGATCAATTATATATGTGAGCTTTTGGATTAGTTTTCAAAACTTAGTTTTATGAATGAAGCTTTGGTCGATCTTTATGTGAATACGTTTTCCTTTTAAAATCTTAAAACGTTTTGTATCAAATTATCGATTAAGTTAAACTTAGCATGAGAAGTGTTAATAATATACATAAGTCCATTAGACAATATCATACAATTATATATCCTATCACAATATTAACTTGTAACTACACCACAATCAATCATCATGACAATATAAGCAACAATCAACACATATTTGCAAGCATAGATATAAAGCGATAAATGCAAGAATAAATGTGAAAGACAAGAGAAAGAGGATGCAAACCGGACACGATGATTTATAGTGGTTCGGCTACAAGGACACCTTCCTTGCCCTACTCCAAGCCCCGAGTCACCTACTCGAGAGTTTTCTTCACTACTCAACAAGCTCCCTTTTGGCGGAGAAAACCTTACACAACTTTTGCTTACACCATTTAACGACACTAAGCTAAATGTCGAGTTCTAATAGTAGCTAGAACCAATCTCACAACACGACTTCGATCACTACACAACTTCTACACGACTTCACGACTTCTTCACGACTTCATGACTTCACGACTACTTCACAACTTCTTATATACTCCACTACTTATTCACACACCTACTTCTTCACAACTACATAACTTCTCCATACTACTACTTCTTCCCACTACTTCTTACTCACTCATTGACTCACTACTAAGTAAGATCATCTTGATCTACTTATTACATAAACATAACTCACAACTTCACATAAACACTAACTAGACTCTAATACATCTTTGGCTTTATGATAGGGAGGATTCTTCTCTTCCACTTTGAGTGATGAGGGATTGAATCACTTGAAACAAAGACTAATAAACTTATGATCAAAGGATTTAGAAGTGTGTTTGGAAGGTTTGGGACTGAAAATTTTCGTGCAAAAGGTGGTAAAAATACCAGGTTTGAGGTGGTATTTATAGGGAAAAATTTCTGACAGAATCTGAAATGGGAGCGTGGCCGGACCCTTTAATTGTGTGTCGGACCATTTAAAATTAAGGGGGCCGCCCAGACGAAAACGGCAGTTTTTCTTGTCTTTTCTGGGGAATGTTTATCTAGTGAAAGTTTTACTGTTTTTGGCTAAAAATTTGAATTCATATATTTATTATAAATTAAACATTTTCCTTTATATACCAAAAGTGTTTTTCAAAATATATAAGATGTTTATAACATTTTATAAAATTTGTAGTGTCTAAATAAAATCCCTTTGATCATAAAATGTATTAGACATTTGTTTGTACATACCTTAAGTGATTGTTGAAGCATACTTGAGACGTTGAGATGTTGAGGCTTGTTGACGTATGAATGCATAGATGAATTGTGATCACAAGTAATTTAAGCACTTTACGTTATATGTTGTAACTTACATCTTTGTCATCATCAAAACATGAAGAGGATGTTTAGATTAAATATCGTAATATTCATGCGAACAAGACCATCCGGGTGATGACAAGCATGACTCACAACATGTAAAGTCATACACTTCCGATACAACCATTGACCAAATACCTTCAAAGTTTCCTCGACTGCCATATATAATCCCTGGTCCATAGAAATAGCCTCATGTAAGACACACTTACGTTCATCGGTCGAAAGGTGTAGCCTCTTGAGATGAGATATTAAACGAGCAATCCCCTTATTGCCCACTTCACCATTTAGGCAACAATGAAATCCCCGGAATGGACAAAGCCAAATTCCATCCAAAAATGTAGATGAGGGTGTGATGAAATAAAATGATGAAGATGCGTGAAATGAGTTGTGAAGAAGATGCCAATGTGTTTTATTTTATTACTAGGTTGGCAGCGGACGCCGCGTTGCCGACGTGCCTGTTTATTTTGCCCAACGTTTTTTTGGCGGTTGTTTTCTGTGTTTGTTTAGGCGAATGTTTATTACAGTCATATTGGTTTAAGAGTAATATTTCTAATGTTTTTTTTTGTTTGCTTTCCATAGTATAAGTTTTTTTTTGCTAATCTTATGTTTTATTATAGCGCGTTTAAAGACAAAGTATTTTAAGTTCGTTGACGTTTTGTTGATATTTTTAATAATATAAATTCGTTTATTGGAAAATGTATAATTAATTTTTTTTAAATTTTGCGTTTGTTATAATTTTATTATTACTTTTTTTTCTATGTATCAAAGAATCTATTTAATTTTGTTTTTGCAGTTTTTATCTGTTAATTATGATGTTTTAGTTTCAATCAAATATTTAGGTACGTTTACTTTCTTTTAACCGTTTAGCTTTTCCGTTTTAGTTTAAATCAAGTATTTAGTTTCGTTTAGTCTTTTTTTTGCTAATTGCCTATGTGTTTTTCTGAGTGTGTAAATATTTTTACTAAGTAAATTTTTTTATCTTTTTTAAATGTAATTTTGTTGGTTTAATACATTGTTTTATTGGGATACATTTGACTTATTGGGTGAAAAGCTATGTACCGGTCAAACCGGTCAACGTTTCTTTGCTTGCTAATAAAACTCCATTTTCCCCTTTTTTTGAATCAAACGCATACCCTAACTTCTCTAATTCAATCTCCACCTCCCTAATTTAACGTCTATCTTTCACTGTATTTCAATCTCAATTTGTCTAATTCGTTGCTTCTATCATGGCTTCACGACCAAGAACATCTGCTTATGCACTTGCGCGCACTCCTAACTTCCAAAAGTTAAAGTTTGCTGCTGGTTCAAACGAAATTGAGGATTCTTTGCATGTGGCATTTGCCCAGGATGATACTGAGAATGATCAGTTGTTAAGGGTGCTTGGTGAGCAGCGTGATCAATTAGTTGCAAAGGTTAAGTGGTTAGAAGAGTTGGTAGAAGAATGGGAGGGTTTCTTGTCGTTACATGAGCACGGTGACATTGGTTTGGACCGTCTGAAGGTGACTTTGAAGAGAGAGAGAGAGAGAGAGGAAAGTGCTTGCTGGATTGATCAAGGCTATGGATCTGGCACGTAAAGGAAGAGAGGAAAAGAAGCTCAATCTTTACTTTTTCGAGTGATGGGCTGGCCACTTGCTATGGTATATTTTCGTTATCTTTTGTGTTTTTATTAGAAGTGTGTATATTGGTTAGGGCTGGATTTGGAGATTTCAGTTTATGTATGGATGTGGTATCATGGATCTTGTTTTTTTTGGGGATGATAACTGCAATGTATGAACTTGAATGTTTGGTAATATAATTTGAAGTTTATGTTTATTAATATGTTCTTTTGTCATGGATTATTGGATTATTGGTAATGGAAATGTAATGTTCTGTGTATTTTTATTGTATGAAATTAAAATGCGATGGATAATTGGAAAGGCAAATTTAGTATCATGTGTATGTTTATTATTACTAATGGAAACAGGATATTACGCTTATGTATGATTCTCATGTTACATAGGTTATAACGTTTGGTATAGATAAATAGAATATTTTTTTGTATGGGTAGGAGAGTTTCACGGATTTTTATGTTCAGATTGGTTGCTGTATTTTTTTGGCGTTTGTCCACCTCATGGAACCACTGTGGTGCATGTGATAATCTTAACAAACTAAAGGTACTGTAGTTTGGTTAGCTCCACTATTCTTAGTTCCATGTAGTGCCTATATAAGAAGCAGTCATATGGCTAGGAATGTCACGTGTATCCTTTTAATTTTTCCAAACCACCTAGTCAAACACAATGAGTTCTACTCCTAACTTTGATGAGCTGAAAAAGGACTGCAATTCTGATAGGCTAGAACACTGTTACCGTTTCTTGTTTATGCAAGAGGCTGCCGAAAATGAGGGCTTCATTACACTCATGGATGAAGAGTGTGATGATGTGATCGTAGGATGCAAAAATGGTCAGATTTTGGCAGCTTTGATTGCTGTTCTAGATTTGGCTCGTGAGGCAAGGGAGGAGAGGCGCAGGCACGTGGCGACGATGGAAAAATATGGTTGATGTGACTTGCTGTGGTCTTTGATGTTGGTGCGTGTGTTAGGAGAAGTTTAGCTAAGTTTTCAGTTTCGTCGACTTTGTTGTGTTTGTGAGTAGAAGCTCATCTAGGTTTCGAGTCTTTGTTTATGTTGTTGTGTTTGTCAGTAGAAGCTCATCTAGGTTTCAAGTCATGTTGTCAGTGACAACGTTTGTAACTTATGGTACTAATGTAACCCATGGTAATTATGAATAAAACGATTACTTTCTTTGTATTCAGTGCTTTTGTTATCAATTCTTTAATTTTCCATACGATGAGAAAGCTTCAATGGCTGTGTAAAGTGCAGCGTTCAAAGGAAAACAACAATGGGCAATTGTAGGCTAAGAAAGCTAGAAAGCGGAGGGTATTTATATCTAATAGATAGTTCATTAACGATAAGTAGTGGTGCTTACAAAAGCGATAGCTTTGTACACACTGCATAGCACCGAAACATATTTACACACTGCATAGTTTTTTAGATGTACGGAAGATCGTTACATCTAAGCAGCAAAAGGTGGAGCTAATTGTTTTTACACGACACATAGTAGTGCGTACTTACATAGATTATTATACATAAATAGGTGAGAGACTTCTTTTAAACCCGTGCTCTGGTGAGAGACTTCTTTTAAACCCGTTGTTAGGTCACCATTTATGTAAACACAAGTATAAGAAAGATAGAAATAAGATGAGAAGGAGAGATGGTTGATTAAGACAATATTAGAAATAGAAATGAAAGAGTTTGCATAGAATAATGAAATAACCAACAAGTTTACAAGAGACCTAAGCATCCTATTTATAGGGAAGGAGCTAGGGCAACACACCCTCTCCTTCCTTTCATGAAAACGTGGGCTAGGAGGCCCATGGTTTACTTTACTTAAGCCTAGTAAACTTAATACATAACATATATGAAAGTAAATAATAACTAAGCAACCTAATATTATTACAAATGACCGAGACTTGATAAAATAGTAAAACTTTGATCCCAACAATCTCCCCCTAAGGGTCGGTCATCAAGGTTGCTTGACGTCTTCGTCTTGATCTTTGACTTTCAAAGCTCTAGACGTCTTCTAAATCATTCATCGTTCTTTGTTCTTAGTTGATGTAGTTGTGATCATCTTATTACAAAATGTAATGACCGAGACTTGACTAAATATAAAAGTATGATCCCAACAATCTCCCCCTAAGGGTCGGTCATCACGGTTGCTTGACGTCTTCATCTTAATCTTTGACTTTCAAGGCTTTAGACGTCTTCAAAATCGTTCATTGTTCTTTGATCTTTGTTGATGAGGTAGTGATCATCTTATGAAGTTATCTGCCATGCGTCACTTCTGCGTCTGTGGTGGTCGTTGGCCATTCCAACATGCTCATACATCTTTGAACTTAGACATTCACATGCATGGAGTTCCCTTTCTTTCACATAGATCTTTAGTCTTTAAACTTTGTAGATTCTTCTTTTTGGCGTAGAATCTAACTTTGAACATTGTGTTGCTTCGATCTCAGAGGGAGCTTTTGTTGACTTCAAGATGTATGTATGAGCATGCGGAATCAGTCTCCATGGAGATGATATGTCCCTGCAGTTAAACAGTTAGCAATAAAATATCCGGTACTTACAGATAAGGAATTAGAGTTCGTCAATAGCATAGTGTTAAGGCTCCTTCTAATCCTTATCAAGGCCGTTCCCATGTCAGATACTCCCGAAGGAGCTTACGAGACCTACTAAGTAGCTCAATGACTGGGTGAGTCGCTGGGGATCATTCCACGACTGTAGACCGATAGAAACCACCGTAAACACTAAGCGTAACTCACGAGGAGTTACCGAAGTGACCTGTCAAGGCTGTTTGAAGTTGACCCTGACAGGAGTTTCCGTTCAATCATTGAGAACTACATAAGTAATCCTCTCACAAACGTTCTCGGCAGATTGCAAATCTCTCAAAGTGTTTGTGTTTATCAAACATTTTGTTTTAACACTTTGAGAGTTTTGTGTTTTCTTATGAAGGGCTCCCCCTTCACATGTGCTCATGTGTATTTAATAAATATGCACATGCGGGAGGAGCAAGCACCTTTTGAATTGATCCACTTTCAGTGAACAAGACCGATTCGAGACACGTTTACATCACTAGTTAGACTAGCTTGAAGTTATTACCCGGCCTGGTCAAGTCCACAGAAAGTTTCTCGAAACGGTACATTTCTACTAAGATAAATCCTTTTCGAGACACGCTTACGTGGCTAGTTAAAGAGTTCCATTGTCAGCTTTTAGGTGACAACTAGCTCTAGTAACTAACTTGATGTTATTACCCGTCGAGGAAAAGTCTTTTCGAATTTACTAAGTTTAATGTTTCGTCAATTCCTGGGTGAATCTGAGTCTAGCTCGCATGAGATTTGACTTTTAAGCAACATTTAACTTTCATATTTTAATCACATTCACTTTTCTCCCCCTCAAAAATAGCATATGAGATGTTGTTTTTGATAAACTTTTGATTAAAATATGCTTTTTGAGTCTTATGGGGAGATATCAACAAGAACTTTTGGTTTTCAAACGATGAATTTTTCAAGTGCTCCCCCTCAACAAGTGAATACTCATTGAGGTGAAATACTTGTCTTTTGTGCAGAATTATGAAAATCAGAAAATGTTTGATTAATTCTACTCAAAAGTAAGAAGCCTTCGCTCCTTATATAAGGATTGAGGCACTGATGCGTACCTCAGGGTCCTTTAATTACAAGCACGGGTTGTACACTGTTATGTGTGCACAAACCATCAAAACATGATTTTGACAAAGCATTTTGATTTCGAATACTCCCCCTCAAAACGAGCATGTGTTTTGACATTTTTAAACTTTGTAGCGGATTGGGGAGTAAATGTTTCTTGAGCAAAATTTAGAAAAGTTTTGAAAAACCTTTTTGAAAAATTTTGAATAAATTTTGCTCAAGATTTTAGATAAGCTTTGCATGAAAACTTCTTCTTGTTTTTAAGGATAAGTGCGCGTTTGGTTTTAAAGAATGGTTTAGCAAGGCACTTTCCTTTCTTTGAAACCCGAGTTGTACACTGAAATGTGTGCACAAGTCGTTGTTTTTAATACAAAGTTAGTTTCTTTTAACAAAATACTCCCCCTCAAATAATGAAGTTTATTCGAGAGATAGTCTTCTTGAGCAGAATATTGAATCGTATTTATGAAATACATTTTGAAAAATTCGTGAAATGATTCTGCTCAAGGTTTTAGAAAACACAATCAAGTATTATACAACAAAGAATGCTTGAATTTTAAAACTCTTTTACTATTGAAAGTTGTTTGAGACCCGGAGTCTCTCTTTTGAGTTTTACGATCTGAAGAAGAGGATTTCCATCTATAGTTGAACCTCAAGGGTTCTTTTTGAAGATTTGTTTTTGTGATGAATGGAAAACTTCCGGTATTTGGAATGCCCAAATCAGAGTCATTCTTTTATCGTAGCCAAAGCATTCCAGATTATGAAAATTTTGAAAAATTTAGAACAACTTTGCTTTGGTCTTCACACTTGCTTTACCGGTGTAAAACAATCGTGTAGAGTTTGGAAAAATTTGTTTCTCACCATTTTGAATCCATTTACCAGTTTAGCCATTAAACACATTTAGCCCTTTGACCTCAAAATATGTTTCATAAGAAACATTTTGTCGAATGTTGAAATTTTGACTTTCAATGGGATGACATGTACTTGCACACAGAGAAAATGCATCAGGCACAAACAAGTATACAGATGAATCAAGAAACTCATTCTAAATCTACCAAAATGCTCAGAATTCTCAAATTAACACACAAGATCACAGATTAACTCATCCTATCACTCGAGATTTTCCAATTATGATAATGGTTAGGGGTTAGGATTAGAGACATTGCACGCATTTTAGCATCATAATGCATGAATATTGTACAATTAAACATCCTACTAGCAGCAAAGATATCGAAATCTTAAACCCTAAATCACTTGATTTCAAACCTATGTTGTTTCTAATCGTGCAAACACACCAATCGAGCATACTTTAGTGTTCTTTAAAGCTATATGAAATAATAAATTAGACTAAACACATGAATGCCCCGATCGATAATTACATTAACCTTAGTTTCTGATTATGCCTTTTTGACCGTTGAAAACACTTGAAACATTAAGGGAACGATTAGACAACAAGCATAAAGAAATTTGAAGCTCACAATTGTGGATAAAATCGAGGAAAAAAAATCGTTAGTCTGATTCGTTGAGGTTTTAATCATGTGTGCAACTTTTGAGAACATGTGTGAAAACATTGATTAGAGCCTGTTTTATTTTCCATGCAAGGTCCTTTTACCTAAGTTTAAGACTTTTGTGAACTTTACTCATTAAAAGGTTAATTACTTTACCATTTGAAGTCTAAACTAGATTAATTTGGGATCGTTGCAGAAAAAAAAATCCTTTTCTCCCCCTCGAATTAGCATATATTTGGTGAAACCTTTTTGCACATTTTAATTCGAGAGATCATAGAATTTTTAAAAATGAGTTTTTAATCCGAATGATGAAGAAACATTTTATCCTTGATGAATAATAATGAGGTGTGCAAACTTCATGATTTTGTGAAAAATGTTCTCCCCCTCAAAACATGTTCCATTTTGACAATGCAAATCAAAATTAGTTTTAATGGAGGAACATAGTTTTGAAGATTCGAAGTTTGTACAGAAAGAAAGAGGATTCTTTTTGTAGTTTTTATATTATCTTAATGATGAAATATTTACAAAAAGAGTTTGATGTTTGACTCCCTTAGGTTTTAAGAAAATTTTGCAAATCATCTGGAGTCAAACACCGCATACCAATATGGTGAACTAAATCAACAAATCTTGATGGAGGTAATGACTTTGTAAACACGTCCGCCAACTGGTATGTAGTTCCCACAAAATCTAATTCAATTATACCCTTCACGACATGCTCTTAAGAAGAAATGGTAGCGGATAGCACTTTGTTTGGGCATTGGAATGATGAATGGTGTTTGCAAGAGATTGCAAAGGCACACTTTGAGTCGCAGTACATTGAGATCTAGTCAAATACATAGCCGAAGTCCGTGAGCTAAGTTCTCATCCAATTGACGTGAGCATAGAAAGCTGACATGGCTACATACTGAGCTTTTGTTAA
The DNA here is from genome assembly GCA_030686995.1 of Artemisia argyi. Taxonomy (NCBI): domain Eukaryota; kingdom Viridiplantae; phylum Streptophyta; class Magnoliopsida; order Asterales; family Asteraceae; genus Artemisia; species Artemisia argyi. Next base: position 9,069,092 of record CM060696.1, read on the forward strand.
GGACAGTGATGTACAATCCTGCTTCATTGACTGTATCCCTTTGTAACTAAACAAGATTTGTTGCGAATCACTGTGACTTCTGCGTCCAGCTTGTTTTTCCAAATCCATTTAATTCCAATGTTGTGTCGAAGGGTGATATTGGTAAGTATCTCGCATGTGAGCAGGATCTAAATTACGTGTAGATGACTCAGTAATGTTAGGAATGAGTTGAGCCGATGCAACCGGTTTAAAGAACACTTTAAAGAACGCCTCTGGGTCATGCTCTGCTGTTTGTGGAACTGATTAAGGTATGGAGTCTCCAGCTGATTGTCGTGAGTTAGACCCGGTTAGTTCTGTGGTTGTTGGAGATGCAATTGGAGGACCGTCTCTCCCAACAGTTGTCATTGTTTGTTGAGGTGAATCAGGTACTTGATGTTGATCAAGATGTGCAGCGGAATTAGGTGAGACCTCAGAGGGACGATTGACAATCGTATCATTAAACAATGGAACAAACAAGGTTTCCAGTTCTTTACAAGTGAGGGACAATGGTTCAGCCGAAGAATCCGGAAAGTTGAGACGGTTGATTTCGGGTCCTAAGCTGTTTTGCTCAGAAGCCATCGTTGAAGTGCTTTTCAAACGGTTGATTGCGGGTCCTAAGCTGTTGTGCTTAGAAACCATAACATTAAGCTCGGGTCCGAAAGTGAGTTGTTCCGAAGCCATTGCTGAAGAATCTGCAAAGAAAGAAAGAAGAGACAAGAAAACAGAGAACAAGGAACCCCAAGAGTAACTGGGTTCCAGATGTTAGAAGCATAAAGATGTAGTGTCAATTATCTTCTTGACACTCGAACACACAATACCGATGGTTTTCATTCTAGTCTCAGAGGTAGAAGTTGTGGAGATCACATTAGTTTTGGTGCAAATGTCTAAACTCTTTCCTGTAGGAATCCACCTAAGACCAATTGATTTGAAAATTCTACCCGTGGGTACCCACCTAGTGTTAGATCTAGGAGAAGTTTTCCTTTTAGATATAGTTGAATGAAATGTGGGAGCATCACTTTGTTGAGAAAACCTACGTCCTATATTGATCCACTTCTTAGGTTTCTGACTTATGACTCTTGGTTCAACGGGTTTGTTTGTCTTAGTCGATTGAGCCTTTTCATGTGAATTTCCCTTTTGAAGATATTTTAAAGCACAAACAACATGATTATTTACGCAACTACTCTTAGAAGCTAGCCAATTCCTATTAGTTTGTTGTTTACTCTTAGGTTTTGGAGAGTTACTACAAGCAGTGTTCTGTACTACAGTGGAAGGCATCATATGAGGTTTTGAACCTAGAATTCCATCCTTTTGAAGTAGCGCCTTTTTCCTAGCCTTTTCTAGATCATAGTTCTTGTACATGTCATATGTGTCATAAGACTCTTTACTTTTAATGCTCGTTTTAGACACTGTGGTAGAACTAATCCTAGATGAGCCAGGTATAATCACTTGCTGAGATTTAGCAGACACAGATGCATTTTCCTTAGGCCAAGAATGTGGAGTGGCTGGTTTTGTCAAATTGTTTTTCTCAACAACTTGGGAGGCAAACCGAAGTTTTGAAAATTTGGGTCGTTCAGATTTAAATGCAGTTGGTTGTCTAACCACTGATTGTTTGAGACGGCGGTTTCCCCAAGATTGATGGTTTTGCAAACTTAGTATCCACACTCTGGCCAGTCAGTCTTCTTAATTTGTTTTGTAATGCAGCATGTGCAAACACCTTTTCTTGAATTTGACCTTTTAAAAGCTCATTTTCTTTAACTAATGTATCCACACGTTTCCTTTGTTCATTCAAAGATTGACCATTGTTGCCCGAATTTAGAGATTCGTTTTGCATTTGGAGTTCAAGTGAGATGCAATGTGCCTCTAGTTTTGAAAAATCTTTATGACACTGGGCAATGGTCTTTTTGAGAAGAAGGTTTTCAGACTCAAGAGTTTGATTTGATGTTTCAGTCATTAGATTATCATGTAAAGACTCAGACTCAGAATGTTTGTCTTGACATTGAACAACATTCTGGTCAACCTCTCCTTCATTACTGAAGTTAGGTTGCTCAGATTGTTGTTTCTCATATGCAGGCATAATATGATCAACAGTAGATTGTACCTCAACCATTTGCTCTTTGTCAAAGTTCGGTTCTTTGTCATAGATGGGTATGAAATCTTCCTCATCCATCTGTCCTTTGTCAAGGTTGGGCTCTGAGTCATAGAAGGGTATGATCTCTGCACACTCTGCATCTTTATCATTCCCCAATCTGCTGTTGTCATCCTGCACTCCTGATTCTGTCCCATTTCCATCCATGACAACCAAATTAGCTTTCAATGAATCAACTTTATGAACTTGCTCTTCTTGAGTCTGCTGTTTACTTCCATTCTCCTGTACATTCAATTCTCTTCCTCGTTTTTGCATCTCCAATTCTTTGATAACACTCAGATGAAGTGATCTTTCATTGAGCACATATTCTAAGCAGCTCAGTCGTGAAACAAGTTGATCTCTAAAATCTTCAACCTCCACACTAGTGATGTTCTCTCTCCATACATTGCTTTCATATTCAGAGTGTATAAGAGCTTTAAAATCTATGGTCACGAACCATCTGAACTGTGTCCTGAGTGCTCTAAATTCTATCATGCAATCACTTCCCTGTTCAATTAGCTTTTCTAGTTGAACGATGTTTTCTTGGAGTTTCCTTTGGAAGGTCATTTGGTTCATATCAGTTCCGAAGAATGCAAAAAAGGTACTCGAGGAAGGAAACCAATGATCTGAGAGAATCTTGCATTGAATCTTAACCGATTCAAAATGTGCTAAACATTTATCTGTAGAATTGATGGCTCTTTTCTGAGCTTCAGTCATCTTTCTCTCAAATGGGTCTTTAGAGTCATCAGAAGCATTTGTGTCATATACTGGGTCAGTATCATCCATGACACCCAAATTATCTTCCAATATTTTAACCTCATTGCCTACATTAACGACATCTGCAGTATTCCCAATAGTCCTTTTAGCATTCCTTCCTTGTCTATCAACTCTTTCACCTTGCACAACAGCTTGATTCCTTATGTTAGAAGAAGAATGAAGACGGTTGTTTGTCTTGTTGGAGATTTTGCTGAGGGCACGAGCAATAAGTGCGAGTTCTTGATTCAGAATTTTGAAATCCTCATCGTCATCTTCATTGGTTTTTGAATAGTACACTGCATCACTGTTGTCATATGGAACAAGTTGAGTTGAAGTCTGCTCCGGAGATGAATCATATTGGATCATGATATTTGAAGTAGCAGGTTCTTGAACATAATCATGATGTGACATTAACATGACATCTGCTGTATTGGCTTCCAAATCTGCATATTCATCATCAGATGGAATATCTCCCATGACACTTTGCAAAACTGCATTGAGATTACCCCGTTCAACTTCCATTTGACCAAGTGTGGCATTGTATTCAACATTATCGTCAGAGAGTGAGGTTGAATCATAATCTTGATTTTCCTCTTCTGCAATATTTTCCGTATATGCCAAGAATGCCATGCTTGGTTCGATAATATCTTCTTCATCATTAGTATCTTCCATTGTGTTTAACCATTCAGAACTAGCCGTCATTACGCCTTTGCCTTTCTTTGTAGATACTTGACTAAGCTTCACTAGATTTTGCAGTAGAGATTGCACATTATTATGTAGTGTAGCATGATGGTACTGAGGAATGAAGAAAGGCTCAGGTGCATTTGGAGGATTGAAGAAGAGACCATTTGGAGTGTAGTTTAATGATCCATGGTCAACATCTGGAGATGGTGGAGCAGGGAGAATGGTCTTCAGTGGATTCATGCTTAAACAAGATTCAATAGTTTGCTTCATTCTGATGTGATGAAGTTCTTCTGTACGATGCATAGCTTCAAGATATTTCCACATTTCATAAGCACTGGCTTGAAAGTCCATATTCATGTAAATTGAGTTGGGAAGTGCCAATGTAATGAACCGTACAGCCTGTTGATCAGCATCATACTGAACGAGTTTACTAGCATTCAAATCTTCATTAGTTTGTAGTCTGATAATCCCTGTTAAGTCAGCAAGAAATATCATTTTGTAAGGACCTTCTATAATGGATTTAATCATGAGATCTGCAGCAGGACGATATGTGTGCCATTGAAGAAATCTCCGTTTCCAAACAGTATACGTTCCTGGTAGCAACATTGGAGGCCTTGATTCATTGCCAAAGAGCAGAACATGATCAATGAGGGAGCTATGACTTTGTTGTAGATGATATTGTTGCTGATGAGAATATTGGTGAGGAAGGTAGTTGGAAGAAGGTACAGTTGCTGATGACTGTTGCTGATGAAGATATTGGTGAGGAAGGTAGTTGGAAGAAGATGATTGAGACATTGTAGATGACATTTCTCTCCCCCTTGATTGTTGCGACGTCATCGAAATAATCAAACAAAATGTCACACTCAAGGTCGGAATAGTGATTTCTGGTATTTCCTCCAAAATAATTTGAAAAATTTTCTCTTCCAAGATGATTGTCACACTCAAGGTCGGAATAGTGATTGTTGAGACATTGTAGATGACATTTCTCTCCCCCTTGATTCTTACGCGTAATAATGAAACTTATGCGTAGACTTTAAAGTTACGCGTAAAGTATGATCTTATGCGTAAACTTGTGAGTTATGCGTAAGATATAACCTTATGCGTAAGTTTTAAGCTTATGCGTAGGATTCTTATGCGTAAGGTTCAAAAACCAAACAAATCTTTCAAACTTATCCAAGCTTGAAAGATATCCGAAGTCGAAGTATTCCACTAACTTATCCAAGCTAGGGAAGTACTGAGTCACCGTAGCACGAAGATAAAACCTTGGATGAAGTTTGCGTAGAAATCTGAAACTTACGCGTAAGATTAGACTTATACGTAAAACTTAGGCGTAGAGGCAACTTCTGCGTAGGATCTGTCTTCTGCGTAGGAACTTAGGCGTAGGAACTAGACTTACGTGTAGGAATTACAACTTAGGCGTAGAAAGAGGGTTTTGACCATAGTTACGCGTAGAAAGAGGGTTTTGACCTTAGTTTTATGCGTAAACCGACCAAAAAGTACTGTAGACAGCTGGAAGTTGTACTATTTTCGACCAGGTTACGCGTAAGGTGTACTGTTCATCAAAAAAACACAACTTTTTTGATGAAAAATGGCCTAGAATCTATCAAAGATCAATACTTTATGCAATATCTAAGCTTCTAAACACTATATCAACCTTAAAACTTGTCCAAGCTTCAAGATTTGAGTGTAAGAAACAAAGAAAAAAGCAAAAATATGAAGAACAAACACTCTTAAGCCACGTAATAAACCAAGAAACACACTTCAATCTCTATTAGGCGAATGATACCACTTGTTAGGTCACCATTTATGTAAACACAAGTATAAGAAAGATAGAAATAAGATGAGAAGGAGAGATGGTTGATTAAGACAATATTAAAAATAGAAATGAAAGAGTTTGCATAGAATAATGAAATAACCAACAAGTTTACAAGAGACCTAAGCATCCTATTTATAGGGAAAGAGCTAGGGCAACACACCCTCTCCTTCCTTTCATGAAAACGTGGGCTAGGAGGCCCATGGATTACTTTACTTAAGCCTAGTAAACTTAATACATAACATATATGAAAGTAAATAATAACTAAGCAACCTAATATTATTACAAATGACCGACACTTGATAAAATAGTAAAACTTTGATCCCAACACCCGTGCTCTGCTTCTGCACTCGTGCTATGCAATCTTGGTCCGATCAGTCTGTTTTTTTGGATTTCTTCAGAGATGGTTTCTCTGGTGTATCCTTGTCTTCTGTGAAAAGCTCTCTTCTAGTGTTTCTTTTTTGCTGTTCTTTTCTAGCTTTTGGTGTTTCAGATAAAATGGTTTGGGTTGGCGGTAGTGTGATGTCAGTTTGTTTTGGTTCAGATGTGTGTGGTGTTTTAGATAAAAGTGTGTTGTCACTTTGTTTTGGTTCAGAGGTCTGAAGTGTGTCAACCTTTCCAGTGGCCTTTGGTGTTTCAGATAAAGGGGTTTGTTTTGGCGGTGGTGTGGTGTCAGTTTCTTTTGGCTGGAAGGTGTCAGGTGTCTCAACCTTTGTAGTGATAGTTTTTGGTGGTGTATTAGCGGGTGTTGCAGTGACTGGATCTGCCTCACTTTTGGTTTTTTCTTCCATTGTTGCATCTGATATTAGCAATGGTGTTTCGTTCCAACAGGTATCAAGGATGAAAACTTGTTCGTCTTTCGTGCATTCTGGATCAAAGTGTAGCTGAAAATTTTTCCTTTTTCCTTGCAGAGAAAGCAGTTCTGCTGGATATTGACGGGAGTCTGGGTTAGGTATGGTTTGCATTATCTCCTTACAATCTTTTACCAGCGAGTTTGCCTCATTACTGAAACATGTCATTATTCCAGTGCCGCTGGCATCGGACAATGTGACTCTGAAACAATAGTTGTGAAAAAGATTTTAAAGACATTCTTAAGTGATTTTAGAATTTTTTTTTATAAAGAGTACATCGCGTATTGCAGTTTACCTGTAAAGCAAGTCATCATTGGATGTTGGCTGCTTACAATGGCTATGCGGAAATCGGTCTGAGATTTTATAACCGCAGTCAAAGCATTTCTTGAAAAACCATGCTCTATTTGTTTCAATTGTCTCAATTGTAGCAGTGACAGTAAAGCGGACATTCTGAATTATTAAAATGTTAACTGGGTATTAGCTTTTGATTTTGGCAGGTTCATGTTACATTTGTTTATTACCTTCTGGTTTTCTGGGTTTTCTGCAGCTAAATCTGCTAGAGTGACGCGGTTTCTATACTTTTCTTGCTCTGGATCTGCACATCTTTGGTACTCAACATTCAATATTGTTGGCTGGTCTATGCATTCCTCGTACCTGCATTATTAAATTTTGTAAGTTTACTTGGTTTTAAAATAAAAACTGTAATGCTAATTTATGAGGTTGTGGCTTTACACGTCGCGAATTTCCTTGCATTCTGGTATCTCAGAATTGAAGTAATATGAGGTTGCAGTTGTGCTTGAAAGTTGGAGGCCTGCATCAAATTCGACATATATTAACCAATGAAATTAGGTGGTTGAATGATAGTAAAAATGAAAAAGGTACAATGATAAACATTAATAGATAAGTTTACCTCCATATTTTTTAACCAAGCATGAGCTCACTGCTATGATAACGGGCTTTTCTGCTTTTTCGTATTCTGTTTGGCGAAAAGTGTGGGCATCTTGATTCCATAAAGTAAATCAGATTGTGTGGCCACTGTTAGTGCAATAAAGGACTTGTAAGAGTGAACAGGCAATGACCTTGTAAAGCTAATTTTTTAAGACTTACTCTAAATTTTGAATACCAATGTCTCTCCAAACTGCTGAACTTTGGGCTGCTTTGAGTGATTGTTGTATACCGGTCACATATTGGACAGATCCAATATAATCTGCAATTAAGAGGTTAAAATTACATATCTATTATTAGTAGTAGTTTTACACGTGCATTTTTTTGGTACCTGTTAACAGCCCTTCTTTTTCATCGACTTTTGAATACAGGTCTCGATAGTAGCTAAAGTTGAAATAGTGTTCCGGGAAGCCTACATCTGGTATGCTTTTTATATCTGTGTATGTTCCAAAAACCAATGAAAGTGAGTGAGGAATAACTTGCATCCATGATTTTGCAGGTTGAAAACCAAAGCCGGTGATCACGTAAGTTTTGTTAATATGAAGGAGTGCATCAAATTTAGGTTTTTCACGTAAGTTTACGTTTGCTTGTATAGCTCCTCCCTGCAAATAGAATAGGTATTGGTCAATCTGATATACCTTGGTTAACTTTTATTAACCGATAGGAGAAATGCGAATAGTGAGTAGTACCTTTCGATCAATTAACATGCAACAGAACAGGATTGGTCTTCCTTTCTTATTTGTTGGTGTCCATTTTCGGTAGACTCTTACATATATAGGTTTGCCAGTATCTGATTCTTTTAGATTCTTGAGCCCAATGTCATCTGCTTCCGTAACAATTGCTTTCTCTGTAGGTTCGGTCAATGGTACAATGCTAGAGCTAGGCTCCATTTGCCTGCATGTTAGGAAAAAAAACTTATGATAAATGCATATAAATACATGTTTCATAGTAACAAAAATATGTGAATGCAATGATGGATTATGAAAATCATCAAGGCAAGTAAGCATAGAATGAATGCATATAATAGCATACCGTTTTGCATGACAGTAAAAAAATGTGCCAATATAGGTAACTGTAGAAATGCATATCTAAAATGTAAACATAAATGTAATGAACCTCTGCAAGTGTGACCGTGTGCAAAAAATCTTTATAAACAACATTTTTTGTTGTGTTTTTATCATTGCCTGGGCATTGTTTGATTAGCATTTTTAAACCCTGCGGAGATGTTGCCCTTGACAGTGCAACATGCAATTGACCATGGGCAAAGACAGGCTCGGGTAGGTATACTCCTATTTTATTTAATGATTGCCCTTGGCTTTTGTTGATTGTCATTGCGTAACAGACTTTGATTGGGAATTGTTTCCTTTTGAACACAAATGGTAGCTGTTCTTCTTTATTGGTGAGCACAATACGCGGTACGTATATTGTTTCTCCCATTCTAGTATCGGTTATGATCTTTGCCTGAATAAGCCTTGTATAAACTTGCGTGACAATCATCCGTGTACCGTTACAGAGGCCGCCGGCTAGGTTTAGGTTTCTTAGCAGCATTATAGGAGCACCTATTTTAAGCGTGAGTACATGGGGTGGCATCCCTGAAAAGGAGAGCGTGTTTAGGTATTCCTGAGGATATAATAGCTTTGTTGCTCCCCCATCGTTTGATTTCGGTATAGCCTCGTCGACACAGATGAAAGTATACGTATCTCCTCCTAACATGTCGAGGATAGAAGAGTTGATGGTGTCTGCAGTTTCATTTCTCGGGCACACTATTGCCTTTCCTTGTAACGATGCTGCGTCCGGTGCTTGTAGCGTTTCTTCGTCGTATATAAAATTAATGAGCTCTTGAACAGCCGTGTCGCCTTCAGGAATGCAGTACCTATCTGGTATCTGCACCCACGATGAATTCTCTGGATCGGTTTGATCTGGTTGGCCAATGGTACCGTTGCCAATATGAAGTAACCATTCAGAGAACGTGGAAATTTCTTGAGCCTGTTCAGGTGATAGGCCTGGCTGTTGGAGGCGCATGTTTTGTTTAAGCTTAAGGATCTTGAAAGATGGCCATAGGTATGATTGTGTTATGCACGAAGAAATAATCTGCTCATTTGTAGCCTTCTTCTTGACAGGAATCGTTTGCCTAAAATCGCCTCCTAAAATAAATGTTTTTCCTCCAAACAAACTTGTTGGCATATCCATGACATCTCTTAATGTTCGGTCAAGTGTTTCAAAGCATCTGCGATCATTCATAGGTGCCTCGTCCCATACGATGACATCGGTGTGCCTAAGCAATTCTGCCACTTGCGTTTTTTTTTATATTGCACATTGACTTGTCTGATAAATCTAACGGTATCTTGAACCTTGAATGAGCTGTTTGTCCTGATGGGAGTAATAAGGCAGCAATACCCGAAGAAGCAACCACAATTTTTCTTTCTGATCTGAGTTTAGAAATTATAGTCCTCCAAACAAAGTCTTGCCAGTTCCTCCATGCCCATAAACAAATATGAGCTTTTGCCGGCGATCATTGACTGCATTTATTGCTTGGTCAAAGATTATTCGTTGGTCAGGATTTAGGTGGCCTACTAATCTTTCACTTTCACCCCTCAACAATTCACGATTATAAGACCTTTCTTCCATTAGTGCTCTGTTATTCAAGATCTGCAGCAAGTGTGGTGGAGGTAGATTGAATCCAAAGTCTTTGACTGATTTTCCATAGAAAGTAAGAATTGCTTGTAGCTCATACATAAGACCATCTCGCAAGTCTTCAGGGCTGACATAAAGATCTCGTATATGCAAGATCTCTGAAAGTATGAGTGGAATGTCTTCTGACATGGAATCTTCGTGCGTCTGTAGCAATGTAATTGGATTAGAAACCTCACCAAAGATAAGTATTTGACAAAAAAGGTTTCGCATGTAAGATGGCGTGGCAGAAAAAGAAGCTTCTTGCAAAGCAATGTTCCATTCTTGATCACCGCCTAATAGACCCAAAGCCTCACACGCAACACTATTTGTAGGATAGAGAACCTCATCAACTGTACGGATATCATGAAATGAGACCGAACCTTTCTGATGACAGAGTAACAGCCTTAAGTAGAATGCATCTCCAGAGTTAGGGTAGACGTATGTCAGACGGCCAATTGATATTTTGGTGGCATGGCGCCTCCGTTGCCAATACTTACCATCTTTGTGCAATGCATACTCTTTTGGAAAGTTTAGGTATGTTAAATGGCGGTCGTCTGTATTGTAAAGGTTATATGTAAACCATTCAGTTAGTCTAGTCCTTTTGTTGTGCTCACTGTCCACGACCGCTTGCAACCGCTGCTGCCTTCTAAAATTCACTCGCTGCATATTCTCAAGGTGAACCGCGAGTATTTGAACTGGTGGATCTCTGCTGTGTATGCTGAACCCAAGAATCCTCCAACATGCTTCATGTGGTCCAATGAATATAGCATTTTGGAAATTCTTGATTTCATCAATGTGCAATGAACGACGGCTTGTACTTGGTCCTGTACTTAGGAGTGTTCTTGTAATATGAGTAACTATTCGGTCAGTGCCTTTTGAAATATACTTAAAGAGATATTTTATAAGCATTGACCATTCACAGTACTCGACATTGATGTGCGCATAGAACCGCATGCACAGAGACCGGTTATACGGAATAACATACCCGTTATCAAGGCTGACATTGTGCCTTATCGTTGTTATGCCCGAATCCCTTCTACGGTAATGCACATATCCTTTTTGATCAATAAAGGTTTCCGGACAAAAAGCTTTAGGAAAGTTCTTAGTGCAGACATCACTGTCCCGCATACACGGTGATGATTTATTGACCAACCCACACGGGCCATGCATCATGAATTCAGTAATAACTCTGTAGCCCTCAGGATCAATCGCCGGGTTTGGTAGCTCTGCAGAGACAAATCTATCAACATCTATGTGTGCTTGCACACGATGACTTTCTTTAACCCATAACAGTAAATGACAGTGCGGCAACCCCCTCTTCTGGAACTCGACCGTGTACAAAACTGCAAGGAAATTATAACTACTTAGTCATTAGGTCAATGTAATAATCTGATAGAGTATACACGTATAAATTAGAAACGCTACCTGCTTCCACTTGGCCAAAAGGCTTCGAGTCTCTTAGAAAAGTCACTAAATCATGTATCTTTCTTTCAAATACACGATCCACAACATCAGGCCTGTCGGCAACCGTGACATGTGGGAATTGCTCCATGTATTCTTCAATTTCAGGCCAATTTACATTACATGTGAATGTGATAAAGAAGGATGGATTCCCATGCACCCGGTATATAGCCAGAGCGTCCAAATAATGGCTATACATATACCGTGGTCCTCCTGTAAAAGATGAAGGCAGAATTGTCCTTGAACCCACATCTGAACCGTCCTGATCGCCTCGTGAGATAGCATCGTGTAGGCCTGCCATATAATCATTTCGAATATCATCTTGATGTTCCCTTATATAGTCAATCCTTGATTGCTCGATGCTACAGTAAACCGTAACAACATATTGCTGGAAAAGCCTGCCACTCCTTGGCAGTAAGCGATATTCGTTCAAACGGTCATGCAACTCGTATTGATAGTACATCTTCATCGTCATTTTTTTGGGAGGGTCTGATGATGAACACCTGCTCAATAACACACGGCCCAAATGGTACCCATCCTCACCAAAGAAAAATATTAACGGAAACTGCATTGACATATACGATGCATTTAGCTTGCTTACTTGCTGTAGCCTATGATCATGTCGCTCAACGATCACATCAAACTCAGTTTCCACATCCGGCCCACCTTCAAAAACAATAGCACCAATAGAATCTCCTGTAGGCAATTCGTGCTGCCTTGAACCGACAACACCAAACAAACGCACCTTGAATTCTGGAACATCACGCTCTGCCATTTTATCCCTTGCAGTCCTAAATAACTGGACTAACTCATTATGCTCGTCCAGCAGTTCTATCAAATTTTCCACAATATCTGGACGTAGACCTTGGCCAGATCTTTGAAAGTGTTCCAAATGATTAGCAACTTCGTTGTCTGTGTCATAAATATATAGCTGCAAGAACTGCGGGCGCGCATTAAGCTCTGGCAACAGGCTGCCTATCCGATGGTAAAGCTGGCCGAAAATTTTGAAGACATAAGGACCACGGCCCCTGTTCACAGAATCGTCTATTTCTGCACCCAATGATGTCATTGCAAACATTTGATTGTATGCGCGAATATTCTCCAAAAAATGGCGGTTAGTAAAAAGGTATTTTATATACTCCGGATATTCTGGGTGACCATTTAGCTTAACTTTTCCATCGTTGCAACATTTACTGTAATCAACACGGTTCCTGGTACTAGTCGAAAGCCTTTCGTCATACCAAAACCTTGCATTGCAATACCGGAAAATCTGATCACACCTGCCCATATGTATGTATGTATCCGGAGGACCTGCATTAAACATAAGAATGTTATTTTTTTACAGTTGACTGGTCAAAACAACAATGGCCAGTTTGGTTTGCATATGAAACAGGACAACTGAAACCTGTAACATACCTTGTCTGTTTCTTCTAGGCATGCCACGTGGAACACGTCGATTATTTGACGCAGGACGCATCGTAACTGGAAGAGATAAAAGAAAAGGGGTTAAGCAAACGCAAGAGTATTTAACATAGCATGTTTATTTGTTTTTTTTTATCTATTTTTTTAAAGCAAACGAACCTTGCGACTACTGCCCTTGACCATCTGCTTGCACATTTACGTTGCAGGGTGGCGGCATTCTAGCAGAGGTTTGAGGATCTTGGTCACCTCTTCTAGATCTGTTACGTGTACGACGCTGTTCACGCGACATTGTAACTGGAAAAGATAAAAGCAAAGGCAGTAAGCAAATGCAAAATAATTTTACAGAGTAAGTTTATTTGGTTTTTCTATCTAGTTTTTTAAAGAAACGAAACCTTGACATGGCTGTACGTGACCATCTGTTTGCACATTTAAATTGCACGGCGGCGACATCACAGGAAAGGTTTGAGGATCCTCATTAGATGAATGGGTTGGAGCTTGAGACGCATAGGGCCCCGTAACATGGCTAGGTATAATCCCACTCATCTCATCATGCATTATAAGAATGGTTTCCTGATGCGTGGGAATTGCACCAGGATTTACCTCTCGAGGGATCTCGAGAAGCTTACAACCCCCACCAGGCAGTGTACCTGATCGTTGTAGTATAGTATAGTGACAAGTACCGGGGGATTGATCGTTCAACTCAGGAATAGTGTCGTTAGGATTAGAAAGCCTAAAAACTAGGTCTAGAGGTGAGAGATGATTCTTTTTGTATTTTTTATATTTTATAAAAGCAAATAAAATCTCGGGTATTGGAAGGATGGGCGGAATTAGTTGCTAGTCAACTAACCCAATAACTAAGATGCAATCAAAATAAAATAACAAAAAAATGAAAATAAACTAAATTAAACTAGTGGTGTGAACAATATATGGGAGAATTGTGTTTACTTAGATTTCACTACTCCCTAGATATCTTTTACAGGTTAATTACTTGTTACAGTTACGTGGATGACGGGTTGTATTCCTTAATACCATTCATGGGGTGGCGTACTTACTTCCCCAATTCTATAAGCTCCTACTTCACTCCTATGTCGAGCCGGCTAAGAAGCTCCTAACATGGGATCATTAGAATTCGCTCATGCATTAAATACAACCATAAAAACCTAGTACACATCGGTTCATGTTTCTTAAGACGTTCAAGCAAGTTACACAATGGAGATCTGCCAGTTTTCTTAAGCCTAACATTGAAATCATTCATCCATTACAACTATAAACAAGCAATCAACCTATAATCAACATCTAGGTTTCATTACATCTAAGCAAACACACAATAGATCTAGCCTAGCATGTTAAAATCAAGACAAGTGTAAGATATATTCAAACAACACATAGACATATTGAATGAATTGGAAGAATACTTATCTCAATTGAACATGAAGGGTTTCAAGGGGTGAAAACCCTTGAAAATACTGTTACAAACGAGCTGGGGTTTATAAAGTTCGGCCCTAAAATTATCCACACAAGTTCTTCTTTAATGAATGAAAATTAGAAAAGTATATATAGATTTTAGGAGGTGACAGCGTCAAGAGGAAAATTCTGACGCCGTCATCTCGCCGCCAATAAAGTTCTCGGACTGCCTAGATCCAGAGCTGACGCCGTCATGTGTAATTCTACTCTGGGCCATCACTACTTTTACTCTTGACGCCCTTGTTCTGACGCCGTCACGTTTTCTCTGGGTCGTCACCAAAATTGCTCTTGACCCCGTCATAAAATCCTTCTTGACGCCGTCATCTATTGTTCCCAGCAAGGAAAATTAAGACTTTACTTTTATGCTCCAAAAACGTCCAAAATGCTTCCTTTTCCAGAATTCACTCCCAAAGTACCTAAAATCACAAAAGGAACGATTTAGGGCAATATTTGATCAAATAAATTCCAATTCCGGCTTAAATGACCCCCTAAAAACGGTTCATTTTTCGCCTCATCATATACCCTTACTCTTGAGATTTGCTTGTCCTCAAGCAAATGCACTTTTATTCTATTCAAAATACAAGTTAGGGGTCATTTAACACTAATACAAAAGTAATTACAACAAATAATCGTTCCACTAAAGACCAAAGACAAGCACGGAGGTCATACACTAGCACCTCACAAATAGTGTTTAGATACTCACATCTCTCGGGTGTAATAAAGTATATATCACAATATGGAAATGGAAAACATCTCTCACTACCTGTCATAGCAAAATAGATTACCATACGCTTGGGAAAGGATCAAACCTCCACCACATGGCGTAACCACATGGGAAAGGATCTCTCCTAAATGTTGTAAAAAAATTTAAATTTGGCGCTAAAATTACACTAACAAGTATTTCTCATAGTTTTATTACACCTACCATCAAACAAACAAACTCAAGCAAAAGTGTATCTATAAGGTATCATCATTTAGCCTCCCCTTACACTTAGGATGAACATTGTCCCCAATGTTCAATTAAAGAATGTAAAAGTAAAGCAGGTAAAAGAATGAAATCAAATACTCCCCTGATTCGCTCGGTATGGATAGTGTGGTAAAAAGGTTAGATCTTCCTCCAAGAAAATGAACAATCAAAGCTTCCCTTCCAGAATATAAATCATCTTCTTGTCAAACATAACCTGTTAAACCTGAGAAAACAAACAAGGCAACCTCGCATAAAATTAGCGGCAATCTATATATACTACAAATCCTAGAAAACAAAGTAAGATATAATGCTTGTGGAATGAATGTTTGCAGATTTCCTGGAGATTATAAAACTAAAGATTCAACAAAAACTTTAAGACTCCGTTAGAAAAACAAAACTAGCAAAATTTCCAGATTTTTACACGTGACGCCGTCAGGAATTTCTTCCTGACGCCGTCAGAAGTGACCTGCAGAAATTCTTATGTTAAGTTTCCGGAAAATTTCTGGAAAAACTTTGTCCTACTTCCTGGAAAATCCTGCAAAACATTATTATGACTCGATACAAGCATTTGACTCTAACAAATACGAATATACATGTTCATTTAATATTGTGGAGAATCATGATCAAGTTTGTTTCTTAAAAACATATTTGGGGTTTCCCCTTACACTTATCTTTTGCGAAATACCCTTGGATGAAGTTAAGACTAAGCCAAACAACAAAATAAAGTATTTTCACCATTTTAGTTTTGAAACATGATCTTACAACAATTAAAATAAAGCATGCATACGGAAGCAAATAACAATCAAACAATTAAAAATCACACAAAACATGGGTTGCCTCCCAAGAAGCGCTTTTCTTTATTTACGAGTCTTGTAGCTAGACTCAAGGTCATGGGTTATTATGTGACCTCATCATCAAATGTTACATCCTCCTCACTAATCATTTCGTTACTATTTTCTTGATAATGTTTTACACGTTGTATGTTGACAGTAAATTCTCTACCTTCATCGTCTAGTAACATAACAACTCCATTTTTAGAGGAACTTTTCACCGTAAATGGCCCATACCATCTAGACTTGAGTTTCCCTGGAAATAACCTTAACCGAGAGTTATACAATAGGACTTTGTCCCCTTCTGAAAATTCCTTGGGTTTCTTAATTCGTTGGTCATGCCATCTTTTTGCCCTCTCCTTATATGTAATGGAAGACTCATACGCTTCTAACCTTAGCTCATCAAGCTCGTGTAGTTGCAAGAACCTATTTGTTCCGGCAATTGTATAATCTAAATTACATGTCTTAAGCGCCCAATAAGCCTTATGTTCTAATTCTACCAGCAGGTGACATGCCTTACCATACACCAGGCGGAACGGGGTCGTTCCAATAGGTGTCTTGTAGGCAGTTCGGAATGCCCATAAGGCCTCGTCGAGTTTAAATGACCAGTCTTTTCTATTCTGACTAACCGTTTTTTCTAGTATTCTTTTAATAGCCATGTTCGTGTTTTCAACCTGGCCATTGGTCTGTGGGTGATAGGCGATGGAAAATCGATGAGACACTCTGTATCTCCTCGTGACCTTTTCCATTTGCGCATTGCAAAAGTGGGTTCCCCTATCACTGATGAGAGCTTTAGGAATTCCAAATCTAGCGAACAGCTTTTTCAGGAAATGAATAACCACCCTGGCATCGTTGGTCCTAAGGGCTTGTGCCTCTACCCATTTTGAAACATAATCGATGGCAACTAAAATGTACTCATTCCCTTCTGAAGATGGAAAGGGTCCCATGAAGTTAATTCCCCAGACATCAAAAACCTCACATACTTGTATAAAATTCTGAGGTGCTTCATCTCTACTTGATATGTTCCCGGCCCGTTGACATGCATCGCATGCTTGTACCATTTCTTTGACATCACGGAAAATTTTGGGCCAATAGAAACCCGCGTCGAAAATCTTTCGGGCGGTGGTGCTTATCCCATGATGTCCCCCAGAGGGATCAGAGTGACATTCTCTCATGATTTTTACTGCCTCACTTTCCGAAACACAACGTCTGATTATTTGATCAGGACACCTCAGGAATAAAAACGGTTCGTCCCAGAAGTAGTATTTTAGTTGGGCAAAGAACCTTTTCTTTTCGTATCTAGTCATGTGTTCTGGAATGAGTCTGCTTGCGAGATAGTTGGCAAAATCGGCGTACCAAGGCTCAGAATTTGTCATTGACATGAGTTGTTCGTCAGGAAATGAATCCCGAATATCACTTCTATCGTGCTCATCAAAGGGATTTTCAAGACGAGATAGGTGATCTGCGGCTAAATTCTGTGCCCCCTTTTATCACGGATTTCAACGTCAAATTCTTGTAACAACAAGATCCACCGAATTAGTCGTGGCTTAGCATCTTGCTTAGAAAAAAGATATCGGAGAGCCGAGTGATCGGTGAAAACGACTGTATTTGAAAGGACAAGATATTGACGGAATTTGTCGAATGCGAACACCACGGCTAATAATTGGTAGAGTAATTCTCTTGAGCAGGGTTCATGGTTTTACTAGCGTAGTAAATAGGTTGGAATAGCTTGTCACGCCTTTGGCCTAATACAGCTCCGACAGCAAAATCGCTAGCATCGCACATGATTTCAAACGGTAACTCCCAGTTGGGTGTAACCATGATTGGAGCTTGCGTGAGCTCCTTTTTCAGGAGATCGAATGCATCCTTGCATTCTAGAGAGAAATCAAAAGGGGTATCCTTCATCAGCAATTGAGTCATTGGCCGAGCTATTTTGGAGAAATCTTTGATGAATCTCCGATAGAACCCGGCGTGGCCCAAGAAGCTGCGTATTGCTTTAACAGTCATGGGATAAGGTAACTTAGATATAGCTTCCACTTTAGCTTGGTCCACCTCAATCCCATTCCCTGAGACCTTATGTCCTAACACAATCCCTTCTTTTACCATGAAATGACATTTTTCCCAGTTTAACACCAAGTTTGTTTCCTCACATCGTTTGAGCATCTTTCCTAGATTAGCAAGACAGCGGTCGAAAGAGTTCCCGAAGACTGAAAAGTCATCCATGAAAACTTCCATGCTGTCTTCCATAAGTTCGTGAAAGATTGCGGTCATGCATCGCTGAAAAGTGGCGGGGGCGTTACACAGCCCAAAAGGCATTCTTTTGTAGGCGAACGTTCCATAAGGGCAAGTAAACGTGGTCTTTTCTTGGTCCTCAGGTGCTATGGGGATTTGGAAATATCCTGATAATCCATCCAAGAAACAATAGTACTCGTGCCCAGACAATCTCTCTAACATTTGGTCAATGAATGGTAAGGGAAAGTGATCTTTCCTTATGGCATCATTGAGCTATCTATAATCGATACATACCCGCCAGCCAGTAACCATTCTCTGGGGTACCATCTCACCCTTGTCGTTCTTCACCACAGTCATTCCTCCTTTCTTTGGTACAACCTGTACAGGACTAACCCACGGGCTATCAGAGATTGGGTAAATTAATCCTGCATCCAGAAGTTTGATGACTTCTTTCTTCACAACTTCCTTAATATTGGGATTCACCCACCTCTGGGGTTGCACGGTAGGTTTATAATTTTCTTCCATAAGAATCTTATGCGTGCAAAAAGTCGAGTCAATCCCCTTAATGTCGGCTACACTCCATGCAAGCACTCCCTTATATTTCTTCAGGATTTCTAAGAGCTTAACTTTTTGTTCATGTTCGAGGGAAGAGTTTATGATTACCGGCAGTTGGTCCTCCCCCTGAAGAAAGGCGTATTCTAGATGGTTAGGGAGTTCTTTAAGATCTAGCTTAGGGGGTTCGATAATAGAAGGCTTAAGCTTGTTTTCGGGTTTTCGGAGTTCGAGATGCTCAGTGGTCTCCTGTCTAGGGTAGAAGGAGACTGCTCCAACATCCTCCATGTTTTATACCTCCAACAAAGGGAGAAAACTCTCATCCCGTAACCAGCCTTCCTCGATCTGTTCATCAACACAATCATCAATGACATCCGTGAGTTCATCGACCTCTCCAATGAAATAGTGCCGGTTAGCGGCTTCGAGAGAGAGGTCCATAGTGTCTTTAATGTCGAAGGTTAAGCTATCGGTTCCTACTCGTAAGGTTAACTTGCCGTCATGAACATTAATGACTGCACGAGCGGTAGCAAGAAATGGTCTCCCTAAGATGATGGGTACCAAGTCATCCTCCTCCATCTCCAAGATTACGAAGTCAACCGAGAATTTGAATTTTCCAACCTTGACTAGCACATTCTCGCATATCCCTACGGGGTATTTGACTGATCTATCGGCTAGTTGGATGTTCATACGGGTAGGCTTTAATCCGGAGTATCCTAGTTTAAGGAACATGGAGTGAGGCATGAGGTTGATACTCACCCCTAAATCGGAAAGAGCATTCTTTATTGATAGAGATCCTATGGAACAAGGCAAGGTGAAGCTGCATGGATCGTCTACCTTTTTTGGTAACCCTTAATGGGTCACCACCGAACATTCTTCCCCCAGAGTCACAAGACCCTCGAGTTTCATTCGGTTGGCGAGTAATTTTTTAAAGTATGTGCTATACTTTGGCATGTGATAACAAGCATCAAGGAGGGGTATGGTGATTACTGAGTCTTTTAGATATGACAAGAATCTTTTATTATCGTTCTCAGTTTTCTGGTTTTTTAATCGGGATGGGAATGGGACTCTCACGGGTTGGTTAGGCAGGGTCGATGGGGACAGGATCGCCAAGGGGGGTTGTTCGGGAGCCTCGCTGCTCACATCTCCCTCCTCTTCGCGAGGCTTGCTTGGATCGGGGGTGATGGGGTGTGAGCTCTGGTTAGGGGGTCCTTCGTTGTTGTTCCAGCTCGAGTGGTAATCGCGAGCATGGGGTCTTTTGGCTTACTGACGGCATGTCTAGGTTATCGAGGGTGGAGTTAAGCTTGTCGAACCATTCTCCAATGTCATTTTGTTGCTCATCGACAAGTTCATCAAGACCTTTTAATTGTAAGCCTTTTTCTTGAGTGAAGTGACCAAGGTCATCTTCAAAAGTGCTCCTGATTTCAAATTCAGGGCCTTCCTCTCCTTCTTTTCTCTTTACCAGATTTCCACAGAGGGTGTAATCGTCGTTTTGGTAAAAAGGCAAAAGGGAGGGGTCAGCATAGATGTCACCTCCTGAAAAGCACGTATGTTCAGTCGTGGGTTCTCCTCCGCATTCCTCTACCTCGTGTGGGCCCCCATAGTAGTCGCAGATTAAGTAAGGATTTGAAAGTTGTTTAGGTAATTGCGACCCAGCTAGGTATTCCATTCTTTGTGAATTTTTCTTAGCCGATCTGAAGATGTTGAGGTGATTTCAGACATGCTGGCAGTCGACTCAGGTTCATCCCAAGTGTCATCCTGGTCTTGAGCATATTCCTCAATTCTATTCCATCCTTCCTCGGCACTAAGATTGGCTAATCTCCCTTTTATAGAATTGTTGATTTCGTTCCGGTCATTTGAGGAGACATTGTCGTAGAAGATTTTGACCAAAAGCCAGAGTTCGATGCCATGATGGGGAACATGTCTTATTAAATCCTTGAATCTAATCCACGATTTATGGAAGGGTTCGTCCTTCCCTTTTCGGAAGCGGAGAATCCTATCTCTAAATGCTGAGATTTTCCCTGCTGGAAAGAACTTCTCATAAAATTTGGATATAAGTTGCTCCCATGTGAAAATAGATTCAGAAGGAAGTTTATTGATGAGGCGAAAAATGAACCACTTTTAGGGGGTCATTTAAGCCCGGAATTGAATTTATTTGATCAAATATTACCCTAAATCGTTCCTTTTGTGATTTTAGATACTTTGGGAGTGAATTCTGGAAAAGGAAGCAATTCGGACGTTTTTGGAGCATAAAAGTGAAGAAAACGCCAAAGACTTAATTTTTCATGCTGAGAACAGTACCTGACGACATCAAGAAGAAAACCATGACGGCGTCAGGAGTAAATTTCATGACGACCCAGTGCAAACCTGACGGCGTCACAACAAGGGCGTCAAGAGTTAAATTCGTGACGGCCTGCATAAGGAGAATACATGACGGCGTCAGACCCAGATCTAGGCAGTCCGAGGAACTATTTGGCGGCGAGATGACGGCGTCAGACTTTTGTTCTTGACGCCGTCACCTACTAAACTCTATATATAGTTTTTTATTTTTCATTCATTAGAGAGGAACTTGTGTGGAGAAAACTAAGGCCGAACTTTGTAAACCCTAGGTAATATTTTACAGTGTTTTCAAGGGTTTTCACCCCTTGAATCCTTTCATGTTCAATTGAGATAAGTCTTCTCTTAATTAAATCGATATGTCTATGTGTTGGTTGATTATATCTTGTGCTTGTCTTGATTTTAACATGCTAGGCTAGATTTATCTTGTGTTTGCTTAGATCTAATGAAACCTAGATGTTAATTATGTGTTGATTACTTGTTTATGGTTGTATTGGATGAATGATTTCAATGTTAGGCTTAAGAAAACTGGCAGATCTCCATTGTGTAACATGCTTGAACGTCTTAGGAAACATGAACCGATGTGTACTAGGTTTTATTGGTTGTATTTAATGCATGAGTAAATTCTAATGATCCCATGTTAGGAGCTTCTTAGCCGGCTCGAGATAGGAGTAAAGTAGGCGCTCATAGGATTGGGGAAGTAAGTACGCCACCCCATGAATGGTATTAAGGAATACAATCCGTCATCCACACAACTATAACAAGTAATTAACGTGTAAAAGATATCTAGGGAGTAGTGAAATCTAAGTAAACACAATTCTCCCACATATTGCTCACAACTTTAGTATAATTTAGTTTATTTTCATTTTTAGTATTTTATTTTGATTGCATCTTTAGTATTGGGTTAGTTGACTAGCAACTAATTCCGCCAAACTCATTCAAACCCGAGATTTTTAATTGCTTTCAAACAAATATAAAAATACAAAAAGAATCATCCCTCATCTCTAGACCTAGTCTTTAGGTTTTCTAATCCTAGCGACACTATTCCTAGCTGAACGATCAATCCCCCGGTACTTGTCATTATACTATACTACATCGATCAGGTACACTTCCTGGTGGGGGTTGTAAGCTTCTCGAGATCCCTCGAGAGGTAAAGCCTGGTGCAATCCCTACGCATCAAGTTTTTGGCGCCGCAGCCCGGGGAATAGTTATTTTCTAGGTTAGAATCTCTTTTTATTAGGTCTACTTGCTAGATTCCTTTCTAGTAAGATTTTATTTTTATTTGTAGGTTCTCTTTAGTATATCTTGTTTCTTCGTGTTTTTGTTCGTAACTCTTCACCACCTGACATCATGGACGATGGTAACATCTTTGAACCCGTCATCCCACCACAACAAAACCCACCACTAGAACCTCTTAGGCCCCGAACCTTAGGAGAGTATTCCCGACCTAGCCACCAAGGCTATCGAAACACCATTGAGCTCACCGGAGCCAATGTAACCCCCTTGCGATCCGACACCATCCGGTTGGTGCAAAGCGGATGTGCATTCCATGGACTTCGTTCCGAAGATCCAAACCAACATCTCAAGGACTTCCTTAAAATCGTAGATTCCATAGACCTTGATGTTACAACTAGAGAGTCAACCCGATTACGCCTATTCCAATTCTCTCTACGTGATCAAGCTAGCCAATGGCTTGAACGTTTACCCGCGGGATCCATCACCACATGGGATGATCTCACCACTCGTTTCCTTGCTCAATTTTTCCCACTGAGGAGAACTACCAAGCTTATAAATGACATCTTGATGTTCCAACAATGTCAAAATGAAACTCTTTATGAAGCATGGACTCGATTCAAGGACTTACTCCAAAAAGTCCCTCATCATGACATAGATCTTCGGCTCCAAGTCCAAATCTTTTATGACCATATCGATCTCTCCACGAGGCGAGCCATTGACCAATCGGCCGGTAGTAAGCTACGTGATCTAAGTGCGGAACAATCATGGGAACTCATAGAAGATCTTGCTCTCTATGACAACGAAAGTTGGAATGACCCCCGTGACTTGAACAAAACGGTCAAGGCAATATCTTTGCCTTCGAACAACTCTAGCACTCCCGACCGTAGGATCATGGAACTTGAAGGTCGAGTCAAGTCTCTCATCAAATCTTACGAAGCTCAAAAGCCTTCAAGCCAAGTGAGCAGAATCGCTTCTGCATGTAAATTGTGTAATGGCCCTCACGAAACTCATAACTGCATGGAGCTTCCAAAACGTGCTTATAACGAATTCACATCGTCACAAGTTGGTCGAGGCCCTCGAAACTCTGACGAGGCCTATGAGGCATGGAAGGATAAACCTAATTTCAGAGGGTACCAAACGCGGAGCGTATCCTTCAATGACTCCTCCCCAGTCAAATGGTCCAAGCATTTTCCATCACAGAGCACTCCTAGGCAAAGCTGTGAAGATACCTTGCGAAAATTCATTCTATCTTAAGAATTGCAGCTCTCTACGCTCGAGGCTAAATTTAGAAAACAGCAAGCCGATATGAACAACAAGATTTGTAATCTGTTAACTGCTATCAAAGAGCACTCTGTTAATAAATCGATTCAAGCTGAAGAGGTCAAATCTGTTACCATCATGAATCAGCCAACTTCTCCTGTGAAAATAAAAAGTCCTAGTAAGCTATTTAAACATCTATCACCAAAAGCGAAAGACCCTGTCAATCCCCTAGGATAGATCCATTTCGTAAATACTATCACCACGATATCTGCTTCTACACCTAACCTGAACCAACAACAAACTGGAAATATGGGTCATACAGCTAAAGATGAAACTTCAAGGTTGGACTACGAATTGGCCAAAAGCCCTACCAGCTCATTCGAGCAGTCCGCCACGCAAGAATCTAGCAACTCGGATGAGGGGAAAGAGAGATCGGAAGTGCATACGAGAAATCCAGCCACTTTGGGTAAATCTATTATAGAGGAACCCGAGAGAAAAATGGAGGATATTACTAGTGGGAATAGTGATAGGACTGAGGAAAGCGACTCTAAAGTTTTCAAGATTTCCTGCACTATTTAGAAAAAGCTCTTAACCGATAGTCATATAGATCCTAGCCTCCCCGTCAACATAATCCCCCTTTTCCTATACCACGAAGCCTTCCCTGAACGCATGGTGTATGAGAGAGTCAATAACGCAAGGGTAATAAAAGATTTATCAATCATGATTGGAGAACTTGTTTACAACATTGACCTCTCTGTGGTCGATGACATAGACCCTGTCACTAATCAAACATTAACCAACCTTGGTCTTGGGAAACCATTTATCAATGAATCGGGAGTAATCCTTGATGAGAGGGATGGTAGTGCATTGTTCACCAATGGTGTCAAGAAGGTAATTTTTCGTAGGGGTAATGAGGAGGTGTACGATTACCGTCCTTCCCTTGAAGGGAATCTATATGGATTAAGGGATGGAGGATCGTGGAAGATAAGGAGGCGTGATCCAAATAATCTCAAAATTCCATGCATGATTGGTCATAAGTATTTCGATAACGTCTACATTAACATATTCCTACCTAAGAATTTTATGTCCCTATTCCACTATAACAACATATGTAGATGGGGAATGATTTATAAGGGAGAGAAAGTGGTTGGTAGAGATCATGAAATCCAGGTGTTCGTAGGAAATATGGCATTCACTATGGAATTTACGATCGTGGACAACATCGAAGGCTATGTCGACCTGAGGCTGTCTCAAGTTGTTTTCGGGGCACCCTTTTACGAAATCACTAATCTAATAGTTGATGACCGGAACGGAATCATGACCTTCGCTGATGGAATTAGGATGGTTTCATACCAAACACCATACAAGAGACAAGATCTAAAGAAAATCGATTGTGGCGGGCTTGATAGGCTAATTTCTCAACTTATCTTATGTGATGAAGATGTTCGGAGAGGGTGTAAGGATACTTCTGATTTATCATGTGGGTTCTTTAAGGATGTTAGTAAACTTGGTTCTAAGTATCGAAAAGATGTCTTTGAGTTCGAAGACCCGAAATACTTGCACTATGAAAGCGATACCGATATAGGAGACGACCTAGAGAGTGAAACCAACGATGAGGTCACGTAGTAACCAATGACCTTGAGTCTAGCTACAAGACTCGTAAATAAAGAAAAGCGCTTCTTGGGAGGCAACCCATGTTTTGTGTGATTTTTATTTTGTTTGTTTGTTATTTGCTTCCGTATGCATGCTTTATTTTTATTGTTGGTAGATCATGTTTCTAAACTAAATAGTGAAAATACTTTACTTTGTTGTTTGGCCTAGTCTTAACTTCACCCAAAGGTATTTTTGCAAAAGATAAGTGTAAGGGGAAACCCCAAATATGTTTTTAAGAAACAAAACCGATCATGATTCTCCACAATATTAAGTGAACATGTATATTCGTATTTGTTAGAGTCAAATGCTTGTATCGAGTCATAATGATGTTTTGCAGGATTTTCCAGGAAGTAGGACCAAGTTTTTCCAGAAATTTTCCGGAAACTTAACATAAGAATTTATGCAGGTCACTTCTGACGGCGTCACGAGTTTACTCTTGACGGCGTCACGTGTAAAAATCTGGAAATTTTACCAGTTTTGTTTTTCTAACGGAGTCTTAAAGTTTTTGTTGAATTATTAGTTTTATAATCTTCAGGAAATCTGCAAACATCATTCCACAAGCATTATATCTTATTTTGTTTTCTAGGTTTTATTAGCATATGTAGATTGCCGCCGATTTTATGCGAGGTTGCCTTGTCTGTTTTCTCAGGTTTTACAGGTTATGTATGACAAGAAGATGAATATTTTTCTGGAAGGGAAGCTTTGATTGTTCATTTTCTTAGAGGAAGATCTAACCTGGCCACCTTATTATCCATACCGAGCGAATCAGAGGAGTATTTGATTTCATTTGTTTTACTTATTTTACTTTTACATTCTTTACTTGAACATTGGAGACAATGTTCATCCTAAGTGTAAGGGGAGGGTAAAATGATGATACCTTACAGATACACTTTCGCTTGAGTTTGTTTGTTTGATAGTTGATGTGTAATAGAGGGTAAAATGATGATACCTTACAGATACACTTTCGCTTGAGTTTGTTTGTTTAATAGTAGATGTGTAATAAAACTATGAGAAATACTTGTTAGTGCAATTTTAGCACCAAATTTAAATTTTTTTACAACATTTAGGAGTGAAACTTTAGCCATAGCAAGCGTCTCATGGATAGGAGATTGTATGACTAGCACATAACCGTACTATTCAGAAAAAATTTCCACCCAAATATGTGAGGTTCGCCTTTAGATTTGATAGGAAAAGCATTTACTATTAGTGCTTATGAGTGTACCGGTAGCATTTAGATTTTAGAACTTGCGTTAGTGATACATCCCGAGACCGCTAGTGAGACTACATTCGTGTAGTAGGATTTACTACATGATAAGAGGCATTAGGATCACCCTTGTGTTAAACCCGTATCATAATTACTTGACCATTTAAGTCATATTACTTGGCTAGTTAAGTCAATTAATTTGTCTCACACCTTAGCGTTGTACTCATTTTTAGTACACGAAACCCCTAGTACACCCCTCCGAGCCTATCTTTACATTTCTAACTTTAAGCATCTTACTTAAAGGAAGAATTTGTTACAACCCACTTAAATGTGCACCCAAATTGCCTTAGCCTTCCATGTATGCACTCATTTTTAGTGCATTATTGTTTCATGTTTAAACCCTAAGTTAATTATCTAATTGATTACATGGTTGCTAAGTCGAGTCATATCCTTGTACATATTGTTTTGGGACGATTGAGACTCATGGGTAAAGTACTTATTTTATGGAGTAATGGGGAAGAACATCATATATTACCCCCATATGTACGTTAATCTTAAAAGTACTCCAAGTGTTTTGATTATCTTAATTCGAGTCATTAGAATAGCTTATTGTAAAGTATGTAAAAATTCAAGTGTAAGGAGAATTTTCATTCCCTATGATGTATTATTTTGGATGGTAAAAAAAAAAAAAAAAAAAAAAAAAAGAGAAAAACATACGGACTACCATCCCATTTCATTCTATGTTTATTTTATGTTTTTGTTATTTTTCATTTATTAGCTTAAGTCGAGTCTAGTATTGGCTTAGCAACGCCATATTGTACATGTAATTAACCAAGATTGTTAACTCGCCACCAGTAAAGACTGCCTATATCCAACAAAACCGTGTATTCCATATCCCTACACCTAACGTTACAACCCTTTAAAAGACCTCTTTGATAGTTTATCCTAGGTGCTTACGCCATGTGGTGGAGGTTTGATCCTTTCCCAAGCCTATGGTAATCTATTTTGCTATGACAGGTAGTGAGAGATATTTTCCGTTTCCATATTGTGATATTACTTTATTACACCCGAGAGATGTGAGTATCTAAACACTATTTGTGAGGTGCTAGTGTATGACCTCCGTGCTTGTCTTTGGTCTTTAGTGGAACGATTATTTGTTGTAATTACTTTTATATTAGTGTTAAATGACCCTTAACTTGTATTTTGATTAGAATAAAAGCGCATTTGCTTAAGGACAAGCAAATCTCAAGTGTAAGGGTATATGATGAAGCGAAAAATGAACCACTTTTAGGGGGTCATTTAAGCCCGAAATTGAATTTATTTGATCACATATTACCCTAAATCGTTCCTTTTATGATTTTAGGTACTTTGGGAGTGAATTCTGGAAAAAGAAGCAATTCGGACGTTTTTGGAGCATAAAAGTGAAGAAAACGCCAAAGACTTAATTTTCCATGCTGAGAACAGTACCTGACGGCGTCAGGAGTAAATTTCATGACGACCCAGTGCAAACCTGACGGCGTCACAACAAGGGCGTCAAGAGTTAAATTGGTGACGGCCTGCATAAGGAGAATACATGACGGCGTCAGACCCAGATCTAGGCAGTCCGAGGAACTATTTGGCGGCGAGATGACGGCGTCAGGCTTTTGTTCTTGACGCCGTCACCTACTAAACTCTATATATAGTTTTCTATTTTTCATTCATTAGAGAGGAACTTGTGTGGAGAAAACTAGGGCCGAACTTTGTAAACCCTAGGTCATATTTTCCAGTGTTTTCAAGGGTTTTCACCCCTTGAATCCTTTCATGTTCAATTGAGATAAGTCTTCTCTTAATTCAATCGATATGTCTATGTGTTGGTTGATTATATCTTGTGCTTGTCTTGATTTTAACATGCTAGGCTAGATTTATCTTGTGTTTGCTTAGATCTAATGAAACCTAGATGTTAATTATGTGTTGATTACTTGTTTATGGTTGTATTGGATGAATGATTTCAATGTTAGGCTTAAGAAAACTGGCAGATCTCCATTGTGTAACATGCTTGAACGTCTTAGGAAACATGAACCGATGTGTACTAGGTTTTATTGGTTGTATTTAATGCATGAGTAAATTCTAATGATCCCATGTTAGGAGCTTCTTAGCCGGCTCGACATAGGAGTGAAGTAGGCGCTCATAGGATTGGGGAAGTAAGTACGCCACCCCATGAATGGTATTAAGGAATACAATCCGTCATCCACGCAACTATAACAAGTAATTAACGTGTAAAAGATATCTAGGGAGTAGTGAAATCTAAGTAAACACAATTCTCCCACATATTGATCACAACTTTAGTATAATTTAGTTTATTTTCATTTTTAGTATTTTATTTTGATTGCATCTTTAGTATTGGGTTAGTTGACTAGCAACTAATTCCGCCAAACTTATTCAAACCCGAGATTTTTAATTGTTTTCTAAAAAATATAAAAATACAAAAAGAATCATCCCTCATCTCTAGACCTAGTCTTTAGGTTTTCCAATCCTAGCGACACTATTCCTAGCTGAACGATCAATCCCCCGGTACTTGTCATTATACTATACTACATCGATCAGGTACACTTCCTGGTGGGGGTTGTAAGCTTCTCGAGATCCCTCAAGAGGTAAAGCCTGGTGCAATCCCGACACATCATTTATCATACCACTCTTTGGCTTTTTCGTAAAGGGTGAAAGGGAAGAATCGTAATCGGGACGTGTTTCTAGTAGCCCCATCCATATGGAGGGTGTCTACTATTTTTAAGAAGTTCTTGATGTGTTGAATTGGGTCATCATCATCTAGTCCACAAAACTTACACACACTTTGGACAAGCCAAACATCGGTCGCATGCAAGACCTCATTGGTGTGTTCGTTTGGGTAGACAATGGCGTTTGAGAAGCCACGAGGATTTGGGGAGGAGTAGTCCTTAAGGCTCTTAGGAGTGGGAGTTGTGGGGGTACTCATCTCGTTGTTGGATTGGGAGCTAGGGGTTGTAAGGTGATTTTCTGAATTTTCTTCAGAAAGGGGTGCATCAAAATCAATGGCTATGCTGGATGGTTCAGGTGTTGAGTGAGATCGTCTTAACCTACGCATTTCTCTATCAGGTTCTGCATAGGGCAAAACAAGGTCTCTAGCGGAACTACGACTCCTAGTGACTCTAAGGTTAGAGAATCTGTCGGTTGCCATGATGGCGAATGGTGGAGATTACGAACAAAGGCACGAAGAAATAAGATAGACTAAAGGAAACCTAAAAATAAAAATAAAATCTTACTAGAAAGGAATCTAGCAAGTAGACCTAATAAAAAGAAAACCTAACATAGACAATAACTATTCCCCGGGCTGCGGCGCCAAAAACTTGATGCGCGGGAATTGCATCAGGCTTTACCTCTCGAGGGATCTTGAGAAGCTTACAACCCCCACCAGACAGTGTACCTAATCGTTGTAGTATAGTATATTGACAAGTACCGGGGGATTGATCGTTCAACTCAGGAATAGTGTCGCTAGGATTAGAAAGCCTAAAAACTAGGTCTAGAGGTGAGAGATGATTCTTTTTGTATTTTTTATATTTTATAAAAGCAAATAAAATCTCGGGTATTGGAAGGATGGGCGGAATTAGTTGCTAGTCAACTAACCCAATAACTAAGATGCAATCAAAATAAAATAACAAAAAAATAAAAATAAACTAAATTAAACTAGTGATGTGAACAATATATGGGAGAATTGTGTTTACTTAGATTTCACTACTCCCTAGATATCTTTTACAGGTTAATTACTTGTTACAGTTGCGTGGATGACGGGTTGTATTCCTTAATACCATTCATGGGGTGGCGTACTTACTTCCCCAATTCTATAAGCTCCTACTTCACTCCTATGTCGAGCCGGCTAAGAAGCTCCTAACATGGGATCATTAGAATTCGCTCATGCATTAAATACAACCATAAAAACCTAGTACACATCGGTTCATGTTTCTTAAGACGTTCAAGGAAGTTACACAATGGAGATCTGCCAGTTTTCTTAAGCCTAACATTGAAATCATTCATCCATTACAACTATAAACAAGCAATCAACCTATAATCAACATCTAGGTTTCATTACATCTAAGCAAACACACAATAGATCTAGCCTAGCATGTTAAAATCAAGACAAGTGTAAGATATATTCAAACAACACATAAACATATTGAATGAATTGGAAGAATACTTATCTCAATTGAACATGAAGGGTTTCAAGGGGTGAAAACCCTTGAAAATACTGTTACAAACGAGCTAGGGTTTATAAAGTTCGGCCCTAAAATTATCCACACAAGTTCTTCTTTAATGAATGAAAATTAGAAAAGTATATATAGATTTTAGGAGGTGACGGCGTCAGAGTCAAGAGGAAAATTCTGACGCCGTCATCTCGCCGCCAATAAAGTTCTCGGACTGCCTAGATCCAGAGCTGATGCCGTCATGTGTAATTCTACTCTGGGCCATCACCACTTTTACTCTTGACGCCCTTGTTCTGACGCCGTCACGTTTTCTCTGGGTCGTCACCAAAATTGCTCTTGACGCCGTCATAAAATCCTTCTTGACGCCGTCATCTACTGTTCCCAGCAAGGAAAATTAAGACTTTGCCATTTTCTTCACTTTTATGCTCCAAAAACGTCCAAAATGCTTCCTTTTCCAGAATTCACTCCCAAAGTACCTAAAATCACAAAAGGAACGATTTAGGGAAATATTTGATCAAATAAATTCCAATTCCGGCTTAAATGACCCCCTAAAAATGGTTCATTTTTCGCCTCATCATTTCCTCGCCTGCAATAGATAAAAATACCCAATCCTTTAACCATGAAAATAACAATCGAAACAGCAAATGAAATGCAAAAAGGAATGTAAATTACATAGCAACTTTGCATCGGTAGCTTCTGAAGACAATGTAGAACTTGGCCTTTCCGGAACAAACTGACTTTCATTACAAACCTCATACATTTTCCGTTTCCCTTTATCTATAAAATTTGATGGCACATCTAAATTAGAAGTGCCTTCAGCCTGGCTTTGTTGCACACCGTCTTCACCTGGAAGACATGAAAAGGAAGTTTCTTTAAAACACAACAATGGTTAAAAAAGCAAGGAATAGAACATAAACGGTAAACCATAACAAACATGATACGCACCCGTTATTCGTACAGGTGTACTGGTAATGGCATAACATTCAAAATCTGACCTACATCCTTCAACCGCTTCTCCATCGGGCACATGCAGCATACTTTGAAAGGGTTGTTTCAAAAACACAGGATCTGTGTGATCACATTCACACTCTACAATAAAGGTATCACGTTCTTTCCTGGCCCCCGTGTTTTGGTGCTGCACAGAATGACTGTCCGAAGAAACATGGCTAGTAACAGGTACCCTTTTACTAAGCGAATCTAAACATACGTCAACACTACCTATAGCAGTTACCATGTTGTCCAACCCTAAATCTAAAATAGTACATTCCTTTTCTTCAGGAAAATGAGCAATATCTACATAGTCTAAAGAAGTCACACAGGTAACCCTACGTATGGCTCTTTTTTTAGTCTTCATATTATACAGATCTAACCCCATTGAATTTGGCACAGATACAGGGCAAGAAAAATGGCAGAAAAAGCAGATGAATCACAGAAAGATGTATTTATAAGCATCATACATAGAGCAAATATTCATAAAGCAAATGTAAACACATCCAAGGATCAGCAACAATGCATGCATGCAAGGCAAAAAAAGATCAAAAGAAAGAACATTATAACCATGTATAAGTGAAGAAAAACATGCAACCAACCTTTTCCAAGTGATCCTGAACTGGCTGCAGATTTTTTTTTTTTTTTTTTTTTTTTTTTCTGGGTTTTCAGCAATTTTTTTAGCAAAGATTTGGCTGCAACTATGAGTATTATTGGAAGATAGAAGCTTCTTTTAGTACTTGCACCAACCAAACACACGTGCAACATTGTATTAATTCAAAAACTATCCACAAAAAAGTCAAGGTTTGGTAGAATGTATAAAGATAAGGTCATGGATGATAGACACGTTTGATAGCATAGTACTATGTACTCGCAAAGGTATACGGCCGTATATATCATACACCTACGTATTTGACAGAAAATACGCTGGGCCAACCTGGGCCAAAATCTTGCAACACACTCGCAATGTCACTGGGCTAGTAAAGTGGGCCAAAAAATGGCGGGAAAAACGGATGCCAAAACGGCACCGTTTCCCTTGTGGTTTAATATAAACTCTTAATTTTTTATTTATTTATTTTTTATACATTTTCACAAACACTTGGTGAGTAGTATTATATTTAATAGATTTTATGCGTGTAAAAATGGAGGTTGCAACGAGGATTTGCATTTTTATTGTTATTCTGAAATGATGGAAAGCAAGAAAGACTACATAATTTTGATTTGACGTTGTGTATGGTTTTGAAACGGAGAAAACGAAAACGTGGTGAAGAAAAGTGTTATGCAGCAAGGTTTGACTTTTTTAACTTTCAATTTTAACTAGGGTGGAAAACGAGCCAAGCCGAGCTCGAGCTCGGCTTGTTTACATATATAAAGCTCGAGCCTGTGAGCCTTATATTTTGAGCTCGAGTTCGGCTCGTTAATCACATAAGGCTCAAGCTCGTTTAATTATTTTATGAGCCTTATATTTTGAGCTCGAGCTCGGCTTGTGAAATTTTTCAAAAGCTCGAGCTCGGCTCGTTAATCACATAAGACTCAAGCCCGTTTAATTCTTTTAAGCCCGTTTATACACTATTTTATGTATAGACAATATATATACGTATATATTTCTAGTGTTCGTTTAGGCTCGCGAGCCTACTCGATCTTTTTATGTAGAGCTTCGGGCTCGGGCTCGAGCTCGTTTTAAACTTGGCTTGTTTGAGCTTTTTACTGATAAGATCCTGAGCTTTTCACGAGCGGCTCGGCTCGTTTCCACCCGTAATGTTAACTATACTATTGTACTGTATCAAGTTATCAACTTAAGTACAATGATCCCGTTTAAACCCCAAAGTAATAATGTTTTTTTTTTCTTTTTTTTTTCAACCAAAGGCAAATTTTATTTATAAAAAAATGGTCATGTTATTTATCCCCAGCAGCTTCTCATTAAAAAAAAGATACCAACAAAATATAATCTTCCAAAGGAGTAGAGGAACCATCAGAAACCAAATATTTATCCCCAGCAGCTAAATAAATTAGCTATACGGTCCGCATCATGGTAATAATGTTTGTGTACAATACACCAAAGTTCAATTCAAGCAAATATTTTGCCAGGATATATTGATTTAGAAAATGGTCAGGGAACATTTCTCAGACGTTAGTGTCATAACAATAGCACGTCGAATAACCTTTATGGCTAACATGGAAGAAGTGAGGTAATTTCTTACATTCTTTTAACCTATAATTAATGTCACAATTATTAACATTGATAAAATAACATGATGTATGTTCAAATAGGCAAGTTCTATGAAAGAAGTGAGGTAATTTCTTACATTCTTTTAGCCTATAATTCATGTCACACAATTACAACAACATTAATGATATTCATCTACAAAAGGCTGTAGGTCCTTTTCTACCTTAGGTAGAACCGGAAACAGCCTCTCTACCTTAGGTAGGGGTAAGGCTGTCTACATATCAACCTCCCCATACACCGTGGAAGACGGTATTGAAACCCATAACCCGTGAAAAACAGTATTAGGAGTTACTTTACTTTTTTTATCTAACGATATTATTGATATTTGTTCAATAACTTCAGTGGAAACATGTCAACAGTCTCACATATGACCTTGTTGAAAGTCAATGGTTTGACTCAAAAGTCAACTTTATCATACAATTTAAACTTGTTAATGATAATCAAATCACTTATGAAACATTGATTGAGTATTTATTTAAGTTTTGCTAATGACTTAAGAATATTACATGATTACAATTTACAATGATTATGGTTGGATGAAAATTTCGAAAAAAGTGAAGACAATGACTAAAAATACGGATTTATAACCAACACTTGATTCTTGGATTATTTAGTTTCCTACAATCAATTGTAATAAAAATCCATTTCTTAACCATCAGTAGCAAAACCCTATAAAACCCAAAAATTCTTAAACATAGTATATATCATTACATCACAATTCGTATCAAAGTCGCATCTTTCTCATCAAGAACACAGTTTGACCTTTTGAAAAAGTCAGCTCTCTTAGCTGAACTGCATGAATTAAACTTATTTTAAATCAAATACCTTTCAACATGCAATGTAACCTTTACATGTTTAACCATTAGTTACAAAACCAATTATCAAAAAACAAATTGAGCTATATTTGAGGTCGATCATTCAGTTATCATCTAAGACATAAGAAAAGTTAAACTAGTAAACTTGAGACTAAGTACATAAATGAAGACAATTACGCACCAAACATTTGAATAAATGTTTCAAAGATTTTAATATTTACTAAACCACATCGAGTAAAGAGAGCATGATCTCATTCCTTTGGTTCAATGGAGTGACTGGATGCAGAGCCTACAAGCATGAAAACAATCAACAACAAGAATAGAAAAAATGTTATGACAGTAAAACAGTTTTCAAGGAAAACGAATACAGCAAAGCATACACTGATTTCACGTTAAATAAAGTACACAATGTTAAAATTTGAGTTTACGATTTATTTAGTTCTGTCAAAGCACGTTAACTGATTAACATGTAAATGGTTCAAATGCAGAAGCATTAATTATCGTTATATCAATTTCAGAACTAAACAATAAAGTAAGATGATTAGTATAGAAAAATAGAAAATACCTGGGGCTCCTTTGGATAATTCAGGCTATATGTAGCATAGACCAAAAATACGCAGACCTTTCAACCCAAAAATGCTCTGTGGGAGATGACTTATGCCTGTGCCATCTAAATGTAACTCTTTCAAACATTTTAGACGTCCAATTTCTTCAGGTAATTTCTCAACTTGAATACAATGAGAGATATCTAAAAATTCCAGACGTTTCAACTCACAGATGCTGTTCGGAAGATCACGTAAATATGTACATTTCATTAGGATTAGCCTCTCTAAACCTTCTAATCTTCCAATATCCTCGGGCAATTTCGTAAGAAGCAAACATGAATCAAGTTCGAGAGATTTCAGATGTTTCAACATACAAATACTATCTGGAAGATTTTTAATCTCAGTATAGTGTAACTTTAGCTCCTCTAGATATGCTAATCGGTGAAGTTCCTTAGGTGATTCTGGAATACCACCTTCAACTGTAAGCTTTCTTAAACATTGTAAACCACAAATGATGTCTGAAAACTGATCAAGGTTTATGCAAGCATATGAACCTATAGAAATAAGCCTCTCAACATTTCCAAAAGATGAAGCTGGATCCTCTTTATAATAACAATAAAACTTAAACTCTGCCCAATTATTGTCAGGCTTAACTGCAGTCAGATGTAACTCAGAAAAAGACCCAATCTTGAGTGCAAGCTCTTTGTCAAAAAATAAAAATTTTAACATCCCAGAATCACTTAATTCTAACCACGCAAGATTTTTAAGACATCCTATTGGTGCATTAATTTTGCACAGCACACAATCTTTAAGACATAGCCTTTCAAGATTTGGAGTCAGCCCAAGGTCAAGAGTTGTCAACGTCACAAGATTGAGATCGATTTTTGTGAGCTTTAGACATTCAGCACGAATATGAAGTTCATCCATATAATTGCAGTAATGGAGTCTTAGCGTTTCTAGATTTGGAGTAATCCCGAGTTTAAGGGTCGTCAACTTTGACTGACTTATGTCGATATGCTTGAGCTTTAGACTTTCAGAGGGCATGTGAAGTTCTTCCAAAGCATAACAATCTATAAGAGTTAACCTTTCAAGATTTGGAGTCAGCCCAAGATCAAGAGTCCTCAACGTCACCATATTTAGGTCAAGATTTATGAGCTTTGGACATTCAGCGGTAATCTGAAGTTCGACCATATCAGTACAGTCGTTGAGTCTTAGGGTCTCAAGGTTCGGAGCAATCCCTAGTTTAAGGGTCGTCAACTTTGACCGACTGATGTCGATATGCTTGAGCTTTAGACTTTCAGAGGGCATGTGAAGTTCTTCCAAAGCATAACAATTTATAAGATTTAACCTTTCAAGATTTGGAGTCAGCCCAATATCAAGAGTCCTCAACGTCACCATATTTAGGTCAAGATTTATGAGCTTTGGACATTCAGCGGTAATCTGAAGTTCGACCATATCAGTACAGTTGTTGAGTCTTAGGGTCTCAAGATTCGGAGCAATCCCAAGTTTAAGGGTCATCAACTTTGACTGACTGATGTCGATATGCTTGAGCTTTAGACTTTCAGAGGGCATGTGAAGTTCTTCCAAAGCATAACAGCTTCTAAGATTTAACCTTTCAAGATTTGGAGTCTGCCCAAGATCAAGAGTCCTCAACATCACCATATTTAGGTCAAGATTTATGAGCTTTGGACATTCAGCGGTAATCTGAAGTTCGACCATATCAGTACAGTTGTTGAGTCTTAGGGTCTCAAGATTCGGAGCAATCCCTAGTTGCAGGTACCTCAACTTTGAATAAGTGAGGTGGAAAGATCTGAGCTTTGGACTTACGGAAGGCATGTGCAGTTCATCCAAATTAAAACAAGATTCAATATGTAACTCCTCTAGATTTGGGAAAACCCAGAGGTCAAGGGTCCTCAACTTTGAATAGCTGAACTCAAGGAACTTGAGCTTACCAAAAACCTAACATAAGCAACATAAAAAGAAAAGATGAATGTTGGTGTAAAAACAAACAAATAGAAATATATCTCCGTAATGAATCACGCAAAACTAAAATCAACCATTATTCTACCTTTTGTTCTCCAACATCCCAAAGTTGAAGGATATTGCTGAAATGCATTCCAACTCCAACAAGGTTATTTGCTTGAAATGTTTTCGGTAATCTTGAAAAAGGATAACCATTCCATTTCAGAAACCGTAAGGCACTAGGAAGGTGTAGACTACCTTCATCAAAATTCCAGATGCTACCATAGCAATCACTTTCACTTATAGGTACTGTGGTGAACAGGTCAAGAAATCTAAGTTCTTTCATATTTACGAGACCTTTCATTAAGATATCAGTGTTAAATACCTCTGCATCCAGTTTTATACATTTTGTTTCTAGGGTACCCTGTAATCCAAAAAGTTGTTACGATGAAATATGTTTCATAACAAAAGAAAATGCATTAAGTTCCATAATTTGATCGTTACCAAGTCATTAGCCAATATATCTTCAATTTCCTCACGAATCCACAATCGGCTATGTCTGTAAGGCTTATCGGGGTGCAGATGACGAACAATGTGCCTGCCCATTTCTTCTATATGGTCATGCATCTCCAAGCGTCCATTCATAGAAATAGTTATGAGAGATTTCTGTTCAAGAACTCTTAATCCATTTCTACCATGAAAACCACAGCTTTGAAGCGCTCTGATTGCATCGTTTTTCCCCCAACCTTTGAGTAAGCATGCAACATCTAGGAATATTTCCTTGTAATCCTCCTCTAGACCGTAATAGCTTAATTCCAATATTTCAATGGTTTCCCTCAATGGGATTGTTTTTAGCCTATCAATGGCATCTTCCCATTCAAGATCATCTTTACCACAGAGAAGCGAACCCAACACTCTGATCGTTAGGGGAAGACCAGCCGCATAACGCACAACTTGTCGAGAAAGCTCTGCATAACCTTGAATTGGAATCTCTCTCCCAAAGGCATACCTACTAAAGAGACAAATTGCTTCCTCATCTGATAACAAATTGACGTCATAAATCCTTTTTACTCCGTATGCTACCAGCACTTGCTCATCCCTTGTTGTAATTATAATTCTACTTCCTGGGTCAAGCCAGTTATGCTCACCAACTAATGCCTCAAGTTGTTCTATCTTATCAACATCATCTAGAACAATAAGAACTTTTCTACCATGCATCATCTTTCTTATCATCTTTTTCCCGTCGTGAACACTACGTACTGTGATACTTTGATCTTTTAAAACATCCGAAAGTATTTCCTTCTGCAAATCCTTCAAACCCGACAAAGAGGCTTTCGAAACTTCCCTTACATTTTCAACAAAGCTTTGACCTTCGAACTGAAAGGATATTTGATCATAAACAGATCTGGCCAAAGTTGTCTTCCCTATACCTCCCATCCCCTTAATCCCTATAATGCGTACATCAAGAACACTGATTTCTAAAGATGAAACAACACCCTGTACCCGAGTCTCCATACCAATTAGCTTTTTATCAACACTGAAATTAACGAAATGTAACTCTAGCAATATTTCTTTAACAATTTTCTGTATGACTTTAGCTTCATGCCTATATCAAACAGAAACATTCAGTTAGATATTTAAATTTCTGACATGAAAAATTAATTTTATATGGAGATATATAAATGTTTCATGCTTAAGCTACCAAAAAAACTCGCGTTCGAGTTGGAACTTAATAGACAATAAGAGTTACCAATATTGATAACCCTTTTAAACATAGATAGTATAACGGCGATCTGGGTGGGTAATTTTTGTATGGGTCTACCCGCAAACACTTTTCTTCAGTTTTTAAAAAATGATTCGCAAAGCTATATATGTTACTACAGCAAATATCTAAGTTTGAATAAAACTGCTTAAGGTCAAGATAGTTTGGTTAAGCTAAATTACCCATCAAGAGTGTTTTTTAACTCCCACCCAGCTAGACCGGATGCTTCTTTCATGGCCTCTGTCCATTTCCCAGCCGCCTCATTCTTTTTAATTTTAGCAAAAGCTTTTTTAACAGGCCCGCTTTGTTTACGGACTTGCGTGGGTTCCACATCATAGAACACCGGGTAAGCAGTATGTTCAGTCATCTTCTGGCATTCCATAATCTTCACGAGCTCATCCAAGCACCAAGATGAAGAAGCATACTTCTTGGAGAAGACAATGATGTAAAGTTTCGAGTCTTGGATGGCTTTAGTAAGTTCATCAGTGATCCGTTTCCCTTTCATGATTCTCTCATCATCTTTGTAAGTCACAACACCTTTTTGTTGAAGAGCAAAATAAAGATGATCAACGAAGTTCTTACGAGTGTCTTCACCTCTAAAACTTACAAACACATCATACTTGAAGCTCTTTTGAACGGATGAAGCTGAAGCAGATGCCATTCAACTTATTATGATTAAAGGAAATTTTCTTAAGCAACTAGATGAGACGAACAACGTTTGTAGAGCAATTATTAAGTGAACTTTGTTTGTTTGTTTGTTTGTGTGGATATATATAACAAAACTTGCATTTACGATCCTTCGTGTATTCAAAAGCAAGTTAATTCATGAAACTCAATTATTTTCTTTTATTATTCTTACAAACAATGATTTTTATTTGTAGAGAAAAGTTAATTACCCTTTTCAAGATTTACACTTTTTTTTAAACCTTTATCAAGTATTTTTAGTAAAGAAAAGGAAAATAATAAGAAGTGAAAATTTTCAGCCCACTTTTAAGAAGAAACACTTAATTTTTAAAATCAATCAAATTACACTATTTTTCACTTATTTTCTTTTTCTTTTCCTCCTTAAGTAAAACTCAAGAACACAACTTTTTCTATTTTTTTTCATTTTCTTTCCTTTTCTTCATGATTCAAGACTCGATAATACAGTAGTACCATTCAGGCATTCACTATTTTTTATGATGCCTTTTTGAAGAATTATACATGAAAAAAGGCCTTTTTGCAAAATATGTATTTGACAAGGCGCATATGTTGACATCTTTTCATATTGTTTGTTATAACATAACCGTAAGACAAGAAAAAACAATTTAGTTTTATCAAAACATCAAGCGTGCTAGCTCATTAAGTTGTTCTAAAAACTTATATTATTTATTATTTTATCTAATACAATAGAAAATTATATATTAATAAAAGAGTAGATTACATGGTTCGTCCCTGTGGTTTACTAAAAATCCCTGATTGAGTCCTTATAGTTTCAATTGCACTTTTTTGATCCTTATTGTGAAACTATTGCACACCGTCCATCCTTATACCCTAACCCAGTTAAGTACCCTCGTTATCTCACCCCACCCCAAGGGTATTTCTGTCTTTCTATATCTTTCACTTATATTACTCACACTTAGGGTTATTAAAACACACAAACACAAAATAAAACTCACACAAACACAAACACAAGCACCAAAATTCGAATATGGTTTTTTGTCATTGTGGAAACGTGCAGTGGTTCATACATCATGGACACCAACGAATCCAGGTCGCAGGTTTTATGCTTGTCCTGATAGGGTAATGATTTTTTATTATTGATTTGGTATTTAGGGTTTGATGATTATTGATTAAAGTGGTTAATTATTTGATATGGTTTTCTTGTATAGAACTCTGATTGCAGGTTTATTGATTTTATGGACCCCCCAATGTGCCAGCGTTCAGTTCAAATCATACCTGGACTGTTAAGGAACATCAACAACCTTCAAGCCAATTTGAGACAAGTTCAAGATGATCGTGATAGGGTCAAGAAATACCTGATTAGGACTTGGATTGGAATTTGCTTGTTTGTTTTGTTCAAGATAATATTTTAGACTGGTAAGATGCTATAGGTTGTAGGTCTTATTAGTTGTTTTGTCTATGCACTAGATGTAATGTAGGTCTAAGTTGTAACAACAACAACCTATGTTTTGTATTTTGGTAACCTTAATTAATGAATGGGTTGTTATGTAGTTATTGTGTTTGTGTTTACATATTGGTGAATGGGTTGGCAGGTTTAAAATGGGTCAAATGATGGTTACATGGTTTGGTTGATTTAAAATGGGTAAAAGATAGGTTAATACAAACACACTGCCATCACTTCATTAAAGATAACAATTGACTGTAAAAAGTCAAATAACATAGTTCTTAGGTTTACAACTTCATTATTCTACATCATTCAAGCCTTACACAAAGACTCAGATTAAGCCCTTTTGTTTTTTTCATTCCCCTTTGAACCATCTTTTGGAATTTTTGCTACAAATGGCTTGATTTTATGAAATTCACTAGTCTCCTTATTTGGCAAGCCCAAAACCTTCTTCCTCTCAGCAAAAGCCATTTTATCAAGCTGTTTTAGGGTAATGTTGCTGCTAGGTTCAACCTCCTTTGAACTTGACCCAACTTTGGACACAACTTTTGGGAAATAATCAACCCATGAATCTTGATAGGGTAATGAATCATCACTTTCATCACTGGATATGTTAATGATCTCTGCAAAAAAAAAAAAAAAAAAAAAAAAAAAAAAAAAAAAAAAAAAAAAAAAAACTACAGGAATGTTGTGGAAAAAGGCCTGGTTTGATTTTATTGTTGGAACTCATGTTTTCAGTTAGTATGGATATGCAAATGACAATTACCAAATGCCTTTTTATAATGCCTATTTCAATTGAAGAAGGAGAAAAAAATAGTGAAGGTTTTGAAAAAAAACAGTGGTATGCAGCTTTATTGTTGGAACTCATGTTTTCAGTTAGTATGGTTCAGCTTTATGTGAAGGTTTTGAAAAAAATAGTGGTATGCAGCTTTATGTGATGTTGGACAAAGATAATAGTCCAAAGAGAATAGGCCAAATATACATACAGACATAGATACCCTTACCTATGCACCTACATTGATGTTGAAAAAAATAGTGGTATGCACCAAGTATATACCCTGTTCTAAGAACTTAAAACATACATACAAATCTCAGCAAAATGGTTGACTATTTAAGTCAAACATACATACAAACATATAACTTAAAACAGCAGTGTATGTGACTGCATTCACATATCAAAGTAGCAAAATGGAACACATTGTTTAGTTGCATACACTGCAACATTGTTTAGTGCATACACAGCACATCAAGTACAGACATAGAAAATAAAAAGTAGACAGTTACAATAGATAAATTGTTTAGTGCATACACAACACATCAAAATAACATGAGAAGAGAAAGTAGTTCACTACACTTGTTTTTTTCCCTTCTTGACAAGCTTCTTGGCTTTCTTAACTGGATTAACTTTTTTAGCAGCCTCAATCCTTGTCTGCACACCACCATCAGTGTAACAATTCGCAATTTCAGGTTAATTACTATTCCTGAAAAATTTCACTATTCACTTTTACTATTCATTTTCCCGAAATTTGATTTTTGTTTCTTGGCCTCGAGTGATAAATCATTTCCATGGCAAATTAAAAGTTTGACACTCATCAGATCATTTTCGTGAAAGTTAATAAGGAATTACACGTTTTAGGGTAAAACGTCATTCACAAATTCTACGCACAACGAAACTCGACCGCGTTAATTTTCCCCGTATCAGAAAAATATTTGATACACTCATGATTTATTTGAGAATAAATCATGACTGTGAAAAACATGACCAAAATAAACCTCGGCCGTGAAAAACTGGAATTTTCAGTTTTAAGCGTTTTTACTCAGCCGTAACCTTAGCCTATACCTGCACCGCGTTTCTAAGACGATTTGAGTTTTCACATTTTTGGAAAAGTCAACATATTTTTCCCTCCTCCTTTGACGAAAAATCATTCATTGATTTT
The DNA here is from genome assembly GCA_030686995.1 of Artemisia argyi. Classification (NCBI taxonomy): domain Eukaryota; kingdom Viridiplantae; phylum Streptophyta; class Magnoliopsida; order Asterales; family Asteraceae; genus Artemisia; species Artemisia argyi. Next base: position 9,112,125 of record CM060696.1, read on the forward strand.
ATAAGTCATTCCTTGATTTCTAGGCTTACGGTTTTATGTCTAAAAGACATTTAATACCAACCGACACTAGAATGAGCCCAGTCTAGACATTATAAGTCATTTTGAATCATTTTTATCCTATTAGAAAAGTAACATTTTACTTTTCTCAATTTTACGCAATATTCGTACGTTTTACGTATTACGCGTTTTAGACCCGTGTTTCCAGTTTTAGCAGGGTTTTAGCACCCCAATGGAACCTACCACTCATTTTATATTTTATTAGGGAGTATTTTGACAATTTTAATCATTCTTCCAAGTTTCGTATTTTTACGATACACGATTTTACGTTTTGTGACGTAACAACTTACGGTTAGCATTTTACGGAGTCGAAACTAGCTCCATAAGCTTGGATAATATCATCACAAGCCAACTCACTCCTCCTTATCCACCTTGAACCGCCTCTAGGGGGGGGGGGGGATTCACACTTGTGGCATGATCTCATGCATTGAGCTCTTACATCATTACATGTGTACAACTTGGCCACCAAGTTTATGAACCTTCCTAGTTACTTCCTTGCACCTCCTCAAGCTCATATAAAACCCCCTCTTCCCCTCTCATTTGTACGCCACACTCACACACACAAACCACTCCACACTTAGCTTATTTTCTTCTAATTTCAAGCAAGGTTCAAGTACTTCTTCAAGATAGAAACCCTAGTTTCTTTTAGGTAATCAAAACACTTCCAAAACCTCATATACTTTGGTGATTTCTCTTGAGTTTGAATCCACTTAAGTCACCTCAACTTTCATCATCTCTCTTTCAAGAATACAAGAGTAGAAAGATTGCATGAAGTGAAGTGGGTTGAAGCTAAAGTCTATCAAAGTCCTTTTCCTTACATGCTACTTACCTTTCTTTGTAGAAAGCCAAAGTTGTAAGCCAACTCTAATACACTCCCTTGCTTAAATATCATTATCATGTTATTTACATATCATTCATACTATATTATGTCTTGTTATCATGTCCATGATGTATAAAAATGAGTAAAACAAGTTATTATAAATGATTGTTAAGATAAGTCATTTAAACAAGTAAAATAGTGAATTTATTGGTGTAATCTAATCAAAATGGAAAAATTATGATATTGGATCATTACATATTACAGTAGAGGACCTAACAAGGAAACCATAGCAATTTGAACCACCTAAAACGAGTATACGAGTCAAAAGTTATGACGATTTGAAGTTACCAAAACTTTGCGGCAAAACTGCCAAAATAGTTTCTGTGACAGAACCTAAAACACGCAAAAGAGGTCTTTCTGGTCCGTTTCATGAAAAAGTTAAAACACGAAAGTTGTCCGGAATCACATTTTCTTCAAAAACTCAAGGGCACGTCTCCAGAAAACCAATAACGAATGAGATTTTTCTCAGTTTCTTAACAGCTATTTACATATATATAAGTCACTATATAAAGATTATGGTTTAAAAAGAACAAAAGGTCTTATGACCTAGAAGCAAGACCACAACCATGGCTAGAGCCAAGGTTGAGTCTCAAGACCATGGAACAATGACCAAAGTGTTAGATTATGGACATTATTTTAGTAGTCGTATGTTAGGATCGAACTCGAGATCACGGGATTTCACACTTTACGTATGAGAATCGATGTTAAATAATAAATATATAAATAGTTATATTTAATTATTAAATCACAAATAAAGTAACTAATATATGAGAGACTTATTAGTATGAAAACCAAACCCATGGGGTGTTGGTTAATATCGGTCGAAACAAGAAAAGGAATGGAGGGGTCCGAGTGTCGTCTTGTGGAAGTTGAGGAGGTGATAGACTCTAACTTGGTGAACAAGTTTGAGAGGCTATATAAACACCTCATGGCTTCACATAATGGTACGAATGAAAAACAACCCTTTCTTAAAAGTATATCTATGTATCGTACTGTATATATTACTTTTAAGACATTATACATTCCATGCATGCAAGTTATATATGTATGTCATGTGCATGACTTTCATTCTTTTATTTATCTATTGCAATGATGTTCGACTGTTACAAATATAAAAAGGGTTCGACCTATTTATTTTGTACAATGGTTAAACTTGTTTGTTCAGTGTTTTATTTGTGATTCAAGAACTAACATTCATATCGAATCACTAATAGTACGTGTGTACAAGAACGTGATACAATCACACTATTGATTGTATCTTGGATTGAATAACAAAAATGTAAGGGGTTATTCTTATAATCCACATAAACCCTAATTAGGGTTCTTGAATTGAAGATTCACTTGATTCTTGTTCGGGCTAGAATCACAAAGGTATGTTTACTATTTATTATTGATTAATTAATTACATGTTATATTATCTTGTTATAACGCTTCCGCATATGCTTACTTGATGTTATTGGTTTATTTATATGCACGTCATGATTATATAATTCCAACAGTGGCATCATGAGCCGTTATAATATGTAATTAATTATCGAAACGCATAAAAATTGAATTTTGATTCGTTTAATTACATGTTTTTAGGGTTTTCATATTCCTAACCCTATATTTTATTTAGGTCGATTGACCTTATTAGACTTTTAGGGTTTTGGTTTTGATTTTTAATATGATTAGAAACCCTAGGATGTCATGTAATTGGTTATGCATTTTAGTAAACGATCTTGGTGCAATATGTTAATTGTTAAGCATAATCCATAAAAAAATGCATGTTTGCATGGATTTAATTGTGTGATGATTTAAATGGTTTAAATTGGATATATATATTAAATGTTAAGTTATATCGAAATATGTAAATTTATTAATAGATGTCAAATTGGGGAAGACTCCAATATTAAGTAATCAATTATGTGCTATGTGGTATTTGTTTAGTTTTGGATTACGCAATCGATTTATCGATGTATGTGACTCTTTTTCCTTTGAAGAAGAAAGCCTTAATTGAATAAATGCATAATACACCTAGACTTGATTATTAATAGGACTATTGAATAAATTTGCATGTGGCTACATGTTTTATACATATTTAATTGTTATGTTATGTATATGTTTATTTGGTTGTTTATTTTTTATTATGTATTACTTGTTTTTTGTTTATTATTATGTGTGACATGTTTATAAACGAAAAAGGGTAATTTTTGGATAGAAAAATAACATGGACTAAATAAATAGCGAAATTGTTTTGGTTTTAAGAGTCAAAATTTCAAAGGTTTGTTGATTGATGTTTTTGTACATAATGGTTAACTAGGTTCGACCGAAGTTTACACACTACAAGATGGGTATAAGGTTGGCTTCGCATTAAATTGTGGCCTTAGATAGACAACATTCTGTCTTAACGCTCGTTTGTGTGTAAATTAGACTTACCGAACAACCATTACATGTACACTGTCATCTTAAGGGTGAATTGACCACAATTCCATAATGATTATCCGAAACACTAAGCCTTAGGGCTTATGCAAAAGTACGATATAGTGGAAGATAATTGTTGGTAATTCTTTAATTGGTGAACCCGATACCTCAATCAAAACTTTGCTATTTTACTCTTTGTGAATTGGTAATAAAATTGTTTTATAAAACCAATGATAATGCATGCTTCTTCATACATTATTTTGATTACACGTCAAAATTTAATACCCTTATAAATTAAGTCAAATTCCATCTAATTAAGAACACTTGAAGTTGTAATTTACGTCATGTGAGAACTTGGCGAGATTGCAATGGAGAGGTAAATTTCATAAATTCATTGCTAGCAGATCAACTGATGTAATGGATTTATGAGTTTGCAGTTTTTAAGTTAGACGACTTAAATTGAGTAGGAAGTGAGAACTTGGACTCAAGGCATTAAGATGGGGATGAAACATGCTTACATTACAAAGGTTTTGTGAATGTAAATCCCATAATGATCTAGGAATTGCAATATGATATTGGCAATTATTGTTCGACAATTACCTTGTTGAATATTATCATTACTAGCAGATCAACTGATGTAATGGTACTATGTCAATTTGGATCCTATCTTTAAGAAAATACTATGGTTTATATGAATATTTACCAATGGGTATTTTATTTTCTTAAATATCTAATTATCGAAAATACTGAAATTGAACTTTGAAATTCGTTTTAATGTATTAATGCAACGTTAAAACCGTAAACGCACTTTGGGCTTTGGTAAATTGATCTCGTTCTGTTTTCAAACAAATGTTTGATTAAGAATAATTTACTTAAAAGACAAAAGAAGTCTCCTTTTTATGAAAGAAGAGTGAGATATAATCCTATTCCTTTTCATGAATGAGAAAGGATAATAGGAATATTAGATATGTCTAAATTCTAATATAACTCATAGCAAATTTTTTAATAGTTAAGAAAATTGCGAATATTTTTCATAGGGATTTTATCATCCTCATTCGGTGATTAAATTCTTAGTAACAAATATGATATTTGATTAACAGAAAATTATGTATGACATTTTATGAGTTATTATAATTAGAAGCTAGACTAATTAACGCAAAATGTTTAAAGACAAACTAGTTGTTTTGACTATTTAAAAGGTGCTACATACATTGTAGGATGGTAGACCTATTAAGGAAGAAATTGCATGCCCAATTTTTCAAGTTAATAGCATTTGGTGGATAGTCCATCATTTACGTAGTAGAATACACTTTTAATGCATAATTAATTGTTATGTATGGACATTCAAAGGTGTAGGAAAGTTAAAAGCACACTATTTTCTTTCACTGGATATGAAACATTTACAATGTTGTCAAATTCAGTGGGAGTATTGTGTACTTATAACTGAATAAGGAATTATTGTAATGATCTTTAATTCAGTGGGAGTTACAAGCTTTGACATCTTGGTAGATAAAGATAACTACTTTCTAAGTGTAGACACTCATACTTTTAAGGATAGTCTTGTACGTTTCCTTACTAGACATTGTTGTTCTACATCTACTTGTTATGCTAAAATCTATGACACAATCATATTGAACACATAAAAAAATGCATGGCGTGTTGTTTATCAACTATATGAGGTTGTTCCATGCACAAGTGGGAGAAATGTTATCTTTAATGTGTGCAGGAAATAACTCATAAAGATATGATTTAATGGATTCTCTTGACTGCAAGGTAAGAGAATTACATTCTAATATGCATTATACTAATCTAATTCAAGAAACACTTGGTGTTACAATTTATGTTATGTGAGAGCTTAGCTAGATTGCAACAACAAGGTGAATTTCGTATTTTCATTACTAGCAGATCAACTGATGTAATTGAACTATGAGAATTTGTAGTTTCTAAATTAGATACCTATTAGAACATGTGTCAATATGATATCAAGACTACTTTAATTTATATATTTATGAATTCATGGAATGACATAAATTAATTAAGTAATCTAATGCTACTTCAATCTGAATATTTATGTGTTCTTGGAATGACATAAATAAATGAAAAAATAATGTTATTTACAGTATTGTGAAGTAATAAATTAACTTGAAATTACTATTGAAACCAAAAGATGGTGTTCATAATTACTTTAGTTAAACATGTTTATGTTTCATTGTAAAGATATAAACATAAAGTCTTTTAATTGTTACAAGACTTATAATAAAGTAAGACGTTATCTTGTTATGTGTTTTAATTAAGACATATACATGAAGTCATTAAATTGTTAAATGACTTATAACGTATAGTGGGATTATAACAGTTTATGTTTTCTTGTAAAGACATGGACATGAAGTGACTTTGTAAAAAGTACTTGTGTTATAAAGCATGTAATTGTCTTGAAAATTATTATACCATTAAAATGCATTAGTTGGTAAATAGACAAGTCAAAAAGAAATATGGTTATCTTAAATATTGTTAGATTGTCTTACAATATTAATACTAATGAAATACCAAATGTTTATGGCATGTTCAATTAGGAAAATCAAACTCTTGTTATATTGTTTAATTAAAGATAACTATGACTTCTTTTCTTCCAAAAGTTATCAAGGTTAAAATATTGAGTATGGCTTGGACATATTTAATAAAACTCCAACCTAGAAGATTAATAAGACATTATCATATGATGGAATGTGATGAATTACATTAAGTTTTATATTGAAGTTCTAAATTTGTTTAACTGCTTATGAAGATGTTATTAACAAAGTAAAGTCAGGAACTGTCAATATGTATTTGTAATATCCCAAAAAGAAATATTGTATTATTGCTTTATTAGCTAAGTATTTAAAGATAATCTTTAAACTACTAAAAGCAAGTGGGAGTTTTGATCTTTAAAAAGATAAAATTATAAGATACATAATCTTCTAAAAATACACTAGCAAATATCATGATGAAGTTTGACATTTGAATGTTAAATCTCAAGATGATAATGAAGTTTGATATTTAAATGTTAAATCTCAAGATGATAGAATTCTCATTCATAGAGTATCTAAGATATCTCAGATATTTGATTAATATGCTGAGGGCTATGATTTACAGGATTATTGTAAACCTGATAATCATTATGATACATTACCAAATACGAAATTGGGTAAAGTATACATGATATGAATGATTAAGATGGTGTCCATAAAGATAATCAATTTTAGAAATGTGGTTTATCTTATTAGTTAGACTAGAAAATGAAGATGAGTTTCTTCAAAGATTAGGTAACCCTTGTGGTTTAAATCTTTGAATGGAAATCACATGGACAATATTGTGCACGTATTTAATGCATGTCTTATAACAAGATTATTAATCACACTTAAGCAATTAACTGTGATTAAATATTCTTTTCTAAGCACATTAATATATAAAGATTATGATTGTCACATTTATGAAATTGACAATGGAATATCAAAACTCTTTCTTGAGATATTACTTGAGCGAGGACGATAAGTAATCAAAAGGAGTTTATGAATTCAAATAAATCTTTGGAAGTGTACAAAGTGCAATAATCCATGGATGGATAAATGCATGCATCTAGAAGATTACTCTTATGTTTAATTATTAAATTCATGTTTTGATTTATAATTAAAATAATATAATTTCTAAGTATTCCTAAAAGCTAGGGGGAGTATTACGTTTAATTTCTTAAATCATATATGTTGTAGAACATATAAAAGGTAACATTCCATATAAGTTAAAAGTTAAGTCTTAGTTTGGAATGAAACTTTACTTGAAAGATTTAGAAAATAAGACATACAACCTTGGAATGAATGTTTATTATTGAAACATGTGCGGTAAATAAATCTGATATAACATGATATATTATTTAGAATGTCTAAATAGATATGTATGACATGAATAAAATCTAAGTATGACTCAATGATATTTCATGAACATCATGTTTTGTTGTATCATGCTTGATTACAAGATGATTTTGCAATATTAATATCTAATTAAAAGTTATTAGATAACTTGTGTAATATTCTAAAAAGAATATGTTTGATTTTAGAATCACATCCTAAATCTGGAACAGCTTCCAAATTCTATAGATGAACAATTTTTCAATTGTTATGAAAATTGTCATAGCCAACAAACTTGAAAGTTTGAAGGGCATCAAACACTACACAATAGATATTAAGGTTTACGGGAAGTTTTAATAGCATATTGTTATTTGTATACAATGATGCTAATGAAATTGAGACGACACTCCATACTAGTTATGGTAAGGATTTCATCCTTGGCTATTACTAGTTATGCTTAATAAGAGCATAGTTGCCTTATACATTAAGAGAATAAGAATACTTTAAACTTTAAAATGTTTAGAAGTTTGATTATCATAAATTGGTGGTTAAGGATGTCACACATTTTATGAAAGATAATATGACATTATCAAAATAGTTGAGTATGCATATACAAGAACTTCAATAGTTGAATTCTTGAAATAAGTATTCTTAAAATTCCAATAGATCAAAGTTGGATAATTTATGTCTTGTCAACAAGTATGAATGTCATTACTTGAGACATAATTCATCAACAAGAGTTATCATGCATTGATCTATTTAGTATTTGGATAAGGGATGTTAAACAATTATTATAATAAATTTAAATACATGGTATATTTAATTTATAATATATTGTATCCTATATTTGTATGTTTAATCCATGAATATATGTTATTCTAAATTGTCCGTTGTCAGTTAATAATATGGGAATATTAGTAAACCAAGACAAATCTGAAGGTTGGTATAATATACTTAAAGTATATTGATGCGTAGTCATGCCATTTCAGATGATATTCAATGATATCGAATATAGGACTTATCCCAACTACATGATGTTACTTTATGGATTTTGTTATTAAGTAAATCATAAGAAGTTATCCTCAGACTTGAGATGCAAGATAAGTGTCATGAATGTAGTACATTTTTGTAGAACAACTTAACGCTATACGTAACTGGTAGTCATAAGGGTTGTTTTTGAAAGTGTTACAAAGTTTGTGGGTTTTGCTTGTAGTCAAGATAGAATTTGTTCCTTCAAATTTATTTTTGGAGTTTAATACTACTGGGTCCCTCGTAGGGTTGGTAAGATGTATGTGTGGCCGCACCCAAGATCTCCCCTGAATATGTTCAGCAGATTTGGTAATCTTAATCAATCACAAACAACGAGAAACAGAATGGTTAATTAAGGAATGATTTTAATCCATATACTTATTAACGTGGTATTAGAAACAAAAGGATAATAATAATGAGAAATCATTAAAAGGTTTTTTCAGGAGCCTTACTCGAGATCGTACTAGAGGCATCGGCGTGTTGCTAGACGCTAACCGATGTGATTACACTATTAAAATATGTCCAAGTGGGAGCTGTTAGATTATGGACATTATTTTAGTAGTCGTATGTTAGGATCGAACTCGAGATCACGGGATTTCACACTTTACGTATGAGAATCGATGTTAAATAATTAATATATAAATAGTTATATTTAATTATTAAATCACAAATAAAGTAACTAATATATGAGGGACTTATTAGTATGAAAACCAAACCCATGGGGTGTTGGTTAATATCGGTCGAAACAAGAAAAGGAATGGAGGGGTCCGAGTGTCGTCTTGTGAAAGTTGAGGAGGTGATAGACTTTAACTTGGTGAACAAGTTTGAGAGGCTATATAAACACCTCATGGCTTCACATAATGGTACGAATGAAAAACAACCCTTTCTTAAAAGTATATCTATGTATCGTACTGTATATATTACTTTTAAGACATTATACATTCCATGCATGCAAGTTATATATGTATGTCATGTGCATGACTTTCATTCTTTTATTTATCTATTGCAATGATGTTCGACTGTTACAAATATAAAAAGGGTTCGACCTATTTATTTTGTACAATGGTTAAACTTGTTTGTTTAGTGTTTTATTTGTGATTCAAGAACTAGCATTCATATCGAATTACTAATAGTACGTGTGTACAAGAACGTAATACAATCACACAATTGATTGTATCTTGGATTGAATAACAAAAAGGTAAGGGGTTATTCTTATAATCCACATAAACCCTAATTAGGGTTCTTGAATTAAAGATTCACTTGATTCTTGTTCGGGCTAGAATCACAAAGGTATGTTTACTATTTATTATTGATTAATTAATTACATGTTATATTATCTTGTTATAACGCTTCCGCATATGCTTACTTGATGTTATTGGTTTATTTATATGCACGTCATGATTATATAATTCCAACACAAAGGTCATGGCAAGGCCATGACTAAATGACCATATCAACATACCAAGGCGAAAACATGAGCTAACGACCATATAAACTTACCAAGGCAAATACATGAACTAGAGAAGTTGGCGATAACTTGAACATACAATTTAGATCTACTTCATCTATAGAACCATGAGATATTACAAGTATTTGTCATACAAGTTATAAGAAACTTACCCTAATAACAATCTTCATGTAAAGATAAACTTTCCTAAGTTTATTCAAATATTGGACATGTAACTTTTTGGATCAAAACTTATATATATATATATATATATATATATATATATATATATATATATATATATATATATATATATATATATATATATATATATATATATATATATACTTTATCAACTACTACAATAGTAGGGAGCCTCATGTGAGGAGTTCATTATGTAAGCCGTCGAGATGAGTTGTGGATTTACGAATTAAAGTGTCCTGGTTCCTCGAACGTTTACTACATGACTTCTGAATTATGTCGGCCCGAACGGTAGTAAACGATATATAAAAATACATGTTTCATGAATCATTTCTTTCAAAGACTTACACTATACATCATACCACATCATGGACTAAGTGCAAGATATATATTGGCATGTTTATGTTTCCTTAGACATTATTCCAAACCTAAGTTACAACAATTATTCTAGGTTGCTCGTAGAAGTTCTTACGACATATCCATCATTCTCATTATACATCATCCAACTCAAGGTGAGTTCATAGCCCCACTTTCCATTACTTAATTGTTTTACAAACCCTTGGGGGGCATACATGCTATTTTAACCGAACACAATGCTTTCAAATTGTATGCTTGTCTGATTGTTTTATTATCACTAAGTACCAGCCTTGCTAAACCGAGATCCCTTATTATGAACCATTTAATCACTAGCAATAGTGAGCGCGAATATTGTGAAGAGGCCTATTGGGATTGACGAATCCCATTTGTATTGACTAAGTTCATACAAATGCATTAATATTTGAGACATGGGTATGATAGCAAAGTACCTATCGGGATAAATCTGCCGATCGATATTGGTACACGTTAACGTTTTGGTGTCATAAGCTTAGTAATTGATGCGTGGGAATCGCAACAGGCTTTACCTCTCAAGGGATCTCGAGAAGCTTACAACCCCCACCAGGCAGTGTACCTGATCGTTGTAGTATAGTATAGTGACAAGTACCGGGGGATTGATCGTTCAGCTTAGGAATAGTGTCGCTAGGATTAGAAAGCCTAAATACTAGTTCTAAAGATGAGGGATGATTATTTTTGTGTTTTTATATTTTTATGAAAGCAAGTAAAATCTCGGGTTTTGGAAGAGTGGGCGGAATTAGTTGCTATTCAACTAACCCAATACTAAGATGCAATCAAAATAAAATACTAAAAATGAAAATTAAGCTAATTTATACTAAGGTTGTGAGCAGTAATTGGAGAAAATGTGTTTACTTAGATTTCACTACTCCCTAGACATCTTTTACACGTTAATTACTTGTTATAATTGCATGGATGACGGATCGTATTCCTTAATACCATTCATGGGGTGGCACACATAACTCCCCAATTCTATGAGCTCTTATCTCCTCCTACACCATGCCCAGCACAACTATAGGGATTGTAAACAGTGGCTCATGCATTAAATACAACCAATAAAGACCTAGTGCGCCTTGGTTCATGTTTCTTAAGACGTTCAAGCATGTTACCATTTGGAGATCTGCCAGTTTTCTTAAGCCTAACATATAAATCATTCATCCAAGACAAGAATAAACAAGTAATCAACACATAACCAATATATAGGTTTCATTAGATCTAAGCAAACACAAAAGAGATCTAGCCTAGCATGATAGAATTAAGACAAGAACAAGATATAGACAACCAGCACATAGACATATTGATTGAATTAGAAGAACACTTATCTTGATTAATCATGCAAGGTATCAAGGGGTTGGAACCCTTGAAAAACCTGTAAAGTTACACCAAAATCGTACTTAGGGTTTCTCCCAAAACTTCTCTCTCTAATGTGTGAAAATTAGAAAACTATATATAGAAAAATAGGTCTGACGGCGTCAAGAATTAACTTGTGACGCCGTCACCTCGCCGCCAAAACTCTTCTCGGACTGCCTAGATCTACTTCTGACGCCGTCAAGACTTATACACTTCCAGGCCATCATGACTCTTTTACTCTTGACGCCCTTCCAACATGACGCCGTCAAATCTGTTCTGGGTCGTCATGGAAATTCATGAAATTTGCTCTTGACGCCGTCAAGGTTTTGCTCTTGACGCCGTCACCTACTGTTCCCAGCATGGAAAATTAAGACTTTGGCGTTTTCTTCACTTTTATGCTCCAAAAACGTCCGAATTGCTTCCTTTTCCAGATTTCTCTCCCAAAGTACCTAAAATCACAAAAGGAACGATTTAGGGCAATATTTGATCAAATAAATTCGGATTCGGGCTTAAATGACCCCCTAAAAACGGATCATTTTTCGTCTCATCAGTAATGATAATAACTATTTTGTTTTCCAACCATTGGTGTGAGCCTATAACTCACACTACCAACATATTGTATTCAACCATTAAACAAACTCTATGAATATCACTCAACCTTTGTGTTGACCTCTCAAGCATGTATTTCCGGTTCATGATGATCAAGGATGGCACGGAAGGGCACGAATACTCAAGAGGGCTATAAATTTTATTATCATTCAAAAACTCATTTAATGTAAATTGTAAACATAGGAACCATTTGGGACCTCATTTTGTAATCTCTGATATTTATACAATTTGAATGATAAATCTTTTAAAACGACTCAATTGGAGTTCGTTTTCTATTATTGTGACTATTGTGCCGTCGAGTAACACCCAGTTTGAATTCCGCTGCATCCATGAATTGGGGGTGTTACAATCAGGCACACATCTTGTCCTTTTGTTGGCTGTCTTACTAGTTCCACCAGCAGCCTCAGAACCTGGCCTTTTGTTGCCCACATTAGATCTTGGACCTGTGCAGCTTCTCTTGTTATGGCCCTTTGTTTTACACAACACAAAAGTCACTGTCATTGATCTCCTAGAAAGCTTTCCATTGGAATGTTCTCACCTACAGAATTCTTTCTTGCCTTTGGTGGCCTACCAACTTGTGGATGATAATTTGGAGGAAGGATAGTGGTTGGAATGGTACACTTTGGCCATAAGCTTTTATGTCTGATGGGATTAATATAGTGACTGTAAATTTCTCTCCATGTATCTAGCCTATAACAAAGATGTGCCCAACTTTCAAGCAATCCCACCTCCATGTTGTTGGCTGCCATATTCCAATTACATGCAACTGCATGCTTACATGGCATCCCAGTTAGTTCCTATTTTCTGCAAGTGCAAGTCCTCTTTTGCACATCAACCACACACACATCACCCCACAGACCTGTAACCCCATACAAATGCCCTCCATTAAAGTGAGGAATGCAATCTTTAGCTTAAGCCTTCACCACATTAAAAAACTTTGTAGCAGTGGGTGTAAGTGGTCCATCACTTTTCTCTATCATTTTTATCACAATCACTACCCTTTTCATTAAGTACTCCCTAGCATACTCAAGAGTACTTATTATAGGCCTATCCCTACCATCTACCAACTGAGCATTAAAAACCTCGCATATGTTGTTTAACAACATATCAGTTTTAGCTTGTCTTGTTAATCATATTCTAATTAGGAAACATGTAAAAATAGCAACATTGTAATGCTGATATTCTAAATAGGAAATTGTATACACATTACCTGAGAAGTATGCTCTAGCCCAATGCTGTGGTGGTATCTTTGCTAGCCAATCATAACATTCTTTGTTGAAATTCTTCAACTCTGTCATAGCTTTTTCAAATCTTGGTATTGTCAAAGATGTTGCTGCCTTCCATAGTAACTCTTTATATGCAGTTCCACTCCACTTCAATTTCATGTTTTCATGAATATGCCTAAGGCAATATCTGTGTTCTGCAAGTGGAAATAGGTCTGCAATAGCTGGTATGATACCCTGTAACAAATATATATATATATATATATATATATATATATATATATATATATATATATATATATATATATATATATATATATATATATATATACGAAACTGTCTAAGTAAACTAACATAGGTAAATTAAAATAGAAGCTTACCTTCTGTCTGTCACTCATGAAGGTGAAGTCAGAGTTGTCTGCAAGGTCTAAGTCTCCTTTTAAGTGTTCTAAAAACCAGGTCCAGGAGTCCCTTGATTCTGTTTCTACAATCCCAAAAGCCAAAGGATAAATGCCATTATTTGGGTCTACACCAACTGCTGTTAACAGTTGACCAGGGAATGGTCCTTTCATGAATGTGCCATCAAATCCTAAAAACTGCCTCATACAAGATTTGAACCCTTCCTTACATGCTCCCAAACAAACATAGATCCTCTTGAATGTCCTTGTTGGACACATATGATCTGCTTCACTTTCCACTCCAATTCTAACAGTTGTGTTAGGATTGCTATGTTGCAATTCCATAACATAATCCCTCAACTGTTTATATTGACCAGTGAAATCACCTCTGACATGTTCAATTGCTTTTGCTTTTGCCCTAAAGGCCTTCATCCTAGACACCTCCAATTGAAACTTCTTTTGTAGTTGTTCTTGAATAGCCCTCACTGGTATCTCTGGGTTTGTCTCAATTTGATCCATAATATCTTCAGACAGAAAATCAGCAGTGCAATATTTGATCTTCCTTAATTGTAGACATTTATGTGTTGAATCATATGTTTTCACCTTCCATGTCTCATCTTCTAATTTGGAAACATGTAAAACCCAAGGACATTGATTGGCTGCTAGTTTTCTCAAAGTAGGTTTACCACCAACACTTTTTCTCTTTATTGGACTCTCAACCCCCTTACTTAACCCAACTTTCTGTTTTGTCCACTTAACCTTTTGACTGGACTGACTTGTTTGACTTGGCCCAACTACTTTACTAGGCCCAACATCTTGACTTGTCCCAACATCACTTCTATTATTAAACACAGGAATTGTCCCTCTACATTCAGCCCTCACTCTCACTTTATCATTCTTTTTAAAATACAATGATCTCCTAGTTTCAATGGAATGCTTATGCACCATGTCTTTTACCTCAGCAGCACTGGTAAATTCTTGACCCACAAAAAAATGAACCTTATGCAGTCCACCATCTTTATCATCACTCTGTTTCTTAAGATGTTTAAGTTTTCTTTCCCTAATCCTGTCTATTGCATCATCATCAGAAGCACTCTCAAACTCTTCATTATCTATACCATCAATGCCAATATCAATATTAATGTCCTCTTCTGCATTAACTTCCTCAACAGGTGTATCCTCATTTCCCATTGTCTTTGTTAGCCTGGCTATTTTATAAAAGATAACGTCACACATAAAGAAATGGACTAGATATCATACAAATAGTACTTTAGGGACTATTATTGTAATATAGGCAAACATGTGATGTAATGAGCCTATAAATACCCCTCATGACTCTCCATGAGGGGTGTGGGAAAGTGTGTGTAAAGTTTAGTTTCATTTCATTTTAATATAAACCCTTTTCTCCACCTTTCTCTCTCTACTTTCTCTCTCTAGAATCATGGTGTATTTCGATCAACCTCGACCTCCGGAACGTGTTTCTTGGTCATAACAGTCTTAGCATTTGTTGTGTCAAAATCATCCATGTTAACTGCTACATCGACTAATTCATTCTCCTCATCTACAAACACTGGACTATCACTACTCTCCCCATCCCTGTTTTCACCCTCAGTTTGAACCATTTCCTCATACACTTGGTTATCATCTAATGCTACCCCTTTACCCTTACCAACACATTCACTATGGGTTGTAGCAGCCACTGGTTCACTATCTAAACCATTAAAAGGATCAAACTTATCTACTCCTGAGTAGAAATCCTCAACAAAATCACTTTGGATTGTAGACTTAGGCTGACTGCTTTCACCAATTAAATTGTTAGAGCTACCTTCACCAAACTCATTTGCATCATTGTCTTTCCAACCTAACATTAATTTCTTATAACAAGAACATGAAAATTATTTTCTAGGTTTCTTCTTGCTAGGTGCTGCATTTTTGGGTGTCACAGTCTCAGGAAGTTCCACAATCACACACCTTTTAGATGGTGTGTTATAGGCAGCATCTATATAAGTGTATACAGTAGTCTTCTCATGTTCTATGAAGACCTCAATCATCTTATACCCAAGCCTAATATAATAAGCCATTTTTATAACATCATCATCATTTCCTAATGCATATAATCCTTTGTCTAAATCCATATCAGGCCTAAGAAAACTGTAGTACATTATGTTTTACCAGTAAATCCTAGTTCCTTAACCATATCATTAAGCTCATGCACTGAGAATTCATTAATATCAATGCAGTCATAAAAAGCAGAGTCTCCATTAGCATAAAGTCCTACCAGGTGAATCAGTAAACATCCCAGCATAATGTATTTTCAATGAAAACAGAGCATCTGTATTTCCCTCTTTATTTCCTGCAAAAACAATATCAACAAAAAAGGGAAAATTAGGGTTTTGCTTGGATGCTCAAAATTAGGGCTTTTCTTGTTAAATGAAATATTAATTCGTACATACTCAATTGACATTGAAAAAAACAAAAATTATTCAAATATTCAATATGGTAACCGTTATCCTACCATAAGCTTCATAAACATCAACATCTTCCTGCGTCTGACGCCTTGTCCATTGTGCTATCGAGGCAACCATTGCATTAACTTGCTTTGATTTTGATCATCAACTGTAGAAGACGAATGGTTTGTATGGGTGGGTGGGTGAGAGAAAAATGGGGGGAAAGTGATTGTTACTTTGCGTATTTTGGTAAAGGACGGTACTTAATATAAGTGAAAGATATAGAAATACAGAAATACCCTAAGGGTGGGGGTGAGATAACGAGGGTACTTAACTGGGTTAGGGTATAAGGATGGAAGACGTGCAATAGTTTCACAATAAGGATAAAAAAGTGCAATTGAAACTATAAAGACTCAATCAGGGATTTTTAGTAAACCACAGGGACGAACCATCTAATTTACTCTTAATAAAAAGAAGAGCAAAAACAAGAATTTTCTTTTCTTTTTTTATAAAGAAATATTGTCTATAATCGTGAATAATGAAAGTAGAGTCGGTAAAACCACATAACTAAACAAGTTTAGGGGTGGCACGTGTAATTACCAACAATTTACTAACCGACAAACAAGTTTTTAATCGATTGTCGAAGTATAAAAGATAGGTTATTTGGACCTCCCAAAAATACAAGTGATACTCCCCTCACATTTGTTATTTTTATAATTTTGTTTATATTTAAAAACTATAAAACTGAAAATATGAAATAAAAAATATAAAGTTTAATAAGTTAAAAATGTTAAATTGACAAAATTTACGAAACAAAACTGATTTAAAAACTGTTTTGGAATGGATAAGAGGAGTGAAAAATGTAAAAAAGTATGAGGGCTAATAACACACAACCCAAACTCCAAAGTGTAAATTGCAAAAACTGTAATCTTGATCAGTTTCTTCGTGTGTCCAACAAATTTACACTTACTCACTGACTGACCAATAATTCATTCATTTAAGGTTCTTTTCTCAATCAACCCTTCCTCCTTAATTTCCATTTATTAAATTTCAATTTCATTCATCAAATCTATCTTTTAATCAATATAGTACATTCTTTCTTTCTATCCAATTGTATGACTATGAATGATTTTGGTTTTTAATCATACTTGCTAATTAAGTAATTTTTAGGCACTTCAATTATTCTAGTGGAATTCTCAAAGTTATTATTTTTTCCCTCAAATTTATTTAATACTACTTGAATGAATATCAAGACACTCTAACTGTCTTTTTTTTTTTTTGAAAATTGACCCTTTGTTTGGTGCAGCAGGGAGGGCAATGGCAATGGAAGAGGATGATGGTTTGGATTTAAAAGTGGGCCAACTCGCTGAATTGAAAACTTTCGAGAAAGGATTCCGTGGTGCTTGGTTCAGATGCAAGGTAGTTACTACTATAATATAAACTACACATTGTCCGGATAGTGTAGCGCGTACTTGGTGTCCTAAGTAGAGATGTTATAGACGCTCTAGGCATATATAGTATTAATACTAATAGATGCTCTAACAACTCAGGGGTGGCCTAGTGGTAAATTAAAAGCCTTGTGACTAATACCACTAAATGTGTGAGGTCTCAGGTTCAATTCCTGCTAGGTACAAACAACAATCCTGAAGTGGCCACACCAACCTCCTGAAAAGGGAGGGCTTTACCTGGTTTGAATCTGTGTGGCGGTGGCTTCAAACCCCGTGGATTAGTTGGCTAAAAGGTCGGAAACCATGGTTACCAAAAAAAATATATCTATATTGAATGTTCCCGTCATGTCTGCTGATTCTTTAAAGTAAAATGTCGACCAATTCTAACTTTTGGTGGTTGCAACTACATAAGAAAGGAAATTTAGTGTGTGATATGCGTATGATTGTAAATGACCCACAAACAAAAGAGGATCAACACTTTTAGGATGATAATTTCGTGCAAATCTATGTGTATAATTCAATTTAGACTTCTATATCCAACTGAGATGATATCAATCAGTTTGGAAAGAATATCCCCGGCCAGATACATTAGGACTAAAAGATGACGGATTTATGCAGTCGTGGTGTATGTCATAGTCTTTCCAGTAAATTTTGTTATCTGAATGTATATAAGAAACATACGTTTGTGTCGGCAAGTGCTCAATTGTTACAAAACAAGTCAATAATCTTTTTCCCTCCTTTTTGTTCCTTCAGGTCCTCGACATTGACTTGAAAAAGAACAACATAAAGCTCGAGTACTCTGATTTTGAAGAAGGTGAGCTCACTAGCTGTTTGAATTAACGCTCATTCGAATATGTATTGCTAGTTTTTCTAACTATATATATAGCCCGATTTGAATATAGATTAGAAGCTGATATCTAGGCTAATTTCTACTAGAGATTTAAAGCTAATTTAGTGGGCATATAAAAGAGTATATAGCCATGGCGAGAGGTTGCACTCACAAACTTGAAAGTTAGACGAGGAAAACAAACGAGATGGAGGTGTCATGGAGATATTCATATATCCTCTTTGACACCAACCTACTTAGCCTTTTAATGACCCAATGGCAGATAGCCGGATCGATAGGACATTGACGGAGTAAACCCATTAATGCTATGCTGTGGCCTTGTAGTGAGACGAGGTTCGATACTCAGATAAAGTCTCATTTTGGTTTTCTTGTCAGCTGTAATATGTGCTGTTGCTCACTACCAGTACTCTTGCTATCCTATCAGTAAGGAATTATGAACTTATGATAACGATTTTTGTTTTAAGACAAATCCAGACATATATCGTTAAGTAAAACAAGACATTAAGGAGTAGCAGTGTAGCACTTTAAGGTGAAGAGTTACATGATATTTAATCACCCAAGATAATAGCATTGCAATTTGCAAAGCTTATGTTCAATTTGTATGCTAGTTGTGACATTTTAGCCAGATAGTTGTCGGGTGAATGACTGTCTCAGCTCTTTCCCTTTTTTCTTGTGATGAATTCGTTGCTGTATGTACCTTAAGCTAGAGGACTGAAAACTGATGCTATGTAGCAATCTGTTACAGTTACTTAGTACTAACTTGAGATTCACATCATCTACACTAATGCTTCTATTAGATTGTGTTTTTTCACATTATCCCTAGTAAAGACTGTCTTCGTTTTCGTTCTTTATGACATGGTGTAACTGAGCTTTTGTTTATATGCATTTGGCAGAGATAACATCGACAAAGATATATGAAGTTCCTCCTCATGCTAGAAACTCTAGCGACTCTAGCCTGAAAAGGAAACAACTGATGTTGCGCCCTCAATATCCGTTACTGTATCACGAAAGTGAACTGCCTCCTGTCAACTCAATTTCAGAAATATGTGTTGTTATTGATGGTGCCTGGAAGGTCGGCGATATGGTAGATTGGTATAAAGATGGCGTTTATTGGTCTGCAAGGGTTATCAAAGTGTTGAGCAACGACAAGGTTCAGGTAGTGGTTGTATTCCAAATTGATACGTTCCTGTTTCTACAAACTTGATTTGTGTAACCCAGATGGCGTGTTTATCTATAGATTAAAGGAGAATTTCAAAAAATGGCAGCTTTTAAAACGTCAAAAAGTTAAGAGTTGCCCCGAAAGGGAGCATCTTTGTAATTTTTTTTATTTTTTATTTATTTTTTTATTTTTTATTTTATTTTATTTTTTTTGGTTGCAAAAAAGGGGTAACAGCCTAAGATAAAGTAACTCTTTTTGAACATTTCTTTTAAAGTGAGCTACCCCATTTCGAAGTTTTGAAAAGTGAGTTACCATTTGTCGGGACATTAGTGAAGTACATGCCCCAAGACAAACATTGGCTTATCGTCCATTGTCCTTATTTGCAATTCTCCCTAGGTAACTACGTTTCATCGGTGATGTAATTTATATGTATATTCTGTATGTAGCACATTACTCCCCTGCCCTTTTATCATCTTCCTGCCACATACTTATTCTACTTGCTCTTCATCTACGTATTTCAAGTATTCTGACTTCTTATTTGTGATTTTAAATTCTTCAAGGATCTATATAGTATATATGAAGCTCTCCCTTACAGATTAGTCGACATGACTATTTGCTAGGCTGCTAGCTTATTGCACATAAACATCTTATAAGGACCCGTCATCATAGTCTTTGTTAATTTTCAAAATATACAGCTTTTCGTATTCTCCTTAGGTTGAAACTTTAGTGTTAATTTACTCCATCTTTGCATATGTTCTGTCTTACAAAAGACAACACTAACTTGACTTGTTAGATACTATCTTACACTACAACAGTTACATTAATCACAAGGGAAAGACTCGAATCATAGTCTTTGTTGGTCTTCCACTCTTAGAAAGTTATTCTACAAATGAACAAATGTAACCTGTGTCGGTTGATACATTTACGTATTTTTGATTCAATCCTTGGAAATATTTTCTGCAAGTCTGCAACTAGGCTTCCTTTCCCTTTCTAGTAACGTGGATTGCATTCTTGCAAATTCGGGTCACCCGTTATACCTTCAGGCTCTACCTTACCAGTTTCATTCATCTGTTAGTAAGTGTCTGCTATACACTTTAATTTTACCTTTGCTGATAATCAAAGTTACAGCTATCCCTCAGTTAAGAGTAAACAGTAAGCATTATATATTCATCATTCGAGGGAGGACAGCATATGTTTGTTTATCAATTCATAGTTCAGGCCTAATTGCAAGTAAAATTCTTCTTTCATGTCAAAGAGTAAGTTGTTTCGGTCTAGGAAAAACAATACCGAGGCATTTGAACCATTAGCTCACAAAATCCAGAGAGATTTGAACTATGTCCCTTGTGGACCTTTGGTGTGTCAGGTATCAGTTAATCATGGATTCATGCAAATGATCAACCTTGATATTAACCACATACACATGTCAAATAATTGCACTGCCTGGATGGAAACGAATTAGAAACAAACAAGAATGCAATAAAACATATAATCAAATATTTTATAGACCAACACTTACCTGAAGGTAATTAAAGTATCAAACTCATTTGAAACATAGCCTTATCGAGTACTATTGTGTATTTGGTGCCATATAATAAATTGAAGAAAAAATAACCTACGGACTACGGTAGTATTTAACAAATCCTCTCAATAAAACGGATATACTATATCTGACTTGCAAGGATTATATTATACACGTGGAGCAGGATTCGAAACTTTTGTTTCTTTGAGCATCAACTGTACTTAGTTTTCTGATATGTTTATGCTTTTTGTAGCTTCAATTGCCAATGCCTCCAGCAGGAGAAGGATCGGTCGGAGAACTACTTGTAGCATTCTGCAAGGATTTACGCCCATCCTTAGAGTGGTCCCAAAGAAAAGGCTGGACATTGCCTACCATGGTATCTTTCTTTCTCCCTCTCATCAGTTTCCTTCTATAAATTTAGCTATACAATCTCCGTCAAGTGACCTTTCTAGCATGATTGACAATTTTAATATTGTCAGATAGTTTCCGAAAGCCATAAGCCTATACCTCTTTATTCAGTTGTATAATAGTAATAACTTGTGTGCAAAAGATACCAGATACGTAGTCATGTGTGCATGATTTGTCTAAGGAAAGCAGGCTCATCTCTATGCTGGTTTTGTCTAAGGAAAGCAGGCTCATCTCTATGCTGGTTTTTTAACTATTGATTGAGTGGCAATAAAGGATAAACTAACTATGAAAAATTTTGAAACTAAATCATGCCCGGAAAATAAAAAGCTGAGAAGTAGCAATTTGTCTGATGGAAATCGGGTAAATTTGAGGGTTTGAATTAGTTGGGTTGTAAATGATGATGTAGAAAGATGTAGCTACCATGACAAAGTTTGATTAGGTCTACTTTATATTCTTTCATGTGGAATTCAGAGCTTTCTAATTTCAGTCGCATGATATACTTATATAATGTGGTAGCCGAATATAGTATAATAGAATACTAACCGACTAGAAAGTGGGATGTGTATGCTTTGTCTGTATCATTGTCTGTTGGCTGCTAACCTATTCCCAGTCCTCCGGATGTTTTCTTTTTCTTTAGACTACAATTGAAAAGAAGTTCTTAAGATGAAGTTTTTCCTAATTATTAGAAATAGTACATAGATTTAAGACACTATAAACCTGTGCTCATTGACATTAAATGCTGCATGCAGGACGGTCAGACTTCATCTGGCGCACAACTTATCTTTCCATCAAAGCAAGGTAAATTAGTATTAAGCATTCATCTAAGTAAGTTAGTAACCTGTCTTTCTAATATTTTGCCTGTTTTAACCTGTGTCGTTTCTTCACAATGGTGATGGAGAGATTTTAGAGAGCCAGCTGTTTGCTAAGTGCTTGTTAATAATAATAAATATGTATAAAAAAAATAATCAAAAACTTTGTTGTATATGTTTGACGAGTTCATGCGAATATAATATTTTCTCCAAATTGTTAATATTGTAATGTGTTGTTGTAGGCATGACTTCACAGAGAGAGGAAGTTGAGCATGCTGCAGCAGCAGGCGGCGATTCATCTCTAAGTGCATTTTCCACTGGACAGATTTTAGAGCCCACAGATACAACTGTTTTTGAAGATGTGCCCTCTTTGCTCCGTCCGTGGAGCGTATGAATTTCCTGGAATGTAGACTTGAAAATATAATGCTTGAAGAGACACTGGAAGCACCCGTACTTGATCTGGAGGAACTTGCTAACAAAATCAAAGGAGTTTTTATCTAAATTAAAGATGGTAGATGACTTAGGGCTTATGTCCCTAAGTTGGTTTATGATAAAATATGATGATTAGACATGTTAATGGGTATGTTCTTGGGTTACGTAAACCCTTGTTATTCGTATTTCAATTATGTAAAAAAGGTGTTTGTGATGTTTATTGAGTAGGAATCAAGGATTGATGATGATGGTGCTTATGGTTAATTTAGCTTGGATATCAAGTAAGTAAAATGGTGATGATATGATATTGTATTGAGTTTATTATATTATGTGTTATATGTCATGTGCTTGTGTTATGTGAAAGATGGTGCAAGGACTTTAGTAGGTGTTGGTTTTATGTGTTAAGATTAAGGTAAGATTAAGAGTTAGTTTGGCATAACTAGTCATAGATAGTGGTTAGACTAGTTGCAGTTTTAGCTAAGGTATGCAAAGTTTATGCTTGTTATTGAATGAGGTTGGTTCATAACTAGTCATACCCGAAGATAACGCCTGACCTCATCAATGATTTACTCGCTGCTCCTAGACGACAAGATCATCTCCACAATGCTTAGGTCGTGGAGATAAATAAAGTCGTTCACTTAGATGAACGACACACTCTCTCATACTCCGATATAGATTACCTCTTACTCTCTTTATATCATCACACATTTTTCATACCATGCTTATACGTATTCTCATGCTGGAGCTCAGTCTCGGATTAAAACCTCAGGGCGAGCTAACGGTGTTCTTTCTTATTTCAACCCAAAGGACAAAGGAATTAGCACTAATCTCCGAGATCGAAGGTCTCAAGTAGTTACGGAAAATTGCTTCAACAATGAACACATTCATATCCTAAAATTACAAAATTACTATCGAACACTTTACGAGCATTTTCATGAACACTTGATTTGTCTCAAAATTTTGAATAAAAAAAATTAGAAAAACAAGAAAGATGAAGAACTAATATTATCTAATGTTAATTTATAGTTTGTTAATGGGAATTGATTTGTACACTTTCAAAAATGATTGGGACGCTATTTGTGCATTAAATACTTGTACATTATTGATACTGTGCTTTAACTGTTTGTACATCTGAGTGTCCCAATAACATTTTGGAGTGTGCAAATCACCTCCCTTTGTTAATGAATATTGACATAGTAATTTCGTTTTGACTCATTCAACGACACCCTAATTTTTATGAACTTCAAACTCATGAATAATGTTGTAATTTGTAGCGATTGAACAATATATGATGAAATTAAACAAAAATCAAAACCTAAATTAATGATTTCGAATGATTTAAAACTAAAATTAGGGAAAAAAATTTATGAAAGATGAGAAATCGAAGAAAAAAAAGTGGGATGTGAAACTGAGGAAGAAAGAGGAAGAGAAAGAAAGAGGAAGACATGACTTTTTGGAAAGTGAGTTTTTCTCTCCTTTGCACACAATCCTAACTCTTATATATAAACACTTGTATGTAGAGTGTGACTAGTAAATAGTCGAATGAATGAAAAAAAAAAAAAAACAATTTGACAAAAAAACAACAGTAGTAGGTGACAGTTTATGACACGACATAAAACATGTCTTGAGACAGACACAAAAATATAACAAATTAAATTTGTGATGGTGATTCAAGATCAAAAGACGTAGAAGCTGTGGTTCCCAACGGCGTTTAGCTCGGTCTAGTTTTCCTCTCACCCGGAAGTGGCTAACTCCCTTGTCTTACTAGCTGCTTATGCTAACTCGCTTCTACGGTGTAGGGTTATTTTCTTCTCTACGCCATAGAGCTCTTGCATAGGATTTTATTCGAGGCTTAAAGTCTCTATGTCGTAGAGGTAAACATCTCCTACACCATGGAGACGTTGCATCCATAATCTTCTTTTATTGATTAATTCGTTTTTTTAACTATAATTATGTTTCTTTTTCAATTCTTATCTTTTGATTATTAATAAATTTCGTGTTTTATAGTTTTATCTTTTGTTTAAGTTTATTCTCTTAAGGTGACCTCATTATCATCCTTAGATTAAGGTTTTATCAAACTTCCGTTTCGTGTCCTCCACTTTGACTCGGTATCTATTTTAGGGCTCGTTTGGTTGATGGGTTATACACTGTGAGTCTAGTTTCACATCTAAAAAGCGTTGTTTGGTGCTAAAGTGTGGGGCCAAGATTTGAGTTCAATGCCATAAATTTTCTATCTACAAATTCATACAAAAATGGCAGATTTAAGATATAGTTAAACTTTATTTTATAATAAGAAAATTAATTAATTTTCTTTTATATATTTTTTAAATATAATATTATACCATTAATATATTTTATCTCTCATATTAAAAAAAAAAAAAAAAAAAAAAAAAAAAAACACTTATATCAAATCCAAATCAGAATCCGATTCTAAACCTTCTTACAAACCAAACAGCCCTTAAACAAGTTGTCTTTGGGTTGGAGGTGAGTTAAATGAATTCACCCATCAACCTATTTATTATTGTTTTTATTTATATTAAAATGTTAACCTTTAGGTTTTAACTTGTTTAATCCATATAATAAGTTTTATTTTTTTGACTAAAGCTTGTAAAAAAATAATATTAAGCCTCCGTAATTTCTATAATCTCGCGGCAAACATGCCTTACACTTGAGATAAACAATGGGTTTTGTCCGTACAATAGCTGTATACTTTCCAAAATGTACCGATATGGTACGTGTACTTTTTTTATTGCCCGGATGGTACGTGTACTTTAGGTTTCGTGTTAATAAGGTCACATTTTCGTTTTATTACCTAATAGCAACCTGGTTGTTGACGTGGCATGCCCAATCAGCATATTTGACCGTTGCCACTCATCCCACATTATAAAACCCCTATTTCAACTCCATAAACTAACCCTAATTATTTACCCAAAATACTAACCCTAAATCCCAAATCAATTAATCACCTCCATAACCAAAAGAATGTCTTCTTCAACTGAATCGTCTAATTGGCTTCGACCCATACCCACTCATTGCTTTTGTGAGTTACCTGTGGTTGAAAGGACATCACGCACTGCTACAAACCCAGCTAGACGTTTCTTGTGCTGCCCTCATCCAAGTGTAAGAAAAGCAATGATATTTATGGTCTTTTTATTGTGTTTGTGTTAATTTTTGTTTTTATTTTGTTACTTTTAGGATTCAGGTAAACAATGCAGGTTCTACTTTTTTCTTGATCCTGAGCTACGCTATGGATACTACAGAAATGAGATGCATAGCCTTTACACTCAAGTCCAACAACTAAGGAGGGAGATGCAAGTTCAAGACTACACCTACAGGAATAGGATTCGTGATTTGGAGTTGGAACTGAATGAGAGAACAACCACTGGTGAATGCTACAAGAAAGCAGTCATTGTGTTTACTGTGTTTGTGTTGGTGATGTCTTTCCTAGTCAAATGATGGTAAGGGTTTTTGGGATGGATTTTGTGGGGTTTGTGTAGTTTAAGCTGGTATGGATTATGGGTATGGTGTAGGTTATGTAGTGTCTAGGTTAGGATTGTTATGTAATGGTGTAGTTTGTGTAGGAATGTGGGTCTAGGTTGTATGTTCAAATGGTTTAATGTAATGAAAATTTTAATTTGCTATATTTGTTGCTGTTTGGTTTTAGTGTAATGGGTCAAAACAGGATAGTCAAAAAAGAAAAGTCAAATGGGTTTAGACATAAATGATAGAATACCTACCTGTTATTTAATGCATTGACTACAAGGACCTTAATACATTTATATAACCTATCTATCCACATCTAATTTTATCCCTGTCAAACCCTAATCAAGCAATCAAGCACACCAAATTTCATAACATGAGTTCTGCTAATCAACCAGGTATGTTAGTTATAAATTTTTATCTTTTTGTGGTCCTTACATTCTTACCTTGCTCCATTGATGATCATGTTTGCAGATGTTATAACTATTTCAAGTGATTCAAGTGCTGCATACAGTGAATCACTTGGTTGGAGTGGTTACTTTCCTCCTCTTCCTCATGGTCCTGCTGTTGACCCAAATGTTGATTCAAGGTCAAACTCTTCATCCATATCAAGCTATGTTTCAAGCTACCACTCAAGCTCTGAAGATGACCATGCCACTGTTAAGGGAAACAAAGGTTCAAGCTCAAAAAAAGTTAAACCAGGGACAACAAGTGTTGAAGCAAAAAAGTCAAAACATACTAAAATTGTTGAAAGTCAAACCAGTGCAGGTAAAAGGATTCAAAAACCACAAGGACCAGTTGCAGTTGTAGGGCTTGCAAATCAAAAAACTTGGGAAGCAATAAAGAAAAAGGCTTTTGGTGTCAAGAAGCCATCAGGATCAGTTGCAGACATTAAGGGCAAAGGAAAGAAACACTAGCTTGTTTAAGTATGGGTTTTTATGAAAATGACAGTAGATCTCTTGTTTAACCCAATGACAATGACAATATCTATGTAATATCTTTTGCTATCTATAAAGAATATAAATTAATATATATGTTATGTGTTGATGCATGTGTCTGCATACCTTGCATATTCAAACAAGTTGGAGACATAAAAGTGACCCACTACCATAGATAATAATAGAGTCAATACAGACATAAACTGACCCACATGGTTGTCATATTGTTTTATGTGGTACCATCCACATGATACATACATCTAATGGTCCATACTAACTTGAAAACATAAAGACAATCTTTAAATACAGACCCACTACATAATGTCTAACAAAAAATATTGCTCTTTTGGTGTCTGCATCTTCTTTATCCTTTCTCCATTCTTCACTCTCATTCTGAAACATCAAGTGCTGTATCTGGTTGTTGTCCAGGAGCATTTGGGTCTAACTTCCTTTTTTGATTCTTGATCCTCTCAGATGGTCCCCTAAATCCACAAGCTCCTCTCTTTCTAAAAAGACCTGCTTTTTTTGCATCTTCAATAATCCTTTCATTGTACTTCCTGTTTGCAGCTCTTCTAGCTTTATCTTCTACATCATTAAGCTCAGCAAGTTGTGTGAGTTCAGCATCAGTAATTTCATAATCATTTCCCTGTCAATAAGGTTAAACAAGTTAGATCTATGAGAAATTGGGTCAATTAAGTGTAAAAAACAGTTTATCATACCTTTTGTTCAACAATTTGCAGTAATCCAGTGAAGCTTTGAGCTGATGGTTGTGAAGCACTTGGGTATGAACTTGAAATTGGAATTTCATCATACTCATTTGCTTGATTTGGAGATGATTGACCTGGATCTGCTTCATTTTGGGCTGGATGAGATGGATCTGCTTCACTTGGATGTGCACTTGGACCAGATCCATCATTGGGTGGGTTAAATGGTTGATTGGGAGCATTTTTGGATTTCCTACCAGGTTTTCTTTTTTCTGTCTGTGGTTTTGGCCTTGTTAAATTATGACATCTTCTCTTGTTATGTCCTTGCTCCCAACAATTGGAGCATGTCATCTTTCTACCAGTCCTAGGAACTTCATTGACTGTCTCAGTTGGATGTTTTATTCTTTTATTCCTAGGCCTACCTAACTTCCTCCTCTTCTTGGGTGGTAATGGTGGTTGTTTGCCAGTATTTGGCCACATTGAAGAACCACCAACTGTACTAATGAAATGACTATAGGTATCAATCCACATTTGCTTTTTATAGTAACTACTCACCCCATCAGAAGGATCTATGTTAATATGACAAAATGCAGCAACTGCATGAACACAAGGTAGGCCAGATAAAATCCACCACCTACAAGTACATGTCTTTTCAGCCAAATTGACCCCAAAAGCCTCATCTGATTTCCTAACCTCAAACACTTGATATCCACCTACAAGTACTTCCCAATACCTTTGCTTATTTATAAGTCTCTCTAAATACTTTCTTATAGCAGGACAGACTGTATCATTTAATTTCTTAGCCTTTTGGTTCATAGAATACATTCTTTGCATTAAGTAAACCCTAATTTCTTCTAGCATAGTAATCAGAGGTTTACTCCTAAGGTCTCCTATGGCATTGTGGTATGATTCTGAGATACCATTTTCAAAAGCAGCACAAGTCCTATCAATTTGAAAGTATGCTCTAGACCAAGTCTTAGGGTCATGATCTAGTAACCACTTTTCTGCTTCTTCATCAAGGTTTTTTATAAGTTCCATTTTTTTTTTGAATTGTACCTCTAATGTAGATGAAGCAGCACCCCAGAAGAGTGCCTTGTAGTGCAATCCATTCCATTTCTTTTTGAAGTTAGCATAAATGTGCCTTGCACATAGTCTATGCTCAGCATGTGGGAGCAATTCTCTAACTGCTTGGAGTAGACCCTGTAATATGTTGCATAAAAAGGATATTACTATGTATGTAATGCAAATGTTATAATTAATAAGTGTTATAATAATTACCTTATGCCCATCTGAAATGACTGTCAAGTATGCTCCAATTGCAAGGTTAAAGTCATGTGATAAGTGGTGAATAAACCAGCTCTAATTGTCACCATTTTCAATGTTTATCACTGCCCAAGCCATGGGGAACATCTGGTTGTTAGCATCTCTTCCCATGGCTGTTAACAACTCACCCCTTACAGTGGATCTCAAAAAACAACCATCCAGTCCAATGACTCTTCTGCATGATACCCATCCTTCTTTCATAGCTATGGAATAAAATAAAAGTTAAACAACAAACAATGCATAAATGTGATAATATGCCAATACAATTGTAAAACATTATACCTTTGAAGCAGACATAAATCCTTTTGAACACTGCTTTGCCATCATCCCTAGTGTCCACATCTAAGTGAACAGAAGAACCAGGATTGGTTATCAACATCTGCTCTCTGTAATCCCATAACCTTGCATAGTGATCAACCAGTCCTCCTTCATGATCATAAACTGCCCTCTGCTTTGCCCTTTTACACATTCCAACACTTACATTTATCCTGAAGTTCTCTTTAGCATCTGCCTTCATCTGCCTATAACTAATCTTTGGATTTCTTATAACCTCATGTGCAAACTGTTTTGCTAGCCACTTGTAAGTAACCAATGACCCCAGATCATAATTCCTAGAGCATGTGTGATTAGGGATCAATGTTTTAATTTGGAAAGTTGACTCATTTTGCATCCATCCTGCCCATAATCTAAATGAACAACCTGCTTGTGACTTGGATTGCTTGCCCTTAGACTTAGGTGACTTAGCCTTAGACTTATGTGACTTAGCCTTAGACTTAGGTGACTGACCCTTAGACTTAGGTGACTTAGCCTTAGACTTAGGTGACTTAGCCTTAGACTTAAGTGACTTGCCCTCGTCAATCTTTTGTTTACAACTTTTTTGGCTAGAACACCTACCTTCTTCCACATTTCTTCCACACAACACTGCTACATTTCTATAATCATTCCTCTTAAACCATAACTGATATCCATGTTTTACCCCATAGTTAATCAAACATTCTTTAAGCTGGTCTGGGTGCTCAAATTTCATACCCAATAATGGGGTCATCTCATCCCATGGTACATTAGGATCAAAAACAGGATATGAGTAACCTTCCTTCACCTTAAATCTGTCATCAACTTCTATTTGCTCATCTTCATTTTCCCTAGAATCACTAGCAGAACCTTCACCTAAGTTTGCAGGCCTACTAACAACATCATCCCTAATGTACTTACCACCAACTAACTTGATCAGGAAAGGGTCATTAAGTTCTGTCTTTGCAATCACCACATCTTCTTCACCTACATGTTCTGGTCCAACATATTCTTCTATGTTTTCTAATTCAATTTCAGACTCAGATTCATCATCTTCTTCACCTACACTAGCATTTATATGGGCATCATCTAAAACATCATAACCATGATGTTCAACATATAGTTCTACTTTGCAACCATTGTCAAAAGCTAATTTAACAAAACTTGCTAACTCAGTATCATTCCTTAAAGGTTTCAAATGTGTACCCAAATCTTGTTTAGGAGCACAGAAATACATACCATGAACAGGAAACAAACAACAATCTTTCACTATCTGCATTAGTCTTGAATGGTTGCACTTACCCAAATCGGCATCCTCAACAATGTCAACAGATCCATTTACATACTCAAACGGATCGGTTATAAATGTGCCTTCATGATGAACAATTATGGATATCTTCTTCATTGGTTGTGTTAATTTGGGTTAATTTTGAATTTACATTAATGAATTAGGGTTTCATGTTGATTTGGGGATAAACGATTTGGGGGAAATGGATTTTGGGGGGGAAAATGGATTAGTTATCGTGTATATTAGTATTTTGGGGGAAGTGGATTTCCACGTAAGAAATAAAAACGAAAAAAGAACCCCACGTCAGACAATGTGAAAATAATAGCCGGTGCACCCGGTATCCGGTCAAAAAGTGACCTTATTAACACAAAACCTAAAGTACACGTACCATCCGGGCAATAAAAAAAGTACACGTACCATATCGGTACATTTTGGAAAGTATACAGCTATTGTACGGACAAAACCCGATAAACAATTGGAAGATTAAACGGGTAAAGTTAATGTCCACAGACCGACACGAATTTAAAAAAAAGAAAAAAAAAAAGAAAAAAAAAAGTATTTAAAGAAGAAATAAATATAAAAGGAATCTTTTACTTTTTAAAAATTTCCTTTCTGGGTTTTGTTAATTAGCCCTTTTTATCAACTGGGTAGCTTTTACTTTTTAGAATTTGTGTTAAAAACTTCATCTTTTTTTAGTTTAAAAAATGGATGGTGGAGAAGTGAAATGTAAGAGGAAGATGAAGTCTGCTTCTCAGTTGAGGCTTCTTGAGAACACTTATGCTGGTTTCTTTCTCTTTTTTTATTCTTATTTTTATAAAAAATTTTAATGTTTTTTTATAAGTTGTTTTTTAGTACTATTTTTGGTTGGATGTTTTTTTAGAGGAGCAATGGCCATCAGAGGAGTTAAGAGGTGAGTTATCAAAGCAGTCGGGTTTATCAGATAGGCAGTTGCAGATGTGGTTTTCTAGTAGGAGGCTAAAACAAAAAAATAGGGAGGGGCTTGGTGGAAATGAGGTTGCTGCTTCTGCTGGGTCGGGTTCCGGGTTGAGTCCGCTAGGTTTTCTAATGGAAAAGGGTGGTGGTGGTGGTTGGAGATTAGAAATCGGCCAACTGGCTGAAATGAAAACTTTCGAGGAAGGATTCCGTGGTGCTTGGTTCAGATGCAAGGTTCTTCCCTTTACTTATTTTACGTGTAATTTAGACTTGTATATCCAACTCAGATACATTAGGAGAAACTCGACTATACGCCTTGCTAGTCTTTTCAGTTACTGTATGCTTAATGTAGACGAAATTAGAACTAGGGAAGAACAACAAATGGTAAAACCGGATTTTAATAAACATGTATCTGTGTCAGCAAATATCAATGTGCTTAAAAGAAGGCTTAATTGTCATGAAAAAAGTTATACAGGGAAATGCAAGCTTCCTACAAAATTAATTATCTTTTGTCGTGTCTATATGTTCTTTCAGGTCAACGATATTGACTTGAAAAAGAACAAGATAAAGCTGGAGTACTACGATTTTGAAGAAGGTGAGTTGACTAACTAGCTGTTTGAATTAACGCTGATATGGAAAATGTATTTGCTGACTTCTCTAAGTATGTATATATAGCCTGATGCGAGTATAGATTAGAAGCTGATTTCTAGGCTAATTCCAACTAGCAATTTACAGCAATTCAATGTTTGACTTGAGACAATCTAATTCTCTTACGTACTAGGAAGAACAAACACATGAGCTATCTGCCAGCATGTGGAAGCATAGATTAACAAAGCATCTATACCTCGAAAAATACAATGAGAATTCATCTCATCAATCATCATGTGTGGTAGATTAGGTTACTGATGTATGCTCTATGCATGAAAAGGATCGTCATTATGCAAAAAAAACCAAATCATTAGCAACCTTTAAAGCTAAGTAATCTCATAGCATTTATAACACAAGTTTCGGACTCTTCCATCATCTCAAAGAATATTTAGAGATGCACTTCTAGGAATAAACAAAATTTTTGTGGGCATATAAAAGAGTATATAGCCATGGCGAGGTCCTTGTAGATTATATGGTGAGAGGTTGCACTCACAAACTTGACAGTTAGACGAGGAAAACTCACGAGATGGAGGTGTCAGTGTCATGGAGATATTCATATATCCTCTTTAAGAGCAACCTACTTAGCCGTTTAATGACCCAATGCCAGATAGCCGGATTGATAGGAAGTTGACGGAGTCAACCCATTAATGGAAGCGGGCATGGAGGCTTACACCACGCAGTGGCCTCGTAATGAGACGAGGTTCGATACTCAGATAAAGTCTCGTTTTGGTTTTCTTATCAGCTGTAATACGCGCTGTTGCTCACTACAAGTACTGTTGCTATCGTATCAGTAAGGAATTATGAACTTATGATAACGATTGTTGTTTTTAGACAAATCCAGACATATATCGTCAAGTAAAACAAGACATTAAGGAGTAGCACTTTAAGGCGAAGAGTTACACGATAATTAATCACCCAAGATAATAGTATTACAAAGAACAGAAAGGTAGGTTAGAAGCTCATGTTCAACTTGTATGCTAGTTGTGACATTGTGGCCAGATAGTTGTCGGGTGAATGACTGTCTAGGTTATGGGGAAACCGGGAAAATAGATGTGCAAGATGAGCCTCAGCTCTTTCCCTTTTTTTCCTGTGATGAGTTCATTGCTGTAATACTGTATGTACCTTAAGCTAGAGGACTGAAAATGATGCAATGTAGCAATCTGTTACAATTACTTAGTACTAACGTGAGATTCACATCATCTACGCTATTGCTTCTATTAGATTGTGTTTTTCCACATTATCCCTAGTAAAGACTGTCTTCGTTGTCGTTCTTTATGACACTGAGCTTTTGTTTATATGCATTTGGCAGAGATAACATGGACAAAGATATACGAAGTTCCTCCTCACACTAGAAAGTCTAGCCTGAAAAAGAAACAAGTCAAACAACTGATGTTGCGCCCTCGATATCCTTTACTGTATCATAAAAGTGAACTGCCTCCTGTCAACTCAATTTCAGAAATATGTGTTGTTATTGATGGTGCTTGGAAGGTTGGGGATATGGTAGATTGGTATAAAGATGACTGTTATTGGTCTGCAAGGATTATCGAAGTGTTGAGCAACGACAAGGTTCAGGTAGTGGTTTTATTCCAAATTGATACGTTTCTTTTCCTACAAACTTGATTTATGTAACCCAGCAAAGGAGAATTTCAAAAAAGGGCTGCTTTAAAAAACGTCAAAAAGTTAAGAGTTGCTCCGAAAGGGATCGTCTTTGTAATTTTTTTTTTTTGCAAAAAAGGGGTAACAGCCTAAGATAAAGTTTAACTCTTTTTGAACATTTCTTTAAAGTGAGCTACTCCATTTAAAAGTTTTGAAAAGTGAGTTACCATTTGTCGGGACATTAGTAAAGTACAGGCCCCAAGACAAACATTGGCCTATCGTCCATTGTCCTTATTTGCAATTCTTCCTAGGTAAATATGTTTCATCGGTGATGTAATATATATGTATATTCTGTATGTAGTACGTTACTCCCCTGCCCTTTTATCATCTTCCCACCACATACTTATTCTAATTGCTATTTATCTACTTATTTCAAGCATTCTGACTTCTTATTAGTGATTTTAAATTTTACAAAGGCCTATGTAGTATATATGAAGCTCTCCCTTACAGATTAGTCGACATGAGTGTTTGCTAGCTCATTACACATAAACATCATATAAGGACCTGGAATTGAAAGTAGATAAATTTGTTTCTTTGTAAAATATACAGCTTATCATGTTCTCCTTCAGTTGCAAACTTTATTGTTAATTTTCTCCATCTTTGCATATGTTCTGTCCAACAAAAGAGAACACTAACTTGACTTGTTAGATACTATCTTACATTACAACAGTTATAAGTTTATAACAACCACAAGGAAAAGAATCAAATCATAGTCTTCATTGGTCTTCCCCCTCTTAGAAAGTTGTTCAACAAATGAACAAATGTACCTTGTGTCTGTTAATACATTGACGTATTATTGATTCTATACTTGGAAATAGTTTCTGCAAGTCTGCAACTAGGCTTCCTTTCCCTTTATGGTAACATGGATTGCATTCTTGCAAATTCTGGTCATCCTTTATACCTTCAGGCTCTACCTTACTAGTTTCATTCCTCCATTAGTATGGGTCTGCTATACACTTAATACTAATTTGACCTTTGCTGATAATCAAAGTTACAGCTATCCCTCAGTTAAGAGTAAACAGTAAGCATTATATATTCATCATATGAGGGAGGACAGTAGATGTTTGTTTATCAATTCATAGTTCAGGCTTTATTGCAAGTCAAACTCTTCTTTCATGTCAAAGAGTAAGTTGTTTCAGTCTAGGCAAAACAATACCGAGGCATTTGAACCATTTTAGCTCGCAAAATCCGGAGAGATATGAACCTTGATATCAAACACATGTCAAATAATTGCACTGCCCAGATAGAAACGACTTAACAACAAACGAGAATGCCATAAAACATATAATCAAATATTTTACAAACTAACACTCACCTGAAGGTAATTAAAGTATCAAACTCATTTGAAACATGGTCTCTTAAATGGACTTTTATCACCCGTAATTTCATAATTGTAGATTCTAGTAATCTGGTTTACGTCATAAATGCTGAATCATCATCTCTTTGACTTGTTATAATAAGTATGTAGAAGGAATTCTCTCAATTGTAAACTTTTGTACTCAAATGAAGGGTTCTAAAATAATAAGAGGCAAATCCTATTTTACTACTAGACTGGTTTACTTTAAATCGGTCGATAACATCGGTTCTAGTGAAAACTTAATACACATCCTACATAGCAGGGTGGTATGCTGATCTCTTTCAGTCAGATGTATTAATCTTGGGAGTTTATAGCTGACATTTTTTAAGATTTGAAGGATGCTTGTATATGGTTGGGAAATTTACCTGTAAGAGCAGGGTGGTATGCTCATCTCTTTCGATCAGCGCACTCCATTGGTTTTCCATCTAAGTTTCTTGTTCAGCTTCAATTTTGGCAGCACCCCTCTTGTACCAGGCCTTCTGCAGCTTCATGCTCTTCACCTTTTAGACACGATTTTTGTCTCTTTTTATTTTTTTTTCAACAGAACATTATGATATGAACTGGATCGATAATAAGATGAAAAGAAGAAAATAAACAAGATAGATGATTTATGTTAATGGGATAAACCGACCCCGATGGTTTTATATTAGTGAGATAAACCGACTCCCCGATTGATTAACAAATCAATACTTAATATTCATTCAACATAATCCCAGTTACATGCCCTATTATAATAAAAGATAAGCTAATCCTAATACTTGTAGGATAAGCCAAAGACTAACCCAATCCTAATAAAACTGGAACTCCTAATAATTATCTAAATATAATTAATATAACTAATTAATAAATCAGTTCATATCACATTATTCCTTTTAATTAACCTTATCGAGTACATCGTGTATTTGGTGTCAAACAATAAATTGAAGAAAAAATAACCTACGGTAGTATATCTAACAAATCTTCTCAATAAAACGATATACTATATCTGACTTGCAAGGATGCTATTATACACATGGAGCAGGATTTAGAACTTTAGTTTCTTTGTAAGCATCAACTGTACTTGGTTTTCTGATATGTTTATGCTTTTTCTAGCTTCAATTGCCAATGCCTCCAGCAGGAGAAGGATCAGACGATATACTTATAGCATTCTGCAAGGATTTACGCCCATCCTTAGATTGGTCCCAAAGAAAAGGCTGGACATTGCCTACTGTGGTATCTTTCTTTCTCCCTCTCATGTTTCTAATATTGGTTTGTATATTCAATTTCCTTCTATAAATTTAGCTATACAATCTCCGTAAAGTGACCTTCCTAGCATGATTGATAATTTTGATATTGTCAGATAGTTTCAGAAAGTCATACACGCCCATACCTCTTTATTAAGCTGTATGATAGTAATAACTTGTGTGCAAAAGATACCAAATATGTAGTCATGTGTGCATGATTTGTCTAAGGAAAGCAGCTTCATCTCTAATTCTCTATGCTGGTTTCTCAACTATTGATTGAGTGGCAATAAAGGATCAACTAATATGAAAAATTAGAAACTAAATCATGCCCGGAAAATAAAAAGCTGAGAAGTAGCGATTTGTCTGATTGAAATTGGGTAAATTTGAGGTTCTGAATTTGTTGGGTTCTAAATGATGATGTAGAAAGATACAACTACCATGACAAAGTTTGATTAGGTCTGCTTTATATTCGTTCATGTGCAATTCACAGCTTCCTAAATCCTAATATAATGTGGTAGACTGGTAGCCGAACATAGTGTAACACTGAGTAACAGACTAGACAGTGGGATGCATATGCTTTGTCTGTATCATTGTCTGTTGGCTGCTAACCTATTGGGAATTTGGGTTACAAGATTATGATAACAGCGGTACTAATCGACCGAGGCTTTGCATGTAAGTACACTTGCATCATATGTCAGTGAGAGAGAGTTATCTTAAGTGACCCAGTCCTCCAGATGTTTTCTATTTCTTTGTGTTTAGACTACAATTGCCGACAAGTTCTTAAGCTGAAGTATTTCCTAATTTTTAGAAAAAGTACATAGATTTAAGACAGCATAAACCTGTGATCATTGACATTAAATGCTGCATACAGGACGGTCAGACTGCATCTGGCGCACAACTTATCTTTCCATCAAAGCAAGGTAAGTTAATTTTAAGCATTTATCTATGTAACCTGTCTTTCTAATTTATTTGCTGTTTTAACATGTGTCGTTTCTCCACAATGGCTTGAGAGGGATATTTTCGAGAACCAACTGTTTGCCGAGTGCTTGTTAATATTAATAATAATAATTTAAAAATAAATAAATAAATAAAAAAAAATCAAAAACTTCGTTGTATTGTAATGCTTTAAGCCATTCTCTTAGTTTTATTTGTCAACACCACATGTTTGTAGACTTATAGCCATTGAATTTCTGTTGCAGTTGCTGATATTGTATATGTTTGACGAGTCCATACTAATATAATATTTTCTCCAAATAGTTAATATTATAATGTATTGTTATAGGTATGACTTCACAGAGGGAGGAAGTTGAGCATGCTGTAGCAGCAGGCGGCGATTCACCTCTAAATGCATCTTCCACCACTGGTACTGGTATTGGTATATCTGTAAATTCATC
Source organism: Artemisia argyi (assembly GCA_030686995.1). Classification (NCBI taxonomy): domain Eukaryota; kingdom Viridiplantae; phylum Streptophyta; class Magnoliopsida; order Asterales; family Asteraceae; genus Artemisia; species Artemisia argyi. The sequence continues at coordinate 9,150,297 of CM060696.1, forward strand.
AGCGGAAAGACAGATTTCAGAGCCCATAGATACAGCTGTTCTTGAAGATCTGAAAACGGATGATATGGAATCTACAGACAGTATATCGAGCATGCGTGTTGAAGAGAGTAAAGCAGCAGCAGCAGCTGAGGAAGATGTCGATTATAGCGTAGACTTAAATATAATGCATGAAGAGACGCTGGAAGCACCCATACTTGATCTGGAGGAACTTGCTAACAAAATCAAATGGATGAAGAGCATTTTACAGAGTCATCGACCACCTAGTAATGATGGGACTTGCTGGAAGTTCAGCAGCTAACTACATTTACATAAACTCTGTTCCACTCTTTGCATAATCTAGAAGGGAACATGTGACATTTTTGCTTGTTTCAGCAAACTACTTGACAGTTTCATTTGCCAAGTTTGTAAATACTATACTTGATTCTTAGTAAGCATTTTTACTTGGCATATATTATTTCAATTGGCGTAAGCAAACCATACAGTAATTAGATGGTCATATACTCTCCCTTCATATCACTAAAAAGTATTTACAAACAGAAGTTTTTACGATTTATAATACATGCAATTAGTTAACGTGGTCAAGTTTGACTTTTTTAGCGAGTGAGTACTGTTTAACCTGGACAGTTTTTAGGATGTAAATAAATGTGAAAAAAAAAATCACATTTAATTATAAAATCATCAAGTTTAAATGATGTATAAAATGCATTTTTGATTGAAAGAGAATGCTTTTGAGTGTACTTTACTAGATAGGTAGTGGCTGTAGAAGACCAGGGTAGGCTGCTAAGTTAGGTTTGCATCTCTGGCCAGTGATACATTCCCTCACATACTTTAATCTCCTTCCTCAATCCCTTCCAATATAGTATAGAGCTCATCTTGTGAGTGGTAACCTTCACTCCATAATGACCACCAATGGAACTGTCATGAAAGTGAGCTAATAAATCCAATCTTAGCTGAACATCTTTGCCCACCAGAAACTTGTTTTTCATTAATAGCTGACCATTAGACCATGTGTAGCGTTTCTTGTTGCAATTTCCAGCCTACAGCTCTGTCAAAATATGCGTCAAAGTTACATCTTGTTTCCAACTTGTTATTCTTGCAGTAAAATCATTTGGCATAGTTACCACCATAGCTGTCATTAAAAGACTTTCGTGTTGCACTCTAGACAAGTGGAGAGTGATTAAACTCTTTACAAGTATTGGGCCTACACAAGTACTAATAGAAGGCCCACAATTAACTTTCCATTTGCCTTTATCCATCAGGCTCATAGGCTTCATTGTTTCAAATAACACCTAGCAACTCTCTTTGAGTCTTGAAATTCACAGCCTCTAGTCCTCTACTACAAGAAAGTATTCAGTCCAAACACAAACAAGATGTAACAGCTAAACTATAGCGTGTCAAGTTTCACTCTTCCTTTTATTTGTTGCTGAAGTTTTTGTGTTCTTGGTTTGTTTGTTGGGCTGCTGGAGTTTGTAAAATAGGTGCTTATTGGGCTTACTGGATTACCAGAGCTCATGGCAAGTTTTGTGGGTTTTGTGCAACCTAATGATACACCCGTTATTATATGCATATTAGTTGATGAACAATTTTATTTTAAGTTTATTTTGGAGTTACGTAATAATACACAACTGGATTTTATTGTTTCGAGATATCAAGCTAGTTTTCTCCCCAATCTTTTACCCCTTTTATATAGTTTATATGGATAGTTTACTTTTTAGATTTCTAAATAATAAGTTCATATATCCAAAATTTTGAATATCTGAATTTTAGATAATACTGAACAAGAGGCTTAAAATGCTAACAAATTACTTTAGATAATACAGCTATTTGACCATCTTAAATCGGTCTCATAACAAATTGTCTTGACGTATGTTCACACTACACATGCATAAATGGGTGATCTTGACGGCCTATTAAAGCTTGTGTGTTTTGTGTTTAAGAGAAAAACTATACATTCTTTGAAAGTCATTCATTCACAAAACATCGAGTAAAACTCGAATATAACCCGTATTAACAACCACGAGTCCAATATTACTAAATCCAGTCTACTGACACCTATAGTAGTGTCTTCATTAATCTAATGGTTTAAGAAGAAAGATGAAGAGATCAGTTCCTGAAGTGATTCAACAGTTGAGGTAACTGTTATATATTTTTAAACTTGCTTAGTCAAGATGGAATTATAAGCCATTGCTATGTTAAGTATTTAATATCATACTATTTGTCATATAATGTTTTAATCATGTACGTATATCGAATATATGTCTATCTTAATATATATATATATATATATATATATATATATATATATATATATATATATATATATATATATATATATATATATATATATATATATATTTATTTATTTATTTTTATTTTATTTATTTATTTATTTATTTTTTTGTTGTTGTTGTTGTTGTTGCAGAGACCCGAGGATAATTTATACACTCCTTGGCTTATATTCAACTAAGCATTGGCCATTGCTATAGCTTGTTTTCTTGTATACCTTTTTATAGTTAATTTTATTCTTTTTACACATAATTTAAACTTAGAAATAGTTGACATAAAGCATATGGATATTATATTTGATATACATTAGGATATGGTGTCCTTTTTTGGAAATACTAGCTTTATAGTTAAGTTTGAACAAAAAGGTCATATTAAGTTGTCCACACAAAAAAAAAAATAATAATAATAATAAATAAAAATAAAAAATAAAAAAAAAAGTTGCCTCCCAAAATAGCAACTTTTAACTTGACAATAAATGCTATTGAGGGTTACGCCATAAGTACCTTGGCTAATAGCTCGTTCGAGATTTCCATAAATGAGCAACAAATCATGATACTCAAGTTTAAAGGATATCAGACTCGTTTACCAAAGATGAAAATGCGGGGTTTTCAGAAACGTTTACATGACAAACTGAACTGCAAAAATCAAAAACCAAACTGAACCGCAAAAATCCGAAACCAAACTGAACCGCAAACCATCAACTCAAATTTCGAATATCCGAAAACCAAAGACCGAACCGCAAAAATCCGAAACCAAACTGAACTTTTGGTGCGGGGTTTGGTTTTAAAAAACTTAAAACCGAATTTTTTGTTGGGGGTTTGGTTTTAGCTAGAAATCACCCTAAACCGCCCCATGTCTAAGACTCATGCTAATGGGAGTTGCCTCCCAACCACAACCCCGTAAAAGCAACGCGTTGCCCCATTAGCTCACCCCAAAGCGACACGTCACCAAGCAACCATTTCAAAGTTGTGGTTGCTCACCCAACCGAAACATTTGCAAGATTTGTGTGTGTAGTTTGTTTTATTTGTTTTATGGAGTATGTTTTTTGTTGTAGTTTTCGGGGTCGCTTTTGTGGTCACCACTAGCTAGTTATGGTTGGGGTGGAGTTGTGGAGAGAGAAAGCTGAGGTGGCGCTGACATGGCGGGGTTGCTTTTATGAAAATGGTGTTGCCATTAGCATTAGTCTTACGTAGCTTTGCTTAGTAATATGGACTCGGTTAAATGTAAATTTGGAAGATGACTAGACACCCGTGTAAATTAACGGGCTACAAATTTAATTTTATTATATGCTCTTTATGTAAACGAATGTTTAAAGACATCATATTCTATAGTGCTTGTACAATACTGAATAATTGTGAAAGTGTTTGGTACTAATCGAACGTAATCAAATGAGTTTTAACTCCTAATATTTCTCAAGAACTTGTTAGTATGAAAATTATACTACTTCAACCACTTATACTAGTCACATTTTACTGCTAGCTATTTCCAGCGAAAAACAAATACTATTTGATAAAAATCATCTAAAATATGTTGGTTTGATATGCACTTAAATCCATACGTTTTATATCATATATATTTTTTATATAATAAAACAAAACCTGAAGTGAGGACTTTTGTATTTCAAAAAAAGCAAATATTTTATTATTATTATTATTATTATTATTATTATTATTATCGTCACTTTTCATTGAAACCAAGGAAATTACATGAAATTGGAGGGGAGTCTAGACACAATCTGTGCTCCCACTCCTTTTTGAATACACAAACTAACTCGATGGAAAATAAAAGCACCGCTCTTAACGTTGTTAGAGTGGCTGCTGACAATAGTCCCGACGCGCGAGAGTGTATTCAAAGCTTCCACATCAAGTTCCCCAAACGTGGAAAAAGCGAAAGGGACGAACTTATTATTATTATTATTATTATTATTATTATTATTATTCTAAAGATATTTAATAATAACCCTTAAATATTCCTTGATTTAGGAAAATATTAAAATTAGTTTTTTAGTAAATTGAGCACAAAGTATATGCGTCAAAAGTATAAAAAAGTAAAACTTTGTAAAGGCGGAGTAATCTACAAAATAACCAAGGGTTAAAAGTGAAACATAATTGAAAGCAAATCGAAGAAAGTGTTAATTCTATATATTTACAATTTAAATAATGAAATATCATATTTAACCAACTAAATTTTATATGGTCATATTTATCCAACCAAAGCATCAAATTTGTAGTATTTACCCATTTTGATTATAAAACTAATTTGAAATAAATTTTCATTAATAAATTCCAATTATATCCTTTAACAATTCACATTTAGGCTTCTGCATCTATCTTCTGCTCCACTATATACTATACCTTAAACTATAATTCACTATGATCAGTATTTGTTTGTAACATTTTTTTGTTTAACCCTATATATTAATTATTTTGTACTATCCATATAATAATAATAATAATAATAATAATAATAAAGAATAGTATTTTCTTTTCTTCAATTATTGTATACTTGAATAGTAACTATCAATAAATTATTTTTATCTTTTAGTGCAAAATTTGACCCTTTTTATTATTGTTTTTTTTTTTTTTTTTTTGGGGGGGGGGGGGGGGGGGGGCGGAATGGAAAAGGAAAAGGGTGGTGGTTTGAATTTCAAAGTCGACCAATTCATTGAAATGAAAACTTTCGAGAAAGGATTCCGCGATGCTTGGTTCAGAAGCAAGGTTACTACTTTTGCTTCTCTACAAACTATATCGCTTAGGCACATGATAGAGTATTACTACTCCATATGTACTAATAAGCTACACATTTTTTCATTGTCTCGACTAAAAAATATGATATACATTCTCTAGATCATAATATTGAATAATGTTCCCCACACATCTGCTCATTCTTTAAAGTAAAATGTCGACCAATTCTAACTTTTGATGGTTGCTACTACATAAAAAAGGAAATTTAGTGTGTGATTTATGGGCATTATTGTAAATGACCTACAAAAGAGGATCAACACTATAAGAAACATACCTTTGTGTCAGCAAGCAACTGTACAAAACAAGTCAATAATCTTTTTGTTCCTTCAGGTCATCGATATTGACTTGAAAGAGAACAACATAAAGCTGGAGTACTACGACTACGATTTTGAAGAAGGTCAGCTCACTAACTAGCTTGTTGAATATTTGGAAAATGTATTGCTACTAATATGTGTTGTTGCTCACTACCAGTACTTTTTCCTCCAATATTGATTAACTCTCATTCTCTCTAACTCTCAATAAGTTTCACTTTCAAAAGTTTGACAAATGGAAAGAAAACAGCCTACACTAATCAATAGAACATGCATTGGACAAATGTTTGACTTATAAAAGTCAAACAATGTCAATTGGTAATAGATCAATACAACCTATTGAAAACCTAAAGTTATGCAGATAGATTAGATTAGCCACACAATCAAATAGGCAACAGTTACAAAACAACATGCAACTTACAAACTGATTCATAAACATTCATAGCAAGTTACATATAGTTTATTCAAATCAGTTACTTACAAAACATTCATAGCAGACTACTATGGACAAACCCATATGATCTATTCAAATAAGAGAATACACAAACTGATTGACAAAACATCAATCATCTAATTTCAGCATTAAAACAACTTAAGCTAAAACTAGGCAACCATGGAGAAAGGATTAAGAACAAACCGACTTACAAAGAGTTTTAAACAACAAACTGGACATACTGTAGCTTGACATCATATCCGATTAAAGACAACTGTCCCATACATTACTATTGCCATTCCAAAACACAAAATAGAGGACCACATTAACCCATCCTCAACAACCATCACAACACATCAAACCTCAACACTCCTTCAGTCCTGTTTGTTTCTTTGATGAGAAATAACCGGACCATCTGACATGGAGCAAACCCTGCTTCATCCTTCAACTCCCTGAAACTGGCTGATGAAACAATTGCAACACTCCTCTTCACCTTTGATGGACCTAGTATCTTTGTTTTCTCACTTATGATGAACCCTTTATCCTTTGGTGATTTACAACAGTGAAAGAGAATTTTAGATGGTATATGCTGTTACAAAATGTACAAAACGTAGGATTAGTGGGTTTTTTTTTTTTTTTTTTTTTTTTTTTTTTTTTTTTTTTTTTTTTTTTTTTTGAAACTGTGATTCATATATTAATTACTCAACAGTTTCTTTGTACTATGGTGTATTTGGTGCCAAACAATAAATTGAAGAGAATATAATTCCTTTTAATTAGCCTTATCGAGTGCTATGGTGTATTTGGTGCCAAACAATAAATTGAAGAGAATATAACCTATGGTAGTATCTAACACATCTTCTCAATAAAACGTATATACAATATCTGACTTGCAAGGACGATATTATACACATGGAGTAGGATTTAGAACTTTAGTTTCTTTGTACGCATCAACTATACTTGGTATTCTGATATGTTGATGCTTTTTGTAGCTTGAGTTGTGATAAACGTTTTTTAATGCGTATAAAAATATACACAAAGTAGACGTGAGTTGAATTTTCTAATTAACCTTTAGGAAAAGTTTAACTTGCAAAAAACTCGTGAATACAATATATATATGTGATACCGAGTAAGTGATTACCCGGGTCGTGTCCCAACGAGGTGTGAATGGGCAATATCGTGAGATTTGAAAATTAAAATGCTTGTAAGGATGTTGAGAGATTATTTGGTATTGTGGAATTACGAGAAATTGTAAATAACGCACGAAAAATTAAATAAACGTACTAAGGCATGAATTCAAACAAGGAATGAAAAATAAAACTTAAAAACTACCTAAAAGTCTACGAAAACATGATAGGGAATTAGGGAACCTTAAAACGTAAGCTAGGTTAAAAACGTAAAAGTTAACTTAAAATAAAACGCGAGTGAGCGAAATTAAACGCGAATTTAATGCTACGCTAGTCCTACGGAGGTAAAAATGATTTTTCTACGTTCCTAATAATAAAAGATAATTTCGGAAAAAAGAAAATTATTTTTTTGCTTTTTAATTTTTTTTAATATGAATTAAATACTAAAATAATAAAATAAATCCTAGAAAAATAGTAAAACAATTTGGAAAATTATGAAATTTTTTTAGAAAGTCCATTATACTAAAAAGAAGCAGGGAAAAATATAAAATTGAAATAAACAGTTAAAAATAAGCAAGAATAAGCAATCTAATGGCTGATAAGTTAAATAAGGAATTAACACTAACACTACATTAAATATTAAACTAAAGTAAATCTCAACAAAAAAAGAAGACTAGCTCAGATGGGAGGGGTCTGGTTTGCGAAGCTTTGCAGTTGTGAGGGGGAGTTCACAGGTTCGACCCTTGTGACTTCCCTTTTTGCAACTATATTTTTTTTTTCCAAATTTTCTTTTAAAAACTGATTAAGTAACTAAAAATAAGCATATTTTAAAACTACAACTATTTATAAAACTAAATCTATAAGTAGATAGAAGGGACTAAGGGGAGGCAGTTTGAACAAAAGCTAAACTAAGGCTTCTAAAGAGATCCTAAAAGCTATTTAAAGGCTGCTACAAGCTAACTAATGGGAGGATAAGGCTAAAGCATACTAGGGGAGTCCTAAAAGCACTAAGGGAATGGAAAATAAGCAGTGCCTAAGCCTAAAAAGCACTATATAAGCTAATCATATACTAGGCTGCAATTGCGGAAAATGGACAGAAAAGCTGCTGTAAAAAAATTTAAAAAATTCAAAAAAAAATATGAGCAACTAGATCACCATCCAATTAACTTACGTACCAAATTTCGGGTAAAAAGGACTTATAACGAACGAATGAAAAATCAAAAACCACTTATGTTATGCACATTTTCTTGACAGATTCGGCTCTAAACGGGCTAGTTTGGGCTAATTTTTAAGCTAGGGGGATAAGCTAATGAGACTAAACCAAATATAGAACAAACAAGGCAGCCTAACAAGCTTTCAAAATCACCAAGAATCAAGGACAAAGCTCAAGTTTGGAGCAAGTTATGGTCAATTGAAAACAGGTCAAAACTGGAAATTCATGGTGCAAGGCATAAAATGCTCAACTGGCCAACTTTGGGCTTATGCACAGGTTTGTAAAAAACTTCAAAAAATAAACTAAAAATAGGAGCATGTAGATGGGCTGACAAATAAGCTAGGTTATAAATTTTAGGTCATGAGGATAAGACATGAGCAAATGAAAAATCCCCTATTTAGGGCTGTTGGGGACTGATTTATATGGATGCAACAGTAACTGTTTCTAAGCAAAATGGAGGTTTTTACCTATGAAAGTCAACTAACAACTAAAATATCCTATTGCAAACTAAAATGAAACAATAACAATGGCCAACGTGCAACAAACAAGAATCTAAGAAGGTTACTTAAACAAAAACAGTAGGTTTAACGAAGACTTGGAAAACGGGTTGGAAAGCTAGAAACTAAATGAACGTCCAAACTTTTGGTTTAAAACACTTAAAATAGGTAGGTAAAACTGAGTTGATAAAAGAAATCAAGCAAAAACCGATTTTTAGACCATCGAATTTCTTGTGCCAAACACCCCATAAGCAAGCTGATATGAAGTAAAATGGGGTAATCTGACAAACTAAGCTATGAAATAACTTAACTAACTAAAATCAAGCTAAATGAAGCACAAAATAACAGAATTAAACAAAAGTTAACCTAATATTCAAAATAAGGCAGTAAACTATAAAAATTTGCACAAATAAGATATTAACTGTTAAAAACACTTAAGCAAGCAACAATTAAACCAAATAGACAGGAATTGAACTAACAAGCAGTAATCTAAACAGAAATTAAACAAAGTGCAAGGAAATTAACTGGAAACTTTAAATTGCAATGACAAAACTACAATTACAAAACTGAAAATGAAATTACCATTCAAAGTTAAAATGTTACACTACTAAAGCAGTAAATTCAACAAGCAAAATAAATTGGTAACAATCTTCTAAAAACATGAAAATTGGACTTGGTACATAGAAAGCAATAAAGAGAAAACTTGAGTTAACTTGGCAAATATTAAAGGAAAACTTAAGATTGATTAAACTGACTGTAATAGTTACAAGATTTGAATAAAAAGCTAAATTTTAAGACAATAAACAGAAAATTAAACTAAACTAAACTAGAAAACATGGTCTAAAGACAAGGATAATCAAGTGTGGAGGTCCCTTTATATAAGCCTTCCAAGGTTCTTCTCGGGTTTCTCTTTGTGCTTTTTCCGTGTGTGAAAATAGCTTGGAAACAACTTGTGTTTGCTCCAATCAATCTTGACCATCAGATTCACCTTGGTCCCCCAAGTTTTAATAGCAACCAACGGATTCACTTGTGGATGTTGAGGATTTCCAGCGTGGCAGAGGAAGGGGGAATCTCGTGAAGGAGGGGTGCTTTTGAGGAGGCTGGAGATGGAGTATTGCAGGAAAAAGCAGGGGAGTAGGGTTACATGGTGGGTAAATGGATGAAGTGGAGAAGATGATGTGTTTGACTAGTCAGGTTTGACCAGGGAAAAAAAAGATGGCGTTTTATTATTTCTGGGTGCAAGGTGAGTTTGATATAGTGACTGGGCTGGGGCAATAGGTGATGGTGTATTGGGCTTGAAATGGTTTATTAGGAGTGTGTTGGGTTTAGGTTAGTTTAAGTTTAGTGGATTGGTGGTGGTATTAGGTTAGTAAAAGGATTAGGTTAAGGTAGTTAATTAGTTTAGGGTAAATTAGGTTTTAAGGTAAATGGTAAAAATGGGTTTTTTTGGTTTCGGGTTTGTTTTTCCATGCACACTCCATTGCCATATCCCGGGGTTGACTACGAACTTGACTTTTTGTATTTTCTTTGTTTTTCTTTAAAATCGTGTCAAGTCGGTCCGGTAATGCTCCATTATGCTCCTATTCCCATGCAAGCTCCGTTTTCCCTCACATTTGCCTTATTTTCAATCCATTTGTACTTAAAATACACAAAAACACACTCCAAGGATATTTGCAATATAATTTGGTCATTTTTTGGTGTTTTTGGTCGTTTTGGCTCGTAAAATGGAGTAAAAGATATGTGTAAAAAGACACATATCAAGCTGCCAATGCCTCCAGCAGGACAAGGATCACGTAAGGATGTACTTACAGCATTCTGCAAGGATTTACGCCCATCCTTAGATTGGTCCCAAAGAAAAGGCTGGACATTGCCTACCGTGGTATTTTTCTTTCTCCCTCATATGTTTCTAATATTGGTTTGTATATTCAGTTTCCTTCTATAAATTTAGCTATACAATCTCTGTAAAGTGACCTTCCTAGCATGATTGATAATTTTAATATTGTCAGATAGTTTCAGAAAGTCATACGCAGGGGCGGAGCCAGAAAATTTTGCTCGAGGCGTCACACTTTAATAATTTTTGGAAACTACACTACAAATTGGTTTTTAGAGAGGCAAAGTACGAAAAAATCTATATATATTAGAAAATTTACACTATAATTTTTTTTCGCTAGGGGGGGGGGGGGGGTACGTGCCCCTTGTGGCCCCTCCTTGTCTCCGCCCCTACTTGATCTGGAGGAACTTGCTAACATACTTGATCTGGAGGAACTTGCTAACAAAATCAAATGGATTAAGAGCATTTTACACAGTCATCAACCACCTAGTAATGATAGGACTTGCTGGAAGTTCAGTAACTAACTACGTTTACATAAACTCTGTTTCACTTTTAGTTACCTTATTTACGTTAATTAGAGATGTGGTCGAGTAGAAATGTGGTAATCCAAACTTGTATTAGTTGCATAATCTAGAAGGGAACATGTGACATTTATGCATGTTTCAGCAAACTACTTGATGCTTCAGTTTCATTTGCCAAGTTTGTAAATACTATACTTGATTCTTAGTGACATTTTTACTTGGCATATATTATTTCAATTTGCATAAGCATACCATATACTCTTTCCATCCCAACTAATAGTCCACTTTCCATTTCGGGTTGTCCCAAAATTATTGCCTCTTTCTAAATATAGTTGTGAATAATGTAGCAAGTTTATCATATTGCACCTAATAATACTAAGAATTACAAACTTCAGTCAAAGCTTTAAATATAGTTGTGTATGTTTTTTTTAGAACAATTATTTTGAGACATAAAGAGTAGTAATTAGATAGTCATTTATCTGAATAACAAATTATAAAAAGATTAATGATATAAAAGTAAAGAAAATCTTATCTCCATCTCATAAAAAAGTATTTAGGGGGGTAGCAACCTTGCCTAACCATGTCTCAAGTTTTTATACCAACAACCAATCAAAATGTTCCAACTCATTTTTTGCCTAACAATGCCTAAACATTGATTTTAAGTGGCAATCTTGCCTAAAGTCAAGCATTAAATGTTATTTAATTATATAATTTAATAAAAAAACATAATTAAACAATTAATAAAAAACAACTACATTTTATTAATAATTCAAAACAAAATTACATAACACTTATTAAAAAAAAAAAAAAAAAAAAAAAAAAAAAAAAAAAAAAAAAAAACAATTTCAACAAAAATAGATAATCACTAGTCATCGAGGTATGGTAAGTCTTGAGCCGCTACGTGCGCCGTAAGATTATATCGAAGACGATTATGGATATCTTCGTCGAGTAACTCATGTAGCACATTATCATCATAAACTGACGTTACCGGCGGATCCATTATATGAACCAGTATCAGCTGTCAAGAGACTCAAAAGTCTTTAATAGCATGACACTGTTAACTCTTTGAAATCTATGACCTCCTCCCTCATATTTATTTACTCACCTTTTCTACCCACTTTTTACCATCCCATTCAACAATTTCCAAGCCACATTCATCATCTTTCATCGTGCCCTCTGTTTTCTTTTAATTTCTAAAGCAAAACTATGTCAACCAATAACATGTTGTGTTATCCGGATTCATTTACTTGAGAGGTCAATATGCTACTTTACTTGTATCATTGTATCAAGGTAGATTACTTTTTTGTTTACCAATTACCATGTTCTAAAAAATAAAGACGAACATGAAAAATATTGTCTCATATTCTTCATTTTTTTTTTTTTTTTTTTTTTTTGTTTTGTTTTGTTTTGAATACAATGCACGCTCCTATTCATTTAATGTCAAACGGTCGAATGTTGCATAGAACTTCTCCATACCGAAACGGTAGAAATCACCGATTGGGGCACCGATCGGGCCATGCCGCTGCAGTGGCAGCCATGGTTGCCGATCGGCAGTCTTTGCCGAACTAGTTTCACCGCAAGGATGCCACCACCCTTACAAACAAAAGTCTACTGTACTATTTAAAATACGTGCAATTAATGCAAATCTTTAATTTATTAAATTAAAAATTACATTTAATTATAGGGGATGATTTGCACACCACATTTTTTTATACTTTCACCACACTCTGTGCATTAACATGTTGTACGGTATACTATACAACTTGTACAGAATGGTGTAAGTATAAAAAAATTTGGTGTGCAAATCAACATCCTTTAATTATAGAGTTAATTACATAAAAAGTCATCATACTTGCCACTTTTTGTCATTATATGTTGTAGGGGTGAGCTCGGTTCCGGAACCGAACCGAAATCGAGAACCGAAAAATAGATGGACGAGGAACCGAGAACCGGACCAAGTAGCATGTCTCGGTTCCGGTTCGGTTCTAGGTTCCTGCAGGTCTAACCGGTTGGAACCGGAATTTTTAAGAAAAATGCATTATATAAGCTACAAATAATAAGTTTAGAACGTGTTTGATCTTCCGCATAATACATCCCAACTAAATGTGGACATGGGTTTGACTTAGTGTGAATATTGACAATGGCCAAATAAAGGAATAACAGACTAATCAAAGCTTGTCTGTTTTCCAAGTTATGTTGCTTCTGTTATAATAATAATAATAATAATAATAATAATAATAATAATAATAATAATAATAATAAACACAAACACTAATAATGAAGTTACAAGTTAAAAATCATAGAGCTAAGCATTGATTCTTTCCTTGGTTATGTTTGTACTACTGTTACATTAAGCAAATAACTTTCTTGCTCCTACTGTTACCCACTTATAGTTGATCAAAACATAAACGCAATTACACAAACACATACATGTTGTTGCTTCTTGCTAATGTTATGTTCAAACCAAAAAAATTGTTGCAACTACTACTAGTGTTCTGGCCCGTCCCGTGGATTTTGAGGGCCATGTACCGTAATTACGGATTGGCTTCGTGAATTGAAAGATTCAAATACATGTAAACAACCTCACTAAAAGTGCAATCAATGTAGGTATACAAACAGAAAATTAACACATTCTTGACAAAATATCTTCATAACATTTTACTTAGATGCAGCTAATTCAAACCAAAATTGAACATGCATCGTCTTTAATTTGGTATCAGTATATATAGGATCGAAGGAATTAAAAATAATAATAATAATAATAATAATAATAATAATAATAATAAAGTGTAGTCGTCATCTTAAAATAATTGGAATCATGGCACAATTGAACATTCTCGATTTAAAAGACAAGTTGTTAAATAAACCTCTATACCCTCTTAATATGGACAATATGTTACATTTTATGTTAGACAAACATATATATATATATATATATATATATGAGAGAAACTTAAAATTAAAACGCATGAAAATATAGTTCAATAATTTTTTTAAAAAGTTATCAATTCATACATAAAAACTTCCCACGTGGGACCCTTTAACAGACTCAAATTTTGGGGGGGAAAAAAAAAAAAAAAAAAAAGAAAAAAAGAAAGAAGAAGTGTGAGGCCTGTCATTGCCTTGAGGTACAATTATTCTAATGAAGAACCGAGAACCGGACGGTTAATCGGATCGGGTTGGGTCGGCTACAGCAAGCCCTTTTTCCGGATCACCACTTCCATCATTCAAGTAAGTATCCAGCTCTCGGCCATTGCGGAACACCGCTTTTTCCAGATCACCCTGTGTGAATATGAAGTAGTGTTAAAAAAAAAATAAATTTAAGAGTGCACCCCCTAAAAAATACTGGAAAATTGTGGTTGCATAAAGTGTTTTGAAATAAGAAGAAGAAGAAGGAGGAGGAGGTCAATAGATGGACTTTAAGCATTTTATCCTCTTATTTCCTGGCCCACTTATAAAGTAAAGTTACTGATTTTTTTAGCCCACTTATTACTAACGAGGATGGCTGTGAACCGCCGCGTTGCGGCGGAGCAGCGATCGTTCGTTTGGGTATATATGTATAATGTATTTATTCACCTAATAGCGTTTGTTCGTGCGATCTATGAATAAATGAACGAAAGTAGTCTAGCGGTTTTCGTGCGTTTTTGTTGATGTTGTGTTGTGTCTGTCAGTGATGCTGTTGTAATGGGCAGTTGGGCACTGCCTTTGTTTTATGAAATGTGTGTTATGTTTTGTCGCATGGTTTCAAAAGTTATGTATACTTTGTTATTGACTATGACACTGATGATACAAAAGTATGGAGTATCCCGTTTTGTTTTTGTTCGTCATCTTTCTCAAAAAATAGGTGCGTCAGTATTTGTTTTATAAATACAAAAGTTGTCCCTGCAGTATGGTAGCAATTATGGAAATGTAAAGTTTGTGAATACTTTGTATATGAAAGCCCGAAATGAAGAAAAAAAAAGACAAAACGGGCCAACACATTGGGCCTGTACAGAAAGTCTGGACCTGACAATGAAACACAAAGTTGAAGCCCAAACGCAGCCAAAAAAAAAAAGAAAAAAAATTACTTGGCACGGTACCATATATTTGACGGCTTGACGCTCTATATTACTGTAGTATATAGAATTTACTACTGTATAATTTTTAATATTTGATTTGTTCAGTCAAGTGTTTTAGGATTTTATTGACAATTCAAAACCTGCATCTTTTCTTTTTATTGGTTGATAATTATTTAGGGCCCGTTTGGTTTATAGATGAGGTTAGAATTTGGATTTGGATTAGTATTAGGATTTAGGGCCCGTTTGGTTTGTAGGTGGGTTTAGATTAGGATTTGGATTTGAGTGTAAAGTTGTAGATTAAGATTTGGATTTTGATATGATGTAGGAGAGAGAAAATAATATTTAAAAATATATAATATATTAAAATATAAATTAAAATTAAAATATGTTATATAAAAAAAAGAAAAAAAAAATAGTGAGAGGATGAAATTTTAAAAGGGCCCACAAATATATGTTTTGTCAGAAAAGTCATGCAGGAGAGAGACGAAAGTCATGTATATGACGAGATTTCTAGATGCCCATGTATCCAGGATTTAACTCAAAGTCAAAATTCACAATATTGCACCAAACAACATATTTTTACTTTGATCCCCAATTTCACAATCTAAGGACCCATACCAAACGGGCCTTTAGATTTGGATTTGGATCTTGATTTGATGTAAGAGAGAGAAAATAAAAGTATAAAATAAAATATGTTATTATTTTATTAAGTTATATAGGAATATTAAAAAAGAGTGTGAGAGAAATGAAAATAAAAAAAGATTATAAAGTAATGGGACCATATATAAAAATGAAATCCAGTCACCCACATGGGGTTTCTCTCTTTTACTGTTCGGGATTTCATCCCTTTTTTTAACCTCAAAACTTCAACCAAATGAATATACATTTGACCAATGTTTTGAAAACCGGGTTCAAAATCGACCCGGTCGAGTCACCGTGCACCGGGTCAACCGGTTCGACCGCCGGGTCAACCCGGTTTTCAATTTATTATTTTTTTATTTTTTTGACCGGGTCAACCGGTTCGAACGCCGGGTCAACCGGGTCGACCACCGGGTCAACCCGGGTTTTTATTAAAATTTTTTGAAAAACTGAAACCCGGCCGGGTTTCGAGAACCGGGTTGACCCGGGTCACTCAAAACCCGGCGGGTCAAACCGGTTAACCCGGTTTTAGAAACCCGGGTTGTTTTGACCCGTTTTTTTCGGCCGAAACCGGTCGAACCGGTTAACCCGGGTTTCAAAACCTTGCATTTGACTCATACCAAACCTGGCCCCAAAACACGGAAACCAAACGGACCCTTAGTTATTTGACTAGAATGATTAAAAATAAAGAAATAATACGTTTTTATCAAACGATATTAGGTTAGCTTTATTTAACACTAATACCAAAGGAACTTAATTAGATTCCTAGATACCGAATAACCAATTCAAAATCTCAAATAAGTGCAAACTTGATAAACTGAACAGTTATGGGTAATCTGAAACCCCTAAAATCCGACCCGAAAAGTTGACCCGGAAAACCAAAATTTTTTACTCGTATTAACTGTGAATCGAACAGAAACAAATTTAAGAAGTAAAAGCATACCTCGTCGTCAGCAGACCTTCTTCTACAAGTGAAGTGATAGGCAGCAAACAGCCCAATCACTGCGACTAGTATGCTGCCACCGATTTCGATGATCTTCACTACGCCGTCGTTTCCCGTCCCCGTCATGATATTAACAATCTCCGTCATGCTGTTGTTCCCGGTCACATTCATGTAGTTAATGATCTCAGTCATGTTGTGTTAATAGATTGATGGTTTATGATGATATTCTTCTTTGCACTGAAAAAAAGAAAAACTAAAGATAGCAAATGCGTATTTAAACTCGTTTTCGGATCGTCGGGATTGATGATCCATCAACACTCACTTGATGTTGACATATTCTTTGTATATCACAATGCTCAAAATCCATCAACCATTTTTCTCACATACCGTTTTCCGACGCGCCCGTTACCTCGCGCGTTATTTCTTTGTTAGTACTGTATGTTTTATTACTTGTACATTTCGTTGCCTTTCAGAAAAAAAGGTTACTTGAATTTTTGTCACCATGCGTCAGTGGAAGATTGTAACGACATGATTTTGTTACTGACATCACACACCCTTTTCTCACACGACCTTTGTTATTACTCCCTTTTCTCACACACCCTTTATCAGTGGAAGTATTATTTTATTATAACACATCGATTTTATTATAGGCAAAATGTGTGGCTCTTGTGTATGTAACCTTAGATGTAGGATCACTAAGGGGCTGTTTGATAAAACAGAATGATTTACTACTGAATGGTTTGAAGACTCTGAATGGTTTGGAGACTCTGAATCATACTGATTCTGAATAAAAACATGTTGTTTGTCAAGCATACTGAATAAATATATCTAACTACAATAAATTAACGTTATAATTTATGTGATTAATATCTTTTTTCACTTATTATTTTTTGTAAGATATTTGATTAAATAGATTATTTGTTATAACTTTCATTATTATTTTTAGATTGGTTAAATGATTAGCTTTCCTTAATAATAGCAGTTCATATAATTAGAAATATGATTGTGCTTATGTTACAAAAATCAAACAAATTTTGAGTAGCATAAGCATGAGATTAAAATATCACGCTTGAAGAGCATGCTAAGAAATCAAGATGATAAATATAGATTGATAAGTTATTGCATAAAAAAAAATACACTCATGAGTCATGCAGGTGAAAATATACGAAGTACTATTTTAATGCAAAAAATAAAATAAGAGTATATAATAATCTAAAAAGTGGGACACTACTAAAGCAGTAATGTATACTTCGGTTACTGTACCATTTAGGAAGCAATTTATTCTTAGCCATTCAAAGCCTAGTGGGATGATTAAGTGGGATAATATTTTTTATCAAACAACACAGCTGCTGACCGATTAGGATTTCAACGCTGAGGGAGGCTCATTAAGTGGCTATCAAACAACCCCTAATACTACCTCGTTTTGTGTCTAACTGATCATATTCTATCATGTCACCTTTTACCCATTTTTTATAAGATTCATTGAAATCACTATAACGGGCTTTAAATGGTCGAAGATGTTCCGGTTGGTGTTTCTTAATGTGCCATGAACAATAACGATGTCGAGTGTTTGGAAAAACTTTGTGGACTGCATTGCAAATTGCTTTATCCTGATCCGTTATTATTGAAGCCAGATATTTGTCAAACATGCACACTAAGAATTGCTCAAATAACCATTCAAAAGTTTCTTCCTTTTCATTTTCTAGCAATGCGGCACCAATGAGTATGGACTGGCCATGATGATTCACCCCGACAAACGGTGCAAATGGAAACTTAAATTTGTTGGTCAAAATCCATCAACCATTTTTCTCACATACCGTTTTCCGACGCGCCCGTTACCTCGCGCGTTATTTCTTTGTTAGTACCGTATGTTTTATTACTTGTACATTTCGTTGCCTTTCAGAAAAAAAGGTTACTTGAATTTTTGTCACCATGCGTCAGTGGAAGATTGTAACGACATGATTTTGTTACTGACATCACACACACTTCTTTCCTCACACGTCCTTTATTATTATTATTTTATTATAACACATCGATTTTATTATAGGCAAAAGTGAATGTGTGGCTCTTGTGTATGTAACCTTAGATGTAGGACCCACTAATACTACCTCGTTTTGGGTTTAAATGATCATATTCTATCATGTCAGTTTTTTTATAAGATTCATTGAAATCACTATAAGACCATTAGGTACCCTTGAGCCGTCCCGTTGGTGCCGTGAGGAAAATTGGTGTCACATCATCACCTTTTCTCATAACACCAGAATTCATCACAACACCAAAAACACCTCTCCCCCTCCTATAATACCAGATTCTGGCGCCGTCATGCACCCTTGGACCCCACATATTTTTTTTCCCATTTATTTAAATAAACAACACATTTAACAACAATTAAAATATCTTTGATAAAAAAAACTACATTAAATAATAAAATGCATAAAAATAAAATCAACACTTAACAATGAGCATACATAAACTAAACAAGTTGGGGTCAAAATTCTACCAAAAATACACACCATCACTTAACTTTCGTATAAGGCCCCATAGTAAACCAAATTTGGATTAATTAACAAGGTAGGTGTAACAATTCGCAATTTTAGGTTAATTACTATTCCCAGAAAATTTACTATTCACTTTTACTATTCATTTTTCCCGAAATTTTCCCGAAAGTTGATTTTTATTTCATATTCTCGAGTGATAAATCATTTCCATGGCAAATTAAATGTTTGACATTCGTCAGATCATTTTCGTGAAAGTTATTAAGGAATTACACGTTTTAGGGTAAAACGTCATTCAGAAATTCTACGCACAACGAAATTCGACCTCGTTAAGTGACCCCGCATCGGAAAAATGTTTGACACACTCATGATTTATTTGAGAATAAATCATGACTGAGAAAAACATGACCAAAACTAAACCTCGGCCGTGAAAAACTGGAATTTTCAGTTTTAAGCGTTTTTACTCAGCCGTAACCTTAGCCTATACCTGCATCGCATTTCTAAAAAGATTTGAGTTTTCAACTTATTAGAATAAGTCAACATATTTTTCCCTCCTCCTTTGACCAAAAATCATTCATTGATTTTATAAGTCATTCCTTGATTTTTAGGCTTACAATTTGATGTCTAAAAGACATTTAATACCAACCGACACTAGACTGAGCCCAGTCTAGACATTATAAGTCATTTTAAATCATTTTTATCCTATTAGAAAAGTAACATTTTACTTTTCTCAATTTTACGCAATATTCGTACGTTTTACGTATTACGCGTTTTAGACCCGTGTTTCCAGTTTTAGCAGGGTTTTACCACCCAAATGGAACCTACCACTCATTTTATATTTTATTATGGAACATATGGACATGTTTAACAATACTTTCAAGTTCCATAATTTTACGATACCCGGTTTTACGTTTTGAGGCTTAACAGTTTACGGTTAGCATCTTACGGAGTCAAAACTAGCTCCATAAGTAGGATATTATCATCCAAAGGCCTAGTCACCCTCCTTATCCTTGACAAACCGCCATAGGGGGGGGGGGGGGAGTCACCCCTTGGTGTGGCTTAATCTCAAGCTTAAGGCATTAGGATGATTACAAGTATACAAGCTTGTTATGGAAGCTTTGACTAGTCACAAGTTCTAACCTCCTCAAAGCACCTTCCTATGCACCTTCCTAACCTCCTCAAGCTCCTACATAAGCCCTCTCCCCCTCCTATTTCGTTCACCACCACAACACAACACACTTAGCTTTATTTCTTCCAAATTATAGCAAGGTTCAAGTACAAGTTCAAGGTAGAAACTCTAGTTAGGTTATCATTCATCAAACACTTCCAAACCCTAATAAACTTTGGTGATTTTCTCTTGAGTTTGAATCCACTCAAGTCACCTCAACTTTTATCATCTCTCTTTCAAGATTACAAGAGTAGAAAGATTGCATGAAGTGAAGTGGGTTGAAGTAAAAGTCTATCAAAGTTCTATCCTTACATGTTAACTTCCTTTCTTTATTTGAAAGCCAAAAGTTGTAAGCCAAACCCTAACATGCTTCTTGTTAATTAATCATGTTCATGTTATTTTCATATTATTCTTGCTATATTATGTCTTGTATGCATGTCCATGATGTATAAAAGTGAGTAAAACAAGTTATTGTACATGATTGATAAGACAAGTTAATAAAACAAGTAAACTAGTGACTTTCTTGGTATAACCTGATCAAAATGGTAAAATTATGATATTGGATCATTACATATTACAGTAGAGGATTTAACAAGGAAACCATAGCAATTTGAACCACCTAAAACGAGTATACGAGTCAAAAGTTACGCCCATTTGAAGTTACCAAAGATTTGCGGCAAAACTGCCTAAACCATACTGTTTTGCATTCTGACTTTTTGAAAGTCACCCTTCTGGTCCGATTCATCAAAAAGTTAAAACACGAAAGTTGTCCCGAACGCCGTTTTCGTTCAGGAGTAAAGAAGCTCGAGCCCTGAAAACGCTTTCCGAGTGATAATTTCTTCAAATTCTAAACAGCCCATTTTTAGACCAAAGTCATTATATATAGGTTATGGTTTAAAAGGAACAAGAGGTCTTATGACCTATAATCAAGACCACAACCATGGCTAGAGCCAAGGTTGAGTCTCATGACCATGGAACAAGGACCAAAGGTCATGGCAAGGCCATGACTAAATTACCATACAAACTTACTTAGGCGAAAACATGGAACAAGGAATTGGCGATAACTTGAACAAGCAATTTGGATCTACTTCACTTAAAGGAACCATGAGATATTACAAAGAAAAATGGTCATACAAGACTTATGAAACTTCCCCTAATAACAATCTTCATGTAAAAATAAACTTTCCTAAGTTTATTCAAATATCGGACATGTAACTTTTCGGATCAAAACTTATATCTATATATTTTATCAACTACTACAATAGTAGGGAGCCTCATGTGAGGAGTTCATTATGTAAGCCGACGAGATGAGTTGTGGATTTACGAGTTAAAGTGTCCAGGCTCCTCGAACGCTTACTAACATGACTTCTGAATTATGTCGGCCCGAACGGTAGTAAACGATATATAAAACATACATGTTTCATGAATCTTTTCTTTCAAAGACTTACACTATACATCATACCACATCATGGACTAAATGCAAGATATATATATAGGCACTACTTCATATTCTTTACACAAATCCTAAGTCGCGACATTCTATTATAGGTTGCTCGTAGAAACCTACACGATCCAACCATTACCTTCATTACTTGCTATCTTACTTAAGGTGAGTTCATAGCCCCACTTTCCATTACTTAATTGTTTTACAAACCCTTGGGGGGAATACATGCTATTTTTAACCGAGCACAATGTTTTTAAATTGTATGCTTGCCTGATTGTTTTATTATCACTAAGTATCAGCCTTGCTAAACTGAGATCCCTTATTAAGAACCATTTAATCACTAGCAATAGTGAGCGCAAATATTGTGAATAGGCCTATTGGGATTGACGAATCCTATTTGTATTGACTAAGTTCAAACAAATGCACTAATATTTGAGATTTAGGTATGTTAGCAAAGTACCTACTGGGATAAATCTGCCGATCGATATTGGTACACGTTAACGTTTTGGTGTCATAAGCTTAGTAATGATAATAACTGTTTTGTTTTCCAAACATTGGTGTGAGTCTATAGCTCACACTACCAACATATTGTGTTCAAATATTAAACAAACTCTATGAATATCACTCAACCTTTGTGTTGACCTCTCAAGCATGTATTTCAGGTTCATGACGATCAAGGATGGCACGGAAGGGCACGGATACTCAAGAGGGCTATAAATTTTATTATCATTCGAAAACTCACTTAATGTGATTTGTAAACATGGAACCAATTGGGACCTCATTTTGTAACCTCTGATATTTATATAATTTGAATGATAAATCTTTTTAATACGACTCGGTTAGAGATCATTTTCTATTATTATGACTATTGTGCCGTCGAGTAACACCCAAGTTGAATTCCGCTGCATCATGAATTGGGGGTGTAACAGATTGGTACCAGAGCCATGGTTATAGAGAAACGGGTCTAAGTGAGACCTAAACTATAACTACAATCACAAACAAAAACATTTTATAGCCTTCCGCTCTCCGTGTCTTCCATCCTCCAGACGATTATGGACTTAGTAAGCATGTTATGCTACACAAACATATTAGTATATTCATATATACCCATTTTGAGCATTTCCCCGTAGACATTTTTATGTTACACACTTCTCACATTTTGAGCACTTTCCATAAACATTGAATTGTTCTAACATAGAAATTCTTTTCATAGAAATCATGTGCGTACCCACTTCTCCCGATTATGTGCCCACTCTACCTAATAACTTCCAAGTCTTACCACCCTCACCCGAGTTCGGATTTGACTTCGTAAATGCCTTCGCTTCTGATGACGAAGAAAAACCTTTCGAAGATTCAACCGACGAAGAAGAGGATGAACCAATGCCAACTAATTTTGCGATGAATATTTCTAATTATTTTGAACAAAATTGGGTTGAGGCAGACTCCGAGGAGGATAATGAGTATGAATATGTACTAGAGCCATTACCACCACCACTATCACTTCCCTTTGATATCCCTACATGTGATGAATTGGATCACTCATTATGGATCGTATCACGACCACCATTGATCCAACAAGAAATTCAGCATGTAAACTACAGTTTCTCAAACTTCATTGACTCGTACCCCTATGACACACTAAACCAAGAAGTTGTCGATCAATCAGAGCTGCTCGGATCTTCTAACCCGCCATAGACTAGTGTGAGGATACCAGTTATCTTTTGTACTACTATACTGATTAGACTCAGTTAGTAAATGTTATGAAATCCATGTAATAACTAGCGATAGTAAAAACGTTGTAATTACTAAACTGAAAGTATCAGTTAGTAAATTTTGAAGAAGCTTGTAATAAGTTTCGATTTTGTAAATCAACCAACGTTGTATGAATAAAACTCTTGTTTTATACTATCATGTGTTATGCCTTTAAATCTTCAAACATAATTATTCTATCATTTCCCATCAAAAATCATGCTTATTTCACAACTCTCTACTCATGACATACCTTTTATATAATAGAATCATGGCGCCAACGAAGAAGACACCACCAGCAATGACTCAAGCTGCTATTCGCAAACTAGTTAAAGATAGTGTAAAAGCAGCAATAGCAACTGAACGAGCAGCCATAGCTACAAAGGCCGCAACAGCCTCTAAGCTGCTAGAACTGCTGAAGATGCTAGAACTGTTGAAACTACTAGAACTGCTGAAGCTGTTCGAATTGCTGCAACTACCATCAATACTAGAGGACCGAACCCATCCGATCCTCCAGTAATAAATATTGATCCGGTATGTAAGAGCTGCACATTCAAGGGTTATTTAAATTGCCAACCCACCAATTACAAAGGTACTAATGGAGCTGTAAATTTTAACCCCTGGTTTGAAAAAGCGGAGTTAGTAGTATTGATCAACAAATGCACCGAGAATGATAAAGTTCAATATGCCACCGGTCCACTATTGGATGAAGCATTATCATGGTGGAATTTAGTATCTCAACCAATAGACATCCAAAATGATTATAAGCTTTCTGAGGATAACATGAAGAAAGAGTATTACTCTCACAGTAAAATGCCGTTAAAGGAACCATGTTGTCATCCAGAAGTAGAATTCTGGAACCATGTTGTTAAAGGAACCGACATCCTGAGTTACAACCGCCGATTCCATGAATTGAGGATACTATGCCCAACGATGGTTTCGACAAATGAGAAACTGTTGGAAGAGTATATCTGGGGACTCCCACCAAGCATACAAGGGAACATGATTACGTCTAGTCCCAAAACACTTGATGAGGCTATGCGGATGTCTCGCAGCCTCATGGATCAGGTGGTGCAGACAGCGGAAACCCAAAGACAAAACTTCAACAACTCCAACAACAATAACAATAGAACCAACAACAACAAGCGACCATGGGATGGTAACCATGGAAGTAACAACAACAACAACAACAACAACCATCATAACCAGCAAAACAAAAGACAAGGCGCTGCAACGGCTTATGTTGCTGCACCAACCAGAGGTGGATATACTGGGACTCAACCACAGTGTACTAAGTGCAAATTCCATCACTCTGGTCCTTGCCCGGCTAAGTGTCGCAACTGTCAAAACATTGGACACCTTGCCCAGAATTGTAGAGCCAAGATTGTAGCTACCGGTAGCAACACACAACCAATAGTTATATGCTTCGGGTGTGGAGAAAGTGGTCATTACAGGAACAGATGTCCCCAAAAGCCAAGGCCAACAAGTTGAAGACATCCAAGGGAAAGCATATATGATAAGAGAAGAAGAAGCTTATCAGAATCTCAACAACGCTGCAGAACAATGAAGTTTAGAACTTAGCAGTCATATTTATTTATGCACTATATTGTACTACGTGTATGTCATCCCTAGTAATGGGAGTTTTATGACTTAAGAATATTTACTGTTCAATAAACAACTCTTTGTGATAATTCTCATCTATTGTACTTTCTATCTCCAAACCAATTTGATTGTTTAGTAGACTATTACCATTCTATAAGATTTACCTAGTTATCTTATAAACCATTCAACAAATTTTACTTCAAGCTATTTTGTTATCACTTTATTGTTTCACATCATGTTACTCCAAGATATTTTACCACCATCTTAGAAAAATAACTTCATTGATACCACCCTATAAATCAATATCATGCCTTCATTTCCAACTTTCATCACAAACCACTAAATCTCAACATACCAAAATGAAGAACACAAACCTTCTTAACCTTCTCACCATCATCATCTTCACAACCCTTAATCCCACAAGCACACTTTTAAAGCTCAAATCATCCTTAGTTACACCACAAGCACCCTCATCAGCTTTACAAAATTGAATACCATCTAAAACTTTTAAGAAACACAATACTACGTAACTAAACCGAACATCACATTATCGGTCCTAAATTATACATAGCCTGATCACCTATGTCTAATTCAGGAGGGATCATGTTATGCTGGGAGCAGTCACCTGTATGTTTTCTTAGAAACGGACTTCTCACTTATAATCTTAAGACAAATTTCGTGTGAAATTCATGAAGTATTCATCCGATAGAGTATGACAATTAATCACTCTTACTCTACCTTTACCACATAAAAGTAAACCTCATCCTATGCCATACCCTGAGCCGAAAGGAACGGTTTAAACCATTACGAGTCCGAGCCTTAGTTTTAACCATAAATTCAAACTTTCCTGCTCAAATCCTTCACGTTCAAGCTGAGGCAGTGAAACAAGAAGACATCCAAAAGGAAAAGTTGGATGGCATGATACAGAAGAAATTCGAAAACCGTTCAGATGGAACTCTATGCTTCCAAGGTCGAAGTTGGTTACCACTTTATGGTGGCCTGCGAGACTTGATCATGCATGAACCTCACAAGTCCAAATACTCCATACATCCAAGATCTGATAAGATGTATCATGATCTTAAACTACTCTATTGGTGGCCAAACATGAAAGCCGATATTGCAACATACGTTAGTAAATGTCTTACATGCTCCAATGTAAAAGCCAAACATCAAAAACCATCCAGTCCATTGCAACAACCATAGATTCCTATGTGGAAATGGGAAAGAGTTACTATGGACTTCATTACCAAGCTCCCAAAGACATCAAGCGGTTATGACTCCATCTGGGTCATAGTTGATCGTCTCACAAAATCCGCACACTTTATACCAATTAAAGAGACTTACAAAATGGAACAACTTACTCGACTGTACGTCAAAGAAATAGTCTCAAGACATGGTACACCGATATCCATCATATCGGACCGAGATGGTAGAGTTACTTCCAGAGTCACTCCAGGACACCTTTGGAACAAATCTAGACATGAGTACAGAGTATCATTCTCAGACCGATGGTCAGAGTAAACGAAACATTCAAACACTTGAAGACATGCTTCGAGCTTGTATAATAGACTTTGGAAAAGGATGGGATACTCATCTACCATTAGTCGAATTTTCATACAATAACAGCTATCATATAAGTATTAAAGCAGCTCCATTTGAGGCACTTTGCGGTCGAAAATGTCGTTCACCTACTTGTTGAGCTGAAGTGGGAGAAGTTCAACTCACTGGTCCAGAACTCGTCCGTGAAACAACGGATAAGATTGTGCAAATCAGAAGTCGACTACAAGCCGCAAGAGATCGACAGAAAAGTTATGCCGACACACGACTCAAACCCCTAGAATTCCAAGTCGGAGACAGGGTTATGCTAAAGGTATCGCCTTGGAAAGGCTTGATACGATTCGGTAAAACGAGGAAAACTAAACTCAATATACATCGGACCATTCAAAATCCTAGTCAGGGTTGGCCCTGTGGCGTACAGACTTGAGCTTCCATCAGAACTCAGTAGTGTGCACCCCACTTTCCATGTATCTAACCTAAAGAAATGCTTATCAGATGAATCACTCGTGATTCCACTCGATGAAATTCAACTCAATGACGAACTTCAATTTATCGAGGAACCTGTAGAAATCATGGACCGAGAGGTCAAACAACTCAAGCAGAGCCGTATTCCAATTGTCAAAGTTCGTTGGAACTCACGACATGGTCCTGAATACACATGGGAACGAGAGGGCCAAATACGTAAGAAATACCCACATCTTTTTGCCAACGAAGCTTCTACTCCCAACGCAAATTGATCTCCGGGACGGAGCTCTCATATGGGGTGGAGACTGTAACAATTCGCAATTTTAGGTTAATTACTATTCCCGGAAAATTTACTATTCACTTTTACTATTCATTTTTCCTGAAATTTTCCCGAAAGTTGATTTTTATTTCATATTCTCGAGTGATAAATCATTTCCATGGCAAATTAAATGTTTGACATTCGTCAGATCATTTTCGTGAAAGTTATTAAGGAATTACACGTTTTAGGGTAAAACGTCATTCAGAAATTCTACGCACAACGAAATTCGACCCCGTTAAGTGACCCCGCATCGGAAAAATGTTTGACACACTCATGATTTATTTGAGAATAAATCATGACTGAGTGTTGGTCCCTTTTACTTGGTTAACCGTAACTAAGAAGTTAAAGTAACCAAGTTATATGACTTGAACACAAATGTAAAAAATGATTAACAATAAAAAACGTAAACAAAAGAGATAATATTTTCCAACGTTTAATTCTTTATTAGAAGTTAATCAAAAAGAATCGTACCCAAGTGTTTGCGGAATAACACTTGGGGTTGAATTGACAAGTGTGGTATGGACTCCTCACTAAACTCAACTAAGTTGAGTGACAACTTAAATTACCCACTGAGCTATCTCAGGGGCTTGTGTTGTTCTTTGGAGGAGTAAAAGTGGTTTGTGAATGCTTTGCATTAATTGCACAAACTTGTCCACGTTTACTCCTCACATTTGCTTCCTATTTATACACAAGTATAGAACAACTAAATATACATTGGACCTAAAGCTTCCTTAACAAAATCTTGAAAGATATTATTCTTCTGGCAAAGGAACCTTCATTGAGTTAGATCCAAAAGGCAC
The DNA here is from genome assembly GCA_030686995.1 of Artemisia argyi. Taxonomy (NCBI): domain Eukaryota; kingdom Viridiplantae; phylum Streptophyta; class Magnoliopsida; order Asterales; family Asteraceae; genus Artemisia; species Artemisia argyi. The sequence continues at coordinate 9,178,496 of CM060696.1, forward strand.
TTTCTGATGACAGACTGGTTTTAACCATTTGGGGAAAGTCTGACATTAAAGTGATAAAGCACTTTAATAAAGCAGCTCAGACTTTCCCGCCCAGTCCAGCCAAAACATCAGTCTTCATGTCATCAGTCTTCAGTACGTTTAAGTTGCTGAGGAGTCATTGGGGTTCAGTGAGTTATTGTCATCCTCACTGAACCCATCACCTTCTTCTTGGCTTAGATCACACTTCACTGAGTTCCGCCTCACTGAATGGAGAACCTTTCTTCTTAGGCTCGGTCTTAGCTCCCTGAAGGTGACTCACTGAGTTACTGTTCACTCAGTGACTTGTTTTCACTTAGGGGATTTTACGTTCAAATCCTTGTTAGAAGACTTGGGGAATTCAGTGACCCAACAATCTCCCCCTATTTGAACATACAAATTGCCTAAGTGATACTTGATTCAGCTTGAGTTGTCAGGGTACATCTTCTCTTGCTGAATGTTTGTTGTAATTGTAAGTAGGACATAACTATTTAAACAAAACATCAGTTTATTCATTAGCTATTACAATTTCCTACAAATTACAAACAAAATAAAAAAAGATAGTTGTTGCAGATCAGATGTTCAGATGATAGCCAAGTCCCTCAATCTTAGCTTTCTTTGATCTCAGCAGGTGTTTCTCAGGATGCTCCTCAATCTTTGTCCTTAGGTCCTTACAGAACCTTTGGTTTGCACTACTTTGAATAGGAGCAGCTAACATCAGGTACGTTACCATTGCCGTGACCCCTGCCTTGTCTATATCGGACCACCTTTGGAAGCCAAGGTCTCCATATTCATCAGTGAAGCATAGACCTCGTTCAGGGTGTTCAAGCACGGTGTTGTTCACGAAGGTGATTCCTTCAGGAACAGACCTGTCACATTCCAATCCTGGGACTTTGATCTCAGGCTCGGATTCGATGTGCTTCCTTTTTCTCCTTGTGGTGGTTGAAGAAGCAGTTCCTGTTGTTGGAGCAGGAAGAAGGGAGGGAATGTTGAGGGCTTCAGGCATTGCTCTCAGTCTGTCATATCTTTCGCTCAGTGACTTGAGAAGTTGATCAACAACGACGCCATTTTTCTTGGCAATGATGGGACGGAGTTCATCAAGTTCAGTGATCCCAAAGTCAGCGAATTTGAATGGATTATGAACATCCATTATTCTCTTATCAGCCCCCCTGAAGACAGTGACCATTGCGGGTTTGGTATTCCTGTGGATTTTGATGTCAGTGATTGTTTCAGGCTTCAATCTTTCCTTCATCACCCAATGATATCTTTCAACCCTGGTCTTTCTGATTTGAGCTTGCCTCTTCAGCTTTTCTTCCCTTTCCTTTTTCAGAGCATTCATCTGTTCTTCCTGAGCCTTTTTAAAGGCTGCACCAGCTTGCTCATTAGCTAGTGCCTCAGTGTCCAGACCAATCTTTTCAGCCTTCTCATGAACAACCTGTATCAGTTTAGGCTTGCTCAGTTTCTCTTCTTCAGCTGCCTTTGCCGCTTTCTCAACTTTTCCCAAGTAGTCTTGTATCTGGTCATGAGTAAGTTGATAGATTTTTCTATTAATTTCATACGGGACCCTGATAGGTTCATCAGGGTCAATTCTGACAATTTTGGAGGCAGGCTGGAGTCTGACTTCAGGTTCTGAGGTGGTGGCAATGCTTTTTCCTCTGTCCTGAAGTAGAGTGGAGGAGACTGGTTCCTCTTGTGGGGGAACTTGAGTGATTGGTGTGGCTTCAGTGACATGCTCCCCCTCAGTGTGAGAGGGCTGTCCAGCTTCTTGTTCATCAGTAACAGGGGTTTCAGTAACATTCTCCCCCTCAACATTTGCCGGAGCTGCAGTGATGGCAAGTGTTGGAGTTACTGAAGTAGAAGTAGAACCCTTGAAGGCTTGAAATATTTCCGTCATCATGGACTTGATCTCCGCAGTATCCTGATGAATGAGAGATACCCTGGAGTCAAGTGAAGCCTGAGAACTTTCAAGGGCAGTCATCCGGGAACCCATTGTCCATGCCAGAGATGTGGACTTCTGGAATTGAGCTGTCACTGATGCTTCCAACTGAGTGAAGGAAGACTTGAGGGACTCCACCGTGGAGCTGAGATTCTGAACATTTGAATCCCTTATCAAACCAAGTAACTCAGTAAGGGCCGCCGAGTTGACCTGATATGTCTCAGATGCCTGAAGAATTCTTTTGTTGAGCTCAGGATCATCCTTGACTGATTCTTGAACTGACTTAACCCCTGTAGCCAGCTCCTTAAGGGATTCCAAAAATTGATTGATGTGCGAAGCCATTTGTGTCAGGGAGTGATTGACAGTGGAATTTTGCTCCCTGACATCTTCATTGTAATCTTCAACAGCATCTTTGAGGAGGTGATAGTGGACTGCTTGCTCAGTATGCAGATCAAACACCTCTTCAGTGACCCCCCTGTACAAAACATTAGTCATTTTCTTGATGAACCTTTTGAAGGCTCTTTCAGTGAGAGGAGTTGAAGCGTCTTCTGAGGTTTCCGGCTCGGAATGTTGTTCATCTTCATCATGGTTAGAGGGTTGAGGAGACTGAGTAACAGGTTCAGGGACTGTCTCCTCATCCTCCATATCATCTCCAGCCGTGAAGACTTCCTCGTCACTGTTGAATTCATCATCAGAAAATAAGAATGCCTGAGCATCCGCCAGGGAGGATATCTGCAACAATTGGAGGTTATCCGGCTCCTCTTCATAAGAAGATTTGCCTTCGTTTTGGCCAGGTCCTGACCCCTCAAATCCGGTAGGTTGGGTTTTACCTACCTGGTCTTTAAGGCCAGTTCCCAAGTTATGCGCACCTCCGGGAGTGGTTGTGGGTTCCATATCAGCGGGTGGTTTATATCCCTCTGAGTCTTTGTCCCCCGTGACCCCTTCAGACACTGATGGGTGTTTCTCAGTGCCATCCCGAGGAGCCGTGATTGTTGTGTCCCTATCAGTGGGTTGTTTGTTTCCCACTGAGTCTTGGGGATAAGTAGGGGTGCCCTCAGACAAAAGCTTTGATTTGCGAATGTCCTCATCAGGCAAGTGAGTGGTTGAGTCCCCCTTTCCAACAGGCTTGTTCTGGCCTGTCGAAGGTTTAGGGACATTAACTCCCTGATGCTTGGGTTTTGATCTACCCGAGCTTTTAGCAGGATGTGATTGTTTGTGGACCCCCTTCTCAGTGGAGTAGTGCTGCCCCACCGAGGATTTAGGATCCCTTACTCCCTGAGACCCTGGTTGTGATTTGCCAGAGACGTTAACAGGATGTGAAGGTTTGTTTTGTTTCGGCTCAACTGTCTTGTTTATGACAGTAGAGTCTTTGGAAACGGGTTTGCCCGAGGACACTGAGTGTGATTTCTCAGTGCCCTCCGTTGGCTTTTGTTGCAGGCCTAGTGACTGGGTTATTATACTCAGGGTGTCCGCAGTCAAGGGCGGTAATTCATGCCCCTTTTTGGCAACTTTAGGATCAGAAGTCTCAGTGTCGAGTGACTTGGGTTGAGCCACCTTCCTGGACCCCTGACCCTTCTTCCTCTTCACCCTTTTGGTGGGAGAGGGAATTGGTGATACTTTATTGTCACCCTGGATAGCAGTACGCATATACAATGTCAGGGTGACTGGTGTAACCTCAAGAGGGTCGCGTGAGTAATTTGCCTTGTGTAGGACGTCAGGCTCAAAACCTACTGCGTCAGGCCTATCATACTCAGACCCAAGCAAGTCTTGTAGGGCACAGGAAACAAATCTAGGATATGACATATGTTTTTGCCTAGACTTCCCCCCTAACTTTGCTATGAGGTCCCTGAAGATGATTTCTCCAAGGTCAATCATTTTACCCTCAATGAGACAGAACACTATCATTGCTTGAGTAGTGTTTAATTGCTCAGTCGAGGATTTATTTCCCCAGAGAACCTGAATGACAAAAGTCATTAGAATCCTCCAGGGAGCTGGGAACCAGGTCTTAACAATTGGGGCTTTGGATAATAGGGACCCTGGTGTCACCTCAGGGTGATTTTTGTCATAGGGTCCTAATTCCAACAAGACCTCCTTTACCTCTTTTTCAGAGGGTTGGGCAGTGAAGGTCGTGGTATAATCAAGCCCAGTGGCTTTGACAAAAGTTTTATAGTCAAGAGTTAGGGACTTAGTTCCATTCTTGACTGTAAACTTGATTTTGGCCTCTTTTGGCGCATCAGGGTTTTCAACAACCGCTGTGCACCAAAATTCCCTCAAGTAGTCATGATAGATGACTGAGGGGGTCTTAGTGAATGAGGTGGTCAGGAAACAGTTCTGAAGGAACATCACCACATCCCTGTATTCAGGGTACCCAGCAGGGTAGGCAAAGTTCCCCACCACATTATTTTTGGTAAGGTCTACGCTTTCCATTTGGAAATCCACATTGGGTGCGTATTTTACGACCTTAGAAGTAGCCATTTGTTAATAAAAAGCCTGGTTTGAAAAATGGGTATGGGTGAGGAAACACACGCAGTTTTGAAAACAATTTGCAAGAGTTTTGTTAAAGATTTTAAAAGCGTGTGTGTTTCCCTTTTTTGTGGGGGTATTTATAGGGTAAAGATTTGGGAGGTGATGTTGCGGATGCCAAAGGTTTAATTTATTTAACCGAAACGGCATAATAATTTTGGTTTGATATCCGCATTAAATGTCACGATTCCCACTACCCCTATTTTCTCTCACCCTTTGGGGTGCTTCTGCAAATATTGCACTTTTGCAGGAAAAACAATCATCACACGTTTTGTGTGTGAGAGAGCATTTAATGCTCAGTGGTGTTTGGTGAGAGAGATGTGGGGGCCCAAGGAGTGGATGCCAGTTGTGTAAGTGACATATATTCCTATATTAAATAGGATTCAGTTACCTACCTGGGACATTTAACTGACTAAATACTTAGAGCATTTAGTTAGGGTATTCAATGCCATTTTTCATCCTGAGCCCCCTGAATGATTTTTTCATTCAATAAAAATGAGTGTTTCAGGAAGGGTGTGATCAGGGACCTAGAGAATATACATCATGTTGGAACATTTTTGATCAGTTCCCTGATTCTATGTCCAACATGCCCAGTTCAGCTTTCAATCTTGTGAAAGTGGGTTCATCCAAAGGTTTAGTGAAGATATCAGCTAGCTGATACTCACTGGGGATGAAATGTAGTTCAATTTCTCCATTAGAGATATGGTCCCTGATGAAGTGGTATCTGATATCAATGTGTTTGGTTCTTTGATGAAGTACTGGATTGTTTGAGATGGCTATGGCACTTGTATTATCACAAAAGATAGGTACCATCTTATACTGAATGCCATAGTCACTCAGTTGGCTCTTCATCCAAAGTACATTTGCACAGCATCCTGCAGCAGCCATATATTCAGCTTCAGCTGAGGACATAGCCACTGACTGCTGTTTCTTTGTACTCCAACACACAAGTTTACCACCAAGAAATTGGCAGGATCCTGAAGTACTTTTCCTATCCATGTTACATCCTGCATAGTCAGAGTCAGTGTACCCTTTGAGATCAAATCCTGAACATTTTGGGTAATACAAACCAAGGTTTGGAGTACCCTTCAGGTACCTGATGATTCTCTTGACAGCAGTGAGATGTGATTCTTTAGGGTCAGCCTGGTATCTTGCACACAGGCAGACTGAGAATTGGATATCAGGCCTTGAGGCAAGTAAGTACATCAGGGAGCCAATCATTCCTCTATATTGGGTTTGATTCACTGACTTTCCAGTGAGATCAGGACCAAGGTTGTTTGGAGGAACCATGGGAGTTTTTACTGAAGAGCAGTCAGTGAGCTCATACTTCCTCAGTATGTTCCTGAGATATTTCTCTTGGCAAATGGATATTCCTTTTTCAGTTTGTTTGATTTGTAGTCCAAGAAAGTATGTGAGTTCACCCATCATGCTCATTTCAAACTTTGTGGTCATGAGTTTTTCAAATTGTTTGCAAAGTTTGTAACTTGTTGAGCCAAAGATGATGTCATCAACATATACTTGGACAAGAATGACATCATCCTTTGTTCTGTAGATGAACAGTGTGTTGTCAATTCTTCCTCTGACAAACTTGTTTTGGATCAGGAAGGCTGAAAGAGTTTCATACCATGCCCTGGGTGCTTGTTTTAGTCCATAAAGGGCTTTGTTAAGCTTGTAGACATGGTTGGGGTATTCACTACTTTCGAAACCAGGAGGCTGTTGCACATAAACATCTTCTTTGATGTTACCATTCAGGAATGCACTTTTAACATCCATTTGGTAAACTTTAAAGTTCATGTAAGTTGCATAGGCAAGGAAGATCCTGATGGCTTCCATTCTTGCAACAGGTGCAAAGGTTTCCTCATAGTCTATACCTTCCTGTTGATTATATCCTTTGGCAACCAGTCTTGCTTTGTTTTTGATGACTGTGCCATTCTCATCAGTCTTGTTTTTAAAGACCCATTTCATACCAATGATTAAAACACCCTGGGGGCATTCAACAAGGGTCATGACATCGTTTCTGTCAAATTGTTCCAATTCATCTCTCATGGCCTGAACCCAACTTTCATAAGTCAGGGCTTCCTTGACATTTTTAGGCTCAATTTCTGAGAGATAGTCGGCATAAAGGCATATGTTGGCAGTGGCAGCCTTGAGTTTGGCAGCCTTGCTTCTTGTGAGCATGCCTTCAGTGGGTTCACCAATGATGTTCACAAGCTCAATGATTTTGGATCTAGTCCAGCTATCCTGGGGTTTGGGATAGGAATTTGAGCTTGTAGGAGCCTGAATAGGTTCAGTCTCAGGAACATGAGGTAACTCATCAATATGCACTTCAGTGATAACTGTAGGAACAATTTGTTCTGTGGGTTCCTGAACATTTTGTTCAGTGGTGTCAGTCTCATTTGAGACAGGCTGAGTTTCTATGAACTCACTGATAGGTGGTTGGCGTAGATTGTGAGGGATGATGTAGTAGGAGACATCAGCATCAGCTTGGTATTGAGTTGAGGGATTGTTCTCAGGATGATACTTATCAGGAGGATATCTTGATGAGTCATCAATACCAATTTCTTCAACTGAGGAATTTGAGAACCTGATGGATTCAGTGCTCTCATCAACAGTAATGTGATAAGTTTCCTCAGTTTGTTGTCTCCTTGTGTTGAACACCCTGAAGGCTTTAGAGACCAAGGAATATCCCAGGAAGTATCCATCATCAGCTTTGGCATCAAATTTACCTAAGTGATCCTTGTGATTATGTATAAACACAGGACACCCAAATACATGAAAGTAGCTGATGTCAGGAATCCTTCCTTTGAATATCTCATAAGGTGTCTTATTGTGCCTTTTCACAATGATTGACCTGTTTTGAGTGTAGCAGGCTGTTTTAACTGCCTCAGTCCAAAAATGTTTTGAGAGGACTGAGCCATTCAGCATGGTTCTTGCTGCCTCAATGAGTGTTCTATTTCTCCTTTCAGCTACTCCATTTTGTTCAGGAGTATAGGGAGAAGTGAAATTTTGAGAAATTCCTTTCTCATCACAAAAACACTCAAGGTCTTGGTTTTTGAATTCAGTGCCATTGTCAGTCCTGATCTGTTTAACTTTGACATCATTTTGATTTTCAATGTTCCTGACAAATGACATGATGGTTTCAGCTGCCTGACTCTTTTTGGTCAGGAAGTAAACCCAAGTATATCTTGAGTATTCATCCACAATGACCAGAGTATACTTCTCATGGTGTATGGACATTGGACTGACAGGTCCAAAAAGGTCCATATGAAGAAGATGCAGGCAGCTTTTGATTGAAAAGGTTTGTTTGGTTTTGAATGATGCCCTGTGGTGTTTTCCTTTTTCACAAGCAGAACAAGGCTTGTCTTTGGTATACACCAGGGATGGAAGGCCCAGAACTTTGTTCTGTTTGGCCAGGTTGTTGATGTTTTTGAAGTTGAGATGAGAGAGTCTCCTATGCCATAGCCAGTTGATTGTCTCACTTGCCTTTGAGAATAGGCAAGTCCCATTTTGAGTCAGGGATGACATGTCAAGGACATATACATCATCCCTTCTGGGTGCAATCAACACAACTTCCTTATTGGCATTAAAGATGGTCCCTCTCTTATCATCAAACTGAACTATGTATTTTGCATCACATAGTTGGGAAACACTTATCAGGTTGTACTTCAGACCATTAACATAAGCTATTCTTGTAAAAACTATACCATTGCAGTTTACTGAACCATAACCCTCAGTGGGAGCTGATGAGTTATCACCAAATACTACTTTGGGTCCTGGTTCTTCCACATATTTGTGCAGAAAACTTTTCACACCAGTCATACTTCTAGAGCATCCACTGTCTAGATGCCAGGTAGGATCCTTGATGTGTTTCTGCACAAACAGTAAACTGGGTTAGTTTTGCTTGTTGACCCACCTTCTAGTGGGCTTAGTCCTCAGGGACTTTTTGAACTCAGTTAGTGAATCATGGTCTGAAGTTATGTGTCCTGAGCTTCCACATGTTTTACATTTTGTGGATGTTGATGCATCAGGTGACTGAGAAGTGTTGGTTTGATATTTCCTTCTGGACTGAATCACTTTGTCATGCCCCCTGGTTTCATGGGAGGGATCTCCACAGATGTCACAGCATACTTTCATCAAACAATCATCAGGAAGATGATCATTGAAACCACAGTGAGGACATGGTGAGAAAGGCTTAGCCTTCAGTCTTTGTTTGGGAGGTGTGGCATACTGATAGCCTTGGGTTTTGTACTGACCCCTTGCCTTTAAAGAGGCAGTGTGGGGGATGTGATCACAAGTTCTGTGGTCCTCTTGTTTGCATATCATACAAAATAGGACTCTGTAGCATTTATCAGTGATGTGATTTGGATAATTGCACAGTTCACATCTCCCTGAGGGTCTGGGTGTGGTTTTTGGTTTGGATGAACCTGAGGATACTGAGGGCTTGGTAGATTTAGAGTCAGAGTTTTTCTCAGTAGACTCAATTTTCTCACTCAGCATCCTGACAAGTTCAGCAAGCTGATCAACCTTTGAATCAGTGCTTTCAAGCTTCACTTCAGTAGTTACTGAAGGTTTTTGGTGTTCAGTGGGTGCAGGAGTAGGTCTTTTCAGTATAGTCCTTCCTAACCCTGATTTCTCTTTAGGAGAATGTGGTTGAAAGACTAATGGTGCAAGATTAGAATTGGGTTCTGCTCCATGAAGTTGTTTCAGTGGTGGGAGTGGTGAATCAGACTTAGACTCAGTGATGGACTCAGTAGGACTAAGTTCATCAGTGACTCCTAGCAGCTCCTTGATAGCCTGACTTTCAGGCTCCAGAATTCTTCCAGTGTTAAAATTTGGCAATTTACTATCAGGATTGTTTCTTTCAATCCAATCACTGGGTTTGGGAGCTAGTTCCTTGCTAGAGAGTATGTTGGTAAATAGAAAAGTTGTGGAATGACTACTTTCCCCTGAAACCTCAGTGAGTTGATCATCACCTAGACCAGCCTTATTGGGGCTGGGTGAGAGACTCAGTGTTTCATAAAGTTTGGGGTTTTTCTGAGTCCATTTCCAAATAATTTCCTTTTCTTTCTTAAGTTCTTCCTGAAGAGCTTGATTTTGTTTTACAAGTTCAGAGTTTTGAATTTGAAGTGTGACACTTTCAAGTTTGGCTTGTTTTAAGACAAGTAATTCATCTCTACACTGATTTAATTCAAAACTGAGTTTGTTAAATTTTGAAAACAGATTAAGTCTTTGCTCTTCAACATACTTAAGATCAACATTTATATAGTCTAAGTAAGATTTCCAATCATCATTATCATCCATAGAAAGTAAAAGATTTACCTTTCTCATTGTGATGTTGACCCATTCACCATTTCTTGCATGACTCTTCCCCACAGCAAGTTTGTTGTCTTCTGACAGAGCCATCAGGGCACTGATGTGAACTTCATCATCATCAGAGGACACTTCAACCTCATCCCAGTCATATGTTTCAGCAACAAGCCCTTTGTTTTTGGCTTGAGTAGGCTTTGGAGCCTGAGGAGGCTGAGAGACTGTTGAGGATGATTCAAGAAGGGCAAGCTTGGCTTTTGCCTTTCTGTACTTTGCTTCAAAGTCAATTTGAGGGACTTTTTCAAATCTTTGACTAGACTGAAGCATTTTTGGTTGAAATTTGCTGGGGCCTGAAAAAGAGTTATTTCCTGAAAACTTGAAGGATGGTTCTGAGGTAGTTTTTGAAAAACAATCTTTAGCAAAATGCCCCATTTTGCCACATTTAAAGCATTCAGTATTGTCATTTGCTTTAGAAGGAAATTTATTTTTCTTAAAAAACCTTTTTGAATTAGCAAGGAGTGCTCTTTCATGAAATTCAATCTGAAGATCATTAAGATACTCCTCACTGGTTCTTTGGTCAACCTCATCATCTGAACCATCCTGAAAATCCTGCACAACACCTTTAGAATAGAAAGCAGTTGATATGGGTGTGATTGTCAAGGCCTTTTTGGTCTCCTGAGCTTTACCAGGGTATCTCCTGGTGATAAGATTGTCTTCATAGACAAACTTCCCATAAATGGCAGGGAGCTCAAGGTTCTGAATGTGGTTTGCATTTCTCAATCCCTGAGAGAAGTTTAACCACTTCTCAGGGAGACTGTTGACAAAACCAACATTGATTTCATGTTTTGACAGTATAACACCATCATTGGTCAGCTCATTCAGGAGGGTCTTATACCGAGTATAAGTCTCAGGGAGACTTTCAGAATCCTTGGCCCTGAAGGTATTGAATTCAAGCTTCAGGTCCATGATTCTATTCTCTTTGGTATCAGAAGGCCCTTCATAGCTATGAACCAGGTCAGTCCATGTCTGCTGGGCAGTGGGACAGTTGATCACTGATTCCATTATATCATCAGGAAGGCATGATATAATGATGCTTTTCAGGCGCTGGTCTTGATTGACCACCCTCCTTTCATCTGGGGTCCACTGAGCTTCAGGTTTGATTAAACCTTGGGCAGTTGTTGGGACATATGGACCCTCATTAATCAATTTGATATAATAAGGTTCCATCCCAGTTAAGTAGCAAAGCATTCGTTTTTTCCACTTGTTAAATTTGCCAGCTTCAAGTCGAGGGGCAGTTGCTGAATAACTTCCACCCTTTTTATCGACAAGCTGGGGAACATCTGTGTCAGTCATAGTGGGATCTTGATTTTAAAAACTTGAGCACTCTTTAGGTTTTGAAAACGTGTAAAAGTTTTGCAAATCAGAGGCTCTGATACCACTTGTTGGTCCCTTTTACTTGGTTAACCGTAACTAAGAAGTTAAAGTAACCAAGTTATATGACTTGAACACAAATGTAAAAAATGATTAACAATAAAAAACGTAAACAAAAGAGATAATATTTTCCAACGTTTAATTCTTTATTAGAAGTTAATCAAAAAGAATCGTACCCAAGTGTTTGCGGAATAACACTTGGGGTTGAATTGACAAGTGTGGTATGGACTCCTCACTAAACTCAACTAAGTTGAGTGACAACTTAAATTACCCACTGAGCTATCTCAGGGGCTTGTGTTGTTCTTTGGAGGAGTAAAAGTGGTTTGTGAATGCTTTGCATTAATTGCACAAACTTGTCCACGTTTACTCCTCACATTTGCTTCCTATTTATACACAAGTATAGAACAACTAAATATACATTGGACCTAAAGCTTCCTTAACAAAATCTTGAAAGATATTATTCTTCTGGCAAAGGAACCTTCATTGAGTTAGATCCAAAAGGCACTTTCTGATGACAGACTGGTTTTAACCATTTGGGGAAAGTCTGACATTAAAGTGATAAAGCACTTTAATAAAGCAGCTCAGACTTTCCCGCCCAGTCCAGCCAAAACATCAGTCTTCATGTCATCAGTCTTCAGTACGTTTAAGTTGCTGAGGAGTCATTGGGGTTCAGTGAGTTATTGTCATCCTCACTGAACCCATCACCTTCTTCTTGGCTTAGATCACACTTCACTGAGTTCCGCCTCACTGAATGGAGAACCTTTCTTCTTAGGCTCGGTCTTAGCTCCCTGAAGGTGACTCACTGAGTTACTGTTCACTCAGTGACTTGTTTTCACTTAGGGGATTTTACGTTCAAATCCTTGTTAGAAGACTTGGGGAATTCAGTGACCCAACACTGAGAAAAACATGACCAAAACTAAACCTCGGCCGTGAAAAACTGGAATTTTCAGTTTTAAGCGTTTTTACTCAGCCGTAACCTTAGCCTATACCTGCATCGCATTTCTAAAAAGATTTGAGTTTTCAACTTATTAGAATAAGTCAACATATTTTTCCCTCCTCCTTTGACCAAAAATCATTCCTTGATTTTATAAGTCATTCCTTGATTTTTAGGCTTACGATTTGATGTCTAAAAGACATTTAATACCAACCGACACTAGACTGAGCCCAGTCTAGACATTATAAGTCATTTTAAATCATTTTTATCCTATTAGAAAAGTAACATTTTACTTTTCTCAATTTTACGCAATATTCGTACGTTTTACGTATTACGCGTTTTAGACCCGTGTTTCCAGTTTTAGCAGGGTTTTACCACCCAAATGGAACCTACCACTCATTTTATATTTTATTATGGAACATATGGACATGTTTAACAATACTTTCAAGTTCCATAATTTTACGATACCCGGTTTTACGTTTTGAGGCTTAACAGTTTACGGTTAGCATCTTACGGAGTCAAAACTAGCTCCATAAGTAGGATATTATCATCCAAAGGCCTAGTCACCCTCCTTATCCTTGGCAAACCACCATAGGGGGGGGGGAGTCACCCCTTTGTGTGGCTTAATCTCAAGCTTAAGGCATTAGGATGATTACAAGTATACAAGCTTGTTATGGAAGCTTTGACTAGTCACAAGTTCTAACCTCCTCAAAGCACCTTCCTATGCACCTTCCTAACCTCCTCAAGCTCCTACATAAGCCCTCTCCCCCTCCTATTTCGTTCACCACCACAACACAACACACTTAGCTTTATTTCTTCCAAATTATAGCAAGGTTCAAGTACAAGTTCAAGGTAGAAACTCTAGTTAGGTTATCATTCATCAAACACTTCCAAACCCTAATAAACTTTGGTGATTTTCTCTTGAGTTTGAATCCACTCAAGTCACCTCAACTTTCATCATCTCTCTTTCAAGATTACAAGAGTAGAAAGATTGCATGAAGTGAAGTGGGTTGAAGTAAAAGTCTATCAAAGTTCTATCCTTACATGTTAACTTCCTTTCTTTATTTGAAAGCCAAAAGTTGTAAGCCAAACCCTAACATGCTTCTTGTTAATTAATCATGTTCATGTTATTTTCATATTATTCTTGCTATATTATGTCTTGTATGCATGTCCATGATGTATAAAAGTGAGTAAAACAAGTTATTGTACATGATTGATAAGACAAGTTAATAAAACAAGTAAACTAGTGACTTTCTTGGTATAACCTGATCAAAATGGTAAAATTATGATATTGGATCATTACATATTACAGTAGAGGATTTAACAAGGAAACCATAGCAATTTGAACCACCTAAAACGAGTATACGAGTCAAAAGTTACGCCCATTTGAAGTTACCAAAGATTTGCGGCAAAACTGCCTAAACCATACTGTTTTGCATTCTGACTTTTTGAAAGTCACCCTTCTGGTCCGATTCATCAAAAAGTTAAAACACGAAAGTTGTCCCGAACGCCGTTTTCGTTCAGGAACAAAGAAGCTCGAGCCCTGAAAACGCTTTCCGAGTGATAATTTCTTCAAATTCTAAACAGCCCATTTTTAGACCAAAGTCATTATATATAGGTTATGGTTTAAAAGGAACAAGAGGTCTTATGACCTATAATCAAGACCACAACCATGGCTAGAGCCAAGGTTGAGTCTCATGACCATGGAACAAGGACCAAAGGTCATGGCAAGGCCATGACTAAATTACCATACAAACTTACTTAGGCGAAAACATGGAACAAGGAATTGGCGATAACTTGAACAAGCAATTTGGATCTACTTCACTTAAAGGAACCATGAGATATTACAAAGAAAAATGGTCATACAAGACTTATGAAACTTCCCCTAATAACAATCTTCATGTAAAAATAAACTTTCCTAAGTTTATTCAAATATCGGACATGTAACTTTTCGGATCAAAACTTATATCTATATATTTTATCAACTACTACAATAGTAGGGAGCCTCATGTGAGGAGTTCATTATGTAAGCCGTCGAGATGAGTTGTGGATTTACGAGTTAAAGTGTCCTGGCTCCTCGAACGCTTACTAACATGACTTCTGAATTATGTCGGCCCGAACGGTAGTAAACGATATATAAAACATACATGTTTCATGAATCTTTTCTTTCAAAGACTTACACTATACATCATACCACATCATGGACTAAATGCAAGATATATATATATATATATAGGCACTACTTCATATTCTTTACACAAATCCTAAGTCGCGACATTCTATTATAGGTTGCTCGTAGAAACCTACACGATCCAACCATTACCTTCATTACTTGCTATCTTACTTAAGGTGAGTTCATAGCCCCACTTTCCATTACTTAATTGTTTTACAAACCCTTGGGGGGAATACATGCTATTTTTAACCGAGCACAATGTTTTTAAATTGTATGCTTGCCTGATTGTTTTATTATCACTAAGTACCAGCCTTGCTAAACTGAGATCCCTTATTATGAACCATTTAATCACTAGCAATAGTGAGCGCAAATATTGTGAATAGGCCTATTGGGATTGACGAATCCTATTTGTATTGACTAAGTTCAAACAAATGCACTAATATTTGAGATTTAGGTATGTTAGCAAAGTACCTACCGGGATAAGTCTGCCGATCGATATTGGTACACGTTAACGTTTTGGTGTCATAAGCTTAGTAATGATAATAACTGTTTTGTTTTCCAAACATTGGTGTGAGTCTATAGCTCACACTACCAACATATTGTGTTCAAATATTAAACAAACTCTATGAATATCACTCAACCTTTGTGTTGACCTCTCAAGCATGTATTTCAGGTTCATGATGATCAAGGATGGCACGGAAGGGCACAGATACTCAAGAGGGCTATAAATTTTATTATCATTCGAAAACTCACTTAATGTGATTTGTAAACATGAAACCAATTGGGACCTCATTTTGTAACCTCTGATATTTATATAATTTGAATGATAAATCTTTTTAATACGACTCTGTTAGAGATCGTTTTCTATTATTATGACTATTGTGCCGTCGAGTAACACCCAAGTTGAATTCCGCTGCATCATGAATTGGGGGATGTTACAGTAGGCCCAACTACACTAAATTAGATGAAGGTCCCTAAACTCAAATATCCCTAATTTTAGACAACCCTAATCAATTCATACTCAACCACTACTCTGCCTCCATCCCTTCATTTCTGCTTATGTGAATCGTTGCATCAAAGTCATAATGAGAAAGAGTAACCACATCAACTAATTGAAGTATACAAAAAGAGAAGAAGAAATATAATTACGGGAAAACGCGACCGAAAATGCGAGACACGGTACCCTAGTGGCGCCGTCGCGTTGCGTTTTCCGGGACCATCTCGGCTGTTCATGATGGCTCAGCACTCGAAAACGCGAGGGACGGTACCCACATGGCGCCGTCGCGTTGCGTTTTGCCGGAAAACGCCTCTCAAAACGCAGGGTACCCTCCCCTCTAACGGGCTTTAAGTGGTCGAAGATGTTCCAGTTGGTGTTTCTTAATGTGCCATGAACAATAACGATGTCGAGTGTTTGGAAAAACTTTGTGGACTGCATTGCAAATTGCTTTATCCTGATCCGTTATTATTGATGCCATATATTTGTCAAACATGCACACTAAGAATTGCTCAAATAACCATTCAAAAGTTTCTTCCTTTTCATTTTCTAGCAATGCGGCACCAATGAGTATGGACTGGCCATGATGATTCACCCCGAAAAACGGTGCAAATGGAAACTTAAATTTGTTGGTCAAATCGTAACATCAAACACAAGAACATCCCCAAATTTAATATATGCATCATGTGATCTTCCATCAGCCCAAAATATATTTCTAGGAGACCCATCACTATTCGATCTTAAAATATTGGTTAATATCTACAGATGCCTTATTTTGAAAATGTTTAATGAGTCCATAAAACTCCTTACTTTGTATTGTTTTCGTTGCTCGGATAAAATATCGAAACATTGTTTTGAGGTAACATCCGCGACATATGGAGGTTTCATTGCATTTACAGCTTTTTTGACATGACAAGGTCTCATTCCGGATCGGCCAAGTTCCAACATAAGAGATTTGCAGGCCATAGAACGATGAAACTTCCCGTGAGAACGATGTTTCATTACTTTCGTAGGTGTTGTGCTCAAATCATGATTGTGTGTATCATCAAAAAAATCCACACACCATTTCCCATCTTTTGTTATTGTAATTCGAAGTCGTGCTAGACAACCGGTCCTTAAATCTCTGCGACGTTTCTTAGTAACCACACTTGTACCAACATCCTTCACACTTTTAAAACCTTCTTTGTTGCATACGTACCACTTTCTATAAACCTCATTAGTCATCTTGTTTTTATAATCCCAATGCTTACGTATACCAAATCCATGTGTAAAGCCATATTGATTATAAAATGTATATGCGTCATCAGGCGTATCAAACACCTTCCCAACAATATTGCCATCAATTTGTACCTCTTCATCCCATCTATGACTTACATCAACATCATATGGTCTATCACTTCCGTTATCTTGTTCCACATTGCTGATCAAATAACCATTTTCGTCGATATCATCAATTGACAGAGTGTTAGTGGGTTCATTCTCTGATGGATTATCATGTACCATTTTGCTATTAAAAAATCTCTATTAGCATGAAAGTTCATGATGGAAGTATATTACAGAAAACAACAGATAACACGAATGAGATCAAATAACGAAAAAAGTTGCTGATAAAAATTAGATGAATGAATCATGTGATCAAATAACGAAATTGTTGAGAGCAAATTAGGGTTTTAATCCTGATTTTTTTTAGCATTTTTTTTTAAATTTATGTTGGAGATGAGTGGTGGAAGATGAGCGTGGTACAGTAGAAACGATTATTTTATTAAATTCTATACCCAATCTTATATATATAATAGCCGCATATTCCCTTCCCCCTTTATTATAACACATCCATTTTTTATTATTATTATTATTATTATTATTATTATTATTATTATTATTATTATTTATTATTTTTTTTATTTTTTATTATTATTATTTTTCTTTTTTCTTTTATACTAGATGTTAGGCCCGCCCAGATGGGGCGGCTAGCGTCACTATGTGTGTCGCCTAAATTTTTTCGGTGGAAAATGTGTAATTATAAACAGTTTTTATATCTTGAAAGTTAATGTATAATGATTATTAACATAAATAAAACTTGTAACTTTATAATATTAAAATACCACCATTCTCAAAATATTATATGTGTATTATCCTAAACTATTGAAAGCGTAATCATAATATTCGCATCTTCTCAAATTCAATAACTTTGACGACATGATCTTCATGGATTCTTCTCTACATATTTATTTCTTTTTGAATGAATAGAATATGATCATTTTCTTTTGTGGAACAACTATACCAAATGTAATAATGTATTGATCCAAATTAATGTGTAGGGTAACACTTTTTGGGCATCAAATATATATGATAGTTTGATAAAAGCCCAATAATAATAACCTGATATAAAAAACTTTATACTCACTTTCTCACAAATACAACCCTAATCTTATTTCTCAATCCTATCAATCCCTATATTTTCTTCCAAAAATCACTGCCAATAGAAGTTTACAAAGATGGAATTTATAGTCTTATTGGTATTGTTATGTCCTCCGAATACATCTTTCGACTCTAATTGTACTTCAGCAGATCCATTTTGTTGATATAGTTATAGTTGAAAGATTGCATTCGAAGGAGGAAACAATAGTGTTAAGCCTATAATTTTATTATTTATTTATTTTTTATTATCATAAAAAAGGCATTGCAAATAAGGATCTAAGTTAACAACTTCTAAAGTTGATGGTGTGTATAGTGCAAATTAACGAAATATGTTATTATGACTGCATTTTGATAGACGTAAAGACGACTTCTACAGTAGCCGAACTCAAATCTATGCAAATTTTCATCAAAAAAAAAAAAAAAAAAAAAAAAAAACAAAACAAAAAAAACTTGCTATATAAAACCAAAACCACTGGAAAAATGCACAACTGATACAGAAATCATCTTCAATCAGGTATTCCGTTTGTTTATTGACTATTTTTTTTTGATTATGCTTACTATAAAATTTTTGCATAAGTTAAAGTAATTAGGGTTATGTAGACAAGCCTGATATTTTGATTTGGAGTTATATATTCAGTATCCTACATTGGATTTTTTTTATTATTAAAATAAGATAATGTTATGAAGGTTATATATAGATGCTTGATGCTTTGATTTGGATAGGTAATTCATTATGTTAATTTTCATACAATAGTCAGCTTAAATGGCTATTGGTAAGTTATTTAATGTTAAAATAGAACCTTCCTAATGACAATGAGAGATTATTAGTTGGTTTTTGTTTATGATAACTTCACAAACTGTAAACATAATAGTGTAGAAATTAGCAAAGGTTAAATTTTGTAGTGTGTTGGTTACTCTTAGCAATGATATGGTTAGTGCTTTGATTGTAAAAATGTTACTTCAAATTTTGTTATCATTTGAATATGTATTAATATATTGAATGTAAAATAGCAATGGCAGATTACTTTTGTGCTATATGCTTTGTTTTGTTATGTTTGTGATATTTGAGGGGTGTCTATTTTTTGTTGTATATAAAAGCATGACTAATATTATTATTTGTATGGTGAATGTTTAAAAATGACCAAATATTTGTATTCATAATAGAACTTGTTTTGATTCATTTCAGAACAATGACAACACAATTCATTACTGAATATAAAGATTTGGGATCTTTGGTAAGATTTAATGTGGTTATATTATAAACATATAATTGTTAAGTATTAATGTAGTTTAAGTTGCTTATCAAATGTTTGGTTGCGTATATGCAGACTCTACGTGAATACTTTCATATAAACTACTGCAAGAATTAAAATTATGTTTATCTCATTAACAACAATAGAGTGAAAAGGAACGTATACGTTAATCATAAAAGGGGTACTGAAGAATGGATTTTGTGTGGTGAAAGCTGGAATAACTTCATAAAAGTAAGCGGATATTGGAATATCAATACGTTACATTTCATAAAGGAGGGTGCGGACACGTTTTATGTTACATTTCATAAAGGAGGGTGGGGACACGTTTTATATAATATATTTTAATTTTAAAATTCATATTATAATATAAGGTAAATTACGCCGATGGTCCCTAAACTATCCCCCGTTCTCACATATCATCCCCCGTTATGCATAACCATGGTTGGAAAGGGTGGTTTGATGATGTAAAACCCTAAATTGTGTAACCCTAATTTTGGGTATAATTTGAAAATTTCTAAATAACGATACAAATAATTAAAAACGCGAATATAATTTAACGAATTAACAATAAGTCCATAAAATTTTAACGAAACGTCATATTAGAAATCTTTGAACATTTTTGAACTCCAAAATAATTTTGTGACATAAATAAAATACGAGGAAAACTATTTACGCTTCGTGGACATTTGTTTTGGGCCGTTTTCTTTTGTTACGCTACTAAAACTAACTCTAGCTCAACCCATGACCCATGAAACTTAAGCCCATGACCTCCTAGGCCTAGCCCATTCGAAATCACCACAAAAATAAGAAGGGAGGCCGGTTATTATTTTTTTTACACAAACAAACACTACACGTTTTCTTTTAAAACCCTAAACCTAATTTTTAGGAAACAAGTAGCTGCTTATTTTTTTTCCTGGATCTTCTTCTTCTGTTCGAACAACAAGAGAGGGTGCAAGAGCAAGGCCTTGGAGTGTTCTTCAGTTTGGTATATCAATTTGTACACGAAGGGTTCAAGGAGTGTTGGTTTCGACTTCTTTTGTTTCCTTTGTCATTCGAATTCTTTCACATTCAAGCTTAGGTAATCTTTTGATATTTTCTTCTTGTTTCTTTGTTCCTTTCACGTATGGAAATCATTATGTTAACAAGGGTTGAATCGAATGTATTGTTTAAAAGGGCATACACATGAAATCATGAACATTATGCTTGGTGAAACTGTTTTTGTCTCGGTTTTGTGGACTGTTTTTGTTTCATCCTTCCAGCCCCATGTCGACCCGAATATAACCATAAGAAAGCCCTAATTATCTGTCATAATAAGCTATTAATGATGTGTTAAAAGATTAGAAACCCTAGGCATTAATTGAGGGTTGATTTGGGTTATAAGAGTTATGGTTTGTGGTGATTTTTGTGAATAGTTTCTGTCAGAAAATTTGGGTCGGATTGAACGTGGTAAATCTTGATGATACCAACGTTTCTTTGCTTGATTTTTGAGTCTAAACATAAGTACTACTTGTCTACTTTCTGGAAATGTAAGTTTCATGGTCATTGGAGGTCGGGAGGTAAGCTTTTTGAATTTTATGGGATCGTGTGTCAAACCTGAGTTTTGGGAACATAAAATCAGTTGGAGTATCGGATTTTTCATTTTCAAACCATAAAGAGTTAAGGGCTCTACTTTTGCATGAGTGATATTTGTTATATGTGTGACCTTCTGGAATTTTTGTAAATTTTTTTGAAGTGTTTAAATGGGTAAACCAAGGGCCAACTTTTGGGGTGTTTCTGCAGTTCATTTTCTGGACAGGTCTGGGTAAATGATTTTTGTAAGGGTATTTATACTTAGAAATAAATTCTGGGAAAATTCTTGTAGGTTCTAAAGACATTGAAGTATATGTGTGAATTTTGGTGAATTTTACTTTTGAGTTCTGATGTGGTCTAAAAATTCGGAAAGTCGTGACCTGTTTATGAATAAAAGCTGAAAATGCAACTAAAAGACTAATTAAGGTTGTAACTTGGTCATGGAAGGTGAAATTGATCATAAGCTATGACTTTCCAATTAATTTGACGTTAAGGAAGGTTTTGAACATAATTAAACTTAAGGGAAATTGTGTAATTAATTAAACTTAAGGGACTAAGTTGTAAATAATGAAACTTAAGGGGTAAATGTGTGAAATGAGTAAACTTGTACTTAAGCCCTAAAACTTGTGAACTTACATATTACACCCTAAACTTATGTAATTGATATTATTAACCCTAAAATATGTTAAACTACCAAAATAAACCTTAATCTTGCATAATTAACATTTTGAACACTTAACTTATCCAAACGTTGATTATAATCATGAATGACTAATATTAATGATTATGGAAACCTACTAAATAAGGAAACTTTCTAAATATGGAAACTTACTAAATATGGGAACCTGCTAAAACTAGGAAGTTACCTAATTTGGATAAAACAACTAAAATTGGAAAGTTACTATTTTTGGAAAGTAAACTTAAAACCCTAATTAGGAAATACTTAACCTAAAACTTCTAATTTTTTTAAAGAGGAAACCCTAAACCTAATCTGGAAACATTTATCAGAAGTAGACCCTAATTTTGACAACCTAAAATCAGTTGAGTCTTTAATGAGCAGTTAAGTAATATGTAAACCTTTATTATGTAGATCGTGTGAAGAAGGAGTGATCTGCCTTCTCTTCTCGTTCTTTGTTTCATTTCTGCATTTGATTTCGAGGTACAAATATTCTAACCTTTCAGTAAGGTTTCTTATGACTCATGATCTGTTCCGTTGCCACTATTATGATTTCTGATCTTTATACGCCTGATATCCTTGGTTCATTTGATGGTATGATTTCGTATGAAGACCTTTTTAAAAATATAACGTGATGACTTTTGAGAGAAACTATTTTTGAAATGATTTATGTGATTATGATACGATGCCCGTTTTATATGAAGGTTTTAATGACTTTTATGAAATGTGTTTTTTTTAAAGGATTACTTTTACGATAAAAAGGTTTTAAATCATTTTCAAAAGTCCTTAATCTGATTTACTCTCTAAGATTTCTCATGACTTTTTTTAACATCTTTTGATTATCTAACTTCAAATTTTAGACCTTTGACTTGAACCATTGCTATGCTTCCCTTTGTTTGATTCGTATTTGATTGATCCAGTTTTGTTATGATTTGCTTGATATTTGTTGCATGCTATAGTTCTCATTCTTATAGCATTCCTATGCCCTATTTGTTGCCTATTATTTGATTAATTTGTAGCCAGTCATGGGGAGTCCATGGCCTTGCCACTGATGCACCAGTGGTATTGACACTATCTGTGGAGGTGGGTTTTTGTCCACAGCGTTCCCTATTATGCTATAGCTATTCTGGCCTATATTTATTACTGTATATGTTTACTTAGCCTAGAGCTTTGTGCATATATATCTGTTTTGCAGGGAGCGTATGGATGCATCCTAGGTACTTACTTTAGTATAATTTGGTGAATGGACTTGTGTGTGTGCAATACACCCCATTTCACATTTGGTATAGCGGAGTCTGCAGCTCCTATGTACACTATGATATATGTTTGTTGGGCATTCCTGTTAGTTCTACTTTTCTGTGATCTTTATAATCCTGTCATCTTTATGTGATTAACTTATGCTTGCTTTATTTCTTTTTCTTACACTTATGACTCATTTCATTTCGTTGATTGTTTGATATCCATTATCCATATTTTCCTTTGATCATATTCCATGTTTCCATATTCTTTATTTCTATCTCAGCAGGTTTGCTTGGACCTATGTCGTATTCACCTTTGTTTTCCTTTTGTTATTAGTTATCGTTTGTTTATATCTGTTCACTGGGCTTTTTAAGCTCAGCCGCATTTCTTTTCCTGCGACAGGTTTTTAGAAGGAAGCTGGGTTGGGTGAAGAGTGCTTAGGAGCTCTTAGTGGACTACATTGTTGATAGCTCCCCATGGATTAGAGATAGACTTAGAGATTTCCCTCTTGGTTCTTAACTTGTAATTAAATTGAAAGTTGAAATGCTTAGAATTAATCCTTTATTTTTCTTTAGATCTGTTTTATGAACCCTGTATTATTAATGTATTCCGCTTGCTTATGTTCTGATTTGACCCTATAATGTTACACTTTAGCCCTTTTGGGTTGGGGTGTTACAGATGACGTGTAAGCCATGGTTTTTTAGTCATTTCACCCTATTATTCCATGCTTTGGTTGTGGTTGTAACACCCCCGTTTTTCACTGATCGCAGCGGATTAAGTGTTTGGGGTATTACTTATGGAAACAAAGACAAGATAACAGAAAACGACTCGAAAAGAGACGTTTTTGAAAAAGGTGTTATCATTCATTTATTCATCAGAGTTTTTATAGTAAAAGATGTAATTTTACCAAAAGAGAGTTCCCTAAGATACGTTTTATGACACAAAACTTGATGAATGATAACTATTCTGGACGTCCTCATGTCCAGTACTTCTCCGTGCCAAGGTTCCTATAGTGCCTAATTACCTAAGATAACATGCTTAAAAGTCAACACGAATGTTGAGTGAGAGTCATAGGTTTAAGTAGATAGGGTATGAATACAAGTTCAACAGGGTTCAGCTTAAACCCTATGTGTGGAAAGGTTTTAGTGTTAGAAGGTATATTGCGCTAAGCTCATGAACCACAGTTAACAGTCCGGGTCATAGGGTCTGCAGACCAAACCATGAGGGGACGGGAAGGATAACTTGCCAAAGTTAATTCTTCAGTGGGTTCAAATATAGTACTTATTGGTACCATCCAGTGAGATGTTAATACTAACGGGAGTTGTCAAACTCTAATAGATCTATCAACTACATTCGCGTTCGCGTGGGTAAAATATCCCAAACGATTAGATTCATGAATTTTTGGTTATGTAATAATGGCAGATAGTTTAGTCGTGCAATAACCAAGGGAAAAAACTTGTATTCGGTTTAAAGCATGTATCCCTCTTACAGGGTTGTAAAACATTTAAAAATGAGGCTATGAAAACTCACATGGGTCTTAAGGTAAGTAAAGTAGGGGTTTAGACAACTCACTCACGTATCCTGGGGGCAGTGTAGGTATGTGTATGTCAAGTCTTAGTCTAGGTTTTCTTAACTAATCACTATTAGGTTTTTATATATAACATAACACCATTCGGGCCATCGTAATCCAGAAGTATATGACTCCTCACATGAAGCTCCCTACTATTGTATTATGTTATAAACATTGTTAATACAAATATTGCCTAAAAACATTATTTATATTTTACGATCTTTGCTAAGTTTTGTTAATGACAAAGTGTAAACTTTAGTTTTTAGTAAAACATAATTTTAGTTTAAAGACTTGCATAATTAGACATTTGCTACATTTACATTTCATATAAAACACAACACTTTTTATATTTCTCAAAATAGAAAAACATTACATTTACATATTGCTTAATATAGTAAATGTTAACATCACATCATGCATTTATGGTAAGTTTCTGTGTTTGACTTCCCATAAGCTCTTACACATTTTTGAAAGCATTCTACTTTGATTCAATGTGTGATTGACTAACTTGATGTGACCTTGGTTGGTTTGGATACTTATTGCAAGACTCTTCTGTCAGTCCTGGCGGAACCCTGGAGGTACACGGGCAGAACCCATCTGAGGGTTCCGCCGTATCCGCCAGAGCTGCTGAGAGTCTTGCTATAAATACCAAACCACTTCTTAGATTTTTCTTTTATCACTTCTCATTACATTTTACACACACACATTCATATCATTCATCTAACCCTTTAACATTTCATTTGATGTGAAGTTTCTTTTGTAGCAAAGAAGTTCACAAGTACATATAAAGTTACAAGTATTCAACACAACGTTGCAAGACTTGTTAGCTTAGCATCGTGTAGACTTTGTGTAGTTTACACTTCATTTGATTGTGTGTTTTCAGTTGTGATCGGTTAGTATTTTAGGCCTTAAAATACATAGTGTGACGGGAGTTGTTGTACCCTTGTAAAAGAACTAACGGGAGTGGTTGTACCCTTGTAAAAGAACTCGACATCTAGCTTAGTGTTGGTAATCGTGTAAGTGACGTGTAAGGTTTTCTCCGCCGGTGAAAGGAGCTTGTTGACTAGTGAAAGAAACTCTCAAGTTGGATACTCGGGGCGTGGACGTAGGGCAAGGAAAAAGAGTCCTTGTAGCCGAACCACGATAAATACTCGTGTTGTGGTTTGATCGTTTCTTTCTTTATACTTGCATGTTATATATATTGTCTTTGTGTTTATATCTTTGATTAAACGGAAAGTTTCAAAAGACAATTAAACGAAAAACCGGTAAAACTATTCAACCCCCCTTCTAGTTTTCCACAATTGGCATCAGGAGCTACGTTACTCAAGCTTTTAAAATATATTGTGTTTTAAAACTTGAAACGATCCATGGATTTTGAAAATTACAAAGAAGGGCAATCTATGCAAAGACCACCACTTTTTGAAGCAAATGGTTTTATATATTGGAAAAACCGATTTGAAACTTACGTGAAATCTAATGATATAGATTTATGGTATATAATCATTGATGGTGATAATATAGTTACGAATAGTAAAGATGAAGATCAAAAGAAATTAATTGCTAAAAATAATGAAGCTAAAATGATGCTTTACAATGCTTTGCCTAAGAAAGAATATGAAAGAGTCTTTATGTGTAAAACCGCCAAAGAAATTTGGAAATCTTTAATAGTCACTCATCAAGGAAACTCACAAGTTAAGGATAACAAAATTGATCTTCTTGTTCAACAATATCAACAATTTGTTATTCCCGAAGATGAGATTATTGATAGTGCATTTGCTAGGTTTAACACTATTATTATTTCTGTGGAAAACTAGAAGGGGGGTTGAATAGTTTACCGCTTTTTAACTTCATTATCTTTCAAAACGTTACATTTGTTTAAAGATATAAACTCAAATTACTTGTTTAATTCTTTAAAAATATTTACGTGTAATTAACGATTCTAACTAAAGACACTATGTAATAAGCAAAGACAAAGAGAGAAACGATCAAACCACAACACGATTGTTTATCGTGGTTCGGCTACAAGGACTCTTTTTCCTTGCCCTACATCCACGCCCCGAGTTTCCAACTCGAGAGTTATAAGCACTAATCAACAAGCTCCTTTCCTGGTGGAGAAACCTTTACAACGTCGTTTACACTTTTACCGACACTAAGCTAGATGTTGAGTTCTTTTACAAGGGTACAACCACTCCCGTCGTCGCTTACACTTTTACCGACACTAAGCTAGATGTCGAGTTCTTTTACAAGGGTACAACCACTCCCGTTAGTTCTTTTACAAGGGTACAACAACTCTCGTCACACTTTGTATTTTGAGGCCTAAAATACTAACTAATCCCTTCTACACACAATACAAATGAAGTATAAACTACCAAAGCTTATACATAACAAAGCTAACAAGTCTTGCAACTTTTGAGTTGAAACTTGTAACTTCTTGGATAAACTTGTGAACTCCCTTGCTACATAAGAGGATCACACAAGTCAAATGTTACTGAGTTAGTTGAAAGAATATGTGAAATATATGTCCTAAAGTCATGGATGAAAATTAGCAAGTGGCTTGGTATTTATAGCAAAACAAACAGCAGGTCTGGCGGATACCCTCAGATGGGTTCCGCCCGTGTACCCCCAGGGTTCCGCCAGGCTTGCAGTTGGTTTTGCAATAAATCATTCAATTCAACCAAAGTCACATCAACTAAATCCTAGTCAAACACATTGAAGCAAAAGAAGAAAGCTTCCAAAAATGTGTAAGACCTTATGGTAAGTCAAACACACAAGCTTACCATAATTGCATGATGTGACATGACACTTTCTAAATAAAGAAATAAAAATAATGTTTTGCTTAAAAAGAAATGTAAACCTAGTTATACAAGACTTAAAACTAAAGTGATGTTATTACTATAAACTAAAGTTCATATTTTGTCATTAACAAAACTTAGCAAAGATCGTAAAATATAAATAACGTTTTTAGGCGATATTTGTATTAACAATCTCCCCCTTTTTGTTGATGACAAAACATAAACTTTATTTGTAAGTAAGGTACAAGATTTAGTGTTAAGTCTTATAAAGTTTGTAATAAAACTTGTTTTTGCTAGGAAGATGTGATATGCAAGAGTTAGAAAAAAAAATGAGAAATAAGTTTAATATAAATTCTCCCCCTTTTTGTTGAAACAAAAAGAAGAGAACATAATGATCCAAGTGCTCCCCCTTGGATAATACTCCCCCTAAATGGAGTGCCAAGAAAGGAGACATGGATTTTGAACCTACAAAAAAAATGTTAGTTGCCGCACAAGACAAGTGTAGAACAACTCATGAAAGCACTTTATGTCTAAAACACAACTAAGAGTTACGAAGCGGAATAATGCAATTCTCATGCTCCCCCTTGAATATTACTCCCCCAAATGGAGTATCAAGGAAAGAAAACATGGATAATGATCCTACGAAAAGGAAGGTTAGTTTCTAAAACACAAGATATATGTATGCTACCATAGCAAGGCATAGTTTACTCACAATACTTAAATGGTCAACAAACAATGCATACCTTATAGTAGAATGGAATTCATTTCATGTAAAATTCGACTTATAGAAAGTCAAAGACAAGAAATTTGGAAGAAAACATCCTACTTCTAAAAATAAAAACAAAAACAAAAACAAAAAGAAACTAAGAACATAAAATCCTACATCTATAAAAGAAAAGCATTATTATCCTTAATGAGAAACATTTTCCGAAAACAAGGCTAATGTTGTTTAAGGATGAAAATGTGTGTTGAAGGGTGTAACGGGCTTTATTTTGAAGGTTGTGTAGGTGAAACAGTTTTGGTTTGTTGGTTTTGGTGTTGGTGCTCTAAACTTGATTTGTTAGTTTTAATGGAAAACATTTTCCAAAAGAAACGGGTTTGTTTCATTTTGGAGACTCTAAACTTAAGGTGGGTGAGACAAGGATTGTAGACGGTCCAAAATGTGGTTTAGGATAAACCTCATTTCTTCGGTTAGCATGCGAATATCCGTTCGACACCCTTCACTAATGTGAGCGGTTCTTTCGCAATGTCCGCAATTATGGCGGGGAAAGTTTGGTGGAAGAGAGATTTGATTTGTTGGTGGTGGATGGTTTGAACTTGAAGGAGCAAATGTGGATGGTTGAGAGGTGTTTTTGGTTCCTTCACTAGATGAGTGTAGCATTGTTTCTAAAACCATAATATAGTTGATTTGAGAGTCAACCATACGTTTGAAGGCATGAAGGTGGTTTAAATGAGTGTCAATCTCATCATTAAGGTTTGGAGATTTTTCCCAAATGGATGCTTCTATTTTCTTATACGAAGGAAATAGAGATTCAAAGTGTTGGGAATGCTCTTGTGGTGGTGGTTGTTGTTGTTGTTGTGGTTCTTGTTGTTGTGGTGGTTCTTGTTGTGGTTGTTCTTGTTGTGATGGTTGTTGTTGTTGTGGTTGTTGGTTTTGAACAAAATGGCAGAAGCTTGGTTCTTCGGAAGGATTACCATGAAGGTCTTTGTAAATTGGGTGAAACACAAAAGATTGTAGTTGTGTATGACCTTGATCTTGTGGAAAAATTGATGGTCTAGCATAACGGTAAGCTAAACGTTCAATCAAAGATGGTTGATAAGGTGCATCATCTAATGACTCATTTGGTTGAAAACTTGGTTGTTGTTGGGTTTCCATTTGAGCAATGGTGTCAAAGAGTGACAATGACGGAGGGCTTGATGATTTAGGTGATAGGTCTTATAAAGTTTCCAAATAGGGTAGTGGCGATGTTGGTGGTGTATGGAAAAGTTCCATTGGTGTAAGTGTTGGTGATTGAGGTGATGGAGTTTTTGATGGTTGAGTTTGTTGAGAAGGTGATGTTGAATCACTTGAAGGTCTAGTTGGTGACGGAATAGTGGCTATGTTGGTGTTGCAATGTGTTGGAGAGGGTGTTGGAGTAGCAAGATTAAGCAAATCTTGAATAGTGACCACATTGGTATTGCAAGGTGTTGAGGATGGTGTTGAGGTAGTAAGGTTAAGGAAATCTTGGATAGGTGAAGAAATGTCAAGTGATGCATCAATTGATGATGATGAGCTTGATTTGATGGTTTTGTTGAAGCAACACGGTTTTACACTAATCCTAGTGGTTTTTGCAAGGGATTTTGATGATTCGGATGAGGTGTTGGATTTAGTCATTTCAAAAGTGAGGTTTTGAAGCTTTAAGAGAAAGGATTTTGATGGTAATGGTGTGATTTGAAGTGTTGCAAAATTGTCAAATTTATAGAGTGGAAGAGATGTTGGAAGGGGTGTTTGGATTTGATGTTTTACCATACAAATGTTGAGGTCTCTAATGATTTAGAAAATTTCCAAGAACATGTCAAATCATTGGATGTCAATCCAATGAAATTGGGTGGAGTGAAAGACTAACTTATGCACTCAATGCTAAGTGATCATGGGAAGTGATTTGGTTGAAAATTTTCTAAAGGTTTTGAAGGATCCTTTGCAAGGGTTCCTTGGGTTAGTTATGTTTGAATTTGAATTTTTGGCGGGAAATGACTTCCTAATTGTTCTAGTGAGTGAGAGTGATCCTAATATGTTTATTGGAAGTAAGGGAAGATGTTTCTCACTAAAGATAATGATTTGACACTTCTCAAATTTTGAAATTTAGAAAAATGACAAATTTTTTCTGCATGTGACTGGCGGAACCCTCGCGAAACACAGGCGGAACCCTGTTTTGGGTTCCTTCTGGTCCGTTGGGCCAAAACTGGGTTACCCAGAATTTACACTAGCGGAACCCATTTGAGGGTGCCGCCAGATCCGCCAGGTCTGAAAAACAAGGCAGTCCACTTTTTTGACCTGCGAGACGATTTTCAAATTTTTCGAAAACTCTTAAAAATGAAAATTTATTATATGTCTGATTAGGAAATGCAAAAATTGGACATGTAGACATTCATATCATAGGACTTTGACCGGGGCTAAACTTAGTGAAATTTTCCATAAGCACAAAAAATTGACAGACACTTCAAATATTGTCAATATGCATAAAGGCTCATACAAAACATAATCCGACAAAAGTAATAAAGCATAGAAGTGAAAAACAATACAAATCACATAGTTTAACACATACAAAGTTCTAAACCCCTCATAAGCCAAATGCTCCTTAATCACACAACTCACAACCGATCTATCTTCTTATTGAGCTTTCTTAGGTACCTTCCAAAGCACTTGAAAATTCCTTTGGTTTGCTTGAACTCTTCGGATGCATTGCTAATGACGGGAAGTTCTTGAAGGTATTCTAAAGGAGGTAGCTTAGAGTTAGGAAGTTTATCGTCATCGCTCATATCGGATGATGAAGATGATGGTGAAGGAGAGCGAGTACGCTTGCCCTTAACTTTGAAGACTCTTTTATCACTTAGAGGAACGAAAATGTGAGGAACGAGAGAATAGTCAAGGCATATTCCCTCATCATTAGGAGGAATGGGCGAGATTGCTCTAAAGAGGCGGGTGAGAAGCATTCCATAAGGAAGAGCGGTTGTTCCTACTAAGGGTATGTCGGCCATTCTTTTGGCTAGGTAATAGGCTAAGTTAAAAGGTTGACCGGTGGAAATGCTATAGAGTATGTAGGTAAGACATGTGTTGACATGATCTCTATTTCCTATGGAACTTATAATGTTGGCTCTAAAGATTTCTTACCATTTCTTAAATTGAGGTTTAAGCTCATTGAGTTCCATACCAAAAGGGTCCTTATCTACCTCATTTCCTGAACGATTCTTCTTAGTTGTTGAGGTCCTAACAAAGAGATGCTCATGAATTTCTTCCTTATTAGCAAGAGGAGTGTCGTATGGATGATAACTCTCAATAGAATCAAGACTAGAAAGGGGCCACTTATCCGTGTAGAGACATGTACCAACATTAGGGACACCAAGAATTGTTGCAAAATCTTTCAAGGGTAGGATGTTTGATATTTGATTGGTTGTAAAGGTTAGTGAGAAATCACCATCGTCATCGAAGAAAAGGCTTATGGTTGCATAGAATTCTAAGATGAACCTAGGACAAATTTGCTCATCGATGTCTAGGAGACAATCAAAGTTGATTGCGGCAAAGTTTTGACGAATGGATGTTCCTTTTAGGACGGATGGATCAATGGTTCTTCCTTCATGAACGTAACATTTTTCTAGACTCTTAAAGGTTTCAACTTGATCTTTAGTAAGGCCTTTGGTCCTATGGTGTTTGGGTAAGTACTTAAGAGTTTCCTTGTGATCGGAGAATGTTGCGGGAGGCATGTTGACTCAAAGTTGATTGGATTGGAAGAGATGTAAGTGAGAGCCCTAATTTTTGTGTGGTAAGGTATTTGTGAGTTAGGAATGGCTGTTGGTAAGTTGAAGTTGTGAGTAAAGAGGTATTTGGTTTTGAAATTAAAATAAAACATGCTGCAGATTCGGCGGACCAGGCGGAACCAAAGGGAGGGTTCCGCCCGTTTGGTCTCAGGGTTCCATGGGTACTGCAGAGGAAAATTAAAAAGGTTTTGTCTTGATTTTTGTGGTTTTATCCTAATGTTCAAAACTAAGATTTTAGGTCTCATGAGTCTTTAACTAAGCCTAGGGAGGATGAAAGATTCATATTCAAGAGCTTTCGTGAAAATGTCGACAATATGGTTATCGAGTAAGACTTTCTTGGTTGAGATGTTCCTCAATGAACATTTTTAGCAAGGCGATGATGGTGGATCACAATATGTCAATTAAGAACATAATGGATTGGATTGTCGCTGAAGTCGATGCTTCCTTTGTTGAAGGGATAAAATTGTTGATAAGAGGAATTCCATTTGTTGATGCTGGTTTTGCTTGTTCTAGAGGACCTTGTGGACGTGCTTCTCCATTCGATACTAATTTGAGAGCCTTAAGTGTTTTGGAGAATCATTGGGTAAGTAAGTATAAAAGTGCAAGTACCACTTGTGCTTTTCTTATCAACTTATTACCGACATAATTTCATTTGGCATACACTATGGTTTCTAGTCCCGTTCTCTTGGGATACCATAATCCTAGTTGTGTAGTACCTTTTGATGTATCCAAACAAGCTCTTCCGAAAGAGTTGTTTTAGGATCTTCTCTAAAACGAGCACATAGACAAGCACTTAACATAATGTTGTATCTATTTGTTGTGAGAACAAGTAAACTTCCAAACATTTCTCTATGTTTAGTTTTATCTACAGATTCACTAATCTCATTCTTGATAAGTCATATAAGACTTAATCATTGTGAACTTGTAAATAACTAAGAATGTCTTTGAGTGATTATTCCTTGTTTTTGGAGCTTGCATAGGTTATTAAAAAGTCTTTCATAGATTTGCATTATTTTCTATTTTGAAAGATCTATTTTGTTTTAATTGTTTCTTTACTCTAATGTCCAAAAACACTTTTTATCAAATTTGTTTTAATCACTACTATTACCCATGATTCAAGTTTTTATGACCTTGTCAATATTGTTTGACTCAATGTTTGAAAAGATGTTGTTTTTCAATTTTAATAGTTTATCTTCCTTGTTATTGATCTTGACTTACTTGTCTTTTCAATGTTGGACTTTCGACTAAGTCATCATCTACCAAAGATGATATCTTAGAAGGATGTGGTCTTTCATCGAATGTTAAATTCAATGACTCCTCGACTCTTTGGGTTTATTTACTTAAAACACTATGATTGTAAATGTCCAAGAGATGCAACATCATAAGACTATGGGTCGAATTTGATGTGCAAATCCTAGATGTTTGTAAATCATTTTCTCCCAATCATCCTAATGAGTTCAAATGATTTATTTTTCTTTGTGTGTCTTATATGAAATTTTAACAAAAGAATGGTTGAATTTAAGACACAATTGAAAATGTAAGGTATAATGTCAAAATACGTTGTATTACAAATATCAATGAAATATTGTGGTTTTGCTAGATTTGCAAGCATCACAAAAGTGTTGGTTGTCTTATCACTTAGGAGATTCTTAGTTAGTTCACTTGTAGACAAGTATTAAGTGAGACTCACTCAAGAGTTGCTCGTGTCTTTTCCCGAAAGTTTAAAGAGGTAAAATACCTTATATCTCCTACTAGATGAAGTGTCTAACTCCTTTAATCCCAAAGGATCTAATCCTTGTTATTAATTACGCAACATAAACACCTTAGAGTAAAAACTAATAACATTACCCACGACAAATCTTAATGCTAATCAACAAGAAACAATGAAAGGTAAGTTGAAGAGACGTGTACCTTTTAAGCTCCATAGATTAGCCACCAAGACGATAATCATTAAGCAAATAATCTTGAGTCGTAAGAGAGCTAAACTCAAATACTTATGAATCCAAGGAGGTTAGACAAATAGAGATAAAATTTCTCCTACAATTCTCTCCTAGGTTACAAATACAACTTGTTTTGTTTTACTTGTTGATGGTGCAGTTTTGTTAAATCATAATCCGGTTTTATCACTAAATGACTTTTGACTTTTCAAAACGCTTTTAAGAGCTTGTGAACTTTCTTCAAATTTAGCAATCATTTTTCCTTTCTCATTTTGTCTTTTAATTTCATATTTGTAATCTAGACATATATTGCATTCAAGATCATTTTCAACATTACTCTCAAGTCTAGGCATTTTATCTTCTAACATGATTTCTTTTTCAAAACTATTCACAAGAGATTTTGAGGATTCAGTGCTAAAGATAGCTTTTAGGTCCATGTTACAAAATAGTTTTGACTCATTTTCTAGTTTAGAAAACTCTAGGATAAATGTGTCAAAGCAAAAGTGTTTGGTTTCAAATTGTACCTTGCTTGATGTTTTATCAAGTTGAGAATCACAAACCGGGTAGTTGGCTACATCATCATCCATGTCTTTCCATGAATCATAAGCAAGGCCATTATGAGCTTGACACAAGTAATCACCTTCACTTGTACCTTCATTTAAAACATTTAAACTAGTAGCACATGTATTTACTTCAACTAAGCGTCTATCTATTAGGTTTTCTACGACATCTAACTCATGTGTGAGATCGAATTGATCATCTTTGACTTGACATGTTTCTTGATGAAAGTTGATTATATTTTTCCAAATATCATTAGCCGTTTGACAAAAATACACTCTTTCATATTCAATTTTCGGTAAAGCTTTATAAATCATTAATTTAGCTTTAGTGTTTTTATCAAACTTAAGATAATCATTTTGATTTTCAAAACTTGTTTTCGTTGGTTTGAAAACACCAATAGAAATAATATGCCAAAGATCTTGATCAATTGATTTCACATGGTTTTCAAATATACTTTTCCATTCAAGGAAGTTTTCTTTTTCAAATAGCAGTGGGTTTTGAATAGGTTGCCCTTCTTTGAGATTTTCAAAATCCATGGATCGATCCAAGTTTTAAAATACAATATATTTTAAAGATGTTGAGTAACGTAGCTCCTGATGCCAATTGTGAAAAACTAGAAGGGGGGTTGAATAGTTTACCGCTTTTTAACTTGATTATCTTTCAAAACGTTACGTTTGTTTAAAGATATAAACTCAAATTACTTGTTTAATTTTTTAAAAAGCTTTACGTGTAATTAACGATTCTAACTAAAGATACTATGTAATAAGCAAAGACAAAGAGAGAAACGATCAAACCACAATACGATTGTTTATCGTGGTTCGGCTACAAGGACTCTTTTTCCTTGCCCTACATCCACGCCCCGAGTTTCCAATTCGAGAGTTATAATCACTAATCAACAAGCTCCTTTCCCGGTGGAGAAACCTTTACAACGTTGCTTACACTTTTACTGACACTAAGCTAGACGTCGAGTTCTTTTACAAGGGTACAACCACTCCCGTCGTCGCTTACACTTTTACCGACACTAAGCTAGATGTCGAGTTCTTTTACAAGGGTACAACCACTCCCGTTAGTTCTTTTACAAGGGTACAACAACTCCCGTCACACTTTGTATTTTGAGGCCTAAAATACTAACCGATCACTTCTACACACAATACAAATGAAGTATAAACTATCAAAGCTTATACATAACAAAGCTAACAAGTCTTGCAACTTTTGAGTTGAAACTTGTAACTTCTTGGATGAACTTGCGAACTCCCTTGCTACATAAGAGGATCACACAAGTCAAATGTTACTGAGTTAGTTGAAAGAATATGTGAAATATATGTCCTAAAGTGATGGATGAAAATTAGCAAGTGGCTTGGTATTTATAGCAAAACAAACAGCAGGTCTGGCAGATACGGCGGAACCCTCAGATGGGTTCCGCCCATGTACCCCCAGGGTTCCGCCAGGCTTGCAGTTGGTTTTGCAATAAATCATTCAAACCAACCAAAGTCACATCAACTAAATCCTAGTCAAACACATTGAAGCAAAAGAAGAAAGCTTCCAAAAATGTGTAAGACCTTATGGTAAGTCAAACACACAAGCTTACCATAATTGCATGATGTGGCATGACACTTTCTAAATAAAGAAATAAAAACAATGTTTTGCTTAAAAAGAAATGTAAACCTAGTTATACAAGACTTAAAACTAAAGTGATGTTATTACTATAAAATAAAGTTCATATTTTGTCATTAACAAAACTTAGCAAAGATCGTAAAATATAAATAACGTTTTTAGGTGATATTTGTATTAACAATTTCACTTAAAGCACTTGATGAATCTTTTTGTAGCAAGAATTTTGTCAGGAAATTCCTTAGAGCACTCCATCCGAAGTGGAGAGCAAAAGTGACGGCAATTGAAGAATCCAAGGATCTTTCAAGCATGTCACTTGACGAGCTAATTGGAAACCTCAAAGTTCATGAAATGGTAATGGAAAAAGATTCGGAAATAGTTAAAGGCAAGAAAGAAAAGATTAAGTCTATTGCCTTGAAAGCTAGAGTCCAATCAAGTGATGATGAAGAATCTAGTTCGGGTAGTGATGATGAAGAATATGCCATGGCCGTTAGAGACTTCAAGAAGTTCTTTCGTAGATGAGGGAAGTTTGTAAGGCAACCTAAAGATGACAAGAAAACCTTCTGAAAAGATCATGACGATAAGAAAGGAAAGGTTGAAAGGAAATGCTTTAGGTGTGGAGACACAAGTCATCTCATAGGAGAATGTCCAAAACCACCCAAAAGCAAGTCTCAACAAGCTTTTGTTAGTGGTGCTTGGAGTGACTATGAAGAAGATGACGATGAGCCGAAGAATGATGAAATTGCTCTCATGGCTCACGACTCAAATGAGGTGTGCCTCAAAGTATGTTTGGAACCGGATGAATGGATTAAAGATAGCGGTTGTTCAAGGCACATGACGGGTAACAAAAGCCTCTTCTCAAAAAAGGTACAATCTCTCATGACTCTCTTTTTATAGATGATGTAGCTCATGTTGATAACTTAGGTTTTAATCTCCTTAGTATTAGTCAACTTTGCCGTAATAAGTATAACGTCCTTTTTAGTGAAAATGGAAGTAAAATACTTAAAGATGGCATAACCATAGCCAAAGGTGTTCTTAAGAACAACGTGTATGTCATGAAGATGGATCAAACATCTAGAGACAAACTTTGTCTTACTTCATTAGATGAATCTTCAACTTTATGGCATAGACGTTTAGGACACGCTAACATGAGACTTATACAAAACCTCTCCTCCAAAGACCTAGTTCGAAACCTACCTAAGTTGAAATATGACCAACACTTTTGTAACGCTTGCAAAGTCGGTAAACAAGTCCATAGTAGCCATATGGCTAAAAACTTGGTTTCTACATCTAGGTGTCTAAAAACTTTTGCATATGGATTTATTTGGTCCATCTGCTATACAAAGTTATTGAGGTAACTTCTACACTTTGGTCATAGTAGATGATTACTCAAAATATACTTGGACAAAATTTTTGAAAAGTAAAAATGAAGCTTTTGATAAATTTGAGATTCTAAGTAAGAAAATTCAAAATCAAGTAGGGTCTAGTATTATGTCTATTAGAACGGATCACGGTCATGAATTTGATAATGAATTTCAATTTGGAAACTTCTGTGATAAAAATGGAATTACTCATAACTTTTCGGCTCCACGTACTCCTCAATCTAATGGTGTAGTAGAATGTAAAAACCGGACTTTGCAAGAGATGAGTAGAACAATGCTTAATGAACAAAACAATCCACAAAAGTTTTGGTATAACGCCATTGACACATCAACGTACATTTTAAATCGAGTATTAATTAGACCATTTTTGAATAAAACTCCTTATGAACTATATAAAGGTAAAAAGCCTACATTAGGATACTTTAGAGTGTTTGGGAGTAAATGTTTTATTCTTAATATCAAGGACTATCTCACCAAATTTGACCCAAAGTCTTATGAAGGTGTATTTCTTGGATATTCACAAAATAGTAAAGCTTACATTGTTTTAAACAAAGAAACCTTAAGAGTCGAGGAATCATTGAACGTAACATTCGACGAGAGTCCACCTCCCTCTAAGACATCACCTTTGGTAGATGATGACTTAGTTGAAAGTCAAGCTATTGAAAATCAAGTGATCTTAGAAAATGACAAGGAAGATGAACCATTAAGCAAAGAAATTGTTAATGTTAAACAATCCAAAAGTCATCCATTAGATAATGTCATAGGAAAAATTAATGAGAGAACACTAAGATCTAAAGCCCAAAATGAAAGTAACGACTTTTGTTTCGTATCAACATTGAACCGAAAAACATTAACGAAGCCATAAATGATGAGTCTTGGGTAATAGCCATGCAAGAAGAGTTAAACCAATTTGTTAGGAATGATGTATGGAAATTAGTTCCTCAACCAAGGAGTCAAACAATAATTGGAACAAAATGGGTTTTTCGTAATAAAATGGATGAAAAGGGTATTGTGTCTAGAAACAAAGCTAGGCTAGTAGCACAAGGATATAATCAACAAGAAGGCATTGACTACGATGAAACTTTTACTCTGGTTTCTAGGCTCGAGTCAATTAGAATCTTACTTGCATATGCATGTGTACACAATTTTAAATTCTTTCAAATGGACGTCAAAAGTGCATTCTTAAACGGGGTTATAAATGAAGAAGTGTATGTTGCTCAACCACCGGGCTTCATCGATTTTGAAAAACCCACTCATGTTTACAAACTTAAAAAGGCTCTTTACGGACTTAAGCAAGCTCCAAAAGCATGGTATGATCGACTTAAAACCTTCCTAGTTGACCATAGGTATACCATGGGCTTAGTCGATAATACTCTCTTCACTAAGAAGAAAGGTTCATATATTATCATAGTCCAAATCTATGTTGATGACATTATATTTGGATCAACTTGTCAAGAATTATGCGACAATTTCTCAAAAATCATGCATGACGAGTTTGAAATGAGTATGATGGAGAACTCAACTTTTTCCTAGGACTCCAAATTAAACAACTAGAAGATGGTATCTTCTTTAACCAATCCAAATACATTAAGGACATGCTTAAGAAATTCGGTCTAAAAGATTCGAAACCAATCAAAACGCCCATGTCCATAGAAACAAAACTCACCAAGGATGAGGAAAGTGAATCCGTAGATAACACTAAATATAGAGGTATGATTGGAAGTCTACTTTACCTAACGGCTAGTAGACCCGACATTATGTTTAGTGTTTGTCAATGTGCTCATTTTCAAGAAGATCCTAAGACAACTCATCTTGAAGCCGTTAAAAGGATTTTTAGATATATTAAGGGCACTACACATTTAGGTTTATGGTATCCCAAAGGAACGGGAATAGACACCATAGTGTATGCCGACTCGGATCATGCCGGTGACTATGTTGATAGAAAAAGCACAAGTGCTACTTGTACTTTTGTTGCACATTGTCTCACCTCATGGTTCTCTAAGAAGCAAACAGCTCTCGCTATCTCAACAACGGAAGCCGAATACGTTTTGGCCGGAAAGGCATGTCAACAAGCTCTTTGGATGAAGCAAGCTCTTGTCGACTACGGAATTCAACTTAACGACATCACCATTTTTTGTGACAACAAAGGAGCCATTGATCTTAGCAAAAATCCAGTTCAACATGCTCGTACCAAACTTATTGAAATCCGTCATCATTTCCTTCGTGATAACGTTCAAAAAGGAAACATCTCAATTGAGAAAGTTTCTTCCGAAGACAACATAGCCGACATCCTCACAAAACCTCTTAAATGAGAACCATTT
This sequence comes from Artemisia argyi, assembly GCA_030686995.1. Lineage (NCBI taxonomy): Eukaryota > Viridiplantae > Streptophyta > Magnoliopsida > Asterales > Asteraceae > Artemisia > Artemisia argyi. The sequence goes on from CM060696.1 coordinate 9,217,653, forward strand.
AACCTCCTTAGGTTAGGCTTAGGACTTATGGAACTTATCCTGTAGTTCTAGACATTAGACAAAAATCACAAAAAACAAAACAAATCAATAAGTCTTTTTCTCAGCAGAGTCGGCGGAACCCTCAGCCCTAACGGGTGGAACCCTCTTTTTGGTTCCGCCGTATCCGCCGACCTGCAGAACTTTTTCTTAGTTTATATTAAACCAAACACCCATTATCTCATACCACCACTTCCAAACTGCTACTATTCACTTCACCATTCATCCACACCTACGAATTTTTGTTCCTTCCTTCATTCACATTGCTCATCAATCATCATTGTAAGTACTCTAAACATGATTACACTCCTATTTGCACAAAAACAAAAACTTGAGGTTATGCATTAACTTGAGAAACTCATGCATAAAATTAGGTGCTTGACAAAACTAATCATGTTTCCCATAATTAGGAATTGCATTATTATAAGTTATTAACATGTTTACTAAAACACCCCATGTCAAATTCTTGCAAAAATTTCTCACAAATAGGACAAATATTTTTTTGTCTCACATTGTGAATACAAAATAAAAACGTTATGTTTAAAACATCACTTGCATAATGTCTCTTGAATGCTAAAGGGAATACATAACTAATATGTATTTTCGGGTACATTCAAACGAAGCTACATTGAACTAGGAGCATTTGGGTTATCTTTTGTTTTATAACAAAACTTGCATTATAAAACGTTTTAAGCATCAAAATGAGTCAAGATAACCGCACCTCCACATTGTTTTCATATAGGCATACACTAGAACATCCACATTACAATAGTCGTTTACTTAGACTAAAATGTGAAATTTTGTTTTTCTAGGAATCATCATGCCTCCTCTAACCCATTACGACCACAAGGACACCATTAAGTACCTACCCAAACACCACAAAACCAAAGGTCTTACTCCAACTCAAATCGAAGTTTTCAAAGCCTTAGAAAAGCGTTATGTCCACGAGGGTAGAACCATTGACCAATCCTTCAAAGAAGGTACAAACCTACCTATGGAACTTGCAACCATCAACTTTGATTGTCGCTTAGAAATCGATGGGCCTATTTGTCCTAGGTTTATTTTAGAATTCTATGCATCCGTCACTCTCTCCACGGATGAGTATGGTCGCATGTCTATTAACTTTAGGGCTAGTAGTCATCAATACTCCTTAACTCTCGAGGAATTTGCTCAAATCCTAGGTGTCCCAAACCGTGGTACTTGCATCTACTCCGACAAGCATTCCCTCTCAACTCTTGACACACTCATTGACCGAATCCATCCCTATGATACCCCTCTTGTGTCCAAGGATGAACTTCGTTACCACCTCTTCATTAGGACCACCAACACTAGGAGAATCCGTACCGGAAATGAGGTCAACAAGGACCCATATGGTATGAAACTCAATGAACTCAAGCCCCAATTCAAGAAATGGGAAGAACTCCATAGAGCCAATGTCATTAGCACCATAGGAAACCGGGATCATATCAATGTTTGTGATGAGGCGAAAAATGAACCGTTTTTAAGGGGTCATTTAAGCCCGGATTTGAGATTATTTGATCAAATATTGCCCTAAATCATTTCTTTTGTCATTTTAGGTACTTTTGGAGAGAAATCTGGAAAAGGAAGCATTTGGGACGTTTTTGGAGCATAAAAGTGAAGAAAACGGCAAAGTCTCAATTTCCTTGTTAGGAACAGTACCTGACGGCGTTAAGAGTTTCCAAGCGACGGCGTCAAGAGTAACAAAATAGGTGGAAGTGGATGATACACGTGATGGTCCAGAGTGTTTTGTGCATTGGAGATCACGACGTCACTCAAGGCCGTCATGGTCCAAGTATTAGTGACGGCCCAGAAGAAATTTACACATGACGGTGTCACAATTGGATCTAGGCAATATGATTTCTATTTTGGCGGCGAGTTGACGGCGTCAGAAATTCCTTCTTGACATCGTCACCCTGTAAAATCTATATATAGTTTTCCAAATTTCATTCATTAGGGTGCAACATTTAGGGAAAAACCCTAGGCCGATTTTTACAGCTTTTTCAAGGGTTTCAACCCTTTGAAACTTTCATGTTCAATTTGAGATAAGTACTCTTTCAATTCAATCAATATGTCTATGTGTTGTTTAAATATATCTTACGCTTGTCTTCAATTTAACATGCTAGGCTAGATCTCTTTTGTGTTTACTTAGATGTAGTGAAACCTAGATGTTAATTATGGGTTGATTGTTTGTTTATAATTGTTACGGATGATTGTATTCGATGTTAGGCTTAAGAAAACTGGCAGACTTCCATTGGTAACATGCTTGAACGTCTTAAGAAACATGATCAGAGGTCTACTATGATTTTTGGTTGTATTTAATGCGTAGGAGAATTCTAATGATCCCATGTTAGGAGCTTATAACGGCTCGACATACGAGTGAAGTAGGATCCTATAGAGTTAGGGAATATTGTACACGGCCCTACGACTAGTATTAAGGAATACGGCCCGTCATCTATGCAATTGTAACAAGCTATCAACCTGTAAAGATATCTAGGGAGTAATGAAACCTAAGTAAACACAATTTTCCCCATCATTGTTTACACCACTAGTAAAATTAGATTTATTCTCATTTTTATTATTTTATTTTGATTGCATCTTTAGTTATTTGGGTTAGTTGGCTAGCAACTAATTCCGCCCACTCTTCCAAATCCCGAGATTTTTACTTGCTTTTCATAAAATATAAAAATACAAAAGAATCATCCCTCACCTCTAGACCTAGTTTTTAGGCTTTCTAATCCTAGCGACACTATTCTTGAGTTGAACGATCAATCCCCCGGTACTTGTCACTATACTATACTACAACGATCAGGTACACTGCCTGGTGGGGGTTGTAAGCTTCTCGAGATCCCTCGAGAGGTAAAGCCTGGTGCGATTCCCACGTATCAAGTTTTTGTCGCCGCAGCCCGGGGAATAGTTATTGTCTAGGTTAGGATTTCTTTTTATTAGGTCTACTTGCTAGATTCCTTTCTAGCAAGATTTTATTTTTATTTTTTGGTTTTCTTTAGTCTATCTCATTTCTTCGTGTCTTTGTTCGTAACCTTTACCATCCGACATCATGGAAGGTGGTAACATCTTTGAACCCATCAACCCACCACAACAAAACCACCCACAAAACCCACCACTAGCAAACCAACCTCTTAGGCCCCGAACCTTGGGAGAATATTCATGTCCTAGCCACCAAGGCTATCGAAACACAATTGAGCTCACTCAAGGAGCCAATGTGTCCCCCTTGCGATCCGACACCATCCGGTTGGTGCAAAGCGGATGTGCATTCCATGGACTTCATTCCGAAGATCCTAACCAACATCTCAAGGATTTTCTTAAAATCGTAGATTCTATAGACCTTGATGTTATAACTAGATAGTCGACCCGATTACGCCTATTCCAATTCTCTCTACGTGATTGTTGATACAAAAGTTGGGTGTTCCTTGTTTGGGTTCCTGCTCTCGTACCAATTAGCTCTTAATGCTTGAAACCTGCACACTAAGAAAGTAAACAACACCGTTAGGCTTATCGTGGGATTGTCTCCCACGATTATCCTCCGGGGTGAGAGTAAGTAATCGGTTTAGGGTTATATTGAAGAGTTAGGGTTTTGTCAATCGTACCTTTAACGAGAATTATGTCGTTCTATATATAGGCGCAGAATCCTTGTAGGTTTCGTGCTCCTTACTCTTCGCACACATGGTGCTTATCCGGTCCAAGGATTTTTATCCGTAAATAGAAGATCCTTATCTAGACCATAAATAGTTTGGTTGGGTTTGGGCCTACGTGAGTCCAACCTATTGGTAGTGCGGCCCAAATCATTGTTATGATAGCCCACTCTTGGTGGGTTTGGGCTTTAGTAATGTTTATCATTTGGGCTCGTGGCCCAAATATATACTATACGTTATCATGTCCCCCCAGTCTAGTGTGCGCGGCTCGTAGCCGCGGATGCTAGACTAGTGAAAGCGGCGGTAAGTGTGGCGGGAAAAAATTACCGCCCAATATTAGGAACCATGTATCTAGTCCAAAATATCTCAAAAAATGCCTCGGGAAACGGGAAGTGTGTCCACGTATTCTTCGGGAGATTTGAAAAAGTGCATGTACCTTCTCATATTCTAGCCACACGATTATATTAGTGGTATCCACGTGGCGACCTTTTTAGGGTTTTTGTGACCTTATATAAATCACCGCCTCCCCTTTTTACTGAAAACATCACAGTAAAAACCTTCTTCCGCCATTTTCAAACTTTTTCAAAGCTTCTTTAAGAGATCAACTATTTTATTAGGTAACCGCGAGTACACGCCTTAGCTAATATTGTCATTCCTTAGAAATGGTTCGTCAATTAGAAGAGTTTATTTCTGAAATGAACGAGGATGAACTTCATCAGTTCTCCTCTGATTATTTCATTCCCCTTGATGTGCATCCGGTAGTACCGGAGGCAAACGCGTGTATCGCGGATTTCCCTGAGGGAAAAATAGGGTTATATACGCGCTTTTTTGAGTACGCGAACCAGCGCGTACCTATATCCTTATTCTTGAGTAACGTGCTCAACTTCTACCATCTTCATATTTCTCAGCTGCACTGTATAGGTGCGGCAAAAATATCAAATTTTGAAATAAACTACCATTTGCTTGCAGTCAACCCTACCCTTAATCTATTCCGTGCGTTTTACCACACAACGTGGTCGCATGGATGGGTATCTTTTGCGAAGCGCTCAGGGCGCCTTCAGTGTTGTACAGACAAGGTAGATTCCCTTAGGAATTGGAGGGAAAATTTTTTTCTGGGTAGATGATATAGTGTTTCCATCGGCGTTTGAGTTTTATACTCAAGGGACGCTGCCAAGGGATGAGCGCCCTTTACCCGGTTCGTATATCGCGGAAGATGCGGATACGATTGATGCTAACCGCACCCCCATTAACTTCTATCCTGAGGAGTTTTTGGTTCATGTGGGGCTTAGTCGCAATTATTTCCATGGTTCTGACGAGGTTCCAACATTCCTCGATGAGAGCGGCCGGGGTGGGTGCTTGTCCTTTTTTACCTTCGCTTCGATAATGTAAGCGCTCGTTTATATGTAATTTCAATAACTAAGTTGTTTTTGTTATTTGTTCATATGTTGCGCAGAAATGGACTTGTTTGCCGTAGTGAAGCTGGAGAAGCCCAAGCAAGTGACAGTGGGGGTGCGCCCTCTTAGGAAAGGTGAGGAGCCAATTTTAGAAGCTACTGCGGGACACACAACGGTGTTAGCGCAAGATGGGCCTGAGGATTCTCCTCCCGCAGCTGCACTTGTTACTCCTGTGCAGAGTGTTCCTCCTTCTGGGGAGCAGTCTCCCGTGGTAAAGGAATTTCATGCTGAGTCCTTCGACAGTGTGGAGATCCTGGAGCCTGAGGGGAGTGCGCAGGGCGTAAAGCAGAAGGGAGCATCTGGTGGTTATGGCGCTGGTACTTCCAAGAGGAGGCGTCATCTTATTGGTGATGAAGAATCGTCCGCAGCGGATGACACGTCCGCTACTAGCGCGGATAAAGATATTTCCAAGTCTTCTCCCTTTATGTAAGTGATGATCACATTTCTGTTTCTTTACTTGTTGCACTATGCCCTGACTTTCTTCCTTTGCCTGTAGTGACCATGCTGCAGAGGGTGATGCTGCGTTTGTTGAAGGCTTGGTACCACCTCAGGATGCTAACGTGGAGGAGCCGTTGAAGGTAGCTGAGGAGATGTCTGCGCAGCTTGATGGAGGAGCTAGCTGCTACTGCTGAGCGTCAGACTGAGTTGGTCACTCAGTTGAAGACGCGTTATGTTGGTGAAGGTAGTATTCTCGCTCAGAAAGATGAGGAGGTTGCCTTGCTCAGGGTGCAGTTAGCTGATGCGCGAGCAGAGGTAGAGTCTACCGCTGCGCATGCTATGAAGGTTTCTGATGAGAAGCTGTCCTTGATGGTTGAGCTGAAGAACGAGCACGGGAAGATGGAACAGTTCAGGTCTAACTTATCTTGGGGTTTAAAGTACCTCAAAGAGAAGAAGGCCGAGCACTTTGGCCATATTAATGAACTTCGCGCGCAAGTGGAGAAGGCTCTGAAGGTGCAGGAGAGCAAGCTGCGCAAGCTAAGTATAGAATACAATGAGGAGTTATATCCTCATCTCATGTCTATGATTGCTGAGCACAGGTATGTGTTGTCTATTCCGCCATTTTGACTTACCATATGTATTAATGCTCCTTTTACTTTCTAATGCATCCGTTGTTGTTTGTGTAGGTGGTTGATTAGCCATGGTTTGCGCCTAGCTGCTATGGGTACGTTGGAGTCTCCTGAGGTCGTAGAGGACTTTGGGAGGGTCGTGGAGTGCGATGTGGCACGCGGCAAGGCCCAGGCTGTGGAGGAGCTTCATGAGAGCAAGATGCTGAGTGTGCCACTTGTAGAAGTCCCTGGGTACAACGCAGATGCGTTTGATGAGCTGGTGGAGGCGATGGAAAAGATGAAAGTCTTTGACTTTCCTTAGATTGCCCGCTTGGAGCGTGACCAGGACTATCCCATCAGCGTGATCATGCAGGGCCTAATGCTGGCTAAGCACATAGCTGAGGATGCAGAGGCGCACCCTCATTATTTTTTGAAGTCGGATGAATCGCAGCTGATGGTGCCTGTTTTTGCCCGCCCTCGCCACATGCTTAATCCCTTCACTTTTGAGAAGGAGATTTCGTTGAAGGAGTGCCTAGAGGCACATGAGACAAGAGCTTCTCGCAAGAAGGGCGTGAAGGGAAAAGCCATCCTTTGTGGTGTTGGCGCAGCCCATCTTCCTCGGTCTGATGGGATTGCCGTTAGCGTACCAACAGTGTCTCAGGACGATAGCAGCCTACTGAGGAGGCTAAGTGAGGCTGGGGAGTTGGCATCCACAGCTAGTAGCTCAAGTCACAAGCGTGATCATAGCGTTTAGATGTGAATTTTTATATTTATAACTTGTATAAACTCGTAGTTCGCATTAATAATAATGTTTATTTTGTTTCGTACGTCTTGTTATCTGTACTTAGATTGTTTTCTTTGTAAAAGATCATCCAAGAGCCAAATTGATAATGCGACGTACTTAAAATGATTTAGATTAAGTACATGACTTAAAAAATCATAAAGGTGAATTCAAACTTGTTGTTGTTTTGCAAAGAGTATATCAAAATGACCAAGAGTCTTGGCTCGTGAATTGCTAAGCATGTACGGTGTACGTGATATTGCGCAGTCTTCGTGGAATGTGCATGTAAACTTACTTCAATGTCTTGAAGGTAAGGTGCTTAGCAAGGATGCGTGATCCAGTGTTGATGGGTTTGCAACCCTCTTACTCAACGAGTTAGTTAGTAGGTTGACTCATCCTTTCTGCTATCGTAGGTCTTAATAAGTGCATGCACGCCATGTAGGCAAAATATAAAATAACAATACTGAAACATAATAAGAATGTGCGCAATAAAGTTAAGTGTGTTATGGAGTTAGCTAGAAACCACAGCGTTTTATTAATACTTGCAAGTTTTTGGAAGATAAAAGACAATTCCTAAAAAAAAAGAAAATTCAAAGACAGACATTTATTGGGCACGTACTAAAGTACAAGGTTGTCTGTTTGTGGGCCGTAGTCTTTCCTAAAGATAGCATCTCTTTAGATTGTAGATATTCCACGTGCGTGCCAGCTCGTGGCCTTCCATATCGCGCAGCTTGTATGCACCATTACCTAGTGCATCTGTGACCTCATAGGGTCCTTCCCATTTGGGTCCAAGCTTGCCCGTGTCTTCTGCATGGCTTGCATCATTAGCGCGGTATACAAAGTCTCCTGGCCTTAAAGAAGTATGTTTGACCTTTGCATTATAATACTTCTTCATCTTTGCTTTAGCCTTCGCTTCGCGTATAGCTGCGCGTTCACGCCTTTCTTCCAGCAAGTCCAAGTCTATGCGCCGCTCCTCGTCATTTGTTGTGACGTTTATTTCCGCTGTACGTATAGTTGGCATTCCAATTTTGGCTGGTATGACGGCTTCTGTCCCATAGACAAGAGAGAATGGTGTGTCTCCGGTACTGGTTTTGATTGTCGTGCGGTGCGCCCATAAAACATGTGATAATTCATCCACCCATTTTCCTTTATGTCTGTCAAGGCGCGCTTTTATTCCTTCGCCTAGACTGCAATTCGCGCGTTCAACCAAGCTATTGGTTTGTGGGTGTTTCACTGAAGCAAAGTGTTGTGTGATGTTTAATTGCACGCACCAATCTTTAAATGGGTTGTCACAGAATTGTTTTCCGTTGTCTGAAATAATTTCCCTAGGTAGTCCGAAGCGACACACAATGGTGTCCCACACGAAGCGTTTTACCTGGTTGCCAGTGATGCTCACCACTGCTTTTGCCTCAATCCACTTGGTAAGATAGTCTATGGCTACGATGAGGAATTTTAGCCCTCCTACTGCAACTGGGAAAGGGTCTGCGATGTCAATGCCCCATTTCTAGAATGGCCATGGTGAGGTGATGGGGGTTAACTCTTGTTGTGGTCGGCGCAGAATTAGCCTGTGGACTTGGCAATCGCTGCATTTCTTTATCATGTCCCGTGCGTCGCGGCGCATAGTAGGCCAATAGTATCCCGATCGCAGGGAGCGCGCTACTACAGACCGTGGTCCTGAGTGCATGCTACATGATTCGGCGTGAATTTCTCAGAGTACATAATCTGCTTGAAGAGGTCCAACACATCGGAGCCAAGGTTGTAGGAATGAACGTCGGTATAGGACGCCATCTCGAAGTTCAACTCTGCGTTGTGCGCCGCACCCTTCGAGCGTCCTTCTGATCTTGTGGTAAGATTCCTTTGCTTATAAATTCAATGATAGGTGTCATCCATGTAGGATCCTGTTCCTCTATCACCGTGGATACTTCCATCTCCAAATTTGTTTTTTAGAGTTTCCACCAATACCTGTTTTGATAGATGCGCAAAGCTTGTAGATGCGATCTTGTTAGGCGCGCCAGCTTTCCTGTTTTCTCCTCTAGGTACTTGTTTGATTGTAAACCTATCAAAGTTCTGAATCAAAGACTTGGTTTTCTCAAGGTATTGAATCATGTGTTCATCCTTGGCTTCATATTCACCTAGCACGTGGTTAGCTACTAGCCTGGAATCCACATTTGCCTCTAGGTTGCGTACACCCATTTGAATTGCAATACGCAATCCAGCGAGTAGGGCTTCGTATTCTGCCTCATTGTTTGTGGCTGTGAATTCGAAGCGCAGTGCGTAGGTGAATTCTACCCCCTCTGGGTTAGTAAGGATAAGGCATGCGCCTGATCCATCCACGCATGAGGATCCGTTTGTGAATAGAACCCATGGTTCTTGTAACTCTGTCTTGCCTGTTGAAGGTGGAGTATCGATATCTGGCTTCTCAACAATAAAGTCGGCTAATATCTGCCCCTTGATTGAAGTGCGTGGTCTATACGAGATATTATACTCACTCAACAACACACTCCACTTTTGTAGCTGTCCTGATACGTCAGGTTTAGAGATAACTTGTTTGATGGGCTGGTCCGTGATTACAGCTATTGGGTGCGCCTGTAAGTATCTGCGCAGTCCTTTGGCTGTGAATACTAAAGCTAGGACCAGCCTTTCCATAGCGCTGTAGTTAGTCTCTGTCTTTTTCAGTGCCTTGCTTACAAAGTATATGGGTGTTTGGACGGAGTTCCTATCTGTCAATAGTACTGCGCTAACCGCTCCATGGGTTGCAGATAAGTATATGATCAACTCTTCCCCTGGTCGCGGTGCGACAAGTTTGGGAAGTGATGCAAGGTGCTGTTTTAGTTGTTGGAAGGCTTCCTCTGCCTCCTCAGTCCAGCGAAAGTCTCCATTTTTTGTGCACTTCGCGAGTGTTTTAAAGAAAGAGAGTGATTTGTCTGCTGACTTGGATAAAAACGATTTAGCCCAGCTAGCTTTCCGTTTAATGACTGGACTTCTTTCAGTGTGCGCGGTGAGGGGAGATCGATGACAGCTCTTGTCTTTTCTGGGCACGGCTTGATGCCGTCAGGTTCTATTAAATATCCAAGGAACATTCCTTCTGTTGCGCCAAAGGTGCACTTCTTGGGGTTTAACTTCATATTTATCCTTCCCAGTGTTTTGAATGTCTCCTCGATGTCGCGCACCAATTCTTCCTCGGTATGACTCTTTATAACAAGGTCATCGACATAAACTTCCAAGTTGCGACCTACTTGTTTTTCAAAAGCCATGTCCACCAATCGCTGGTATGTTGCCCCCGCGTTCTTTAGACCAAAGGGCATTTTTGTGTAGCAATATACCCCTTGACATGTGTGGAAGGATATTTTTTCTTCATCCTCTTCTGCCATCTGAATTTGAGGGTACCCTTTGCATGCATCTAGGAAGCATTTAAAGGGATATCCGCATAGGGATTCTATCTTCCAGTCAATTTCTGGTAGCGGGTAGCAGTCTTGTGGACATGCTTTATTAAGATCAGTGAAGTCTATGAACATTCTCCAACTGTTATCACTCTTTTTTACCATTACTGGGTTGGAAAGCCAGTCGTGGTAGTAGACTTCCCGCATGATGCCTGCGTCTACCAGTTTGTGCACTTCTTCAAAGATGGCTTTTACGCGGTCCGGAGCTTGGCCGCGCTTTTTCTGTCGTATTGGAGGAAATCCTTATCGGATTTGTAGCTTGTGCTCCGTGATAGATCGCGGTGCGCCAGTCATGTGCTTTGGTTCCCACGCAAAGATACTGATTGGCTTTAAACGGTTAACCTAATTGACCAGGTGATGGTCAACCAAGTCAAACTGCCTAAGAGTCAATCTCCGTGGAAGTATAGGGTTTTCCCGGGTTGTTATGTCCCGTCGAGGTGTGGATGGTAATCAAAACGGGTTTGTGATCGGGTGAATTTGGACAGGAAAGGGTTTTAAGTGAGTTGTATGATTACACTAAGATATAAGAAATGGAAATAACTTAAAAACACTATATAAACAATTACTGATGAACAGATGCACTAAAAACGTGAGCTAAGTCTAAAAACGCGTTCGTTGATTTAAAGTTACGTTAGCGTACGAAATAAAATGCGAGTTTTGTAAAATAAAATACCTACGGATATAAAAATTACATTTTAAAAATCCTAATGATAAAAGAAAATTTTTAGAAAAAGAAAAATAATTTTTACACTATTTATTTATTTATTATTAATTAATTATTATTTTCCTATTTACTTTTAATTATTTAAAATACCCTAAAATACAAATAATTAGGAAATTAACCTAGAAAAATAAAATTTTAATTTGGAAAAATCTAAAATAATATAAAACTAATTTTAAAAATGAAAATATATTTTTGAGACTTTTTAAATAATTATTATTAATTATTAACTAATTATTAATTAATAAAAACTAATATTAATTATTAAAAATACTAAATGAAAAGAGAAAAATATGAAAAAATTACAGAAATTATTTTATAGCTACAGGAACCTAGAAAAATTATAAAAATGAGAATTGCTTAAAGAAAAAGCTAAAAAATAAGCTAAAAGCTTAAATAGAAGCTATCACTTTATTAAATTTTTGACTTTTCTAGATTGTTATTTTACAAACTACTTTAGACGCTGTATTTAGACAACTTTTGTGAAGATAAGTTTTATGAAACTCAAAAATAAGCCCTGAGGAGCTTAATAAGCATAACAGATGAGCTTTTGGGCTCAAAGGGTTATGTTAAGCTCAAATAAGCTGTGAAATAAGCTACCAGGCTAGGACTAAGGATGATTCAGGATGCCAGCAAGCAAAGTACACTTAGGACAAGCTAAAACTACAATCAAAGCTCACTGAATCAGCTAGTGAGTTCAACTAAGCTAATCCAAATTACCACAACAACAAACAGGCCTGCAGCTCATATGCAGCCCATGTTGGGGCCCACCTGGGTGATCAGAGGACCAAGATGAAGGTGGAACTCAAAAGCCTGCAAGGAGGGCTTTCCAAAATGTCCACAATCAAGCAATAAGCTCAAGTATTGAGCTTATTGTGGGCTAGGAAAAAGGGGTTATGAACACTGATATCTCAGTGTATGCAATGAAATGAGGCAAATCATTGGATCAAAATAAGCTTATGAGCAAGCAGTAAATGAAAAAACAATCACATGCATAAGAAGACCATGCAACTAGCTTTCTAAATCCACAAATATCTCAGGCTAGAGTGCACTATGGGACAAATGGCAAGCTTATGAAATGTGCCAAAAAGCTGTGGAGCAGGGCACAGATATGGAAAACAGATATATAAAAGCTACAAATTAAGCACTAAAATAAGATTAATGATGCGTGGGAATCGCACCAGGCTTTACCTCTCAAGGGATCTTGAGAAGCTTACAACCCCCACCAGGCAGTGTACCTGATCGTTGTTGTATAGTATAGTGACAAGTACCGGGGGATTGATCGTTCAGCTAGGAATAGTGTCGCTAGGATTAGAAAACCTAAATACTAGTTCTAAAGATGAGGGATGATTATTTTTATATTTTTATATTTTTTGGAAAGCAAGTTAAAATCTCGGGTTTGAAGGATTTGGGCGGAATTAGTTGCTAGTCAACTAACCCAATACTAAAGATGCAATCAAAATAAAATACTAAAAATGAAATTAAACTAAATTATACTAAAGTTGTGAGCAATAAGTGGAGAAAATGTGTTTACTTAGATTTCACTACTCCCTAGACATCTTTTACACGTAATTACTTGTTATAGTTGCATGGATGACGGATTGTATTCCTTAATACCATTCATGGGGTATCTCCTCCTATACCATGCCCAGCACAACCATAGAGATTGTAAACAGTGGCTCATGCATTAAATACAACCAATAAAGACCTTAGTGCAATCGGTTCATGTTTCCTAAGACGTTCAAGCATGTTACCATTTGGAGATCTGCCAGTTTTCTTAAGCCTAACATATAAATTCATTCATCCAAAACAAACTATAAACAAGTAATCAACATATAATTAACATCTAGGTTTCATTAGATCCAAGCAAACACAAGATAGATCTAGCCTAGCATGATGAAATTAAGACAAGAACAAGATATAGACAACCAACACATAGACATATTGATTGAATTAAAAGAACACTTATCTTAATTACACATGAAAGGTATCAAGGGGTTGGAACCCTTGAAAAACCTATAAAATTTGCACCAAAAATGTACTTAGGGTTTCTCCAAAACTTCTCTTTCTCATGTGTAAAAATTAGAAAACTATATATAGGAAATAAGGTCTAATGGCGTCAAGACCAAATAGGTGACGCCGTCACCTCGCCGCCAAAATAATTCTCGGACTGCCTTGATCTACTTCTGACGCCGTCATGTGTTATTCATTTCCAGGCCGTCATGCATTTTCCTCTTGACGCCCTTCCTTGTGACGCCGTCAAATCAGTTCTGGATCGTCATGGAAATTGCTCTTGACGCCGTCAGGATGTTACTCTTGACGCCGTCACCTACTGTTCCCAGCAAGGAAAATTAAGACTTTGGCGTTTTCTTCACTTTTATGCTCCAAAAACGTCCGAATTGCTTCCTTTTCCAGATTTCTCTCCCAAAGTACCTAAAATCACAAAAGGAACGATTTAGGGCAATATTTGATCAAATAAATTCGAATTCCGGCTTAAATGACCCCCTAAAAGTGGTTCATTTTTCGCCTCATCAATTAATAAAAATTTAGAAAAATACTATACTCAAGATGAGCAGCAAAACAACATTAACCTAAAAGCACAAAGCTTGGAACTTAATAATAAACCCTACACAAAATTATCTATCTTATTCAAAAACTACCAAAGCTGAATTTTGACTTTTTCATTTTTCCTCTCAGTTGACTTTTGTGGATTTCTAATGATCAACTCTAATCCTAATTGATGTATTAAGATATTATAAAGCTACTACAAGCTATCTTGACTGGTTTAAATGACACAACAATGATATAGTTTCCTAACTTTGCATCAGTGGGCTGCTAAGGGATTAGAAGCTCACTTTTGACCTTTTACTTTAAAACAACCAAGATAAGGAATTGACTGATGTAATTTGACCCTAACAAAGGAGTCTCAACAGGATTTGACCACCGAAAGGTTCTTAAGCTCAGTCAACCAAAACAATCCAAACACCCCTTTAAGAGACAGTTGATACAATATTTTCCTACATAAGCCTAGCTGACTAATCCTAATCATCAAACTAAGTTAATCCACTATTTTAGAAGGTAGAATGACCATGAAATGCAATAATTTACAGCAAGAACTCATATTTGCAGTTATGGCTAATAAAGGCAGTGTAGAGCACAATTGAGCCAACAAGGACTCCAATGAACAAAAGTTCAATGAAAAGCAACATTCCAACTAAGTTACACTAAACAATCATAAAGACAGCAAGCATAAACAGATATACTCAATTGAACACTAAAATACAAAATTTATGGTGAACTGCTTACAGTTGCATCAAATGGAGAAAGCTGAGAACCAGGAACATTCAACATACCCTAATGTCTCCCAAGAGACTCTAAAACCATGAGAATCCCAAGCTCACCCTGCTTCAACCTTCATCTTCCATTTATAATGATTTTTTATTTTCTATTTATTTTTGAGTAATTTTAATGATTTTTTAGTTTTCAAAATGAAAAGAAGTTTTAAACTTACTGAGCTATTAAGAACTTTATGATGAGCTTATATGTGCTGTTAGAACACTAAACATCCATTTTTAACATACTTAAATCTAAAATGGGATTTTGAACAATCTTTGAGCAAAAACTGAAATAAGTAAATAAGACTTGAATTACCAACTGAATTAAGGTTCTATTACACTGAAATGACTGAGAATACAATTTTTAAGCTAAGTTAAACAACTGGGAAAGTAAATTACATTGAAGCAATACTACTCCTACCTTATACTATTTTAATAACTAAAATCCTACTCATCTTCTCTGCTTCTTTCTCTTTCTTTTTATAGGCTCTTTTAAGGTTCCTGGCACTTTCCCACTCCTATTTGGGACCATTGGATGAGCAGAAATAATCTGAACCCATCAATTGCAATTTGGCGGGAAAACGAGGTGTAGCATTTTTGGCAGTTAGTTTGTGTCTGGGATTGATTCTTGTCTGTTTGTTGTTGTTTAGGAGTGTTATAAGTGAGTAGGAGGGGGTGGGAGTTTGAGTGTGAGTAGAGGAGGTGATGTGAGGTTGTGGCAGGGCTATGGAGTCACGGGTTGGGAAAGGGGGTGAGCTGGAGAAGGTTGACCAAAGGGTTTGACTGGGTATAAAATAAAACGGGGTGAGGGTGGGATTTTATTATTTGTGTTTGTTTTGTTTTGGTGGGCTAGGGATTGGGCTAGGGAATGTAATAAGGGGTGGGCTAGGTTAAATAAAAAGGTGTGTTGGGCTAAGTATAATAGAAAGGGTCCATTTGGTTTTTGTTTTTAAATGAGCATAAGGACCATTTTATGAAAGCTTAAGGGTAAATTCTTCCAAACTTATCAAAAGGATTAAACTTGCCACAAATTAATTTCCCAAGGGTCCTTTGTTGTTGATTTTCCCACATTAAATTTCCCGGGGACTTGTTTTGCCAAAATTCAAAGTTGAGGGGCCTATTTTGCCAATTTGTGAAACTTTTATCCAAGGACCAATATTAAACCTTTTTAAATTCCCAAGGACTTAAGTTGACTTTTCTTTGAATTAATTTTGACCAGGGACTAATTTTGACAATCTTTGAAAGTTCAGGGACCTTTTATGTCAATTTTGGATTTTGAGGGGTAAAAGTTGCCAGTTTGTTAAAACTTTCATCCAGGGATTAATATTGAAAAAATTTGATTTCCCAAAGACCAAAGTTGACTTTTCTTTTATTTTAAACCTTCAGGGACTAGTTTTGTCAATTTATGAAACTTGAGGGACGGAAACTGCCAATTATGCAAACTTTGTTCGTTTTTCATTTGTTTTTAAACATTTTGTATCTAAAACATATAAAACACAGTTTTGGGATAATTTCTGTATTTTGATGCATTTCTGTGTGTTTTTGAATGTTTTTGCAGTTCAGATTGACTAAAAATGATGAGTGTTTGAGCACTCATCAATCCCCCACACTAAACTATTGCTAGTCCCTAGCAATCTTTTGAGAAAAATTAATGGATTTGAAACTCTTTACCAAAAGCCATCACTTTTGGAGTAGCCAGATGTATCGATTCAAGTAAGAACTATGGTCCACCTGATAACCATGTGATTTTGAGCAAACCACCAGCTGTCAACGGATTTGATTAGTCTTTACCAAAAGCCGTTTGCTTCTGGACTAGCCAACTCTTGATGGACAAAGTCAACATCTTGGTGAGCTGATTACCAATTATGGTTTTTCCACTGCCTTTACCACAAGCCATAATCTTGCGGGCTAGCCAACTCATTCACTTTTTGGGATATGGCGAGTTGATTTACCATACAATTTTGGGCAAATTGCAAGCCATAAACGGATTTGAGATATCTTTACCAAGAGCCGTTTGCTCCTGGATTAGCCAATCCTTTTGTCGTTTAGACATGGCGGACTGATTACCACAAAAAAAAAAAATTTGAAGCACAAGTGAAATTTTTTTTAAAATTTTGCCAAAAACGGGGGTACTAGATGGTAAAATGTGATAAAATTCGCTAGAATTCCCCCCCCCCCCCCCCCCCCACCCCTCACACTTAGAATTGAATATTGTCCTCAATATTCAAAGTCCCGGCTATTATGCCGACTCTTTGAATGTTAAAAGGGCAACATTACAAGCTAAATATGGAAACACCATTTTTTCACTTTGTTTTATTTATTATATGTACATGGTAACAACAGCAGGGGCACTCCCCCACACTTAGGATGAAAACCCTAAGTACATGCTACTGTTTTTGTTTACCGAGTCGCTAGCTTGACTCGACCCCGAATTCATTTGTCCTTGGGGAAGCATGATGTGGAAGAAACAATCTCAATCGGACTTTCATTCAAGATGTTTGGACAAACATTTGAAGTACGTGAAAGTTCCACACCGATGAGATAAGTAGACCCTGGCTTAAGATAGTATAAACTATAAGCGGTGATGCCGGGGTCAAAGATAATGTCTTCATTCCCGAAGGAGTGAAGAACAGGAGAAGTCACCCGATAAGTGAAGAAGAGAAAGAAAGTCATGATAAACATCATGACTAACTCATCATCATCCTCAAGAAAATTCATAGATTCATCATCATGAATCTCATCATTTAAGCTCATGTGATCAAGACATATCCCGGGTGTGTCTAGATCAAAGTAGAAGTTATCATACTCCGGTGGAGATATGATATGAGTGAGTTCATAGGAGAACTCATCGAATGTGAATGAATCATATTCTGGATTGATGTGCGTGAGTTCACAGGAGAACTCATCGAAGGTAAATGATTCATAATCGGGGAGAGAATTATGAGAATGAGAAGTGGTACTGCCACTAATCTTCTCTCCCATAGGATCAAAAGTAAAAGCTTCAAACTCCGGAATAGGATCATCGGAGAAAATGTCACTATCCTTAATGGGGATAGGAGATAAAATAGGTTTCTCTTTGAAAGCCTAGATTTTTGAAATGAGGAGATTGACATTCAATAATGTTGCACGAAGTGCTTCATCCTTGATTTCAGTGTCAGTCTCATCATTCACTTCTTCTAAGCTGACTAGCTCAGAAGGTAATCCTTCCACATGACTGATGTCTCCAGAAGATAAAGAATTTTCATCAGCTGTGAAATACTAAGCTCGATGTTGGGATTAGAGTTTAAAAAAATTTCAGTTTCTCCCATATTGGCTTCAAGGTTAAACAGATCATCATCACTTCCAAATGGAAGTGGATTGATGTGAGTAAGTTCATCTGTGAACTCCTCAATAAGAGGGTCAACATCAGAATGAGGCAGTGGTGCCTCTTCATACTCAACTTCTCCATAAGATGTACAATCATCATTAAAATCGGAGAAAGTCTCAAAATGATCTTTTGGATTTTCAGGATGAGAAGGTAAATCACACACATTATCAAAAGTTCCCTGTGACTCTCCTGGGATTGGGACAAGGTTCTCAACACTAGACTTTATGAATTCGTCCGATTCCTTTTGAGGAACAGTGCTAAGATGCTCATCCCCCATATTTAGAGAGTGAGTGTGAACTTTGGGAGTGATATCAATAGACTGAGGGAGTTTAGAAGTACTAGCAGTTATGGAATTTTCAAGTTCCATTTGATCAATGGCTAGTGACTTCGTCACATTATTTTCTCCCTGATTTTCAATGGAAGGAATTACAACTGATGAATCTGATGAATCTTTTTGAATAATGACAATGTTATCTTCATCATCATCACTGTCATCATCGTCATCATAAAGAGCAGCATAGCGAAGATTGGCACGTATTTTAGCCGCTCTTTGCTCAGCATGTAATTCTTCCATGCTCATTTCGTTTCTAGCATCTCGTTCTTCAGCAAGTAATTCTGCCATGGATTTCTCACGAGAATCTTGAAACGATGTAATGGCAAACTCCTCCTTAAGTTTTTGCAAAATTTCACGAGCCTCTAGTAAAAGGTCTTGCTCGGTATCATGAGGAGTTGCTTGGATCATTTGGTATTGTGGAGGTTGGTCTTGAATTGAATAGTCATAATTGTTACAAGGAAATGGATTCCTTGTTTGACAATCCGAGCTAAAGTGACCTCCACAATATTCACAACAGTAAAACTGGCGTGGCTGTGAGTCGTATGTGCTAGAGTCATAATTGTTATCAGGAAACTGCTCATAGACAAGCGTGTTGCCCGATTGAAAATCAGAACTGTAATGTGGGCCACCACAGTACTCACAACAGTTAAACTGTTGAGTCTGGTTCGGTGAGTTGTATGGATATTGGTCGTAACCAACATTTTGACTATTATAACAATCAAAACCTTGGTGAGGACCTCCACAATACTCACAAGAAATGTTTGGTGTATTTTGATACGAAGCATCATTATGATTTGGATAATATGATTCTTGCTCGTATGAATGTGATGGGTAATTGGAAAAATTTGAAGAGTTGTTGAATGAGTTCTGATTAGGATCATAAGCAAATGAATTCCTCGAACCACAAAACAAACAACTTCCGTCTCGAATATCATTACCACATTTCTCACATGTACACCAACGACATGGTAAACCAAAAAGCGGCTCACCACAACCAACACAAGGAATAAAATCCGGAGGTGGGACAAGTGGTGTGCTCTTAGAGCTAGGGATTTCCACCACTTCCGTTATGGTCTCGGGTTTTTGTTCTTGATAGACGTGAAGATTGGGCAAGTCGTTCTTTTCAGTCACTGCCCTAAGCTCTGTACGTTTGCTTGACAAACTTTTAACCGTAAACCGTGAAAGGTTAGGATCAATTCTTGATGTTTTAGGAGCAATTGTGAGCTTAGATTTTTGGACAACCGTAGGTTGGACGTATTTAGCACTTCCATCGTCAGAGGGAAGTACAGGGTCCTTTGTCACCCCGGTTTCTTGTTCCATTTCCCTCACCGGAGAGGGAATAGGAATCGAAGGTCCATCATAATCAACACGACATCTCGACATTTTTGACAAGGCCATAAGTTTTTTAATTTTGCTCTTAAAGGCCCATTGTTCAAAGAAATCGTCATCGAGAGATGCCATTAGAATCAATTACAGGACAAGTGGAAGAAGTTAGAATCAAAAGGATAGAGGGTAAAGGAATGAAGAATCAAGATGTGAGAGGGTAAAGGTGAATATTTTTGGAGTTTTTGGAAAACATTTTATAAGAAAGAAAATCTTTTTGTATTTTTGTGTTCGTTGAAAACTAATTTTAAAAAGTTTTCGGGAACTGTTTTGTTTTTGTAATAAGAAAATATGAACAAGGGATGGTAAATATACAATGAGTGTATATCCAGATTCACGTAAAACCGTTTAGAATACGTGCACAACCTCCCCGGCAGCGGCGCCAAAATTTGATTGGCTTTAAACGGTCAACCTAATTGACCAGGTGATGGTCAACCAAGTCAAACTGCCTAAGAGTCAATCTCCGTGGAAGTATAGGGTTTCCCCGGGTCGTTATGTCCCGACGAGGTGTGGATGGTAATCAAAACGGGTTTGTGATCGGGTGAATTTGGACAGGAAAGGGTTTTAAGTGAGTTGTATGATTACACTAAGATATAAGGAATGGAAATAACTTAGAAACACTATATAAACAATTACTGATGAACAGATGTACTAAAAACGTGAGCTAAGTCTAAAAACGCGTTCGTTGATTTAAAGTTACGTTAGCGTACGAAATAAAACGCGAGTTTTGTAAAATAAAATACCTATGGATATAAAAATTACATTTTAACAATCCTAATGATAAAAGAAAATTTTTAGAAAAAGAAAAATAATTTTTACACTATTTATTTATTTATTATTAATTAATTACTATTTTCCTATTTACTTTTAATTATTTAAAATAGCCTCAAATACAAATAATTAGGAAATTAACCTAGAAAAATAAAATTTTAATTTGGAAAAATCTAAAATAATATAAAACTAATTTTAAAACTGAAAATGTATTTTTGAGACTTTTTAAATAATTATTATTAATTATTAGTTAATTATTAATTAATAAAAACTAATATTAATTATTAAAAATACTAAATGAAAAGAGAAAAATATGAAAAAATTATAGAAATTATTTTATAGCTACAGGAACCTAGAAAAATTATAAAAATGAGAAGTGATTAATGAAAAAGCTAAAAAATAAGCTAAAAGCTTAAATAGAAGCTATCACTTTATTAAATTTTTGACTTTTCTGGATTTTTATTTTACAAACTACTTTAGACGCTGTATTTAGACAACTTTTGTGAAGATAAGTTTTATGAAACTCAAAAATAAGTCCTGAGGAGCTTAATAAGCTTAACAGATGAGCTTTTGGGCTCAAAGGGTTATGTTAAGCTCAAATAAGCTGTGAAATAAGCTACCAAGCTAGGACTAAGGATGATTCAGGATGCAAGCAAGCAAAGTACACTTAGGACAAGCTAAAACTACAATCAAAGCTCACTGAATCAGCTAGTGAGTTCAACTAAGCTAATCCAAATTACCACAACAACAAACAGGCCTGCAGCTCATATGCAGCCCATGTTGGGGCCCACCTGGGTGATCAGAGGACCAAGATGAAGGTGGAACTCAAAAGCCTGCAAGGAGGGCTTTCCAAAATGTCCACAATCAAGCAATAAGCTCAAGTATTGAGCTTATTGTGGGCTTGGAAAAAGGGGTTATGTACACTGATATCTCAGTGTATGCAATGAAATGAGGCAAATCATTGGATCAAAATAAGCTTATGAGCAAGCAGTAAATGAAAAAACAATCACATGCATAAGAAGACCATGCAACTAGCTTTCTAAATCCACAAATATCTCAGGCTAGAGTGCATTATGGGACAAATGGCAAGCTTATGAAATGTGCCAAAAAGCTGTGGAGCAGGGCACAGATATGGAAAACAGATATATAAAAGCTACAAATTAAGTACTAAAATAAGATTAATAAAAATTTAGAAAAATACTATACTCAATATGAGCAGCAAAACAACATTAACCTAAAAGCACAAAGCTTGGAACTTAATAATAAACCCTACACAAAATTATCTATCTTATTCAAAAACTACCAAAGCTGAATTTTGACTTTTTCATTTTTTCTCTCAGTTGACTTTTGTGGATTTCTAATGATCAACTCTAATCCTAATTGATGTATTAAGATATTATAAAGCTACTACAAGCTATCTTGACTGGTTTAAATGACACAACAATGATATGGTTTCCTAACTTTGCATCAGTGGGCTGCTAAGGGATTAGAAGCTCACTTTTGACCTTTTACTTTAAAACAACCAAGATAAGGAATTGACTGATGTAATTTGACCCTAACAAAGGAGTCTCAACAGGATTTGACCACTGAAAGGTTCTTAAGCTCAGTCAACCAAAACAATCCAAACACCCCTTTAAGAGACAGTTGATACAATATTTTCCTACATAAGCCTAGCTGACTAATCCTAATCATCAAACTAAGTTACTCCACTATTTTAGAAGGTAGAAGGACCATGAAATGCAATAATTTACAGCAAGAACTCATATTTGCAGTTATGGCTAATAAAGGCAGTGCAGAGCACAATTGAGCCAACAAGGACTCCAATGAACAAAAGTTCAATGAAAAGCAACATTCCAACTAAGTTACACTAAACAATCATAAAGACAGCAAGCATAAACAGATATACTCAATTGAACACTAAAATACAAAATTTATGGTGAACTGCTTACAGTTGCATCAAATGAAGAAAGCTGAGAACCAGGAACATTCAACATACCCTAGTGTCTCCCAAGAGACTCTAAAACCATGAGAATCCCAAGCTCACCCTGCTTCAACCTTCATCTTCCATTTATAATGATTTTTTATTTTCAATTTATTTTTGAGTATTTTTAATGATTTTTTAGTTTTCAAAATGAAAAGAAGTTTTAAACTTACTGAGCTATTAAGAACTTTATGATGAGCTTATATGTGCTGTTAGAACACTAAACATCCATTTTTAGCATACTTAAATCTAAAATGGGATTTTGAACAATCTTTGAGCAAAAACTAAAATAAGTAAAAACTTGCCACAAATTAATTTCCCAAGGGTCCTTTGTTGTTGATTTTCCCACATTAAATTTCTCGGGGACTTGTTTTGCCAAAATTCAAAGTTGAGGGGCCTATTTTGCCAATTTGTGAAACTTTTATCCAAGGACCAATATTAAACCTTTTTAAATTCCCAAGGACTTAAGTTGACTTTTCTTTGAATTAATTTTGACCAGGGGCTAATTTTGACAATCTTTGAAAGTTCAGGGACCTTTTATGTCAATTTTGGATTTTGAGGGGTAAAAGTTGCCAGTTTGTTAAAACTTTCATCCAGGGATTAATATTGGAAAATTTTGATTTCCCAAAGACCAAAGTTGACTTTTCTTTCATTTTAAACCTTCAGGGACTAGTTTTGTCAATTTATGAAACTTGAGGGACTGAAACTGCCAATTATGCAAACTTTGTTCGTTTTTCATTTGTTTTTAAACATTTTGCTTCTAAAACATATAAAACACAGTTTTGGGATAATTTCTGTATTTTGATGCATTTCTGAGTGTTTTTGAATGTTTTTGCAGTTCAGATTGACTAAAAATGATGAGTGTTTGAGCACTCATCAGATACTTAGGTTCTTTTGCAAGAGTGCGCACACAGCTGCTTTACCTTTGTCAGATAGAGACCCTCCAATCGATATTTGTTGATCTGGGTAATCAGGGTGAATGGCAACCTTTAGGTTTGGTACTTTAGTTGCGCGCTGTTCTGGACCATTTTTCGCCTCATTGGTTACCACGTTTCATTCTTTAGGCGGCACCGTGGTATTGTAGAGGGTGACAATCCCTCCTTCTACTGGAAATTTTAGCATCCCGTGTGCTGTGGATGGTACAACACGCATGGATGATATTCCAGGTCTCCCAATGATGCCGTTGTACGGTGAAGGAGACTTGATTATCATGAAGTTTATCCACGTTGCTGTAGAGTGTTGTTCATCGCCCACAACTACAAGTAAGCGTAGTTGCCCCATAGGCCATATCTTTTCTCCTGTGAAGCCAGTCAGCGACGTCGTGGCCGGTATTAATTGACTTTGTATCTTAGGTCGCAGCCTTTTGAAGCAGTGTTCATACAGAATTTCTGCGGATGCTCCTCCATCGATATACATGCGGCGAATATCGTGTCCTCCAGTATGTATCTCAATAGTTAGTGGCTCTACTACTGCGTTGTCCGCAGCTAGAGTGGGGAAGGATATTTCATTCTCTGAAGAGAATTTTTGACTGACCTTTTGCTTTGTTTTGCGCTGCCAGGACTGTATCATGTAGATAATGTCCGCCTTATCTTTGGAATGTTCTTTTTTGCCTCCATTCTTTTGTTTGTCCTTACCTTCTTTAATATTCTTAACGAGGTGATCCATTCTACCCTCCTTTACTAATTTGTCAATTAGTTGTCGTAGCTGGACACACTCGTTGGTGATATGGCCCTTTTATCCATGGTATTCGCAGTACCCGTTCCCTATACGCTTGTCCTCTGGGGTGCGCATTGGTGGGGGTTTTGGGAAGTTTGCGCCTTCGGTTACAAATATTTCCCTCGGGGTCTTTGTGAGGGGGGTATATTTGTCATTATCTCGTGCACTTCCCTGACTGCGATAATTCTTGCTGCGATTGCTGCTCTGGTCATTAGATTATCTACTAGGCTGTTCTTGCTGCCTATAATTTGAGTAGCCTTTTTTACTGTCCGCAGCGGCTGCTTCTCCTTGGATGAAGGATCTTGTGCGCTTCATTAGTTCATTGAAAGTTTGGGGAACCTTGTCATTTAATTTCCTAATGAGTTCTGGGTTATTAATCCCATTTATGAACCCTGAAATTTTTAGGACTTTGGGACACGCCTTGACGTGTATACATTCATCTTTGAAGCGCTCCATGTAAGCACTGGTTGATTCCCCTTGGAGCTGTTTTACTCTGGCTAATTCAACAGGGTTTTTAGCGCACTTCTTTCTTTGGGTGAAGTTTAAGCGAAATGCTTTTCGCAACTCTTCAAACCCGTCTATGTTCCTAAGTGGAAGCTTGCTAAACCAAGTACGCGCATTCCCCACTAATGTGGAGTAAAACATATGACACCACACAAGTTGTGGCCAATTTTCGATAGTAGCAGCGGATTCGAAAATTTTTAGGTGGTCATCAGGATCACCCGTTCCATCATATGTTTTAACATTAGTGGGCATGCACCTTTTCTTATGATCGGAGTAATCGCTGATGCGTCGTGTAAATGCATCAACTTTCTGACGACGCCAAGGAAGAGATATGTCTTCGTCCTCTTCCTCGCGACGTCTTCCTCTGGACTTCCAGTGTCCTATCTCTTTGTCCTCGTTGTCCGAGGAGTCACTGGAGGAGAGGTTATCTCTTTTGCGGCGCTTGCGCCGGTTTTCCTCAGAGGAAGAGCTTGAGGGGCTTTCACTTGGGGAAGTTCGCCTTCCCAACCTGTCGTGAATTCTTCTGCTCCCAGACCTGGAGGAGCCTTCGCTTGGTGAATGTTGACGTCTGATGAGTGCTCAAACACTCATCATTTTTGGTCTAATCTAAACTGCAAAACATACAAAAACACTCAGAAATGCATCAAAATACTAAAAATATTTCAAAATTGTGTTTTATATGTTTTAGATGCAAAATGAGCAAAAACAGATGAAAAACGCACAAAGTTTGCAAAATTGGCAGTTTCAGTCCCTCAACTTTCATAAAATTACAAAACTAGTCCCTAGTTATTCAAAATATAAAAATTATCACCAAAGGTCATTTTGAAATCATAAAATGTCATATTTAGTCCTTTGGTGAAAAATTGGAAAGTTTTGGAAATTTACAGTTTGGTCCCTGGAGTTTCAGTAATTGACAGATTTGGTCCCTGGTGGGATAATTTTGAAAGAAAAATCATTTTTGGTCCTTAAAAATCATAAATTATCAAAAATGATCCTTGGGTGAGAATTTTGAGGAAATTACATGTTTAGTCCCCGAGGTTTGGAAATTTACACATTTTGTCCCCGGGAAAATTAATATTGGAAAAACACATTTTTGATCCCTGGGTATTTGAAGTTGTCAATTTTGATCCTTGTGATAACTTTGGAACATGTACATTTTCAGTCCCCCATATTTTCAGAATTTACATTATTGGTCCTTGTTGTTTACTAGGTTACCAAATGGACCCTTTATTAATTTAACCTTAAACCTAAACCAATCCAAATACAAACCAAGCCCCAGCCCATTACCCTAACCCAAGCCCACTTCCCTTTTATAATATAAACCCGGTCAACAACCCTTTGACCGGCTACTGTTCATCACCCCCTACAACCTCCATGTTTTCAGCTTCTGTGTTCCCTCCCCCTCCTCTACTTTTCACCAAACCCTCACCAAACTTAATTAAAACCTTCACCTACACCCAACCAACCCCCCTCCTCATTTAATTCGCACCAAACCCCACCAATTGCCCAAACCTGTTTTCCCGCCAAAAGGAGTTTGAAGGCTGAGATCATCTTAAGTCCATCCAATGGCTTGTATTGAAGTGGGAAAGTCAAGAGAGACCACAGGGACTATAAAGTTGAAGAAAAAGAGAAGAAGAAGGTGTCACTGCTTTTAGACCATTTCTAATGTAATTTCTTTAATTTCTGTTTTAAATCTTTAAATTTAGTTGTAATTTCCAGTTTGTATCACTTCAATGTTAATGAAAGTTTCAATTTCAAAGTTTCTTAAGTTCAGTTTCCAAGTTAAATTTCAGTTTTTGGCAATTTTATAGGAATTTGACAAACTCCTCTAAAGTTGTTGAGGAGTGTTATTTTCTGTTTGTTTAAGCTCACTTAGCTTAATTATAAGCTTCTTTAAGTTCCTAATTAATCTAAGCAGTGTTATCTTCAAAATTCAAAAATACAAAAAAATTAGAGAAAAATAAAAGGAAAATAAAAAAAATAAGTTTCAAGGCAGAGGGAAGACATAGTACATGTGGACTTTGGATGTTATTTGGGTTTAGTACTCATGGTGAGTGAATAGGTCTGTGGTTTGGTGGTACTGATCTTTACCTCAGTCTACTGCTACTGTAAGCTACTTTCAAATTTTTGGCATTTAATATTTGTATACTTCATTTGTGCTTAATTTAGTTAACTTAGGTTTAATTAATGTCAGTATATGCTAATTGTTCAAGTTTTAATGTTTAGAATGTGAGATTGCTTCTTTAATTTCCATTTTCAGTTTCAAAAGTAGTGTTTGGATCAGCACCTTTGCTGAGTGTTTGTTGTTGTTTCCCTAATTTCTTTGTACAATTAAGTTTCTTAGGTTATAGCTGAGCTGTGCAAACCACAAAACTTGCATCTTATCAAGCAAAAGTCAAAGTTACAAAAATTCCACCACCACAGTTAACTGTGGTGGTTTTTAGTCCCCATAACCATCATTTCATAACTTAGGTTGATCTTGTAACTCAATTTGGTTTTACTTTTACTTATAAACATGTTTTCAGTAGTCTAGACCCAATCAAAAGTCATAAAAGTCAAAATAACAAGTTTTTACAAAAGTCAAAAGTGCACAACTTCAGATTTTTACAAAAGTTCAAAGATTTGTTGTGATTTTTGTGATGTGATTTAGGACCTAAGATTTTCACCATTGGTTGTCCCTCAGCCCATCTTCAAGGTTTCACCATTTTTATATTTTTAGCAAATTTTCTGTGGGCCCCACATTGCCCTAAACAAGGCTGCAGGGCAAACCTTGCTCTGTTGCAGCAGTTAACAGTTCCACCACCACCACTTGGTGGTGCTTTTCCAGCCAACCCAGTGGTCCCACAAGTTCAAACTTGGCTCATTCCAACCCCCCTCCTGCCATACTTCATGAATTGACCCTTTGTTTGACCTCAATCTCTGTGGACCCCACCTGAATCAAGGTCTCAAAGTTGTCCCATTTCTGAGCAGTTAGGAAGTTCTTGGATTGCTTATTTTGTGCTTATTGCTTATTCTGTGGGACTTTTTGGTTTCTACTTGCTCATACATGTGCACTTATCTTATTTACACCTGAATTTGCTATAGTGGGCCCCACACAAGCTGGTTCAAGCCCATTTTCCTTCTTGGTCAACTTTGGTCAACTATCTCACCATATAGCTTATATTTTGCTTATTTTTAGTTTATAAAAAGTTTGTTTTTACAAAAGTTTGCTGTTTTTATATGTAAAATAAGTTTGTAAAATAAAAATCCAGAAAATCCAAGTTTTAATTTAAGTGATAGTTTCTATTTAATGTAATTTAATTTTAATTTTCATTTTTATATTTTTATTAAGAACTTAGATAATTTATATTTTTATTAATTACCTCTTATATTAAAGTAATTTTATAAATTTTCTCAGATTTTTATTTTATCATTTAGTATTTATTAGAATTAATTTTAGTTTTATTAATTATTAATTAATAATTAGTTTAAAATAGCATAATTAGTTTTTATTAAGCAAAACCTAGTTTTTATATTTTTTATAGCTTTTATATGTTATAAAATAATTTTAGAAATTTTATTAGAATTTTTACTGTTCATTTAGTATTTTTCTTAATTTAAAATAGTTTAATTAGATAATTAGTAATTAATTAATAGAAAAATCACAAAAAGACAAAAATACTCATTTTTAATTTTAAAACTTATTTTTAGTTATTTTATAATTTTAGAAATTTTATTTTCATTTTTCTAGTATTTAATTAGTATTAAATTATATTTAAGTGTTTTAAATATTAATAATTAGTAATAAATAGTAATTAATTAATATTAAATAATTAAATAGTGTAAAAATTTATTTTCTTTTTCTATAAATTTTCTTTTATCTTTTAGTTTGTAAAAAAGTCATTTTCACCCCCTGGGTGTTTTCAGATTTCCGTTTTTACTTTTTATTTCGTACGTTTACGTTTTATTTAAATGTAACGTACGCGTTTTTAAGTTTTAAGCATTTCTGGTTTTTCCTTCTTTCCCATCTTATTCATATAGCTTATTTAAGCTATTTCTTCGTATATTCCTTAGTTTAATCTCACTCAAACCCTTATCCATCCAGATTCACCCGATCACAAAACCGTTTGATTACAATCCACACCTCGTCGGGACATAACGACCCGGGGAAACACTATACTTCCGCGGAGCATTGACTCTAGGCCTTTGACTTAGTTGACCATTCTTTGGTTAAATTAAGTTGGTGGTTTAGCATCAATCAATTTTTGGCGCCGCTGCCGGGGAGGTTGTGTGCGTATCTAAACGGTTTTTCTGATTAGTGTCTTTGGAATTCGTTCCATTGTACATTTATCCATCCTTTGTTCATATTTTCTTATTATCAAAACAAAACCGTTCACGAAAACTTTTTAAACTCAGTTTTCAACGAACACAAAAACACAAAAACATTTTCTTTATCATTTGTACAAAATGTATTTCCAAAAACCCAAAAATAATCATCTTTACCCTCCTACCCTTTTGATTCTTCATTCCTTACCCTCTATACACATTTGATTCTTTCTATGTCTCATCCACATTTTCTGGCTTGCCATTGGTGTGGTAATCCTTATAATGGTGGCAATTGCCCCAGTTGTGGCATGGTAGAGTCAGGAAACGAGTCTGTCTATAACCAAGATCCCTATTTCTACCATGACACGACTGATTCATTCCATCAGTTACCACACCATGATACTCAGCAGTTTTACTGTTGTGAGTACTGTGGTGGTTCACACTTCAGTTCTGATTGTCAATCAGGAAACACGCTTGTCTATGAGCAGTTTCCTGATTACAATTATGACTTAAGCACATACGACTCACAGCCACATCAGTTTTACTGTTGTGAGTATTGTGGAGGTCCACACACTAGCTCTGATTGTCAAACAGGGAATCCATTTCCTTGTAACAATTACGACTATTCATTCTCAGACCCACCTCCACAGTACCAAATAAGCCAAGCAACTCCTCTTGTTACTGAGCAAGACATTTTAATTAAGGCTCTTGAGATATTGAAAGAGCTTAAGGAGGAGTTGGCTACTTCATCGTTTCAAAGCTCTCGTGAGAAATCCATGGCAGAATTACTTGCTGAAGAACGAGATGCTAGAAACGAATTGAGCAAGGAAGAATTACTTGTCTTAGAACAAGCAGCTAAAACACGTGCCATATTTCGCAATGCTGCTCTTCTCGACGATGATGATGATGTTACCCTTGATATTTCTCAATTTTGTGAGGGTTCATCAAGTTCATCTGTTGTGATTCCTTCCTCGGAAAATCAGGGAGAAAAGACTATGATAGAATTACTAGCAGAAGAACAAATGAAATTTATAAATTCCATGAATGCTAGCTCCTCTCATCTCCCTCAGTCTGTTATCACACCCGAAGTTCACTCTCACTCTCTGAACATGGGGGATGAGCATCTTAGCACTGTTCCTAATAAGGAATCGGACGAATTAATAAAGTCTAGTGTTGAGATCCTTGTCCCAATCCCGAGAGAGTCACAGGGAACTTTGGATCATGTATGTGATATTCCTTCAACCATTGAGTGTCCTAAAGATCAATTTGAGACTTTCTCAGATTTTAGCGATGATTGCACATCTTATGGAGACATCGAGTATGTTGAGGCGTCAGTTCCACATTCTGATGCTGATCATCTTCTTGAGGAGTTCGCTGATGAACTTGCTCACATCGATCCACTTTCATTGGAAAGTAATGATGGTCTCCTCGATTTCCAAGCTGATCTGGGAGAAATTGAAAGTCTCCTATCTCATGATCCGTCACTCACTTCTCATCCCAGTAGTCCAATAGAGAATATTGATCACTTTGTTCCCGAAACATTCAATACTACTCTCACCAATCCTCTATTTGAATTCGATTCTGAATTCACTTTGATTTCTGATAATCCACTCTTTGATATTCAGAATAAGGATTGTGATGAGTCTATTTTGGAACATGAGTTCACAAATTCACATCTTGTGAATAATTCTCTTCATGAGGAGTTCTCCGGTGAACTCACTCATCATGTTATGACTCCTCCGGAGTTTGATAGCCCGGGGGGAGATGCTCTCAATTATGAGAATTTGCAGATTCCCACCCACCCTCCCGGGTTGTTTACGAGCTCACCATTTGAAATCCAAACTCAGGCTATTGAGCCTCCTCTTGAGGAAGAAGATCAAATCATGCTTTTTATCATGATTTTCTTCCTTTTCTTCACCTACAGGGTGACTTCTTCCCTTCTTCACTCCTTCGGGAGTGAGGACACTATATTTGATCCCGGCATTTTCTTGTATCATTATCTTGAGCCGGTATTATATCTCATCGGTGTGGAACTTTTACGTGCTTCAAATGTTTGTCCAAACATCTTGAATGAAAGTCCGATTGAGAAAGTAAACAAACACCGTTAGGCTTATCGTGGGATTGTCTCCCACGATTATCCTCCGGCGTGAGAGTAAGTAATCGGTTTAGGGTTATATTGAAGAGTTAGGGTTTTGTCAATCGTACCTTTAACGAGAATTATGTCGTTCTATATATAGGCGCAGAATCCTTGTAGGTTTCGTGCTCCTTACTCTTCGCACACATGGTGCTTATCCGGTCCAAGGATCTTTATCAGTAAATAGAAGATCCTTATCTAGACCATAAATAGTTTGGTTGGGTTTGGGCCTACGTGAGTCCAACCCATTGGTAGTGCGGCCCAAATCATTGTTATGATAGCCCACTCGTGGTGGGTTTGGGCTTTAGTAATGTTTATCATTTGGGCTCGTGGCCCAAATATAGACTATACGTCATCAGTGATCAAGCTAGTCAATGGCTTGAACGTTTACCCGCGGGATCCATCGCCTCATGGGATGATCTCACCACTTGTTTCCTTGCTCAATTTTTCCCACCGGGGAGAACTACCAAGCTTAGAAATGATATCTTGATGTTTCAACAACGTCAAGGTGAAACTCTATACGAAACATGGACTCATTTTAAGGACTTACTCCAAAAAGTCCCTCATCATGGCATAGATCTTTAGCTCCAAGTCCAAATCTTCTATTACCATATCGATCTCTCCACAAGGCGAACCATTGACCAATCGGCCGGTGGCAAGCTACGTGATCTAAGTGTGGAAGAATCATGGGAACTCATAGAAGATCTTGCTCTCTATGACAACGAAAGTTGGAATGATCCCCGTGATTTGAACAAAACGGTCATGGCAATATCTTTGCCTTCAAACAATTCTAGCACTCCCGACCGTAGGATCATGGAACTTGAGGACCAAGTCAAGTTTCTCATGAAATCCTACGAAGCTCCTAAGCCTTTAAACCAAGTGAACAAAATCACTTCTTCATGCGAATTATGTAGTGGTCCCCATGACACTCGTGATTGCGTGGAACTCCCCGGATAAGCTTTTGCGGACTACGCATCCTCGCATACCGACGAAGCGGGAGATAAGTGGTACACTTTCAAACCCGAGCCAAACCCTTACGGTGATTCTTACAACCCTTCTTGGAAAAATCACCCGAAACTTAGGTGGAAACAAAA
The DNA here is from genome assembly GCA_030686995.1 of Artemisia argyi. Lineage (NCBI taxonomy): Eukaryota > Viridiplantae > Streptophyta > Magnoliopsida > Asterales > Asteraceae > Artemisia > Artemisia argyi. The sequence goes on from CM060696.1 coordinate 9,249,726, forward strand.
CCAAAATATACCCCAAAACAATTCTTCCAATCCACCTAATCGTTACCAACCAAACGGTCCACCTGCTAACCGTACTTTCAACAACAATCTTTCCAATAACTATGGTAGTACCAATAATCTCGAAGGATTGATGTCCAAGTTTATGGCATCTCAAGAAGCTCGCATAGCTAAGTTTGAAACCGAATTCAATCAACAACAAACGGAGATGACCAATAAGATTGACAATTTGTTGAAAGCCCTCAACAACCAAGTGCTAACTACACCTAGGAAGGATACTAGGGACACTAATAGCGGAATCTAAATTAAGGACCCCTCATCATCCAAACACGTCCACTTTGTCAATGTTGTCACCATTAAGCCGATAGAAAAGAATGTAGAAGAAAGTGACAAGGATGAAGTTGGATTAGAAACCGAGACTAGTGATGAGAAGGAAGTTGAGGATGCTAAGGAAGAAAAGTTAGAGGAAGTAGAAAATGTAGAAGAGTACTTTGATAAGTTACCCACCAAGGAAGAACTGGAATATCACAAGGATTTATTCGATGACCCCGAAACACCATATATCCTTGGTTCACCCCTTATTAAAGAAGGTGATCCCTCTAACATCAACATACCATGCAACATTGGGCATATGCATGTGTGGAAAGCTTGCATCGATCTTAGGTCTCCCATAAACATCATGACTAGGACCTATTATAATTGGGTAATGAAGAAGCAACTCGGATATAGGATGATGCCCAACATGAGTAAGATGAGCAACTTTTTAGGAAGAGTGAAAGGATTGCATGTTTTTGTAGGAAACTTCACTTATGTCACCGACTTTGTGATAGTAGAGGATACTCGCCCGGTAATAGATGATTGCCTAAGTCAAGTAGTGTTCGGAAAACCATTTGTTGAGGCTTCTAAGATGAGTTATGACCCGACCTTAGGGATAGTTAGATTCAAGGAAGAGAATGATGAGATTGCTTACCAAATGCCCTATAAGATTGAACAATACCGCCTTCTATCAAACATAGAAAAAGAACACAAGCAAGCGGTTTACAATAGGAATGATGAGGATAGACGTAGAGGGGTAGATTATGTCATGAATAGAATACTTGGTTTCTACAAGGAATGTTTGCAACTAGGTCCGGAATACAAAACTAAGATTGGAGATGACCTAGAGAATGAAACCAACGATGAGGTCACGTAACGTCCCATGACCTTGAGTCTAGCTACAAGACTCGTAAATAAAGAAAAGCACTTCTTGGGAGGCAACCCATGTTTTGTGTGATTTTTATTTGTTTGATTGTTATTTGCTTCCATGCTTTATTTTTTATTGTTGCTAGATCATGTTTCAAATTAAAATTGTGAAAATGCTTTATTTTGTTGTTTAACTTCGTTTTAATTACATATAAAGGTATTTTGCAAAAGCTAAGTGTAAGGGAAACCCAAATTTGTTTATAAGAACGAAATTAAGCATGAGCCACAACAATATTAAATGAACATGTATATTAGTATTTGTTAGAGTCAAATGCTTGTATCGAGTCATAATGATGTTTTGCAGAATTTTCCAGGAAGTCGGACATAAGTTTTTCCAGAAATTTTCCAGAAACTTAACGTAAAGATTTCTGCAGGTCACTTCTGACGGCGTCATGAATTAATTCCTGACGGCGTCATGTGTAAAATTCTGGAAATTTTGTGAGTTTTGTTTTTCTAACGGAGTCTTAAAGTTTTTGTTAAATCTTTAGTTTTATAAACTCCAGGAAATCTGCAAACATTCATTCCACAAGCATTATATCTTAATTTGTTTTCTAGGACTTGTTAGTATATATAGATTGCCGCCGATTTTATGCGAGGTTGCCTTGTTTGTATTCTCAGGTTTAACAGGTTATGTATGACAAGAAGATGATTTATTTTTCTGGAAGGGAAGCTTTGAATGTTCATTTTCTTGGAGGAAGATCTAACCTTGTTACCGCACTATCCTCACCGAACGAATAAGGGGAGTATTTGCTTTCATTCTTTTACCTATTTCACTTTTACATTCTTTAATTGAACATTGGGGACAATGTTCATCCTAAGTGTAAGGGGAGGGTAAATGATGATACCTTATAGGATACTATTGCACTTGAGTTTGTTTATTCGATGGTAGGTGTGTAATAAAACTAAGAGAAATACTTGTTAGTGTAATTTTAGCGCCAAATTTAAAATTTTTACAACATTTAGGAGTGAAACTTTAGCCTTAGCAAGCGTCTCATGGATAGGAGTTGTATGACTAGCACAAAACCGTACTATTCAAAAAAAATTTCACCCAAATATGTGAGGTTCGCCTTTAGATTTGATAGGAAAAGCATTCATTATTAGTGCTTATGAGTGTACCGGTAGCATTTGGATTCTAGAACTTGCGTTAGTGATGCATCCCGAGACCGCTAGTGAGACTACATTCGTGTAGTAGGATTTACTACATGATAAGAGGCATTAGGTTCACCCTTGTGTTAAACCCGTATCATAATTACTTGACTATTAAAGTCATATTACTTGGCTAGTAAAGTCAATTAATTTTTCCCACACCTTAGCGTTGTACTCATTTTTAGTACACGAAACCCCTAGTACACCCCTCCGAGCCTATCTTTTCGTTTCTAACTCTAAGCATCTTACTTAAAGGAAGAATTTGTTACAACCCACCCAAATGTGCAACCAAATCGCCTTAGCCTTCCGTGTATGCACTCATCTTTAGTGCATTATTGTTATATGTTTAAACCCTTAGTTAATTATCTAATTGATTACATGGTTGCTAAGTCGAGTCATATCTTGTACATATTGTTTTGGGACGATTGGGACTCATGGGTAAAGTACTTGTGTTATGGAGTAATGGGGAAGAACATGAAATTATTACCCCCATATGTGCGATATTCTTAAAAAGTACTCCAAGTGTTTTGATTATCTTGATTCGAGTCATTAGAATAGTTTATTGTAAAGTATGTAAAAATTCAAGTGTAAGGGAAATGTACATTCCCTATGATGTATTATTTTGGATGGTAGGGTAAAAGTGTATGAAAAAAAAATCGAAAAAATTAAGAAAAAGAAATAAAAAATAGAAAAAGAAAAGAGAAAAAACATGCGGACTACCATCCCGTTTCATTCTATGTTTGTTTTAATTTTTGTTATTTTTGATTTATTAGCTTAAGTCGAGTCTAGTCTTGGCTTAGCAACGCCATATTGTACATGTAATTAACCAAGATGATTAACTCGCCACCAGTAAATATTGCCTTTATCCAACAAAACCATGTTTTCCATATCCCTACACCTAACGTTATAACCCTTTAAAAGACCTCTTCGATAGTTTATCCTAGGTGCTTACGCCAAGTGGTGGAGGTTTGATCCTTTCCCAAGCCTATGGTAATCTATTTTGCTATGACAGGTAGTGAGAGATGTTTTCCATTTCCTTATTATGATATATACTTTATTACACCCGAGAGATGTGAGTATCTAAACACTATTTGTGAGGTGCTAGTGTATGACCTCCGTGCTTGTCTTTGGTCTTTAGTGGAACGATTATTTGTTGTAATTACTTTTATATTAGTGTTAAATGACCCCTAACCTGTATTTTGATTAGAATAAAAGCGCATTTGCTTGAGGATAAGAAAATCTCAAGTGTAAGGGTATTTGATGAGGCAAAAAATGAACCATTTTTAGGTACTTTTGGAGAGAAATCTGGAAAAGGAAGCATTTTGGACGTTTTTGGAGCATAAAAGTGAAGAAAACGGCAAAGTCTCAATTTCCTTGCTGGGAACAGTACCTGACGGCGTCAAGAGTTTCCAAGTGACGGCGTCAAGAGTAACAAAAGAGGTGGAAGTGGATGATACACGTGACGGTCCAGAGTGTTTTGTGCATTGGAGATGACGGCGTCACTCAAGGCCGTCATGGTCCAAGTATTAGTGACGGCCCAGAAGAAATTTACACATGACGGTGTCACAATTGGATCTAGGCAATATGATTTCTATTTTTGCGGCGAGGTGATGGCGTCATAAGTTCCTTCTTGACGTCGTCACCCTGTAAAATCTATATATAGTTTTCCAAATTTCATTCATTAGGGTGCAACTTTGAGGGAAAAACCCTCAGCCGATTTTTACAGCTTTTTCAAGGGTTTCAACCCTTTGAAACTTTCATGTTCAATTTGAGATAAGTACTCTTTCAATTCAATCAATATGTCTATGTGTTGTTTGAATATATCTTACGCTTGTCTTCAATTTAACATGTTAGGCTAGATCTCTTTTGTGTTTGCTTAGATGTAGTGAAACCTAGATGTTAATTAGGGGTTGATTGTTTGTTTATAATTGTTACGGATGATTGTATTCGATGTTAGGCTTAAGAAAACTGGCAGACTTCCATTAGTAACATGCTTGAACGTCTTAAGAAACATGATCAGAGGTGTACTATGATTTTTGGTTGTATTTAATGCGTAGGAGAATTCTAATGATCCCATGTTAGGAGCATCTAACGGCTCGACATAGGAGTGAAGTAGGATCCTATAGAGTTAGGGAATATTGTACACGGCCCTACGACTAGTATTAAGGAATACGACCCGTCATCCATGCAATTGTAACAAGCTATCAACCTGTAAAAGATATCTAGGGAGTAATGAAACCTAAGTAAACACAATTTTCCCCATCATTGTTTACACCACTAGTAAAATTAGATTTATTTTCATTTTTGTTATTTTATTTTTATTGCATCTTTAGTTATTTGGGTTAGTTGGCTAGCAACTAATTCCGCTCACTCTTTCAAATCCCGAGATTTTTACTTGCCTTTCATAAAATATAAAAATACCAAAAGAATCATCCCTCACCTCTAGACCTGGTTTTTAGGCTTTCTAATCCTAGCGACACTATTCCTGAGTTGAACGATCAATCCCCCGGTACTTGTCATTATACTATACTACAACGATCAGGTACACTGCCTGGTGAGGGTTATAAGCTTCTCGAGATCCCTTGAGAGGTAAAGCCTTGTGCGATACCCACGTATCAGTTTGTCTTTGCTACATGCTCTACTCCTTGTCCGTTAGGCAACCCTTCAACCTTGCCTACTACATGGCCAAGAGAATGGTCGACATTCCCGTGCAAGGCACAACGGCTATGCCGTATGGAATGCTCTTAAACCGTCTCTTTAGGTTCATCTCCCCCATTCCACCAACTCCTAGAGGTCTTCACCTAGACTACTCTCTCATTCCACACACTTTTGTCCCACTAAGTGATAAGAGAGTCTACAAAGCCCAAGGAAAACGTCCTCATCCTCCTACCTCCTCATCATCATCCTCAATGAGTGAATATGAGACTTTGCCCAACTCTAGGCTCCCACCTCTAGAATACCTTTCCCAACTTCCGGATATTCCAAATGAGTCGGCGGAGTTCAAGCAAACAAAGGGGATGTTCAAAAATCCCGGGAGATTCCTTGGAAAGCTCAAGAAGAAGATTGACCGTCAATGAGAGCGGGTGTGTAGGAGTGTTTGGCACAAGGTGCTATTTAAACAATTTGGTTGTTAAACAATGTGTTCTATGAATTTATGTGTTTGTAGGGATATTTGGTAACTTTTGGAACTTGTATGAACTAACTATGATGCAGGACGACAATATTTGGCATGTTGTCAAATTTTCAAGTTTATGCAAAATTTCATTAAGTATAGTGAAATTCGCTAGCCCCCGATGAAAGTACAATGGTATGCATGTTTACATGTCCAATTTTTGCATTTCTAACCAGATATGAATTATATTTTTGTTTTTAGGAGTTTTCGAAAAATTTGAAAATCGTCTCGTGGGTCAAAACGTTGGACTGCCTTGTTTTTCAGGCCTGGCGGAACTGGCGGCACCCTAAAATGGGTTCCGCCAGTGTATTTTTTTGGAATTCCAGAAATTGCCCAACGGATCAGACGGAACCCTCAGGAGGGTTCCGCCTGTGTTTATCTCAGGGTTCCGCTAGTAAACATGCAAAAAAAAAATTTCTCTCGACATTTCAACTTCCACTCAACAACAAATCATCCTTTTTAGATAGAAACCCGTTCCCTACTATTTGTTAAGCACATTAGGGTCTTTCTCATCCTCTAGAACTCATAGAAAACCATTTCCCGCCAAATTTCAAACTTAGCCATAACCACCTCAAGGAACCTTCACCCATAAAGGAAGGAACCCTTCCAAAGGTTCCTTGCAATCCGAGAAACATATACCTTCAACCAATTTGCCAAAACCACTATGCATTTAGTGAAAATCTTTGTCTTCTTCCTTCACCATTTTCATTGGATTGACTTCCAATGATTTGACAACCCTCATTAATCTTCCAAATCATTAGCAACCTCCATTTTTGTATGGTTAAACATCAAATCCAAACACTCCTTCCCATACTTCTTCACCCCTATAAATTTAACCATCCTAGAACACCCTCAAATCACACCATCACCATCACAATCTCTGATCCTAAACCTCTAATCCACCATTTTAACAATGACAAAGTCAACAATCACCTCTCAACCATCTCGACCCATTCGGAGAACCGCCCGCATAAGTGTCAAACCACTTTGGTCAAATCACACAATCAACTTAAGTTCTTCATCCTCGGATGAATTCTCCTCACCCATAAAAAATGAACATTTTCTAAACCTTGCATCTCCATCTCCATCACCCAAAGGACCTAATGAGTTCACTACTCCACCACCAACAAAATCACCTATTGACCTAACTCCACCAAGTGCACCAATCCAAACATCCAAAACTCCATCACCATCAACACTACCTAAACTTGAACCAATGGAGTTATTTGGGTCTCCTCCAACATCACCACATCCTTTTATACAAGATCTCAATGATCTTCCACCAAGATCAACAAATCCACCACCTTTGACAAATCAAAACCCAAGGCCATTGTTTGACCAAAATGAGCCTTTTGTCCACAACCAACCACCACAACAAGAGTACCACCACCCAAAACCATTGTTGTTTCACCCTATCTTCAATGACATCCATGGTCCTCTATATGGAGAACCTAACTTTGAAAACCATGATCACCCAATTCCACCACATTCTCAATCCCAATCCTTTGAGTCTTTCTTTCCTTCTTATGAGGAAATTCAAAGCATGGTCGAAAATCACCTCCATCAAGCAATGGAATTTCAAATGACCTTGCTTGACTCCATACCAAACCCATCCTCCACTCAAGAAACTAACAACAACACACCACCACCACCATCATCAAACGACCCGTTTCCACCCACTCATCACCATGTTTGCTCACAATGTGAGCAAATGCTCAAAATAGGTGAAAGCATCAAGATGTTGCTTCACCAATTTCAAGATGAAACCCGCTTTGCTATACAACACATCATCGAGCGTTTGGATGCTCTTTCCGACCCAAACAAATCCTAGACCTTGTTTGGAGGCTTTTTTGCCCCATTTAGGAAATGTGTTGAATGACTTCTACTTATAGAAGTAGGATTTTATTTTTCTTTTAGTTCTTGGTTATTTTTTATTTTTTTATTTTTAGAAGTAGGAGGATATTTTTCATTTCTTGTCTTTGACTTTTATAAAGTCAAATTTTACTTGAAATGACATCTTTTACTACTTTCTTATTTGCATTGTTGGTTGATCATATATGAGTTGTGATTGTAGTTACTTATATTCTCATATAATGTGGTGGCCACAAGCTTGATTATATGTCATTATCAACAACTAACCAATTTTTTGTAGGTTCAAAATCCATGATTCCCATCTTGGCACTCCTTTTAGGGGGAGTATCGACCAAGGGGGAGCACGTGCATAGTTCCGCTTCGAAAAAGGGGGAGAAAGATATATTAACTTATAAACTTAAAATGATTTTCATCACTTAAGTAAAACAAGTTTAATATAACATTTTTTTTAAGTCTTAACACTAAAATTTGTGAGTTACTTAAAAACAAAGTTTATGTTTTGTCATCAACAAAAAGGGGGAGATTGTTAATACAAATATCGCCTAAAAACGTTATTTATATTTTACGATCTTTGCTAAGTTTTGTTAAAGACAAAGTGTAAACTTTAGTTTTTAGTAAAACATAATTTTAGTTTAAAGACTTGCATAATTAGACATTTGCTACATTTACATTTCATATAAAACACAACACTTTTTATATTTCTCAAAATAGAAAAACATTATATTTACATATTGCTTAATATAGTAAATGTTAACATCACATCATGCATTTATGGTAAGTTTCTGTGTTTGACTTCCCTTAAGCTCTTACACATTTTTGGAAGCATTCTACTTTGATTCAATGTGTGTTTGACTAACTTGATGTGACCTTGGTTGGTTTGGATACTTATTGCAAGACACTTCTGTCAGTCCTGGCGGAACCCTGGAGGTACACGGGCGGAACCCATCTGAGGGTTCCGCCGTAACCGCCAGAGCTGCTGAGAGTCTTGCTATAAATACCAAGCCACTTCTTAGATTTTTCTTTTATCACTTCTCATTACATTTTACACACACACATTCATATCATTCATCTAACCCTTTAACATGGATTGCATTCTTGCAAATTCTGGTCATCCTTTATACCTTCAGGCTCTACCTTACTAGTTTCATTCCTCCATTAGTATGGGTCTGCTATACACTTTAATACTAATTTGACCTTTGCTGATAATTAAAGTTACAGCTATCCCTCAGTCGCCTCACCTGCACAGGTACCTACCTAGTGTCGGTCGCACATTCAACATAGCGTTCGGACTCATGTGCCTTCCAGAACTAGGGGTCTTCGAGCCTGCTGCGTACGATTAGCCATTCTAAGCCCCCCCCCCCCCCATGCTACGGTTCCCTGAGGTCCGAACCCGGTGCCGCATTAGGTTACTACTCAAACAGTAAGCATTATATATTCATCATATGAGGGAGGACAGTAGATGTTTGTTTATCAATTCATAGTTCAGGCTTTATTGCAATTCAAACTTTTCTTTCATGTCAATAAGTTGTTTCGGTCTAGGAAAAATAATACCGAGGCATTTGAACCATTTTAGCTCGCAAAATCCGGAAAGATATAAACTACGTCCCTTGTGGACCTTTCGTGTGTCGGGTATCAGTTAATCATGGATTCATGCCAATGATCAACCTTGATATCAAATACATGTCAAATAATTGCACTGCCCAGATAGAAACAACTTAACAACAAACAAGAATGCCATAAAACATATAATCAAATATTTTACAAACTAACACTCACTTGAAGGTAATTAAAGTATCAAACTCATTTGAAACATGGTCTCTTAAATGGACTTTTATCACCCGTAATTTCATAATTGTAGATTCTAGTAATCTGGTTTACGTCATAAATGCTGAATCATCATCTCTTTGACTTGTTATAATAAGTATGTAGAAGGAATTCTCTCAATTGTAAACTTTTGTACTCAAATGAAGGGTTCTAAAATAATAAGAGGCAAATCCTGTTTTAGGACTAGACTGGTTTACTTTAAATCGGTCGATAACATCGGTTCTAGTGAAAACTTAGTACACATCCTACATAGCAGGGTGGTATGCTGATCTCTTTCTGTCAGATGTATTAATCTTGGAGTTTATAGCTGACATTTTTTTAAGATTTGAAGGATGCTTGTATATGGTTGGGAAATTTACCTGTAAGAGCAGGGTGGTATGCTCATCTCTTTCGATCAGCGCACTACATTGGTTTTCCATCTAAGTTTCTTGTTCAGCTTTAATTTTGGCAGCACCCTTCTTGTACCAGGCCTTCTGCAGCTTCATGCTCTTCACCTTTTAGACACGATTTTTGTCCTTTATTTTTTTCAACAGAATATTATGATATGAACTGGATCGATAATAAGATGAAAAGAAGAAAATAAACAAGATAGATGATTTATGTTAATGGGATAAACCGACTCCCCGATTGATTAACAAATCAATACTTAATATTCATTCAACATAATCCCAGTTACATCCCTAATGCCCTATCTATAATAAAAGATAACCTAATCCTAATACTTGTAGGATAAGCCAAAGACTAACCCAATCCTAATAAAACTGGAACTCCTAATAATTATCTAAATATAATTAATATAACTAATTAATAAATCAGTTCATATCACATTATTCCTTTTAATTAACCTTTAATTAACCTTATCGAGTACATCGTGTATTTGGTGTCAAACAATAAATTGAAGAAAAAATAACCTATGGTAGTATCTAACAAATCTTCTCAATAAAACGATATACTATATCTGACTTGCAAGGATGATATTATACACATGGAGCAGGATTTAGAACTTTAGTTTCTTTGTAAGCATCAACTGTACTTGGTTTTCTGATATGTTTATGCTTTTTGTAGCTTCAATTGCCAATGCCTCCAGCAGGAGAAGGATCAGACGATATACTTATAGCATTCTGCAAGGATTTACGCCCATCCTTAGATTGGTCCCAAAGAAAAGGCTGGACATTGCCTACTGTGGTATCTTTCTTTCTCCCTCTCATGTTTCTAATATTGGTTTGTATATTCAGTTTCCTTCTTTAAATTTAGCTATACAATCTCCGTAAAGTGACCTTCCTAGCATGATTGATAATTTTGATATTGTCAGATAGTTTCAGAAAGTCATACATGCCCATACCTCTTTATTAAGCTGTATGATAGTAATAACTTGTGTGCAAAAGATACCAAATATGTAGTCATGTGTGCATGATTTGTCTAAGGAAAGCAGCTTCATCTCTCTCTATGCTGGTTTCTCAACTATTGATTGAGTGGCAATAAAGGATCAACTAATATGAAAAATTAGAAACTAAATCATGCCCGGAAAATAAAAAGCTGAGAAGTAGCGATTTGTCTGATTGAAATTGGGTAAATTTGAGGTTCTGAATTAGTTGGGTTTTAAATGATGATGTATAAAGATGCAACTACCATGACAAAGTTTGATTAGGTCTACTTTATATTCGTTCATGTGCAATTCACAGCTTCCTAAATCCTAAATATAATGTGATAGCCGAACATAGTGTAATACTGAGTAACAGACTAGAAAGTGGATGCATATGCTTTGTCTGTATCATTGTCTGTTGGCTGCTAACCTATTGGGAATTTGGGATACAAGATTATGATAACAGTGGTACTAATCGACCGAGGCTTTGCATGTAAGTTAACACTTGCATCATATGTCAGTGAGAGAGAGTTATCTTAAGTGACCCAGTCCTCCAGATGTTTTCTATTTCTTTGTGTTTAGACTATAATTGCCGACAAGTTCTTAAGCTGAAGTATTTCCTAATTTTTAGAAAAAAGTACATAGATTTAAGACAGTATAAACCTGTGATCATTGACATTAAATGCTGCATGCAGGACGGTCAGACTGCATCTGGCGCACAACTTATCTTTCCATCAAAGCAAGGTAAGTTAATTTTAAGCATTTATCTATTTAACCTGTCTTTCTAATTTATTTGTTGTTTTAACATGTGTCGTTTCTCCACAATGGCTTGAGAGGGATATTTTCGAGAACCAACTGTTTGCCAAGTGTTTGTTAATATTAATAATAATAATTTTAAAAAAAAAATCAAAAACTTCGTTGTATTGTAATGCTTTAAGCCATTCTCTTAGTTTTATTTGTCAACATCACATGTTTGTAGACTTATAGCCATTGAATTTCTGTTGCAGTTGCTGATATTGTATATGTTTGACGAGTCCATGCTAATATAATATTTTCTCCAAATAGTTAATATTATAATGTATTGTTATAGGCATGACTTCACAGAGGGAGGAAGTTGAGCATGCTGTAGCAGCAGGCGGCGATTCACCTCTAAATGCATCTTCCACCACTGGTACTGGTATTGGTATATCTGTAAATTCATCAGCAGAAAGACAGATTTCAGAGCCCATAGATACAGCTGTTTTTGAAGATCTGAAAACGGATGATATGGAATCTACAGACAGTATATCGAGCATGCGTGTTGAAGAGAGTAAAGCAGCAGCAGCAGCTGAGGAAGATGTCGATTATAGCGTAGACTTAAATATAATGCATGAAGAGACGCTGGAAGCACCCATACTTGATCTGGAGGAATTTGCTAACAAAATCAAATGGATGAAGAGCATTTTACACAGTCATCGACCACCTATTAATGATGGGACTTGCTGGAAGTTCAGCAGCTAACTACATTTACATAAACTCTGTTCCACTCTTTGCATAATCTAGAAGGGAACATGTGACATTTTTGCTTGTTTCAGCAAACTACTTGACAGTTTCATTTGCCAAGTTTGTAAATACTATACTTGATTCTTAGTAAGCATTTTTACTTGGCATATATTATTTCAATTGGCATAAGCAAACCATACAGTAATTAGATGGTCATATACTCTCCCTTCATATCACTAAAAAGTATTTACAAACAGAAGTTTTTACGATTTATAATACATGCAATTAATTAACGTGGTCAAGTTTGATTTTTTTAGCGAGTGAGTACTGTTTAACCTGGACAGTTTTTAGGATGTAAATAAATGTGAAAAAAAAAAAAAAAAAAAAAAAAAAAAAAAAAAAAAAAAAAAATCACATTTAATTATAAAATCATCAAGTTTAAATGATGTATGAAATGCATTTTTGATTGAAAGAGAATGCTTTTCAGTGTTCTTACTAGATAGGTAGTGGCTGTAGAAGACCAGGGTAGGGTGCTAAGTTAGGTTTGCATCTCTGGCAAGTGATACATTCCCTCACATACTTCTTAATCTCCTTCCTCAATCCCTTCCAATATAGTATAGAGTTCATCTTGTGAGTGGTAACCTTCACTCCATAATGACAACCAATGGAACTGTCATGAAAGTGAGCTAATAAATCCAATCTTAGCTGAACATCTTTGCCCACCAGAAACTTGTTTTTCATTAATAGCTGACCATTAGACCATGTGTAGCGTTTCTTGTTGCAATTTCCAGCCTACAGCTCTGTCAAAATATGCTTCAAAGTTACATCATGTTTCCAACTTGTTATTCTTGCAGTAAAATCATTTGGCATAGTTACCACCATAGCTGTCATTAAAAGACTTTCATGTTGCACTCTAGACAAGGCATCAACAGCTGCATTATCCACCCCTTTCTTGTACTTAACTTCATAATCAAATCCTATTAATTTTGGAAACCATTTCATCTGGTCAGGTGTGGTTATCCTTTGATCCAATAGGTGCTTCAAACTGTAGTGGTCAGTTTTGATAATAAAGTGCCTATCTAGTAAGTACCGTCTCCACTTTTCCAATGCCATCATCACAGCCAAAAATTCTTTCTCATATGTGGAGAGTGATAATGCGTTGGTGCTAAGGTTTTACTCAAATAAGCAATGGGATGGCCATTTTGTTGTAAGATTGCCCCAATGCCCATTCCTGATGCATCTGTCTCCACTTCAAATGGTTAAAGTCTGGTAGGGCCAAAACAGGTGCCTTAACCATAGCTTCCTTCAAAACTTCAAAAGAATTTTGTGCTTCTGTTAGAATATATAAATCATGACAATCATAAAACAGGTAAAACACATATGCGGAAGCGAATGATCATCTATAACATATGAACTCTTAACCATCTTCCAGTTCTTTCATGATAATTTATTTCACATTTGCATGTACACTCGCCGACAAGTTGCAACGTCCATATAAATGAGTTAAAACAAATAAACAGCAACAGCATATTACTATTCTGTTGTAAACTTAAAGAAATGTCGTGCAACGATCAATGGCCTGGACAGCGAGTGATGGATCTTCTTGATCCCGTCTTGCTCATCCCGTCCCCTCCCACTGCTGCTCCTGTATATACCCTCTTCCCTTTTGGTTCCTTCCTTTGGTCGTGGTACTGTAGGTTTCACTCTTGAAACCCCCTGCCCTCCTTGTATAGTTATTTGTTGTTCGTTATTTGTTGTTTGGTTTTAGTCTATTCACCTCTCTCTCCATGATTTGTGGGAATTCACTGGTATGCTGAGCGGTTTTGCCTGACTGTGGTTTGGTTCTGTGGTGGTACGACTCTTAGCTTTGTTCTTTAGTTGAAAACGAGGCTGCGATTTGCTTGATGGGTCACAATTGATGTGATTTGGCTGTTTCCTTTCTAGGCAGTTTGCTGGTTTTCGTTTTGCTGGTTTGGGATAAGTTTGACATATGCTTTGATTGTGGGTCCCATAGTTATTTAGTTAGTTGTTTTTTTTTGGTGGTGGATGCGATTTGAGGATACTGGTTGTGGCATAGTTGTATTGATTTTAAGGGTGCTTTTGGGCCTTGTGTTGGGCTTTGGCTTTTAGCCTTGTTGGGGTTGATTTGTTGTTATATTGTCCAAACTCAAGACCTTTTAGTTTCCTGTGGTTTGCCTTGTGGTTTATCGATACGGTTCGACTCCAAGGGCTTATGGTTTTAACAAAAACGTTTTGTACGGGAAAGGATTAGCATTTTGACTTGTGGGACCTGTTGTTTTGACTTGTGTTTTGACTTTGGGAAACCGGTCGTTTGTTATGGCAATCACACGTTTTCATTGTCCTTTTACGGGCTTGAGTGGTTGTCAAGATGGCAGTGGCAATGGACTCATCAAAACATCGTTGATTCATCATCTTCGCGAGCGTCATTTCAATAAGGACGCACTAGCCACCACCAAACTTTCCTTGGCCACTAATTTTGTGATTTTTGAGGCGGCCTAGGTTACGTTGAAACGTATGGGCCTTTGGTTATGTGGGGTCTGTTTTAAGACGCACACCTTTCGCTCTAAGTGTCGACATGGATCTGATATTGTTTCACCCCCTGATTGTGGTGATGGTGTCGTTAAGTTTGTGTTGTTTGATCTTGTCAAGCCATAAGTCCCTTCTCCTATGGCTCTTGTTGAAGACCAGATTTTGGCAGAGCATTATGGTTTCGATCTACACCTACTTGACACTATGCTTTCTAAGGGGTTGCACACTATCAAATCTATCCCTCCTAAGTGTCGTTTGGGATTCTCTCGCGTTTTGAAAGGAGCTCTTGATAAGGTGGTCTGCACACCTGGGGACATTTCTTGTTGGGTTAGCCTGTTAGTCTTGCCTCTTTGCCTCCTTAAAACCTTTTGCCCAAGGAGTAACATGGAGTGTAGGTCTGCCATTAGATGCCAACGCCAAGAAGAATACATCACTAACGCCATTCACTCTTGGGGCACGCCTGGCGGGAGTTTGCAGCTTGTTAGAGAGGTTTTAGCTGAACCATCCCCTGCATGGTCTAATATTGATGAGGGGAACCTGGACTTGGGTGACCGTAATGTCAAGCAATGTAAGAGGAAGATCTGTGATGGCCACTATACGGCGGCTGTCAGAGTTCTTTCTTCTTCGGGGGTTGCCCCTTATAATGACACCACTCTTGAGGGTTTAAAAGCTAAGCACCCCTTCAAATCTGCTCCTTCCCTTCCGGATATACCTATTAATCATCATAACCTCATTGCATCCCCTGCTGTGGTTCTTGATATGATCAAGAGTTTCCCCCGTGGTACATCTTGTGGTCGAGATGGGTTGCGCGCCCAACACCTTTTGGATTTTTTTAGTGGTGCTGCTGTTGCTATTTCCGATGAGTTAATCGATTCTATCACCCAGGTGGTAAATCTTTTTCTTGATGGTAGATGCCCTAAGGCATTAGGTGAGTATATTGCTAGTGCTCCGCTCACACCGCTAATCAAGCCCGGAGGTGGTATTCGTCCTATTGCTGTGGGGACTGTTTGGAGGCGTTTAGTCTCCAAGGTTGGTGCTTCTATGATCGGCCACTCCTTGGATGGCTATTTAAATGACCTCCAGTTTGGTGTTGGGGTCCCTGGAGGTGGGAAAGCTATTCTTCATGCCGTGAATAGGTTCATTGAGGACCGAGGTAGTGAGGAAGGTCTTTCGATGTTATTGGTGGATTTTCAAAACGCCTTCAACTTGGTAGACCGTGAGGTTATGCTACAGGAGGTTCGCCTGCGTTGCCCCGCCATTTCACGTTGGGTGGAGTTTTGCTATTCTAGCCCAGCTAGATTATATTATGGAGAACACACGCTATGGTCGCACCAGGGGGTACAACAAGGTGATCCACTTGGACCTCTTCTCTTTGCCCTCGTGCTACATCCTTTGATATGCAAGATAAGAGACTCCTTTAGTCTTTCCTTTCAAGCTTGGTAATTAGACGATGGCACTATTATCGGCGATACCTTGGTCGTTGGGAAGGCCTTAGAGCTTATTATGTCGGATGGACCACGGCGTGGCCTGCACCTCAATGTTGGTAAAACCGAGGTTTTTTGGCCAAAGGAAGACCCTAGAAGCATGCTTGCAGGCGTTTTCCCGCCAAATATTGCTAGACCACAGCATGGTGTCAAATTATTGGGTGGGCTGGCTAGCATAGACTTCGAGTTTAGCAGTGAGCTTGTTATGAAAAGGGTTGCTAAAACTATTGAGCTCATGGATGCTGTTGCTAAGATTGGGGATCCCCAGTGTGAGTTGTTGCTACTTCGTGCATGCGCTGGCATTTCAAAGTTATATTTCTCAATGCGCACGTGTTCTCCTCGGGTCTTTAAGCGTGCTCACATCGCTTTTGATGCGGCACTGCGTTCTTCCTTGGAGCGTATTGTTACTGCTTCTGGACCTGGATTTGGTGATTGGCAATGGAGGGTTGCCACCCTGCCATTTGTATTTGGGGGACTTGGCGTATATTCAGCAGGGGATGCCTTGAACTATGCTTTCCTTGCGTCTAGACTGCAATCTACCAAACTACAGGCTAAGCTCCTCAGAAACTCTGATATTGTAACCTCTGGACCTTCCTTCGATGAGGCCTTGAACACTTTCAATGCGAAAATGGAGATTGACCTTCTAAGTAACCCGGATGAGATCGCTGCCCCCAAACTCATGAAGAAATTGGCAGATATATATTTCACACGTGTTACCAAAATGGCTGAATCCACATTTTGCCTATCTTCCCGACAAATGGCACTCTGGAGGTCGCAAAAGGAGGACTACACTTCGGACTGGCTTAGGGTGGTTCTGATATCTGGGTTGGGACAGACTATGAATGCCAGAACTTACAAGTGTGTATTATGTTATCGGCTAGGCATTCCCCTTTTCTCTGTTCAAATGCCTTGCTCAGCTTGCTCCAAGGTTTTTGCCGGGGATATTTACGGGGACCATGTTGTATCGTGTACTGGCACTATTGGTATTAAACATAGGCACAACATGGTGCGTGATACTTTGGTTGATATTTGTTCTCGATCCGGGGTATCGGCTCGTAAAGAGGTCGACATCGGGTTGAGTGGAGATAGAGAGCAAGTCTTACGGCCAGCTGATATCTTGCTCTACTCTTGGGATGGAGGACAGGACGTATGTGTCGATTTGACGGGGTCATCTCCCCTTACGCAAACTAGTATGATTGATTTTGCGCCAGGTCGTGGGGTAATTGACGCCGCGAAACGTAAACGCGTCAAATACGAGGCTAAATGTGCGGATATTGGATATGGGTTCATTCCTTTCTCATTTTCCTCTTTGGGAGAACTTGAGGCAGATGCGGTGACCTTACTTAACGAATCCGGAAGTTCTCCATAACTCAAGACATTGGGGCGCGTGCTGCTACTTATATTTTCAGTAGGATTAGTTTTGCTATTGCTAAAGATGTAGGGGCCCAGATAGTTTCGAGGCTCCCCACCAATTTCTTGTAATCCTATGGTTTTGTTTCTAATGAAAGTGATGTTTTATATAAAAAAAATAATAATAAAATAATAAATAAAATAATAATAATAATAATAATAATAATAATAACAACAAAGAGTAGCATTTTCTTTTCTTCAATTATTGTATACTTGAATAGTAACTATCAATCAATTATTTTTATCTTTTAGTGCAAAATTTGACCCTTTTTATTATTGTTTGCAGGGGGGGGGGGAGGCAATGGAAAAGGAAAAGGGTGGTGGTTTGAATTTCAAAGTCGACCAACTCATTGAAATGAAAACTTTCGAGAAAGGATTCCGCGATGCTTGGTTCAGAAGCAAGGTTACTACTTTTGCTTCTCTACAAACTATATCGCTTAGGCACATGATAGAGTATTACTACTCCATATGTACTAATAAGCTACACATTTTTTCATTGACTCGACTAAAAAATATGATATACATTCTCTAGATCATAATATTGAATAATGTTCCCCACACGTCTGCTCATTCTTTAAAGTAAAATGTCGACCAATTCTAACTTTTGATGGTTGCTACTACATAAAAAAGGAAATTTAGTGTGTGATTTATGGGCATTATTGTAAATGACCTACAAAAGAGGATCAACACTATAAGAAACATACTTTTGTGTAAGCAAGCAACCGTACAAAACAAGTCAATAATCTTTTTGTTCCTTCAGGTCATCGATATTGACTTGAAAGAGAACAACATAAAGCTGGAGTACTACGACTACGATTTTGAAGAAGGTCAACTCACTAACAAGCTATTTGAGTATTTGGAAAATGTATTGCTACTAATATGTGTTGTTGCTCACTGCAGTGCTCTTTCCTCCAATATTGATTAACTCTCATTCTCTCTAACTCTCAATAAGTTTCACTTTCAAAAGTTTGACAAATGGAAAGAAAACAGCCTACACTAATCAATAGAACATGCATTGGACAAATGTTTGACTTATAAAAGTCAAACAATGTCAATTGGTAATAGATCAATACAACCTATTGAAAACCTAAAGTTATGCAAATAGATTAGATTAGCCACACAATCAAATAGGCAATAGTTACAAAACAACATGCAACTTACAAACTGATTCATAAACATTCATAGCAAGTTACATATAGTTTATTCAAATCAGCTACTTACAAAACATTCATAGCAGACTACTATGGACAAACCCATATGGTCTATTCAAATAAGAGAATACACAAACTGATTGACAAAACATCATTCATCTAATTTCAGCATTAAAATAGCTTAAGCTAAAACTAGGCAACCATGGAGAAAGGATTAAGAACAAACCAACTTACAGAGAGTTTTAAACAAAAAACTGGACATACTGTAGCTTGACATCATATCCGATTAAAGACAACTGTCCCATACTGTCACAACTCGTAATTTCCGGTCATTTTCCAAACCTCGACAATTTACTATTCACAAGTTACTATTCATCGTTTACTATTCATCGATCACTATTCATCATTTTTTATGTCAATTTGATATTCCGAGACACATTCAGAAATTTTACTATTCACTTGACACTATTCATTTCCGAGAGAAAACCACTATTCACGTGCATTACTCATGTCATCGTAAATTTAGTTTACGAGTATTCAAAATTCGCGTAACCGTATTGGTTCAGGAGCGAATTCATGCATTATCATTTGGGACATTTCATACGGACTAGAAATAGTCTTCATATTATTATTAGGGCACTTGCATACTATTCCACTCGTAGGGTATTCAAATTATATTTTTAATATAATTAACGAATTACGTATGTTTATTTTCAATAAACACTAATACGCGAAATATAAATGTGACTAACACGTCCGACACTCCCGACTATGATCCCAATATATTTTTATATTCATTTTTATAATATAATAGTTATAATATTAATTTACCCGGTATTTTGGAAATTTATTTATTTCGTATCGTACGCCTAATTTAATTACGACGGTTTTCGTAGAAACTAAATAATAATTATCTAAACACTCAATATTTATACTCAACATATTTTTATAATTTTTATGACTTTATTAGGTCACGGTTAACTCAGTTAAATTTTATTTTTAGTTAACTCGGTACCCGGTATCACCTAAAACTAATAATATCTAACATTATACACCAAAAGTCTACCCAAATCTTACAAAATTACATGTTTTCTTCCCTTTTCTTCCATAATGCCGCCCCCCCCCCCTATTGAGCTCCATAAATTGTGGATCTTGTCTAACCAATCAATAATACATAAGATATCTTCTACAATATTACATAAGACATTCTTTTCTCATTTGTCTAGTTACAAAAAGAAACTCATTCTCCCTTTCTCTCTTCCTTTTGATCCGGCCAAACACAAGGAGAAACAAGGAGCCAAGATTTTTGCAAGATCAAGTAATTTTATAAGTCCTAGTAGTATCCTTGTTAAGGTTTTGAAATAAAAACCTCAAGGATAATTAAGTATTTTTCATCAAAAGCTCATTAATCTTTCAAGTAAGTATGTCAAACTAATTTTCCTAATTTTATCAAGTTCTTATTATGTTCATATGGCTTTTATACAAGATCTTATGCATTTGATAGCTTATACCACTTTATTTTACAAACTTTTGATCATACAAGCCCTAGAAGTGATTTTTGGTTAGATCCTTGTTAGATCTACTTGGTTTTGGTGATTAGGAACCCATGACACCCTAAGAAGGTGTATGGTAGGATTAGATTAGTTTTGTGGTGTTTGAAAGTGGTTTGGATGAAGATGGAACTAGATTAGAACCCTAGAAATGGTTTTTGAAACACTTGAAATACCTATTGTCCTTATTTCTATTTCGTGGGAAAATCAGTAGATGGTGGCTAATTTTTGACCAAAGATTTAGAAAATACATTCAAAAACGAAACTTTAGGCGAAAGAACGGATTAAAACGAGTTTATAACGAAGGAGATACGATTTTTGCAAATTTAACGACGAAAACTATTTTTTACAAAAACTGCTTGCTGTTTGGCAGATTTCAATGGGTAATTAGAGGCATTAAACGTAACCTAGAGAAGCCGAGTTATCAAAAATATACTAGTATATACAAAGACGAATCCGTGGACATAAAGAACAAGGAAAACGAGCCTAAAACGACCAAGTTATGACCATTCTAACATCGTCAAACTATAGATATATTTTTGGTCACAAATAAAAATAATAACGTACGTACTACATAGTATATTTTCTAGCAACGTTACTAATGGTAATTTTCTTAACAAATGAATACGTACGACCCGAGGGAATATTTATACGACATGACGACGTCATTCTAAGGTTTTGATACGAGGATTATAACGCTAACTTTTTCGTACGAGTTAATATGACAAGTTATATACTCCTATATATGGACATATTTTTCCTAAGTATGGAAACTATTTTACTATGACGCTAAATAGTATTTCCAAATTACGAGTGGTATGAGTATCATGTGCATGTGCATTCATTTCATCACGGCGTGATCTAAATTAGATCACATTCATTCATTTAGGTTGCGGCTGGTGTTCGTGCCTTGTTGTCCCGATCATTCCATCACTTTGTACTATCATTTCGAGGTGAGTCATAGCCCCACTTGTACTTGTTTAATGACTTTATAAACTCTTTGGGGGAAATACATGCTTAAATACTTGTTTTGTACTTTTATACGATTGAATGACTTTTTGAAGGAGAATACGCTGCTTTAATTATTTTTGTACAATGCCAAAGTATTAAATTCCTTACATTGCTTAAGTTTCCTTATTACCACGTCTTGACAAGTCCCCTTTATTATCATGGACCGTTAATTAAGTTCCAAGCGAGAGTGAGTGAATAGATCTATTGAGGGTGACTCCTCCATCTGTGTTTGGGTTGCTCCAACAGTATTACAGATGCTTTTCATGTCTTTATTATTAGAGTGTCTGGTAAACACTCATTTGGGGCCAAGTAATGTCTAGCTTCGGTTTCATGAGCTTAAGAGACAATGTAGTTTTATGACTGAAAAACTTATTTCTTTATACTTGGGCTATGGTACATAAGATTAAAGTGAAATACTGATGGTTTTTATAAATCTTGTTTCTGATTTCTTATTTCGGATTTCTAAGTTCTGAGTTCTTATTTCGGATTTCTAAATTCTGAGTTCTTATTTCGGATTTCTAAATTCTGAGTTCTTATTTCGGATTTCTAAGTTCTGAGTTCTTATTTCGGATTTCTTAATTATTGATTTCTTATTACTGATTTCTTATTACTGATTTATGATGCCTTTGCATCAGCTTTAATACTGATTTACGATGATTTTACTGGGAAATTCTTCTCTTCAAATGTCTTACCATATCTATTTGTTCTCTAAATCTATGAACTCACCAACCTCGTGTTGACACTTTAGCATGTATTTTCAGGTTGTTAAGGTAGCTCATGATGCATGCATTTGGACATTCATGGAGTCGTGGAGACGACGCGTCTGACTATATTTTCTACACCTATGAACGTTTGATCTTGTTGAACTTATTTTAACTAAAATGGCAACATCTTTTGGGACCTATGTTTTGTAAACTCTGAATGTTTTAATGATCAAACGCTGTATTTTCTAAACGACACTTTAGGTCGTTCAATATAACTGTAACTATGGTGCTATGACAGTCACTCCCAGGTATTCCATTCCGCTGCCATTCAGGTATTCTTTGGGGGTGTGACAGATTGGTATCAGAGCTAAGGTTATAGCGAACTAGGATGTATCTTGGACCCTAGACTATAACCACATCATCATAGCATCTCATCATTTCATCATAGGTGCATATTCACTATACATGTTGTTTTACGCACACACTGTGCAAGTTATTCATACCCATACTCATATATATATATATATGATTATATTGACCTGGTTCACAAGTGACATGTCTTCAGATACCCACGCTGTTATCCTTTCATCGGATTCCGACATTGAAGATGCCTTGTCATCTTCCACTACCATTATACCACCAGTTACACGTATACCACCGTTAGCACTATTGATTTGTTATAGGAATAAGGTTTTCCTATCATTCAGCCTATACATAGAATGCCGTTTGGTAGAGTATTCAGACTTAATTCTAATGGACTTATTAGGATGACTTATTACAAGAAAGATAACATGTTTTCTTTCCTTCACTAGTAGGACGCTTACTACTTAGGTACTACCACCACCATTGGTTACTTATTACACTATTGGTCGTCCCATAGTGCGTACTTCAACTTTACCTCTTAGATGTCGCGAGTTAGCGTGAAAGAGGGTAGTATCTCATTCACTATTATCACCATTATCTCCTAACTCATCACTAGGATCGCATTGTCATCAATGTTATTCTCATCCTTTAGAATACCACCATTGTCAGTTTCCTTTTCCATTTTCACTTGCCATGAATTAGATAACGCCTTGTGGATAATACCAAGATTACGGACTCAACAGGAACATCTACAGGTTCCTCAAGAATGGCTTAGAATCTACACTATCTAGGACTTGATCGATGCACAACTACAGATACCACTTCAGGACTATCTCGACCTAATGATGCCATAAACCTGATTTCACCTAGAAGGATTACAGGAAGTCTTTAGACTAGACTTATATCTTTACTAGCTTTTGCTATTATCCTAGCCACGAGAGGTGTGGCATAGTTCGAAGAAACTTGTAGTATTTTGATTGATGAACAAACGGAATCACCGAGTATTGACTCTACTATGGAGGAATGGTTGTGCTATCTATGATATGGATTCATATAGACCGAAACTTTCATGTATTATATTCATGAGTTATGAATATGATGATTTTTATTACCTATAGATTCTTATGGACTTTTATGATTTGATGGAAATAGATTTAAGCAAACCACTCCAAGCATGACGCAAGCTGCTGTTGGACAAGTCATTGCCAAGAACATGGTTACTACCTTCACCAAGGAACTTACTCACGTGGAATTTATGGGTTGTAATCCCCCCTACTTTAGCGGAATTGGAGACACAAAGGAATTTCTCAAATGGTTCGAAGAAATAGAAACGATATTTCGATGTGGCGACTGTCGTAAGGAAGACAAGGTTAAGTTCGCCACATGCACTTTTCAGAATCTTGCCCAGGAATGGTGGACCACACATGTTAAGATAGTAGGAGTTGATGATGCTTACTCACGCTCTTGGGAGGAACTAAGAAAGATGATGGGTATAGCCTTTTGTGTAAGAAGCGAATTACGGGCAATAGAACAGGAAGCACTAAACCTTACCATGGTAGGAGATGATGTTGTCAAGTATACTGCTCATTTTTATGAATTAGCTCGACTAGACCCTGCAATTGGTGAACCAGAAATTAAGAGACTTGAAAGGTATGTTGGAGGACTTTCTCCTGAAATTCGTATGTTGGTCATCGCATGGGAACCCAATGCCATGTCTGAAGCTATCCAGATGGCAATCGAAGCAAAGGAACACATAATTCGCGACAAGACATCAGGAAACAATGGTAACAACAAGAGAAAATGGGTCGGTAATCAGGATACTAATGCTACTCAACAACCATTTAAGATACAACAAGTGGTGGAGACCCGTGCTGCTGGGTCAAGCCAAAAGAAAAGGTATATTGGAAAATTACCCGAGTGCAACAAGTGTCAGTCTCTTCACAAAGGATCTTGCCCTTCTCAATGTAAGAACTGCCAAAAGGTCGGACATGAAGCCAAGGACTGCAAGGCTCCCACCCTCGCAAAACATCAGGAACTCACGGTAATCTGCCGTGAATGTGGAGTAGTGGGACACTTCAGGAGTAAATGCCCGGTGTTGAGAGACCGGAACTGGAGGAGGCATTTCATGTTGTAAAACCATCGTTGAGCCCTCTAGGGTTGTACTTTCTTTTGGTACTTTCCATAAGTACGTTGATGTAACCTAGTTGTATTAAGCACTTTCCTATCTAATGTAATGACTATCTTTAGTTATCTCTGTGATAATCGTAACCTTCGTTTATTCCATTTTTATTGCAATTGTGCAATTTTCAATCGTTACGTAACATTATACCATTATCTTATTTAGGGAATAGGCCGATTTCGTATTTGATGGATTAGTAGATTATTACCATTCCATAGTAATTACCCATGTATCCAATAAACCATTCAACGAGTTTTATTTCAAACTAATTTACTACCTTATGGGGAAATTGTTTTACCAAATTTCTAAAATAAACCGTTTTGTTACCGTACTATAAACTGATTTTTCCGATATTACGCCAAATATTTACTATTACTACGCGAATCAATTTTTATATTGCTTTGAAAGGAAATATCAGGATACCATTTTTAATAAGAATGCGTTGAACACCATCTAAAACTTTTGAGAAAAGTAATATTATTTTGACTAAATCAAGCATCGCATCATTAGTCCTCAACTATACATAGCCTGATCACCTATGTATAATTCAGGAAGGATTATGCCATGAAGGAAATAGTTACTTTTAAAGTATTGCTAATAACAATCTTCATCCAAAAGCGTTTTAGACAAGTAAACACTTCTATAAGTGTCTTTTCTGACAAACTCTCCCTGGATACTTACCCCACCTGTCACCCACTTAGCCATTAAGTTGGATTGTTCCATTGACTTCTCTAGGAGAGACTTTCCATATCAATTACGAGTAGGATTCCTCGATACCAGAAAAGCAATGAAAGGATTACAGAACTACTAACCTAGACTAGAAGTATACACCAAGACAATTTATAGCTCAACAACAGTTCTAAGATGCCACGAGACCATCCGACTCACCATCTCTGACCTAGTTGTCCAATTCTATTATTTAAAGGTACTAGCTAGACTGAGCTACAAGATCGAATACATTGAGAGAGTACGCTAAGCAAAACCATAGGAATAAACCAAGCCTCCTAACCGATACTGTAAAGTGATTTGATTAAACATGGCCTTATCTAAATGCAAACTTCTCTGCGGTGAGTTTTACGCCAAGAATGATTGATTCGAATTATGGATATCGATATAGATTCCCTCAAGGAATTGTGTTCTCAAGAAATTCTAGATAACCTCATTACCATATCAAGAAAGGAATCAGACCCGAATATACATTTGGCAACATAATGACAATTTCACGATAAACTATCTCAAGACTTAAGTTGGTTGAATACCTAGGCTTGTAGTTTGCCTGACAATCACCAATAAGCAAGGAAAGACATATGTCTTATCATCCGTTAGACCAAGAGACAAGGAATCAAAACTGCTAACCATATTCTATCTCATTCAGATAACGCCAAGTTCGCAAGACGTAATGATAAGGAATTAGTCACAAGATTTATTGTACCTATTTCAAGTGTTCCTGATAAAGGTGATCGAATCACCTCAGACTTCTAACAAACATTTTAAGACTTCCTTCGGAACCTCATTAAAGATATAAACACCGCCTACTATCCTCAGACCGATGGTCAGAACGAGAGAACGATTCAAACATAGGAAAGTTATACTCAGAGTATGAGTGATTGACTCTAGAAATGGTTGGACTAACCATTTACCATAAATCAGATTTGGTTGCAACGATAGTTATCGCGCGAGCATAGAGACTACATCAATTGAGGCACTTTATGATCGAAGTACCAATTACCCATTTACAGACCAAAATCGGAAAGTTAAATTCACCAGTCTAGGACTAAACTATGCAACAACAAAGGAAATTTCACAAGTCAAGAACCAGTTACAAGTAACGAGAAACTGGTAGAAGTTAGGTTGGTACATGGCACACGTCATGCGGATTGAGTATCCCTGAACAGCAAACCATCTAGATTCAAGTGGGAGAACGAACTAAGTTAAAAGCTTTGCCTTGGAGAGGCATGATACGATTTTAGTAACACGAAGGATTTAACCTTTGGTATATTGGACCATTTAAGATTCATTTTAGAATCGACCAACTGACATATAAGATTTGAGTTCTGACAGAGTTCAGCAACATATATTACCCATATTACATTATAAACCTGAAAAAGCACTGATCATCTATTGACGAACCAAACTCGGAAAAAGCAAAACTCACTATTCCAATAGGCATTCATGATATAACCATAAACCTCCTACAAGTCAAGAATCAATTACAAATTCTACAAGTTGTAAGCCATTAAAACTTCAAGTTGGTAGCCAGATCATGTTGAAAGTTCTGCCTAGGAAAGGCATGATATTATTCAGAAAAATTTGGAAAGTTAACCCTGATATACACTGGACCACGTAATATTTCAGACAAAAGTAGACCTAGTGGTCATCTGACTTGAGCCTTGTTAGAAAACAGCCGGATTACACAACTATGTTTCACCTATTCAAATCCCAGGAAATGACTTTCAGATTAGCCACTCATAATCCCATTTGGAAAGAATTCCAACCCAAAGACAAACGTAAACCTGGTAAGAGGATCAATAGAAATCATGGACTATTAGGTCGAACGATTGAAGCAAAGTCGAAATTCCTATCGTGAAAGTTCGCTGGAATTCTTGAAGAGGTCCCGAGTTTACTTGGGAACGGGAAGACCAAATGCAACTCAAGTATCCACGTCTTTTTACCATATATACTTCAAAGACCAACCAAAATTGAACTTCGGGACGAAGTTCCTGTTAGAGGGGAAGACTGTCACAACTCGTAATTTCCGGTCATTTTCCAAACCTCGACAATTTACTATTCACAAGTTACTATTCATCGTTTACTATTCATCGATCACTATTCATCATTTTTTATGTCAATTTGATATTCCGAGACACATTCAGAAATTTTACTATTCACTTGACACTATTTATTTCCGAGAGAAAACCACTATTCACGTGCATTACTCATGTCATCGTAAATTTAGTTTACGAGTATTCAAAATTCGCGTAACCGTATTGGTTCAGGAGCGAATTCATGCATTATCATTTGGGACATTTCATACGGACTAGAAATAGTCTTCATATTATTATTAGGGCACTTGCATACTATTCCACTCGTAGGGTATTCAAATTATATTTTTAATATAATTAACGAATTACGTATGTTTATTTTCAATAAACACTAATACGCGAAATATAAATGTGACTAACACGTCCGACACTCCCGACTATGATCCCAATATATTTTTATATTCATTTTTATAATATAATAGTTATAATATTAATTTACCCGGTATTTTGGAAATTTATTTATTTCGTATCGTACGCCTAATTTAATTACGACGGTTTTCGTAGAAACTAAATAATAATTATCTAAACACTCAATATTTATACTCAACATATTTTTATAATTTTTATGACTTTATTAGGTCACGGTTAACTCCGTTAAAATTTATTTTTAGTTAACTCGGTACCCGGTATCACCTAAAACTAATAATATCTAACATTATACACCAAAAGTCTACCCAAATCTTACAAAATTACATGTTTTCTTCCCTTTTCTTCCATAATGCCGCCCCCCCCCCCCCCCCCCCTATTGAGCTCCATAAATTGTGGATCTTGTCTAACCAATCAATAATACATAAGATATCTTCTACAATATTACATAAGACATTCTTTTCTCATTTGTCTAGTTACAAAAAGAAACTCATTCTCCATTTCTCTCTTCCTTTTGATCCGGCCAAACACAAGGAGAAACAAGGAGCCAAGATTTTTGCAAGATCAAGTAATTTTATAAGTCCTAGTAGTATCCTTGTTAAGGTTTTGAAATAAAAACCTCAAGGATAATTAAGTATTTTTCATCAAAAGCTCATTAATCTTTCAAGTAAGTATGTCAAACTAATTTTCCTAATTTTATCAAGTTCTTATTATGTTCATATGGCTTTTATACAAGATCTTATGCATTTGATAGCTTATACCACTTTATTTTACAAACTTTTGATCATACAAGCCCTAGAAGTGATTTTTGGTTAGATCCTTGTTAGATCTACTTGGTTTTGGTGATTAGGAACCCATGACACCCTAAGAAGGTGTATGGTAGGATTAGATTAGTTTTGTGGTGTTTGAAAGTGGTTTGGATGAAGATGGAACTAGATTAGAACCCTAGAAATGGTTTTTGAAACACTTGAAATACCTACTGTCCTTATTTCTATTTCGTGGGAAAATCAGTAGATGGTGGCTAATTTTTGACCAAAGATTTAGAAAATACATTCAAAAACGAAACTTTAGGCGAAAGAACGGATTAAAACGAGTTTATAACGAAGGAGATACGATTTTTGCAAATTTAACGACGAAAACTATTTTTTACAAAAACTGCTTGCTGTTTGGCAGATTTCAATGGGTAATTAGAGGCATTAAACGTAACCTAGAGAAGCCGAGTTATCAAAAATATACTAGTATATACAAAGACGAATCCGTGGACATAAAGAACAAGGAAAACGAGCCTAAAACGACCAAGTTATGACCATTCTAACATCGTCAAACTATAGATATATTTTTGGTCACAAATAAAAATAATAACGTACGTACTACATAGTATATTTTCTAGCAACGTTACTAATGGCAATTTTCTTAACAAATGAATACGTACGACCCGAGGGAATATTTATACGACATGACGACGTCATTCTAAGGTTTTGATACGAGGATTATAACGCTAACTTTTTCGTACGAGTTAATATGACAAGTTATATACTCCTATATATGGACATATTTTTCCTAAGTATGGAAACTATTTTACTATGACGCTAAATAGTATTTCCAAATTACGAGTGGTATGAGTATCATGTGCATGTGCATTCATTTCATCACGGCGTGATCTAAATTAGATCACATTCATTCATTTAGGTTGCGGCTGGTGTTCGTGCCTTGTTGTCCCGATCATTCCATCACTTTGTACTATCATTTCGAGGTGAGTCATAGCCCCACTTGTACTTGTTTAATGACTTTATAAACTCTTTGGGGGAAATACATGCTTAAATACTTGTTTTGTACTTTTATACGATTGAATGACTTTTTGAAGGAGAATACGCTGCTTTAATTATTTTTGTACAATGCCAAAGTATTAAATTCCTTACATTGCTTAAGTTTCCTTATTACCACGTCTTGACAAGTCCCCTTTATTATCATGGACCGTTAATTAAGTTCCAAGCGAGAGTGAGTGAATAGATCTATTGAGGGTGACTCCTCCATCTGTGTTTGGGTTGCTCCAACAGTATTACAGATGCATTTCATGTCTTTATTATTAGAGTGTCTGGTAAACACTCATTTGGGGCCAAGTAACGTCTAGCTTCGGTTTCATGAGCTTAAGAGACAATGTAGTTTTATGACTGAAAAACTTATTTCTTTATACTTGGGCTATGGTACATAAGATTAAAGTGAAATACTGATGGTTTTTATAAATCTTGTTTCTGATTTCTTATTTCGGATTTCTAAGTTCTGAGTTCTTATTTCGGATTTCTAAATTTTGAGTTCTTATTTCGGATTTCTAAATTCTGAGTTCTTATTTCGGATTTCTAAGTTCTGAGTTCTTATTTCGGATTTCTTAATTATTGATTTCTTATTACTGATTTCTTATTACTGATTTATGATGCCTTTGCATCAGCTTTAATACTGATTTACGATGATTTTACTGGGAAATTCTTCTCTTCAAATGTCTTACCATATCTATTTGTTCTCTAAATCTATGAACTCACCAACCTCGTGTTAACACTTTAGCATGTATTTTCAGGTTGTTAAGGTAGCTCATGATGCATGCATTTGGACATTCATGGAGTCGTGGAGACGACGCGTCTGACTATATTTTCTACACCTATGAACGTTTGATCTTGTTGAACTTATTTTAACTAAAATGGCAACATCTTTTGGGACCTATGTTTTGTAAACTCTGAATGTTTTAATGATCAAACGCTGTATTTTCTAAACGACACTTTAGGTCGTTCAATATAACTGTAACTATGGTGCTATGACAGTCACTCCCAGGTATTCCATTCCGCTGCCATTCAGGTATTCTTTGGGGGTGTGACACATACATTACTATTGCCCTTCCAAAACATAAAATAGAGGACCACATTAACCCATCCTCAACAACCATCACGACACATCAAACCTCAACACTCCTTCAGTCCTGTTTGTTTCTTCGATGAGAAAGAACCGGACCATCTGACATGGAGCAAACCCTGCTTCATCCTTCAACTCCCTGAAACTAGCTGATGAAACAATTGCAACACTCCTCTTTACCTTTGATGTACCTAGTATCTTTGTTTTCTCACTTATGATGAACCCTTTATCCTTTGGTGATTTACAACAGTGAAAGAGAACCCATATATATAAGTTGTACTTCTTCACGATTTTAGATGGTATATGCTGTTACAAAATGTACAAAACTTAGCACTAGTGGGATTTTCTGTTTTTTTTTTTTTTTTTTTTTTTTTTTTTTTTTTTTTTTTTTTTTTGAAACTGTGATTCATTTATTAATTACTCAACAGTTACATCAATAAAAAAGAGAAAGTTTTTAGACAAGCCAAAAACCTTGATACAACAAGCATACTACATTCTGATATATTAATCATTCTATCAGACATACAATATCTTAGACAAATCACAGCTATATATCTGATTAAGCAACTCTGTCACTACTGCTTCCCAAATAGGCAAAAAAAGCAGAACAATGTTAACCAAGTTTCACCCACCATAGCCTCATGATTACATTTCCATGATAAATGCCCAACATACATCATTCAACCAAGATCCACAATAACATTAAGCATAACAATTTAACAAATTAGCAAAGTTATAATACACTTACATGTCATCTATCTTTCCAAAAAGCTGAAGTTATCTTTCTGTAAAACGCCCTTTCTTCTTAATCATGTACACTGTGAAATCTCCATTTACACATCCAGTTCATCTGACGAAGATCAAAATCTGATATTAATAATACAAAATTAGTTATAGATAATCCAAAATGTTGCACTGATATCATATACTCGATGTAGTTATAGTTAATAAAGAAAAACATACCTGAGTGATGTCCTTTGTGACAAAGGGCGTTCATGGTTATGTTAGTGGAGTATGTTTCCACTGTTGTTATTGCCCCCCATCAGGTTCAAAAAGCATGACATTATACTCCCTACCAAGAACAACCTGAGTAAACACCAACCACCGACCAGCTTCCATTTTCAAGTCTTCAACCAGTTTCACCCAACCAAACCCATACAGGAACAAGTGTACATATCGACCATACCAATCTTTTGAACTTTCCACCCTAACTTCGTACTCAATGGTGTTACTAGTAACCATGACCGACTCTGTAGGGGTTGGACCATTGAGATATCTTAGAAAATCTTGTGGCAATGACTCTATATAAAGAGATGTGTCTAAACATCGGCAAAACTGAGCGCTTTCTGGTTCGTAATTGTGAAATTCCTCCCCATTCTCGCTGTAGCAAGTTACATAAAAGACATCATCACCCTCTTCTACAAAATGTATGTAACTAATAGCCCATATCGTGATATTGTGCATAACAAAATCATTCCACCTAGGTCCCTCAACAACACAGACTAACATTGACACTCTCTTAACACTGACTTTCCATCTAACACTCGTACAGTTAACTAGGTAAATAGAACGATTGCCATGATAGGAACCTCTTAAAACGTAGTCCTTATGTAGTTGCTGTATGTCAAAATTAATTTTTAAACATTATGAATTTCTTAAAAACTAGTATCTTACTGAAATAACACTTAATTCATATATATGGTGTTAACTTACAAATTTATCAAAAACATCAGCAGCATTGTCCACCGCGCACACAAATTCATTGCTATACATTTTACTGTATTAACGTTTAAGATTAACACAAATAACGTTTGAATGAAATAAAAATAAGTAAATATCTTACCTGGTATGTGTGTTGTTTGATTTTGAACGCCTGCTAAGTTCCGATGGTATGTGTTTGTGGGTGTGCGATTTGATCGGTTGAAAGAAGACAGAATGTGTTTGTGTGTGTGATTCAATGTTGCAAAAATCGTGAATCGGTGGTTGGGTGGTCGACCACCCTGCAGCGACTAATCGGTCAAGGCGGGATTAATCGGTGATTAATCGGATTGGCATTTCCTGCAAGTTTTGGGTATTTCTGGAGACCAAACTAAAGATCTTAACTGATTCCAAGTCTACTATATTTCCAAACCTCAATAAAAGGCTGTAATTCTGATTATGAGGCCCATTATGCGTTATAAGTGAAATAAACAATCCCTAAATTAAGTAGAATGCCTAAATTATAAATTTTTTAAAAGTTGACCATTTAGTCCGATTTAGCCGATTAGTCCGATTTTTGACCGTTTAGTCTGATTTTTGACTGATTAGTGGCCGATTTTTTCCACTAATTTTTGAAAATCAACAAGGTATAATGCCGATTACCGATTAATTGGCCGCCTAGGCCGATTTTTGCAACATTGGTGTGATATGATCGGTTATACACGAGCATGTTTACTTGAAAAAAATGTCCTTGTCGATTATCGTGCCTAGGAATGTAGCTGAAATGGGTCTAAATGGCAGGAAACGTGAATTGACAAAACTACCCCCTCACGTGGAACACACGTGAGGACTAACTAAGTAACGGGCGTTAGCCAAAATCGATCACAGGTACACAGGCTGCATAAGATTTTCGCTCGAGGACATTTCTCGCAAAATCGACAAAGTTGAGGGACATTTTTTGCAATTTAGTATCCACGGCCAACATCCACGTAACACAAGTTGAACCCGCCTATCTATTATCCCTTGAGAGAGATAAACAAGTTAGTTAATGATTAAACAGGTAAAGTTGTTAATGTCCAGACGCCGACACAAATTTGAAAAAAAGAAACACTATTTAGTTATTTAGTGAAGGAAAGGAAGGAAATATAAAAAGAATCAATCGGTGGAAGGGAAGGGGGGATTGAATTTCAGTTTCTTCTTCTTCTTGTGTCCAACAAATTTAACCAACCGAATTCATTAAGGTTGTTAATTTTTTTCAATCAACCCTATTCATTCGGTTTTACTTATTAAAGTTCGATATCATCATCAAATCTTTAATCAATCCTAATCAATTTATATACATTCTATGTAATTGTATGAATCATACTTACTAATTTGTATTATTCATTACAATAATAATAAAGAGTAGTAGTTTCTTTTCTTCAATTATTGAATGGAATTGAATAGTAGTAACTATGAATCAATTATTATTATTATTATTATTATTATTATTTATGAATCTTTTTTTGTTATTGTGCAGCAATGGCAAAGGAAAAGGGTGGTGGTGGTGGTTTGAATTTCAAAGTGGGCCAACTCATTGAAATGAAAACTTTCGAAACAGGATTCCGCGCTGCCTGGTTCAGAAGCAAGGTCAGTATTACTTACTACTGCATATGCAGTTACGGACCCAGGAAAAATGTCTAGTAGGTTTTAGTATGTGGGTGGGGGGCAATTTGAGTTTTGGGTGGGGTCACTTTCGAAAAAACGTCAAAATTAAAAAAAAAAAAAAAAAAAAAAAAAAAAAAAAATTCAACTTTTTCGGCTAGCCATGGGGGCACTGGCCCCCATACTTACACTATAGATCCGTCCCTGTGCAGATGGTGTCTCAACTAAAAAATACTATGATATACATTCTCTAGATCATAACATTGAATGTTCCCCACTCGACTCTCATGTCTGCTGATTCTTTTAAGTAAAACGTCAACCAATTCTAACTTTTCATGGTTGCTACTACATAAGAAAGGAAATTTATTAGTGTGTGATTGTAAATGACCCACAAACAATAGAGGATCAACACTATAAGAAACATACGTTTGTCTACAAAACAAGTCAATAATCATCTTTTTGTTCCTTCAGGTCATCGATATTAACTTGAAAGAGAACCAGATAAAGCTCGAGTACTACGATTTTGACGAAGAAGGTCACCTCACTAACAACCACCTCTTTCAATTATTGCTAGTTTTTCTAACTATATATATAGCCCGATCCGAATATAGATTAGAAGCTGATAGGACTGCAAACTGATGCAATATAACAATCTGTTACAGTTACTTTATGAAACAGTGTAACTGAGCTTTTGTTTATATGCATTTGGCAGAGATATCATGGACAAAGATATACGATGTTCCTCCTTATGGTAGAAAGTCTAGCCTGAAAAAGAAACAACTGATGTTGCGCCCGAAATATCCTTCACTGTATCACAAAAGTGAACTGCCTCCTGTCAACTCTATTTCAGAAATATGTGTTGTTATCGATGGTGCTTGGAAGGTCGGGGATATGGTAGATTGGTATCAAGATGACTGTTATTGGTCTGCAACGGTTATTAAAGTGTTGAGCAACGACAAGGTTCAGGTAGTGGTTTTATTCCAAATTGATACGTTCCTTTTTCTACAAACTTGATTTATTTAACCCAGATGCCGTGTTTAACAGTTGCTCCAAAACGGAGCACCTTTGTATTTTTTTATTATTTATTTATTTATTTATTTATTTATTTTTGCAAAAAAGGGTTAACAGCCTATGATAAAGTAACTATTTTTGAATATTTCTTTTAAAGTGAGTTATCCAATTTAGAAGTTTTGTAAAGTGAGTTACCATTTGTCGGGACAGTAGTGAAGTTCATGCCCCAAGACAAACATTGGCCTATCGTACATTGTCCTTATTTGCAATTCTCCCTAGCTAACTATGTTTCATCGGTGATGTTATATATATGTATATTCTGTATGTAGTACGTTACTCCCCTGCCCGTTTATCATCTTCCCACCACATACTTATTCTACTTGCTATTTATCTACTTATTTCAAGCATTCTGACTTCTTATTAGTGATTTTAAATTCTACAAGGACCTATATAGTATATATGAAGCTCTCCCTTACAGATTAGTCGACAGGACTATTTGCTACCTTATTACACATAAACGTCATATGAGAACCTGGAATTGAAAGTAGATAAATATGTTTCTTTGCAAAAAAATATACAGCTTATCGTGTTCTCCTTCGGTTGCAAACTTTATTGTTAATTTTTTCCATCTTTGCATATGTTCTGTCTAACAAAAGAGAACACTAACTTGACTTGTTAGATACTATCTTACATTGCAACAGTTATACTAATCACAAGGGAAAGACTCAAATCATAGTCTTCGTTGGTCTCCTACTCTTAGAAAGTTATTCTACGAATGAACAAATGTACCTTGGAAATAGTTTCTGCAAGTCTGCAACTGGGCTTCCTTTGTAATATATTTTACCGGGTGGAGATCCTTTACCCAAAAAACTAGGCTCCCTTTCCCTTTCTAGTAACGTGGATTGCATTCTTGCAAATTCTGCTCGCCCTTTATACTTTTAGTGCCTGCGATACACTTTAATACTAATTTACCTTTGCTGATAATCAAAGTTACAGCTATCCCTCAGTTAAGAGTAAACAGTAAGCAGTATATATTCGTCATCTCTTTGACTTGTTATAATAGGTATGTTGAAGGAATTCTCTCAATTGTAGACTTTTGTACTTAAATGAAGTGTTCTAAAATAATAATAGGCAAATCCTGTTTTTGGACTACACTGGTTTACTTTAACTCGGTCGATAACATCGGTTCTAGTGCCAGCGGGAAATTCTTTGGATCAGGTTAATATGTTACAGTGCTGAAACAGGATTACTATTGACGACATGGCTCATGGTGTTTTGAAACCATTAAGAAGTCATTCTTATACTCTAGTATGTGATGTTTTTTCTTATAAATAGTCAGATGTATTAATCTTGGATTTGATAGCTGGCATTTATTAAGATTTGAAGGATACATGAATATGGTTGGGAAATTTACCTGTAAGAGCAGGTTGGTATGCTGATCTCTTTCAATCAGCATACTCCATTGGGTTTTCCATCCAAGTTTCTTGTTCAGCTTCAATTTTGGCAGCGCACCTCTTGTACCGGGGCCTTCTGCAGCTTCCTGCTCTTCACATTTTAGACACCATTCTGATATGAATTGATTTATTATTTAGTTATTTTAATTATATTTAGATAAATATTAGGAGTTGCAGTTTTATTAGGATTGGATAAGTCTTCTACTTATCCTACAAGTATTAGGATTAGGTTATCTTTTATTATAAATATGGCATTAGGGATGTAACTTTCATTATGTGGAATATAATTAAGAGTTGATTTACATATCAATTGGGGAGTCGGTTTATCTCACTAAAATAGACCATATATCTTGTTAATCGTTCTTTTCATCTCTTTTATCGATCCGGTTCATATCACATTCTTGTCTTTTTTTCAACATAACATAATTCCTTTTAATTAGCCTTATTGAGTACTATTGTGTATTTGGTGCCAAACAATAAATTGAAGAGAATATAACCTATGGTAGTATCTAACACATCTTCTCAATAAAACGGATATACAATATCTGACTTGCAAGGACGATATTATACACATGGAGTAGGATTTAGAACTTTAGTTTCTTTGTATGCATCAACTGTACTTGGTTTTCTGATATGTTGATGCTTTTTGTAGCTTGAGTTGCCAATGCCTCCAGCAGGACAAGGATCACGTAAGGATGTACTTATAGCATTCTGCAAGGATTTACGCCCATCCTTAGATTGGTCCCAAAGAAAAGGCTGGACATTGCCTACCGTGGTATCTTTCTTTCTCCCTCATATGTTTCTAATATTGGTTTGTATATTCAGTTTCCTTCTATAAATTTAACTATACAATCTCTGTAAAGTGACCTTCCTAGCATGATTGATAATTTTAATATTGTCACATAGTTTCAGAAAGTCATACGCAGGGGCGGAGCCAGAAAATTTTGCTCGAGGGGTCACACTTTAATAATTTTTGGAAACTACACTACAAATTGGTTTTTAGAGAGGCAAAGTACGAAAAAATCTAGATATTTTAGAAAATTTACACTACAATTTTTTTCGCTAGGGGGGTACGTGCCCCTTGTGGCCCCTCCTTGTCTCCGCCCCTGGTCATACGCCCATACCTCTTTATCAAGCTGTATGATAGTTTGACTTGTGTGCAAAAGATACCAAATATGTAGTCACGTGTGCATGATTTGTTTAAGGAAAGCAGGTTCATCTCTAGGCTGGTTTCTTAACTATTGATTGAGTGGCAATAAAGGATCAACTAACTATGTAAAATCAGAAACTAAATCATGCCCGGAAAATAAAAAGCTGAGAAGTAGCGATTTGTCTGATGGGAATCGGATAATTTTGAGGTTTTGAATTAGTTGGGTTGTAAATGATGATGTAGGAAGATGCAACTACCATGACAAAGTTTGATTAGGTCTACTTTATATTCGTTCATGTGCAATTCACAGCTTTCTAATTTCAGACGCATGATATACTTATATAATGTGATAGCCGAACATAGTGTAATACTAACAGACTAGAAAGTGGGATGTGTATGCTTTGTCTGTATCATTGTCTGTTGGCTGTTAATCTGTTGGGAATTTGGGATACAAGACTATGATAGCAGCGGTACTAATCGACCGAGGCTTAGCATGTAAGTTAAACCTTGCATCATATGTCAGTGAGAGAGAGTTATCTTAAGTGACTCAGTCCTTCAGATGTTTTCTTTTTCTTTGTGTTTAGACTACAATTGCCGAAAAGTGCTTAAGCTGAAGTATTTCCTAATTATTAGAAACAGTACATAGATTTAAGACAGTATAAACCTGTGCTCATTGACATTAAATGCTGCATGCAGGACGGTCAGACTGCATCTGGCGCACAACTTATCTTTCCATCAAAGCAAGGTAAGTTAATTTTAAGCATTTATCTCTGTAACCTGTCTTTCTAATTTATTTGCTGTTTTAACATCTGTCGTTTCTTCACAATGGCGTGAGAGGAATATTTTCGAGAACCAAGTGCTTGTTAAAAAAAAATAATAATAAAATAAATAAATAAATAAAAGACTTTGTTGTATTGTAACACTATAAGCCATTCTATTAGTTTTATTTGTCAACATTCACATGTTTGTAGACTTAGTAGCCATTGAATTTTCTGTTGCTGTTGCTGATATTGCTGTGCATGTACATTTTTGACGAGTCCATTAAAAAACCTTGTTAATATAATATTTTCTCCAAACAGTTAATATTATAATGTATTGTTATATATAGGCATGACTTCACAGAGGGAGGAAGTTGAGCATGCTGTAGCAGCAGGCGGCGATTCACCTCTAAATGCATCTTCCACCACTGGTACTGGTATTGGTATATCTGTAAATTCATCAGTTGAAAGACAGATTTCAGAGCCCATGGATACAGCTGTTTTTGAAGATGTGAAAACGGACGATATGGAATCTACAGACAGTATATCGAGCATGCGTGTTGAACAGAGTAAAGCAGCAGCAGCAGCAGCTGAGGAAGATGTCAATTATAGCGTAGACTTGAATATAATGCATGAAGAGACACTGGAAGCACCCATACTTGATCTGGAGGAACTTGCTAACAAAATCAAATGGATTAAGAGCATTTTACACAGTCATCAACCACCTAGTAATGATAGGACTTGCTGGAAGTTCAGTGACTAACTACGTTTACATAAACTCTGTTTCACTTTTAGTTACCTTATTTACGTTACTTGGAGATGTGGTCGAGTAGAAATGTGGTAATCCAGACTTGTATTAGTTGCATAATCTAGAAGGGAACATGTGACATTTTTGCATGTTTCAGCAAACTACTTGATGCTTCAGTTTCATTTGCCAAGTTTGTAAATACTATACTTGATTCTTAGTGACATTTTTACTTAGGCATATATTATTTCAATTTGCATAAACATACCATATACTCCTTCCATCCCAATTAATATTACCACTTTCCATTTCGGGTTGTCACAAAATTATTGCCCCTTTCTAAATATAGTTGTGAATAATGTAGCAAGTTTAACATATTACACCTAATAATACTAAGAATTACAAACTTCAGTCAAAGCTTTAAATAATTGCATAAAGGTAAAAATGTCATTCTACCTATAAAAAAAAAAAAAAATTATTGTATTTTTTTAAACTGTATGTTTTTGTTAGAGATAGAGTAGTAATCAGATAGTCATTTATCTGAATAACAAATTATAAAAAGATTAATGATATAAAGAAAATCATATACTCTCCCTCCATCTCATAAAAAAGTATTTACAAACAAAAGTCTACTTTAAAATACGTGCAATTAATGCAAGTCTTTAATTTATTAAATTAAAAGGATATGCTAAACACAACTCTATGGTTTTGTATAAACATTCCAAATTTACAAATATGACAACTAATGAACTCATATATTCTATAATTATATAGTTATAGCCATTTTAAAAATAGTAAGTGATATTAACTATAGAATGTTTGGTGTTTATTAAATGTTAATTTTTTGATCATGGAATGCTTAAACAAAACCCATAGGGTTGTGTTTAGCAAATCCCTTAAATTAAAAACCACATTTAATTAGAGTTAATTACATAAAAAGTCATCATGCTTGTCACTTTTTGTCATTATATATAGCGTATTATTATTATTTTTTTCTCATCTTGACATTATCTTTTGAAATCGTGCTTTTGTGTGTATTTTGCGATTATTTCAGCCATAAAAGTGACCATTTTACCCTTAAAAATTTGAAAAAAATAGGGGTAAAATTGTCACAAATTATACACAATAGCACGATTTAAAAAAGTTGGTGTCGAGATGAAAAAATATATATTCCCTCCGTCCCAATTTATTTGTCCAGTTTTGACTTTTGAGTCTTTTTTTGTCAACTTTGACCGTAAATATTCTTATTTGTGTTATATAATACAAGATGAAAATTATACAAATTAAAAATACATTTAAAACTCAATCCATTCATATATTTTGCATCAAATATTAAATAACACAAACAAATATATTTAAGGTCAAATTTGACAAATAAAGACTTTGAAAATTAAAAGTGGACAAATAAATTGGGACGGAGGTAGTAATACGCAACATACAATGCCAAAAAGTGACAAGTATGATGTCTTTTTATATAATTAACCCATATTATAATATCTTCAAGTTTAAATAATGTTTCAAGTAATGTTTTTGAGTGTATTAACTATAATCAACCTTGTTAGTTGAGTATTATAATATTCTAAAAGGTGCTAATGGGTACCTATTAGCAAATCTCTAAAAGAGAATTAAGTAAGCGCACTCTAAATTGTGCTTAATGAGCATATCTTATCAAAATCCTAATTTGATTAGTTTTTATTTTATTGTTTATGCTTAGAAATGACAACTAACTATGTTGTTAAACATTTTTATAAACAAACAATTATTATTATTCTTTTGTAGCCAAATATATTTAAAATACACCAATTAAAACATATTTATATTATTTAATACTTTTAATAATAACTTCAACTGAAGGTAATATGAAAAAGTCAAACTAAATTTCTTATTTATTTTTGGGATAATTACGGAATTACCTGAAAATGTATATAACTTGTTATCTTTTGTAATTACGGAATTACCTGAAAATGTATATTAAGGGTGAGCATTTCCGACCGACGCCCGGTAACCGGCCCGATTCCGACCACCCGACGGCCCGATTCCGATCCCGACTAGCAAACGGGTCGGGAGTCGGTTTGCTATTCCGGCGAACTCGGGAGTCGGGTCGGGACGGGACGGGTCAGGACAGGATGATTCCGATCAATAACAAGCTAATCCGGCCCGATACCGACTAACCGATACCGACTAACCGAACACAATCGGGATCGGGAGTCGGTTTAAGATTCCGGCCACAATCGGGATCGGGCTTCGTCGGGACGGGTCGGGACGGGATCGGAAGTGGCCCGATGCTCACCCCTAATGTATATAACTTGTTATCTTTTGTTATTGTATGTAGTTTTTTTTTTTTTTTTTTTTTTTTTTTTTTTTTTTTTTTTTGGCTGTTATAGTACAAACTTTTTAAATTCATGTTATTGTGTATTTTGTGCATGTAAAATGACCATTTTACCCTTAACATGAATTCAATAACAGGAATCTTTTATATAATAAAACAAAACCCTTATTGGGAATTTTTCAATTAAAAAAAATGCATTCATACCTTATTTAGTAATAATTTTATTTTAAAAAAAAGATTATTTTTTTATTAGGTAACATTTTATATTTATCCATAACACAAGTAGAAGATAAATACAAAAAATATAGATAAAATGCAATTAACAATATGATTAAAATTTTTAAATAATTATCTTTAATAATAATAAAAGTATAATTAAAAATCATAAATCAAACAAAACAAATATTAAATTATTTCTTTTTTAATAAATAAAAATATATGATTCAAAAATTTTTTTAAAAAAAACCCGCGTGTGCGCGGGCATTATAACTAGTTCATTACACAATAATAGAAATTCAAAAAGTTTGTGTTATAACAGCTAATAATAATAATAATAATAATAATAATAATAATAAATAAAAAATAAAAAAACGCTACATACAATAACAAAAAGTGACAAATATGATACGATTCTAACCCATTATCTTTGAAAGTGGAAAATAAATGTAGAATTTCTTTAAAAATGGAAAATAAATGTAGAATTTTTTAAAAATGGAAAATAAATGTAGAATTGAGTGAGTAATAAGTAAAACCATTTATTTACTTTAATTAAATGGAATTAGATTCCCAAAACATAAAACACATTGTCTTACTTTAAAAAAGAAAAAGAAAAAGAAACACAAATGTTTTGGGTAAAATAAAAAAAAATGGTTTGTTTGTTGCATTGCTAATCATAATCATAACACCTGAGACACCTCAACACACAGGTAGCTTCCTTTCTTTCTTTCTTTTTCATTTAGGGGCTGTTTAACCCTTTGCTGAAGGCGTGTTTGTTTTATTTGGTTTTGGGCTTATGTTTCATAAGCTTATTGTTTGTGGCTTATTTTGAAAGTTTTTAGCTTAAACGGAGTATAAGTTTATTATGTCATAATAATAAACTTATATAAGACGAAAAGTTTAAAATAAGCCATCAAAAGTAAGCTTGTGAAACATAATCCCAAAACCAAATAAGCCATAAGCCAGCTATATAAGCCCAAACAAACACACCCTTAGTGTTTGGCTTAGAGAGCACCACCAATAACGGTTATAGGTGCCAAAATGGCACCTATGCCACCATGTTATGTTATGCTGCACCTAGGGATGGCAAAAGCACCCGAAACCGATGGGGAAAACCGAAACCCGAACCGGTTGGGTCGGGTTCGGGTAGAAATACTATTTTTTCCGGGTACGGGTTCGGTTACGGGTTTTAGTAATACCCGCCTGTTTACCTGTACCTGTACCTTATTTTTAGCAATTGAGTTGGCGATTTTTTTTTTTTTTTTTTTTTTTTTTTTGAGTGAGTGAGCGAGGTATTTTTGGTGGTGTGTTATAGGAATTTTATTAGGGAGGATGTTTACGTTATAGGAGTGTTATATGGTACAAGTTCGTGGCGACACCTATAAAATTAGGGGGTGTTTGTTTAAGCTTATATGTGGCTTATGAGCTTATTTGTGTTTCAGCTTACATTTCATACTTTCTGGCTTATTTTGAGATTTGTGAGCTTATATTACTTTATTATAATATGATAAACTTATATAAGCCCTTGAGGCTTATGAAATATAAGTCAAAATCCAGTAACCTCATAAGCCCACATATAAGCTTAAACAAACACCCCCTTAATAAGGTAAAATGACAAAAAATAAAAATAAAAATGCATGAACATTAAATGGGTGTAACTATTAAATGAGGGTATAAAAGTCTTTTAATATAATATCCTTATATAAGCCCACCGCTCCTCAAATAAGCCATCAAAACCCCCTTATATAAGCTCATAAGCCCACTTATATAAGCTTAGCCAAACACTTACTTTAAGCTTATTTAATACATATAAGCTATTAAGCTCATAAGCATATCAAATAGTGAATTATAATATTCCAGGTTCCTTGTAACATGAATCAGCTGCCTTGACATAGTTGCTGTAAATTTAATTTATTTACCTTGGAATGAATGACTCAGGACAATGAAGGAACCTCATGATTTCAACTTTAAAGTAGGCCAAGAAGCTGAACTGAAATCATTCTTGACAGGATACCGTGGTGGTTGGTTCAGATTTAAGGTACCTACCGAATTCAT
This sequence comes from Artemisia argyi, assembly GCA_030686995.1. Taxonomy (NCBI): domain Eukaryota; kingdom Viridiplantae; phylum Streptophyta; class Magnoliopsida; order Asterales; family Asteraceae; genus Artemisia; species Artemisia argyi. Next base: position 9,293,375 of record CM060696.1, read on the forward strand.
CCTATCAAACTACTTTTGTTCCTGCGACGATAAAATATACATCACCGAGGAAGCACCTACATCACATGCTTTATTTTTGCCTGCATTATATTTTATTGTACTTGAAGTTTAAGAAGATGTAGTTACATATAGAGAATGTTAATGAAGTTATGAAATATTAGCGAGGACAAAAAACTAAATTCTCTGTTCAAACCTGCTTAGTATATGCCTTTGAACAGAAATGTCATTGATGATGCTTCTGCTATTCGAGCCACCTTTTTGCGTAATCCCTAAACTAATTAAGCCAAGAAAAGGAATTTACAACAAGTCTGACAATGGTTCGCTATGTCCATAATTTCTTTCAGATCCTTGATATCTTGTTGAAAGAGAATAAGATTAAGCTGAAGTACCTCGATTATGAAGACGGTGAGTTGACTAACTAGCTCTATGAACCCATGTCAATAACAAGATTATTTCTTGTGCTTTCGCTTCCACAAGCATTGTCAATACCCTCATTCTCAATTGCTAATTTTGCTTAGATTTGAATATTGTAATTGTGTAGTATCATATCATCTGCCGCAAAATAGGTTACCTGATCGGGTGCTTGAGATCGTATGATAGGCTTGTATAACATTACCTGAATTAGGAATTTAGTTTTTATATGTCAATAGATTTTACTATTACCAGATTTTATTGTAACTACTGTCTTTCTGAAGCTCTTATGACAAAGCGGGTCATTGGTAAAAGACGAAGATCAGAAGGTCTTTCTGTATTTGAAGTGATACCACAATCTTTAGGTTATATCTCATTATCTTTTTTAAAGCACATTGTCGTGTAGGTCACCTATCTCGTTAGAGTCTACTGAAAATATGTCCTTAATTTTCAAGTTTATGATCTTTAAACTAGTCTTCACAATTTTATGTTAACTTCACAGAAGTCCTAGAGTCAATCAGAAGGTATCAGTTATTCCCGTTCAGAAGTTTGGGATCCATGTATTGAGGAATAGTTATGCAAATTTCCCTTTAGCATGTGATCTACATCTTTTGGATAGTTGCTTCTATTTAGCTTTTTAGTCTCATCTGAATCCATGTAATGAGTGCCCTTGCTCTCTTTGTTTGCAAATGCATTAATATCATTTTTTTTTGTATGAATGTGTTTGCAGAAAAAATACAAACGGCAAAGTTATACGAAGTGCCTCCTCATTCTAAGAGGTCAAATCCGTCTAATAAACAACTGATGATACGGCCTTGCTATCCTCTTATTTATCATAAAAATACAATGCCACCAGTAATTTCAGAAGTATGTGTTGTCACTGATGGTACATGGAAGGCTGAGGATCTGGTGGACTCCTATGAAGAAGGCTGTTATTGGTCGGGTAGGGTGACCAAAGTGTTGAGTGAGGACAAGGTTCAGGTATTGGATTTATATTAGGCTGATTATTTCCTTCTGTCACATACTTGACTTGTGTAACTTTGTTTGCATGTTTATCCTTGATTTTACCTATTCATCCTAGACATATAATCTATAAATTATACGGCTCTCCAAATCTTGCATCCTTTTTTCTACTCATTCCACTTCCTATTCTGTCGCTTGATGTAAAGAAAAAACTGCACCTATCTCTTGTAGTATAGATGAAGCTACATGTCTTTCATAGTTTGCAGTAACTCGTTTTATAAAGATGACTTAGAAGACTGCTGTAACAATTTCAGCCTATAGAGGACTTTTTGGATTACACTAATAGTTGATATCATTATCAAACTCTTGTTTGAAATATTTATCTCGGAACTTCAATAATCAGTCGATTATTAATCTTGTAGTTGATAACTGAGTTTTGTAAATGTTTTACATTTGCATAAATATAGAGTAAAAAAAAGCCCTGTAAAAGCAGGTTGTTATGTTAATTATCTCTGTCAATGCACTTCATATGTTGCTCCATCTAGGGATCTTGTTTTGGTTCTGCTCACACAGTACACCTCTTGTGATAGGCCTTCTGCAGCTTCGCATAATTCACTTATAAATACGGTTCTAACCCTCACCGGTTTTTTTTTTTAAAACATGCCCATGAACATGACCGTAAATATATTAGTAACACTAATTATTACAATCAGGTGTTCAAGTTTTGGGTCCCATACAATAAAATGAAGAGAAGAATATTAAACTATGATATATGTAACACAAAGGATATATCAGATTTGACTTGCATATGATGTAAAGTATGGTAATCCATCTTTTTTATTTGTGTGGAGCAACTCGACTACGTTTCAGATATGTGTTTTCGTTTTTAATTTTGTGTAGATCGAGTATCCATTGCCTCCTGCAGGAGAAGGGAGAGAAGATATGATTTATGAAGCATTTTGCAAGGATTTACGCCCATCCTTGATCTGGTCCCAAGAAGAAGGCTGGATATTGCCTACGACGGTAGTTTTCTTCCTTTCATTTTTCTAATATTGGCTTATTTCTGCATATTTTTATTAATGTAGATTAACCCTTGTTTGTTAGAGGAATAACACCCACATAATCTTTGTTTAGCGACTTTCCTATCAAATTGGATATTGTGTGATAGATACATTAAGCCACCCCTCTTTCTTCAGATCTGTAGTAGTAACTTCTCTGCATAAGATAAAAGAATTTGTATTTCATCTGTCACAGAGTATGCACAAAACTAGTATCCAAAGTTACGAATTTTTCCTTGTCCAAGGAAAGCAGATTCATCTCCGTTCTGGTTTCTTTGAGTGGTAAAAAGAAAAAATACTCCGTATCTAGTAACTTTGGTAAACAGAGAAGTAAAGATTTGTTCGAATTAGTTTGGTTTGTCCTTCAACCAAATTTAATTAGTTCCACTATAGATCATCACCTGTGCAATTCAACGACTACCATTTTCAGACTCATGTTTACTTATACAATATGCTAGCCTAATATAGTTAACAGACTAAAAAGTGGGTTGTGCACTCTTTGTCAGTATTTTTTACAGTTAAGGTGTTAAGCCTTTCATTTTGCTTCCTTGTTTAGTAGGGTGTTTGGACCTTTTAACCTTTTTGATGTTCATGATATGATTTATAAATGGGTAGAATGAGTTAATGAACAAGGTAGTGCACACCATGCTTGGATTATATATATAAACAAGTAATGTATTTGGTTCATCAAAATCAATAGTGTGCAAGACATGATTTGTCCAATGCGCAAGTAAGTGGTTCAGCAGAACTCTTATATAGATTGAAGGCAAAAGTGTGCTAAAACGCCAAAAGCTTCCTGAATGTTACATTTAGTTCTCTTAATGCAAATCAAATGGATCCGTTTCAGATCTTCTTATCTAGTTTAGGATTAAAACCAGCTTTGATATCTTTAATTGTGACATTGCGCATGATTTCACCTCCTTTTTTTTCTGCTCTATAAACCTGTGCTCATTGATGTTAAGTTTTACATGCAGGACGGTCGGACTGCAGGTGATGCCCAGCTTCTTTTTCCATCACAGCAAGGTAAAGAAAAATTTAAGCATTTAAATACATAAGCTGTCTTTCCAGTTTATTGCCTATTTCAACTTGAGTGATCAGTATATTTGCGAGAACCAACTCTGACAAGTGCTTTAAAATTGTTAAAAAGAAGTTCACGACACTTACATTTGTTGCTTCAGTTCTAATCAATCTTTTAACTTTTCCTTCAACCGTAAATAGTAAACTTGTATGTGCTAGACTTATAAGAATTATGCATCTGATATTTGCAACGTCAGTTTTCATCTTATTCTTTGCGTTCTCTTTAAACACAGGAATTAGTTATTACATTCGTGACAAGCTACTAATAATCAGCCAATGTATACATTTGACGAGTATACGCTAATAAGTTCCTTAAACTTTGAATATTCAGGCACTGATTCATCGAGAGAGGAAGTTGAGGATGCTGCAGCAGCACCTCTGGATGGCACTAGCAATGGCATTGGCATATCAGTAGATTCATTGGTTGAAGGACAAACGGAGCTGCATAGTTCAGAGGCCACAGCTGCTGTTTGCGAAGATGCTGAAGCGGTAGGCGATTCACCTCTGGATGCATATGGTACCGGCACGAGCAATGGCACTGGTATATCAGTAGATTCATTGGTTGAAGGACAAACAGAGCAAGAGGCCATGGATGCGGCTGTTTGCGAAGATGTGAAAATGGATGATTTGGAATCTACAGACAGTATTTCAATCATGGGTGTTCAAGAGAATAACGCAGCAGCAGGAGCATTTAAAGAAGGTATTGATTATAGCATAGACTTGAATATAATGCACGAAGAGACATTGGAAGCACCCATACTTGATCTTGAGGAACTTGCTAACAAAATAAGATGGATTAAGCGCATTTTGCACAGCCATCAGCCACCTACTAATGCTACAACTCCATGGAAGTTCGCCTAACCCGGTTCACGCTATGTTTCACTTGGAAACTTCGTTATTTGTTACCTGAAGATGTAATCAAGTAGAAATATGGTGACCAATTTTTTTGGTATATGAAGGTCTTTACGGACGACGAATGTGCTGCTTTTAATCATATCACTCGATACTTTGATAGCAAGTTTGTAAATACTGTATATAACAACTAACTTTTAGTAACAAATGCAAGATATATCTTTCTTTCTATTATTGTATCTACTAACTTTCGGTAACAAAGGCATAGGAAACATGGGATCACAATATTCAGATGAAAATAAAGTTGAAAGATAAAGAGTACGTAGTATATTGCAAAAAGCGTCCTTGTGGTTTGGCCAGATTGCTGGTTTAATCTTTAACCTTTTGAAAGTGTAGTCATTGTTCATGTGAGCACATTTGGTCTGTGACTAAAGTTAAATTACTAAAATACCCTCTTTGTCTTCCCTTTCACTTTGTCCTTGTGAGGGTAATTTAATCATTTACTTTTGGCCAAGGACCAATAGTGTACTTTTGTAAGGATAGGGACTGAACTGCAATTTGGCCGAACCACAAGCACTTTTGCAATTTACTCTGAAAGTAATATATAAACCGGTTTGAATTGTTCGTTAAGCAACAATTTTTCTGTAGGCATGAGATATAAGGACGGGGGCTAGAATTTTATTTTAACGGGGGCTATAGTTTAGGTGTACTTTTTTTTTTTTGACTTTTTGGGTGTTTTGTCGGTTTTTTTTTTTTTTTTTTTTTTTTTTTTTTTTTTTTTTTTTTTTTATGTTTTGTGTTTTGTGTGTTTTGTATATTTGTGTTTTGTATAATTATTTTTTTTATAATAGCACGTTAAATATTACCCCATTAAATAACTGTAACAACAAATGTTATTATTAAATTAAACGACACATTAAATATTACCATGTTAAATAACTGCAACAACAACTGTTATTATTAAATTAAACGACAACGTTATACATATTATTTAAAAACAACAACATCTACGTCATATGAAGATTATTCATCTCATTTAAAAGATCATGGAGCCGGGCACTTGACTGACAAGTGTGATCCTCAGGATTCCTTGCCATTTCTAACTCCATTTCCATCGCCTTTATTCTTGCCTTCAACAACTTGTTCTCATTTTTTGTAGCAACGCAGTTTGAGCAATGCGTTGAAGAAGAGGCTTGATTAAAGTGATCTGCTTCAAATTCATCTTTCCACTTGAAGTATCGACACCCATAGTCTTTTGTACCTGGCTGTTACATGTTAAGAAAATAATAAGAAATGTATTTTTAACAAACAAATTATTTACATAACTAAGCAAACATATGATTATTTACCACTGAAAGAGGACATGCATAAAACAGTTGCCCACAACTACCATCTTGCCAGGATTTCCGTTCTACAATAAATCCTCTATTACATCGGCACCAGAAAGGATTTCTTTGGCTCATCTGACCAAAGAATTTGCATAATAATTTGCATCATTAATCAATAATGTTATTACTAATTTAAACAAAGTAATAATAACTGGTGCAGAACTAACACTCTACAAAAAAGCAGACTTTTAAGTTTCAAACAATTAACATTTAAACGATGTTGAATAATCATTTACAACATTTTCAAACAATTTACATTTAAATAAATGGATAATCATTTACAACATTTTCAAACAATTTACATTTAAATAAATGAATAATCATTTACAACATTTACAAACAATTTACATTTAAATAAATGAATAATCATTTACAAAATACATCGATGGTTATCTATTGCATCCCATTCGTTTGCAACTGGCTGTTTGAACTACCTCCATTGTGGGTGGTAATGTGGTAGTGGAGAATCTCTGTCTATATTGAGACAAATGTAATGAGCACCACTGTTCTCCCCCACACGCGCAATCACAATGGGGTCAATTCCATGTGATAAGTTTGGAGCAGAAAATAGGGGTAAACATGTGAACCAATCATGACGGTCTATATATACAAGAGGTCGGTGAATAGCTGAAGCGATGACCAGACCCGTATTTGGCATCGTCATCAAGTAATCTTCAGGCGCTGGTCCATTAAACCAGTTTAATGTATCATGAAGGTGGTAAAAGTCTTCTTCCCCCCACATACTCACGTAAGTTATACTATGTTGTTGTAACTCTTGCATTAACATGTATCTAGCATCGGCCCACCTATATTGGTCTTGCACAATCCAATGGGCAATGCACCGAAACCCACAATTTCCGTAAAATAGCACATTATGTATACTTATTACCTGTGAACGGAAAATCTCTGGAATGCGATCAATAAGATCCTCGCTATCCTTATCTCCAACGTAAAATCTGTGTCTTATTTTTTGACCCGTGTACGAACTATGTCTTGCAGGTTCTTTGGCGCGTTTCGGGACTTTCGTGGATCTTGAATTTGTGCTTCTTCGGTGATTCATGGTTGACACATCATTCAAGTCATTCAATTCCGGGACTTCATTCAAGTCCGGAACTTCATTAAAGTCCGGGACTTGTGTAGCCTTGCCCTTTTTGTCCTTTGCGCTCGGACGTCCACGGGTTTTTTTTTTTAATAGCTGGTTCACGTGTGTCAACAGATTCAGGCTGGAATATATCTCTTAACTTCGTTAACATATTTTTCTTGACAAACGACGTTGATTTGCTAAAAATATTCTTGAATTGTCGCATGCCATCGTTAAACGAAGTATCGTCATCATCATCATCACCACCATGTTCGCTGGAAGAGCCATCTTTATTCGGGGGCCTATTGATAACAGGCCACGGAACAGATAGGGTTCTCCAAAAAATATCAACTCGTTCCAGTGGAATGGGGCATCCTGAATTCAATTATAGTGACTTGTATAAATTACTGATATTAATGTAAAAAACAACTTGATAGTTATAAATTTAATATACTTACCATGATATACATAGATTTGCATCTCGTGAAAGCATGGTAGTCCGAAAATTGCCCGATTCTTATGGCTACATTCTTCTGGGGTGATCGACAGGTGGAGTTCTTTGTGCATGAGGTTCAAAGCATGTTTAGAAACTTTATACAACAATTCTTGAAATATTGGTACATCACACTTAATTAGTTTCTCGTTCATGCTTCTATTGAAAGTTTCTTTTATCGCATCTTCTTGCGTAATGAGAATCTTATCGATCGACCTCAACAACCTGTCTAATTTGGACTGTGTGCCGTCCAAATATAATTTCAACAACTCGTGGTGAGCCTCAACTCTGCACGTTGTTGTCTGGCCGTAGGATTTATATTGGTCGGTAATATACGAGACAAACATGGGTGCGTAATCTTGCACCCAATTATGCAGATACAAAGTGACATCTGAAAAAAACAATGAATTAATAAAAGGTCATTCGGGTGCATATTTACTAAATAATTAAAAACAACCATTTATTAATTAAGTACCCTGATGGTTGACCAATAGCTCTTGTAGGCGTTGATAACGTCGCTCGAACGATTCAAATATCGGAGCTTTAACCATCCAATCCCATCGGTTTTTAACGGAATCATAGTCAATTACCCCATCTGTGAATTTATTTCTGCAAAACTTAAGTATATTTTGCTGTATATGCCATCGACAGAGTAATTTGTGAGTGTCAGGAAATTCTGCTCTTACTGCCCCAACCAACGCTAAATCTTTGTCAGTGACGATAATACGTGGGTAATATCTTTCGTCAATCACTTGCTTCACACGTTGCAATACCCATCTAAAATTATGCCCTTGTTCACTGGATAAAAAGCTATACGTCATTGAAAATGTTTTATTTGTTGAAGTTACTCCAACAATTTCCAACAATGGCAATTTAAACATCGTGGTATTGTACGTGGAGTCCATCAGCATGACTTCAGGGAATGTACACCATAGAGCATACGACGTGGGGTGCACAAAAAATAGCTCCTCAAGCTTGTTGGTATGCTCATTTACCCTCGGGTACCATGTATACCCTGAATCCCGCAAATGCGAGTAAAGGACTTGAATTGGAGTTCTATCACCTACTTTGGCTCTCCGGAACTTATCTTGTGCGTTATATATAGTTCTAACGCTAGACACGTTATCCGGATTACGACCGTTTATTGTCGAAAGTATATTAAGTGGTCGTACGTTATAATCTGTCAATTCTTTGACCAACCCCAACTCATCATCCTTTAATCGCATTGCATATGCCACACCATGCAACGACTCTAGCATATCATGATTATGCGTATCATCCTTCACCCTCAATACCCAATAATTTTTTGTTCGATGATATTTCGCAACTAATCTGAATGGACAATCGGTTTTACATGTTTTGGTTTTTTGTCTGCCACTACCTTGAGGTACATACGTTCCACCCTTTGTACACCTGTAATTGATTTCGTTCATATAACCATCTTCTGATTTGGTTCCATCTTTAACAATTACAAAACCGAGCTCACGAGCTATATTTTGCGCCCACTCAGTTACTTCCTCGTGAGAACCGAAAACCTCAAAATACATAACATTTTTTACTAATACTTTTGTTTTAGTTTTTATTACAACTTTTACATTTTTATAACTTTTATTTAACTTTTTTTTATAACTTTTATTTAACGTTTACATTTTTACATTTTTATAACTTTTATTTAACTTATTTTTTTTACTAATGCTATTACTTTTTATAACACTTTTACATTTTTATAACAAAACTATTACTTTTTTTTTACAAAACTATAACTTTTTTTTACAAAACTAATACAAATTTATTACTTTTATTTACAAAAATAATACAAATTAAAAAAAAAAAAAAAAAAAAAAAACGTATACAGCTGTCTCATACCCGCACCCCTCCCACGCGTATTATCCTCACCCTCTCACACACACACCACACACTCACAAACTCTCTCTCTCTCTCTCTGTATCATATGTGCTCTCTTTTCTCTCTCTATTTTTAGATCTAAAAACTATTTTTAGATCTAAAATCAATATTATGTGATGTTGTTATTGATTTGAGAGAGAGTTTGTGAGTGTGTGGTGATCTTGTTAGGTAGATGGTTCTGTGTGGTGATGTTGTTGGGTAGATGGTTCTGTGATAAAAAGTTTCTGTGATGGTTTTGTTAGATCCGTGTGTTAATTGAAAGATTGTTACGTTAATTTATAAAAATCTTGATTTTTTCAAAGAAACCCTAATTTTATAAATTAGGGTTTCGTAAAATTAGTTTGGGGGTTTTCAATCTATGAATATATACGTGATGTTTCTGTGATGGTTTTGTTAGATCCGTGATGTTTCTGTGAATATATTGGTCAGTGAATATATACGTGATGTTTCTGCAATGGTTTTGTTAGATCCGTGTGTTAATTGAAAGATTGTTACGTTCATTTATAAAAATCTTGATTTTTTTCAAAGAAACCCTAATTTTATTAATTAGGGTTTCGTAAAATTAGTTTGGGGGTTTTCAATCTGTGAATATATACGTGATGTTTCTGTGATGGTTTTGTTAGATCCGTGTGTTAATTGAAAGATTGCTACGTTACTTTATCAAAATCTTGATTTTTTCAAAGAAACCCTAATTTTATAAATTAGGGTTTCGTAAAATTAGTTTGGGGGGTTTCAATCTGTGAGTATATACGTGATGTTTCAGTGATGGTTTTGTTAGATCCGTGATGTTTCTGTGAATATATTGGTCTGTGAATGGTGGTTCTGTGGTGGTGGTTATGTGGTGGTGGTTCTGTGTTCTTATGTGGTGGTGGGTCTAGTAGTCAAATATGCAAGCCCCCGTCCTTATAAACCATGCCAATATGGAGGTTATGCCTTTTAGGTGTACTTTTTTTTTACTTTGTTAATGATGCTGCTTATTATGATACTGCTTATATGCCTATAAGAACGGGGTCTATGGGTGACCCCTGCAAACCCTCCCTATAAATAGGTATGGTGGTGGTTAACCTGTGGATGTGGGTAGGTTAACACCTTGATCTGCCACCTTTGAGTGGTATGAATACCTGCTCTGGCCTACCCTCAGTCCACAGGCTCTAGTTTTAAGCATATTTACGGCAATGATGATTTTTAAAAAAAATTGATATTGGCGTGGCATTTTCAAATGGATGGCAATAGAAACTTGATTTTGCAACATTTGAAGTTGCAGCCATATAATCTGAGCCTAATGTAAAAGCGTAAAACTTATTGTTACCTCATTTGTGGAAAATCGTGACCTAGACATTTCGGGAGCCTTGTTACAATGTTGTTGTGATACTCTGCCTTTTGTTGTGATACCCTGGCCCAACCCTTGTTGTGATGCTCTGCCTTTTGTTGTGATACTCTGCCCCAATCCTTGTTGTGATGCTCTGCCTTTTGTTGTGATACTTTGCCCCAACCCTTGTTGTGTTACTTGTTGCCTTTTGTGCTTTGTGATTGAGAGTTGCTTTGTTTATTGTGGTTGAGTAGTGTTTGTTGTAATGGTTGTAGTATTTGTTGCCACTTTTGTGAAACTGAGTGTGGTTGAGAGTAGTGACACTGATTGTGGTTTTGTAGCTGATTGTTACTTCTGATTGTTACTTGTTGTCTTTTGTGCTTTGTGATTGAGAGTTGCTTTGTTTATTGTGGTTGAGTAGTGTTTGTTGTAATGGTTGTAGTATTTGTTGCCACTTGTGTGAAACTGAGTGAGGTTAAGAGTAGTGAAACTGATTGTGGTTTGTAGCTGACTGTTACTTGTTGCCTTTTGTGCTTTGTGATTGAGAGTTGCTTTGTTTATAGTGGAGCAAAGCTGATTGTTACTATTAAGCTTGTGAGTTTTTCACATGCTTCTGATACTACTTTTCTTGGTGATTTGAGGGTTGCTTGAGGAAAGCTGCAAAAGCAAGAATCTTGATGTTTATAGGCTTGTGAGTTTTTTTACAGGCTTGTGGATGCTGTTGAGGTTATGTAACATGTGCTTTATAAGGACGGGGGCTATATTTTTATCTTAACGGGGGCTATCTGCACTTGGACATGATAACAAAGGCGATGACGAATAGTTTTTAAAACCGAATGGCATGGCAAAGTGATATTTTTATCACTTTGCAGCCTTCATTATCCGAGCCTTAAGTCCATAACGAAATAGCCCCCGTTCTTGTATAACACAACCCTTGTGGGTAATTGTGTTTGTGTGATACTACTGTTCTTTGTGATTTGAGGGTTGCTTTGTTTATAGTGGAGGAAAGCTGCTGCAAAAGCAAGAATCTTGCTTTTTAACTGCACTTTGGTTGGACTTGTGTGAATCTGCACTTTTGGTTGGACGTGTGTGAATCTTGCTGTTTATAGTGTAACATGTGATGCTGGTACATGCTAGTACTTGTGATGCAGTTGAGGTTGTGTAACATGTGATGCTGATACAGGCTAGTAATGCTGTTTACAGGCTTGTGTGATATTTTACAAAACTATTACTTTGTAACTAAGGCGATGACGAATGGTTTTTAAAACCGAATGGCATGGCAAAGTGATATTTTTATCACTTTGCAACCTTCATTATCCGAGCCTTACTAAAAATCTGAGCCTATTAGGCGATGACGAATATTTCTTGTGTTTACTTTGCGGTGTTTGTGTGAACTGCACTTTGGTTGGACTTGTGTGAATCTGCACTTTTGGTTGGACTTGTGTGAATCTGCTGCACTTTGGTTTGACTTGGACAAAAAAAAAAAAAAAAAAAAAAAAAAAAAAAAAACTTTGGTTGAATCTGCTGCACTTTGGTTGGTTGGACTTGTGTGAATTACATTTGGACAAAAATTTTTTAAAAAAAAAAAAAAAAAAGACTTAAAAAATAATTAAAGGCACACTTGTAAAAAAAAAAAAAAAAAAAAAAAAAAAAAAAAAAAAAAAAAAAAAACTGCAAAAGTACCTATTTATAGGGAGGGTTTGCAGGGGTCACCCATAGACCCCGTTCTTATAGGGCAACCCTTTTCTGTAAGAAGTACTACAAAGAAATACAAAGTCAACCTAAAACTTCATGTCACTTAACCATCGATCTTTATCCATCTTATCTAGATATCTAATCTAAATTGCATATAATGGAGAGAACCCAATCATTTTATTAGATATATTAACATATTGATTTTAAGCAATACAAGTTGATAAGCTTGTTATACAAACAAATTTAGCACAAAAGGTTTTTCTTCCGAGCTATAGTCAGCCTTTTTATTAGAGTTAACATAAAAACCAAAACAAAACATTAACTGAAATTAAAGCATGTACCATTTACTTTTCCTCCACAATAACTTATTTCAATATAATACAATTATACAATTACTACTAAAAGTTGTAAATTAGTTTTCGAGGAGAATTATATTAAATACAAAATTTTTCTTATACATTAAGGGACTCATCCCCACCATCTATCTAAAAAGAAATCAATGGTTGATATTAAAAGCATTTTAATATTTCACAATTTTTTTATAATTTAAATATCTATTAAACCGTTAATTGTTAAGCGAAAATAAATACCATCGCGACGAGCATTTAGTTATCTTTCTATAGACGGGCACTTTGATATACTTCGACAAAAAAATTTTTTTTTTTTGTTTTTTTCACTTTTTTTTCGTGGCCGAAAAAATCATATATGATATTACATACTATCATATATGATTTTTTCGGCCACGGAAAAAAACGTGAAAAAAACGGAAAAAAAAAATTGTCGAAAATATATCAAAGTGCCTATCTATAGAAAAATAATTAAATGCTCGTCGTAACGATATATTTTTTTTCGCTTAACGATTAATGGTTTGAAAGATATTAATATTTGCCTATTTGGAGAAAAAAAAAAGATGAAAGTGGGTTTTTTAAATTGTTGGGATTAATCTCATCCATTTGATCAAATAAAGATGTAGGAAAGATGGAGGGGTGAAGATTAGCCCCTTGGTATGTAAAAAAAGTTTGGTCCTCAAGTGATCTTATATCTTAGTTTTGGGTAAATTGCAAAAATGGTCCGTAACGTTTCACAAAATTGCAAAAACGGGACCGAGACAAAAAGTAGCGCAAAAAAGACACCCACGTTTCACATTTTCGCAAAATCGCCACTGAGAGCCATTTTCCGTTAACTCCCGTTAGTTTTCCCGTCAGTCAAGGGTATAATCACATGAAATGATAAATATACCCCTTTAACTTCAGATACAACCCTAATTGTTTCCGCCAAATCTTTACCAGTGCATTTTCATATTCACTGCATTTGAACGATACATATAGATCCGTATAGTTCCACTTAGATTACAGCAATCGTCCGTGCCTTTGAACGCTACGGTAAGACACAATGCATTTTCCTCTTTAATTTCTGATGAGTGTCTAAATACTCATCATTTTATACCAATCTGAACTGCCAAAACATACAAAAACACTCAAATATGCATCATAATACTTAAAATATCTTAGAAGTGTGTTTTATATGTTTCAAATGCAAAATATGCAAAAACAGATGAAAAACGTACAAAATTTGCATAATTGGCAGTTTCAGTCCCTCAAGTTTCAAAAGTTGTCAAATCTAGTCCCTGGTAAATCAAATAATGAAAAATATCATCAAAGGTCCTTAGGGATTCATAAGTTGTCAAGTTTAGTCCTTTAAAGATAAAAATTACAAAATGACAACTTTAGTCCCTCAAGTTTCAAAAATGTCAAAATTAGTCCTTACGGTTTTAAAAATGGAAAATTAATAAAATAAACCTTGAACTATTCTTAAATGACAAAATTGGTCCTTGTGATAACATTTTGAGAAATCACATTTTCAGTCCCTTAAAAATCCAAATTTACAGAAATGGTCCCTGGAGTTTGAGGAATTTGCAGAAAAGGTCCCTGGGATTTAAAAAATAGAAAAAAATACATCTTTTGTCCTTGTGTTATGGTTTAATTGCAGGATTAGTCCTTGAAAGAAGTTTGGGAAACTTGCAAAATCAGTCCCTAAGTTTTGGTCAAATTGCAAATTTGGTCCTTGTTTAATACCACTAAACCAACCGGACCCTTTTTGTTATTAAATCCAAATCCAAACACAACATCCAGCCCAACCCCTAGACCCATTCCACCCTCAGCCCAGTCCACACCCTTTATTAAATAAAACGGGCGTTGACCCGGTCAAACACCCCAATACCGCCAAACCACCACCACTATTCACCCTCCTCCTACATCCCTGCTTCCCCAGTACCAGGTGGTTTTTCCACCAGCTCACCACCCTATAGCTCACCCCCTACTCCCCCCTAACCACTCTTCCACCTCACAACCAAACCACATCAGCATTAAATGCCTTCTCCACCTTCAAACACTCCACCTCAACCTCACATGCCCTGTTTTCATGGCTACTTGACCCAAAAGCCATGCCTAATATCCCAATTGTCTTCCTGACACCTCCACAACAATCCACAAGCCCTTAATTGTCCTAAAAATATCTCCCTGCCACCTATTGAATTTTGGCGCCAAAACGATCCAAAGGTCAAAAATTGCTCAGAGTAATCCAATGGCCATGAAATCAAGTGGGATATGCTCAGAAGGTGCCCCTAAACCCTAATGTACCTCTATAAAAGGAAAAAGATGGAGTAGAGAAGACTATCTAGTTAATTTTCAATATTTGTATGTCGAATGTACTAGTTTTTTAATTCCAGTGTATCTTAAGCTTTCAAGTATCTTGTTTAATGTTTTTCAGTGTATTGTGAAATCTTTTAAGTAATCAAATTCAAGTTTGTGTTTCTATCTCAGTTTATGCAAGTTTAAATTTATATAAAAAATCTCAATAGTCTCTAATAGTGTTTGTAGTGGATGGTACGGATCAATAAACACATATAAGCTCCCAATAAGTTCAAATAAGCTTTTAGTAACTTACTAATCAGTATAAGATAAACAATTCCAAAAATACAAAATTGGTCAATGAAGGTCAACTGTGGCAATTGGTTTTGATTTCTGGGATTCAGAGTGATTTGGAAGCTTAAGGAAGTTTTGGAGTTTGGTTTAGATCCTCAGGGAGGAAATAGGATTGTTCTTGGTTCATGGTTTGAGCAGGAAAGCACCTTGTGGGCCTATCAGCTGCACACGGTTGACTGGTTGGTTTGGGAGGAGTCAAAATTTGGCGCCGCTGCCGGGGAGGTTGTTGCGTATTTCAAAACGGTTTAAGTTTAGTGGTTTTCAAAAACCCCCCTGTACAAATATCACCACTTTGTAAATTTTTAAGAAAATCAAAATCATATCTGAAAAAGTTCATTAACATTTCTCCTGAAGTGTTAACAATACCAAACAAATCATAAACAACAAAACAAACTGTGAAGTTAAATTACTTCGTTATCTTTAAGATTACAACTTATACAGTTGGTTTAAGGTAAGTTCTGACATTAAATTGCGAACTGAAGAGGAATCCATTTATTTCCTCCCGCCGATCTGCGAGTAATCTTAAAGGAACGATTTCGGTTAACGAATCAGTTCCAAAAATATTTTCCAAGTTTTTTCACCCATACACGAAAAGCCAAAAACATTTTACTGTGAATATAATTACATAAAAGTTTACCACCGCAAACCAAGGCAGAACACCTACCAACTGGGGTGTGAACATAATAAGTTCCCAAACCTAAGATTAAAAACTTACCATTGTATCATTGTGAATAGTGTACCTTTTTTAAAGGAGCTGTTCATTTGTGATTATTGGGTTTAAGTTCACTGTAGTTTTGCCTCTATCTTGTGTTGAAAACTAATTTTTGTGCATGCGCACTCGTTCACAAACAAAGAATAAAAAGAAGAAAAACGTACCCGAGTTACGTACTGTTGAAGAAGAACACACAATAAAAATGAACGACGAGCCCCCATTCCTTCCCAAGGATGAACCAGTTCCTGACACCCGAACTATGGAGGAACTGTGTCAACCTACCATGCAAGGGAGGGGTGGACCAATTGTACCACTCATTCTCCTAATCGTTCCAAAATACAATTTCAATCTCGTTGGGATTTAACGACCCGGGGATTTCCCTATATTTCCACGGTCAATAAAAACTTGCACTTTCTCCCAGGTGGGCCTATCAGCTGCACACGGTTGACTGGTTGGTTTGGGAGGAGTCAACCGTGTGCAGCTGATAGTCCCACCTGGGAGAAAGTGCAAGTTATTATTGACCGTGGAAATATAGGGAAATCTCCGGGTCATTAAATCCCATCGAGATTGAAATTGTATTTTGGAACGATTAGGAGAATGAGTGGTACTGAGGACAGTAACAAAAATGATATGAGGGATGATTACACTACTGATTGCTTAGTATTTAGATAATATGAAAATATATAAACAATAACAGAGATACAAGTAAAAGCACAAATAAGAAAATCAGATAACAGACAGAGACAAGTGGTATTTAACAAGTTACAAACTACAGGGGGTAAAAGTGAAACTTTTTAAAACTAAAAATTAAAAAGAAATTGAAAATGAAAATGAAATTATAAAAGTGATTATTTTAATATTTAAATATTATTTAATTAATTAAAACTATTTAATAAGTAAATTAAACCTAAGTTAATTTAACTAAAAATTATAAATACTACAAATTAAACTAAAAACTTGTAAAAATAATTTCTAAACCTTAATTAAAACTTGAAGAAAGTATAAAAAATTAAAATAAATATTTTTGTCTTTTTATGAGTTTTCTATTAATTAAAAACTATTTAACTTAATTAAACTAATTAAACTATTTTAAATTACTTTTAATACTAAATTACCTTAGAAAATTATGATAAAATTTATAAAACTATTTAACCATTACAGGAATCCTAAAAAATTATAAAAAGTTGCTAAAAATTATATTTAAGCTAATTGACTAATTAATTACTTATTAATTAATTTAAATCTAATTTAATTAAATTAAATAGGAAAATTAGAAAATGGACAGTAGAAATTATGAAACTATTTTTTAAAAGTCTTAACTACTTTATAAAACTTATGAAAAATATAAAATTATACTGTTGTTAATTAAAATTAAAGAAAACTAATTAATTACTAATATTACCTATTTAATTATTTAAACTACTTTTAAATCTAATAAATAGTAAACAGATTAGGAAAATTCTAAGAAAATTATTTTAACTACTTAAAGGTACTAAGAAATTATTAAAATTATAAAATTGGAAAAGTGCTTATTAATAAGCTAAGATGAAAATTAAATAGATAATTTCTATTAAATAGAAGCTATCACTATAATTAAAGTTGGCTTTTTCTGGGTTTTTCTTTTATAAAACTATTTAAATACTTAAATAATGAAACTTTTACAAAGACAACTAATTTATAAATCAAGAATAAGCACTGTAAGTGCTTATTACCCTAGACAGTTGACTATGGTTGACCACACAAAGAAATAAGCTAAATTGGAATTATGTGGGGTCCACACTGGTTAAGCCAGGTTCACCTAAGTTACTTGAACTTATTTAAACTAGATTTGATGAGATAAGCTCATGGGATAAGCTAAAAAGCTAAAATAAGCAACTGCTTATTGGGTTTCTGGGTCAGAAATGGGACAGACTTTGGGGTGGATTCCAAGTGGGGTCCACTTGTTTCTAGGTCAACCAAAGGGTCAAACCTTGTACCCTGGTAGGAGGGGGGTTGTCTAAACCAAGAATGAACCACTAAGGCCCAATGAGTTGGCCACAATCAACCACCAAAGTGGTGGTGGTGGAATGGTGGTCTGTGTAGCAGGGGAGCTTCTTCCCCTGCAAGTGTTTTTGGATGAGCTTATCTTGCACAAAAAAAATCTTAAAAATGAAACAGATGTATGAAACTAAAGTTAAGCTGGTAGGTTATACTCACAACAAAATTCAGACCCTAGATCATAACACAAAAATCACCAATATTCATGCCATTTTGGAGATTTTCTGCACAAGCACTTGTTGACTTTTTCTACTTTTTAGCTAAATTGACTTATGTGAAGTTTGATTGATCCTAGATGATTATATATTTTATAAAAAACTTAAGTAAGGCTAATTTAGGCTTAAGCTACTAGTAACAAGCTTATGTGAGTATTTATGGTACTCAAAACATCACACAGTTAACTGTGTGGTGTTGATTCATGTAATTTTGACTTTTGGTTTATGAGACCACAATTTTATGCCTTAAATATCCTAAATTTCACCACTCACTATTGGAGCCACGGATTTTGGATTAAAACACCACATGATACAACAAGTCCAGAATACGTGCCAGTTCCACGGATTGCAGGGTGAAGATGCTAACAAACATCTAGACAAATTTTTAACTGTCACCCAAAGCATGAAACAAAATGGCGTCACCGATGACGGCCTACGTTTGTACCTTTTTCCCTATTCACTCACTCATCATGCGACTTCATGGTTCGATCGACTTCCAAAGAATTCGATCCACACTTTTGATGAGATGATCACTAAATTTCTGGCCAAGTACTTTCCACCATCTATGGTCACAAAGCTGAGGAATGATATCAGCAACTTCAGACAGCTTCCCGAAGAGTCCTTATTTGAGGCATGGGAACGCTACAAACTTGCTATTGATAGGTGTCCTAATCACAACATGCTTCTTGTTACCATTATTGATACCTTTTATAATGGTTTGACACTCCGTCATCGTGACACCATCAATGCTGCTGCTGGGGGCACCTTTATGAAAAGGACCCCTGAAGAGTGCTATGACTTAATCGAAAACATGACTGCCCATCATAATTTTTGGGACTCCTCTGCTGAGAGGAACGACTCATTTAAGTCAGACACTCCGGCAAGCAATGAAATATCCATCCTAGCTAAAAAGCTGGATGATTTGTCTACAGCAGTTTTGCGTATCCATCAGACAAATCATAATCAGGTCAAAGTTGTTAACCCAAGTTGTGAAACTTGCGGTGGTCCACATCCTTACACAGAGTGCCCAGCCTCCGGTGGCTCGGCTCGTGAAAACGTGTATGCAGCTCAAGGTTCCTATAATACGGGAGGTAATTCTTACCAACCGCAAGGAGATCGAAACCTTTTGAGCTACCGATCTAATAACTACATCGGACCACCAGGGTTTAATCAGTCCCAGAACCAAAATGGTCAAAACAGAAACCAAAACTTTAACCAGAATCAGAACCAGAACCGAATGACCAAGGTTATAACAACCAAGGGAATTTCAACCCTGGTCAAAACCAGGTTCAACAAAATCAGAACCAAGGGAATTATAACCGAAATCAAGGTCAGAACAATTACCCACAGGGTAATTTTCAACAACAAAATCACTTCCAGGGTAATAACAATCAGCAACATGGGAATTTCCAGAACAATCGGGCTCAAAATTTTCCAAACCAAAATCAAGCCATTGTTCCAACTGGACCATCACATGATGAGTTATTAAAACAGTTTATGAAATCCCAAGAAGAACTGAACAAAATGCTGGTTAGTCAAATATCTAATTTGCAGAAGTCTTTAAATGATCGACCCTCGGGCTCAGGTACTACTTTACCTAGCAACACGATCGCTAATCCGAGGGGCGATGTAAAGGCGATCACCACAAGAAGTGGAGTTTCTTACCAAGGACCTACAGCTCCTTCTACCTCTTCTCCTATCCCTGTAGAGGAATGTGAAACTGAGGATACTACGGATACGGTACTTCCTAATAATAACGGAGGTACCAATGACATCCCTCCTCCAGTTATCCCGGTCCCGACTCCCCCTAAAAGAGTCATGTTTGAAACTACCGAAAGTCCTGTTGAAAATCCAAAAGCCAACCCAAAACCAACAATTCCATATCCTTCACGATTGCAAGACCAGAAGCTCCGTGAAAAAGCTAATCATCAGATGGAAAAATTCTTTCAGATTTTTCAAGAACTACACTTCGATATTAGTTTTGCGGATGCTCTTCTTTTAATGCCCAAATTCGCATCGACAATAAAAAACCTGTTGAGCAATAAAGAAAAACTGTTTGAGATGGCACGAACTCCACTTAATGAGAACTGCTCTGCAGTTCTGTTAAAACAACTTCCCGAAAAGCTAGGAGACCCCGGGAGATTCCTAATACCAAGTATTTTCCCTGGGATGGTTGAATGTTTTGCCTTGGCCGATCTTGGTGCAAGCATCAACTTAATGCCTCACTCAGTTTGGAAAAAGCTCTCTCTTCAGGCACTTAGTCCCACATGCATGACTCTCGAGCTTGCAGACCATTCAATTTCACGTCCCCTCGGTATTGCCGAGGACGTATTTGTGAGAGTGGGAAAGTTCCATTTTCCGGCAGACTTTGTCGTTGTTGATTTCGATGCAGATCCAAGAGTTCCTCTCATTCTTAGGAGGGGATTATTAAGAACGGGACGTGCATTAATCGATGTTTTCGATGAGGAAATCACGTTACGAGTTGGCAATGAAGCGATAACGTTCAACCTTGATCAAACCTCGAGATACTCCTCGAATTATGATGCTGAATCGGTCAACCGAATTGATGTCATTAACATTGCATCCGAGGAGTATGCTCAGGAATTCCTTGGATTCGCTGATAATTCTATGAGTGGCAATCCCACTACTTCTTCTGATCCCATAATCGCAAATTCTTCTCCTTCCCTCACTCCGTTTGAGGGAAGTGATTTCGTCCTTGAGGAATTAGAGGCCTTTCTCAAAAGTGATTCAGTTCCCGAAGGAATTGATTACCAAGAGATTGACCCGGAGAGGGATATACTTCTCCTTGAGAAGTTATTGAACAAAGATCCTTCTCCCATTCCTGTTCTACCTCCACAACTTCATAAAGCGGAAGTCAAATATGTTGAGAAAAATGATGATTTCCCCGAGGTTGAACTTAAGGACCTGCCTCCTCATCTAGAATATGCATTCTTGGAAGGTAACGATAAGTTACCGGTCATTATTGCAAAAGACTTAAAGGATGAGGAGAAAACCGCGCTGCTTAAGGTTTTAAAGTCCCACATGCAAGCAATTGCTTGGAAGCTCTCAGACATAAAGGGTATTAACCCGGATTTTTGTACACACAAAATCCTAATGGAAGAGGACTTTAAGCCTGCCGTGCAGCATCAAAGAAGGGTAAATCCAAAAATCCACGAAGTTATAAAAGCAGAAGTTATCAAACTTCTTGATGCGGGATTGATTTACCCTATATCAGATAGTCCTTGGGTTAGCCTAATACATTGTGTTCCAAAAAAGGGTGGCATTACGGTTATCACAAATGAGGACAACGAGTTGATACCAACTCGTTTGGGTACAGGGTGGCGAGTATGTATTGATTACAGAAAGCTTAACGAAGCCACCCGCAAAGACCATTTTCCTCTGCCCTTTATGGATCAAATGCTCGAAAAACTAGCGGGGAATGGGTATTATTGCTTCCTCGACGGCTTCTCGGGTTACTTCAAAATTCCCATTGATCCACAGGATCAAGACAAGACTACCTTCACATGCCCTTACGGAACATTTGCCTATCGCCACATGCCTTTTGGGTTATGCAATGCTCCGGGCACTTTCCAGAGGTGCATGATGGCTATTTTCCATGACATGATCGGAAAAACCATGGAGGTATTCATGGATGACTTCTCAGTCGTCGGGAATTCTTTCGACTCATGCCTCTCCCATTTAGAAAAAATGCTTCAACGTTGTGAAAACACTAATCTTTGTCTAAACTGGGAGAAGAGCCATTTTATGGTTAAGGAGGGCATTGTCCTCGGCCATAAAATTTCAAAAAATGGGATTGAGGTCGATAAGGCCAAAATTGATGTTATTTCTAAACTGCCTCATCCCACCACTGTTAAAGGAATAAGGAGTTTTCTAAGCCATGCCGGGTTCTATCGGAGATTCATACAGGATTTCTCTAAAATAGCCCGGCCCATGACTCATCTTCTTGAAAAGGATGCTCCTTTTATCTTTTCCCCCGAGTGCATCGAAGCTTTTTCTACTTTAAAGAAAAGACTTACCGAAGCACCGATCCTTGTTGCCCCCGACTGGGACTTACCCTTTGAACTTATGTGCGATGCTAGCGATTATGCTATTGGTGCAGTTCTGGGGCAACGCAAAACCAAACATTTCCAGCCAATACACTACGCAAGTAAGACCATGAATGAGGCTCAAACACACTATACCACCACAGAAAAAGAATTATTAGCTGTGGTATATGCCTTTGAAAAATTTCGGTCTTACTTAATCTTAACCAAAAGCGTGGTGTATACGGACCATTCGGCTTTGAAATACCTGTTCACTAAACAGGACGCAAAGCCAAGACTGCTCCGATGGGTCCTGCTCCTTCAAGAATTTGATATTCTCATAAGAGATAAAAAAGGAGCAGAGAACCTTGCAGCTGATCACTTGTCCCGGTTAGAAAATCCTCATCAGGATATTCTCGAGAGAAAAGAAATTAATGAAACTTTTCCTCTGGAGACTCTAAATCTAATCTCTACCCGGGATGATTCCAATACCCCATGGTTTGCCGACTTTGCAAATTACCGTGCGGGAAATTTTGTTGTGAAAGGGATTTCGTCCCAACAGAAAAGAAAATTCTTTAAAGATGTTGACATAAATAATGTCTTAAAACATTGTTAGCATATTAACAATGTCTCTATGTTTTGATAATTACAAAGCATAAACTCATTAATCTAAAACTTATGACGTAAACAAGTTTTTAGTGCTTAATATTTGTCTTTGCTTCCATATCACTTAACGTATGAATAAACAAAGGGTTTATTACATTTCATGATCAAAGGAAATTTTTCTAATCACTAGAATTTTTATAAAATGTATTAAACATCTTATATCTTTTACAAAATTACTTTTGGAATTAAAAGAATATGTTTAATTCATTATAAATATATGATTTCAAATTTCCAACCAAAAATGGCAAATTCTATCCAGAAAAATATTCCCCACTAAAAGACAAGAAAAAACAACGTTCTGAAATGGGCGGCCCCCTTAATTCCTTAGGCGGCCCCCTTAAACATTAAGGGGACCGGCCACTAATTAAGGGGACCGGCCACACTCCAGAACAGTGTTTTTCTCCCCTTTAAATACTGGATCAGTTCACATTTTTTCCTCACCTTTTGCACTTCTAAACTTTCTGATCTAGATCTATTTCTCTATTCTCTCATCCTTTGATCATAAGTGTATATATTCTTTGTTTCAAAGTGATCCAATTTCCATCCTCTCAAGTGCAAGAGAAGAATACTTCTTTCTTCCTAGACAAGAAGTATTACAACTTGTTGTGATCTCCACATCCAAGTTGTTGGTGTATCATCAAGATTATTTACATATTCTTTGTGAAGATTGTTGTGAATATTTGCTTGTAGATAGTTGTGTTAGATATAGATTGTGTGATTAGTTGATAGCTTGGTGTGAAGAAGAAAAACTAGGAAATCTATTGGTGTGAAGAAGATAGAGTTGAAGTAGCTAGTTGTGAAGTAGATTGATTTGAAGAAGGTGTGTAGAAGTTGTGACTTAGGTGTGAAGGTGTTGTGGTGTGATTATTGGTGTGTAAATTGGTGTGTAGATTGGTGTGTATATTGGTGTGTAAATTGGTGTGTAAGGTTTTCTCCGCCATAAGGGAGCTTGTTGATATAGTGAAGAAAACTCTCGAGTTAGGTGCTCGGGGAGTGGAGTAGGGCAAGGAAGGTGTCTTTGTAGCCGAACCACTATAAATCTCTTGTCTCGCGGTTCGATCTTTCCATCGCTTACTTATTTCATTACTTATCATTGTTATATATTTCGTATTGATATTTGTTTGTATTGTGCAATACTTGAGATCACATACTATCGAATCTAAGTTTTAAAAATTAAGAAAACACTAAAACTATTTTTACAACTAATTAAAAAGACGTAAAACTATTCAACCCCCCTTCTAGTTTCCCACAATTGGTATCAGGAGCCACGTCTAGCAAGAATTTTAAAATATATTGTATTTTAAAACTTGTAACGATCTATGGAATCTGAAAAATATTTAGAAGGGCAATCTATGCAAAGACCACCACTATTTGAAAGTGATGGATTTTTATATTGGAAAAATAGATTCGAAACCTATGTGAAATCAAAAGATCTTGATCTTTGGCATATTATTACCTTTGGTGATTTTCCCCCTATTCAATATAATGTTGAAACTAAAATGGATGAAATTGTAGCTTTTGAAAAACAAAATGATGATTTGAAAAAGAAACTAGCAAAAAATAATGAGGCTAAAATGGTTATTTATAATGCGTTACCACGCAAAAAATATGAAAGAATTTTTATGTGCAAAACCACAAAAGAAATTTGGGATTCTTTACTAATCACTCACCAAGGTAATAGTCAAGTTAAAGATAACAAAATAGATCTTCTTGTACAACAATATGAACAATTTATGATTCCGGAAGAGGAATCAATTGATAATGCTTTTGCTAAATTTAACACCATTATCACAAGTTTAAAAGCACTTGATGAGACATTTTCTAGTAAAAATTGTGTTAGGAAATTTCTTAGGGCATTGCATCCGAAATGGCGAGCTAAAGTCACAGCTATTGAAGAATCAAAGAATTTGATATTGGCAACTTGAAGGTCCATGAAGAAATTATAAGAAAAGATTTGGAAACGGTTAAAGTCAAGAAAGAACAAGTCAAATCCGTTGCTCTAAAAGCCAAAAAGGAACTTTGTGATGATAGTGACTCAAGTGACGAGAGTGAAGATGAAGAATATGCAATGGCCGTAAGAGAATTCAAGAAATTCTTCAAGAGACGAGGAAGATTCACTAGATCATCACATGACGATAGAAAATCGTTCCAAAGAAATAGAAGTGACAATTACGTGAAAAGAAAATGCTTTAGATGTGGAAGTCCAAATCATCTCGTTGGTGAATGTCTAAAGCCGCCGAGTTATGATAATCAAGGTGCATTTGTTAGTAGAACATGGAGTGATAGTGACAAAGAAGAAGTGGAAAAACCAAGAGAAGAAAAGTGTTTTATGGCAAAAGCAACCGACGAAATATGTCTTGGAATTAACTTGGAGCCTGACGAATGGATCAAGGATAGTGGATGCTCGAGGCACATGACAGGGAACCGAAAGCTATTCTCTACATATAAGGCATACAACGGAGGTAACGTTATTTTTGGTAGTGACTTGCGTGGAAAAATTATTGGCAAAGGTACGATTTCTCAAGACTCACTTACTATTGAAAATGTTGAACATGTAAATAATTTAACATATAACTTACTTAGTGTAGGCCAAATATGCGATAATAAATGTAGAGTTATCTTTTCCGAAGAAGATAGCGAAATAGTTAAGAATGGAAAAATTATAGGTAGAGGTATTAGGAAAGGAGGTGTATATGTTATGAAACTAGGAAACAAACCTGAAGATAGGATATGCCTAACGACCCTAGACGAAAACTCCACATTGTGGCATAGGAGATTAGGACATGCTAACATGCAACAAATACAATCTTTGGCCTCTAAGGAATTAGTTAGAAACTTGCCTAATCTAAAATATGACAAACATTTTTGTGATGCATGTAAAATTGGAAAACAAGCTCATGCTAGTCACAAAGCTAAGAATATAGTATCCACTACTAGGTGCCTAGAATTATTACATATGGATCTTTTTGGTCCATCCGCTGTGCGGAGCTATGGAGGAAACAAATATACCTTAGTAATAGTAGATGACTACTCACGATACACGTGGACTAGGTTTTTAAGTGACAAAACCCAAGCCTTTGAAAAATTCGAAATATTTAGTAAAATGATTCAAAATAAATTAGGATGCTCAATAGTTGCCATTAGGACGGACCATGGTAGGGAATTTGATAACGAAGTACAATTCGGAAAATATTGTGAGTTAAATGGAATATCTCACAATTTCTCCGCTCCTCGTACTCCTCAATCAAATGGGGTAGTAGAAAGAAAAAATAGGTCACTACAAGAAATGAGTAGAACTATGTTAAATGAACAATCCATTCCACAAAAAATTTGGTGTCACGCCGTAGATACATCGACTTATATTTTAAATAGGGTATCAATTATAAGAATTCTAGGAAAAACTCCTTATGAGTTATTAAGAAATAGAAAACCAAACTTAAGTTACTTTAGGGTATTTGGAAGTAAATGCTATATCTTAAACACTAAGGACTACCTCACTAAGTTTGATCCAAAATCATATGAAGGAATATTTTTAGGATACTCACAAAATAGTAAAGCATATATAATACTTAACAAACACTCCATGAAAGTAGAGGAATCACTAAATGTAACATTTGATGAAACACCACCACCTCCTAAAACGCTACCTTTAGAAGATGATGATTTAGTCGAAGATGAAGCCATTGAGGTTAGTAAAACAAAACCTATAGGAAATGATAATGAAGACATTCACTTAGAAAATAACGAAACCGTTAATATTAAAGAATCTAGATCACATCCATTAGATAATATAATAGGACATCTTAACCAAAGAACCCTTAGGTCACAAGCCCAAGATAAAAACAACTTCTTTTGTTTCCTCTCAGCAATAGAACCTAAGAATATTAGTGAGGCTTTAAAGGATGAAAGTTGGATTATAGCTATGCAAGAAGAATTAAATCAATTTAAGGCAAATGATGTTTGGGAACTAGTCCCAAATCCAAAGGATATGACTATCATAGGAACCAAATGGGTATATAGGAACAAGTTAGACGAGAATGGAATAGTTACTAGGAATAAAGCTAGGTTAGTTGCCCAAGGTTATAATCAACAAGAAGGAATTGATTATGATGAAACTTATGCCCCCGTAGCTAGACTAGAATCAATTAGGATATTACTTGCCTATGCTTGCGCCCTAGATTTTAAGTTATTCCAAATGGATGTGAAAAGTGCATTCCTTAACGGTTTTATCAATGAGGAGGTATATGTGGCACAACCTCCAGGATTCATTGACTTCGCGAAACCTGATTATGTTTATAAGTTAAAGAAAGCTTTGTATGGACTCAAACAAGCTCCCAAAGCTTGGTATGATCGATTAAACGCTTTTCTTATTAAACATGATTATTCTATGGGAATGGTAGATAACACTCTTTTCACTAAAAGGAAAGACCCTAATCTCATCATTGTTCAAATATATGTTGATGACATTATATTTGGATCGACTTGTCAAGACATGTGTGATGAATTTGCCAAAATCATGCATGATGAGTTTGAGATGAGTATGATGGGTGAACTTAACTTCTTCCTAGGATTACAAATAAAACAATTAGAAGATGGAATATTCTTTAACCAATCTAAGTACATTAAGGAAATGCTTAAGAAATTTGGCCTAGAAGACTCAAAACCCATAAAAACACCCATGTCTACGGAGGTAAAGCTCACAAAGGACGATGAAGGTGAGTCCGTAGATAACACCAAGTATAGAGGAATGATAGGTAGTTTACTATACTTGACGGCAAGTAGACCCGATATCATGTTTAGTGTCTGCCTTTGTGCCCGTTTTCAAGAGGATCCCAAAACCTCTCACCTAGAAGCGGTTAAGCGTATCTTCCGATACGTTAAAGGCACTATACACTTAGGATTATGGTATCCTAAGGAATCCGGCATAGAAACCATTGTCTATGCGGATTCGGATCATGCGGGAGACTACGTAGATAGAAAGAGCACTAGCGGTATTTGCACGTTTATGGGATGTTGTCTAACGTCTTGGTTTTCGAAGAAGCAAACTGCTCTTGCTATTTCTACCACCGAAGCCGAATATGTAAGCGCCGGAAAGGCATGTCAACAAGCACTATGGATGAAACAAGCTCTCGTAGACTATGGCATTAGGTTAGAAAATGTCCCCATTATGTGCGATAACAAAGGTGTGATAGATTTAAGTAAAAATCTGGTGCAACACTCTAGGACTAAACACATAGAAATACGTCACCATTTTCTTAGGGATAATGTACAAAAAGGAAATATATCTATAGAAAAGGTTGCATCGGAAGACAACATTGCGGATATATTCACAAAACCCCTTAAGCGTGAATTATTCAACCACTTGCGTTTAGGATTAGGAATGATGGAACAAGTTGACTAAATTATATTGAATTAATTCAAATTTATACCTGCATGAAATTTATTTTCTTTTTCATTTCACCGTGTCTGAGTCTAGGAATCTATTTCGCACAAAATTAAAGATTGAGAAGATTCATTTTCTTTGCATAAATCTTTTTTTGTAAAACTCAATCAATTCTTTCTAAAAATTATTCTCACAATCTAGGAATCACATGAAGATCATTTTCCTTGCATTGTTGACTAATTCTAAAAACATTGTATTTCAAAATCATGCATAAATTCTCACATAAATTGTCAAGGTATATAATCTAATATATGTCTTTGACATTCATGATCGAGCAAAAATTGAATCAAGGAGATTATTTGGATTGTTTCTTAGGATCGTTATTTCTTTTTGCTTCTAGGAGTCGAAACAATCACAACTCCACATTTGTTGCATATAGACACTCACTAGGACAAATTCACTAATAATGGTGTCATCTTGATCCATCACTAGTTTTTCACTCACTAATTATCCTTGCCTTCAATCTAAGATAGGTGCCTTAGGAAGCTTAAGTGTGCTTGCCTTTGTTTACCTCCTATTGCTTATTATGTGTTGATTATTTGCTCTTTTGCCTATATGTTTTTGCATGCATGCTATATCTTGATTAGATTAGACTCTATATTGCCTAAGAGAATTGAACTTGCTTGAATTCTAATCCAAACACATAACCTTTCTGCAAATTTTCTGCCAAAAACCCAATTCTGGCACCATGGAAATCACCAGATGGGTGGCCCCCTTAATTTTGTAAGGCGGCCCCCTTAATCATTAAGGGGACCGCCCCCTAATTAAGGGGACCGGCCATCTGATGGTCGGGTTTACAGAATCTTTTCTGCTTTTTAGCCCATTTTAACCTACATTTCCCAATTTTAACCAACACACTTTGTCCCAATCTTCCAAACAAACCTTATCCATCCTTAAACACACAAATCTTACACTATAAATATCCCCAATCCTCAAAACTATCCATTCATCCCATCATGAACTCTCCAAACAAACCAAAATCAAAAGCCTCAAGGCTAGCAAGGATGACGGAAAAACCCGTTTGACGAAGAAAAAGCCCTCGAAACAAATCCATCATAACCAATGAAATTGGAAGTCATTCAACACATCCAACTTCTTACTTCCCAAACTTTACCTCAAACCCACAAGGTCATTCATTTGATCCTCTTTACAAACCATACAACATTGGCCAACCATCTTCCTACAATTCCAACTACACAAATCCAACACATCCATACCAAACCTATGATCCTCTTCACATTCCACGGAAAAGCAAAAGTTCTGTGATGAAATAAACCAAATCCATGATCTTAGTGATCTCCTTGCTATGCATCTTGCACAACGCAACAAAGGGCAACCTCCATCATCACCCTATGCAAATTGCCTTCCCCACTCTCTCAATTTGGATCAAGTTACCAACCACACTCACTTTTGCCCTTGTTGCATATTCCTTCAAAAACAAATCCTCTACTTGAGTGAAGATATTTCTTGGACTGAATATCTTCTCACTCGTAATCATCCAATACCACCCTTAACACGATACAACATCGTGAGATCCACCTCTTCCGCTCCATACTCCACCCCATATCCCTCTCCATCTAACAACTAAGCTTCGTGCTTATGTTATCCTTCAAGCAAATAAAACAATCAATCATGAGTTGCAAGCAAGTCCAAGTGCTCTTTCTAGGCAATATAGGACTATGTCTTTTCATTTGTTTTATTATGATTAATATGCCTTAAGCATATTAAATGTTGTAATGCTTTCTATGATGCTTGAATGAATCTATTTTTATAAGTATTGCTTTGCATATATATGTGCCTTGTTCTTTTCTAATATTTTGTGTAGCCAAGACTTCCATAGCTCATTCCTTTGATGCTCTCAAATGAGGGGGAGTTTACATCAAGGGGGAGCATTTACCTTTTTGATTTTACAAAAAGGGGGAGAAGAGAATGTTAAACTCTAAATTCTTGTCTAAAAATTATGTTTTTAGACCTAATGAGTTTAAGGTTTTGTAATCATCAAAAAGGGGGAGATTGTTGACATAAATAATGTCTTAAAACATTGTTAGCATATTAACAATGTCTCTATGTTTTGATAATTACAAAGCATAAACTCATTAATCTAAAACTTATGACGTAAACAAGTTTTTAGTGCTTAATATTTGTCTTTGCTTCCATATCACTTAAGGTATGAATAAACAAAGGGTTTATTACATTTCATGATCAAAGGAAATTTTTCTAATCACTAGAATTTTTATAAAATGTATTAAACATCTTATATCTTTTACAAAATTACTTTTGGAATTAAAAGAATACGTTTAATTCATTATAAATATATGATTTCAAATTTCCAACCAAAAATGGCAAATTCTATCCAGAAAAATATTCCCCACTAAAAGACAAGAAAAAACAACGTTCTGAAATGGGCGGCCCCCTTAATTCCTTAGGCGGCCCCCTTAAACATTAAGGGGACCGACCACTAATTAAGGGGACCGGCCACGCTCCAGAACAGTGTTTTTCTCCCCTTTAAATACTGGATCAGTTCACATTTTTTCCTCACCTTTTGCACTTCTAAACTTTCTGATCTAGATCTATTTCTCTATTCTCTCATCCTTTGATCATAAGTGTATATATTCTTTGTTTCAAAGTGATCCAATTTCCATCCTCTCAAGTGCAAGAGAAGAATACTTCTTTCTTCCTAGACAAGAAGTATTACAACTTGTTGTGATCTCCACATCCAAGTTGTTGGTGTATCATCAAGATTATTTACATATTCTTTGTGAAGATTGTTGTGAATATTTGCTTGTAGATAGTTGTGTTAGATATAGATTGTGTGATTAGTTGATAGCTTGGTGTGAAGAAGAAAAGCTAGGAAATCTATTGGTGTGAAGAAGATAGAGTTGAAGTAGCTAGTTGTGAAGTAGATTGATTTGAAGAAGGTGTGTAGAAGTTGTGAATTAGGTGTGAAGGTGTTGTGGTGTGATTATTGGTGTGTAAATTGGTGTGTAAATTGGTGTGTAGATCGGTGTGTATATTGGTGTGTAAATTGGTGTGTAAGGTTTTCTCCGCCATAAGGGAGCTTGTTGATATAGTGAAGAAAACTCTCGAGTTAGGTGCTCGGGGAGTGGAGTAGGGCAAGGAAGGTGTCCTTGTAGCCGAACCACTATAAATCTCTTGTCTCGCGGTTCGATCTTTCCATCTCTTACTTATTTCATTACTTATCATTGTTATATATTTCGTATTGATATTTGTTTGTATTGTGCAATACTTGAGATCACATACTATCGAATCTAAGTTTTAAAAATTAAGAAAACACTAAAACTATTTTTACAACTAATTAAAAAGACGTAAAACTATTCAACCCCCCTTCTAGTTTTCCACAAAAGATGTAAAACATTACTTCTGGGACGACCCCTACTTGTTCAAAATATGTGCGGATCAAGTCATCTGACGGTGTGTCCATGGCCAAGAAGCCATGGAAATTCTTAAATCTTGTCATGATGGACCCACGGGGGGACATCATAACCCAAATTGCACCGCCAAAAAGGTGTTTGATTCAGGATTCTTTTGGCCCACGATATATAAAGACGCCCATGAACTTATCAAAACCTGTGAGGCTTGCCAGCGTCACGGGAATATTTCCAAAAAGAATGAGATGCCGCAAAACGCCATCCAAGTCTGTGAAATATTTGATATGTGGGGCATTGATTTTATGGGGCCATTCCCGTCTTCACGAGGGAATAAATACATACTCGTGGCTGTCGACTATCTGTCAAAATGGGTTGAAGCAAAAGCTTTACCCACCATTGATGCCCGAGTAGTCGTTAAATTTTTAAAGTCTCTCTTTGCCAGATTCGGGACTCCTCGTGTCATTATCAGTGATCGTGGCATCACTTCTGCAATGAACAATTTGCAAGAGTAATGCTGAAATATGGTGTAACTCACCGTCTTTCTACAGCATACCACCCCCAAACAAGTGGCCAGGTGGAGGTCTCAAATCGGGGTATTAAGAGAATTTTGGAGAGGACGGTTGGTGAAAACCGTGCCTCTTGGTCGGATAAGCTGGATGATGCATTATGGGCTTTCCGCACTGCTTACAAAACACCTATCGGGTGTACTCCATATAAGCTAGTGTACGGGAAAGCATGTCATCTTCCGATCGAATTAGAACATAAGGCCTATTAGGCCTTAAAACATGCAAATTTCGACCTTCAGACAGCGGGTGATCACCGTAAAATTCAACTAAACGAACTAAATGAATTACGTGATCAAGCTTACGAAAATTCTTTAATCTGTAAAGAAAAGACTAAGAAGATACATGACTCTAAAATTAAGAACCGCGTTTTCAACGTTGGTGACGGAGTTCTTCTTTTCAATTCAAGATTAAAAATTTTCTCGGGAAAACTAAAAACCCGTTGGTCTGGACCATTTACTATAACAAAAGTATACCCATATGGAACTGTTGAGTTATTGCAACCCGACGGTCCCAATTTCAAAGTAAATGGTCATCGGTTAAAACACTATTTTGGAGGGGACATACAACCAATGGTTGTCCCGGATCTCCAAACTTACCCCATGGACCAATAATTCGGGGTCGAGTCAAGCTAGCGACTCGGTTAACAAAAACAGTAGCTTCCCCAAGGACAATTTTAATTCGGGGTCGAGTCAAGCTAGCGACTCGGTAATCAAAAACAGTAGCTACCTCATGGACAATTCAATTCGAGGTCGAGTCAAGCTAGCGACTCGGTAATCAAAAACAGTAGCAATATGGGTTTTCACCCATATTTCTGTCTTCTCATCCCTTTCTACCACCCTAGTGTGGGCGAGACGAACCACATGTTGTACATATGTAAATATTTTTTCAAAAAAAAAAAAAAAAAAAAAAAAAAAAAAAAAAAAAAAAAAAACACAAAGGAAAAGAAAAAAGTGAGTTTGTATGTAAATAGACTAAAATAAAAGGTTAATAGTATTACCTTCTTACGTTCTAAGTCTTGGTGGGACACCAAGTACTTTGAATATTGAGGGCAATATTCAGTTTTAAGTGTGGGGGAGCGTTCTCACGAATGCAAAACACATGTTCCATCAAGAACCCCCATTTGATCAAAATTACCAGTTTTTTCACACTTAGAAATGCAAATAATGGTATCAATCCTCCATGTCTAACCCACAACAGGATTGGCTAGTCCAGGAGCAAACGGCTCTTGGTAAAGACATCTCAAAACCGTTGATGGCTTGCAATTTGCCCAAAATTGTATGGTTCATCAACTCCCCATATCCCATAAAGCGAATGAGTTGGCTAGCCCGCAAGATTATGGCTTGTGGTAAAGGCCGTGGAAAAACCATAATTGGTAATTAGCTCACCAAGATGTTGACTATTCCATCAAGAGTTGGCTAGTCCAGAAGCAAACGGCTTTTGGTAAAGACAAATCAAATCCGTTGACAGCTGGTGGTTTGCTAAAAATCACACGGTTATCAGGTGTGCCACAGTTCTTACACCTGGCTACTCCAGAAGTGATGGCTTTTGGTAAAGAGTAAAAATCCATTAATTTTTTCTCAAAAGATTGCTAGGGACTAGCAATAGTTTAGTGTGGGGGATTGATGAGTGTCTAAATACTCATCATTTTATACCAATCTGAACTGCCAAAACATACAAAAACACTCAAAATTTGCATCATAATACTTAAAATATCTTAGAAGTGTGTTTTATATGTTTCAAATGCAAAATATGCAAAAACAGATGAAAAACGTACAAAGTTTGCATAATTGGCAGTTTCAGTCCCTCAAGTTTCAAAAGTTGTCAAATCTAGTCCCTGGTAAATCAAATCATGAAAAATATCATCAAAGGTCCTTAGGGATTCATAAGTTGTCAAGTTTAGTCCTTTAAAGATAAAAATTACAAAATGACAACTTTAGTCCCTCAAGTTTTAAAAATGTCAAAATTAGTCCTTAAGGTTTTAAAAATGGAAAATTAATAAAATAAACCTTGAACTATTCTTAAATGACAAAATTGGTCCTTGTGATAACATTTTGAGAAATCACATTTTCAGTCCCTTAAAAATCCAAATTTACAGAAATGGTCCCTGGAGTTTGAGGAATTTGCAGAAAAGGTCCCTGGGATTTAAAAAATAGAAAAAATACATCTTTTGTCCTTGTGTTATGGTTTAATTGCAGGATTAGTCCTTGAAAGAAGTTTGGGAAAATTGCAAAATCAGTCCCTAAGTTTTGGTCAAATTGCAAATTTGGTCCTTGTTTAATACCACTAAACCAACCGGACCCTTTTTGTTATTAAATCCAAATCCAAACACAACATCCAGCCCAACCCTTAGGCCCATTCCACCCTCAGCCCAGTCCACACCCTTTATTAAATAAAATTGGCGTTGACCCGGTCAAACACCCCAATACCGCCAAACCACCACCACTATTCACCCTCCTCCTACATCCCTGCTTCCCCAATACCAGGTGGTTTTTCCACCAGCTCACCACCCTACAGCTCACCCCCTACTCCCCCCTAACCACTCTTCCACCTCACAACCAAACCACATCAGCATTAAATGCCTTCTCCACCTTCAAACACTCCACCTCAACCTCACATGCCCTGTTTTCATGGCTACTTGACCCAAAAGCCATGCCTAATATCCCAATTGTCTTCTTGACACCTCCACAACAATCCACAAGCCCTTAATTGTCCTAAAAATATCTCCCTGCCACCTATTGAATTTTGGCGCCAAAACGATCCAAAGGTCAAAAATTGCTCAGAGTAATCCAATGGCCATGAAATCAAGTGGGATATGCTCAGAAGGTGCCCCTAAACCCTAATGTACCTCTATAAAAGGAAAAAGATGGAGCAGAGAAGACTATCTAGTTAATTTTCAATATTTGTATGTCGAATGTACTAGTTTTTTAATTCCAGTGTATCTTAAGCTTTCAAGTATCTTGTTTAATGTTTTTCAGTGTATTGTGAAATCTTTTAAGTAAGCAAATTCAAGTTTGTGTTTCTATCTCAGTTTATGCAAGTTTAAATTTATATAAAAAATCTCAATAGTCTCTAATAGTGTTTGTAGTGGATGGTACGGATCAATAAACACATATAAGCTCCCAATAAGATCAAATAAGCTTTTAGTAACTTACTAATCAGTATAAGATAAAAAATTCCAAAAATACAAAATTGGTCAATGAAAGTCAACTATGGCAATTGGTTTTGATTTCTGGGATTCAGGGTGATTTGGAAGCTTAAGGAATTTTTGGAGTTTGGTTTAGATCCTCAGGGAGGAAATAGGATTGTTCTTGGTTCATGGTTTGAGCAAGAAAGCACCTTGTGGGCCTATCAGCTGCACACGGTTGACTGGTTGGTTTGGGAGGAGTCAAAATTTGGCGCCGCTGCCGGGGAGGTTGTTGCGTATTTCAAAACGGTTTAAGTTTAGTGGTTTTCAAAAACCCTCCTGTACAAATATCACCACTTTGTAAATTTTTAAGAAAATCAAAATCATATCTGAAAAAGTTCATTAATATTTCTCCTGAAGTGTTAACAACACCAAACAAATCATAAACAACAAAACAAACTGTGAAGTTAAATTACTTCGTTATCTTTAAGATTATAACATATACAGTTGGTTTAAGGTAAGTTCTGACATTAAATTGCGAACTGAAGAGGAATCCATTTATTTCCTCCCGTCGATCTGCGAGTAATCTTAAAGGAACGATTTCGGTTAACGAATCAGTTCAAAAAATATTTTCCAAGTTTTTTCACCCATACACGAAAAGCCAAAAACATTTTACTGTGAATATAATTACATAAAAGTTTACCACCGCAAACCAAGGCAGAACACCTACCAACTGGGGGTGTGAACATAATAAGTTCCCAAACCTAAGATTAAAAACTTACCATTGTATCCTTGTGAATAGTGTACCTTTTTTAAAGGAGCTGTTCATTTGTGATTATTGGGTTTAAGTTCACTGTAGTTTTGCCTCTATCTTGTGTTGAAAACTAATTTTTGTGCATGCGCACTCGTTCACAAACAAAGAATAAAAAGAAGAAAAACGTACCCGAGTTACGTACTGTTGAAGAAGAACACACAATAAAAATGAACGACGAGCCCCCATTCCATCCCAAGGATGAACCAGTTCCTGACACCCGAACTATGGAGGAACTGTGTCAACCTACCATGCAAGGGAGGGGTGGACCAATTGTACCACTCATTCTCCTAATCGTTCCAAAATATAATTTCAATCTCGTTGGGATTTAACGACCCGGGGATTTCCCTATATTTCCACGGTCAATAATAACTTGCACTTTCTCCCAGGTGGGCCTATCAGCTGCACACGGTTGACTGGTTGGTTTAGGAGGAGTCAATTTCCCTCCTGTTTTGTGAGTTTTTTTTTTTTATTTGTTAAAAGGTGTATTTGTTGTTAATGTTATGGACTTACAATTGTAGGTGGTCAGATAGGAAATGTGAAAGTAGTAGAGGTGGATAATGAAACAGAAGAACAGTGTGGCAGGAGTGATTCAGAGGATTTGGACTATAATCGAAATGATGATGAAGTGTTTGATGACGATGATCAGGTAATTGAAGATGTTCCCGTAAGTAAGTCTGATTTGCTATGCCATAAAGCTTGTGAAATTCAATCAGGTATACCTGTTTTTACCAAACATTATGCACTGCTTAGAGAGTATGCCCAAAAGTTGGTTAATCAAAATCCAGGCACTACTGTTAGGATTGATGTACAGATAGAACCAAATCCAGCTAGTTCAACAAGAACTTTTAAAAGGGTGTATGTGTGTTTGGGAGCTATGAAACAAGGTTTCAAAGCTTGTGGCAGAGAATTCTTAGGATTAGATGGATTCTCCATGTCAGGTCCTTTTCCAGGTCAATTACTAACAGTAGCATATGCTGTAGTTGATGCACTAAATAAGGCAACTTGGTGTTGGTTTTTGAAACTACTAGGAGAGGATCTTGGGATAGAAACCAACTGCAAGTTCGCTTTCTTTTCTGATAGGAAAAAGGTGCACATTTCTATTGTATAATTAATAATGTGTTTTATGCACAATAAGAACATGTAAAGTTTTAACACCATCCATAACCTTACCTGTTCACAGAGATTGATACAAGCTGTTGCTAGTGTGTTTCCAAATGATGCATACAGGTTTTGTGTTAAGCATATTTATGAGGAAATGAAGTCACATTTGAAAGGAGGTGTTTACAAGGACATGCTTTGGAAGGCTGCAAGAGCCACAACTGTTGTTGAATTCAACAAAGAGATGGATCATCTGAAGAATAACAATGCTGCAGCTTATGATTGGTTGTTGAAGATTCCAGCTGAACAATGGAGCCGATCACATTTTTCAGGTAATTCATTAAGTGGCACTGGAAAAAAGCATACTGATAATTGATCATATATTAATACATAATGTGTGATTTGTTCAACAGGCAAAGCCCTATGTGGACTACTCTTAAACAACATATGTGAGGTGTTCTGTAGCCAGCTAAATGATATCAGAGATAAATCCATCATCGTTTGTCTTGAATATATCAGGGAGTACTTAGTGAAGAGGATTGTGGTAGTTCAGCAAATAATAGAAAGGAGTGTTGGACAACTTACTCCTACTGTGCAAGCCATGGTTGATACAAACAAAAAAGAAGCTATTGATTGTGTTGTTGAATGGATTGCAGCTTCGTTATATAAAGTATCTGTGCCTAACGAGGATCATTGTGTTGCTAACATGGATAGGAAGGAGTGTGGTTGTAGGATGTGGGGGCTGACTGGAATACCATGTAAACATGTTGTGGCTGCAATAAACTATATAAATGAGGATGGAAAAGGAGTTGCTGTGCCTGAAGAGTGGGTTCATGCTGCTTACAGCCTAGAAACATGGGCGCATATGTACTCATTCAAGATCAATGGGTGTTCTAGCCGCAGATACTAGCCAAGAATAGAGTCTACAATAGTCATAGTACCACCCAATCACAGACCTCAGGTTGACAGACCAACTAAAAAGATGAAGTCAAATGATAAGCATGCGCTTCCAACTTCTTCATGTGTTACCCACTGATCTTTGAACAATATGTTAAACGTTATTGTCTGTTGGATTCTATATTTGTAATCTTTGTTTAACTTGATTGTCTTTAGAACAATATGTTTGAACCCATTGCAGTTGGGCTTTCAAAAGTCAAACTTGCAAAAATGCTTATGTTTCTGATGTATTCTATGTTTGTTTGCATCAACCATGTTATGGTTAATGAATGTAATGGATCTCATGATCCAGATTGTGTTTGGAACATTATGTTTACACCCATTGCATTTAGACTTTCAAAAGTCAAACTGCAAATGTTGAATTGCATAAAGTCAACTGTCTTTTATTTTGGTCCACACATGAAGACTACACAGTACGTGACAATCTTTTATAAGCCCTTTTATAGTAAAACACATGAAGGCTACTAAATACGTATCTCTTAAAACACACACTTGCAAAACACAACTCCCTATTTCCTTAACCATGAACAACTCTGAATGTGATATTAATCTAAGGGTTGTCTGTAACTCGTATGTGCTAACTGAACTAATGCTTGGCCCTTACCACACCGAGATTCTTCAAGACTTGCAGCAGGCACACGATTTAGAGTACAAGTCCAAAAAAATTACTGAAAGGGTCGAACGTAGGGGGGATGTGATTGGTAGACTTCGAAACTGCTCACGTGCAAGAACTGCAAGGAGCAATACAAAGAAGCTTAGGAGGCTACAAACAATTGATAAGCGTTGGGCGAATGCACTGTTGGTGATGTCCAGGCAAGTCAAGGACAAGATGTTTAAGAAGATTGAGTTTGTTGTAAAAATGAAATATCCATGAGGGGGTTGGTTGTTTTGAGATTAGTGATGGTCAATGAATGTAATGGATGGGGTTGGTTGTTTTGAGATTAGTGATGGTTAATGAATGTAATGGATCTCATGATCCAGATTTTGTATGAATAATGTCTTCACATATGTTTATACTTCATTATTGTATTTGATAGGTATCACAAACATAAACAAGAAGATGACATTAATGAAACATTAAAACATAGACTAAACATAGTGATTCAGTTTGTGGTTTGGACATGCCCAAAACTACATCCAAGAAACACAGACTAAACATAATGATTCAGTTTGTGGTGTTGTTTTTAATGAACTTTCTTGGCTTCTTTTTTCTCTTCTTCTTTGCTTCAGTTGATTGAGTTGCATCTGCAACACCCCCTACACTTATGTTTCTACTTGTAATACCCAAACCAATGACACCACCACTTACTACCTCTGCCGTTGCACAACCTGCCTGTTCAAGTATCACAACTCTATGCCTCCAACACTTAACATCCCCACAACAGATGAAGCATCTTTCGTCCAACACCTCTATCTTTGCACCACCCCCTCCTGTTTTGTTCCCACTTCTGATACCGAGACCAATTACACAACCACTTACTTTCTCTACCTGTGTATTATTACGACTCATTTTCTGTCTCTTTAATTTTTGAGTTACAGATTCTGCCATATGTATGTTTTTGATAAAGTTGGACAGGAGACTTTACTATACTAGTTGGTTGGATTATTTACTTCATTTTCTGTGGTAGGTAAAGGAGTATTAACTTCTTACTAGTGCTACTCAATAAACCAAGTGACTTTCACCCGTTTGACTTTCACCTGTTTGACTTTCATGCAAAACATCACCTATCTAATGCTTTCTGCATAAGCTGCATAGGAAGTACCTATATATTTCAAAAATGAAACACAAACATAAAGAAATGAAAATCGAAACACAAACATATCAGTAACATAAACATTAAAACTTTTATTGATCATAGGAGTTCACAACCATTACAAATTTCCAACAGATATCTAAACAAACACTTGTTTAGTAGTTTGAACCGCTGCCCTCCGCATTACCCCTTTTCTTCTTTTTCTTCAATTCTTTTTCTTTCTTGTCCTTCTTCTCCTTTAGATACTTGAACACCTTTTCAAGATTGAAAATCTTCTGTTCCAACTCATCAAACTTGGGTAAAACGGTATCCACAGGCTCTTGCTTCTCCTCCTCCGCCTCCTCATCATAACTCAAAAGCGCTTCATAGTAGCCATCTTGTTTCCTCAGATGGGTCAGAATCTTAGTTCTTAACTCCTTAGGTATCTTCCTATAAGAACCATACTCATCAATTGGTTCTCCGCCAAATGCATCAAGAAGTAAATCGTTTAGATAATAGGTTCTTAAAACTTTATCAAATTCCTCTTCCTCGGTACCATTGTAGATACTCTTCCCTTTTCCATTGTTTGCCATCGTCGGTTGTTTTGATCGTTGGGATTGTGTGTGTTATGGTTGAATAAGCGGGATAAACATGGACTTTATAGTCCTATGCAATCGCTTGGGTTGCCGAGTTACACAAAAAAAGAGGGAAATGTTAATCGCCAAGTGTGCCTCCAAAATTAAGTTTTATAACTTTGCAAATTTGGTCATTGAAATAAAGTTGGGGTAGTCAACGGCGGGAAGCGAGTGAAATGGCGATTATACCCTTGACTGACGGGAAAACTAACGGGAGTTAACGAAAAATGGCTCTCGGTGGTGATTTTGCGAAAATGTGGAACGTATGTGTCTTTTTTGCGCTACTTTCTGTCTTGGTCCCGTTTTTGCAATTTTGTGAAACGTTAAGGACCATTTTTGCAATTTACCCCTTAGTTTTCTTGTTAAAGTGCTGCAAAATAACTTCACTCCACATTAACAATTAGCAAAATAAATAATGTAAAAGGTCTAAATGATATCATGAAACAAAATAATAATAATAATAATAATAATAATAATAATAATAATAATAATAATAATAAATGTTGTGAACCATAAATTAAAAAAAAAAAAAAAAAAAAATGTGTTGAATGCCTATTGTCTAATCAAATGTACCTAATTATCAGTACTACTGTTTTATATATATTGAATCAGCATCGATAAATACTCCACAATTTTATATGAACTAGTTTAATATTACTTAAACTTAATATAAAAAAAAAAATATCCTCACAATTCATAATGTTATTAGAACGGAAAATATAAAATGAAAAATATTTATCTCATGTAACTCCAACAATGTAACGTTTTTGGCTCCGTGACTCGATTGTCGTTTATAAAAGAGCTACATAATAACGTTTAGAAAACAACATTTTAAAAGAGCTATATATAGCAAATTTTTAACCGTTTAGAAAACAACATTTGATTATAAAAGGGAAAATGAAGGTGATATGATTTAGCCGTGTGGTAATATAATAACGTATACTAAATTTTATATGAAAGCATCGTAGACGAATTGAATGGCGTTCATAACAATTGATGTTTTTGGAAGGAAGCCAAGCCCCAAACAAAAATATGTCTGAGTTAATTAGGTCAACATTTTCTCATATTGTAAAAATTAAAAGTAATTAACATGAATTTCGAAATCATAATATACTAATGGGGTTAGCAATTAAGTCGTGTTTTGTGTCATGTTAAGAATTATCACCCCCGACTAGCTTATATAGTTTCACATTTAACACGGGTGACAAAAAAGAAATTAAAAATTTAGACTACGAATAGTGTTCAACTAAAAAAAAAAAATTTGAGCATGAGTCATTAGCATCAACCAATATATGAGATTTTAGTTCTAAAATCAATACCTTCTATTAATTACTAATCAATAAAAAGTTAAAATTGAGTTTTTTTTTGCAACATCTCTTAATTTTTCATCCAAATCAAAAAAGTGGTCAAAATTTAAAAAAAAAAAAAAAAATAGTAAAAAAAAGAAAGAAAAAAAAGTTTATTTTTGAAAATTTAGAGGTGAAGTTTAAAATAAAATATTAATAAATTTGATTCTGTAATTTGATAAGAAAAAAAAAATTAAAAAAGTTGGTGTAAATTGACAATAAAAAAGCTTTAAAAATTGAGGGGTAATTAGTTAAGCTTAAATGGTTAAATATAGAATGACATTATATTCTGATTAGTCAACACAATTTACATTTAAGCGCAACACTTTATAAAAATATTTAATCATTATGAAATTATATTATATTTGTTTTTAGAAAACAATATTTATTTAGATCGAACTATGGCAAATTCAGTTAGTACGACTTATGTTAAAACTCGTTTAGTGTGATTTAAGCGAGGGATCTAAACTATTAACATGTACATGCATAATACCAAAGTGTCTCAAGTATCTTACCAAGACGAACCCATTCATATAGAATAATACAACAAATATAACGACTAAATAACTTTAAATATTTGATGAAAGAAAAAACTCATTTCACTTTGATGTGACAAAGTAGCGAACCGGTTGTACCGGTTGAAGAGTGAAAATGCCGATAAGAGCACTAGGTGTAGGGCTCGTCGTTAGCTTCTTCGTCTGACCTGGCTCCATCAACGGCGAGCCGTAGCTCGCCGCTACACCAAATGCCTTTCGCCGTTGCTCGTTGTTGGTCACCTCCCCGTGGCCACGGCGAACCAAAACGCTGACAACTTTGCAGGTTTACGTTTGAGAAAAAGTGGAAAGTGGGAAACATTACCGTTTTTTACAACGTTTTTTTTTTTTTTTTTTTTTTTTTTTTTTTTATTTATTTATTTATTTATTTATTTTTTTTACATAACACTATAAATACTAACCTCCTTTTCACTTCTCTTCACTACATTCAACAATCTAAACTAAAAATTTTTATACCACTTCTCCTAAGCAAAACAAAAATGTCTCAAAACCCGAACGAACGAGGTTATTTCACGAACCTCCTAACGTCAAACCAACGTCAATACGGGGGAGCCTCAAACTCTTCTAGTCCCTCGTCTCAAAGTCCAAACCCTTCACCGTCATACGGTTCGCAACCATTAAATCCGAATGACATTTACCGTAACCAACAATATGCGTTTCAACAAGGATTCGCAAGTCAACAACAATTCAATTCGTCGCCACAATTTTATAACCCGAATCAACCATCCACTTTTCCTCCATCACAACCACCACAACCGTCACAACCATCTCAAGGTACGTTTAAAGTACCTAAGGCAAGATCACCGCTCAAAGGCCGAGGAAAAAAAACCAAAGCCCAAAGAGGAAAAAACGTCGTAAATTTGGACGCGGACGATGACGATGACTTGGAAGAAGCTGCTCATACGCGTGCGCGAAAGTTGTGGTCCAAACAAGAAGAAACGATTCTTGCGGAAGCGTGGATAGAAGTTTCCCAAGACGAAGATCTGGGAAATGACAAAGAGAATGAATTCTTTTGGAACGAAATTCATGCACTTTTCATCGAGCGGAGTACTGAAGCCCCACGAACCAAAAACATGCTATCCGGTAAATGGTCAAGGATCAATGCCGACTGCCAAAAATTCAACGCTATTTATAAACATTTAGAGCGTCGCAGTGGTGAAAATGATCATGATCATGTCGAGAATGCCAAAACGAACTTCTCACAACGTTTTGGACAGAGGGGTATCACTTTGGTTCACGTTTGGGAGATCCTGAAACGCTACCCGAAATGGGATGCTGAAGAACCTCTAGACATTACATGTCTTGAGGATATATTAGGGCCGGGCAAACGACCTCGTCCCGAAAGAAACAACAGGCGACCCGGAAAGAAACAAAAGTCGACGGAAACGTCGAGTGCGGCGAGTTCCGGGGGGAGTCAAACGAGTACTTTTTCGGGACAATTATCCGAAAAGTATAATCAAGCGAAAGACGCTCAAACGGCTTGTTACGAGGCGCGGAGGAAGAGGGAGGAAAAGGCGTTCGAGAAAGAAGCTGCAGCGTTGGAGTGGCAGGATATGCAGATGCTAATGCTCGATCCAAACACGGTTACTGACCCGGTTAGAGCCGAAGTAATTCGCAAGAGACAAGCAAGAATAACTCAGAAATACCAAAATCTCGACCGCGAAGATGACGCATAAAATGTTTAATTTTCGTATTAGTATCGTATGTTTTTTTTTCGTATCGTATTTTCTTTTCCATATTGTATGCGTGTTTTTTTTTCTCGTGTCGTATTTTTTTTTTCCGTATTGTAACTTTTTTATTTGATGAAATAAAATTAGTATGTTTTGTTATTTTTTAGTATTTATAAAAAAAATTTAATTTATTTAATGAAATGAATAAAAAAAATAAATGTGTAAGAGGTGGGGCCGTAATGGGGAATTTGGGGTTTGTTGTTTGG
This sequence comes from Artemisia argyi, assembly GCA_030686995.1. NCBI lineage: Eukaryota > Viridiplantae > Streptophyta > Magnoliopsida > Asterales > Asteraceae > Artemisia > Artemisia argyi. Next base: position 9,337,859 of record CM060696.1, read on the forward strand.
TGAGGGAGGTTTGTTGTGGATAGTTGAAGTTGAGGTGTTTGGTGATGTGGCAGGGGTGGGACCCGAATGGGGAGGCAAGCCTCCCCATCTACACCTAGTGCTCTAAATAAAACAAAAGGATTGGTTTCCCCAAAAAATGATACTACCACCCTCATAATTTTTTTTAAAGTTTTTTATTTTGTTTCATAAATTTATTTATATTATAAAACTGCATAAAATTATGAAATAGAAAATGTTAAGTTTGACAAGTAAAAATTAGTAAAACACAAAAAATATGTAGCAGATAACCATAGAACACTGTCTTGTTTTGTTAATAAAGTGGGTAGAACTGTCGAAAAAAATGCGGAACATAAATATAAAGTATAACAAGTCAAAAGTAGTAAAAGACTAAAAAATACCGAACAAAAAATCATAAAAAATTGTCATGTTCTGTCAATACAATAAGTAAAAATAATAAATAATAATAAATAAAAATAAATAAAATAAATAAAAATAAAGGGTAGGCATAACAATACCTTAAAACAAAACTAAGGATTGTAAATAGTGACAAAAATTAGGATCCTCATTTGGACTATGTAAACTTTCGAGTTTTTAAAGGTTTCACAATCAATATTTAAGAAAAAAAATAAATACTATTTGATCATCCTTCATTTCATAACCAAAAATCTCAAATAATCATCAAGCTAGCCGGCACGAGATGGCTACATCTGCCAGGGTCTCACTTAACACTTGTTCGGTTCAAGAACCACGAGCAAGCGCACAACGACTTCATATGCTCTTCCACTTGATAGCTATAATAGCGATCTTATACTATAGATTCACCAACTTATTATATGGTCATGTACCCACTCTAGCATGGTCTCTCGTCACCTTATCCGAGTTAATATTCTCCTTTGTTTGGTTTCTAACGCAAGCTTTTAGATGGCGTCCCGTGGCTAGAAAAGTCTCCCTTCAAAACCTTCCTGATGACAATGAATTGCCTAAAGTGGACGTGTTCATATGCACTGCGGACCCCAGTAAGGAGCCCACAGTGGAAGTTATGAACACGGTGTTGTCTGCCATGGGACTTGATTACCCATCAGACAAACTAGCCGTTTATTTGTCTGATGATGGTGGATCACCCTCCACGCTTTATGCTATGAAGGAAGCGTGTTCTTTTGCGAAAATTTGGTTACCGTTTTGTAGGAAATATGGGATCAAAAGCAGGTGCCCAGAGTGGTTTTTTTCGACCTACGGACATGATGAATTGCTTTTTAGAAGTGATGAATTTGAGGCAGAAGAAGAAAACATGAAGGTTAGTATCCAAAAACTAAGAACATCAATGTTAGATGATAATTTAATTAATTTCATGCAGATTATTAAATTGATCATAATGGACGTACCATAAGTCATTTGTAACTTAAAACTAATCATATTTCCACTAAATTTGGCAGCAAAAAGTAAAAAATTAGAATAAAATTCACGTTACATCATCTTTTTAGAGCAAAGTCAAAGTTACTGCCGGCTACAATATAATTATATTGAGATTAGAACTTACCTTCTTTTTGGATAATTAAAAAGTAAAGTAAAGTAACTCCCAATACCGTCTTTCACGGGTTATGGGTCCTAATACTGTCTTCCACGGTATATGGGGGAGGTTGCGACGTAGACAGCCTTACCCCTACATAAGGTAGAGAGGCTGCTTCCGGTTCTAGTGTTCTACCAAAGGTAGAAAATGATCTCCGTCCTTGCAAGGGGTGATGATCGAACCCTTGACCTCTGTCTCCAAAATAAAAGTCAAACATATAGCTAGTTTACAAGGTCATTTCATTTTAGCACAATCCAACTTATTTGTAAATATAGTTTGACGAAGTTATTTGTAATTTAGGATCTTCTAATGTTTATATGAACATGACGTTAGACAAAATTGTGAGAGTGTAAAAGCACGTGGAGCCGAATTTTTCTTCAAAATTTTATTATTTATTTATTTATCTTTTCATTAATTGGTCAACATAATCCGGCATGTTTATATGAACATTAGAGGATTTAAATCCTTAAATTCAAGTTGTATGAGTAACACTAAAAAACCACTTGTTAAAAAAAAAAAAAAAAAAAAAAAAAAAAAAAAAAAAAAAAAAAAATCAGAAAACGAAAATAAGAAAATCATTCTTTTGTATGATATCTAGTCATATGATGTTCAAGCCCCCTTAATTATTTAAGAAAATGTTCAAATTTCGTCACATAATATATAATGTCTAATGATTGTATGTGTGCAGTTAGCATACCAAGGATTCAAAGAAAGCGTCGAACGAAGAACTAATGGAGCTTCTGCTGTGAACGATCGGGCACCAAACGTTGTGGTACAGTTCTATAACTCATAACTAAAAACAATTGAAAAATATCGATTAAACTTTGTTTATTGTTAGAAAAATATACTATTTTTATTATTCCATGAGATTATTGAATGTCTAGCTCAATTTCTTGTTTTCTATCATGACCGGAATTCAGATAATACATGACAATCAAAAGAGTGGAAGCAACAACGACGACAAGGCTGAAATGCCACTTCTAGTCTACGTATCACGTGAAAAAAGACCATCTCTACCTCATCGTTTCAAAGCTGGTGCTCTAAACACACTTGTATGCTAGCTCTACATAACCAAATTTGAAGATTCTTTTTTCTTCTAGTCATAAGAAAAGGTAATTTACTCATAAACGTGTATATGCCTTTTGCAGCTTCGAGTTTCTGGAGTTTTGAGCAACGCTCCATACATGCTTGTGTTGGATTGTGACATGTATTGCAATGAACCTGCATCTGCGAAACAAGCAATGTGTTTCCATCTTGATCCAAACCTTTCCAGTACGCTGGCATTTGTCCAATACCCACAAATATTTTACAATGTTAGCCAGAAAGATATCTATGATGGCCAAGCAAGATCCGCATACAAGGTTAAAACACTTTTCGTAATAGGCATGTTCTGTTTATTTATATAATGTACTAACGACCTGTCCTCTTGTTTTGCGGTAGTTCTAATAATAGCTTCAAATGATTAATAAATTTCATAATTTTCAGACCAAGTATCAAGGGATGGACGGGATCGGAGGCACAGTTTGTGCAGGAACAGGTTATTACTTAAAGAAAAAAGCATTGTACGGATCTCCCAATCAACAAGGTACCGTTCACAGTTTTTCTGGTCTTTAAAGAACTTATTTTCACAAAAATGTTTAGTAACAATATTTGAACATATAACCTTCAGATGAACATGTCGCGCATCCTGAAGAGAGCTTTGGTAAGTCTACCAAGTTCATAGATTCATTAAGAGGTAGTGAGAGCGAAGATAGTCAACTAGACGGATTCTCAACCGTTATTCTACAAGAGGCCAATAAGTTAGCTTCCTGCTCGTATGAAGATAATACCAAATGGGGTAAACAGATTGGTTATTCGTATGATTCATTGCTGGAAAGCAGTTTCACAGGTTATTTACTACACACCAAAGGATGGAAGTCGGTGTATCTTTACCCCAACAGGCCATGTTTCTTGGGTTGCACCACCATCGACATGAAAGACGCCATGGTTCAACTCATGAAATGGTCATCTGGATTACTTCAAGTTGGCCTATCAAGGTTTAACCCTCTCATATATGGAGCATCTAGAATGTCTATCCTTCAAAGTATGTGTTACGCCTATTTCATGTACACCCCCTTTTTGTCAATCGCATTTCTGCTTTACGGCACAATACCACAATTGTGCCTTCTCAATGGCGTCTCACTCTACCCCACGGTAAACTTTACCAAAATTCATATTTCCATTGTTAAGTTCTTTTAGTAATGTACTAATATCTTAACAAATACGTTGCATTTCAGGCTTCCAATCCGTGGTTTAAAGTGTTTTCTGCGGTCTATGTGTCCTCACTATTGCAACATTTATATGAAGTATTGTCATCTGATGGATCAGTGGTGACATGGTGGAACGAGCAAAGGATCTATATCATAAAATGCATCAGCGCATTGCTGTTTGGTTGTCTTGATGTCATGATGAAGTCAGTTGGGGTCGCAAAGGCTAATTTCAGATTAACGAACAAAGTGGTTGATCAAGAAAAACTTGCAAAATACGAAAATGGTACATTTGATTTTGAAGGTGCAAAAATGTTCATGATACCATTGACATTCATGGTGTTGTTAAATGCGATATGCTTTGTTGGCGGCGTCAAGCAAATAATAAGCAACGGAAATCTTGATGAGATGTTTGGTCAGGCTTTCATGTCATGGACATCACTGCTATTCAGTTATCCGATCCTCAAGGGGCTTGTACCAAACAAGACTAAAAGTAAGAAGATTAAAACTTAACCAACAAACTCGTTTGTAAAAATGAATACTTTCATATAGAAATTGTACTTGATGAAATAATCGATTTGTGTATATCATACGGTATTTCATATTATGAGGTGTGATACTGTTTTAATTTGTACTTAAAAAATTATTTTGTTACTACTAAATAACTGAATATTATGGTCAAGCCTGATGGTTTTGAAATACTTTTGTTCTTAATTATATTGAAACGATTAAACCTAAGTTTGACCTTTCTGATTTGCTGGAGCCGGACAACGAAACAAAAGATTGTACGTAAACAAGAGAAATAATGTGTTAAAATTAGTTTTTATCGTTGTAAACACTAAACAATAAGTTGTATCTTAGCTCTTCATAATCTGTGTCGATTCTAAGAAGTTTTGGAGTATGCTCGCTTGCAATGCAGGTCATTGTTTTGCTAAGGAGTCGAATGACACCTGTCTAGTGAAGTGTGTTTCTTTAGTTATATATTGCAAGTAAAACACACCATAACAAACAAGCTCTACAATACAAGAGTTAGGATCTCAATGATTTTAAAGAAAGAAACATATCGACTTTTTTGGACATGTGCAGTGCTTAGACATCAGAAGTACTAGCGATGTGCAGCTTCAGGAACTCTAACTCAATCTCTAAATTGGACCTCTTTTTCTTCTCATTCTCTAACTCCATCCTTTGTTTCTCTATCACTTGCATTAGATGTTCTTCTTTGCTACCATTATCGCCACCATGACTATTATGATCATTACCTCGTGTCTCTTCTGCTCCGACCATCGCAAGCATAAGGTTTACCTTGTCTCTTTGTTCATCCAAACTTTTCTTCAAAGTCGTTAAACTCCTAACCACAGTTTCCCTATCAACGCCATTACTCCCAAAACTAATATCAACCGCTTCACCACCTCCACTTGTAACTGTACTAGGGGAACTTGCTTCGTCTTGATGACTCTTGTTCATGGATAAACCTACATGAAAGAGAAGTATATGCATCAGTTGAAATATATATGTTTTAAATTATTTTACGATATAAAATTCGTACCTTGGTCCAAAAGTATGCTACTTTTGATTGTGTCGTCAACAGGAAACACAGGATCCATCTGATCACAATTAGCATTTAAACTGAAATTCCAACCACTAATCCTCCTGTGTTTCTTAACATTACTCCCAATAAAAGACTCTTCAATATCTTCTTCGCTATCATCGTGTTGGATTTTGATATCTTTGAACCTAAGTTCCACAGAAGGCAATCCCTGAAGCAAATTCTTGACTAGAAAATCACACCCTTTACAGTTCTTGAAGAAATAATGCTTCAACAGTTTCGTCGCACTAGGGCGCTTTAAAGGATCTTGATCAAGACATAACCCAACCATGTCCTTAAAGTATTTAGATAACCTAGGGTTTTTGTTACCCTTTTCTTCTTCTTTCATGTAATCAGAAAACCGTAAACCTTTAGTGATTTTCATTACTAACGACTCCGAGAATGGAAGGTGTGATAACGGAGGTCTCCCTTGTGCTAATTCAAGTGCAGTGATACCAAATGACCATATATCAGCTTTGTAGCTATACCCATTGTAAGAATGTATAACTTCAGGTGCCATCCAGTAAAACGTTCCAGTGATTTCATTGAGCATAAGACAACGAGAACTCGATTCATAAACAGATGCTGATACACCAAAATCCCCTAATTTGATTGATCCATTTAAGTCCATCAAAATGTTCCCCGCCTTGATGTCTCTGTGAAGGTGGCCTTGATCATGAAGATAACATAGGCCCATTAGTGTTTCTTTGAGAATTATGGAAATACAAGATTCCGATATGCCATTAGGGAAAGAAGTTGCGATGATGGATTGGATAGAACCGGCGGACATGAAGGGCATGACCACCCAGAGACGTCGTCCCACTGTGAATGAGCAATGAGCTTTAAGAACATTGGGGTGAGACAAAAGGGACATTGTTTTGGCTTCACGACGGATGTTGTCAAAATCATCGGCTTTTGATCGATCAAGGTCTATAGATTTAATAGCAACTACGCTGCAGGTAGTGGTGCAAAGTGCTTTGTAGACAATGGCACTGCATCCTCTACCAATTTCGTTGAGGATTTCGTAGCTGTTGGGGTCATGTGGATATTGAGAACTTTTGATTTCGCTGTTTAGTACATCTTGGTGAGCCATTTTTGGTCGATACGAATCCGTGGCTTCAAATATACATATATAGAACGTACAAATTTGGAAAGAAAAAGGGATGGGTTGGATCAACAGTTTTCATGTGAATGTGAGGTGATGCATGTGATTATTCACCTGCATTTTGCCAAGCATTTAAACATCTTTTTGGCTTTTAAGTTTAATACTCGTATGTAGTAGAATCCATGCAACTTTCTCCTCTTTTGGCTTTTTATTCGTTTTGACAAAACTAGTTATCACCAAGAATGAAATTTGAAGAAATGGAATAATGTGATCATTTGAGCCATTTATTATTATACATAGCCTTAACGGCTACATTTAAGAAACAAAAGTATGCATAATTGATGGTACATAGAGTCGGTTGAGAAATGTTAAATCCAAGAGATGCGCAGTTATTATTGAATGTCACTTAATGCGTGTCAAAATATTGTAAAGAAAATGATTTGTATGCCTAAAACCTAGACCTAAGAACGGTGGCAGTGGCCAGCGGCATGGCTCCAACGACAAAATATGATTTCGCGGTTTGGAGATTTAGAAATTGAAAAGTAACCGTTGGGGAGTTATTTTGGAACGTTGGGAGCATAAAAAAATAAAATTAATTGGGAGGTATGAAAAAGACATGGTTGCCACTAAAAAGGGGTTGGGAGGTATGAAAAAAGTATGAATGAGGTGGAATGATATTATTGGTAGATTTGGGAGGTATGGATGATTTCGGAAGCATGGCTGTCACCCTCCTAAGTAAACATAGCCCATAGGGCTACATTTAGCAATATCGTAAATATAATAGCAATGCAGTTTTTCAAATGTTCTAAACGCACACACACATGCTTCATTCTTGTAACATCGCAAATATATACAGTATTCAAGAGCATAGTGGTCATGGTAATAGTAACTACGTAAATTCTCATATTTCTGTCGGAAACAACCTATTCCTTAGATAATGATCCTTTCTGTAAAATTCCTCGTTGGCCAGTGTCTTCGCCATCAAAGACAATCTTTATTGTCACCGGATATGGTTTTAGCCGATATCTGCATACCGTCTAGAGTATTGGACATACGGAAAGACCATCACTCATTTCGATATTGGGACAGTGTTCATTCTAAGGCTCGCAATGTTTCTCCTTAATTTGACTACATCGAATTTATATTTTCACATTCTAAATATATACTGTACTATAGGAGGTAACACCGACCACTAGGGCTGAGCAAATGACCCGAACGGACCGGATCGACCGAGACCGGACCGGACCGACCACATTTGGTCCGGTCCTCGGTCTTGGGTTTTTGGATAATTCGGTCCTCGGTCCGGTCCGGTCCGGACCACAAACCGATTATTTGGCCGGGTTAGACCGGACGGACCGACGGACCAACCGAGACCGGACCGGACCGACCACATTCGGTCCGGTCCTCGGTCTTGGCTTTTGGCTAATTCGGTCATCGGTCCGGGCCGGTCCTGGACCGATGCTCACCCTTACCGACCACCATATCTAGGGGTGTTCATCGGTTCGGTTCTCGGTTAATCCGTTTATTCGGTTCGGGTTGTTCGGTTAAAAAAAATTTTGGGTCATAACCGAAAACCGAACCGAACCGAACCGAAAATATCTATGACCGAACCGAACCGAAGTTCGGTTCGGTTATGGGTCAAAACCGAAAACCAAATTTTGTACTTGAATTACACTATTTATATATATTTTTTAATTTAATTATATATATTTTTGGGGAAAAAAATATTTCAAGTATAAAAAAGTGTTTTATATTAGTATAAAATTTTAAAAGACATTTTTTATATATATAATAATATAAATATATAAAAAAATATATATATTTATATAAATTCGGTTTTCGATTCAGATAGTCAAACCCATATCCAAACCGAAAACTGAATTTTTAATTCGGTTCGGTTCGATTTTTGGTTTATTACCCGAACCATGAACACCCCTAAATATCCATTAAAGTACTATTATCTAATGGTCCAACGCTTTGAGCCCAATACGCGCACATGTTTGGCCCATGTTTGCCGCCCACCGACTCTAGCCCAGGAAGTCTTATTCTCTATATATACTATTTAGGTTGATGGCTGAAAAAAATACTAAACAATTAATAAAATATAATTTAATTGATGGGCTAACTTTGAGTCCAGGTTGCTGGCCCATTACTAGTATATACTATTTATGTCGGTGCTAACTAACCTTTAAAAAATAATTTCTTCATGGGTTGCTTTTGGTCCAGTAGTTACGCTACTTTATTTGTTTTTTTCTAGTGTAATATGAATGCAAGCACTTAGCTTGCTCAAAGATTAAAAGGGCACTAGTACGCGAATATTTTATGACAAATAAAAAATATCATAGCAATTTAAAAAAAAAAAAGTGCATCTACTATATTTAATTTCCCGCATGCAAATATCGAATTACGATTACTAAATTTATTTCAGTATATTAAATCTCTTAGAAATCAATATAGATAGCATGCACACATTTCGCCAAGAACATTAAACCCCTACACATCTAATGTCGTGTCCACTTTAGACTATACCAATTCAAACGTATTGCCATACCCATTAAACTCAATGTTTAGCCCCATCTAACACAAAATTCTTGAATTACCGAAACAAGAAAATGCTAAAAAATATACAATACAAAAAATAGTTACTATTAAAAAAAAGTAAAAAACGAAAAAAAGAAAAATACAACCAACAACATAGGAAATGCAAACACTTATTTAAAAACACTACTCGATATTAAGAAAACAAAAGTTAAAAAAAATAAAATAAAATAAAATGGCAACAAAACGAACAAAAATTTTCGCTTAAAAAAACCCGCTGCAACGCAGCGGGCTACTCTCCTTGTTAAATACTATATAGGTACTCATTTCATCATTTTCTTTTTATTGAAAGCCAATACAATTAAACTATTGTTTCAAGCTTAAAAAGTGACTGTTTTTGCTCCAGGTATGACAATAAAATACACCGGCAATTATAATCTTCAATAAAATATTCGGCTCAAATTAATAAAATACTAACGAATCTTTGCAATTCGAATAAAACAATTCGTACATTTCCCTCACCAATAAAAATACCATGCATATCATAGTAAAAGCACATTAACAAAATTGATATAGTAAGCCCATTTCATGTAAAAAAAAAAAAAAAAAAAAAAAAAAAAAAAAAAAAAGAGACCTCCGTATACTATTAATACAACCACACAATAAAATACGTAGAAAAAAAAATGCCAAACATGTAAAAAAAAATCCCGCCGCAACGCGGCGGATGTCTTCTCCTCGTTGTTAACTATACTTTGTTTGCTTTCTACCTCAACTAATAGAATTTGAATAGATCACTCTTATAAAAAAGAAAAAAGAGAAAGAAAAAAGGGTTTTGTCCTTACAATAGCTATCTACTTTTCCAAATGTTCTGATATGGTACGTGTATTTTTTTTATTGCCAATATGGTACGTCTACTTTCAGTTTCGTGTCAATATGGCCACTTTTTCAATTTTTTACCTGTTACTAATGTTTTTGCTGACGTGACATACCCAGTCAGCATATTATCGTGGGTTTTGTCCGTACAATAGACACATATTTTCTCAAATGTCCCGATATGGTACGTGTACTTTTTTGTCCGTTTTCATTCGTTTTCATTCATTTTTATACGTTTTCATCCGTCTTCGTCCATTTTTATACGATTATATCCGTTTTCATCCGTTTTAATTCGTTTTTATTCTTTTTCATCCGGTTTTATACATTTTCATTCATTTTCATCCGTTTTCATTCGTTTTCATCCGATTTCATTCGTTTTCATCCGTTTTTATACGTTTTCATCCGTTTTAATACGTTTTCATCCGTTTTCATTCATTTTCATCTGTTTTTATACGTTTTCATCTGTTTTCAATCGTTTTCATCCGTTTTAATACGTTTTCAATCGTTTTCATCCGTTTTAATACATTTTCATCCGTTTTCATTCATTTTCATCCATTTTTATACGTTTTCAATCATTTTCATCCGGATAAGAACGGATGAAAATGGATGAAAACGAACGAAATTGTATAAAAACGTACAAAAATGGATAAAAACGGATACAAACGGATGAAAACGATTCAAAACGGATGAAAATGGAAGAAAACGAATGAAAATGGATGAAAACGAATAAAAACAGATGAAAACGAACGAAAACGTACAATAACGGATGAAAACAATTGAAAACGGATAAAAACATATACAAACGGATGAAAACAAATGAAAACAAACGGATGAAAACAAATGAAAACGGATGAAAGCATATAAAAACGTATAAAAACATAAAAAAAAGAGGACAAAAATAGACGAAAACGATTAAAAACAGATAAAACGGACGAAAACGAATAAAAACGTATGAAACGGGATGAAAACGAACAAAAACGTATAAAAACGGATGAAAACGTACAAAACGGATGAAAACGGATGAAAACGATTGAAAAAAATCGCAAAGGACATATTTTGCAAAAGAAACAAATCACAAGGGACCATTTTTGAAACAAAATCAGAAAGGACCTATTTTGCAAAAGAAACAAATCACAAGTGATGAAAAATAGTACACGTACCATATCTGGACATTTGAGAAAGTAGACAGCTATTGTATGGACAAAATAAAACCCACGTCACAAGTTGGGACATTGCTAGCCGGTGCACCCGGTTTCCGGTCAAAAAGTGGCCATATTAACACAAAACCTAAAGTACACGTACCATATTGGCAATAAAAAAAAAAGTACACGTACCATATCGGTACATTTTAGAAAGTATAGAGTTATTGTACGGACAAAACCCAAGAAAAAATCAACTGATAACAAATTGCTAGAATTGGGCCCTTATGGCACATGAGGGTTGAGGCCCAGCTGCCTAGGTTGCACACACATTACAATTGAGACTGATTTAAAAGCTATAAACTATAAAATGTGATGTTTGGTTGATGGGATGGGATTGGTGTGGGTTCATCAAAAGAAGAGAAAATGAATCTTTTGTTTGATTATTATTGAGAGGCCACAAAAAGAAATGAAGAAATGAAAAATTGATATATGTCAATCCACCCTATGTTGCTATGTTAGTGGTAGGGGTGTAAACGAGTCGAGCTTTTAACGAGCTACTCGAGCTCGAGCTCGTTTAACTCGAGTCGAGCTTGATAATTTTCGAGCTCGAATCGAGCTCAAACAAAATGTAGAGCTCGAATAATTTCACGAGCCGAGCTTTTAAAACTTGTATTTAGCTCGGCTCGTTCGAAAGCTCGTTTAATTATTCGAGCCGAACGAGCCAAACGAGCAACTCAAGCTAAACGAGCCGAACGAGCTAATCGAGCTAAATATATAGTATCAAAATATATATAATTATTTAATTACTATTAGTATTAAAGGTTAAACTTAAAACCAAAACTAATAATATTTAAGTAAACATAGCCCATAGGGCTACATTTAGCAATATCGTAAATATAATAGCAATGCAGTTTTTCAAATGTTCTAAACGCACACACACATGCTTCATTCTTGTAACATCGCAAATATATACAGTATTCGAGAGCATAGTGGTCATGGTAATAGTAACTACATAAATTCTCATATTTCTGTCTGAAACAACCTATTCCTTAGATAATGATCCTTTATGAAAAATTCCTCGTTGGCCAGTGTCTTCGCCATTAAAGACAATCTTTATTGTCACCGGATATGGTTTTAGCCGATATTTGCATACCGTCTAGAGTACTGAACATAAGGAAAGACCATCACTTATTTCGATATTGGGACAGTGTTCATTCTAAGGCTCGTAATGTTTCTCCTTAATTTGACTACATCTAATTTATATTTTCACATTGTTAACTATACTTTGTTTGCTTTCTACCTCAACTAGAATTTGACTAGATCACTTTTATAAAAAAGAAAAAGACACATAGAAAAAACCAAATGATCTATATGAACTGGACCACAGTTTAGTATTTATAGATAGCAAATGGTAAAATTGGCACATGAGGGTTGAGGCCCAGCTGCCTAGGTTGCACACACTTTACAATGGAGACTGATTTAAAAGCTATAAAGTGTATAAGGTGATATTTTGGTTGATGGGATTGGTGTCGTTCATCAAAAGAGAAAATGAATCTTTTTTTAGTTTATTATTGAGGGCCCACAAATAGGAATGAAGAATGAAAAATTGATAGATCTCAGGGCATGCTTGGTTAGGGGTAGAGGTGTTAACGAGTCGAGCTTTTAACGAGCTACTCGAGCTCGAGCCTGCATATTGTCAACCTCGAGTCGAGCTCGAACAAGAGATTGTGCTCGTTTAGTTAAACAAGCCGAGCTTTTATAAGGCAATATTTTGCTCGGCTCGTTCGAAAGCTCGTTTAGTTACTCGAGTCGTACGAGCCGATCGAACTTGTCAAGCTTTATGAGTCGAACGAGCTAATCGAGCCAAACATCTAACTTTTTTCTCAAACATTATTTTTACTTTTTAATAAGTATCGATAATTTAATTTTAATTCAAAACAATAAATATGAAAATAGTAAACTTTGTTAGCTTCTAATTAGATACTCTTCCAAAGTTATGTCAATTTTACTTTTTGGGTTTTGCTATTATTTCTCTCTTATTTTCTATATTTTGTATCCATCTTTCTATGTGGGATGCATTATAGTTTATACTTTTGTATTTTCCATTTAGGAACAAATGACTCTATTAGTTCTAGACTTTTAAACTTTTCCTAATTTAATACTAGTATAAACTATCATGTTCGGTGTTTTATACGAGCATCTTAAGCTTGAAAGTTAGTTTATTGTAGGATTACAAAAAAAAAGTTCAAAATTTTAGATGAGCTTCGAGGTCGAGCTCGAACAACAAAAAAATATTCGAGCTCGAGCTCAAGCCAATTTATAAAAGTTTATTCGAGCTTGAGCCGAGTAGTTAATAAACGAGCATAGCTCGTTTAGACCAAAACTCAACTTGGTTCAGATCGTTAACACCCCTAGTTAGGGGTTATAGGGTGTAAGGAATGAGGAAAAAAAAAAAAAATGATGCTTGGTTAGATATAATACAATCACTCATTACTCTATAGTGGGTAATATCTCATTCCTCACCAATTTGAGGTAATACAAATACATCCATTTTTTTTCCTTCAACTGCCATAACCTCTCTCTTTATTCTTTTTTCTGGTTTTATTATTTTTGTTTTTTGCAATCAATTTATCACATCTTCGTTTTCATATTTGTTGAATTCTAGTTTATATCTTCTGTAGCATCATACACCATTTTTTGTATTCTTCCGTTGTTATATTTTTTTTCTTCCAAAGGAAATACATTAAATTACCATATAAACATATCTAAACAATTAGACATGTAAAATTTGTAAGGAAACATAGTTGATACTGTTATCATTTAATCCATAATAATTTTGATAACAGTTACCAAACTTTTTGATATTGTTTACTCCATCAACTATACAAAATTATAAGTTTATTTAAAGGAAGAAAAAGACGACGCCGTTTTGGTCCTGTTCCCCGTTTTTTTTTTCCGCCATTTTAGTTGGGCCAGTGGTTAGCCCGTTATGTTGGGCCTGTCTTTCGGCCTGATAGCATGGCATATGTCTGGAGCTAATTTAAGGAGATACGTATGTGTATCTTTGTAAAGTAAATAATGTGGGCAAAATAAATGAGAAAAATACGGAGGCACTCACTGAGTTACTTACGGAATCTCAAATCTTGAGGCTGATTACGGCCCCTTTGATGAAAGGTAAGCGCTTTGGCTGGCTACCTATAATATAAAGATCCTTCACTGAACACTTTAGATATCTGTTTCCATCCAATCAAAGACGGCGCAGCGCCTCTAATCTAAAGGCCAAAGAGTGCTCTTTGCGCTACTACGCATCCTTACTCATAGTATAGTGCAAGTTAGGTTTGGGTATAGCAGGACTTGAACCTGCGACCATTAGGTTAAAAGCCCAATGCTCTACCAACTGAGCTATACACCCCAAAAAAGATGTAGTAGTAAATAAGGATTGGTGCGGAAAATAAAAGAGGGTGGCCCCTCTTCATCATATTAAAGGGGCGTGGCTTTGTATGAGGCTCGTACTGCAGAGCAAGCGAAGAAAACGTAAGGGCGCGCGCTAGCACTCCTGCAAGAAAACGGCTTTTCTGCCTTTGCCTTTACGACGTTGGCTCTTTCCGTTCTCTGAGGTTCTTTCTATCTCGTAAGAGGTAAGGCTTTCCCGTCTTTACTCCCTGGTAAGCTATACTTTCTTCTCTACTCATTTTAGAGAGCTAATCTGACTTCTATCTCTTCTCAGTTCTCTAGGGAAGGTAGGGATTACTTGAGCTTACCCATCACTTCAGCATTCTATTTCCAGGGGATTCCTAAAGAGTAGAAGGAGTGCTTACTGATAGGCTAACTTCACTCCTTTCACATTTAAAGTAGCTGCGGGCACCCGATTTTCTACTTTCTCACAAGATCTAAGTCTCTAGTAGTATAGCCGGTCCTCTAAGCAAAGGTTACCTAAAAGCTGGCTTCTTCTAAGCACCCCCTAGTTCTCTTTCATCGATTGAGATGGGAATAGCAAGCAAGCCCGCCACTTCTATTATAGGGAATCGAACTCTATAGCGCCACTTCTTTTTCTTTTCACTTCTTTTCTATCACTTATGCCTTTTCTCAACTTTAGTGTGAAACCTGCCTAAGGAAAGAAACTTGAGGTAAGAACATAGATAAGAAAAAGGATGCGAAAGCTACTGACTATAGAGAGTAAGGATGCTTTAGCTACTTCCTATATATAGGATTCTATTAGCCGACTTATCAGAGATCGAGAGAATTGCCATAAAGTGAAGATAGAAACCAGGCAAAGGTGTACTGGTACCAAAAGTGAGTAGACAAGAGGGCTGTCATTGGGGGGACCCTGCTTTGAGACTCTATTACCTATAAGATATCAGTAAGACGTGATATGAGGAAGTTAATGGAAAAGTAAAGCATAGTCCTTAGGTACAGGATCATAGGAGTCAAAGAGGAGATGCCCTACCGGGGAGGTGGCGGGCTATAATTAGTTTAGAATATAGAAAGCAAGTAAATGAGGGAATTCTCTACCTTGGCTGGTACCAGACCTTTTTTTGGCGCACCTTTGCCTCACAGGTCGATCTCCCATATGGTAGGCGTTGGGCCCTAAGGAACTTTCAACGAAAGAAGTTCTCCACGCCTTTTCTGGTGCTTCGTGCCTGCTATGATTGTTTGTCTCTTCGATTGCCGGACCTATCCCCGATCATGTATTTGATAGAGTTGGAACCATTGCTTAATAAAGATCTGCTTGATATCCCTCCATAACTTCATAAGAAGATGATCGCCCATTTGATACGATAGCCTCACTCCCCAAGTTTACCGGACAAATTGAGTTGTCGTGACGAGACCTTTCTTAGTGGAAGATCGGAATTCTCTTCATCACGAGACTGATCGGATCAGACACCCGAGATACCTCCACAATTGAGTAAGTAAGAGGACAACAAGCAAAGAGTTATGCTTTCATTTCTTTGTTGAGATTGAAATCAAGTTCTTTAAAAAGGGGTAGGTATAATGAACGCAGGCCAAGGACTTCCTTACTTTTAGTCTTAATTACTAGTAGTTTGAAGCGAAACCGGTTTTTTTTTTGCACTCGGTTCCTTCGTCTTAAGTAAAGTTAAGTTGAATTTTTTGATTCAGAACTCTTAGTCGAGCTGATGGCGATATCTTTTTTTTGTTCGAGGTTCAAGAGGAAGAAGAGAAGAGGAACCACCGCCCGATGGTGCTTTTACGAAAGTACGGTCACCGGTGGCTAATACCTTCTCGACACTATCGAACCTGAAATCCACTCTCAATCGCTCTTTTTAGTTGGCGGGCAAGGTTTCCTACCCACTGGCTACTGGCTACCGGCTAAGGAGGTACAGTGTAGCTACTGCAGCTACAGTTGGGTAGCTAGACCATCTACCCTATGTTTCAAACTTGTTAAACCTGGTCAAACCGATAGAACATTGTTTAAACCATACTTGTGAGAGTAACTGTCTTACGCTACAGTAGCTACTGTTGCTACTGTCTTACTGTGTACAGGAACTGTGTGTGACTGTAGCTACCCGACCCCAAGGGAGGTACTTGTTACTGCTCCTCAGGTGGTTAGTGAAATGCTTCTCAGGTGAGGAGCATGAACGAGATAAGACTGATTGAATCAGAAGATTATTTTAACCGACTTAATTAGAAGCTCTAATAACTATTCAAAATTGATGGTATTTCAACCACGATAATCTTGGTTGGTACCAAATCCGATAGTGATTCTTTCGAGTCGTATTAGAGTGATGGCCCCTATTTCACTAATAGCTGGGAAGGGAATACGTTCTCCAATCGGCATGTGTTAACCATTTTCTATTCTTTGGATGAAATGTCGAGATTCAAGAGAAGATGGATCGATTCTTCTATTAAGAGGTGGACCTTGAAGCAATCATTGTCATTGTGGATTTGGGGGTTCTAAACCAGAGGAGAGGATCCTGTCATCAGGCAAAGGAGACTTTCCGCTACTTCCGCGCGTATATCAAATTTGGAGGAGAGGGAGAGAGCTCTGGCGGCAGAGCGACAGGCTCTCATAGTCCAGGTCATTGAATATGGGCACGGAGGAAATTAGTACTTGTATTATCCATTAGTTAAGTAGATGCAGGATGGGGTGTTATGCTTTTATTTAGTATATGTTTTTTAGTATGTGTGTTTAATGCTTTCGGTTTGTAATGTAATGTTTCATTAATGGAAACCTGCTTATGTATGAATTTTTCTGTATATTTTTGTGCAATAAACCAACTATTCAAAATAGTAAACATATTGCCTTGAAGAGAGGAATAGATGAAACTGGAAGAATTGTCAAATGAATAGTCCAGAAAAATCTTAGTTCACAGAGAAGAGAAAAAACAACGATCAAATTTCACATTTTCATAAGAAGCTCTTGGAACAGTTCTTACAAACATTGATTTCATATTGTAGCCTGATACTTCTATCTAAGTGGAAAAAGAACTAAAGGACACTAACTATTGATAAGAGGTTAAAGGGAAAAAAGGAAATAGAGAAAAATTCTATTAGTTCACAACAAATTGCAAGCACGTTTGTTTTTGACCTATATTTATTATGTTTTAGGATAGATAAGAAAAGATAGAAAAAAGGAGAACTAAAAAAAGAAAAATGAAAAAAAAAAAAAAAAAAAAAAAAAAAACTCCTTTTATTTTATATGAATCTCCTTATGATGAGTAGAGCATCCTGTCTATGTGAAAATTCAACCAAGGTACTACAGCCTGATTATTTGGGTTTTGAATTTTTTCGTTTTTCTGAAATTAGAATAATATAGAATATAAAGCAAGATTAAACGTAGACAAAAGAAATGGTTTTTCTTGTTCGATTTTCTATCTAAAAAAAAATGTTCATGAGATTTTCTCCTCTTCTCTTGGAAACAAGAAGAAAGGGGGTGACCCAAAAAAGAAACCAACTTCCCAGCTTAGAAACAATTGATTGATTGATTAAAGGTGCTTAATGAAGAAAATAAAAAACAAATGGAAATGCTTTTGCCAATGAATTCGAAGAGAGAAGAACGCATGAAACTTAGGTGAAAAAGATCCCGTGCGCGAGTATCGATCCAGAAGGAAGTGGACATGGATGGAAAATGGAACGAAAGAATTTGTCATCTAGACATATGCCATAGGATTCTATCCTCGCTCTGGGGCTAGCGCCTATTGGAATGGATATTTTTGAACCTATACTAGTCTATGAACAGTATATAGTCATCAGTACCAAACAGAGTTTATCTCTGATACCCAAGGATCACAATTGATCTAACGAGAACTTTTGTACTTTCTTTATCTGACGTGATAGAATACAACGGAATGCCGATCTTCCCAAGGTCACTACAAAATGAATGGATTTCTGGGGTTGAGTTAGGACTTCATTGAGTTCTTCGCCTCATGGTTTGGCTACCCATCGTCATTCCCTCTCTGTCTAAAGTGAGAGGGGTTCTCTGCGCGCAGTGTAAGATTCCCCTGGATGGGTCTCGTAGGCAGCAGCATTCGTGCTTGCCTTTGCCGTGATTGTCCGTTGTTCCCTTGGTGCGCTGTCATTGACGGTGTAAATCTGTTCGTTCGAGAAAACATGTTGATCTCTTTCCATATCCTATCCCCGGTTGTTGTCCTGTCAAGATGTGTCCCTTCCTTTGACCCCTTTTCCGATTTATTAGTGTTGTCCCCCTTGCGTTCCCTCCCTTTGTGAAGAATTCCATTTCCCTTTTTCTCCACTCTTATTTCTTCCTTTCTTATTCTCCTGTTGGAAGTACCTAATCTGCTTTTTGAAATCTTTCCTTTCTTATACAAGATTCTAAGGTCCTTCCCCTGTATATAAGTCTGTGCGATTTTTCCCCTTATCTTCGGCCAAATTTCAATTTGTGGAAAGCCTTCGATGGCTTCCTTATGAAAACATCCATTTTTATTTGGGTATAGACGGTATCTCTTTATTCTTCGTGATATTGACCACATTTCTGATCCCTATTTGCATTTTAGTGGGTTGGTCTGGTATGAGAAGTTATGGGAAAGAGTATATTACAGCATCTCAAATTCGTGAATTTCTAATGATCGCTGTGTTCCGCATGCTGGATCCTCTACTATTCTATGTTCTTCCCGAAAGCGTGCTAATCCCTATGTTGTGCGGAGCTGAGCATCTTATATTCGTTGGGATAAAGCTTTTCCTCTGCAGGGGCCTTGTGCAGTAAACCCCCTACGGGCGGTCGTCCGTCGTCGTAAAGTAGTCCCCGCGAAGCTTTCGGGAAGAGGGGTAGTCTTGTGTGTAAGCATAGCATTTCTGGTCGAACCCGCCTAACCCAACTAAGAAGAACCGAACCTGACAAACACATCTTTTTCCTTTGGGGAGGGTACTCCGAGTAGTGGGTACCTCGTAGGACCTCGACCCGCCTACTCGGGTCTTGTATGGATATGCAGGAAGGGGTGCTCCTAGGTGTGTGTAGGGGTTGTGTTTGTTCGCGAGAATGGATTCCTCGTCAAGTCAGTTTGGGGGGTGTGGACACACTTGCGCGAATTCGGGTAACGGCTACAAGGGAGAAAGAAAAAGGAAACTATACCCGACCAGGGATGGACGTAAACTCGTGTAACACCCCCAATTCATGGATGCAGCGGAATTCAAACTGGGTGTTACTCGACGGCACAATAGTCACAATAATAGAAAACGAACTCCAATTGAGTCGTTTTAAAAGGTTTATCATTCAAATTATATAAATATCAGAGATTACAAAATGAGGTCCCAAATGGTTCCATGTTTACAAATCACATTAAATGAGTTTTTGAATGATAATAAAATTTATAGCCCTCTTGAGTATCTGTGCCATTCCGTGCCATCCTTGATCGTCATGAACCTGAAATACATGCTTGAGAGGTCAACACAAAGGTTGAGTGATATTCATAGAGTTTGTTAAATCGTTTGAACACAATATGTTGGTAGTGTGAGCTATGGACTCACACCAATGTTTGGAAAACAAAACAGGCAGGCTACGTTATTATACGCCCATAAAATGTATTATACACTAAGCTTATGACACCATAACGTTAACGTGTACCAATATCGATCGGCAGATTTATCCCGGTAGGTACTTTGCTAACATACCTAAATCTCAAATATTAATGCATTTGTTTGAACTTAGTCAATACAAATGGGATTCGTCAATCCCAATAGGCCTATTCACAATATTCGCGCTCACTATTGCTAGTGATTAAATGGTTCATAATAAAGGATATCGGTTTAGCAAGGCTGGTACTTAGTGATAATAAAACAATCAGGCAGCATACAATTTAAAAACATTGTGCTCGGTTAAAAATAGCATGTATTCCCCCCAAGGGTTTGTAAAACAATTAAGTAATGGAAAGTGGGGCTATGAACTCACCTTAAGTTGGATGATGTATAATGAGAATGATGGATATGCCGTAAGAACTTCTACGGGCAACCTAGAATAATTGTTGTAACTTAGGTTTGGAATAATGTCTAAGGAAACATAAACATGCCAATATATATATCTTGCATCTAGTCCATGATGTGGTATGATGTATAGTGTAAGTCTTTGAAAGTAATGATTCATGAAACATGTATGTTTTGTATATCGTTTACTACCGTTCGGGCCGACATAATTCAGAAGTCATGTTAGTAAGCGTTCGAGGAGCCAGGACACTTTAACTCGTAAATCCACAACTCAACTCGACGGCTTACATAATGAACTCCTCACATGAGGCTCCCTACTATTGTAGTAGTTGATGAAATATATAGATATAAGTTTTGATCCGAAAAGTTACATGTCCGATACTTGAATAAACTTAGGAAAGTTTATTAGTACATGAAGATTGTTATTAGGGGTAGTTTCATAAGTCTTGTATGACCATTTTCTCTTTGTAATATCTCATGGTTCCTTTTTAAGTGAAGTAGATCCAAATTGTATGTTCAAGTTATCGCCAACTCTTGTTTCATGTTTTCGCCTAAGTAAGCTTGTATGGTCATTTCGTCATGGCCTAGCCATGACCTTTGGTCCTTGTTCCAAGGTCATGAGACTCAACCTTGGCTCTAGCCATGGTTGTGGTCTTGATTATAGATCATAAGACCTCTTGTTCCTTTTAAAGTATAACCATAATCTAGTGACTTTCGCCTAAAAATGGGCTGTTTAGAATTTGAAGAATTTTATCACTCGGAAAGCATTTTTAGGGCTCGAGCTTCTTTATTCCTGAACGAAAACGTCGTTCCGGACAACTTTCGTGTTTTAACTTTTTGATGAATCGGACCAGAAGTAGGACTTTCAAAACCCAAATTTGATCAGAATGGTATTTGGCAGTTTGCCGCAAAGTTTTGGTAACTTCAAATGGGCGTAACTTTTGACTCGTATACTCGTTTTGGGTGGTTCAAGTTGCTACGGTTTCCTTGTTAAGTCCTCTACTGTAATATGTAATGATCAAATATCATATTTTTACCATTTTGATCAGGTCTTACCAAGAAAGTCACTAGTTTGCTTGTTATAGTAACTTGTCTTATCAATCATGTACAATAACTTGTTTTACTCACTTTTATACATCATGGACATGAATACAAGACATAATATAGCACAAATAATATGTAAATAACATGAATATGATTATTTAACAAAAATCATGTTAGGGTTTGGCTTACAACTTTTGGCTTTCAAAGATGAAAGGAAGTTAACATGTAAGGAAAAGGACTTTGATAGACTTGCTTCAACCCACTTCACTTCATGCAATCTTTCTACCCTTGTAATCTTGAAAGATGGATGATGAAGGTTGAGGTGAATTGAGTGGATTTAAACTCAAGAGAAATCACCAAGTATATTAGGGTTTGGAAGTGTTTTGATTATCTAAAAGAAACTAGGGTTTCAACCTTGAACTTGCACTTGAATCTTGCATGAAACTTGGAAGAGAATGAGCTAAGGATGAGAGGATGGGGAGGGTGAGGTGTGGCGTTTAAATGAGGGGAGGAAGGGAGTATTTATAGTGAGTTGAGGAGGTTAGGAAACAACTAAGAAATTACCAAAACTTGATGACCAAGTTGTAATTAACTAATGATCTAAGGGTAATTTCATGAGATGAAGCCACCTATGGGATGACTCCCCCCCTCCTAGGTCGGTTCATATACTTGGGGAACAAGGGTGGACTTTTGAGGATATTATCCAAGATACTTGGTTAGTTTTGACTCCGGGAAATGCCAATCGTAAATGATTAAGCCTCAAAACGTAAAACCGGGTATCGTAAAAATACGAAACTTGGAAGAATGGTTAAACATGTCAAAATACTCCATAATAAAATATAAAATGAGTGGTAGGTTCCATTTGGGTGGTAAAACCCTGCTAAAAACTGGAAACACGGGTCTAAAACGCGTAATACGTAAAATGTACGAATATTGCGTAAAATTGAGAAAAGTAAAATATTACTTTTCTAATAGGTTATAAATGATTTAAAATGACTTATAATGTCTAGACTGGGCTCAGTCTAGTGTCGATTGGTATTAAATGTCTTTTAAACATCAAACCGTAAGCCTAAAAATCAAGGAATGACTTATAAAATCAAGGGATGATTTTTGGTCAATGGAGGAGGGAAAAATATGTTGACTTTTCCTAAAAAAGTTGAAAACTCAATTCTTTTTAGATACACGTTTTGTGGTGGAACGGTTAATCGGTCATACGGTTAAGCGTGCTCATGTGAGAGTAGTACTGGCTTGGGTGACCAGCCGGGAAGTCTTCACATGAGGGCCACAAGAACAAAGCCGTGAGCCTTCGGGCAAAGCGGACAATATTGTAGTCTATAAGGCGGGGTGTTACACTAAAGCATTATTCTATAAAAATTTAGAAAATTCCAGTTTTTCACGGCCGATGTTTATTTTGGTCATGTTTTTCTCAGTCACGATTAATTCTCAAATAAATCATGAGTGTGTCAAACATTTTTCTGATGCGGGGTCACTTAACGCGGTCGAGTTTCGTTGTACGTAGAATTTCTGAATGACGTTTTACCCTAAAACGTGTAATTCCGTGTAATTCCTTAATAACTTTCACGAAAATGAGCTTATGAATGTCAAACTTTTAATTTGCCATGGAAATGATTTATCAGTCGAGCCCAAGAAATAAAAATCAAATTTCGGGAAAATTTTCGGGAAAGATGAATAGTAAAAGTGAATAGTGAAATTTTTCGGGAATAGTAATTATCCTGAAAAATGCGAATTGTTACAGTCTCTACCCCTTACGGGGAACTTCGTCCCGAAGTTCTGTGTGTGTTATATGTTGGAGTGGTGTCGATGAACAGGTGTGGTTACTTATGAGGACTAAAATCTGGGATTACTAGTGTGCAGTTTGATTTGTTATTTCAGTGTATGGCGTAGGATGAGGCTTACTTTTATGTAGGAAAGGTATGGTAATAGTCAAATATCAAAGGAAATTGATATAGCAGTCGAATATTAATAGGAATTGATATAGTAGTTGCAATCATAGCCTAGTAGGTAATTGGTTGTTGTACCTAGTGTTTATTGACTTCATACCTATGTTATTTCGGATACCAATAAGCCCACTTGTTTATAATTCTTTATTTACATAGAGAGGCATCCCAAACAATGTAAATACGGAAATATAAACTTATGGTTCGGTGATTTACAATTTCTTTATTTAAATGAAAAGGCATCCCAATCCATTCAAATAATTACAAATCATCCTACTTAAGAATTCCCAACACAACATTCACAATTAGCCGGTGAGTTACAAGGTAGTGTATTACGGGATGATACTGGTGTTCCAAAAGTACAAGATGAATATTCAATCTTGTAAAGCTGATGAGGGTGCTTGTGGTGTAACTAAGGATGATTTGAGTTTTAAAAGTGCATCAAGATCTGTTAATGAGCTTGTGTTTGCCACGGTTGTGAAGGTAATGTTGTGATATATTGATGGACAAAAGTGTGTAGTATATGCTTAACATTAATACTCTTAGGTATAGATGTTGCGTTTGCTTTAAAAATCTTAAGAGATTTTAAAAGTTTATGATGGAATGGTATCCTTAGGACCTAAACAGGATAGTACTCCTACAGGATGAAGAGATTAATTGATAACTATCCCAAGATAGTAGTTCGGATTATCTCATAAATGAAAACCTTCAAGAATGAAGTTAGGTAGTACAAATAAAGTGTTAAGATTTCGCTGAGTGGTAAGGCACTATCGTGTCTCTAGATTGTTTTAATGTATTCTGGTGGTTTATCGTGTTCATGTAGGAAATCAATCTAAACATAACCCTAGTACAACTATTCTCAGTATTTGAAAATTCTAAGTCGAATATAGTTAGTCAGACTATATTCCACTGTCCCTAGGTTAAATATAGGTGACTAGTCTATATTTAGCCAAGGTTCGATAAAATTTTCAAATACCTAAACTAGGTATACTTTTGATATGTCCGTTGCTTTCGGGAAATTGTCCACTAAACAAAGGCGATGTCAAACCCTTAAGTTGCAAGTCCCGTCCATACAAGACTTGTAACGTATGTTTTCATATTCCATTGCATAGAAGGTAGTAAGGGTAGATACGTATGGAAAGGAAGTTTTAAGTAGTTCTAAAATAGAACATACTTGGCCAGGATCACGAACTTTTAATAATGAAGGTTTCATAAGAAAACTTTGATGAATGTAGAGAAAGTTCAGCTTTTGTCGATGATGGATTAGTTTGTCCTTTAGAAATCTCATATTTCTTATTTAGAAATCGATAGGTTGTGACGGGTTTTTGATATCATATGAAATGATATTGATGATGTGATGGAATAATTCTAGAGACCATTGCGCAAAACACAATGTCTCGGAAGTAGGTTAGACCATTGTGTAATTCACAATGTCTGGGAAGTAGGTTAGACCATTGTGTGACTCAAAACATTTGAGAAATGGTTAAGACCATTGTATAATACAATGTCTTGGAAAATAGGAAAGACCATTGCAATCAGTTACAATGTCTTGGACATAAAATGTTGGAGTAGGAACATGATTGGGAGAATGTGATTGTGTCGAAATGCCCTAGAATAGGCATACGCAGATATGTTTAGTCCATTGTTTAGATAAATGATTGAAAATAAACCGAGTTTATATATCAATATACTAATGCTTACGGGGAAATGCTCAATTATGTTTAGGGTACATATATCAATATGCAATTATGTTTGTGTAGCACAAAATGTCTACGGGGAAATGCTCAAAATGGGTATATATGAATATACTAATATGTTTGTGTAGCATAACATGCTTACTAAGTCCATAATCGTCTGGAGGATGGAAGACACGGAGAGCGGAAGGCTATAAAAATGTTTTTGCTTGTATGTGTGGTTATAGTTTAGGTCTCAATTAGACCTGTTTCTCTATAACCATGGCTCTGGTACCAATCTGTAACACCCCCAATTCATGGATGCAGCGGAATTCAAACTGGGTGTTACTCGACGGCACAATAGTCACAATAAAAGAAAACGAACTCCAATTGAGTCGTTTTAAAAGGTTTATCATTCAAATTATATAAATATCAGAGATTACAAAATGAGGTCCCAAATGGTTCCATGTTTACAAATCACATTAAATGAGTTTTTGAATGATAATAAAATTTATAGCCCTCTTGAGTATCCGTGCCATTCCGTGCCATCCTTGATCGTCATGAACCTGAAATACATGCTTGAGAGGTCAACACAAAGGTTGAGTGATATTCATAGAGTTTGTTAAATCGTTTGAACACAATATGTTGGTAGTGTGAGCTATGGACTCACACCAATGTTTGGAAAACAAAACAGGAAGGCTACGTTATTATACGCCCATAAAATGTATTATACACTAAGCTTATGACACCATAACGTTAACGTGTACCAATATCGATCGGCAGATTTATCCCGGTAGGTACTTTGCTAACATACCTAAATCTCAAATATTAATGCATTTGTTTGAACTTAGTCAATACAAATGGGATTCGTCAATCCCAATAGGCCTATTCACAATATTCGCACTCACTATTGCTAGTGATTAAATGGTTCATAATAAAGGATATCGGTTTAGCAAGGCTGGTACTTAGTGATAATAAAACAATCAGGCAGCATACAATTTAAAAACATTGTGCTCGGTTAAAAATAGCATGTATTCCCCCCAAGGGTTTGTAAAACAATTAAGTAATGGAAAGTGGGGCTATGAACTCACCTTAAGTTGGATGATGTATAATGAGAATGATGGATATGCCGTAAGAACTTCTACGAGCAACCTAGAATAATTGTTGTAACTTAGGTTTGGAATAATGTCTAAGGAAACATAAACATGCCAATATATATATCTTGCATCTAGTCCATGATGTGGTATGATGTATAGTGTAAGTCTTTGAAAGTAATGATTCATGAAACATGTATGTTTTGTATATCGTTTACTACCGTTCGGGCCGACATAATTCAGAAGTCATGTTAGTAAGCGTTCAAGGAGCCAGGACACTTTAACTCGTAAATCCACAACTCAACTCGACGGCTTACATAATGAACTCCTCACATGAGGCTCCCTACTATTGTAGTAGTTGATGAAATATATAGATATAAGTTTTGATCCGAAAAGTTACATGTCCGATACTTGAATAAACTTAGGAAAGTTTATTAGTACATGAAGATTGTTATTAGGGGTAGTTTCATAAGTCTGGTATGACCATTTTCTCTTTGTAATATCTCATGGTTCCTTTTTAAGTGAAGTAGATCCAAATTGTATGTTCAAGTTATCGCCAACTCTTGTTTCATGTTTTCGCCTAAGTAAGCTTGTATGGTCATTTCGTCATGGCCTAGCCATGACCTTTGGTCCTTGTTCCAAGGTCATGAGACTCAACCTTGGCTCTAGCCATGGTTGTGGTCTTGATTATAGATCATAAGACCTCTTGTTCCTTTTAAAGTATAACCATAATCTAGTGACTTTCGCCTAAAAATGGGCTGTTTAGAATTTGAAGAATTTTATCACTCGGAAAGCATTTTTAGGGCTCGAGCTTCTTTGTTCCTGAACGAAAATGTCGTTCCGGACAACTTTCGTGTTTTAACTTTTTGATGAATCGGAGCAGAAGTGGGACTTTCAAAACCCAAATTTGATCAGAATGGTATTTGGCAGTTTGCCGCAAAGTTTTGGTAACTTCAAATGGGCGTAACTTTTGACTCGTATACTCGTTTTGGGTGGTTCAAGTTGCTACGGTTTCCTTGTTAAGTCCTCTACTGTAATATGTAATGATCAAATATCATATTTTTACCATTTTGATCAGGTCTTACCAAGAAAGTCACTAGTTTGCTTGTTATAGTAACTTGTCTTATCAATCATGTACAATAACTTGTTTTACTCACTTTTATACATCATGGACATGAATACAAGACATAATATAGCACAAATAATATGTAAATAACATGAATATGATTATTTAACAAGAATCATGTTAGGGTTTGGCTTACAACTTTTGGCTTTCAAAGATGAAAGGAAGTTAACATGTAAGGAAAATGACTTTGATAGACTTGCTCATGTGAGAGTAGTACTGGCTTGGGTGACCAGCCGGGAAGTCTTCACATGAGGGCCACAAGAACAAAGCCGTGAGCCTTCGGGCAAAGCGGACAATATTGTAGTCTATAAGGCGGGGTGTTACACTAAAGCATTATTCTATAAAAATTTAGAAAATTCCAGTTTTTCACGGCCGAGGTTTATTTTGGTCATGTTTTTCTCAGTCACGAATCCACGATTAATTCTCAAATAAATCATGAGTGTGTCAAACATTTTTCTGATGCGGGGTCACTTAACGCGGTCGAGTTTCGTTGTACGTAGAATTTCTGAATGACGTTTTACCCTAAAACGTGTAATTCCGTGTAATTCCTTAATAACTTTCACGAAAATGAGCTTATGAATGTCAAACTTTTAATTTGCCATGGAAATGATTTATCACTCGAGCCCAAGAAATAAAAATCAAATTTCGGGAAAATTTTCGGGAAAGATGAATAGTAAAAGTGAATAGTGAAATTTTCCGGGAATAGTAATTATCCTGAAAAATGCGAATTGTTACAACTCGTAAGCTACCGAGGGTAGGGATAATCGTCCAGGTCTTATTGTGAAAGAAAAAAGTCGCCCCGCCACAGCAGGCGGGTTGCTTCCTCTGTCGTCGCGTATAGGCCAGTCTCCAGCTTCTATCCTTTTCTTTTCCGCTGGCATCTCGCATTCATGCCCCCGTTTGACTGCTGCTGTTAGAACACCACAATATTCGTCCTTTTGGGCTTAATGCTCTCAATGGTGAATTGATCATTCGATATCCTTCCTCTTCTTATGAGAAGACAGAATGGAATAAAAGAAATGAAACCTGCGATGGCTACTGAATAACCTCCTTTTACTTTATCAATAAAAAAGCCTTTGACCCGTTCGCCAAATCTTGTTCAGTTCCATCCAAGCTCGGTTTTGTGTGAATCTTCGTGGAAGAAGAAGAAGCGGTTCACCAGCCACTACAGGATCCCACCTTATTCTCAAACCTGGTGGCTCGGTTGATTGGAACTCCTTTAGGCTCATCCCGCATACTCATTCTGGCGGTCGCAAGTCCTGCATCCACCAAGAACATTTCTTCCTTTAAGCATAAAACTTCAGATTTTAAGGCCTTTCCATTGCATCAAAAAAAACTTGAATTAGATCTACGAAATGATCGACTCAAATAGATGGTCATCATAAGCTATTTCTTTTCCTCCTCTTCCAGTTCTATTAATCAAAAGGCCATCATGGACCAAGATCCAAAGGGATCAATCTTTTACACCGATGTATCGTACTCTCTCGACCAGGTCATCATAAGAAAAGACTGCAAAATCTTTCCGAAGTGTTATAAAGAGGGAAGGCGCGCTACAACTAACATAACAGCCTCTTCCTTGCCCCCCTAAGAATCCAAGGGTGACCTTTGGATGTTGTCGTGACGCTTTGGTTACGAAGGTTATCGGGGTCTAGGTTTATGGATGGATGAAGTAATCGAAAGTCCCTCCAACTCAATCAATATCAACAACATGTCGTGACCGGTTAGGCTTGGTTGATTTTGTCAGAAAAGAAAGTAGGTTTCGGGGGTTCATTGATTAGTACACCCCCGGTGCTGGTATACGATTGGCAAAAAGAATACATGTTCCGTACATGCGTGTCAATCATCTAAAACCTTATCTAAAGTTTAGGTGTGACTTTTTGAGAGGTATATGGACACAAGTTTATACAAAGTACAAGCACCATATCATTTTTAAAGATTGCACGTGTGGTGCCTTGCATAAGGTACAAAGAGAACGTTCCATTCCATACTTTTTTTCACCAAAAACTGTTGCTCACCAAATCTTACATAGAAGCCAGAAAAAAAATTTTAAAAAAAAACAGAGGAACAAGATTTGGAGCTAAACAAAAACTGCAGGTTCTGTACAAGGTATGTATTTTTTCCCCGCTGATGATGCATATTTTTCTGTGATCTTTGTGGCTTTGCATGTGTGCAGTGGTAAACATCTTTGTAGCTTTGCATGTGCATTTGATCTCTATATCATGCACTTACCTTGATGCATGTATGATGCTGCCAAATGTTTGCTTCTGAGTTTCTTTTTTTTCACTTATACATGTGTGCAGTGAGTTAGCCTTGCATTTGCAAAATAGATCTTTAACAAATGCATGTGCATTTGATATCTGTATGATGCTCTTACCTTGATGCATGTATGATGCTCAAAGATGTTCTCTTCTGACTTTGCTGCACATTTTTATGCTGTCTTTTTGCCTTATACCTGTGTAGAATCATTTAGGGTTACATTTGCATAATATGAAGACTAAAAAAAAGGCCATACGTAGAATCAACCCTTCTGCTGCTATCGAGAGTGCGCGTAGCTGTAGTTTCACTCAGAATCAGGGGTCCTGTAGTGTAGATCTAGGGAGTGGTAGCGCTTTGTTCAATGCAGATGCTGTTGGCCTACATTTAGATTTGGTTACTGGTGATGCTTGCGTTTCTCGCAATGTCACAAGCCATGTTTGTACTGGTAGCGACCTACAGAAACGCAGGAAAAGGGGCACTTTAGTTGTAAATAGTGAATCGAGTGACACAAGTGGTGTGTTACTACATCAGCCTCTTCAAAGCATGGTGCCTGTTACAATCATTCAAGGGCTTGCAGCTACGCAATTAACAAGTATGAATCGCCTATCTTATATTCATTCGTTTATATGTAATACTTATCTCATTAAAATTCGTTATCATTTATACGTTTTATTTTTTGTTTCTTTTTTTTTTCAGGTGATCGTACTGTGGAAGGGAGAATTTCCAGAAACAAGCGCACTTTTGACATGCAAGGGCTCTCTTCTACGCAACCTACGTTTCGTATAAACGAAGAAAAAAATATTGTAAATGAGGTTTCTAGGAAAGAACAACCAACTACATTACCAGACGGCTGTGCATTATCCTCACAAATTGCTAAGGCTATGGACTTACTGTGTAATTTGCCATTTCTTTTGCTCATTTAATTTTTCCTAATTTATTCTGTTACTTTCTAAACATACAATATGCCTTTGATGCAGGTTCTGAAACTATGTCTACAATAGATGACGGTGGCCAGGCAATGATAGACGAACCTACACTTGAAGAAGAAACTCACGCCACAAATCCAGGGTCTTTGCCAATTGAAAAAGGGAGGTGCAAATATTCCTGACCAAATTCACGTGCAGGCTGCTCTTCACGCAGTGCAAGTAAGCAATATTCTTAGTATTCAACTTTTATTGTTTACATATAACAAAACGGTACTTACCGAGGTTTTTGCCACAGGTTCAGTGCTGCTTTCATTAACCGGAAATCCCAGGCGAGGGCGGCCACGTAAGAGAGATGCTATATTTGTCGAAGCTATGCCGTCCCGTTTATTTTCACCCCTGCAAAAGGTGGAATCAAACACATGTGTTTACTTTAAACGATAATTTGTATGATGCTTACATTTGCTTATGCAATACAGACTCAACAAATATAGAAGATGTCATGCAAGGCTGCTCTCCATCCAATGAAAGTAAGCGACATTGTTGTCATTCAAATGTTACTTTTATTTGCAAACGAGAGGGGACCCAAAAATTTGTTTTCTCCCTTTTCTTTGTTACTTACCAGTTCTTTTTCTCACAGGTACAATACAACTTTCGTTAACCAGAAAGCGAAAACGAGGACGGCCACATAAGAAAACAGCTATATCTGTTGAAGGTATGCCATCCCATTTATTTTCAGTGCTTAGGAAACTTGAATTAAACACCTCTATTTACTTTAAACAGTTATTTATTTTCATGGTTACATTTGCCTATGCGATACGGCCTCTACAAATACAGAAAATGATGTGCAGCATAGCAACAATGTATCTCAGCCTACCATTTCATCTAATGAAACTATTCAGGAGCCTCCTACACAGCCACCTACAAATACAGATAATCCTATGCAACATAACGCCAACATATCTCAGCCTACCATCTCATCTAACGAAACTACTCAGGACCGTCTTACACAGCCACCTACTGTCCGTTTAAATCCGCCTACAGATTATTCGCATCATCACCAGCAAGGTTTTTTCCTTTATTTTAAAAATAGAATTACCCATTTAATATTTTACTTAATGTGTAATTGCTTAACACACTCTGCTTAACTTTTTTTAGGTGTAGTGCATCCTTCATTAACCAGGACCCAGGCGCGACGTAACCTGAGAAATAGGTTTAGAGTACGTAGGCAAGGTGTGCTACTATCTTCATCTACAATGCCTGCATATAATGTCAAACATTTGTACCA
Source organism: Artemisia argyi (assembly GCA_030686995.1). Taxonomy (NCBI): domain Eukaryota; kingdom Viridiplantae; phylum Streptophyta; class Magnoliopsida; order Asterales; family Asteraceae; genus Artemisia; species Artemisia argyi. Next base: position 9,369,673 of record CM060696.1, read on the forward strand.
AATTTAAAGCTCCTGTTTTCTTACAAGTTGCGTTTCTCAATGTCCTACAGGTCCTCCAAATACATACGTGCATATGGGTCGATGCGAGCAAGTGTGCCATCACTGTAAGGCGCGCTTCTGGTATGATGTAAAGATAAGTAGCAGTAGAAGGCGTCCAGAATATCATAAATGTTGCAATGGCAGAAAAGTTCAACTAGACGCTCCAAACCCATATCCACCGTATGTAAAGGAACTCTTCACAGATCGTCACTTTATGGAAAATATACGTGCATACAACCAGATGTTTGCAATGACATCGTTAGGAGCAGAGATAGACACCTCTATAAACATGGGACGTGGTCCTTATGTTTTCAAAATTTCTGGCCAAATTTATCATCGAATCGGGAGCATGTTGCCAGAAGAAAATGAAGATCCACAATTTCTCCAACTTTATATTTATGACATAGAAAACGAGGTTGCAAACCGTTTAGAAACCTTTCAGAGATCTGGTCACGGCCTACGTGCAGATATTATGGAAAGCTTGATTGGTATTCTAGATGAGCATAACGAGTTGGTGCAGCTGTTTAAGACAGCAAGGAATAAAATGGAAGAAGCAAATATCCCACAATTTAAAGTACGTTTATTTGGTGTTGTTGGTTCAAGACAACATGAACTGCCTGACGGTGATTCCATTGGTGCAATTGTTTTTGAAAGTGGGCCAGAGGTGCAGACTGATTTTGATGTTGTCATTGAACAACATGATCGACGTTTGAAACGAGTCAATAAACTCAACGCTTCTTACATGTCGTTGCAATTCCCTCTGATTTTTCTCTTTGGTGAAGATGGGTACCATGTAGGCCGTCTGTTGTTAAACAGTGAGTCATCTGACGAGGCACCCAAAAAGATGACAATGCTAAGATACTATTCATATGAGCTGCACGATCGAATTGATCAGTATAGCTTGCTCACAAGGAGTGGCAGGCTTTTCCAACAATATGTTGTTACTGCTTACTGCAGCATAGAACAATCAAGGATTGATTACATAAGACAACACCAAAATGATATTCGCAATGATTACATTGCGGGATTATATGATGCTCTATCACGCGGAGATAGAGATGGATCAGATGTCGGTGCGCGGACGATACTTCCATCCTCTTTTACAGGGGGCCCCCGGTACATGTATAGTCACTATTTAGATGCTTTGGCTATATGTCGGGTCTACGGGAACCCATCATTCTTTATCACATTCACGTGCAATGTAAACTGGCCTGAAATCGAAGAATACATGCAAGACTTCCCGCACGTGACAGTCGCAGATAGACCTGACGTCGTAGACCGTGTCTTTGAAAGAAAGATACATGATTTAGTCACTTTCTTGCGAGATTCACGGCCTTTTGGCAATGTTGAAGCAGGTACCGTCTACATTATATCTACTTATATATCATATACAGTTGCTTGGCAACATTTATTAACATATATATTTTTTTATCTTCAGTTTTATATACGGTTGAGTTTCAAAAAAGAGGGTTCCCTTATTGTCATCTCTTACTGTGGATCAAAGAAAGCCATCGTGTGCAAGCACATGAGGATGTTGATATATACGTGTCCACAGAGTTACCAGACCCATCAAATGATCATGAGCTTTACAGAATAGTTACAGAATTTATGATGCATGGCCCATGTGGGCCAGTCAATGCATCTGCTCCATGTATGCGGAGCAGCGATCAATGTGCTAAGAACTTTCCAAAAGATATTTGTCCTGCAACATTTATTGATCCTAAAGGGTATGTGCATTATCGCAGAAGAGATACAGGCATAACAACGATGAAAAAGAATGTCAGCCTTGACAACGCTTATGTCGTTCCATATAACCGGTCTTTGTTGCTGCGGTTCTATGCACATATAAATGTCGAATACTGTGAGTGGTCTATGCTTATAAAATATCTCTTCAAGTACATTTCTAAAGGCACTGATCGAATAGTCACTCCCGTTACAAGATCGATTGGAGATTCAGAAGCAAGCACAAGCCGTCATACATTGCATGTTGATGCAATAAGCAACTTCCAAGATTCAAGATACATCGGTCCACATGAAGCATGTTGGAGAATCCTTGGATTTAACATCCATAGCAGAGATCCGCCGGTCCAGATACTTGCAGTTCACCTCGAAAACATGCAACGGGTAACTTTTAGAGCGCGACAGCAATTGCAATCAATTGTCGATAATGAGCAGAACAAAAGAACTACGTTGACTGAATGGTTCAGATACAATGAATTCAATACAGATGGTCGCCATCTAACATATTTAAACTTTCCAAAAGAGTTTACGTGTTATCCAGATGGTAAATATTGGCAACGTAGAAAGCGTTTGGTTGTCTCAGCTATTGGCCGTTTAACATATGTGCATCCTAGCTCTGGCGACGCATTCTACCTGCGAATTTTACTCTGCCATCAAAAAGGCAGCTCTTCATTCCGCAATATTTGCACAGTTGATGAGGTTTACTATGATACATACAGAGCAGCGTGTGAAGCGATGGGGTTATTAGGTGGTGATCAAGAATGGAATATTGCTTTGCAAGAAGCTTCCTTCTCAGTAACTCCAAGTGAAATGAGGAACCTTTATTGCCAGATCCTCATTTTTTGTGAAGTTTCAAACCCAAGTGCATTGCTACAGTCGCATGCGGATTCTATGTCAGAAGACATTCCTCTTATACTTTCACAGGTATTGCATATACCAGACCTTCATGTCAATCCAGATGACTTAGAAGGAGGTCTAATGTTTGAGCTAGAAGGAATTCTTAATTTCTACGGAAAATCACTAAAAGATTTTGGCTTTGATCTACCTCCACCTCACTTACTGCAAGTGTTGAATAACAGAGCAGTAATGCAAGAAAGATGCTATAACCGTGAGCTCTTGCGAGCTGAAAGTCAAAGATTAGTTGTTCAGTTAAACACTGACCAGCGAACAATCTTTGATGAAGTCATCCATGCAGTCAACAACTATCAGCAAAAACTTCTGTTTCTTTATGGTCATGGAGGGACCGGGAAAACTTTTGTTTGGAAGACTATAATTTCTACGCTAAGGTCAAATGGAAAGATTGTCTTAGCGGTTGCTTCTTCAGGTATTGCTGCGTTGTTGTTACCAGCAGGACAAACAACACATTCAAAATTCAAGATACCTCTTGATTTAACAGAAGAGTCGGTTTGCAGCATTAAAAAAAATACACAGGTGGCAGAATTGCTGAAGCAAACTGACCTTATCATATGGGACGAAGCTCCTATGAACGATCGTAGGTGCTTTGAAGCACTAGATCGCACATTGCGAGACATAATGAATACACCAGATGATTTGTTTGGGAAAAAAAACAATTGTTTTAGGTGGAGATTTCAGGCAGACACTTCTTGTCAAGAAAAACGAGCCAAAAGAAGAAATTATTGGTTCTTCTATAACACTGTCATACTTATGGCCGTCATTCAAAGTCATTCGCCTTAAACAAAATATGCGGTTACAAAGAACGGGACTCTCGACCGAAGAATATGAAACGACTGCTGCATTTTCTAAATGGTTACTGGAGGTTGGTAACGGTACTATTGGCGAGGCAGACGAAAGTGACCCAGCAAATTCATCATGGATACAGATACCAGATAGATACTGTATTCCCGACCATGACAATGCTGTTCAAGAGCTGATCAGCTTTATATATGATGAGCAAACTTTACAAGCGCCAAATGCAGCATTGTTACAAGAAAAGGCTATTGTTTGTCCAAAAAACAAAACCGCAGATACCATAAATACCGCTGTTTTGGATATGTTAGAAGGGGATGTTTACACTTTTGCAAGCGTCGACGAAGCTATACCGAAAATGAATGATGGAGGAGCAACAGAGCTTTTATATCCTCAAGAATACCTCAACACGATTTCGTTCTCAGGCATGCCTCCTCATGAACTTAAAATTAAAATCGGTGCACCTATAATGCTGCTGCGAAACTTAAACCTAGGTGGAGGATTATGTAACGGTACACGGATGATTGTTACTCAAGTATTTACAAGGCTTATTGATTCGTGTGAAAGAAACAATCTTATTATAGTATAGTAGTAAAGTATCGAAATGATCCGCGAGAAATACGGATCACCCGAGTCGTTTCCCAGTGAAGGTGAATGGAATCAAGAATATTGATTCGTGTAATCGTGATTTGAAAAGTGGAGAAAAAGGTAAATAGTGATCAAATAATTCAAGTATCAACTAAAAATTAAGAAATATACAAAAATTACAAGCTAGCAATGCACTAAAGTCTAAAACGCAAAAACGGAAACGCACACGCGATTATTTAAACGTAACGCGCGAAATAAAACGCGAGTTCTAAGCTATACTAATCCTACGGACTTCAAATTAATTTTAAAAAGTTAAAAATGACAAAAGAAAATTTTAAGAAAAAGAAAAATATTTTTTAGACTTTTTATTTAATTTCTATGAATTAAAAACTATTTTAAACTATTTAATAATTAAAAGAAAATGTAAATAAAGTGAGAAAAATGCAAAATTACTTTCTAAAATTCTAAAATAACTAAAACCTATTTTCTAAAATATTTTTGGATTTTTCTTGGTTTTTTATAATTTTTTTTTGGATTTTTCAGCAATTAAAAAGTAATTAAAAATGATTAAAAATGAAAATTAAATAAGAAAAATAGCAAAGGGACTCAGAAAAATACAAAAATTTCAGAGAAATTATAAAATATTATTCTAAATCTAGGAAAAATATAAAAATTTGAAAATAAGCACTGAAAGTGCTGATTAGCTCAAAACTGCTTATTTGAAAGTGCTTATTGATAAGCAAACTTGACCCAGGTTTGACCAAACTTAAAAACAGAAGTATTTTAAGACTAAAATGAGCTTAATGGAACAGTACTCAGACCAGAAAACACACAGAAACACAGATAAGCAGCAAATCAGGCTCAATAAGCAAAATGGAGTTAAGCAATAAGCAAACAGGACAAGGCAATAAGCAAAACTTAACTGAAACAGCAACTACAAGTGCTATGGATCTTAAATGAACAATAAACCTCATATTACAAGCATTAAAACACAAAGGCAGCCCTATTATAAATGACAGATCTTGGTTTAATGTACTAAAATGATAGGCAAAATAAGCACTTCTAATAAGCTGAGAAATGTGAACTATTGGGGGCAAATCCTAGACTAGACTACTGAGAACCCAAAACTACCTAGAAATCTAATTCTAGACTCAATTTACTATGCTAACAGTACCTAGGAACCATGACAAAAACAGATATGCAGGGGAACTATTAAGCTAATCAGTCAACTTCCTATAGCTTATTTGATAAGCAAATGAAATCCAAACCTCAAATTTCTTTTTGACTTTACTTCACCTACTGCCAAAGTTTAGAAAACAAGAATCCAAAAGTATTTCTAATTACTAATAAGCCCTACAGAGTCTTGCAAAGTTTGACCCAAAATCTGAGTTGCCTACTATTTTGACTTTTTTATATGCAGCTTAAGTTTGACTAAACCTTATTTTGATGAATCAATTCTAACCCTAGATATCTAATGATGATATTTAACCATTAAAAACTTATACTCAAACAAATTATGTAACAGATACACCACATGACAGAATCAGATATGGGACCGTGTATGTAGAAATTAAGTGACTACCTAATTTTGACTATTTGCTCATTACCTACCAAGTTTATGTTGTAAATAACTTATACCAACCTATAGTGACCTTCCTATGCAGAAAGATTAGCTACTAAACTCCAATAACACAGGTTGGAGTACTAATCCAAACACCCCTGTTGAAGACAGTCAAGAATTTATATGAGACAGGTAAGTGTGCACACCCATCCAAACCACCAATTCTACTCTAATATTGATTCAACTACACTATTTATGCAAGAACTCAGATGCACAGATCACATATATCAAGCAATCTCAAAATCAAAGCAACACAGGTCTAGCAAGTATTGCAGCTAAATGAAACAGTGAGTGTTCAAGATTCCCTTCAACCTATGTACTAATACTATGATTCAACAACCCCTAATGAATCAGAAAATCCAAAATCAAACAAAAAAAACATAAGCAAAAACACAAATCCATATACTATGACAGTTAATGAAACAGTAATGCTTAAATGAAAATGCAAATCACAATATTTAACTACAACTACCAAAGTAAAGCTTAAATAATACTAGTACTACTTAATTGAGACAGAAATAAGCTATAACAATAAAAGCTACACAACTATAACTACCTTATGCAATATTAAGTAAGATTAAATGAAAAACTTACAAAGCAACTTCCCCCTCAGCATGAAAAGACGGGGATTCACTGAGCTTGCCTGTCTTTTGATAGGCCAAGTGTCACCTTTTTGGCTGCCTCAATCTTCAATAAGCATCAGCTTATTACAAATAAGCTGAGTTGACTTTCGTTGACTTTTATGCTTTTTGATAAATAAGAACAAATGATGACTCACAAAGCTATTAGTTAGCTAATGTAAGTCATCAATAAGCAAATATAAACTGATTTGAAACTTTAAACAAGAACTTTAAACTATTTTTATATTTTTCTGATTTTCTATTTTTTTTTGGGATTTTCAATATAAGATAAACAACAATAAAAACTTGTAGAAATAAATTAGCACTAATGATTTAAGCTATTTGTGAAGTAAAAACTTGAAACCAACAATAAGGAAAAGCAAGATAATAAGCTGTAAATGAAAGTCTGAATTCTATTGATAATGAAAATGAGTACAAAGTTTTGAAATTACAATAAACCTGAATTTAAATGACAAGAATAAAATGGTCAAAAACCTTTCTAATAACATGAAAGATTGGACAAACTATACATGAATGAGGAGGTGAGCTTATATAGCTGAGGTGGTGTGAGCTGCTAGGGTTTTGGAAGATGCTAGAAGCTCAATTGTGGCCATATATCTTCAATTCCTCTCTGTATGTCGACATCCCATCACAATTTATCCGTTAATTTGCACCTTATCTTGTATCCACGTATCTTCGTCCAATCAGAGGTCTTCAAGGTGCCATGGAGGAAGGATTATGACAACATCTGACAACGTGTCAGATGTTTTCTAGAAGGATCATCCTCGTACTAGAATCTTGGGTGAAAAGGATGGGTGAGCAGGGTAATTGTGTGGGGAAGATGCACAGGGTAAAAGAGGCGGGTTTAGTTTTTTTATTGTTTTATTTTAACTGTTGGGTGGGTTATGGGTTATAATAAAGAGGGTGGACCGGGTTTAGGTATTAAGGAGTGGTGGGCTAGTATTGTTGGGCTTTGTTGTTTGTTTAATTTGGATTAAATGGCTGTGGATCCGGTTGTAGTAGCAAATTCAACCAAGGGACCAACTTTGTAATTTCAGAAAATATGAGGACTATAGCTGCCATTCTTCAAAAGTATTATCCAAGGGCCTCTTTTGCCATTTCATAAACTTTGAGGACCAAACATGTAATTTCTTCATATGAACATTCGAGCTTTGACTTTGACCACTAGCTTCCCCGGCTCCGGCTTTTGACACTTTTCCAATTCCCGTGCTCGTTTTGTCATTTCCTTCTGATTTTTCGTCTTTTTCTTAAATATCCGTTCCTGCACATTCACAAACACAAAAACACACATTCTTTGGCATTATTGGTTAGTTTTTGGTTTATTTGGTCCAATTTTGGCTTAGAAAAGGTGAGTGAATAAGCACTCACCAAAATCCCCCGGACTAAAGTATTGTCGTGTCCTCACGCAATGTGATCAATTCACGCTCACGAGATAAATAATTTCATAACTCTTTCTACTAACTTTGTAAAGTAGCAAAGAGGTTCAAAAGAGATTACAAAATCATTTATTCCCGTAAACGCTCTGTTTTCCAAAATTTATTTCTTTATTCCACTTTATTCTATTTTTGGGCTTTTCACACTTCATACTTGTGACGGTTTGTTGAACTTCCATTATTTTTGCAATAATTATTAGGGTCTACGAGTAGAAACACTTCTATTTAAGAAGTGACCATACGGATAAAAATCGTCATCCTTGATTTTTCACGAGCTCCCAAACTAAGCGTAAAAACGAGATCACAGCTTATCTACAAATTAGATGCTAACACTACTCATAACAGTTACTAGTGGATACTCCTTACTCCCATGTCCTAAGTTTTTGTATCTCATTATTTTATTTTTGTTGAGAAATGAATCGCTTCATATTTTCTCGTTTCAATATTTTTTTTAGTCCGATAGTGACACCTAAGTTTAAACACTAAGTAGTTATTCATTTTCTCTTAAGAACCACTGCAATAGAAATTCGGTCCACATCAAGGAATTTGGGGTACATACAATATCAAGGATATAAGTTGCGGAGTACAATCACGTGCACCTCATGTGACTGATTACTAATCACTTATCACATGCACCTCACGCGCCAACAACTTATTGATACATACATAGCTCTTATTCAACAATACTTCAACTTTCACTTTTTTTCATTTTTCACTTTTTTCATTTTTTTTATACTTTTGATACTTTTCATTTTTTTTCTTTCTTTCTTGACTTTTTTTTTTCTCATATCATCAATGGAAGCTTATCGGGTAGCTCCAAAACCACATAGATAATCAACTTTTGACTTTTGATTTTTTCACTTTTTGCTCTTATTTTTGATGTTCCTTGATATGTACCCAACTTCTAAAGCAAAGATTCTCTTAAGAAAATAAAGAACTAAATATTATTTAAACCGAAATACCACTAATTAACCTAGAACATCTATTATATATGGTGACGTATCTAATGGGAGTAAAAAGCCACAAGTACCTCTCATGAGCTCTAAAGAGAACCACTACTCCACGTTTAGCATCTAACTTTTAAATTAACTCTATCATTTCTCGTTCTCTGCAAATTTAAAACCTCAAATAATGAGATTAGCAGATGCTTAGCCGATAACCAGCCACGCATATATAAAGTCAAATACGGGAACTTTGCAAACTCTTAAAAAGAATTCGCGTTTTGTAGTTCCTAGTGTAAAAGACTAGCGGAAGCTTTTCAAGTCGTGCATGTATAAAGTCAAGTACGGGAGCCGACAAAAGAGTAGCTCCTAGTGTACAAGACTAGCACAAACTTTTATGATTACCATAGGCTAAGGGAACAAGCTAAGGCTCAACATGCCCGGTCAAGTCAAAATATTTATTCCTACTCTCGCCAGCAAGAAAGTCAAGAAGGTGTCAAATCACTTATTCATACTTTTATTATATTTTTGCACAACTTTTCTAACTTTTTCTCATATTTTTGTGCTTTTTCATGACTTTTTCATTCATTTTCTTCAAAAATTTTCAAATTTTCAATTTTTTCAATTTTTTATTTTGGTGGAAAAACGGAGTTGCAAGAGTACATGACATGTGAAAATGCAAGGTCAAATCGAATCGAAGATTCACCCCCCCCCCCCCCCCCCCCGGACTAGAATGAAACATTGGCCTCAATGTTTTACGGGCAAAGGTAATCCTAACAAATATCTAGGGCCGTTTATTAATTATGCCAAAGAAAACGTTAGTCGATAAGATTTTTGGATATAGGATTTCCAAAAGCATCAATGAATGAGACTCGAGTGGAGAGAAAGACAAAACCACGAGCACGAGAGTCATCATAAATCGGGGACAATCCTGGACAATCATACACAAACAACCACGAAACACGAGAATGGAAGAGGTACCCCCTCTTCACGTTAGTTATTAGAAATAAGAAATTTAAGAAGATGAAATGATAAGCATGGGGTGCCTCCCACGAAGCGCTTGTTTTTGTTCACCGAGTCACATTAGCTTGACTCGATCCCCGAATTAATTCGTCCTTGGGGAGAGCAGATAAAACGGCCACTTGGCAATAAAGATGCGAGGGTCAAATACGGTATCCTCACTCCCGGTGGAGTGAAGGATAAGAGAAACCACATCAAATGTGAAGAATGGTAGAAAGATTTTTATAAGAATTAAAATCCATTCTTCATCGTCTAAAAAAATTTATCATTAACGCCCTTTTCAACAAATACCACGGGAGGGAGGGTCGGGATTGTTTCTTCAATAAACAAACTCTTATGATAGAGTGCTGCTCCCCCCGGGTCAGGATCTTCCTCAAAACAAAAAGGATCATTCTCCGGTGGAGAAATGATATGAGAAAGTTCACCGGAGAACTTCTCGTGAAAAGAATCAAGCATATGATGTGAGTCCTGGACCTCGGGTTCCATTTCAGACTCATCACTCGGAATATCGAAGATAGGATTATTTGAAATTTGATTAAAATCCGATTCAAAATCAAATAACGGATTCGTGAAAGTCTTATTGAATGCTTTGGAAACCCTTATAACGAGGTCATCATCGTCCTCATCATCATCATCGATATCTCCACAAGAGTCTTCATCACTCAAAGTGTACTCATTGTGAGAATCGGTATAACTTTCTGCTTCAACTAAATCTTCATTGCTCATCGGAGGGAGAGAAGTTGACGGATCTTCATTCAATAATTCTTCAAGTAAACGAATATCCCCCTCCGGATCAAAATTAGACTCGTCCATTATCGGAATAGAATCATTAGCAAGATATGCCTCTATCTCATCTAAAACGACATCACTCCCTTCAACTGGTGTGAAAGAAGGACGGAAAGAATCAGAATCACCGTTAGAATTTTCCCCGGACTCACTTTGGATTGGAACGAGGTTCTCAACACTTGACTCTTTGAATTCGTCAGATTCCGTTGCTGGAATAGTGTTTAGATGCTCGTCCCCCATTGTTAGAGAGTCCTCGGGTTCTACGGGAGAAGAGATAGAAACATTCTGAGGGTTTAGATTGATCGTAATCATGGAACTATCATCATACAAACAACACTCACAAAATTGATTTTCTTTCTTCGGTACGAGGTTCTTCCATTGATTTCTCATTAGGCTCGGGAGTAGATGTCATACGAATAACCACCATCTCTTTCAACTTATCCATCATTGATTTGATTTCCAAAATATCATTATTAAAATTGGAAGTTTGTGGGGGTTGGTAAAAACCACTAGAATCGTAACAAGAATTTGGTTCGTGATAAGAATTTTCAAATGATCCCCCACAATGCTCAAAATTGGATGTATTTTGAAATGAATCACCATTGTAATGCGGGTCTTGCTCATAAAAGTTTTGAGGATAAAACTCAAAGCTTGGATCGTGAGCGTAAGACGTGTCAGCACTCGGGGCATGGCACATACAAATGGTGTATCCACATTCATTACAAAAACATCGCCCACACGACGTTCCTTCTTCGGAAGGGTTTTCACAAATATAACAATTAAACGAAGGTGGTGGTGGTGTTGGATAGTAATCGGGATCATTTGATGGATTGTTAAAAGATCTTTGATCATATGTGGGATAATTACAATCCCAACAAACGCCATCACGAATATTACTACCACATTGGTCGCACGTACACCACACACACAACCCTCCGAAGAACGGTTCTCCACAATTAAAACAAAGTGGATCCATAAGAATTAAATATAAGAGGGTTTGAGAAGAAGAATCAAATTTTTAGAGGATAAGAAGATTATTTTTAGTTTTTATATTTATGGAAAAACGAATCACAAAAACTTTTATTTTCTTTTTATAAAACGTTACGTTAATTGAAACCGTTTCCTTCAAACCACTCGCGACGGGACGGGAGAGAAGAATGGATCTCTCTTCAGCTTGCAATTTAATGTCAAAGCTATCCGTATTTCCCGCTTATTCGGTTGTAGTATGAAGTAGTCCGACAAACAACTAATTTAACGTTTTTGTTATATTTTTATGCTTATTTGGTTTACAACGCTCCTCCTTTCGGTCGAGACGAGGCAATAACTTTATTAATTTTTTTGGTATTTTTGGAAATACTTTAGGAAAAGTATTTCTGATTTTTCAATATATATATATACATATATATATACACACACACAAAAATAGAAGAAGGCTTAACAAAACACGATTTTTTCAAAACAATGATTCTAAATTCACTTCAAGCCTTCCCCGGCAGGGGCGCCAAAAGTTGATTCGTGTGAAAGAAACAATCTTATTATAGTATAGTAGTAAAGTATCGAAATGATCCGCGAGAAATACGGATCACCCGAGTCGTTTCCCAGTGAAGGTGAATGGAATCAAGAATACTGATTCGTGTAATCGTGATTTGAAAAGTGGAGAAAAAGGCAAATAGTGATCAAATAATTCAAGTATCAACTAACAATTAAGAAATATACAAAAAGTACAAGCTAGCAATGCACTAAAGTCTAAAACGCAAAAACGGAAACGCACACGCGATTATTTAAACGTAACGCGCGAAATAAAACGCGAGTTCTAAGCTATACTAATCCTACGGACTTCAAATTAATTTTAAAAAGTTAAAAATGATAAAAGAAAATTTTAAGAAAAAGAAAAATATTTTTTAGACTTTTTATTTAATTTCTATGAATTAAAAACTATTTTAAACTATTTAATAATTAAAAGAAAATGTAAATAAAGTGAGAAAAATGCAAAATTACTTTCTAAAATTCTAAAATAACTAAAAACTATTTTCGAAAATATTTTTGGATTTTTCTTGGTTTTTTCTAATTTTTTTGGATTTTTCAGCAATTAAAAAGTAATTAAAAATGATTAAAAATGAAAATTAAATAAGAAAAATAGCAAATGGACTCAGAAAAATATGAAAATTTCAGAGAAATTATAAAATATTATTCTAAATCTAGGAAAAATATAAAAATTTGAAAATAAGTACTGGAAGTGCTGATTATCTCAAAACTGCTTATTTGAAAGTGCTTATTGATAAGCAAACTTGACCCAGGTTTGACCAAACTTAAAAACAGAAGTATTTTAAGACTAAAATGAGCTTAATGGAACAGTACTCAGACCAGAAAACACACAGAAACACAGATAAGCAGCAAATCAGGCTCAATAAGCAAAATGGAGTTAAGCAATAAGCAAACAGGACAAGGTAATAAGCAAAACTTAACTGAAACAGCAACTACAAGTGCTATGGATCTTAAATGAACAATAAACCTCATATTACAAGCATTAAAACACAAAGGCAGCCCTATTATAAATGACAGATCTTGGTTTAATGTACTAAAATGATAGGCAAAATAAGCACTTCTAATACGCTGAGAAATGTGAACTATTGGGGGCAAATCCTAGACTAGACTATTGAGAACCCAAAACTACCTAGAAATCTAATTCTAGACTCAATTTACTATGCTAACAGTACCTAGGAACCATGACAAAAACAGATATGCAGGGGAACTATTAAGCTAATCAGTCAACTTCCTATAGCTTATTTGATAAGCAAATGAAATCCAAACCTCAAATTTCTTTTTGACTTTACTTCACCTACTGCCAAAGTTTAGAAAACAAGAATCCAAAAGTATTTCTAATTACTAGTAAGCCCTACAGAGTCTTGCAAAGTTTGACCCAAAATCTGAGTTGCCTACTATTTTGACTTTTTTATATGCAGCTTAAGTTTGACTAAACCTTATTTTGATGAATCAGTTCTAACCCTAGATATCTAATGATGATATTTAACCATTAAAAACTTATACTCAAACAAATTATGTAACAGATACACCACATGACAGAATCAGATATGGGACCGTGTATGTAGAAATTAAGTGACAACCTAATTTTAACTATTTGCTCATTACCTACCAAGTTTATGTTGTAAATAACTTATACCAACCTATAGTGACCTTCCTATGCAGAAAGATTAGCTACTAAACTCCAATAACACATGTTGGAGTACTAATCCAAACACCCCTGTTGAAGACAGTCAAGAATTTATATGAGACAGGTAAGTGTGCACACCCATCCAAACCACCAATTCTACTCTAATACTGATTCAACTACACTATTTATGCAAGAACTCAGATGCACAGATCACATATATCAAACAATCACAAAATCAAAGCAACACAGGTCTAGCAAGTATTGCAGCTAAATGAAACAGTGAGTGTTCAAGATTCCCTTCAACCTATGTACTAATACTATGATTCAACAATCCCTAATGAATCAGAAAATCCAAAATCAAACAAAAAAAACATAAGCAAAAACACAAATCCATATACTATGACAGTTAATGAAACAGTAATGCTTAAATGAAAATGCAAATCACAATATTTAACTACAACTACCAAAGTAAAGCTTAAATAATACTAGTACTACTTAATTGAGACAGAAATAAGCTATAACAATAAAAGCTACACAACTATAACTACCTTATGCAATATTAGGTAAGATTAAATGAAAAACTTACAAAGCAACTTCCCCCTAAGCATGAAAAGAGGGGGATTCACTGAGCTTGCCTGTCTTTTGACAGGCCAAGTGTCACCTTTTTGGCTGCCTCAATCTTCAATAAGCATCAGCTTATTACAAATAAGCTGAGTTGACTTTCGTTGACTTTTATGCTTTTTGATAAATAAGAACAAATGATGACTCACAAAGCTATTAGTTAGCTAATGTAAGTCATCAATAAGTAAATATAAACTGATTTGAAACTTTAAACAAGAACTTTAAACTATTTTTATATTTTTCTGATTTTCTATTTTTTTTTTGGGATTTTCAATATAAGATAAACAACAATAAAAACTTGTAGAAATAAACTAGCACTAATGATTTAAGCTATTTGTGAAGTAAAAACTTGAAACCAACAATAAGGAAAAGCAAGATAATAAGCTGTAAATGGAAGTCTGAATTCTATTGATAATGAAAATGAGTACAAAGTTTTGAAATTACAATAAACCTGAATTTAAATGACAAGAATAAAATGGTCAAAAACCTTTCTAATAACATGAAAGATTGGACAAACTATACATGAATGAGGAGGTGAGCTTATATAGCTGAGGTGGTGTGAGCTGCTAGGGTTTTGGAAGATGCTAGAAGCTCAATTGTAGCCACATATCTTCAATTCCTCTCTGTATGTCGACATCCCATCACAATTTATCCGTTAATTTGCACCTTATCTTGTATCCACGTATCTTCGTCCAATCAGAGGTCTTCAAGGTGCCATGGAGGAAGGATTATGACAACATCTGACAACGTGTCAGATGTTTTCTAGAAGGATCATTCTCGTACTAGAATCTTGGGTGAAAAGGATGGGTGAGCAGGGTAATTGTGTGGGGAAGATGCACAGGGTAAAAGAGGCGGGTTTAGTTTTTTTATTGTTTTATTTTAACTGTTGGGTGGGTTACGGGTTATAATAAAGAGGGTGGACCGGGTTTAGGTATTAAGGAGTGGTGGACTAGTATTGTTGGGCTTTGTTGTTTGTTTAATTTGGATTAAATGGGTGTGGATCCGGTTGTAGTAGCAAATTCAACCAAGGGACCAACTTTGTAATTTCAGAAAATATGAGGACTATAGCTGCCATTCTTCAAAAGTATTATCCAAGGGCCTCTTTTGCCATTTCATAAACTTTGAGGACCAAACATGTAATTTCTTCATATGAACATTCGAGCTTTGACTTTGACCACTAGCTTCCCCGGCTCCGGCTTTTGACACTTTTCCAATTCCCGTGCTCGTTTTGTCATTTCCTTGTGATTTTTCGTCTTTTTCTTAAATATCCATTCCTACACATTCACAAACACAAAAACACGCATTCTTTGGCATTATTGGTTAGTTTTTGGTTTATTTGGTCCAATTTTGGCTTAGAAAAGGTGAGTGAATAAGCACTCACCACTTATTCAAGCGAAGATTGTGACTGGAACCAGAATGTCTGAGACAGTTTACGTGCCCCGTATTTTGCTCATCAATAGAGACGACACGCTACCATTCATTTTTAAAAGAAAGCAATTCCCAGTTAAAGTTTGCTATGCAATGACAATCAACAAAAGCCAAGGCCAATCATTGAACAAGATAGGCGTATACCTACCCGAACCTGTCTTTGGCCATGGCCAATTATATGTTGCATTGTCAAGAGCAACATCCCCTGGAGGGTTAAAAATGCTGATAAAACAGCAACCAGGAAAAGATAAAAACACAACTAAAAATGTTGTCTACAAAGACTTCTTAGCAATGGTTACATCTCCGCAGGTTTCTGATGTTTGTGTTTAGTTTTCAAATATACATTTGTACAAAAACTACATGTCTATGGTAGTATATGTGTGCACTTCTATATGTTCTGTGCTTACTTGCAGTTTATCATTGCATTCTGAGTATTTTGTGTTCCTAAAGCGTGCACTCAAGCACATCTACTTTTACTTATTTACTTTTTCCATGCTCCAGACAAATGGAACAGACCTCTAGCATTGTTCCATCATCTCATTCTATAGGAAAAGAGATAGTTACACAGGCAGAAGCAATCACTCTTGACAATCTAAAAGAATCGGATACTGGTAAGGCTATCTGTGTAAAAGTATATCGCAAACGGACACCAACAAACAAGCAAGCAAGACCAGTCCTATTCGGTTGCATGTTAATTGATAAGCAGGTAAACAAAATTGATCTACAATGCATCTTAAAAAAATAACATACTATATTAAATTTATGCGTTTCTGTGCTGTTTGAAGGGAGGAGCTATACATGCGAATGTCAACTTACGTGAAAAAGGAAAATTTGATGCCCTGCTTCAAATAAATAAAACTTACAGGATAACCGGATTTGGATTTCAGCCAGCGAAAACATGGATGCAAGTTGTCCCCCACTCACTTTCATTGGCTTTTGGAACATATACAGATATTCAAGAGATACCCGATACAGATTTCCCAAGCCACTATTTCAACTTCAGCAGCTATCGAGACCTATATTCAAAAATTGATGTTAAAGAAGGTTTACTAACAGGTATATAATACACGCACACATAAAATTCATGCAACTGACACATACATAACTTTTTCATATTATTTGCAGATTATATTGGTTCCGTCCAATATGTAACTGGAATACAGAAATCGATCAAACCAACGATAGACTCAGCTGTTTGGCGAGACATTGGTGTCCAGAATTTAGAGTCAGTATCTAATAGTTATCTCTAAAAGTCAATCTTTATATTAAACCTTACAAATAATTCCATATTTTAACAGTGGCCGTACTGTGCGCTTTACTCTATGGAACCAAGATGCTCATAATTTCAGGCAACAAGAATACGATTCAGCCGAAAAACCAACAATCATAGCAGTTAGCTCATGCTTAGTAAAAGACTACGGAGGTAAATTTATAACCTTGCAGTTATAATTTTGCACATTAGCTTTATCGTTTAACATACGGTTACACTAATACAGGGCTACAACTTTCTGCGACAACTGCAACATCATACTACTTCAATCCAAACATACTAGAATACCATGACATATGTAGTGTGTAAGTTAAAATATTATCACAGAAAGTATATACTTTAAATTTTATAATAAACTAAAGATGTGCCAATTAACAATGCAGGTATGAAGAATTTTTTGATCCGCCATCAATACTAAACATCCAATACCAAAGATGTGCGGATCCACAGGAAGAGAAGTACAGGAACCGGGTTACTCTTGCAGATTTGGCTAAAGAAAATCCGCAAAACCAACAGGTAATTAACATGTTCAGAGCATCTTTTACATAATAAAAGCGTAAGAAACACTTACAAATTTTAATTAAACAGAAAGTCCGGTTTACTGTTGAAGCCACAATTGATAAAATTGACACAAAAAGACCATGGTTTTTTAAGAAATGCTTGGATTGTAAGCTAAAAATCTCTGAACGATGGCCACATACTCAATGCAAGCAGCCAGCATCTGAAGATGATTTAATTTACAGGTAAGGTCCAAATTTTACAGATATTTGTCCGATTATAACCAGATTATGCTAAACAACAATTCTTATAATTTTTATGCAGCTACTGTTTCAGAGTAGAATTGTCCGATGGCACTGCCAACGTAACAATGACATGTTTCAGTAATGAAGCAAATTCAATCATACAAGATTGCAAAGAGCTACTTCGAACCATTCCTAACAAAAATTCTTATGAATACCCAAAAGAACTACTCTCTCTACAAGGTAAGAAAAAAATATTTCAGTTGCACTTTGATCCGGAAAGTACAAAGGAGCACCAAGTTTTCATCCTAGACACATGCTGGGATACCGCACTACTGCTCACAGCAGGAACCTCTGCCACTAATGAAAGTGCCATTAGTTATTCCGCAGAAGTTACACAGAAAACAGTCCCTGCAGTTCCAATACCAGAACCAACGACAACAATTCAGATCAAGGAAAGTGAGGGTTCAACACCGGCAAAAGAACCAGACGAATGTTCAGCAGAAGTCAAACCACCAGCAACCGTTAACATTTCACAAGGCAGCACACCTGGAGCACTTAAAGACAAAGACGGTCATACAACACCGGCGACAGAAGAGACATCTCTGTTGGAAAAATCAAAAGGCAAAAAAGAAGCGGGCAGAAAAAGCGCAAGAACAGAAGCCGAAGATGCAACCACAGTAACACCTCAAAAGAAAGCAAAGAAAGAAGACTAATGGAGAGTATGTTGCAAATGGCAAATGCAACAAGGAATCGCATATCATCTATCTGTAATATACTATCGCTTAAAAACAACTGTCTATGTAAATATTTATGACTCCTACTTAGTAGCAGCCATCTAAGTAAAAGTGTCATGTGAAACAATTACATTGATCTATATTTTGGTCATGGCATGTACCCTATAACTTTGCCAGTGATTAACAGGACTCTTGCTTTTTGGTAAAATCTTTACTTTTTTTTATCAATTATACATGTTTCATGCAATCAAAGTATCACTGGATAAGTAGCAATAATATACTTAAAAACAATTTTATTCATAAGTGCCACAACTTACATACATAACATAACCTACAGCCACTTTCACTGACAACATAACTTAAAACTTAGCTGACCTACTGCTGATACATACAGCAAACTAAAAGACACGCGAAACCAACATAGACTTCTGGTAACACACAAAGTACATAAAATAGCAACTTTCATACACCGCAGCAAATCACATCAAAGAAACTGTTCCATTATCGCCACATGGATGCGCTTCTCTTCCCCTGCGTCACGTGCCAAGACCAAAACAGAGTTAAGAGCAGCGAAAATACGCCCATCCTTGTGTTGCGCCTCCCTCATGCATTGCATTCCATTACTAGAGACAGGACCAAACGGGCTAAAAGCTTGCCCCTCTTGAAGTAGTTCTAGACGTTTCTGCATTCTCCTAGCTACAACTTTACATTCTTCAACGAGAAGTTCAACAAAGCTTTCATTCTCAACCATCTCTTGCATAAATAAAAAATGAAAACAATTTTCCAACCTATTGGAATTGCATTCCTCTTTCAAATCGTTAAAATTAGGAGTATCTGCCATTCTCTCTTGCAAATTCTTTTTAAGGCCAACTCAAAATATAAAAGTGAAGATAACAGACACACTTTTGCTCCTTATATAGGCAATGTGTTTAACTAATAACAGTGAAACCAACGAAACTAAAACAGTTCACATTGTTCCTGTCTTTCACATGTAATACAGTGATTACAAAGTTTGCAGGAATCTAAGCTCTACTACCCAAAAAAATGGCAAATCTCTACCTACCTAAAATTGTCAATAAAATCATGATACTAAACCAAAATAACATGTACAAAATATACACAGTTAAAAACAAAAAAATTTATGTCTCATGGACAGCCGCCGGAAACCTATTCCGGAGAACATCCAACGTCGTATTTCGAAGATTTTTGTCACTAATCTTCCGGAGGGATGCAGTGGGACGGATCTAGCAAATCATGTTCGTGAGTTTGGTCAGATTTACGATCTATACATCGCGAGAAAAAGAGATAAAGGAGGTAACCGCTTTGGATTTATATCAATGTTGGATGTTAAAGATACGGTGGAATTACTCAGAAATCTTAGAACTATTCGTATGGGAGAATATAAGTTGTGGTTCAATGTGGCCCGGTTTGTTTTAGAAGATGGAGAAATCAACACAGGAAGAGATAAGTCGGACAACAATAAGGCTGGGAATTCAAGAGTTATCGATGGGATAGACAAAACGGGGTCAAAGTTCGAACAAGGTGAAAGATTGTTTAAAGACATGCTTGTTGGAAGATCCATTAGAGTTGATGAACATGCCAACAGCTTTTCTACGTTGCATGGTAGAGCCATCAGAGCAAGAATGGTTGATGTGGAGGCGATGCAAAGCATCTACGTTTTACTGAATGAATTTTGTCCAGGTTCAGGAAAGGTGCAATATATTGGAGGCCATGATTTATTAATTTCTTTTGATGAACAACAAACGACTGCGAATGTCCTTGAGGTTGCTAAAGTAGCTACCGATAAGTTTATGTCGGTGTGCTTATGGGAAGGCCAACCTCTAAGCTTTGAGAGGTTAGCCTGGGTGAAAGTGCAGGGTGTTCCCTTGCATCTGTTATCGAATGAGGTTATCAATGACGTCGGTGGAATGTTCGGAAAGGTAGTTCACAAGGCAAACAAGTCTGAATCTAATTTGGATTTATCGTTTGAATATATTGGGATCTTGGTCGGTGATGGCAAGAGGGTATCCGAAGAGATTACCCTTCTTCGGGAAAATCGTAAATTCCGGGTGTGGGTTACCGAGGAACAAGGCGAGTGGATCCCAGATTTTTATGATGTTACTTAGAATAATGAGAATGCTGTTAGTGGATCGGAAAAGGATGACGAGTTAGTTGGAGAGGATAACGAGGAAGATATGCCAGAAGTTGAGCCGGCCCCCCCAGCCGGCGGTGAAGAAGATGTAACGGACAAGGCGGATAACAGTTTTATGGAAGGTTTTGATTGCATTAATAATGATAATAATAATATACAATCATGTCCTATAATTTCGGAGGTTTTGAATGTCAACAATAATGATAATAGTAATATCCTATCAAGTCCCATTATATTGGAGAATTCGAATGTTGACTTTTTGCATGAGAATTTTGTCCCTGCTATTAATTTTAATTTTGAAAAAGACATTTCGGTGGACCCGGTTGATATTGAAAATTCTAAAGTGGTAAAGAGAAAGAAGTGCAAGAAAAACGAAGTGGGCCGGCCCAGTGCTTCATATACTAGTAGTAATGAAAGTACAAGGATTGTAAAAAAGCCCAAAAACAAAGATAGTGATATGTTTGGGCTGAATGATCTTTTGGGTATTGTGGATGATAGCCCAACTTCGGATGGTGATAATTCAGAGCAAGATGAGGATTGTCATTTTGACCTTAACACTAAACCATACGAAGCTATTCCTGTGGATATTCAATTAATGGAGAACATTAACTCGAATCTTGGGCATGATAAGGAGCCTTTTGTTGATAACAGTGCTACTCTTTTGCAAGATAAGGAAATTGAAGCTACAAAAGTTTGGGGAGAAAAGCTGGGTGTTAATCTCTCAGCGCAAGACAATCTGATTCGACAGACGATCATCAACGAAGGTTTACAAACAGGTAATAAATGAACTGTTTGTCTGTTAACGTTAGGGGTTTGGGGCCGGCTGCTAAAGCGGGTTGGATTAGTGGTTTAAAGTCTGGTCTGGGGGTGTCTTTTATCGGGTTACAGGAGACCATGTCGAGTAATATAAATGATGGTCTGGTGTCAAAATTCTGGGGAGGGTTGGGTTTTGACTTTGAAAAGGTGGATTCCAATGGGAACTCAGGGGGATTAATGAGTATTTGGGACCCGAAGTTTTTGGTGAAAGATATGGTTTTGAAAGATGCTAATTTCTTGCTTGTTTCGGGTTTATTATCGGATGGGGATAATCGTCTAAATGTGGTTAATGTGTATGCCCCGCAAGACAACGTGGATAAACGGAACTTATGGGCTAAAATTTCTCAAGTGATTCAGGCAGGTCAAGGGTGGTGGATTATTCTTGGGGATTTTAATGCTGTTAGAGACCCGTCTGAAAGGAAGAATTCTTGCTTTGATCCGGTATGTGCTAGAGATTTTAATGATTTCTTGGAGGAAAAGGGTCTTCGTGAGTATAATCTAAAAGGTATGAAGTTTACGTATTTGGCTAATAGACGTGGAGTTTGCAAGTTGAGTAGAATTGACAGGGTGTTCGTTTGTGATAATATTTTTAATAAATGGCCTAATGCGTGCGTTCGAGCCCTTAAACGTGAATATTCAGACCATGCTCCTTTGTTTCTTTCTTTACTTGATACAAATTTTGGTCCGAAACCGTTCCGTTGGTTTGACTCTTGGTTAGATAGACCGGGTTGTGAAGATGTGATTATTTCGGTGATTTCTGGGGGGAATTTTGTAGGTCCGGCCGATTTTAAGCTGGTTAATAAATTGAAAGTTCTTCGGGATAGACGTAAAGTGTGGATAAAGGAATGTCGGTTGAAAGAAAATGAAGAGGAAAAGAGATTAAAAATTGAAAAAGAAGAAATGGAATGTTTAATGGAAGAAAAAGAGTTGGATGAAGCGGAATTGTGGGTGTGGTCGGAATGTGTAAAGAATCTGCAAGAGATTGAGTGTCTTCGAACCCGGGACTTGCGACAAAAATCTCGGGTAAAGTGGTCGGCTCTTGGAGATGAAAACTCCAGTTTCTTTCACAGTGTCGTTAACGGTAGAAAAGCGAGAAATGCTATTCTGGGATTGGAGGTTTGGGGCGAATGGGTATCTAAACCGGCTGTTATTAAGAGGGAAGTTTTACGATTTTTTAGAGCTCATTTTAAAGAAAATTCCCCTATTCGGCCAACTATAGTCTGCGATGGCTTGAAGCGGATTAGTGAGCATGATAGTATTTTCTTAACAGAAAGGTTTTCTAGACAAGAAATCAAGGAAGCCGTTTTTGATTGTGGTTCAAACAAAGCTCCCGGACCAGATGGGTTTAACTTTCGTTTCTTTAAACGGTTTTGGAATTTGTTAGAGGACGACTTTTATCAGATTATGATTTGAGTTTCATGGGACCGGGGTTATCAATCAGGGTTGCGGATCTGCTTGCATTACTTTGATACCTAAGGTTAAATCGCCTTTAAGTCTCAAAGACTACCGTCCCATTACTCTTGTTGGGGTGATTAGCAAGGTTATTTCCAAAGTTCTTGCTAACCGCCTTAAGAAGGTTAGGGGAAAAATTATTTCGGAATCTCAGTCGGCATTCTTATCAGACCGGTTTATTCTTGACGGTCCGCTTGTGGTGAATGAAGTGATGGAATGGTTGAAACGAAGAAGGAAAAAGGCGTTTTTGTTGAAGATTAATTTTGAGAAAGCATATGATAATGTCAATTGGTCATTTCTATTATCTATCTTGTCTCAAATGGGTTTCCCCATGGTTTGGTGTAAATGGATTAAAGGCATTCTTGAGTCGGTTAGTGCTTCAGTGCTTGTTAATGGTTCTCCCACTTTCCAATTTAAATGTGAGAAGGGTCTTCGACAAGGCGACCCTATATCTCCGTTTTTATTTCTTATTGTTATGGAATGCTTATCTTGGATGCTAGAGAAAGCGAAACATGTTGGTATTCTTAAAGGTATCAATTTCTCTGTTGATAATTTGGATGTTAATCATCTCTTCTTTGTGGATGATGCTCTTATTATGGGCGAATGGTCCCGAGTGAATATTCAAAGCACGGCGCGTATTCTTAGAGTTTTTTATCTATGCTCGGGTTTACGTATCAACCTCCATAAGTCTAACTTATTTGGGGTTGGTACGGAAGACGGGGAAGTGGATAGTATGATGGAAGTGTTGGGGTGTAAACGCGGTGACTTTCCTTTCGTTTATTTGGGGATTAAAGTGGGTGCCAAAATGTCTAGGATAAATAATTGGAGCATGGTTATTGATATTCTAAAAAATCGCCTAGCCGGTTGGAAAGCTAAAACTTTATCGATAGGTGGTCGATTGATCCTTATTAAGTCGGTCCTTGAGAATTTGCCCATTTATTATCTTTCTCTCTATAAAGCGCCGAAAGCAGTTATAGAGAGTATGGAAGCTATTATGAGGCGTTTCTTGTGGGCGGGTTGTAGTGAGGAAAAGAAGATCAATTGGGTAGCATGGGAAGTGATTACCACTCATAAAAAAGCGGGTGGTCTTGGGCTCTCTAAATTGGAAGATGTAAACGACGCGCTTCTTTTAAAGTGGGCGTGGCGTTTTAAAAAAAGTAGTGGTTTATGGAAAAAAGTGATTCTTGGTTGTCACGGGTCGAGTAGAACTTGGGCGTTTTTACCGTGCTCTTCTTCGGCTAGTGGGTGTTGGAGACAAATAGTTAAGATAGGGAAGAAAAAGTTGTGGAATGGTAACACTCTCGATAGCTATTTTTTGGGTGTTGTGGGAGATGGGTCGAGTATTAATTTTTGGGTGGATCCTTGGCTTCAAGAGGAACCTCTCTATTTATCATATCCCAATTTGTTTAAACTTGAGCAGAAAAAATGGGTTACTGTGGCCGAAAGGGTGAGGGTCATTGATGGGGTGAAGACTTTGCAATGGGAGTGGAGACTAAACCCATCGAGTCCAGTTGAAGTGTCTGAGTTATTCAACCTTTTATCTATTATTTATGATTTTGTGTGGAAGGATGTGTTAGTTTTATGAACATAAATTAATAGTTGTGTGTTAGGATCGAACTCGAGATCACGGGATTGCACACTTTACGTATGAAAAGTAAATGTATAATAATTATATGTAAATGTTATATTAATTATTAGAACACAAACACGTGATAATCGTTAACGTTTAATGGAAATGAATAACGGTTATTAGACGAATGAAAAGGGAAGGACTAGAGATGAATATTGGAACAACAAGAAGGACCCGAAAGCCCTCCTAGGGAGGATGGGCCGATCGGCCTAGGGTTGCCCAAGCCCTAGGTGTGTCTTTTGCTCCAAGTTTTCACATCCTATATAAACACACAAGGTTCTCATTTTTTTTTTACACAACTTGAAAACCTAATCTTGTGTGTTTTCTTCTCTTCTCTTTTCTCTAGCAAATTTCGACATACCCATTAAAGTTTAAGGCAGTCGAGATTTGTTATTCTTCTAGTGTTTTGTGCTCGTCTTACTTGCATAAGCGTTTGCTTGAAGTAGTACGTGTGTACAAGATCGTGAATCAAACATATTATTGTTTGTTTCTTGGATTTGTTCACATAAACCCTAATTAGGGTTGTTGTTCCGGAAGATTGCTTTTGATTCTTGTTCGGGCTAGAATCATCAAGGTACGTTTATTATTTATGTTCTGATTAATTAATTACATATTTTGGTCTTGTTATAATTGCTTCCGCTATATGCTTACTTGATGTGTTTAGTTTATTTATGATTGTCATGTTATTATAATTCAAACAGTGGCATCATGAGCCGTTATAATATGTAATTAATTATCGCAACGCATAAAATTGGATTTTGATTCGTTTAATTACATGTTTTAGGGTTTATTTTCTATTCCTAACCCTAATATTATTATTTGGTCGATTGACCTATTAGGTTTTAGGGTTTTGGTTTTGATTTTTAATATGATTAGAAACCCTAGGATGTCATGTAATTGATTATGCGTTTTAGTAAACGATCTTGGTGCAATGTGTTAATTGTTAAGCATAATCCATGAAAAGTGCTTTTTTTGCATGGATTTAATTGTATGGTTATTTAAATTGTTTAAATTGAAGATCATGTAAATTTATTAATAGATGTCGAATTGGGGAAAACTCCAATATTAAGTAATCAATTATGTGCTATGTATTTATTTAATTTTGGCTTACGCAATCGATTTATCGATGTATGTGGCTCTTTTTCCAAGAAGAAGAAAGCCTCAATTGAATTAATACGTTATACACCTAGATTTGATTATTAATAGGACTATTGAATAAGATTTGCATGTGGCTACATGTTTTATACATATTTAATTGTTATGATTATGTATATTTGTTTATTTAGTTGTTTTATTTTTTATTTTATATTACTTGTTTTGTTTATTATTATGTTAGACATGTTTATAAACGAAAAGGGTAATTTTGAATAGAAAAATAATACGGACTAAATAATGGCGAAATTGTTTTGGTTTATAAGAGTTTAAATTTCAAAGGATTGGTTGATTGATGTTTTTGTACGTAATGGTTAAATAGGCTCGACCGAAGTTTACACACTATAAGATGGGTATAAGGATGGCAACGCATTAAATTGTGGCCTTAGAGAGACAACATTCTGTCTTAACGCTCGTTTGTGTGTAAATTAGACTTACCGAACAACCATTACATGTACACTGTCATCTTAAGGGTGAATTAACCACAATTCCACAATGATTATCCGAAACACTAAGCTTTCGGGCTTATGCAAAAGTACGATATAGTGGATGATAATTGATGGTAATTCTTTAATTGGTGAGCCCGATACCTCAATCAAAACTTTGTTATTTTATTCTTAGCACATTGGTAATAAAAATGTTTTGTAAAACCAATGTTATGAAGTTGTATGCATGCTTCTTCATACATTATTTTGATTACACGTCAAAATTTAATACCCTTATAAAATTAAGTCGAATGCCATCTAATTAAGAACACTTAAAGTTGTAATTTACGTCATGTGAGAACTTGACGAGATTGCAATGGAGAGGTAAATTTCATGAATTCATTGCTAGCAGATCAACTGATGTGATGGATTTGTGAGTTTACAGTTTTTAAGTTAGAAGACTTAAATTGAGTAGGAAGTGAGATCTTGGACTCAAGGCATTAAGATGGGGATCAAACATGCTTACAATACAAAAGTTTTGTGATTGTAAATCCCATAAATCTAGGAATTGCGATATGATATTGGTAATTATTGTTCGACAATTACCTTGTTGAATACTATCATTACTAGCAGATCAACTGATGTAATGGTACTATGTCAATTAAGGATCCTAGCTTTAAGAAAATACTATGGTTTATATGAATATGCACCAATGGGTATTTTATTTTCTTAAAGATCTAATTATCGAAAATATTGAAATTGAATTTTGTAATTCGTTTTAATGTATTAATGCAACGTTCAAACCGTAAACGCAATTTGGGCTTTGGTAAATTGCTATCGTTCTGTTTTCAAACAAATGTTTGATTAATAATAATTTACTTAAAAGGCAAAAGAAGTCTCCTTTCTATGAAGAAGAGTGAGATGCAATCCTATTCTTTTTCATGAATGAGAAAGGATAATAGGAATATTAGATATGTCTAAATTCTAATATAACTCATAAGCAAATTTTAATAGTTAAGAAAATTGCGAATATTTTCGTAGGGATTTTATCATCCTCATTTGGTGATTAAATTCTTAGTAACAAATATGATATTTGGTTAACAGGAAATTATGTATGACATTTTATGAGTTATTATATTTAGAAGCTAGACAAATTACCGCAAAATGTTTAAAGACAAACTAGTTGTTTTGACTATTTTAAAAGGTGCTACATACATTGTAGGATGGTAGACCTGTTAAGGAAGAAATTGCATGCTCAATTTTTCAAGTTAATTGCATTTGATGGATAGTCCATCATTTACATAGTAGGATATACACTGTAGTGCATAAGTAATTGTTAAGTATGGACATTCAAAGGTGTAGGAAAGTTAAAAGCACACTATTTCTTTTATTGGATATGAAACATTTACAATGTTGTCAAATTCAGTGGGAGTATTGTGTACTTATTACTGAATAAGGAATTATTGTAATGATCTTTAATTCAGTGGGAGTTACAAGCTTTGATATCTTGGTAGCTAAAGATAATTACTTTCCAAGTGTAGACACTTATACTTTTAAGGATAGTCTTGTACGTTTCCTTACTAGACATTGTTGTTTTACATATACTTGTTATGCTAAAATCTATGACACAATCATATTGAACACATAAACAAATGCATGGCATGTTGTTTATCAACTATATGAGGTTGTTCCATGCACAAGTGGGAGAAATGTTATCTTTATTGTGTGCAAGAAACAACTCATAAAGATATGATTCAATGGATTCTCTTGACTACAAGGTAAGAGAATAATGTTCTAATATTAATTCAAGAAACACTTGGTGTTACAATTTATGTTATGTGAGAGCTTAACTAGATTGCAACAACAAAGTGAATTTCATATTTCATTACTAGCAGATCAACTGATGTAATTGAACTATGAGAATTTGCAGTTTCTAAATTAGACACCTATTAGAACATGTGTCAATATGATAACAAGACTACTTTTATTTATAGATTTATGAATTCATGGAATGACATAAATTAATTAAGTAATCTAATGCTACTTCAATCTGAATATTTATGTGTTCTTGGAATGACATAAATAAATGAAGAAATAATGTTATTTACATTATTGTGAAGTAATATATTAACTTGAAATTACTATTGAAGCCAAAAGATGGTGTTCATAATTACTTTAGCTAAACATGTTTATGCTTCATTGTAAAGATATAAACATAAAGTCTTTTAATTGTTACAAGACTTATAATAAAGTAAGACGTTATCTTGTTGTGTTTTTAATTAAGACATATACATGAAGTTATTAAATTATTAAATGACTTATAACGTATAGTGGAATTATAACAGTTTATGTTTTCTTGTAAAGACATGGACATGAAGTAACTTTGTAAAAAGTACTTGTGTTATAAGGCATGTAATAGGCTTGAAAATTATTATACCATTAAAATGAATTAGTTGGTAAATAGACAAGTCAAAAGGAATATGGTTATCTTTAATATTGTTAGATTGTCTTACAATATTAATACTAATGAAATATCAAATGTTTATGGTATGTTCAGTAAGGAAAATCAAACTCTTGTTATATTGTTTGATTAAAAATAACTATAACTTCTTTTCTTCCAAAAGTTATCAAGGTTAGAATGTTGAGTATGACTTGGACATATTTAATAAAACTCCAACATAGAAAACTAATAAGATATTATCATATGATGGAATGTGATGAATCACATTAAGTCTTAAATTGAAGTTCTAAATTTGTTTAACTGCTTATGAATAGGTTATTAACAAAGTTAAGTCAGGAACTATCAATATGTATTTGTAATATCCCAAAAGAGAACATTGTATTGGTTCTTTATTTGCTAAGTATTTAAAGATAGTCTTTAAATTACTAAAAGCAAGTGGGAGTTTTGATCTTTAAATGATAAAATTACAAGATACATAATCTTCTAAAATACACTAGTAAATATCATGATGAAGTTTGACATTTAAATGTTAAATTTCAAGATGATGATGAAGTTTGATATTTAAATGTTAAATCTCAAGATAATGGAATTATCATTCATAGAATAACAATATATCTCAGATATTTGATTAATATGCTGAGGACTATGATTTACAGGATTATTATAAACCTAATAATCATTATGATACATTACCAAATATGAAGTTAGGTAAAGTATACATGATATGAATGATTAAGATGTTGTCCATAAAGATAATCAATTTTAGAATTTGATTTATCTTAATAGTTAGACTAGAAAATGAAGATGAGTTTCTTCAAAGATAAGGTAACCTTTGTGGTTTAAATCTTTGTATAGAAATCATATGGACAATGTTGTACACGTATTTAATGTATGTTTTATGACAAGATTATTAATCACACTTAAGCAATTAACTGTGATTGAATATTCTTTTCTAAATACATTAAATATATAAAGATTATGATTGTCATATTTATGAAATTGACAATGGAATATCAAAACTCTTTCTTGAGTGATTACTTGAGCGAGGACGATAAGTAATCAAAAGGAGTTTATAAATTCAAATAAATCTTTGGAAGTGTACAAAGTGCAATAATCTATGGATGGATAAATGCATGCATCTAGAAGATCATTTTATGTTTAATTATTAAATCCATGTTTTGATTTATAATTAAAATAAGATAATTTCTGAGTATTCCTAAAATCTAGTGGGAGTATTATGTTTAATTTCTTAAATCATATATGTTGTAGAACATATAAAAGGTAACATTCCATATAAGTTAAAAGTTAAGTCTTAGATTGGAATGAAACTTTACTTGTAAGATTTAGGAAATAAGACATACAACCTTGGAATGAATGTTTATTTTTGAAACATGTGCGGTAAATGAATCTAATATAACATGATATATTATTTAGAAAATCTAAATAGATATGTATGACATGAATAAAATCTAAGTATGACTCAAAGATTTTTCATGAACATCATGTTTTGTTGTATCATGCTTGATTACAAGATGATTTGGCAATATTAATATCTAATTAAAAGTTATTAGATAACTTGTGTAATATTCTAAAAAGAATATGTTTGATTATAGAATCACATCCTAAATCTGGAACAGCTTCCAAATTCTATAGATGAACAATTTTTCAATTGTTGTGAAAATTGTCATAGCCAACAAACTTGAAAGTTTGAAAGGCATCAAACATTACACAATAGATATTAATGTTTACGGAAGTTTTAAGAGCATATTGTTGTTGCATACAATGATGCTAATGAAATTGAGATGACACTCAATACTAGTTATGGTAAGGATTTTATCTTTGGCTATTACTAGTTATGCTTACTAAAAGCATAGTTGCATTATACATTAAGAGAATAAGAACACTTTAAACTTTAAAATGTTTAAAAGTTTGATTATCATAAATTGGTGGTTAAGGATGTCACACATTTATGAAATATTGTATGGCATTATCAAAATAGTTGAGTATGTATATACAAGAACTTCAATAGTTGAATTCTTGAAATAAGTATTCTTAAAATTCTGATAGATCAAAGTTGGATGATTTATGTTTTGTCAACAAGTATGAATGTCATTACTTGAGATATAATTCATCAACAAGAATTATCATGCATTGATCAATTTAGTATTTGGATAAGGGATGTTAAACAATCATTGTAAATTGAAATACATGGTATGTTTAATTTATAATATATTGTATCCTATATTTGTATGTTTATATCCATGAATAAATGTTATTATAAATTGTCCGTTGTCAGTTAATAATATGGGAATATTATTAAATCAAGACAAATCTGAAGATTGGTATAATATACTTAAAGTATATTGATGCGTAGTCATGCCATTTCAGATGATATTCAATGATACCGAATATAGGACTTATCCCAACTACATGATGTTACTTTATGGATTTTGTTATTAAGTAAATCATGAGAAGTTATCCTCAGACTTGAGATGCAAGATAAGTGTCATGAATGTAGTGCATTTTTGTGGAACAACTTAACGCTATACGTAACTGGTAGTCATAAGGGTTGTTTTCGAAAGTGTTACAAAGTTTATGGGTTTTGCTTGTAGTCAAGATAGAATTTGTTCCTTCAAATTTATTTTTGGAGTTTAATACAGCTGGGCCCCTCGTAGGGTTGGTGAGATGTATGTGTGGCCGCACCCAAGATCTTCCTTGAATATGTTCAGAAGATTTGGTAATCTTAATCAATCACAAACAAAGAGAAACAGAATGGTTAACTAAGGAATGACTTTAATCCATATCCTTATTAACATGGTATTAGAAACAAAGGGATAATAATAATGAAAAATCATTAAAAGGTTTTTCCAGGAGCCTTACTCGAGATCGTACTAGAGGCATCGGCGTGTTGCAAGACGCTAACCGATGTGATCACACTATTAAAATATGTCCAAGTGGGAGCTGTTAGTTTTATGAACATAAATTAATAGTTGTGTGTTAGGATCGAACTCGAGATCACGGGATTGCACACTTTACGTATGAAAATTAAATGTATAATAATTATATGTAAATGTTATATTAATTATTAGAACACAAACACGTGATAATCGTTAACGTTTAATGGAAATGAATAACGGTTATTAGACGAATGAAAAGGGAAGGACTAGAGATGAATATTGGAACAACAAGAAGGACCCGAAAGCCCTCCTAGGGAGGATGGGCCGATCAGCCTAGGGTTGCCCAAGCCCTAGGTGTGTCTTTTGCTCCAAGTTTTCACATCCTATATAAACACACAAGGTTCTCATTTTTTTTTACACAACTTGAAAACCTAATCTTGTGTGTTTTCTTCTCTTCTCTTTTCTCTAGCAAATTTCGACATACCCATTAAAGTTTAAGGCAGTCGAGATTTGTTATTCTTCTAGTGTTTTGTGCTCGTCTTACTTGCATAAGTGTTTGCTTGAAGTAGTACGTGTGTACAAGATCGTGAATCAAACATATTATTGTTTGTTTCTTGGATTTGTTCACATAAACCCTAATTAGGGTTGTTGTTCCGGAAGATTGGTTTTGATTCTTGTTCGGGCTAGAATCATCAAGGTACGTTTATTATTTATGTTTTGATTAATTAATTACATATTATGGTCTTGTTATAATTGCTTCCGCTATATGCTTACTTGATGTGTTTGGTTTATTTATGATTGTCATGTTATTATAATTCCAACAGGATGGTCAAGATGTTTGGAGATGGAAGGCAAGCGAGGATGGCGTTTTTACTGTTAGTAGCGCTAAGAGACTGATTTCCAGCAGCCCAAGTCCGAATAATATTGTTCAGATGAAATGGAAGGGCTGGGTTCCTTTGAAATGCAAGATTTTTGTTTGTAGAGCCACAATTAATCGCATTCCGACTAAATGGGAGTTACGTAGACGAGGTGTAAACCTGCAGTCTGTCCTATGCTGCCTATGCGATTCGGAGATGGAGACTGCTACTCACATGTTTACTGGCTGCTGTTTTGCTACTGAAGTATGGTCTCGTGTTGAAGCCTGGTGCCGCCTTAGTCCCTCTATTATGTTCGATGTGCCCGATATTATAAACATAGCTTCTGCTCAAGCGAATTCCAAAAGGTCGAAATACGTTCTGCAAGGTATCGTCTTGACTTCTATGTGGGTTATTTGGAAAGAACGAAATGAGCGCATTTTCAACGGCAAAAGGCGTCGTGCTATTGAAGTGGTGGAAAGCATCAAAATGACTTCGTATTTTTGGTTCCGAAATAGATCTAGAATACAAAGTATTGATTGGATTGATTGGTGTAAATATCCGTTAGACGTGATGTAATGTCGTTTGTGTGCCCGGGGGTCCTCGTTTTGAGGACTGTTCGTGGCTTTGTTTAATGAAGTTTAACTTTCAAAAAAAAAAATAAACAAATGGTAACAAATCCATGTACCAAGATTGGATAACCAGAAAGTAAACCAATTCAGCCTTTCAATTTTGCACACCAAATACTTTATAACTAATAATAAAGCAAAAGACAGGGAATCCATAATAAACCATACTTTTATAAATAACACCTTTCAAGGTGAATTCTTACATACAAGATATTGTAGCAGTGCAAAGATTGCCTAATGGCTATACAAAAAAAGCATAAACCTTTACATCATATTTCATATTAAACATCACTAACCAATGCCACAGACACTAACACCTATACATTCACCCAGGGACCAAAAAATTACCACCCAAAAGAAGCCAGCAGTCACTCAAACCAGAAAAGATTGATTTTTTTTCTTCCTTGCCTTTGCGAGCCACATCAATAACCTTGATTAACCCATCCAGCACTTTTTTCTCTCTTTTCAAAGTAACTTTCAGCCTCTCCAAACCTATGTCCCCATTGTCATGGAAAGGTAAAAAGCCCTCTCCTTCTTCAACCAATTCCTCCAACCATTTAACCTTCGCGGCTAATTGATCCCGCTTCTCCCCCAGCACCATCAAAAGCTGATCATTTTCAACATCATCTTGGGTAAATGCCGCATTCAAACAATCATCAACTTCATTAGAATCCGCAGCGATCGTTAGCCTTTGGAAGTTTGGTGTGTGTGCAGCAGCGTAGGCAGATATTCTGGGTGCTGATGCCATAGTAGAATGAATGGATTGAAGAAGAAGGCTGAAGATTGAAGAAAGTATGATTAGGGTTTTTTTTTGCCAATGAAATAAAAATCAACCCTACCCCTCTTTTTATTAGCGAAACGGGGTAAACGAACGGGCCAAAACGGACCCTACAAAAATTACAAACATTATTTTAAAAAATATATATATACACCTACATATTTCTACCTAAAATAATTAAAATACAAAAAAACACAAAATATATATATATATATATATATATATATATATATATATATATATATATATATATATATATATATATATATATATATATATATATATATACACACTATTTAATATACATATGTGTGAAAAAAATTATTTACTCAAATTATTTACTAAAATTTTATACGCATTTAAAATCCATCGATAAAAGAAACAAACATATTAAGTATAGAATACATTATAAACAATAATACAAAACAACTATATACAATACGATCATTAAAACATTATCATACATAAAAGAAACCAAACATATTAAGTATACAATACGTTATAAACAATAGTACAAAACGACTATATAAAACAACGATACAATCATTAAAACATTATCATAGTTAAAAATGCCAATTTTTTTCGCAAATATACTATGCTTTTAAACCCGCTCGCCCGCAACGCGGCGATCGAAGCCACCCTCGTAAAAAATAAATTACATTGAAGAATTTTATAATTGGTGACCTTGGTTCCTTGTACTAACCAATAGCACGTGGCCTACCAGCCTTTGTCTAGTCCGAATGCAACCACAGCCCACCAGCTACCACATGTTTTTTGGGCCCAGCCGCCCAGCCTAATTATACACAGCAGACAGCAGCCCAACAACAGGTATATTCGGCTCAACCATTTTTTGTCTCTACTAGAAGTGTTCATGGGTCGGGTAATAAACCGAATAAACCGAAAACGAACCGAACTGAACTGAAAAAACCCCGAATCGAACATATAACCGAACCGAACTTGTTAAAACCGAACCGAACCGAATTAGAAATTCGGTTTTCGATTTTGATATGGGTTTTGCTATCTGAACCGAAAACCGAATTTATATAAAAATATATTTTTTTATATATTTATATTATTTTATATATAAAAATATCTATTAAAATTTTATACTAATATAAAAAATACTTTTTTATGTTTGAAATATTTTTTTTGACAAAAATATATATAATTAAATTTAAAAAAATATATAAATAGTGTAATTCAAGTATAAAATTCAGTTTTCGGTTTTGACCCATAACCGAACCGAACTTCGGTTCGGTTCTCGGTTCGGTTCGGTTATAGATATTTTCGGTTCGGTTCGGTTTTCGGTTATGACCCAATTTTTTTTAACCGAACAACCCGAACCGAATAAATCGATTAACCGAGAACCGAACCGATGAACACCCCTAATCTCTACAGTTTGCATCCTAGTTGAGCAGTCAACCCACGCATTCAGGACCCCACTTGAAACATGAAGACATGTGTCTCATCTCACCTTAACTCTAATTCAAATAACTTAAGTACTATTTATAATAATTGTCTATATCCATATGTTCGTGTTGATAATGAGAAATCAATAGTCGTTACTAACACGGGTCATAGCATCTTACCTACATTGCATTGCCCTTTACACCTTCATAATAATCTTGTTACTCCTAAGTCCTAACATCATTAAAAATCTTATTTATGTACGTCAGTTTACTAGGGACAATAATTGCACTATTAAATTTGATGCTTTTGATTTTTCTGTGAAGGATTTCTCAACTAGCCACATCATCCTCAGATGTGACAATTCAGGTGATCTATATCGAGTCACCAATCCACAATCTCCTTCTAGTCATCTAGTGCTTTACTTTCCATTAGTCCCACTACGTGGCACCAACTGCTCGATCACCCAGGCGAGGATGTGCTACGATCTCTTGTTTCTCGCAATTTTATTTCTTGTAATAAAGAGAAGCCGTCTCATTTTTGCCATGCATATCAACTTGGCAAACATGTACGACTTTCGTTTTCCAGTTTGAACTCTCATGTTTCTAGTTATTTTGAAATTATACATTCTGATATATGGACATCTCCAATTGTTAGTACTAGTGGTTTTAAATATTATGTTCTCTTTTTAGATCATTTCTCTAATTACTTGTGGATTTATCATCTTTGTAACACATCTGAGGCGTTCCAAACGTTTGTGAATTTTCGTTCATATGTTAACAATCAATTTAAAACAGATATCACTGCGTTTCAATGTGACAATGGTGGTGCATTTGATAACACTCAACTTCTCAACTTATTTGACAAAAATGACATTCAAATTCGTTTCTCATGCCCGAAAACCTCCCAACAAAATGGCAAATCCGAACGCATTATACGTACCATTAATAATGTCTAAAAACGTTATTTCTATCTTTCGATACCTTTACGTTTTAGTGATAACAAAATATGAAAACATTTTACGTCAAAATTAACGTAAACAAGTTTTTAGTAGAAATATCCCGTTTCTACGTAAATCACTCTAGATAAGAACAAACAAATTTACAACTTGACAAATAATCAAAGAAGTTAATTTGTGTTTCAAACTTCATATTTTTAATGTGACAAAACATTATTTTCAAAAATATATTTCACAAATAATTTTTTAATTATAAATAAATGTTTTAATTGGAAAAATAAGTTTAAAAATCATAACAGCTATTACCTCCCCTCTCCCAAAAAAAAAAAAAAAAAAAAAAAAAAGCTCTATACTTCCCCAAATAAACTTTCACCACTAAAAACAAAATCTGGAGCGTCTTTGTCTGGGACGATATCACTAAATTTAGTGGTACCGTGTGACAATTAGTGGTACCGTCCCCCTGTAATGGGCAAATTTTCCCTGCCTATAAATACTAGTATACTTCACAGTTTGTGGGCATCCTTTACGCATACAACTTTCTGTGATCAAATCTCTTATCACCTAAACTCTCCCTTCATCATTTAGTTAGTTTACTTTTGTTTTAAAGAGTGATCCTTTCATCCAATCAAGTGATCATCTTTATTTATCTACTAGTGCAAGAGAAGAACACAAAGTATTAAAAAGATACAAGGTGTTGTAGTGATAGACAAGTCAATTAAAGTTAAAACATGTGAACGCGCAAACCTATCGACCAAATACGATATAAACTGCCACCCTAGTAATAAAACAAAAAGCGAACCGCAAAAAGCATTTTCGTGGTTTGTCAAATTTGGCATTTATCATGTTTGTCAAAAACTATTAAACGTTTAAGAGATGATATATACTTGCAAATGGTTTTTGAAATGAAATGATTAGTGTTTGTTAATGGTTTTGGAAATGAATGATTAGTGTTAGATTTGACAAACTAGAAAGTTTACTCTAAAACAAAAGTTTTAAAGGTAGTGTTGTAAAATAAATTTTGTGATATCGATATTTAGAAAGAGACGTGTTAATATATATATATATATATATATATATATATATATATATATATATATATATATATATATAAAACCAGGAATATTTATCAATTTTGGCTGAAGTTGACGCTGAGAGGCAATATTGCGACCAGGTTCTCTTCATATTCAGGGCTATGGATCCCACCACATTGTTCAATTCAATGTTTAACGGTTTAACATTTTTAATTTCTTTTTTAAATGCGTGAAAATGTAACTAACTTGACATTTTTTTTTAGGTGTAGTTATTTTTATTTTTACTTATTGTATATATCATTTTTTATAAAAATTTCATATATTGTATCTAACATTTCTATTAACGGAGAAAAGTAAAATAGCAACAAAATACACACAATATAACGAAATTCAAAACCAAGATGTATACAATAAAAAGAAAATGGCTACACAATAAAGAAAAAAATGACAAGTTTGTTAAAAAGATTTTTTTTTTTTTTTTTTTTTTTTTTTTTTTTTTTTTCAAGAGCTTATTTTGTCCAAGTAGATCACGTTTCTAATTCTATATTTTAATTAGCGTAGGGAAATTTCATTTTTGTATAACTTCAAGTTCCTTTCTACTTGCTCTTTCTTGATAATACATATTTATGTAAGTATTTATCACTTTAATGTGGGCATTTGTATTTGTTTCTTAAAGTTTGTCCAACTAACAGTCGTATTTATTACAAAAGCTTAGATTGACATGCTTTTCAATAATGAGTTATTGAATTAAAACAAAAGAGGTATTTGGTGGAAACCTAATGAAAGTTCAATAAGAGCATGAGTAGTGGTAACTTGACTTATAACTTAACTCACTGTCACGTCAGCGTCACACCAGCTTTAACACTTTAACCTTAATTCACAAAAAAACACCCACAACAATAACTCAATATTTTGGACCGCACTTTTATCCTTTCTTTTTCAATTATTTAAAAAAAAAATACAAATTAAAATAAATTACATTTTTATTTAAACAAATAACTAAAAATAAAAATGTTATTAAAAAAATAATAAAAAAAAGAAGCCTGTATAGACCACAAGGACTAATCTGTAAATACATAAAACCATAAGGACAAAAAAAAAAAGAAAAAAAAAAGTCCAACTCCTTCTTCTACATCTCGACACACACTAAACAAACACACACACCCCCACCCACCCCCCCACCCCCCCCCCCCCCCCCCCCAAAAAAAAAAAAAAAAAAAAAAAAAAAAACATTCACTGAAAACACACACACACGCACACACCAAAACCCATTAAAAAGGAAAAAAAAGAAAGAAAAGAGAACCTTGACGCAACGTTAGTGTGGTAACGCGGAGTTAAGTTTTAACGTTAACGCGACGCATCGTAGTGGTAACATGGGTTTAACCCATGTTAAATGCTCTCCACGTCACCCTTAACGCAGCCAAAACGTTACCACTGCGCATGCTCTAATGAGTTCAATAGTATTTTGTTGAGAAGTTACTTAGAGTACGGTGGCGTCAATTATACTACCCGTTACGGTTGTATCATAGTATGCATCATTTCAAGCGAGCGTGAGCTCTTTAAAAATATTGGAGTAGAGAAGACTAGAAAGTATTTGACAAAGCATGACTTTCATTAATGAATGACGTGGTATTTAACCTTAACTTGTATCACAAGTCGAATACAGCATAAACTCCCAAAACAAGTGACACTTTCCTAATATGACACAAAGACATATATCCTAACATGATTCATATACGACTTAGTAACAAGATAGTTATCCAACTCCTAATCTGAAGGAAACGTACTCGATAAGTTGTTTGATCTCAAACTCCTAATCTGAAGATTCAACAAGCGACCCAGCGTATCTAAAGATATAGCACCAGCAAAACCAGCAGCGGGAAAACGAATTGCAATAATTGATAACTAGTTATGATCACATGCTAACCCAGTCCAGTTAGTACAAGCCGATAAATCCATGCTCCAGTCAATCATACAAGAATGTGGTATCTTCCTGGTAAAATCAAGTAAAATTTCCTTTCCTTCAGTCGATTCAGTCCTAATAATAGACAAAACAGTCCCAAACACGAAAACAACAATGAAAATGATTTTCGTCTGCATCTTCACCATTTCAATTTTTTCTCACAAAACCATCAACATATATATTTTTTTCCTTATTGAAACATATGATCAGCTACTACTCTGATCGACTACATGCATACAAAGTATAGTTCCCTTACCAGAAGCTTTCAATCTCCCATGCACCCGCATTTTTACCAACGGTTTTCATGCAACTTTTGATTTTTCCCTACTTTTTAACATAACATCCTCACTAACCATCTTCATATTATCTTTAGGTGCTGCTATTTGGTTCTCAAAATAGCCACAAGAAATCCATTTGATAGAAAGTAACGTAGTGTTAACAGTAGGTTTAGGAGGTGTTGGCAGCAAAGATGCGCTAACAAGTGATGCATAATGTAGAACCTTGTAAAAATTTCTTGTAATTATATCGTTATTAAATAAATAATCTTTCGTTATCGTTACTAATTCCCATTTTCTCAGAAAAATTTGAATTTTTTTCATATTATATGATTTTGTCGTTATCACAAAATAATATAAATCACGAAATGACGGAACCAATAATCGACACGTTACTCGAAACCTAAAACATTTCATTTAATCCTAATTACATTTCCTAATTTTAATTAAATTTCCTAATCACAATTAAAATCCAAACGGGCCCTTAATCATTTTTTCAGCCCAACACCTCGTACACTATTCATAAGCCCAGTTCCCAAGCCCAACTTCCAAATCTTATTATTTCATTGTTCGACTAGAAATCAAGCTACAAAACGCCTCGCGTATTCACGATTCTTACACACGACATACCAATATTTTTACACCACCTCATTTACTACCTAGCCAACTATTAGTGTGTCAAGTGTCATGTTCATAGGACGACATTTGATACGTTTTTAAGGGGCAAAGTGATTGACGAAAATCCAAATCAATCGATTCATATATAACTCAAATTTCAACCGTTTTGATTCCCGTTTGTTCCTACGTGTTCCTAATACCATTTCTAACATGTTTTCATGTTTAAATGTCATCTATGATCAGCTATATTCAAGTTGTACAAGATTACACAAATCGTGTATGGAAATAAATGGTGGTCGACATCTTGGTGATTCACCAAGGACATTTACCTTATTTCATGCACTCTCAAACTTATATTATAAGTATATAAATCATCCTATAAGCATAGAGTTACTGACATGCATAGTACTTGTGGTTTCTTTGAAAATATTTACACTTACGTGTAATAAAATGACACCATATATACACCATATGCATGCACCCGTTTCTTTCAATTATCATATGCTTTCAAATATTTCTTTCTTCCTAAAAGCTATTCCTTGGAGGCCAGAAGTTGATTTCATTCACGTTTGGACGCAATAAAAGGGTAATCGACTTTAAGTTATACGTATATTCTTTGGGTTATAGTCGAACGTGATTTATCCTTGTGTTTCATTCATCCACTCTCGACTCTCTACCACCCTAGAGGTGTTGTAAGTTGTTTCAAGCTTATTTCCATTCATTTCACAAGATAAATATAGTTCATGCATCATATATACATATATTTATTCGATCGTATATTACTTTACGTATTATTTTCACGTACATATTGTCATATAGAACACCAAACGTGGCTAGCCTCTATCTTGGAAGGTCTAGGAGTCACGTAGCACACATATTACACGTTCATTTCAACGTTACATGCATCAAATAAACTTGTTTTGAACCATACACAATCGCATGAAAAACTATATATAAACACTTAGTAAATTTATAAGTTTTCACATATATATAAACGATCCATACATGCTACAAAACACTCGTATATCTTTAAATATCGCGTAACAAGCATATCATATTTTTACACGACTCAATAGACCACCTAGAAAACTATCACTTTCATTTATATAACTTGTAAAAATACTCGCGTTTCGACACTTAAATTACTTCATTTTAAATCGGCAAATCACAAGATTTTTCAAATCCTATTTTAGTTAAAAACTTAAATAAACTCGTTTGGGCTTATTTCAAGCCCAATAAGAATTAACGATCCATAAGCTCACTGGGCCCATATGAAATATTTTTAGAATCATAAAAATAGCCCAAGTCCAGGCCCAAAACAATTTCCATGCCCTCGCCTCTAAAATTCTTAATGGGCCCTGAATTTGATTCGTTAAAGGCGCATAAGCTAAAAAATAAGCTTTCTCAAATAAGCAGTTAAAATAAGCTTATTATTAACTTAATAAGCCACAGAAAATTTTATATAATTTTTATAATCATTTTTGCAACTTGGACTAAAAATGTAACGCGACGACACCTAGAATGACTAAAATTGTAAATATTGAAAAGTAAGGACTAAAACTGTAAAATTAGAACCATAAGGGTAAAAATTGATAAAAGTTAATATTCTAAGCCTAATTTTGACTATTGGACAATTAGAGGACTATAATTGTAATTTATATATAAAAAGGACTAACAGTGTAACGCAAACATCGTTAGGGTAAAAATGGTAAAATTGGAAAAGGAAAAGGACTAAACATATTCTATTCAACATTCTTATTTATTTTCTATTTTCGTAAATTTATTTCGTATGCATTTAATATTTCATTTTAATTATATATATATTATTTAACATAACGTTAATAATATATATAACTATATTACAAAAGTTAATATTTTTACTTACGATTAAAAATGTAAAACTTCGATGGATAATTTAAATAACATATTTTGTCATATCATGCATATCATAAGAATTACACTGCACATCATTTATTCGTCATAACGAATAATTATTATTCGTTATTCGTTCATATTTACCAAATAGTATTTGGTCAAATTCTCAGACAAATCTATTTATCAGGTTGTATTTCGGAGCCGTTATCATAAATTCGTCCGACATTATTTTCTTCATTTCAATATCAATCAAGGTGAGTCATAGCCTCACATTTACTTATTTTCAAACTCCGTGAGGGGGATACATGTTATAAACAGATCACAAGTAATTTTCTGTATACTTCCTGACTTAATATATGCCTAAGTTACCTATTGCCAAAAGACCCTTGATCATGAGCCATTAATCACTGTTATGTGAACGCGAATATAATGAATAAATCTATTTAAGGTTTGACAGCCTATCCCATTAATACTTGACGGAATGTCATTATGCATGTGGTTAGTCGTATTAGTCGTGATAATTATATTTGAGTAAAAATAGGAATTGGCAAATCACCTATTACACGAGGGCAAAATTATCATTAATTTGATAACACCTCCGTATTTACGGTATTTGTTAACGTTTTGCGTGTCATGAGACTTAGAGCAATATATACTGCAATATCAAATTTTTAACTGATTGTATTTCCAATACAATCTTACTTGTGTATCAAAATAATTACTAAATTCAAACTCTATGATATCACTCAACATTTTTGTTGACTTTTAAACATGTTATCTCAGGTAATTAGCAGGGGAAGCAAGCATGGAACGGGCGGAAAAACTTCAAAACTTATCTACTTTATTTCAATAATGGTGTAAAATAAAAGATATTTGATTCAGTTTAAAACATCAAGACTTTTATTATAATACTCTGATAGTGACATCTTGTATATGAAATTTTTATTAATAAACTTATATATTTAAAACGTCTCTTTCGAGTCGTTTTCTATCATTATGACTTCGATCCTCACCGTGACACCCTGATTACTATTCCGCTGCCATGTTACAAATTAGGGGGTGTTACACAAAACGTTGGTATTGCTTACCATCATTGATACCAGCAGCCCTGGAAAGTGGAAACAACATAAGCCGTATGCCCGTACGTTGATCTTCCAACCTTGCCTTTGTGACACGAGCCAACGAAAACGCATCCCCAAGAGATGTTAGTTTTGTCACCAACAACTTTCGTTGTAGAGGTATTTCAAGACCAGATATATAAAAAGATATGAGCAAAGTATCCAAGATATCTTTAACCATATTCATGAGTTTTTCAGACTCACTTTGATACTCCGTGACCGAACCAGTTTGTAACAATTTAGATAAAGTCTCTTGCGGATCTTCATATTTTAACGGCCCAAAACGATTTTTAACACTCTCCACAAATCTATCCCAATCGTAATCAAACCGTTCCGTGTCATCCATCGAATCCACTCCGTCGCCGCACTTTCTAAATTAAAACCCACAATCTGCAATCGCTGATCGGCTAGAGCATTAAGCTGCGAAAAGTATTCAGTTATGGCAAAGATCCAGCTATCTGGATCTACCCCTGTAAATTTAGGAACGTCCAACTGCATAGACCGCAGTAACAGTGATCCGTGATCACCGCCTTCCCCATTACGAGCCTGGATTAGTCCCCAAGTAGCTTGCAATTCAAACCGTAATACTTCAAATTGCTCCTGAAAAGTCGCAACCTGCTGTTGTGCTAGTAGGTTAGCCGCATCGGCCTGCTTATGGAGCAATAATCCGACCATGTTTTCATCCATAAGAACGATGAAAACAATGAAACAGTAAATTCCACGATGAACAGTGAATAGGTTTTTTTTTTCTTTTCTTTTTTCCATTTTTTTAAACCCTAGAATCGTTCGGCTCCCAATGAACTCTCAATGAAAGCACCAATTGATACGACCCGTTACGATTGTATCGATAGAATGCACCACTTCAAGCTGGCGCGAGCTCCTTAAGAATACTAGATGAGTACCCGTGCATAGCAACGGGATTTTATAGCGACAAATAGTTTATTGATAAAAAAAAGTTTATAGGTTATAAACGAAAAATAATAAAAGTTTGAAGATTTAGGAATTAAACATAATGTTTTGAAACCCGGTTCGACCAGGGTGGTTCAACCGGTTGAACAATTCCGGTCGAAAAATGGGTCGATTTAAACCGGGTCAACTTGCTAGGTTGGGTCGAAGACGGGTCAAATTAACTTGGGTCAACCCGTCGGGTTTGAAGCGTCCCGGGTCAACCCGGTTTGTGTTTTAATTGGTTGTATTTAATTTGGTAGATATGTTTTAATTGGTTGTACAATGTGAATAAATCATTGTACTTTTAAGTAATGGATAATGTTTTGAAACCCTGTTCGACCCGGGTGGTTCAACCGGTTGAACCGTTCCGGTCGAAAAATGGGTCGATTTAAACCGGGTCAACTTGCTAGGTTGGGTCGGAAACGGGTCAAATTAAACTGGGTCAACCCGCCGGGTTTGAAGCGTCCCGAGTCAACCCGGTTTGTGTTTTAATTGGTTGTATTTAATTTGGTAGATATGTTTTTAATTGGTTGTATAATGTGAATAAATCATTGTACTTTTTTAAGTAATGGATAATGTTTAGAAACCCGGTTCGACCCGGTTGGTTCAACCGGTTGAACCGTTCTGGTCGAAAAATTGGTCGAGTTAAACCGGGTCAACTTGCTAGGTTGAGTCAAAAACGGGTCAAATTAAACTGGGTCAACCCGCCTGGTTTGAAGCGTCCCGGGTCAACCCGATTTGTGTTTGATTGGTTGTATTTAATTTGGTAGATATGCTTTAATTTGGTTGTACAATGTGAATAAATAATCGTACTTCTAAGTATTGGGGTGTTTTAATAAGAGTATTAATTACATTTCACTTTCTCTCTTATTTGACCATTGTTGAAAACTCAACATTTT
The DNA here is from genome assembly GCA_030686995.1 of Artemisia argyi. Lineage (NCBI taxonomy): Eukaryota > Viridiplantae > Streptophyta > Magnoliopsida > Asterales > Asteraceae > Artemisia > Artemisia argyi. The sequence goes on from CM060696.1 coordinate 9,414,495, forward strand.
ACTTTTAACCATTTTTCCATTATAGATAGTATAGATTGGAGTAGAGAAGACTAGAAAGTTATTTGACAAATCATGACTTTCATTAATGAATGACGCGGTATAAATACCGAATAATCCGAACTTGTATCACAAGTTGAATACAAGATAAACTCCCAAAACAACTGACATTTTCCTAATACGACACAAAAACATATATCCTAACAGGATTCGAATACGACTTAGTAACAAGATAGTTATCTAACTATAGTAGGCGTATCAATCAACTTGCACATGCCAGTTTGCCACCTCATCATTAGATCACCAACTCACTCAACTCACTTACACACCAAAATACCCTCTTCTCTCATAACTCAAACCAGAAAGGTCTCACTCGTCATTTTTTTTCATTTCTATTTTTTCAAATAAACTAAATTTTATTAATTCAAATAAAAATACAAATAACATTTGTATAAAAGAATTACATTAAATATTATATACTTACATTAATTTTTTCATAAAAAGTTACTACATTACAATATTCAACAAACCATTAACAAGAAAAAAAAAAGTAAAATAAAATAAAAATAAAAAATTGCCTATTTACAAACCCATAGCCTACAGTTTTTTTGTTGTTAACGTTATTCTTCGACTCAAGCTTTTGGTGCCCCTCCGAACCCGTTGTAGAAGACTCTCCCCTCGAAGAGGTCCTTCCCATAAAAAAGTAGTGGTCAAAAAGGATATCTATATAAGATGAAGATAATAAATTCTATGGACCTCGTCGAAAGATAGTGTTGTGTAAAGTCTGGATCAACATGTCCGAAAATAGCGCCAAAGAGAATCTGCAAAAAAATTTGTGGGTTTTGAACGGATGCACTAGCGTACTTTAAGAGAGAAACGAGGCAATAAATAATAGGCTACGATTCGCTCAACTACAAATGGAAATTTCAGCTTCGTCCTAAGGTTGGTCAATTTTGTGTGATTTACATTAATGTGGTTAGGAGGAACGAGAGTAGGTCGAGTGATAACGTGGTGTTCCAAAAGGCGTGATCTAAATACCGTCAAATGTATTGACACCACTTCACACTTTTTGAGGCGTAGAAGATTTTGAAAGACTATCATAATTGGAAAGAGGTAAAAATGTCATCGGAGTGCACCTCATTCAACGCCTTGGACTCAGCACATATTGGTTTTAATCTCAACGATGAAGTGGTGGATTCAGAGGATAAGGAGGAAGAGGTACGGTAAGTTCGACTAATGAGCATGAACAAAACAAAGAAGAAAATGTTTTTCTCGTCCAATCCATTTGTGTCTTCAATTGTTGCTCCCGAACTATTTGTTCATTTGATGGTGAATATATGGACATCATTCACTTGCTTTTTTTTTAATTCCAAAAGAAAAAAGATCGGGATTCGTTTTTGAAGATAAACAGGCGGGAAATAGTGATAGAAGAAAAGAAGTATGAATAAAGACAACTAGAAAATGAATTACAACACAAATGTTAATGTTTAAAAAAAAAAAAAGAAAAAAAAAATGTTCTATAACTCGATGAGCAATTGACCATAAAACAACGCGAAAGAGTGATATAGATGAAGCAACAAATTAAAGAAACATATAATTTAGATTCTTAGTTTAAGTTTTATATTTTCAATGTGATATTTTTTATTTAATAAAATTTTAATTTAGCATTTAACAAATTTATTTAAAAAAAAAAAAAAAAAAAAAAAAAAAAAAAAAAAAAGGCTAATAATGGTGTTGGTTTGTCTTGTTAAACAATCAAAAGTGTACTTAGCCTAACATATGAGAAAACACAAAATTTGACCCTTATTCACCATGTTGTTTATATTCAAACTAAATATACTTTTGATTTTTCCAAAAACTAGACAAGATAAAGGGAAAGGACGTTTCTCCCAAAGTCACTTCCGTTTTAAATTTCACTTGCACAAATTTATTTTAAAACAACCTCCTCAACAACTACGAACAACAAAATTAAAGAACTTTTAATTCCCTCCTCATCTCTTACTTTTATTTTTTACAAAGTTTATATATATTTGTACAAATAAGTAAAGACTTCAAACCAATATTAATTCTCAAAAGTTTTCTTAACTTCTGAGTTGGAGTAGTGTTTTCTTGCCACACTTAAATTGATTGATGTGAAACTGAAAGTGATTTCTTGGAGGTATTAAATTCCAAAAAGAATCTGCTGGTGAGAGTGTTCTTGCAAAGGTATATTTCTACACATGCATACATTGTTCATACAATTTTTTAGTTATTAGTTTGTAATTTATTGTTTATTGTCTATAATTAGCTTATAAAAACTATTGCTAAATTTTCTTTCCTTTTGGTACATGATATTTTATGAATCATGACTTTTGATATCATCTGAAAAAGGTTTTGGTTTGATTTGAAATTATACAAGTTGAAACATGTAGAATTGTACATGCATGAATGTCATTCAAGTGGCTTGTTTTCTCTTATTATTTTATCTTTGATCAATTGCATCTTTTACTACTTTTTTTTTTTCTTGTTTTTTTGAATGATTAGTTTATTAGTAAAGCTTGTTTATAATATTTGTTTTCTTCAATTTGCTTGTTGAATATACAGCCAGGAAGTTGGTTTTATTAGGCAACAAATATGCTTATTGTTATATGGATTAAAGAGTTTGCTTGATGGATGCAATGTGGAAAACATTTGCATCTCTCGGGTTGATTTCGTTGTTGTTTGTTAGCGTTTTCGCTTCTTCTGATGATGATGGGTCTGATAATGGTTTTGCCGGGTGTAATTGCGAGGTTGAGGGCTTTTTCGGGTATAGAAACATCATGGAAACACAAAGAGTGAGTGATTTCTTAATAGCAATTGCTTATTTCTCGATTCCTATCGAACTTTTGTATTTTGTTAGCTGTTCAAATGTGCCTTTCAAATGGGTGCTCTTTGAATTCATTGCCTTCATTGTGCTTTGTGGAATGACGCATTTGCTAAACGGATGGACCTACGAACCCCACCCGTTTCAGCTCATGCTTGCTCTCACCATTTTCAAGTTTCTTACGGCTTTGGTATCGTTTGCAACCGCGATTACTTTGATTACTCTCATCCCTTTGCTATTAAAAGTGAAGGTAAGAGAGTTTATGTTAAAGAAAAAGACGAGGGATCTTGGTAGAGAAATGGGTGTGATCAAGCAACAGAAAGACGCGGGTTGGCACGTTCGTATGCTCACTCACGAGATCCGAAAGTCACTTGACCGTCATACGATTCTATACACTACACTTGATAAATTATCCGAGACATTAGATTTGCATAATTGTGCTATTTGGATGCCTGACGCTGCGAAAACAGTAATGAATCTTACTCATCAGCTAAAAGGGGGGCAATCTTCAGCACATTATGATTTCTCAATCCCGATTCAAGATCCTGATGTACAAGAAGTTAAAAGTAGTGATACAGTGAAGTTACTTGATCAAGAATCACAGCTTGCTAGTCTAAGCAGCGGAGGATCTGATCCACCCGGAGCTGTTGCTGCTATACGAATGCCGATGCTTAGAGTTTCTAATTTTAAAGGAGGAACACCCGAAATGACATGTTATGCAATACTTGTTTTGGTTCTTCCTGGTGGACAAGTTCGATCTTGGACTGACCCTGAACTGGAGATAGTCAAAGTTGTTGCTGACCAAGTAGCAGTGGCTCTTTCCCATGCTGCGGTTCTTGAAGAATCTCAGCTTATGAGAGAAAAATTAGCAGAACAAAATCGAGCTTTAGAGCTGGCGAAACAGGAAGCCATGAGGGCTAGCCAAGCTAGGAACTTGTTCCAAACAGTTATGAGTAAAAGTCTAAGAAAACCAATGCATTCCATCATGGGTTTGCTTTCGATTGTACAGGATGAGAGTCTTAGTAACAAACAACGTGTTGTTGTCGAGTCCATGGTGAAAACAAGCAATGTTCTGTCGATGTTGATCAATGATGTCATGGACGATTCTTCTAAAGAAAGGTTTCCATTGCAGATGAGATCGTTTCAGCTTCATTCTTTTATAAAGGAAACAGCTTATCTTGCAAAGTGTTTGTGTTCATATAAAGGTTACGAGTTCAAGATCGATGTTGATAAATCATTACCTGATAATGTTATGGGAGACGAGAGAAGGGTTTTTCAAGTTATACTGCATATGGTTGGGAACCTTTTGAATCGGGAAAACAATGGAAGGGGAGGGAGTTTGATGTTAAAGATTGCGATGGAGAGTGGAAGCCAAGGAAGGAGCGATCAGCGATGGGCAACATGGAGATCAAATTCTTCTGATGGTTATCTGAATGTGAAATTTGAAATCGGGATTAATCATCATGTCCCTCAGGTGGAACGCTCTTTTGCTGGTGAAAGAATGCGTAGTGGTCTAGTTGAACAAAGTTTGAGCTTCGGAATGTGCAGAAAGCTAGTCGAGGTAAGTTCCTTGTTTATGTGTTTTAATCCTTTAGTTACCTTATGTTTTCAATAACAATTTTATGTGATATACGTTTTCTAATTTATAATGCCAGATGATGCAAGGGAAGATATGGGTCGTTCCAAATCCAGTAGGATTTGATCAAAGTATGTCTCTTGTACTTCGGTTTCAACTCCGAACATCGATTGTAATAGGCATCTCTGAAACTGGAGAATCTTCGGAACACAGCAACCCACTTTCCAACTCTCTCTTTAGGGGGCTTCAAGTCCTTCTTGCCGATGAGGATGACACCAACCGTGCTGTTACACGCAAGCTTCTCGAGAAGCTAGGCTGCATTGTGTCGACTGTTGCCACTGGTTCCGACTGCGTCAATGCTGTAAACCAACCTGTATCAACATATCAGATGGTGATTTTGGATCTTCATATGCCTGACATTGACGGGTTTGAAGTGGTGACAAGAATCAGAAAGACCCGTAGCCGGAACTGGCCTTTGATCGTAGCTTTAACCGCAGCTGCGGATGAAGGTGTTTGGGAAAGATGCATACAAATGGGAATCAATGGAGTCATTCATAAACCTGTTGTTTTACAAGGAATCTCAGATGAACTCAGGAGAGTCTTGATTCATACCAACAAGATTCATTGACTTTTCGTCAAAGTCAAAATGTTTAACTAACACTTCTAACCAAGAATAGTATTTTTATTTTATTTTTTTCTTTTCTTTTATGATTTTGTTTAAATTTTAAGGTCTATATTTAATATATATACACCAGTGGAAAACATTAGTGTAAGGAGTTGCTCAAAGTCTTTATTTTAATTTATATAAATCAATTTAACATGTCTAATATTTGACTCGAACTTTCAATCATTTAGTTAGAAAACATTCTCGTATAACATGAAGTACTACTGACTAACATTTATTGGATATATATATATTCTTTTGACTAGCAGTATTAAGATGCATCTAAATTTTGTCGAAAATAGAGGGAATGTATATGATGATGGCAGGTTCAGAATATGGGAATAAGAATCATGCATGAATTTGCGTACGTATGTGTTGAGAAATTATTACTAGAAAGGCCCACTAGATTTAAGAATTGGCAAAATAGAAATATTTCAAGGCCACCTTCAATGTATAAAGGCTACTTTAAGATCATTATGTGTGATGGTCACGTTTCTCAACACGTCATATCATTTTGGATTTACAGTCATTGTCAAATATAAGGTGAGATTCATTGTATTAATGACTCACAGTTTCTATGATTTTCTTTTTGGACTCACTCAAAAGTAGAATGTAGACAAAGTATGTTTAGTTTAGAGACATCAGTTTTATTCTACGGGTAATCAACTACCAATAATATCTTTTCTGTGTATCTAAGTTTTTACAAATACGAACTTTTTATTTATTTATTTTTTTTTTATTTTTTTTTCTGAGTTTGCGACTCGATATTGCGAGCCAACTAATCTCAAAGCAACTACTTTTTATGATAACCCGAAGTCGGTGCAGGTGGACCTACCATAAGGGGATAAATACAAACTTTTCTAGCCAAGGCTATTGTGTATGTCATTGAGGATATAGTATGTAGGGCTGAGCAAACGGACCGGATGGACCGGACCGACCGTCAAAACCGACCGGACCGAGATCGACCGGACCGGACCGACCACATTCGGTCCGGTCCTCGGTCTAAGCTTTTTGCCAAATTCGGTCCTCGGTCCGGTCCGGACCGACAAAAAACCCGAAAAAACTTGCCTAATTGGACCGGACCGACCGAAGACCGACCGTACCGGACCGGACCGAGACCGGACCGACCATATTCGGTCCGGTCTCGGTCTATGGTTTTTTCGGTTCTCGGTCCGGTCCGGTCTTGGTCGGTCCGGTCCGGTTTTCGCCCGATGCTCAGCCCTAATAGTATGTCATGACATAACTTATTACTAGTACTCCGTTATTAATAATCATCATATATTTTTAATGATAGACACAACATACATAAATAAAAGTTTGTCAAACAGAACTATGTAAAATAGGAATGAATAAACTTATATACACACAAAACAATATAATGACTAGTTGGATTTATTTTATAAATGATTATTTTTTAGTTTAATATTGAACAAGATAAATAATTAAAATAAAAGTGATGAGAATAAACTACAATCACATATATTAAATACATTTATCAAAGTAAATATATCTCCTTTTAAATTTTTCTCTTTTATTGGAAATGTACGCCTAAAAATCCTTCTCATTCTTCTTATTTTAATTTTTTTCTCACCAGATTTCTTCGCTTAACATGTTGATAAAAACCGCAATTTACAGAATTTGTTTGTCAATCATCGTGCCTTTGAGATCATATTAAGTGACTTATAGCTGGTTTTCCGCATGTTATATTTAGTCTTTATTTAGCTTCTATCTATGTCTAGGGTGTTAAGTGTCTGTTTCGTATTCTTAGTCATGTAGTAGTCGGTTGATTGGCTTGTGTCCAGCCCAACCCGTTTCTTGTTATCACAGCCGACATAGGACTCTTGTAGAGTCGGTTTTACCTCCCCGTCATCTCTATAAAAGGATGTAGAACCGTAGAGAGGGGGGGGGGTGAATACGATCTTTTCGGATTTTTAGAAGTTTAAAGACTTCAAGCTTCAAAGAACAATAAGTGGTTATACAACAACTTCAACAACCACAATCACAATCAAAGTATATAAAGCATGTAGAGAGACACCACGATATATACTGGTTCAGAATGGGGGGTTTATACCATCCGTACGTCCAGTTGCGAATCCACGACACGTATATTATTCACTAAGTATAATCCTTATGGTGGATTACAAATCGTATACAACTTCACTCCACCGATATGCACAAAGATCGGTGCTCACTAAGAAGAGCTACTCCCTACGGTATTCCGTCCTCGGAAACCACCCACAAAGACTCGTGATTCAACTTCACCTAAGGGTCACCAAGACCACTACTAAGACTTCCCACCGGAAGTATCAAACCCCAACTAGATCCCCAATGATCTAGGATTGGTCACCAAGACACAAGACTTCCCTTACAACCAAATTGAATGAATGAATGTTATTTCTTTGAATCAAGCCCTAACCTAACCTAGTGACTCAATTCTAATAGAAAAGGTATAGAGAAGAAGACCCTCGACACAATCACAAGAGTGGATTAGGTTCTTGTGATTCTTCCCTTGCAAGAATATGTGTTCTTTCAAAGATGATAAGAGAGAAAGATTAAGAACACAATATATGTAGTAGACTTAGAGAGTAGAGAGAAAGAGATTAGTAAAAGAAATTAGAGAGAAAGAATGTTTTTCAAGGGGCGAGAAATACAAGAGCCAAGGTGGGGTATTTATAGGCCAAGACCCAATTTGGGAAAAATTTACCGAGACTGGCGCGTCGACGCGCGGGCAGCGCGTCAGGATTGCTGTAGCATTTTTCCCAATTTTGGTTGTTGATCTTTTAAATACCTAACCTTGTTAAACCCCCAATTGTATTTCACACATTTAAACCTTAACATTAATCATTCTAAGGTTTACCAACTCAAATAGCCAATTTGTAAAAAGTGTTTTGTGAAGTGTTTAAGTAAAACCAATTATCAAAGAGATAAGAGTAGAAAAGATAATTGGGTAGGGGTAGTTTGGGTATTCCTCTCATGGCATAGAAAAGAGAGAAAGAATATGCAATGGGATATTCCTTTGCTTGAAAAGGAAGTGTATGAGAGAAGTTAGGTTAGAGCAAACCATGGTTAGGTTAGAAGAGAAAGCATGGTTGAGTTAAGAAGAGAATATACCAAAGGAATATGCTTTCCTTGGTGAGAAAGGGTGGATGTTGGATAGGGTTAAAAGTTAACCATGGTTGAGTAAGAAAGATAACCATGGTTGGGTGAGAATAGTGTTGAGAACTAACCATGGTTGGAAGAGGTGAACCATGGTTAGGTTAAGAAGGAATATTCCAAAGGTATATTCCTTTGCTTGGGGGGAAAGGGTGGATGAAGGGTTGAGATTAGTTTGATTTGAAATAGATGGTTGAGATGTGTTGTAAGAGATTGGATGGTTGAGATGGTTTTGATTTGAAATGGATGGTGGTGATCAAAGGAGCCTTTTTGCTTGGGGAGGAAGGTGTGATCAATGGTTGAGATTGGTTTGGGTTTGAAATGGATGGTTGTGATTAAACACATGTGTTGAAATAGAAGATAGATTGGATGGATGGTTGAGATGTGTTTAATTTGAATTGGATGGTTGAGATTGAAGATGTGTAAGGAATATAAGAGATGTGTAAGAGATGTGATGTTGTAAGGGAATGGATGTGTTAATACAAATATCGCCTAAAAACGTTATTTATATTTTACGATCTTTGCTAAGTTTTGTTAATGACAAAGTATGAAGTTTAGCTATAAGCAAATCATCACTTTTAGTGTTTAAGTCTTGTTTAACTAAGGTTAACATTTCCTTTTAAACAAAACATTGTTTTTATTTCTTAAACTAAAATGAGTCTTGTCACATCACATTTATTTCTTAATATAGTAAGGTCACATCACATTTAGGGCAAGCTTTGTCATTATACATTTATGGTAAGAAGTGTGTTTGACTTACTAAGTGGTAGCTTGCAAGTTTAGTGTTTGACTTGATATTATGAGATGTGACATTGTTTGGTTTGCAAGAGTAATGAGATGTGACTTTGTTTGGTTTGCAAGATTTATTGCAAAAACCAACTGTAGCCCTGGCGGTACCCTGGGGGTACACGGGCGGAACCCTTTTGAGGGGTCCGCCTGATCCGTCAGACCTGCAGAATTGTTTGCTATAAATACCAAACCATTTGTTAGTTTTTGGTAACCCTTTTAGGACATATTTTCACATACTCTCTCAACTAACTCAGTAACCTTTTGATTTGTGTTATTCTCTTATGTAGCAAGAGACTTCACAAGATCATTCAAGATGTTACAAGCTTCAACTCTAAAGTTGCAAGTCTTGGTAGCTTGGTCATGTATAAGCTTTGATAGTTTATACTTCATATGTGTCATATATATATATATAGATGTAAGTGGTTAGTATTTTAGGCCTCAAAATACGTAGTGTGTCGGGAGTTGTTGTACCCTTGTAAAAGAACTAACGGGAGTGGTTGTACCCTTGGTAAAGAACTCGACATCTAGCTTAGTGTCGGTAAAAGTATAAGCGACGATGGGAGTGGTTGTACCCGTGTAAAAGAACTCGACATCTAGCTTAGTGTCGGTAAAAGTGTAAGCGACGTTGTAAAGGTTTTCTCCACCGGTGAAAGGAGCTTGTTGATTAGTGCTTATAACTCTCGAGTTGGAAACTCGGGGCGTGGATGTAGGGCAAGGAAAAAGAGTCCTTGTAGCCGAACCACGATAAACAATTGTGTTGTGGTTTGATCGTTTCTTTCTTTATCTTTGCTTATTACATGTTGTCCTTTAGTTAGAATTGCTAGTTACATATAAAGCTTTTCAAAGAACTAAACAAGTAAAGATGTGTTTGTATCTTCAAACAAAAGTAAAAGCTTTCCAAATAACTAAACAAGCAAAGTTAAGATTATCACAAGCAAAGCTTTTCAATGTATGAAACTAGTAAAGTTAAAATTGATATTTACATAAAAAGCTTTTCAAAGAATCAAACATATAACGTTGTGTTTATATCTTTAAGCAAACGTAAAAGATATTCAAGTTAAAAAGAATCTAAAAAGCGGTAAACTATTCAACCCCCTTCTAGTTTTCCACAATTGGTATCAGAGCTACGTTACTCAAGATCTTTAAAATAGAATGTATTTTAAAACTTGGATCGATCCATGGATTTTGAAAATCTCAAAGAAGGGCAACCTATTCAAAACCAACCGCTATTTGAAAATGAAAACTTACTTGAATGGAAAAGTAATTTTGAAAACTATGTGAAATCAATTGATCAAGATCTTTGGCATATTATTTCTTTTAGTAATTTCAAACCAAAGAAAATAAGTTTTTGAAAATCAAGATAACCATCTTAAACTTGATAAAAATACTAAAGCCAAAACAATGTTTTACAAAGATTTAGTACCAAACATGAAAGAATGTATTTTTGTCAAAAGGCTAATGATGTTTGGAAAAATATGGTAGACTTTCATTAAGGAATATGTCAAAGATGATCAATTTGATCTTACATATGAATTAGAAGTTTTAGAAAAACTAATTGATAGACACTTAGTAGAAGTTAATACATGTGCTACTAATTTAAATGTATTAAATGAAGGTACAAGTGAAGATGAGTACGTGTGTTTTGATGAACCTGCTTGCGTATCTTGGAATGATATGGATGTTAACGAAGACAATGATCCGGTAGTTGATTGTCAATTTATTGAAACAACAAGTAAGGTGTTAGTAAAGGTGATTATTCGTGTCAAGCTCGTAGTAGACTTGCTTGTGATTCATGGAATAACACGGATGAAGATGTAGTCAATCACTCGGTTTGCAATTCTAAACTTGATAAAACACCAAGCAAGGTACACTTTAAAACCAAACACTTTTGCTTTGATTAATTCATCCTAGAGTTTTCTAAACTAGAAAATGAGTCTAAACGTTTATGCAACATGGACCTAAAAACTATCTTCAAGAATGAGTCTTCAAAATCTTTTAAGAATATCTTTGAAAAAGAAATCTTGTTAAAAGATAAAATGTCTAGAATTGAGAGTAATGTTGAAATTGATCTAGAATGTAAATTATGTCTAGATTACAAACATAAGATTTAAAAGCAAAATGAGAAAGGAAACATATTAGTTAAAATTGATGAAAGCTCAAAATCTCTTGAAAGATTGTTGAGGAGTCAAAGGTTGTTTAAAGATAAAACCGGATTAGAATTTAACTCAAAAGCACCATCAACTAATAAAACAATGCATGTAAAATTTGTCAAACATCGAAGAAAGATTTAGAGATAATTCAATCTCTAATAGAAACTCATGATAAAAGGATTAGGATTATTATTCTCTATGCTTTTATATGATTATCTAACCTTCTTGGGTACATGAGTTATTGAGTTTCAAAGCGTGTCGTCAAACCAAGATTTTACACATAATGTTTACCCACTTGATAGCATCTCTATGCAATTTAAAAGGTACGCATTACTTCAACTCGACTTTGATTGTCTCGTGTTTCTAGCATTATGTGTTCGAATATGTGTTATTTGTAATACTCTAGAGTGTCTACCTGCTATTTGTAAATAATTAAGATTAGATTCTATGCAACAAGGAATTTAGTCTTTAGTACTAGTAGGAGATATAAGGTGTTTTGGTACTTTAACCATCAAGAAATAAACACGAAAAACTCTTGAGCAAGTCTCACTAAACTCTTGCTTACAAGTGAGCTAAATAAGAATTTCCTAAGTGTTAAAATGTCTAACACTTTTGTGATGCTTGCAAAACAAACCTTTGTTAAATAACATTCTCAAACACCATACTTTGAGTCTTAAATTGTGTTTTTCCTCAATCACTTCTTCATGATAATCTCACATAAAACACACAAGGTGAAATAAATTACATTAGCTTACATTAGAATGTGTGAAAGAAAATGAGTTTTCAACATCTAGGATTTACACATCAAATGTGACATATAGTCTCATGATGTTGTACCTCTTGGACTTTTTCAAAATAGATAGAGTTCATTATGTCTTAAGTAATAAAACCCAAAGAGTCGAGGAGTCGTTGAATATAACATTTAATGAGTGATCTCCTCCTTCTATGATATCATCTTTGGTAGATGATAACTTAGTCGAAAGTCCAATGATGGCAAGACAAGTATGTTGTGTAAAACATTAAGAATAAAAGTATAAAATAACATCTTCTCACCGTGAGACAAACATTGAACCAAGCAAAATTGACATAAGTTATAAAACTTGATTTATAGGTCATAGTTGTGTCTAAACAAATTCAACAAAAACAATTTTTGGAATTTTGAATAAAACAACTAGTGAAACAAAATTGATATTTCAAAGTAATCAAGTGAGTATAGTGTCAATATTTGAAAGACTTCTTGATAATAAAAGCAAGTCACAAAAGCAAGGAATTTTAACTTAAAGACATTCCTAGTTGCTCTCTTGTTCTCAATGATTAAGTTATTGATGACTTATCAAGAATGAGATTAGTAAATCCATAGGTAAAACTAAACATATAGAAATGTTTGGAAGACTACTTGTTCTCATAACATTTAGATTCAACATTATGTTTAGCTTTTGTCTATGTGCTCGTGTTAAAGAAGATCCTAAAATAACTCTTTAGTTGAGCCTATTTGGATACATCATAAGGTACTACACAACTAGGATTATGGTATCCCAAAAGAACGGGAATAGAAACCATAGTGTATGCCAAATGGAATTATGTCGGTAATAAGTTGATAAGAAAAGCACAAGTGGTACTTGCACTTTTATACTTACTTACCCAATGATTCTCCAAAACGCGTAAGATTCTCAAATTAGTTTCGGATGGAGAAGCACATCAACAAGCTCCGCTTGAACTAGCAAATTCGTGTCAACAACGGAATTCATCTCATCAACATTGTTATCCATTCAACAAAGGAAGCATCGACTTCAGCGACAATTCAATCCATTATGTTCTTAATTGACATATTGTGATCCATCATCATCGCCTTGGTAAGATTGTTCATTGAGGAACGTCTTAACTAAGAAAGTCTTCTACGTTAACTATTTCATCAACGCGTTAACAAAATCTCTTGAATGTGAAGCATTCATAATTCCTAGGCTTAGTCAAAGACTCATAAGACCTAAAACCTTAAGTTTTGAACGTTAGGATAAAACCATAAAAATCAAGACAATTTCTTTTTAAGTTTCTCCCTGCAGAACCCACGGCACCCTCAGACCATACGGGCGGAACCCATTTTTTGGTTCCGCCTGGTCCGCCAAAACCTCAGAGTGTTTTATTTGTAATTTCAAAACCAAACACCCTCTTAAATCTTAACAAAAACTTTCAAACAGCCATCACCCTCTCAAAAAACACATATCATCACGAATTTTAGGGCTTCTAATCCAATCTCTTCAAATCCAACTAACTTTGTAAGTATTCTAATCACAATTGCATCTTTGATTCAATTATAACTTTCTTGCTTACAATCATTAACTAGAATCTTAGGGTTTTTGCATAAAACTTCATGATTCATGAAAAACTTGGTGGCTAGTCAATTATGTATTTCATTAATTAAGAATTGTATCCTTTTATTGTTACTTTGATTTGCCAAACACACCAAGTGCATTATCTTTCAAAATTGCATCCAAAATTAGAACATGATTCATCACCACATTGTTAAAACAAATGAAAAACATCATTTAAACTTCACTTGCATACTATCTCTTGAATGCTAAAGGGGATACATAACTAATATGTATTTTTGGGTACACTCAATCGAAGACACATTCAATTAGGAGAGTGTTGATTATCTTTTGTTTTTACAACAAAATTTGCATAACAAAACAATTTGGGAATCAAAATGAGTCAAGATAATCAAGTCTTCACATTGTTTTGCATATAGGAACATATTAGATCATCCACATTGTTAAAAGTCATTAACATACAATTTTATGTTTTCTAGGAATCAACATGCCTCCCGCAAACAAATCCGATCACAAAGAAACCCTTAAGTACATGCCCAAACACCATATGACCAAAGGTCTCAACTCGGTTCAATTAGAAACCTTTAAGGCATTAGAAAAACGCTATGTTCACGAAGGTAGAACCATTGATCCATCCTTTCTAGAAGGAACATCTATTCACCAAAACTTTGCCGCAATTAACTTTGATTGTCTCCTTGATATAGATGAGCCTATTTGTCCTAGGTTCATCTTGGAATTTTATGCAACCGTAAACCTTTCCATATGTGCTGGTGGTAGGATATCATTAAACTTCACAACCAATCAAATACCACATGACATAGATTTAAAAGACTTAGCTATAATTCTTGGTGTACCAAATGAGGGAACTTGCCTCTACACGGATAAGTGGCCCATTTCAAGTCTTGATTCTATTGATCGTTTTTATCCATACGATACACCTCTTGCTAGTAAGGAAACTATTAAGGAACACCTCTTTGTTAGAACCTCTACCACTAGGGTGAATCATTCGGGGAATATTGTAGATAAGGATCCTTTTGGTATGGAGCTCAATGAGCTTAAACCACAATTTAAGAAGTGGGAAGAAATTCTTAGAGCTAACGTCATAAGTACCATAGGAAATAGAGATCACATCAACACATGTCTTTGCTATATGCTCTATAGCATTTCCACCAGTCAACCTTTCAACTTAGCCTACTACCTAGCCAAAAGAATGGCCGACATATCATTAGTTGGAACAACCGCTCTTCCCTATGGTATGCTTCTTACCCGCCTCTTTAGAGCAATCTCACCCATTTCTCCTAACGAAAATGGAATGCGCCTTGACTATTTTCTCGTTCCTCACATCTTCGTTCCTTTAAGTGATTAACGAGTTTTCAAAAATAAGGGCAAACATACTCGATCACCTACACCATCATCATCATCCGGAATGAGCGAGGATGATAAACTTCCCAACTCTAAGTTACCCCCTTTAGAATACCTTCAAGCTCTCCCCATCATTGACAATGCTTCCGAAGAATTCAAGCAAACCAAAGGAATGTTCAAGTGTTTTGGAAGGTACCTAAACAAGCTCAACAAGAAGATAGACCGGTTGTGAGAAGATTAAGGAGTGTTTGGCTCATGAAAGCTTTAGAATCGTCTTTGGGATTAAAACTACGTGAATTATTTGTTTTTCACTTTCATGGTTTATTACGTTTGTTGGATTATGTTTGTATGAACTTTTATGCATAATGACAATGTTTAAGGTGTTTGTCATTTTTTCTATGCTTATGGCAATTCTTACTAAGTATAGTGAAATCCTCGACCTCAAGGTCAAAGTCCCATGATATGTATATTTACGTGTCTAATTTTTGCATTGCCTAACCAGAAATGCCTTATCTTTTTGATTTTAGGAGTTTTTGAAAATTTTGAAAATCGTCTCGCGGGTCAAAAACGCGGACTGCTTAATTTTTTACCTCTGGCGGATCTGGCGGTACCCAAAATTGGGTTCCGCCAGTATATTTTCTGGGAATTCCAGAAATGGCCCAACGGACCAGGCGGTACCCTCAAATGGGTTCCGCCAGTGTATTATGAGGGTTCCGCCAGACACCTGCAGAAAATTTTTCTATTTTTCTTAAGTCCAAAACTTGTAATGTGTCAAAAACATTATCCTAAGTGAGAAACATCTTCCATTAACTCGAATAACCATATTAGAACAACTCTCACTCACTAAAGCAATTAGGAAGCCACTTCCCTCCAAAAATTCAAATTCAAACATAACCAACCCAAGGAACCCTTTTAAAGGATCCTTCAAAACCATTGAAACATTTTCAACCAAAATCACATCCCATGATCACAAAGCATTGAGTGCTTTTGTTGGTCTTTCACTCCACCTTATTCTATTGGAATGACATGCATTGATTTGACATATTCATGAAAATTTTGTAAATCATTTGAAACCTCAATCTTTGAATGGTAGAACATTAAATCCAAACACCCTATTCAACATCTTCTTCATCCTATAAATTTGAAAGTTTGCAACAATTCAAATCACACCATCACCATAAAAACTTTTTCTCTCAAAACATCAAACCCACACCTTTGAAAATGACCAAATCCAACTGATGAGTGTCTAAATACTCATCATTTTATACCAATCTGAACTGCCAAAACATACAAAAACACTCAAATATGTATCAAAATACTTAAAATATCTTAGAGGTGTGTTTTATATGTTTCAAATGCAAAATATGCAAAAACAGATGAAAAACGTATAAAGTTTGCATAATTGGCAGTTTCAGTCCCTCAAGTTTCATAAATTGGCAAAACTAATCCCTGGTTATTCTAAAAACTTGAAAAAGTCATCAAAGGTCCTTTTTAATCATAAAGTTACATATTTAGTCCTTTGGTGCAAAGTTTCACAAAATTACAAGTTTAGTCCCTCAACTTTGGAAACTGACAGAAATGGTCCCTGGGATGTAAAAAACTTTGAGAAAAGCAATTTTGGTCCTTATACTAATAATCTTTTGCAGGAATGGTCCTTGGTGTGAAGTTTGGTGAATTTACATGATTGGTCCCTGAAGTTTCACAGTTTGGCAAAACAGGTCCCTCAAAGTTTCAAACTTGACAGTTTTAGTCCCTGGGTGTTCAAAATGGGAAAATTATCATTAAGGGTCCTGGGAAATTCATAATTGTCACTTTTAGTCCCTAGGAGAAAGTTTTGAATAAATTACACATTTAGTCCCTCAAGTTTGGTGATTTGTCAGTTTTAGTCCTCGGGTATTTAAAAAATAAAAAAATATCAAAAATAACCTTGTACTATTCACATGTGACAAATTAGGACCTTATGAGAATTTTGGAATTTTCACAAAGTCAGCCCCTAAACTTTTCCCAAATTACAATTTTGGTCCTTGTGATTTAAACACCTAATAAACCAAACGGACTCTTTTTATTATTTCCACCAAAACCAAAAACCCAAACCATTTCCCAGCCCATGTGATCCAAGCCCAGTCCACCCAAAAATAATACCAGCCCACCCAGGGTCAACGCCCAGTCAAACCCCACAAAACCACCCCGTACCCCCTTTTCCCTCCTTCTCCATACCACCATCCCTGCTAAACCATACCACCTTCCACCTCAACCCCCACCTGTCAAACTTGATCCCCACTCCTCTCCTACCTCTCCTCCACCTCACACAACATTCCAAACTTCCCTAAAAACCCTCACACGCAACATATCTGACAACATAGAAAAAAGGCGCCAAAAAGCATTTTGAATGGTGAGGATGCAATTGACCAATCCAATGGTCCACAATTGGTGGGAAATCACCCAGTGGGTCCCACAAGCTCAGAAAACAGCTACAAAAGGGAAGAGAAGCAATGGAGAAAGATTATTAGATTAGGTTTAGTTAAATTAGGTCGTAGGTAGTGTAAACTTCAATATCAATTGTAATTTTCAATTAAAGTAAGCTTGTATCAGTAATCTCATGTGTTTAAATCTTTAATTCAAGTTAATTTTAAGTTTCAGCTCAGTATCTCAGTTTTTGAATTTCTCAATTGATCAAAAATCTCAAAAGTTCATGTGTTGTTGTTAGTTGTTGTTAAAGCTTCTCATAAGCTCTTATAAGCTCTGACAAAGCTAATAAAAGTTTTAGAATACCTCAATTTTCTGTTTAGATAATAAATAAAAAAAATACCAAAAATAATAATTTAAATAGAGAAAAATAAAAAAAAAACCAGAAAAGAATGAAGAAGAAGCAGTAATCAAAGAAGGTTTTGGATTGTAGTGGTATTAGTTACCTCTTGGGAGGTCATAGGTCATGTTCTGAGTCATTGGAACCCTTGTCTCAGTCAGGATCATTGTAAGTCACAAAATTTATAATTGTAATTTCTGTTTTCTTATTGTTAATATTGCATTATACTATTTAATTAGCTTTAAAAATAATATAATAAGATAGTTAGATCAGTAGTTAGGTATTTCAAGGTTTAAATTTAAGATAGTTAGAGTAAACTGTTTTATAAGGAGTGTTTGGATTGGGTAAATTGACCTGGTCACAGGTTGTCTTTGGTGTTAGTTTTAGTTCATACAGTCTTATATATGTACCTTTAGGTTAGTTTAAACATAAAACACCTAGGTTTAATAATAGAAAGTCAAAATCATACCCTAAACCCCCTCACAGTTGACTGTGAGGGAATAGAATCCCACAGACCCTCACTTAAGCTTATATCTTTAAGCTTTAGCTTAATTTAGGTCTAATATAGTATAATATAACTTATTTGGTCAGTAGGAATCACTAGAAGTTCATAAAAGTCAAACTATCAAGTTTTGCTAAAAAGTCAATTTCACACTTCTCAGATTTTTCCAATATTTGGGAGAATTGTTTAGAATTTAGGAATTAGATTTAGGACTTGGAACTTGTTCCTAGTTCAAGTATACCACCTGATCTTTAAGTTCTCATAAGCCTTGTATTTTTAGCAATTTTATTCTGGGCCCCACTTGTGCCCAAACACAACTGCAGGGAGACCTTCTCCCCTGCACATCAGTACATCACCACACCATCACCACTTTGGTGGTGGTTTGTGGCTACCATAGTGGGCCCCAGACCTCAATATCAGTTCCATAGAACCCCCCTCCTAGTAGGCTATAAGTACTGACCTTTTGTTTGACTTGAATCCCTGTGGACCCCACCTAGATTAAGCACAAAACTTTGTCCTATTTCTGTGTTCAAACTAAGTTTTGGATTAGCTTATTGTGGCTTACCAGCTTATCTACTGAGCTTATTTGGCCATTTTAAGCTTTGACAAGTCCAAAGTACTTATTAGAATTAGGATAAGCCATAGTGGGTCCCACACAAGCTCAGAAGAGCTTATTTGCTTGATTGGTCAAACTTGGTCAACTGTTTTGATTAATAGCTTATATATAGCTTATTAATAAGTTATAAAATTATTGTTTTTACAAAAATTAGTTATTTTTATGTATAATATAGTTTTGTAAAAGAAAAATCAAGAAAAGACAACATAAAAATAAGTGATAGTTTCTATTTAATTTAATTTAATTTTAATTTTCATTTTTATATTTTTATTAAGTAATCTGTATTTTTATATTTTTATTAATTTCCTTATATGTTAAAGTAATTTAAATAATTTTCTTAGATTTTTATATTGTCATTTGATATTTATTAGAATTAGAAATAGTTTTATTAATAATTAATAAATAAATAAGTTATAAATAGCATAATTAATTTTTATATAGCAACACCTAGTTTTTATATTTTTTATAGCTTTTATAAGTTATAAAATAGTTTTATAAATTTTTTCATAATTTTCTAAGTTAGTTTAATAATATTTGTAATTTAAATTAGTTTAAATTGTTTAATTAATATAAATAGTTTTTAATTAATAAAAAGCTTATAAAAAGACAAAAACATTTATTTTTATTTTTTATACTTTCTTCAAGTTCATTTTAAGTTTTAGAAATTATTTTTATAAGTTTTTAGTTTAATTTGTAGTATTTATCATTTTTAGTTTAAATATAAATTAGTTTTAATTAAATAGTTAAATAGTTTTTATTTAAATAATTAATAATAAATAATAAAATAATCTAAAAAATAGTTTTCTTTTTAATTTAATTTTATTTTAAGTGTAAGTTTGTAGAATTTTCATTTTTAACCCTTGTACTTTATTTTTCCTTAAAACTCACCTTTTTCTCAGTACGCAGTCGCGTCTGATTTTAAATTGGTGTACGTTTTAACGTTTTAGATATCTAGGTTTTACGTAATCGTTTTAATAGTTATTTTACTTTATAAAACCCTAGTTTAAATCACTCACACACACTTTATACCTTTCCTGTTCACATTCACTAATCACAAATTCGTTTATAATATCACATCGCACACCTCGTTGGGACATTACGACCCGGGAAAACACTGTATTCCTCGGAAGCATTTGTCTTGATTAGTTTGACTTTACTATTGACCATTCATAAGTGGTTGAGAAATAAAAGATAACTAGTTTGAGGCGAATCACCAACACATCATCCGAGTCATCAAAATCCCTTTCAAAAATCACTAGGATTAGTGTTAAACCTTGTTGTTTTAACAAAACCGTCAAGTCAAGCTCATCTTCTTCAAGTGATGCTTCTCTTAACATTTCTTCACCTATCCAAGATTTCCTTAATCTCACTACCTCAACACAATCCCCAACACATTGTAATACCAATGTTATGACCTTTCAAGAATTGCTTAATCTTGATACTCCAACACCCTCTCCAACACATTGCTACACAAACATGGCCACCATTCCTCCAACAACTAGACCTTCGAGTGATACATCATCACCTTCTCAACAAGCTCAACTATCAAAAACCTCATCACCTCAATCACCAACAATTTCACCAATGGAACTTTTCCATACACCACCAACATCACCACTACCTTATTTGGAAACTTTAGAAGACCTATCACCCAAATCATCAAATCCACCATCCTTGTCACTTTTTGACACAATTGCTCAAATGGAAACCCAACAACAACCTAGTGAGCAACTAGATGATGAACCCCATCAACCATCATTAGTAGAACGGTTGGCTTACCGTTATGCTAGACCATCCATTTTTCCAAATGATCAAGGTCATACCCACTCACAATCATTTGTGTTTCACCTAATTTACAAAGACCTTCATGGCAATCCTTCCGGCGAACCGAGCTTCCGCCATTTTGTTCAAAACCAACAACCACCACCACAACAACAACCATCACCACAAGAACCTTCCCAACATCTTGAATCTCTACTTTCTTCTTATAAGAAAATAGAAGCATCCATATGGGAAAAACCTCCAAACCTTCAAAATGAGATTGACACTCATTTAAACCACCTTCATGCCTTCAAACATATGGTTGACTCTCAAATCAACCATATCATGGTTTTACAAACAACACTTCAATCAACAAATGAAAGAAGCAAAAACACTACTCAACCTTCCACCTTTGATCCTTCAAGTTCAAACCATTCACCACCAACATATCAAACCACCCTTCCACCAAACTTTCCCCGCCATGATTGCAATCATTGCGAAAGAACCACTCACATTAGTGAAGGGTGTCGAAGGGAAATTCGTGAGCTATCCGAAGAAATGAGGTTCATACTAAACCACATTTTGGATCTTCTACAATCCTCGTCTCACACACCTCAACCCTAGAATCTCCAAAATAAAACAAAATCGTTTCTTTTGGAAATTGTTTCCCATCTAAACCAACAAACCAAAACCATGTCATCCTTTCAACCTTCAAAATAAAGCCCGCTACAACCACAACCCACATTTTCATCCTTAAATAACCTTAGCCTTGTTTTTGGAAAATGTTTCTCACAAAGGAAAATGATGATTTCCATGTAGCTTTTTATGGTCGTAGCTTATTTGTAGTTTTTCTTTATTTTTAGAGGTATGATGGTGTAATCGAAATTTCTTGTCTTTGACTTTTTAAGAGTCTAAATTTAACATGAAATGAATTTCATTACACTACAAGGTTTTCATTGTTTGTTGACCATTTAGGTATAATAAGTGAAACATACCTTGCTATGGTACCATACATATATCTTGGGTTGTTTACACTAACTTTTTCTTTGTAGGACCATTTTCCATGTTTTCCTTCCTTGATACTCCATTTAGGGGAGTAATATTCAAGGGGGACCATAAGTGTTGTACTATTTCACTTCACAACTCTTAGTTGTGTTTATACATGAAATACTTTCATGACTTATCTTGTGCAACAACTAACCATTTTCTTGTAGGTTCAAAATCCATGTCTCCTCTCTTGGCACTCCATTTAGGGGGAGTATCGTCCAAGGGGGAGCAAGTGGTTACTTCCGCTTCGCTACTCTTCTTTTTGTTTCGACAAAAAGGGGGAGAATTTAGATATAAACTTAACTTGTTTCAAATTTATTTTGTATATCACATCATCTTAGCAAAAACAAGTTTTCATACCTAACTTTATAAGACTTAATACTAAAACTAGTGACTTACTTATAAATAAAGTTTATGTTTTGTCATCAACAAAAAGGAGGAGATAGTTAATACAAATATCGCCTAAAAACGTTATTTATATTTTACGATCTTTGATAAGTTTTGTTAATGATAAAGTATGAAGTTTAGCTATAAGCAAATCATCACTTTTAGTGTTTAAGTCTTGTTTAACTAAGGTTAACATTTCCTTTTAAACAAAACATTGTTTTTATTTCTTAAACTAAAATGAGTCTTGTCACATCACATTTATTTCTTAATATAGTAAGGTCACATCACATTTAGGGCAAGCTTTGTCATTATACATTTATGGTAAGAAGTCTGTTTGACTTACTAAGTGGTAGCTTGCAAGTTTAGTGTTTGACTTGATATTATGAGATGTGACATTGTTTGGTTTGCAAGAGTAATGAGATGTGACTTTGTTTGGTTTGCAAGATTTATTGCAAAAACCAACTGCAGCCCTGGCGGTACCCTGGGGGTACACGGGCGGAACCCTTTTGAGGGGTCCGCCTGATCCGTCAGACCTACAGAATTGTTTGCTATAAATACCAAACCATTTGTTAGTTTTTGGTAACCCTTTTAGGACATATTTTCACATACTCTCTCAACTAACTCAGTAACCTTTTGATTTGTGTGATTCTCTTATGTAGCAAGGGACTTCACAAGATCATTCAAGATGTTACAAGCTTCAACTCTAAAGTTGCAAGTCTTGGTAGCTTGGTCATGTATAAGCTTTGATAGTTTATACTTCATATGTGTCATATATATATAGATGTAAGTGGTTAGTATTTTAGGCCTCAAAATACGTAGTGTGTCGGGAGTTGTTATACCCTTGTAAAAGAACTAACGGGAGTGGTTGTACCCTTGGTAAAGAACTCGACATCTAGCTTAGTGTCGGTAAAAGTATAAGCGACGATGGGAGTGGTTGTACCCGTGTAAAAGAACTCGACATCTAGCTTAGTGTCGGTAAAAGTGTAAGCGACGTTGTAAAGGTTTTCTCCGCCGGTGAAAGGAGCTTGTTGATTAGTGCTTATAACTCTCGAGTTGGAAACTCGGGGGGTGGATGTAGGGCAAGGAAAAAGAGTCCTTGTAGCCGAACCACGATAAACAATCGTGTTGTGGTTTGATCGTTTCTTTCCTTATCTTTGCTTATTACATGTTGTCCTTTAGTTAGAATTGCTAGTTACATATAAAGCTTTTCAAAGAACTAAACAAGTAAAGATGTGTTTGTATCTTCAAACAAAAGTAAAAGCTTTCCAAATAACTAAACAAGCAAAGTTAAGATTATCACAAGCAAAGCTTTTCAATGTATGAAACTAGTAAAGTTAAAATTGATATTTACATAAAAAGCTTTTCAAAGAATCAAACATATAATGTTGTGTTTATATCTTTAAGCAAACGTAAAAGATATTCAAGTTAAAAAGAATCTAAAAAAGCGATAAACTATTCAACCCCCCCTTCTAGTTTTCCACAGGATGGTTGAGATGGTTTGGATTTGAATTGAATGGCTAGGATCAAAAGTGTGGGAGACAAGAGTACACTTTTGTGTAAGTGGTGTAAGGGAATGTTGGAGGAGGATATTTGGGAAGGATTGTGGGAGATTTGGTGGTATTGGGTTTGATGGTTTTGGGTTAAGTGGTATTTTGATGAAGAAGATAATTAAGAAAAGTAATTAAGAGGAAAATAATCTAATTGTCATTAAGAGGAAAAGGTTTAGACAATTAAGATTATAAGTTGAGAAAATCATAAGTTACTTATAAGCTCAAGTAACACAACGTCGAGAATCCATAGTTTCATATCTCGTGACTTTCCACGACTCGACGTTCTCAACTAATACATTGGTTCAAACAAGTTAAGTGCTTTGCCTTAATGTAAAGCATAACCCAATTAGGAAAGGATGTGTTTACGCAAAGTGACCTTTGACTTAGTTTGACCAATAAAGGAGTAAACCCGTTATGTAATTAGAGAAGACGTAAGCACGGGGTATGGGCATATGGATGCTTTCACATGATGTTACGCGAAATATATAAGCTCCCTAAGTTTAGAAAATCCTTGGCAAGAGGCATTTGATAAAATATTTGAGTTGGCATTTTGACAAAAACGAGAGCTTGCAAATTTAAATCCCTCTAAGTCTAAAACCCGTTTTGAGTGTTCCTAATGAAGCACTTATCATATTCATACCTGAATTGAAAGATCCACATCCAAGGTCGGACTAGGTAGTAGTTGGTTTCATTGTAGTCTTGTTTTGTTTTTGTGGTAGTGGTCTTTTTCTTGTTACAAAGAAATGTTTATGCCTATGTAACGGGCTTTGATATGGGACTTCACCCATATCCATTGTACTTAAATGATTTTTGGTTAATGCAATTTACCGGGGTACAGGATTATTCCCCTTTACCCAAAGCGCGCCTTTGGTGTAGCTTGCGTCTTGACCTTTGCCTTGTAATTTTGATGAAGCCTTTAACATTTCTTGAATGGTCTTCACGCTCTTGCTTTCTTTCTCCCCCTTTTGTCGAATAAAAAAGGTGGGACTTCCATTAGAATGGGAAAGTAGCTTGTTCCAATAGCACTTGAACCTACTCCCCCTTGAACATAGCTCCCCCTAGATCGTTGCTCCCCCTTGTTTCAAGGCGGGGATCCATGGGTCAAGAGCCTCACCTTTGCGGCTTCACAACATGACAAGCAACAAACAAGAGATTCTCGCATGTAGAAGTCCAAGATGGGTTAGGTAACCATTTGGATACTTGCAACATGGGTTAGTCAAAGAATAGCATCATATACATCTACGCACAATTCATCATAGCCTATGCATACAATACATTTTCAATGCATTGTATCCCAAATGTTGATAAACACATACATAGCACCATCACATAGATGTTCATAGAATGGATCTATCAATCACGCATAAACATATCACATACACAAGTGAGCATGACACATATTCAAATAAGGACACATAGCTGCACATATAAACACTTTAAGAGTGTAAAACAAGACCGAAATCTTCAAGGTGAGATGTGATAGATATCCAATTACCTTTAAGTGCGTGTGTGACTAGACTTAATTTGTGGCATCTAAACAAGTTGCTACCTAGTAACAAGTCATGGCATAAAGAGATTCCTAATTTAGTGAATAACACCGTGTATTACCCTTTCCCTTGATTAATTCAATCTTTCCAAGAAAATACCTATAAGATGTAAAGGTCATCTCAAAGACTACAACATTTCCTACTTCTTGGGAATCAAATTTGTTCAAACCCAACCCATGTCTTTCACATAATACCTTAGCACATAATTTATCGAAGCTTTAAGAGTTTGATAAAGATCAAACAAGCATTATCTTTCTAAAGACTTTAAGTGACTCAACATTCTATGGTTCATATTGACCATGAACAATCCTTTCTATTGCTTAAAATGTGCAATTAGGATTTTGGGAAATGTCATGGAAAATCCTAAGTATTATTAACTTGCGACCTAAGGATTCGCTTATTCATCTCTTCTAATACTTGTTTTATTGGATATCCCTTAGCTTTCTTAATTGTCTAAGAAGTATTTTCCTAGAGTAAAGTGTAACACGTGGTTTCTAGGACATGATACCAAAAATTTTGCGAAATGGATTGCACGGCTAAATGCATGACACATCTCTTGTAACTACTTGTCCTTCCATTGGACAACCTCATTGGTTTGAGAAGGACTAATATCCGAGGGGTTATGTAAGATTCCATATTGTTCGCAAAATTCCTAAATTGCACCCTATGATCAAATCGACTACTATGATTAGCTTGAATCAAAGCTCAAGTGGGTTTTTCTAATCTTCTTCCTAAGATTCTAAACTTATCTAGGGCATCTTCCTTAGCACCTAGTAATCGAGTCCATATATAATGTGAATAGTCATCAATTGTCATTAAAGTATAGAAGTTGCCTCCGTAACTTTGAATATGTGATGAACCAAAACAAATCAATATGAAGTAACTCAAAGACTCTATTGGTCGAAATGGTGTTACTAATCCCTATTGCTTGCAAGACCTTGTTTGTCTAAGTAGTACGTAAATACGCACCAAGTGTTTAATTAAATGTGATACTTTAAAGTTGTGAGCACATGAACTACTATCATTAACAAATATGAAAGCAATAAGCATATTAGCAATATGCACGAAATCAACTAGCATCATGGCAAGTGGGCATATAAGCAAATAGCATCAATGCATATTTTTATGCAAATATGACTTTTCATATGAACATTTAATCACTATGAAAAGTAAGCATATAATCACATATCATCCATGAACCCACAATTTATGACAAACAATCTTATTTCTAGAGCCACTAAATCATGTGAACATATGTGAGCCAATTACATGTTGTCACATTGATGGTTAAAACCATATACTTATTAGTAACATAATCATGCATATTAATGAAATTCACACCATTTTATGCATATTCATCTTGAAGGATTGTTTAGATTTGAATTAATCTACTATTTAAATTTTCGATAAACAATCATGTGTAGACAATATTCAATAATAATCATGTCTACGCATATTTATTTAACCCTACATATGATATGAGATCTCATGGTTTAACTTTAATATTTAAATTCCTAGACATGTTTTCAATCAATTAAATATGTCACACTTAAGATGAGCATGTATTCAAGTTATGAAAATTGTGAACACGTAAATATATTCCCTAAACAAATAGCATGCAAGTTTAGTCTCATTTTTTGTTAATCGCTTTTAAGTTTCTAAGACCTCCTAAATTTCATGTTGTGACAATAATAAGCTACCTAGCATCACCAAGTTCACATGGAATTTTTGACAACTAATCATGTAAAGCACTTAGGGATAAGAAAAACTTAGCTTGATTTTAATGGATGATTTTTGTTTCACGATCACAAGATAAAAATCCACCATTGATGCTTTGTCTATGGATGACCTTTCCTCAAAGATTACTAATGTACATCATCATACCCTCTTGTATGAAGTAATCAATCTTCAACAATCGATTATGTGCTTAAATCAACCATTTCGATTATCTAATAGACCGATTCAAGCTTATACCTAATAAACATAAAACTCAAAAACTTGGTCCCCAATGGTTGTTGGGTCCAATGTTGTTAGCATAAAACATTCCCAAGTTAAACATCCTTGGGTCATGAAGTAAGACATTTAGTGTCTAAAGACCATAGCTTGAAAACATAGACCAAGGGTTGTTTGAAAGGTTACTTTGGTTTTGAAAACTTGGTCCAAAGTTTTGGTGGTTGTGTGGTCTAAAAAATCTTTGGTTTAGGTAGGAGTTGTCTCTCCTTTGGTACGAGTTATATTGACGATGTGAAGACCTTTGGTTGTTGTAAAAATTTCTTCTAGGTGATGATTGATTGTTTTGAAAAAGAATGTCTTTGGTTATATGATGGTTTCATTTTTGGTGTGGGTAAGATATGTCTATGGTCGACTTGAGCTTGTGTGTATCCAAGTCCATTATGTGAAACCGGGTTGTAAAATTGTTTTGGGGTTTCACTTCTTGTAATGGGTGCTTGAGTACCTAGAGTATTTGCAAAAGGAGTTTGAGGAACAATTGGTTTAACAAAACGTTTTGATAAAACTCCACTTTTCCTCAGAGTCCTGGCGCGTTGTCGGCGCATCGACGCGTCATCCAGCGCGTCAGGCTCGGAAACTTTAGGAGTTTCATTTTGTCTTGCTTTTACAAATACAATAGGTTTGGTTAGACTCTCGGAAGTTGTTTTCTCATTTTTCAAAAATCCAAGACCTTCCTTATCTTGGGACAATTTTTGTTGTCTTAACATATCATCCAAGTCATTGCTACTTTTCTTAAATTGGGAAAAACTTAATGACTCCTTTTGAAGTTTGGATACTTTATCATTCAAAGAGTTAACCTTATGTCCAAGTTTTTCACAACTTGTGCAAGGTTCAACCCTTTCTTTGTGTTGAGAAAATCTCTTTATTTCTCGTTTGAGTTCAAAAACCTTTTTATTAAGGGAATGTTTCTCCTCAACAAGTTTTTCAATAGTTTTAAAACATTCCTCATTCTCTTTTTGCAAATTACAAATATTTAAATCTTTATTAGAAATAGAAGAGTTTGGAGATACCTCTTGACTTTCAAACGCCATGAGACACGTTGCAGTTCTTTCTGAATGATCCCCGTCTTCACTATCACTCCAAGCTCCGCCGACAAATGCCCTATTTTCTTTGGGCTTTGGACATTCACTTATAAAGTGATTCTTGTCACCACAATTGTAGCACTCGCGTTCGCGCCTTGAGCTTCCACCACCTTTATTATTATAGACAAGATCTCTTCTAACCTTTCTACCATCACTATTACCTTGTTTACCAAACTGATTACCTCGCCTAGAGTTACCTTCTCGTCTAAAGAAATTCTTAAGGTTCCTTGCCACATGGTTGACCTCTTCATCATCTTCATCACTTCCTTCATCACTATCATCACTAGTTTATTCCCTAGTGACTTTAGCTTTAAGGGCTAGTGACTTAACCTCTTTCTTCTTTTCTTTAGAAACGACCTTGTCATTTTCTAAAATCATTTCATACACTTTGAGGTTTCCGATTAGCTCGTCAAGAGGAAGTTCCACTAAGTTTTTGGCTTCTTCAATAGCCGTCACCTTTGGCCTCCACTTCACCGGGAGAGCTCTAAGAAACTTTCTCACATGGTTCTTATTGTAAAAGCTCGGATCTAGAGCCGTGAGGCTTGTGATAATAGCATTGAATCGCGTGTAACCATTGTCAGTGGTTTCTTCATCCGAGATCGAAAACTTCTCATATTGTTGGATGAGCAAGTCGATCTTGCAATCTTTGACTTGTGAGTTCCCTTGATGGGTGATGATGAGTGTGCGCCAAATCTCCTTGGCGGTCTTGCAAATGTGGACTCTCTCATACTCCCTTCGAGGTAGAGCATTGTAGATCAACATTTTGGCTTCATCATTCTTGCCAAGCTTCTGATGAGTGTGTAAATACTCATCATTTTATACCAATCTGAGCTGCCAAAACATACAAAAACACCCAAATATGTATCAAAATACTTAAAATATCTTAGAGGTGTGTTTTATATGTTTCAAACACAAAATATGCAAAAACAAATGAAAAACGTACAAAGTTTGCATAATTGGCAGTTTCAGTCCCTCAAGTTTCATAAATTTGCAAAACTAGTCCCTGGTAAATCAAAACTTGTACAAATGTCATAAAAGGTCCTTGGGATTCATAAGTTGTAAGAAATAGTCCTTTAAAGTTTAAAATCACATATTTACAACTTTGGTCCCTCAACTTTGAAAAATGTCAAAAATAGTCCCTAAGGTTTTGAAAAATGGAAAATATGAAAAATAAACCTTATACTATTCTAAAATGACAAAATTGGTCCTTATGATAACTTTTGAGAAGTTACAAATTAAACCCTTCCAAAAATCAGAAAATTAAAGGTTTGGTCCCTGGAGTTTGTGGAATTGGCAGATTTGGTCCTTGAGGTTTAAAATAATAAAATTTATACTTGTGGTCCTTGTACTAATGTTAAATTGCAGGTTTGATCCTTATTTGAAGTTTGAAAAAAAAAATCACAAACAGCCCTTCAACTTTACCTTTATTACACATTTGGTCCTTGTGATTTAAACCAAATCCTAACCGGACTCAAAATAAGCTAAAACCAAATACCACTTCAATCCACTTTGGGCCCAAAAATACCACAGCCCAGTCCACACCTCAAACCCAGGTCAACATTTGACCTGGTCAACTCCCAGTCAAACACCCATACCCCGTCCCCTTTCCCTCCTCAACACCACCACTTGCTACTTCCCTCCTCCACCTGCCTCCTCCATCACATCCGACCTCTCAATCCCTCCAATCACAATCCAAGGAGAACCCCCCACAATAAATGCTTCTACCACCCCTCCCCTACACGCAACAGAGCAATTTGCTCTGATTGCATTTTTCCCGCCAACACACGTGGCACATGGAAAGTGGACCAAAGCTTGAACAAAGTGGTGGGAAATGATGGCAATGCAGAGGGTAACCCTAATTTGGAGCTATAAATAGAAGAGGAAGCACAAAGAAGACATAGTTAGTTAATTTAATTTTAGTTCATGTCGTTTAATTGCAATTTTCAATTCTAGGGTACACCCAAGCTCTTAAGCAGTGGTAACCTTCTTTTTATTGTATTGTAACTTAATTTCAGTTATTAATTTCAAGCTTCCTTTATTATTTCATCTTATGCAATTTTAATTATATTTCAATATCTCATATTGTTCAATTGTTGTTTTAGTATTATGTATTGGACTCTTAGATACATATAAGCTCCTAAGTAGCTTATTGAAGCTATTAGTAATAACTTAAAACAGTTTAGAAATAAAAAAAATTCAAAATACCAAAAAAAGTCAAAGAAAGTCAAAGTCAGTGTTCTTGGTGATCAAAGCTGGAGCAGGGAGCAATTTGGATGTCCCTGGGTTAGAGAACCTGTGGAGGTTCATTAGGAATGGTTCTCAGTCCTTGGTTCAATCATCTCATCCCAATTCATTTTGTAAGCAATAATTCTATTTTGAGCTTTTTACCTTAATAATGTTTGTTACTGTTTAATTAGTATTCTCATAAGTTTATTAGACATTTATTATTGATAATATAGTTTAAAACTAGTTGCTTGTTTATTGGACATCAATTTTACTTAAATCCAAAAGTCTCACAGTGGAATACTTAAACTTGGCATACTTGTGTTTTCTGCTTGTGTTGTGCTTGATTCAGGGTCATTTAATCTTATATAGTTATAATTTAGTGTTAGGAATTAGTGTAATGGGTTAAATATATCATTAGCTTTGAAAATCATAAAATGTCATAGTTAAAGGAGTGTTTGGCTTAACTTGTTCTTGGGCATTAAGATCTGTTTCAGTAGTTTCATTTGATGCAAGTAGTTTATAATAGGTCTATTAGGTTTAGGTAAGCCATAAAAAGCAGTCACTTTGTCAATAAAAGTCAAAATCACATCCTAAGTCCCTTCACAGTTAACTGTGAAGGACTTGTGATCCACAAACCTTCAATCTAGCTTATAAGTTGTATTTTTATCTTAGTTTAGGTTAATTATAACTTAATATAACATATAAAGTCAGTAGTGAGCGTTAGAAATTCAAATTAGTCAACTTAGGTTAGTTTTATTAAAAGTCAAATTTTCAATCTCTCAGATTTTTCCCAATTTTCAAAGATTTGTTTAGAATTTAGGATTTGGATTGGGACCCTGAAACTTGTTTCCATAGAAACTCTACCACCTCAGCTTCAAGGTCTCAGCTCCAGTTTATTTTTGTGATTTATGTGGTGGACCCCACATCTTGCCAAACACAACTGCAGGGCAACAAGCTGCCCTGTGCAGCAGCTCAGCCCCCCAACACCACCACTTTGTGGTGGTTTTCCTACCACCTCAGTGGACCCCAGACCCTATAATTAGGTTTTTCCAACCCCCCTCCTAGTAGACTCTTAGGATTGACCATTTGTTTGACCTGAGTCACTGTGGACCCCACCTAGTTTAAGCCCCTAAGGTTGTCCCAGGTCTGAGTCAAAAGTGCAAGGTGCAAAGTGCTTATTTCTCTTTAATCAGCTTATTTGTGTTGCTTACTAGTTGTATCTGGCTTATCTGAGTGTATTTAGCTTATGTGTATCTGATTTCACCATTGTGGACCCCACCCAAAGCCATTTGACCCAGATTGACCAAACAGTCAACCAAAGTCAACTGTATAAGTTAAGGGGGTGTTTACAGCTTATTAATAAGCTAATTTTAAAAGTGTTTTCATAAAAGTTTGTCATTTTAAGGTATTAAGTAGTTCTGTAAAAGAAAAATCCAAAAAAAATCCAAGTTAAAGTAAGTGATAGTTTCTATTTAATTCAAGTTAATTTTAATTTTCATTTTTATATTTTAATTAAGTCACTAGTGTTTTTATATTTTTATTAAATACCTTATATAGTAAAGTAATTTTGATAATTTTTTCAGATTTTTATTTTGTCATTTGGTGTTAATTAGATTTAATTTTAATTTTCTTTATTATTAATTAATATCAAGTATTAAATAGCTTAATTAGTTTTTATAAGGTTAAATCTAGTTTTTATAATTTTCCTAGTTCTAATATAGTATAATAAGATTTTAGAAAATAAATTTTGATATTCTACTGTTCATTTTCTATTTTTCTTATTTTATTTGTTTAAAATAGACTTAAGTTAATTAAAAGGTAAATAATTAGTTGTTTAATCTTAAAACATAATTTTTAGAGTTTTTATAATTTTGTAGGATTCCAGTGATGGTTAAATCCATAATTGGTATTCATCTCACCAAGATGTTGACTTAGTCCATCAAGATGCTGGCTAGTCCAGAAGCAAACGGCTTTTTGTAAAGACAAATCAAATCCGTTGACAGCTGGTGGTTTGCTCAAAATCACACGGTTATCAGGTGTGCCAAAGTTCTTACACCTGGCTACTCCAGAAGTGATGGCTTTTGGTAAAGAGTTTCAAATCCATTAATTTTTCTCAAAAGATTGCTAGGGACTAGCAATAGTTTAGTGTGGGGGATTGATGAGTGTGTAAATACTCATCATTTTATACCAATCTGAGCTGCCAAAACATACAAAAACACCCAAATATGTATCAAAATACTTAAAATATCTTAGAGGTGTGTTTTATATGTTTCAAACACAAAATATGCAAAAACAAATAAAAAACGTACAAAGTTTGCATAATTGGCAGTTTATGTCCCTCAAGTTTCATAAATTTGTAAAACTAGTCCCTGGTAAATCAAAACTTGTACAAATGTCATAAAAGGTCCTTGGGATTCATAAGTTGTAAGAAATAGTCCTTTAAAGTTTAAAATCACATATTTACAACTTTGGTCCCTCAATTTTGAAAAATGTCAAAAATAGTCCCTAAGGTTTTGAAAAATGGAAAATGTGAAAAATAAACCTTATACTATTCTAAAATGATAAAATTGGTCCTTATGATAACTTTTGAGAAGTTACAAATTAAACCCTTCAAAAAATCAGAAAATTACAGGTTTGGTCCCTGGAGTTTGTGGAATTGGCAGATTTGGTCCCTGAGGTTTAAAATAATAAAATTTATACTTGTGGTCCTTGTACTAATGTTAAATTGCAGGTTTGATCCTTATTTGAAGTTTGAAAAAAAAATCACAAACAGCCCTTCAACTTTACCTTTATTACACATTTGGTCCTTGTGATTTAAACCAAATCCTAACCGGACTCAAAATAAGCTAAAACCAAATACCACTTCAATCCACTTTGGGCCCAAAAATACCACAGCCCAGTCCACACCTCAAACCCAGGTCAACATTTGACCTGGTCAACTCCCAGTCAAACACCCATACCCCGTCCCCTTTCCCTCCTCAACACCACCACTTGCTACTTCCCTCCTCCACCTGCCTCCTCCATCACATCCGACCTCTCAATCCCTCCAATCACAATCCAAGGAGAACCCCCCACAATAAATGCTTCTACCACCCCTCCCCTACACGCAACAGAGCAATTTGCTCTGATTGCATTTTTCCCGCCAACACACGTGGCACATGGAGAGTGGACCAAAGCTTGAACAAAGTGGTGGGAAATGATGGCAATGCAGAGGGTAACCCTAATTTGGAGCTATAAATAGAAGAGGAAGCACAAGGAAGACATAGTTAGTTAATTTAATTTTAGTTCATGTCGTTTAATTGCAATTTTCAATTCTAGGGTACACCCAAGCTCTTAAGCAGTGGTAACCTTCTTTTTATTGTATTGTAACTTAATTTCAGTTATTAATTTCAAGCTTCCTTTATTATTTCATCTTATGCAATTCTAATTATATTTCAATATCTCATATTGTTCAATTGTTGTTTTAGTATTATGTATTGGACTCTTAGATACATATAAGCTCCTAAGTAGCTTATTGAAGCTATTAGTAATAACTTAAAATAGTTTAGAAATAAAAAAAATTCAAAATACCAAAAAAGTCAAAGAAAGTCAAAGTCAGTGTTCTTGGTGATCAAAGCTGGAGCAGGGAGCAATTTGGATGTCCCTGGGTTAGAGAACCTGTGGAGGTTCATTAGGAATGGTTCTCAGTCCTTGGTTCAATCATCTCATCCCAATTCATTTTGTAAGCAATAATTCTATTTTGAGCTTTTTACCTTAATAATGTTTGTTACTGTTTAATTAGTATTCTCATAAGTTTATTAGACATTTATTATTGATAATATAGTTTAAAACTAGTTGCTTGTTTATTGGACATCAATTTTACTTAAATCCAAAAGTCTCACAGTGGAATACTTAAACTTGGCATACTTGTGTTTTCTGCTTGTGTTGTGCTTGATTCAGGGTCATTTAATCTTATATAGTTATAATTTAGTGTTAGGAATTAGTGTAATGGGTTAAATATATCATTAGCTTTGAAAACCATAAAATGTCATAGTTAAAGGAGTGTTTGGCTTAACTTGTTCTTGGGCATTAAGATCTGTTTCAGTAGTTTCATTTGATGCAAGTAGTTTATAATAGGTCTATTAGGTTTAGGTAAGCCATAAAAAGCAGTCACTTTGTCAATAAAAGTCAAAATCACATCCTAAGTCCCTTCACAGTTAACTGTGAAGGACTTGTGATCCACAAACCTTCAATCTAGCTTATAAGTTGTATTTTTATCTTAGTTTAGGTTAATTATAACTTAATATAACATATAAAGTCAGTAGTGAGCGTTAGAAATTCAAATTAGTCAACTTAGGTTAGTTTTATTAAAAGTCAAATTTTCAATCTCTCAGATTTTTCCCAATTTTCAAAGATTTGTTTAGAATTTAGGATTTGGATTGGGACCCTGAAACTTGTTTCCATAGAAACTCTACCACCTCAGCTTCAAGGTCTCAGCTCCAGTTTATTTTTGTGATTTATGTGGTGGACCCCACATCTTGCCAAACACAACTGCAGGGCAACAAGCTGCCCTGTGCAGCAGCTCAGCCCCCCAACACCACCACTTTGTGGTGGTTTTCCTACCACCTCAGTGGACCCCAGACCCTATAATTAGGTTTTTCCAACCCCCCTCCTAGTAGACTCTTAGGATTGACCATTTGTTTGACCTGAGTCACTGTGGACCCCACCTAGTTTAAGCCCCTAAGGTTGTCCCAGGTCTGAGTCAAAAGTGCAAGGTGCAAAGTGCTTATTTCTCTTTAATCAGCTTATTTGTGTTGCTTACTAGTTGTATCTGGCTTATCTGAGTGTATTTAGCTTATGTGTATCTGATTTCACCATTGTGGACCCCACCCAAAGCCATTTGACCCAGATTGACCAAACAGTCAACCAAAGTCAACTGTATAAGTTAAGGGGGTGTTTACAGCTTATTAATAAGCTAATTTTAAAAGTGTTTTCATAAAAGTTTGTCATTTTAAGGTATTAAGTAGTTCTGTAAAAGAAAAATCCAAAAAAAATCCAAGTTAAAGTAAGTGATAGTTTCTATTTAATTCAAGTTAATTTTAATTTTCATTTTTATATTTTAATTAAGTCACTAGTGTTTTTATATTTTTATTAAATACCTTATATAGTAAAGTAATTTTGATAATTTTTTCAGATTTTTATTTTGTCATTTGGTGTTAATTAGATTTAATTTTAATTTTCTTTATTATTAATTAATATCAAGTATTAAATAGCTTAATTAGTTTTTATAAGGTTAAATCTAGTTTTTATAATTTTCCTAGTTCTAATATAGTATAATAAGATTTTAGAAAATAAATTTTGATATTCTACTGTTCATTTTCTATTTTTCTTATTTTATTTGTTTAAAATAGACTTAAGTTAATTAAAAGGTAAATAATTAGTTGTTTAATCTTAAAACATAATTTTTAGAGTTTTTATAATTTTGTAGGATTCCAGTGATGGTTAAATAATTTTATAAATTTTATCTTAATTTTCTAAGTTAATTTAGTATTAATATAAATTAAAAGTAGTTTAATTAGTTTAATTAAGTTAAATAGTTTTTAATTAATATAAAAATCATAAAAAGACAAAAATATTTATTTTAATTTTTTTATACTTTCTTCAAGTTCTATTTTAAGTTTAGAAATTTTTTTTGCAAATTTTTAGTTTAATTTGTAATAGTTTTAATTATTAGTTAAATATAAATTAGATTTAAATTAGATTTTAAATAGTTTAATTAATTAAATAATAGTTTAATATTATTTTAATCACTTTTATAATTTCTTTTTCATTTTTAATTTTAAGATTTGAAAAGTGTCAAAAGCACCCCCCTGTAGTTTGATAATTACCCAAAAACTCACTTTTCCAGTCCGATACGTGATCTTAATTGTGAATTTGTGCATATATCTGGTATCTGATTATTGTGAATATTATATCTGTGTACCAATACCAAAATAACAGTAGCAAAATCAATTCCATATCATCTGGGCTACTGTCCTCAGTCCCACTCACTCATAAACGATTCCAAAAGCACCATTTCAATCTCGTCGGGACTTTAACGACCCGGGAAAACACTATATTATCACCGGAGTATTGATTCTAGGCTGTCTTTGACTTGTTGACCTTGGTCAATAATTATCTGACTGCTCTGAACCAATCACTTCCTTCTTTCATCATCTTTTAGATCCGACTTGGGCTTTTCAACCATCAACTTGGTTTCCGGATCGGTCATCATGAAAACAAAGTCTCCATTTTGAATTACCTCCCACAAGTCAAGATATTTGAACCTCACATAGGTCTCAAACCGGGTTTTCCAAAAACAAAACCCTTCGGTTTCTAGCAAAGGTGGTCTTTGCATAGAACACCCCTCTACATAGTTCTCTTGAGCCATGGATCTATACTCAACTTTACCAAAAATCTTTGTTAGGATTTTAGATTTTTTGGAAAAGAAGTTTTTGACTTAAAACGACTTCTCGGGAAGGCTTTAACGCTCAAAAACTTGAGTATTCTGCTCTGATACCAATTGTAGAACCGTAGAGGGGGGGGGGGGTGAATATGGTCTTTTCGGCTTTTTAGAAGTTTAAAGACTTCAAGCTTCAAAGAACAATAAGTGGTTATACAACAACTTCAACAACCACAATCACATTCAAAGTATATAAAGCATGTAGAGAGACACCACGATATATACTGGTTCGGGATGGGGGCTTTATACCATCCGTACGTCCAGTTGCGAATCCACGACACGTATACTATTCACTAAGTATAATCCTTATGGTGGATTACAAACCGTATACAACTTCACTCCACCGATATGCACAAAGATCGGTGCTCACTAAGAGGAGATACTCCCTACGGTATTCCGTCCTCGGAAACCACCCACAAAGACTCGTGATTCGACTTCATTCAACCATATTACCCATGTATACGGGTTTGTTAATTTGGTCATTATATGTGTAAAATGGCGACAATAACGTTATTTAGTGGCAGGGTTACCGGCTAGCTATTAGCCAGTCACCCATGCCACGGTGGCCTGACGATACTTTCACCTTATAGAAAAGTTACTAAAGTTTTCAAAAAATTTGTCCTAAGGTAATATAGTTCATTTTGTTCATACAGGTTACCCTTATTTACGGGTTTGTTAAATGTGTTACTGAACCTAAGGTAATATAGTTTCATTTCTGACAATTTTTATACGATTTCATCACTTTTTATTCGTTTTCATATGCTTTTATCTGGTTTTATTCGTTTTCAACCGTTGTTATACGTTTTCATCCGTTTTTGTACTTTTTATCCATTTTTCTTACATTTTCATCCGTTTTTATTTGTTTTCAACCGTTTTTATACATTTTCGTCCATTTTTCTTATATTTTCATCTGTTGTTATACGTTTTGTCCATTTTATATGTTTTTTTGTTCATTTTTATAAGTATAAAAACGAACAAAAACATTTAAAAACGGACGAAAACGTATAAAAACAGACAAAAATATATAAAAATGGATAAAAACGTATAAAAACGTAATAAAAATGGATGAAAAGATATAAAAATGGACAAAATGGTTGAAAACGGATAAAAACGTATAAAAACGGATACAAACAGATAAAAATGGACGAAAACGTATGAAAACGTATAAAAACAGATGAAAACGTATAAAAACGGTTGAAAACGGATAAAAACGTAAAAAATGGATGAAAACGGATAAAAACGTAAGAAAAACGGATGAAAACGTATAAAAACAGACGAAAACGTATTAAACTGGTTGAAAACTTATAAAAACGTATAAAACAAATGAAAACGGATAAAAACAGATAAAAACGGACGAAAACGTACAAAAACGGATTTAAAACGGTCAAACTAACAAAAATAGTGGTCTAGGGACTAAATCCGTGAAACGCGACAAACAAAAAGGACCGTTTTGTACTTAAAAAATAAGCCACATAGGATTTTTACCTGTTATATCCGGTTACCAAAAACATAGTAACATTTATAACCGGTTGCAAAAGTTGAGTAACTTGGATGAACAAAATGAAACTATATTTTCTTAGGACAAATTTCTAGTAAACTTTAATAACTTTTGTGTACCCAACCCGTTTCTTGTTATCACAACCGACATAGGACTCTTGTAGAGTCGGTTTTACCTCCCCCTCATCTCTATAAAAGGAGGTGAGGGGGGACGAGTTATACACGCATTCTTTCAATACTTAATCTAATAATCGATTAAGGGTAATTACCTTGTGCATCGTTCTTTACTTTTCTGTAGACAAAACTGCTGGTGTGTGTGTCTTTTTCTACGATCGAAGTCATCCGCTCTAGTAAACCAGGTTGTAGGGTGTCGAATTCTACACCGCGAAAAAAGAGATGGATAGATAAGGCGAAGCCGTCTTGTAACAAGTGTTCATACGTAATCTTAGACTACTAGTAATTGTGATCTTATAGGTGACCAGATTAGTCTGTCACCTCAACTGCTCTATCTAAGATCAAACACATGACCAAATGCCTGTAATAAAGCGACTCGGTCACAACCAAAAACACCCCACAAAAATTAAAAATTAATTAAAAAAAAATACTCACGCACGCAAACCATATGCAAACCATTCGATCGTTTTGCCGATCAAATCACGCAAAAAAAGGAAGGAGAAGACACATTCGCTGAGATAGAACGACTCAAAATTGGGTCGTAATAATGACTAGCCCTACTATTTTTGTTTGTTGTACAACAAGTATTTACTTTTAAATTTTAAATAACTTAAATACTATTTATAATAATTGTTTATATCCAGCAGTTCGTGTTGGTGGTGGAAAATCAATACTCGTTACTAACACAGGTCATAACATTTTACTTACTTTGCATCGCCCTTTAAACCTTCATAATGTTCTTGTTACTCCTAACATCATAAAAAATCTAATGTATGTTCGTTAGTATACTAGGGACAATAATTTGCACTATTGAATTTGATGCTTTTTGTTTTTCTGTGAATGATTTCTTGACTCGCCACATCCTCCTCAGATTTGACAGTTCAGGCGATCTATATCCAGTCACCAATCCATCATCTCCTCCGAGTGCTTTACTTTCCATTAGTCCTACTACGTGGCACCAACGGCTCGGTCACCCGGGCGAGGATGTGCTACAATCTTTTGTTTCTCGTAATTTTATTTATTGTAATAAAGAGAAGTCGTCTCACGTTTTTCATGCATGTCAACTTGGCAAACACGTACGACTTTTGTTTTGCAATTCGAACTCTCATGTTTCTAGTTTTTTTGAAATTATACATTCTGATATATGGACATATCCAATTGTTAGCACTAGTGGTTTTAAATACTATGTTCTCTTTTTAGATCATTTTTTCTCATTACTTGTGGATTTATCCTTTTCGTAACAAATCTAAGGTGTTCCAAAAGTTTGTGCATTTTCGTTCATGTGTTAACAATCAATTTAAAACAAATTGTGGAAAACTAGAAGGGGGTTGAATAGTTTTACGTCTTTTTAGTTTTATAAAAACTTTGTTTCAAAAAGGTTGATTCGAGTTTATGTGAAATCTACTCTTGTAAAATATAAACAAATATATATAAACTAAATAGCAAAGTAAGTAAAGAAGTAAATGAGAGATGGAAAGATCGAACCGCGAGACAAGAGATTTATAGTGGTTCGGCTACAAGGACACCTTCCTTGCCCTACTCCACTCCCCGAGCACCTAACTCGAGAGTTTTCTTCACTATGTCAACAAGCTCCCTTATGGCGGAGAAAACCTTACACACCACAACACAACTTCTTCACACCTATTTCACAACTTCTTTACACCTAGTCACTACTTAATTACACTACTTCTTCACACCTAGATCACTTCACAACTTCTCTATCTACACACCTTGCTAACCTAACTTCTTATACAAGCTCCTATCTACAATTCACAACTTATACACAAAATAGATATACATGTGATGATGCACAAACAACTTGGATGTGGAGGTCACAACAAATTGTAATACTTCTTGTCTTGATGAGTTGAAGTATTCTTCTCTTGCACTTGAAGTGTTGAAGCTTGAATCACTTGAAAACAAAAGCTTATGATTATATGATCAAAGGATTTTAGAGAATAGAAATAGAGATTTAGATCAGAAAGTTTTTAGTGCAAAAGGTGAGGAAAAAATCTAGGAATAGTCCAGTATTTATAGGGAGAAAAATACTGTGCAGGAGCGTGGCCGGTCCCCTTAATGATTAAGGGGGCCGCCTAACAAAATTAAGGGGGCCGCCCATTTTGAACGTTGCCCAAAATTGTCTTTTTGTGGGGAAGATTTTTCTGGACCATTTTTGCCATTTTTGGTTGAAAATTTGAATTCATATATTTATAATGATTTAAACATATATTTTTATTTCCAAAAATGATTTTGTAAAAAATATAAAATGTTTGGTGACATTTTATAAAAAGTCTAGTGTTTAAGAAAAATGTTCTTTTGATCATAGAATGCAATAAACACTTTGTTTATTCATACCTTAAGTGATTTGGATGTTAAGTGAATATTTACCACTAAATACTTGTTTACGACATGATTTTTAGTTCAATGGGTTTATGTTTTGTGATTATCAAAACATAGAGATATCAATAAATGTTAATAATGTTTTTGGGCATTATTTATATCAACACAAATATCATTGCGTTTTAATGTGACCATGGTGGTGAATTTGATAACACTCAACTTCTCAACTTATTTGACAAAAATGACATTCAAATTCGTTTCTCATGCCCAAAAACCTCCCAACAAAATGGCAAATACGAACGCATAATACGTACCATTAATAATATGATACGTGCATGGCTTTTCCAAGCAAACCTTTCACCTACATTTTGGTTAGAGGTTCTTCATATGGCTACCTACCTATTTAACCTTCTTCCGTCCTCAGCAATACAAAACGGCATCCCCTTTATAAAATTATTTAATCAAGCATCTGATTACTCTCGTCTTCATATCTTTGGATGTCTTTGTTACCCGCATTTACATTCCTCACACAAACTTGCCCCACGAGCTACACCTTACATCTTTTTGTGATGCCCCGCATACCATTGAGGCTCTCGTTGTCTTGACCTCTCCACAAATAAAATTATTCTCTCTCGACATGTAACCTTTGATGAACTTCAATTCCCGTATGGCTCTATTTCAACAACCTCACCTCCGTCTTATGACTTCCTTGACGTTTCACCATCCCCAATTACCCGACAGTTAATTAAGTCTATACAACCCATTGTTACCCCTCCAAATAATCCAAATGTCACCAATGATCAACCCAACATGCCACCCCTACCCCTCGTTTAGGGCCCAGCCTCGGGGTCTCATCTCAAGCCTATTCTAGCCCACCTACGCCTAACAAACAACCATCACCACCTGACCCATCTCCTCAACTGAATACCCATAACTCCCCAACTTAATCTCACTGCCCAGGACGTACACTAATTATACCACCTCAAAATCCAAATCGAACTCATCCCATGGTCACACGAGTGCAAGTTGGTACCTTCAAGCCAACTAACCATTTCACTCTTCAAATATTCCGCGTTTCTCCTCTTCTTAAATCTCAATCTCTTGCTTTATCTGACCCTAATTAGGGATATGTTATGTATGATGAGTATAATGCACTTATTAGAAATAATACTTGGGTTCTTGTTCCAAGACCTCCTGGTGTCAACATTGTTTGATCTATATGGTTATTTCGGAACAAATATCAAGCCGATGGATCTTTGAGCCGGTATAAGGCTCTTCTTGTAGCAAATGGTAATACTCAGCAACTTGGTATTGATTTTTATGAGACATTTAGCCCAGTTGTTAAACCAGCCACTATTCACACGGTTCTTAGTCTTGCTCTATCCCACAAGTGGCATATTCATTAGCTTGTTGTTAAGAATGCATTTCTTAACGGTGATTTATCTAAGACAGTATCTATGCATCAGCCACTCGGGTTTGTGGATTCCAGGTTTCCTAATTATGTTTGTCGTCTTCAAAGGTCGTTATATGGTTTGAAGAAGGCACATTGTACTTGTTTTCAATGGTTTGCGGGATATGCTGCTCGTGTTGGGTTTGGTTATAGTCGATGTGACTCTTCTTTATTTATTTATCGATATGCCACTAACATTGCATATTTATTGATTTATGTGGATGACATTGTTCTCACATCTTCCTCTACAGCTTTACTTCAGTGGTTTATCTCCTCATTACACAAGGAGTTTGACATGATAGACTCGGAGGCCCTTAATTATTTTCTGGGAATTTTTGTTACACGTAAGTCTTCAAGTATGTTTTTATCTCAGAAGAAATATGCATTGGAGTTACTTAAGGATGCACATATGACCAACTACAATCCCACTCGGACTCCAGCTGATACCGAACCAGAACTTGGTATATCGTAGTCTTGCAAGTGGACTACAGTATCTTACATTTACTCATCTTGACTTGTCTTATGCTGTGTAATAGATTTGCCTTTTCATGCATGATCCTAGGGAACCTCACTTGGCTGCTCTTAAGCGCATTTTACGGTATGTTCGAGGCACATTGGCTTTTGGTCTCCAATTATATTCTTCTGCTAGTACTTCTCTTGTAACATATTCTGATGTTGATTGGGCAAGTTGTCCACCTACTAGACGATCTACCCTTGGCTACTGTGTCTTCTTAAGTAACAATTTATTGTCATGGTCTTCTAAGCGTCAGCATACTTTCTCACGGTCAAGTGCTGAGGTTGAGTATTAAGGTGTTGCTAATGCAGTTGCAGAGGCTGCCTGGCTACGAAACTTACTTCGGGAATTACACACTTCTCTATTATCTGCTACTCTTGTTTACTGCGACAACGTCAGTGCTGTTTACTTATCTGCCAATTTGGTTCAACATCAACGGAAAAAGCATATAGAGATTGATATTCATTTTGTTCGTGACATGGTCGCTAATGGTCTGGTTCTTGTGCTTCATGTGCCTTCTTGCTATCAGTATGCAAATATATTCACTAAGGGTCTTCCCTCGGCTCTTTTTGAGGAGTTTCGTAGCAGTTTGAGTGTTCGATAACCTCCCACTCATACTGCAAAGGAGCATTATTTGTATATATTTATTAAGCCATATAGGCTTGTTTAGAATGTAGAAGACTTGGCCCACTTCTATAACCATCTATTGTATCTATATAATAAAGGTGATTTACCAAACTAATACTTTTGAAATACTTGTTCATATTAGTGTAAAATTTTAAAAATGTTTTAGTTTGAAATAGTTGTGTTCGGTAAAAATTAAAAGTTTTTATACTTTTTAGCATTAGGGGTTATGGTACACAAAAGTTATTAAAGTTTACTAGAAATTTGTCCTAAGAAAATATAGTTTCATTTTGTTCATCCAAGTTACTCAACTTTTGCAACCGGTTATAAATGTTACTATGTTTTTGGTAACCGGATATAACAGGTAAAAATCCTATGTGGCTTATTTTTTAAGTACAAAACGGTCATTTTTGTTTGTCGCGTTTCACGGATTTAGTCCCTAGACCACTATTTTAGTTAGTTTGACCGTTTTAAATCTATTTTTGTACGTTTTCGTCCGTTTTTATCTGTTTTTATCCGTTTTCATTTGTTTTATACGTTTTTATAAGTTTTCAATCAGTTTAATACGTTTTCGTCTGTTTTTATACGTTTTCATCCGTTTTTCTTACGTTTTTATCCGTTTTCATCCATTTTTTACGTTTTTATCCGTTTTTATACGTTTTCATCTGTTTTTATACGTTTTCATACGTTTTCGTCCATTTTTATCTGTTTGTATCCGTTTTCAACCGTTTTTGTCCATTTTCATATCTTTTCATCCATTTTTATTACGTTTTCATATGTTTTTATCCATTATTTTTGTCTGTTTTTATACGTTTTCGTCCCTTTTTAAATGTTTTTGTTCGTTTTTATACTTATAAAAATGAACAAAAAAACATATAAAACGGACAAAACGTATAACAACGGATGAAAATATAAGAAAAACGGACGAAAATATATAAAAACGGTTGAAAACAA
Organism: Artemisia argyi; assembly: GCA_030686995.1. Lineage (NCBI taxonomy): Eukaryota > Viridiplantae > Streptophyta > Magnoliopsida > Asterales > Asteraceae > Artemisia > Artemisia argyi. The sequence goes on from CM060696.1 coordinate 9,458,923, forward strand.
ATAAAAACGGATGAAAATGTAAGAAAAATGGATAAAAAGTACAAAAACGGATGAAAACGTATAACAACGGTTGAAAACGAATAAAACCAGATAAAAGCATATGAAAACGAATAAAAAGTGATGAAATCGTATAAAAATGGACAGAAATGAAACTATATTACCTTAGGTTCAGTAACACATTTAACAAACCCGTAAATAAGGGTAACCTGTATGAACAAAATGAACTATATTACCTTAGGACAAATTTTTTGAAAACTTTAGTAACTTTTCTATAAGGTGAAAGTTTCGTCAGGCCACCGTGGCATGGGTGACTGACTAATAGCTAGTCGGTAACCCTTCCACTAAATAACGTTATTGTCGCCATTTTACACGTATAATGACCAAATTAACAAACCCGTATACATGGGTAATATGGTTGAATGAAGTGAAACTATATTTTTTTAGGACAAATTTCTGATAAATTTTAGTAACTTTTGTGTACTATAACCTTTAGATTTAAGATAATTTGAGGACCAAAATTTTTTTACATACCAAGGGACTAATCTCCACCCCTCCATCTTCCCTCCATCTTTATTTGATCTAATGAATGAGATTAATCACAACAATTTAAAAAACCCACTTTTATAATTTTTTTTTTTTTTCAAATATATTAATATCTTTTAAACCGTTAATCGTTAAGCGAAAAAAATATACCGTTACAATGAGCATTTAATTATCTTTCTATAGATAGACACTTTGATGTATTTTCGACAATTTTTTTTTCTTCGCTTTTTTCACGTTTTTTTTCGTGGCCCAAAAAATCACATATGATATTACATATCGTATATGATATGTAATATCATATAAACGTGAAAAAAATGAAAAAAAAAAATCGAAAGTATATCAAAGTGTCCGTCTATAGAAAGATAATTAAATGCTCGTTGCGATAGTGTAATTATTTTCGCTTAACGATTAATGGTTTAAGAGATGTTTAAATTATAAAAAATATGTGAAATATTAAAATGCTTTTAATCTCAACCATTGATTTCTTTTTAGATTGATGGTGTGGACAAGTCCCTTAATATATAAGAAAAGTTTGATATTTAATGTAACTCTTCTCTAACATTTATAGCTTTATAGATGTCTGTAATTACTTATGACGTCAGATGTAATTTGACAAAAGTCAAAAGCATGATTAAAGAAATGCATGTTGATTGAGGAGCATCTAGAAATGGGAAACCAGATTCTGGTTCATTGGATTTATGATAGATTTGAAATAATTTTTTAAAATCTTATTCCGCCATACATACCCCTTTGCACATAACTTTACAAATATTTTATAGTTTATTATTTTTATATTTCCACTTGTGGAAATATAAAATATTTTACTGACTTTACACTATCTACCTATGCATTAATATATATTTACTTTTAGGACCTTAGATTTTGATACAGTTTAATGTTGGAGTTTTGGTGGTCCCCTGCATAAAAAAACCTCTCGAGACAACCACCCTCTACATAGATACGTAATTTAAAATGCTATGAAAAGTTTTGAGGTATAAGCAAATTAAAAAGTTACCATTTTCGTCTTATAATAAAATGTATACAGCTGATTTGACACGCAATTTTAAAATTTAGTGTGCTTTCAATTTTATTTTTGTAAATGCTTCTTATTTGAATTAGAGTTGAGGAGAGATGGCACACGCACACCTGTATCCATGTTCTAAGTGAGGTCTTAAAATGCTTGGTTGACTACTCTACTAGGATGCAAATTGTGGAGACACAAAAACTGGTTGAGCCGAATATACTTGTTGTTGGGCCATTTTCTGCTGTGTAGAATTAGGTTGGTCCAAAAAACATGTGATGGGTTGTGGTTGCATTCAAACTAGAAAAAGGCTGGTAGGCCAGGCTGGTAAGTACAAGGAACCAAGGTCACCAATTTTGAGTGGTTAAGATTCCAATGACCAGTATATGAATTAATAGCATATGCCCCATTACTTTTTGCATGAACGCTTTGAGAGGTCATTATGGAGCTGAATTAATAGCATATGCCCCATTATTTTTTGCATGAACATTAATAGCACGAGGCATTTTGACTCGTGTGATGCACTGTTTTTTGTTTTTCGATAAATTATTGAACTTTTGTTTATTTTTAAAACTCAATCGTTTCTATTTGTTATTATAATTTACAAATAGCTTCAAGTCAAAATTATGTATTTTTTTTATTTCTATTAATTATTCAAGATGATATTTTAATATGTCGTATTTTGTTATTTTAACAAACTCATTTAATTTAGCTGTTCAAATCGGATGTACTATCACTCACCGCTACAAAAGAGCGTTATTTTACCTTTATCGTTGACATTGCTCTTACGTTACGTTTAGCGTACCAACGTAGTTATTTTGACAATCAAAAATACATTATTCAATTCATTAAGGATGGCGATAAGAGTAATGCTAGACTCACAATTTTTTTTTTCAAAAAAATTCTCACATGCACATGTGGCAAATAAGATGGACCAATAAATTTTATTATATTTTCTCTTTCTCACTTTCACTCCCTATAATTAGACGACATATGTACGTGTGAGAATATAAATATTTTTCTGTGATAACTTCCCATAGTGTGAGTAAAAGTTAGAAGTGGCTACTTATAGTTTGTAAGAAACCATCATGTGTAAGTTATTTATTTATTTATTTATTTTTTCAAGTTAATAATGGAGCTTAAATATTACTTTAACCAGTTTTTTTTTAAATGTTGCCGATGAGTTGCTTATCTAGTAAGTTATTTTGAAGTTATATATTACGTTTGTTTGAATGATGCTAATATCAACTATTGTTTTAATGAAATTTATTAAAATCATTTAGTACATGACACATTGATTTTTATAAAATCATCGTTAGGAATTAGGTTTGTGATTGGGAGGCCTAAAAGATGCGTCTAAATTCATGTCTAAGTTTATGTGACATCATCGTGATTGTTGTGGCTAAGAGATTCACTTTTTAACAAACCATCAGGAACATGCCAAATATGTTTAGGCATTAATTTAGAGACACAAATTTTCTTATTATATTTTAAAGTGTCCAATGTCTCAAAATTCATTTTTATGCTACAAATCTAAATGCTTTAACCAAGTATCACTTGTCCTTACTACTTTGTAATAATCACCTAAATGGTGAACCTTTTTTATACTTTCTTAATGCTTCACTAATCATATATGCATCCTGTAAATATCCTTTCAGTTTCGGTGTATCAACACAACTAGTTAAGGATAAAATTAAGCATAATTGTTCACTATTAATAAATGTTTGCAAACTTACCCAAAATGATTTAAGAGGTTCATGCATGTTTGTTAAGCTGTCGACCAACGTATGTCTAAAAAGAATTTGTGAACTTACTTGAAATCATGATTCAAGAGATTCAAGCATATGTTGCTAAGCTTTCAATCAACATCGTTAATAAATGTTTGCAAACTTACCCGAAATGATTTAAGAGGTTCATGCATGTTTGTTAAGCTGTCGACCAACGTACGTCTAAAAAGAATTTGTGAACTTACTTGAAATCATGATTCAAGAGATTCAAGCATATGTTGCTAAGCTTTCAATCAACATCGTTAATAAATGTTTGCAAACTTACCCGAAATGATTTAAGAGGTTCATGCATGTTTGTTAAGCTGTCGGCCAACGTCTAAAAAGAATTTGTGAACTTACTTGAAATCATGATTCAAGAGATTCAAGCATGTGTTGCTAAGCTTTCAATCAACATCGACCAACAACCTGTCAAAACTAGAAATCAAAACAATAATCAATCATGAAATGCATTAGTGTTACGCACACAAACACTCAAATGGAGCTAAAAAATTGATCAGAACCATTTTAACTCGTCTCTACAACAATTAATGGAACTTTTGGTGGCCAAATATTATTAACTTATATAAATTTATATAAAACTAACTCTATGAGCTGATATGGGCACCATTATCATTAGAAATTGTCTTGCCATTATCATTAGAAGTAATTCTAATGACATATTTCAAATGAAAATGGAAAATTTTAAGGAAAATTTAAATACTTTTTGTGATTGTGCTTATTTCTCATTCTTCTTATTTTAATACTTTTTCCATTTTCTAATCTTTTAAAGGAAATACTTTTCATCAATATTTGTATTGCTCTTGAATTATAAAAAGTAAAAACCCAATTATTCAGGGAACTATGTTTCGATTTATGCAACATTCGTTTGTCAATTTATAAAACTAGTGTTAGATAAATATAGTAGTGTTAATATAACAATAAATTTTGCTTAGTCATATACAACTGTGATCCCAACATAATCGGATCGACATTTGTGTTGATTACAATGTGCTCAATAATAGCGCCAAGAAACTATCCATACAGATTTTCCAAGTAAGCGTCATGTTCTAAATCTCAGTGATTCCCGCTTTTGCAAAGTCGGCAGATGCACACCCCTCTCAATTACACTGGCATGTTTCTACATATACTTTTAACCATACAAATACTACATGAAGAACCTGCAAACAAAAGGTTAATCAGCAGTTCATCATCACGATATATCGGATCTACTTCAATTCCTCGTTTGTGAAAGTGAACCTATATATAATCTACTTGAATTCATTTCAAATTTTTGTGGCTTCTTTGTTTTGAAGAATGCAGTGCCACAAATTATCACGGAAATGGTAAGTTGGGACTACACGCAATCAATTCCGACATTTAACTTGGGACTAGATGCAGTTGAATAAAATGTGTTTTAGATGAAATATGAAAAAAGAAAGCGTACCTGAACAAGTAGTATATGATGATGAAAGCCAGGACAAAATACATCACAAGCTTACATGTTCTCCGACTTGATTTTTTTTCAAAGACCTATATGGTAGAAACTCACTTTCAGAGTCATAAATATTGCGTAAAATAGACATACATGAACTCCATCAAATGGACAGGAACAGAAAATCATTAGGGGTATATGGGCTGTAAGTCAATATACAGGATCCGTCCCAAAATAAACAAAAAATAGCCAATTTTTTAAATGTCGCTTCTTCCCACCCTCCGCTTTCACACACAAACACACCAAACAAGAATTTGGTACAAGTTCATAAACGTTTTACGACTACTCTAAAGTAAGGGTGCTCATCGGTCCAAAACCGGACCGGACCGAGAAAAACCGGACCGGACCGAGACCGAATCCGGCAAAAAACCTAGACCGAGACCGGACCGAATGTGGTCGGCCCGGTCTCGGTCTCGGTCCGGTCCCGGTCTAAATAGGCTAAATGTCCGGTTTTTAAGCCGGACCGGACCGAGACCAAAATTATGAAAAACCCTAGACCGGACAGACCGTCGGTCCGGTCTCGGTCCGGTCCGGTCGGTTTTGTCGGTCGGTCCGGTCCATCCGGTCCGTTTGCTCACCCTTACTCTAAAGAAAATACAACTGAGTTACAAAAGAAGGAATACAACTAACAGTGATGACGTGCATTAAGAGAATGGACTGCAAACTGTCTTTCCCCTTGCTTATGCTTCACTAAGGGCCTAGGCTGTATGCAAGCAAGATTCGTACTTTTTTATAACGAAATCAAGTAATATTCTTCAGCTACAGATGTGTGACACCTGGGCTTCATGTTTTTTTGTACAGACTATGTACGAGTCTGCCGTGATTTACCACTTTGATTTATCACGAAATATTTTTATAGCTTTGCTAGACTAACTATTAAACCAAAATTAGATGGACAGTGAAACAACTAACAACCAAATGAATAGTTATTTGAAAGAATGGGAAATTTTACCATCTTGAACCGATCCATAGTTCCTGACATAACTCCCCTTGCTGAATCCATTCCATTTCCCTGTTAAGCAAAAGCAAAGACTGGGTTCTAATGTAAACAACAATAATGTAAGTAGATGAAGTATGTATGTGTGGCTTGTGTACCATTCGGTCCAGCATACGGTTATGACTTTGCACCTCCTCATGTATGTCACCAGTTAACTGTAAATGCCAGTCATCAGTTAAATCCTCAGAATTACCATAGAGTGCAGAAACTTTGAAAAGTAAACTAAAATTAGTAAAAAGCGAGATGAAGATGACCTAGCCATCCATGAAAAATAAGCATTTTTGGGAATGTGGATTTAAGATTGCCTATATGATTCTCATAGATCTTAATACACTGGAATATGTAAACGATTCCCATTATCTAAAATTTTAATATAGGCATGAGCAGTGACGATCAACAATAACCATAAGGAACTATTGGCAAATTCATGGGAAAATATAACAATGTGCTATTCATCTAGCATTAAACATTTCAACTTTTTCATTCTGTTATAGATAGAGAAATGAAGATATGATTGTTGGCGCATTTACATGAATTAAGGAATTTTATGTGTAATGCAGTAACATTATGCTTGTAATTACAATATCCATGATCTGATACTTTTCCATCGTTAGCGATTATTAACGCATACTGGGTTCGTCTTTAAAGTAAGAAGTTATCTATATAGAAGATGGACAACGAAACTAAAAGAGAGAACAGATGCTACAGATGAATTCCGTCAAAGCTGGCTATTATTCTCATTGGGTACGCACACGCAGTGAGGATAGGAAAGAGAAGAGTTAGCGTAAGCCTATACTAGACGTGTACCTTTAACTTGACATGAGATTCAACCATAGTTCAACCTTCTGCTTATTCAACAGATACTTGGGTACTTATGCTGACATGAAAGAACCTAACAGAATTCAATTGACCTTGTCTCAACGCATTTACTCTCTACGTAACCCAAAAGGATCATTTACTCTCTATGAAGGGAGAAAACGTCTTCAGCTGTAAGGTCTTAGTCTTCTATACCGGCTCTTTTATATATTTATATATGATAGTTGAAGTAGCAATTGTGTTAGTTTACTAGTCCATATATGAGTAATACAATCTTGTTAGTTCGCCATTAAACAAAGCTTTTCCATTCTCTCTATTTTTTGAATTTTTTCTCCAGGGTATAAAAGGCAAGGCTTTTGGTACTATATATACTAAGAAGCTGCGTTTCCATATTTGTCACTCTCATCAGATGATGTGCCATTGCATAATAGATGTATAATATGATGTGTACATCTGAGCCACATACTCACTATTCACTAATGGCATCTTTAACTTGTAGGTGTGGTTAGGTTTTGAGTTTGAGATGATTGACTGATTCTTCTCAGGCTTCCTTTCCTTTGGCTTAGGCGTGGTTACATGTTGGGATTAATTTTTCTCGCTTTTTAGCTAGATTTGTGTTATACTACTAACTCATATTTACTGGTTAATGGTCAAGGGTCAGGATCAAGGGCAAGGGGAGTGTTCATGATAGGTTAACTGAACCGAAATGAAGTCCAGGTAGGTACACCGAAGAAATCATTTTCTTCTTGGAAGGTTAAGGAGGGCGGCAAGTCTAGTAAATTTTTTTAAATTTAAGGTATCAATTCAACAATCAACATCTTATTAAACTTAACTATAAACAGAAACAAAAACCTGTAAGTCGGTTTTTGTAAGGTTACCACTTACCAAGTTAACCGATTAGCCGCTTTTGGTGATTAAATTAGTCCAAATAGGTACCTACTCATCAACTTACCAAGCAAACTTCAGAAGCCCAAAACTAAGGACAAAGAGAACAAATAAATTGCTTAGGAAGGGAGAATTACCACAACCCAGGTTTGGAAATGTGAAAAAAAGTCATGTTTATGATTGCATAAAAAGGTACACCATGTTTGAGTGCCCAAAAGTACATTTCAGAGACATTGAATATCTAGAAAGACAATTACACGAGAAGCAAGACTGTAACAATCCAATCCCAGACATACATCAAGCATGATTGCACAGCAGTCCTGAAAACATGTAATAAAATTCATATATTTTGAATAAATTTTTGCCAAATGATGAAGTCCTGGCTAATACACATTCCAATACCAGTACTTGGGCTGGTCACTTCCTATTACTGTCAACTTAACCTAACCAGAAAACCATAATTTCCTGATTTATTACCCAAACAAGTTTTAATAAAAAGTTAGTATCGATTTGGTTAGCCTAAAAAGCTAGTGTCCTTTGTGGTTTGTTTTGGTTTAAGTTTTTGTGACCGCCCCTAATCCCTTATTCGGCGATAACTTGTCATAGGGTAATCTAGGAGTAACGGGAATAGACATGTTATAATGCTAATCAAAATAGATAACTTGTTTCATGCAACGGTATGTTTACTGAATCTCGATCCCTTTTGATGCTTTATCAGATAAAACAATGTCTCGTGATGTAAATCTATCTATTCAGTATTATCAAGATACGCAAGCTCTTTCAGTTTACAACAATTCACCAAATTTATTTAATTGTTGTAGTATATGAGAGATCTCCTGATAAAGTGATAAACATGACGGCATTTCACATGCGGGGGGTGAACTTCAGCCACCCCTCACATCCCTCGTCAGATAGTAAATCATGTTGTAGACTTCATACAATTCAAACAACATAATGATGAATTTCTCCACGATCCAAGAACGTATGAGATGTAAATTAGAGAAAAAAATTCATGAACACTATACTCGTAACGACTTTGAATGTGAATATGGCGAGTTAACTCGTGTGCGCAAGCTCTTCTGGTTACACATGATAGACACATTAGAATTTTAAAGTACTAAGATTTGAGTCATGCCCAGTTAAATATGAGGAGTGTGACTTTACAGACAGAAAGAAAGGCATTGTTTCTCTTTCTAGTAAAAGCTATGGATCTAATCGTCATGCTTTTGACCAAGAGGCATCCGGTTCTAGTTTCGAGTGTCTCCAGAAATAAGATAAAAAGAATAAATTATACCGCTGTCGTTCTAGATTCAATTCTCTATAGAGAGTGTATGTCAACACGTGGATTGTTTACAAAGAAAAAGAACCTATAATACTTGTAACTTAAGTACTTCAGTTTACCTTTCACCATCTAAGGGTAAAGGGTTACCCCGGTAAAGTATACCTTTCACCATTTGTGAGATACATAAATAGATATTCTCTATTCTGATAGACGCGCTGCAATAAGTGAGCTACAATACACATCTATGAGCAGTCCTTGCAGCATGATGCCAGACCTTTCAAATATATCAAGCTTAAATTTGTGACTCCTGACTAGTTCCTCCTGTTTACTCTACAACCCTCATTACCTGGGACCATCACATCTTACGAGCCAAATACGAGAGCAATTTTACAAGCCACATTGCCAAAGAATAGTTACAACTCATTTCCTATGCTAATGAACTCTGAAACCTTAATATAGTAGTAACCAATTTGCTTACTTGTCCCATACAAGTTCATATTAGGAAACCTTGTCAATAGAAAACATTGTTAGGTCAAACTAGTCCAACACACTACAAATATTTGACCTAGATTACAATGACAACTTCAGGATCCAAGAATATTCTCTTCTGGTTTTTAATTCCATCTCTGTCCAGAATAGAACATAACCGAGGATCAAATAACAGTACACAAACATATCATGTCAGATAGTTATCAACCCATGTGACAATCTTTTGTGTCACCCCTTAGTTTTAAGCACAAGACGCCACATCTCCACATAAGATCATGCAGCAATAGAATGTGGCATGTGTCATGAATACAAGTCAAAAAAAAAAAAAAAAAAAAAAAAAAAAAAAAAAAAAAAAGTAGCACGGGTTTTGAGTGAGTTTTTAGTCATTTCTAAAGCACTCTTGATTTCATATTATCCACCTAAACCGATATCATATATGTCTATATAAATTGATGGTAACACAGACTCGTTTCCTTAAATAACTAACTGTTGGTAATTTAGTGTTATCAACTATTTTAGGTGATTGTGTTTCACTTGAGACCAATGGCCTTATACAAGTTTATCTCAAGACGAGTTAGGAGGTACGGAGTGCACACTTGTTATAGTTAGCTTGATACAGAAGAAACCCAACCGATGTGCCTTTTACTAATTAACACAATGGTTGGTAAATAACTGAATTTCGGTTGGTGGTTATAACCACACTTCTAGTCTCTTTAACACAACAAAACACCAAACAATACTCTAACGCTTTTCTGATTGATTTCACGTGCCTTGGATTTTGAGTCCTTATTGGGAGGCCTAAAGATGTGCCTAAATTCATGCCTAAGCCTTCGTGGCATCATCCTGATGGCTGCAGCCAGGGGACCCACTTTTTCACAACCATCATGATCATGCCACACATGTTTAGGCATGAATTTAGGCACATAGTTTAGGACACCTAATCATTTTCCTTGGATTTCAACTGCGATTAAGGATTTCGTGAACGCGAGGCATATAGGGTCGAAATACTTTATTCTGAAAGTGATTACACGATATTATAAACCATTCACACACGAGTAAATTTCTAAAACTAACAAATCGACATATTCTGCAATAACGAATTAAAATTTTAAAAATTACCCTCTTTAAAAAGACAACTCTGTCTTGCAAACTATTCAAAGATTTTTCATTCTCGTGCTCATCGATATCGCGAGAATACGAGGAAGAAGCCCGAAGACCACCCTCCTCAATGCCATCAAGGTTATCAAATAAAGCAGCTCTTGACCCACGATTATTATCCCTATAAAAACATAAACCCGTCATGAGAAAATTATTAATAAAAAACATTAATCTAAACCTAGTAATGGTGATATTGTAGATCTGATTGCAATGTTGGTTGCAAAATTAAAATAAAAATGAATGAAAGAAATAAATAAGATTAGACCTTCGATAGCTCATGTGTGTCCGCCAGCAAGATCAATTAGTTTTGTGTTTGGGTTTTAGATCACAACAACACACACGTTTATTTAGTTAGGGGGTGTTTTGTTTCCGCTTATATATATGGGGGTGTTTGTTTAAGCATGTATACGGGCTTATAAGCTTATTTGATTTCGGCTTATATTTCATGATATAATAAACTTATATAAGACGATAAGCCCACAATTCTCCAAATAAGCTGAAAAATTAATGCTTATGATATATAAGCCGAAAAACAAATAAGCTCATAAGCTATATATAAGCTTAAATAAACACCAACATAAGTTTATCTAGTTTTGGGCTTATGTTTCATAAGCTTATTTTTTATTTTTTATGTCTTATTTTTAAACATTTCGATTTATATAAGCTTATTATGACATAATAAACTTATATAAGCTAAAAAGTATAAAAAGTGGGCTTCTAAAATATAACCCAAAACCAAATTAACCATGGGTTATATCACTTATATATAATCGGAATCAAACACCGGTTGTTTGTTTCGGCTTATATAGCCTGCTTATTATTTGGTTTTGTGGTCATAAGCTCAGTGGCTTATTTTGAAACTTTTCGACTTATATAAGGTTGTTGTAACATATGAAACTTATGTAAGCCGAAAAGATTCAAAATAAACCTTAAAAGTGAGCTTATAGAATATAAGCCCAAAATCAAATAAGCCATAAACCAGCTATATAAGCCGAAACAAACACCCCCTTATGAGTGTTTTCATTTTAGTTCAGACACATTCCCTTTATTTATTTATTTGTTTTTGGGAAATTTTAATTATATATGTTTCTATTTATTTATTGTTTTTTGATAATAATTTTGGATTTCTGTGATAAATCCATCCATGGGGATGAAGGAGGGTTGACTGACTTTAAAGCCATGAAAGTCAAAACCGGACCTTGGTTTCACATAGCAAGACTAAAAGAGGATTTTCTTCACTTGAACATCAATTTTAACACAATTTTCAAAAAATCATTTCGCAATGGGGGAGCTTACATCATTCTAGAATGATAGATGGATTGGTGATTCTCCTTTAAAACACGCATTGGAAGATTATACGCTTTTGAGACAGATAAATCACGTTTAGTTAGCAGTCGTTGCCCTTCTTTTGACCATACCTTAGACCTTGCGTGCCGATGGCATTGGAGAAGACTTCCTCGTAGTGGGCCCGAATCCACTAAACTTATGGAACTTGAAGAGCTTACAGCCCATCTTCGTTTAACTGGTTGGCTCGCCTTCTGATCATGCCTTATCGACAACAAAAGGGTCTTCAGTGTTAGTGGTATGCGAAACTACGTCTCAAAATTATAAGATCATGGGTATGCCCCTACCTCCATATGGAATAGGTTTGTCCCAATTAAGGTAAACATTTTATCTTGGAGGATCGGTCAAAACCGGCTTCCAACTCGCCTCAACCTTGATCACCGGGGGATTGATCTTGATTCACTCATATGTCCTTGCTGTAACGAAGACAAGGAAAGTGAACTCCACTTGTTTGGAGCTTGTGAGGTGGCATCTTCTCTTTGGGAAGCAGTTTTATATTGGTGGGGACTTACTACACCGCCGATGGACACCGTAAAGAACATTCTCCAGGCTGCCTTCACCATGCCTCTCCAACCAAAGGTCTGCTTCCTTTTGGATGTCTCAATTCAAGCAACTATCTGGTGCCTTTGGATATTCAGAAATGAAATGTGTTTTTCTCCATCTAAGCCTAGGATTTCTATATTTTTGAATGATGTAAAACATTTGTCTTTCAATTGGATCTCTAGTAGAAACAAAAAGTGCTCGTTCAATTGGATCGAGTGGTTTAACAATTCGAGACTTGTGGTCTCCACCTTTGTATAATTTGCCTAATTTCTTATTAGGGTTTTATTAAAGTTATCACTTTGTTGTTCAAAAAAAGATAATGATTTTGGGTTAAAAAATTTCTTTCATTATTCAAGCAGGATGTTAGGTGGCTTAAACTTGGAGCCTCGCGTCTAGAAGGTTAAGGAGGCACTAGACTGTTGCTATGAGTAAGCATGTGCTCGAGATAAAAAAACACATTAGTATCATCAAGAATCAAGAAAGTAGTAATCCCTCTACATCTTGTATGTCCTATATGATGAGTATAATCTTCAATATTCCAAGGCATATCATAGCTTATAACATGAACCACATTTTTCATATGAGTACCAAGTCATACAAGATCAATAGTAACTAATACATCAAATAATTTTATCATGAAACCATTAGATACATCTCAATACTGCTAGTCAAAATCCATTTCCTGGAACAAGTTTGATTCAAATGTGAATCGCCCCATTGTTGTTTTCCAGTTGTCACTAGTTTGATCCATGATGGATCTCACATGTCACCTACCAAGAGCTTGTATGATATTTACTCTAGAAGGATTTCCATCGTCATCGTGAATAATTGCATATCACTCAGATGTTTAGGCAATACCACAAGGATAATGCGTAGGACTCTTAATATATTATCTTACTTTCCACGGTGTATGAAAGAGTAAGCATATTGGAAGTGTGTCCTAATGAGATTTATGGATGATCTCTTGGCTCTAGACTCTATAGTGCATTTTGATCCGCTCCTGGAGACTGGAGAGGTGTCTCCTGTTTTAGTATCAACATGGCTCGCAATGAGCGGTCGATACATTATGCAAGGTTCCCCGTGAGAATGAAACAAGTTCTTTTAAGAGAACTTGAGTGGCTAGGAAGTTTGGTGCAGTACGTCACTGGGTCCATGACGTCTTGTCTTCAATACCGGTATCGCCTTAGCAACAACCAGTAGCATATGAGTTGAACCCGGTTTCTGCTCTAAGGTTGAATATATGGAGGGCTATTTCTTTTTACCTTTTCTCATTATATTTCTTTTTCATTCTTCAACCCCTTCAGTGCTTACCAAGACTTCATTACTAGAACCTTGTTGGGTTTGTTCCAGTCCTAGCTCTATCTTAGTCGGCACTCTTCCCTTTCTCACTTTTCTCATTTTTTTCATCATACCTAAGGACTTCTATTCTAACTAGAGGATTGTCCCTGGGTAGATCCCTCCGGTTCTGGTGGATCATGGGAACTAATACCTAACCATACCATCCTTATAACTCCATGCATTAAATAAGATGGTCGGTCTTTTGATATCTTTCCACAAACGCCATTTGCTCCCCCTTAATATGTGCATCGGTATTATTAAAGAGTTTAGCACATATGAGGGAGCCTATTCTTGAGTACAAAAGATCACATTTTATCAGATTTCTTATTTAAGTCACATTCTCTCCCCCGATCAAAAATATCAAGTCTTTTGTGATTTTTGATCTCAATTGATTTAAATAGTTAGAAAACTTTTGGGAGAAAATGTGGTCTGGTTTAATCTTTTCTGATAAGTGGAACATTGTTGAGCTCCCCTTCAATCTATAAGGGGGACGGTTATGTGTCAAAACTGATGAGTTTATAAATGATTTGGAGTTCAACGAGAAACTCATAAAAAATTCATGTATTGACACATAACCATCACAATTGAAAGTTGCTTGATATGTACAAAGTAGCGAGTTTTGATGATACATAAAATTTTGAAATCACTCTCCCCCTCAATCAATGACCCATTTGATTTTTGAAAAAGTTGTTGCCATTGATTGAGTGATAAATTTAATGAAAAATTCAAAACTGATTGATTTAAAAAAAATTCATGGTACCACCAAGTTTTGTACAAATACTTTCCCGAAGAATCGTAGAAGAAAAAGTATCTGAGATAAAAATAAGACTTCTTTTCTTCTACAAGAAATGATGCACTGAAACGTACATCAAGTCGATGAACACATGGATATGAAGTAGTCAATGCCCGGGAGAAGTTAATCACCCGTTGACAAGAACATCCGTCTTTTTGGCTACGTGCTTTCCCCATTTTGAAGATCGGGTTGCTATCTGAAGTAATAGCAAGCCATAATTTTAAGTCCGGGTTACAATATGAAGTAACTGTAAGCCATTTAGGCATGTTTTGAAAAACCTTTTGAACTTCTGCTCGAACTTCATTTAAAGACCCGTGTCATTATTGAATGACATTTCTAGGTCCGTAAATGTTATCGATCCCAGAAGACATGCTTTGAAAAACTATTTTTGGTATTTTTTGTCTTTTTTTTTTTATTATTATTATTATTATTTTTTTAGTTTTTGAAGATTTTATATGTCTATTTACATTTTGGTATAATATATGTACAAAGTATATTATTCAACTTAAGAAGATGTTGAACTGAATACCAAAAGGATATTATTATGAACGTTGTAGAAGTCGGTAGTCAACATCTCTTAAATTATTACCACCAAAGCATTCGAAGCCCACGAATAATCATTTGAACTTGTGCCTTCCCAATGTGATACTTTGGTAGCTTCCCCCCAAACCGACAATCATCTTCATGAGACCACTTTCCCAGATAGTTGAAGTGATGAAAAAAGTCTCATTGTATGAAGCTCGAAAACCCGAAGAAAATGATAACACTGAAGTAACAGGGTAAAACACGGATCATCTCTGCGGTTCTAAATCCCAGAATATATGATTAAGCCCGATCACATGACCCTATTGTGCGTCCCCATTGTACACATTACTCTATGGTTTTTAGCAGTCGTCAATTTGGGGAACAAGATATCAACATCTTCATTTTACCAAACGCATTCCAGTTATCTTACACATAACATCTCAATCCATATTGTGCACATGTACCCAACACAAGAAGAAACGATGCCACCAAAGTAACAGGTTGAAGCACTGATCATCTCTACGGATATCAATTCCGGAATAAGTGTTTAAGACCGATCACGTGAACCTGTTGTGCGTCCCTGATATACACATATCTCTCCCCATGATGGTTGCGATCTTATCGGAATCAGCATAAAAATGTGTACATGAAGTATTGACCAGAAGCACTTTAGCATAAATCATAACGGCTCGAATGAAGATGTCAATAAGCAATATCATCTCACGCTCCAAATATTCTTCTCAAATTTCTTCCCCATTAAAAGCTGAAATAGTATGTACCACAAGTATCAAGAGACCACTTCCCCCAAGTAGTTAGAATGATATACCAAACGCCACGAATTAATACACTGATATTCTATGCGGTTATGAGTTATGACATTTGGCTTCCCGGGATAACTTCAATTAAGAAGAAGTATGAAGTTCATCACATGTACTCATTATGCATTCAGGTATGTCTCCTTCCCCCTTGCTGGTTTTGATACCTCAGAATCAGCAACACATTATAGGCACATCTACTTGAAATCTTGTGAGAAGAACTAAATTGGCTTAAATGTAACTGGTGAGAATCAACTACTATAGAAACTCTCACTAATTGGGTTAGTACTCCTTCCCAATTAGTAGGCCCATTAGTGTACTTGCTCCCTCCCAAACCGACGACCCGTTTGATATAACCTTGATGCTTGTTGAAGACGTATCTCTCAATTCTGCCCAAATTGTCTTCAGTCTCTTATCTTGTCACCCACAATGTTAAATGGATCATAGAATGATAATCTGTAGCTTCTTCACGGGTTTGTTTGGGGAATGTCATGTCAACATCTACAACTCACTTAGTATGCTTCTAGTTCTTCAATAAAAGCCCTGATGTACACATTTCTCCCTCCATGATGATGACCAAATCTCGGAATCATCATAACTATGTGTACATAAACATATCAACTGGAAGCAACATACAAATCAATACCCCATGAGTAGATGTCGATGGCAATTCTCTTCAACAATTCTCTGCAGATCAACCCCTAATTAAACCTCTTTTCACTCTCACTAGCTAATAGTAAATGACCACGTATGGAGAAAACTCGATATACCAAACTTGAAACTGAAGTAGAGTTCCCCGCTCTTGTGTCTTAAGCTTGCACTAATGTTGGAAGAACGGTGTAGAGAATTTATGCTCCAAGCAAATCTCTAAGTACTCACTACCCAACCAAAGCATGAGACATTACCACCTCTTGCGATTATCCACAACGACATTGGCGTGTGACACTGAGTACTACATCGTAACTCCTTAAAGTGATAGTTAACCAGGTCGATCTTCAACCATCCACCTCGACTGCTGGTAACTAGATAAACCAAGTCTTCAACTTAAATCTCAAGCACGAGCAAGTTATCGTTGAAAGTCATTCATCTAACCAACCCCGACTTCAAGATAAACTAAGATTATGCCTTTGTGAAAGTCAACTTCAATCTCAGATATGTGATACCCAATCAACTCTGTAGTCACAATTAGTCATCCATAGTTAGTGGAACATTAGGTGTTGGAGGAGAGGAGAGTCATTTCAAGCATCAATCAACATGTATTTTATTCACACTTCTCTCCCCTCAAATATTGCATATGAGGATGCGATTTTTGATTGAACAAGTGAATAAAAATACATGTAGTTTATTCACACTTCTCCCCCTCAAAAATTGCATAAGAGGTTGATCCAGTATTCACATTTCTCTCCCTCAAAAATTGCATTTGAAGATGCCATTTTTGATCGAGTGAATAAAAAATACAATCTGATGAAAGTAATCCACTTGATGACGGAACGAGCGTGGAACAAATATGAAGTTTGTTGATGAGAATGGTCAGGAGCAAGAACATTTCACTTCTTCAGAAGAAAAAGCGCACTCAAGCATACACTTTTCTTTTCTTTGAGGAACGGGGCCTGAAGTGTTATCTGCAGACGCCATAGTTGTTGAAGAGCGAGGCCTGAACTGAAGTGAACAGACGTCATAGTCATTGAAGAACGAGGCTTGAACCGTTGTTTTCAAACATCATAGCAGACATACATCAACATTGACCTTCTATACCTCCTGAAGTAGGAGATATGCTTACTTTAGGCCTCCAGACTTTGAGTCTTCTCATGTAGTGAATGATCGATGTACCTATAACTGAGTAAGGACTACCTGCACTAAACATTACAAACTTGATTGCATATATATGGGTTAGTGACAAAAGTATCCAAACCCTTGGGGGTTTCACGGTCAACCATGGTATTGCCATTGGTAAGTATCTTTCCGGTAGATATCCACTTAAGTCCAACATCCTTAAAAACTCTACCAGTAGGTATCCACTTATGGCAAGGTCTAGGATTGTTAAGCTTCTTATGCATAGTGGAAGGCTTATCGATATTCCTAATCTCCAAAGATTTAGCAGTTTGAATCCACCTAGGAGAAGTTTTAGGTTTGTTTTGCTTCTTATGCATTGTGGATGACTTACTATAAATCCTAGACTTAACAGGTTGAACCTTAGCTGTGTTCCTCAATAACCTAGGAGGGATCATACAAGGTTGTGAACCTAAGATTCCATCCTCATGAAGTAGTGCCCTTTTCCTAGCCTTTTATAGTTCATAGCTCTTGTACAAGTCATTTATATCATAAGTGTTTTGAACCTTAATGCTAGGTTTTGACACTATTTTCGAACTAATCTACTTGTTGAGGCTTAGCAGAACTAGAAGCAATAATCTTAGGCAAATGATGTGGAGTGACTGGTTTTGCCAAAACTTGTTCCGCATCAACTTGGGAGGCAAACCGTGTTTTTGAAAATTTTGGTCGTTCAGATCTAAACGCAGTCGGTAGCCTAACAATGGGTTGGTTTCTATTCGATTGAGAAACTGGTTTCCCCAAGATTGATGGTTTTGCAAACTTAGTGTTCACACTATTCCCTATTGCTTTTCTTAGCTCGTTCTTAACTACTATAATTGTGAACCCCTTTTCCAGAAGTTGAGCTTTGAGTTCATCATTTTTGGCAATCAAAGAGGTTGTTTGTTCTGTTGTCTTAGTTCTCGATTCTTTGATTGACTCATTAAGGTTTTTACAATGCTTTTTCAAAGACTCATTATCCAAAAGTAATTCAGCCACTTTAAGTTCCAATTCAGTGTTTCTAGTTGCAATGACATTACTTACATGTTTAGCATTTACTTCATTACACATATCATACAACTCCGTAATACGGTTTTTTAGGTTGATGATTGTTAAGTTTTTTGCGTGTAGCTGAGCCTTCAAATCATTAATCATAAAGAATTCACGAAAATCAGGAAGTTCCGGATTTTTACATGGTTGGTTAGTTTGACAACTTTCTTCCTTTTGTTGCATTGCGATTTCAAGTGAAATACAATATTTTTCAAGTTGTAGAAATCTGTTTGAAAGTTCATTAAACACTTCTTTATCAACCATATCATTTGATTTGAAAGACTCAACCGTAAACAAAGAACTTGCCTCATCAGCATGTTCAGCATACTGATCAATTTCTCCCCCTTTATGATTCATATTTATTGAATCAGAAATGATATTGCTATCAGTCTTTTCCAACAAATATGTGTCATAAATGGGTTTAATTGGATCAGTATGTTGTCGTTCATTAGAAAGCACATCATGTTGATCAGTGACATGTACCTCAGCAGATGGAACTTGGACATTTTCTGATCTGTGATTAATATCAATGCCATGAGTAGTATAAGTCCAAGAGCTGTCATTTGTATCATTCTTATCAACCGTAGTGTCACTGCATTGTTGATTCAGCTCCCTTTCATTAATGAACTCCTTGACATTACCCATGAGAATGAGTAGTGTATCTCTGAACATGTCAACCTCGATTCCTGTGTGATCAGCAAA
The DNA here is from genome assembly GCA_030686995.1 of Artemisia argyi. Taxonomy (NCBI): domain Eukaryota; kingdom Viridiplantae; phylum Streptophyta; class Magnoliopsida; order Asterales; family Asteraceae; genus Artemisia; species Artemisia argyi. The sequence continues at coordinate 9,478,288 of CM060696.1, forward strand.
ACACTTTATTGTCATCTGACTATCGTAGTCATAATCCATAGTGAATTTCAAATCAATGAACACTTGGAGTTGTTTGTTGAGTACACAAAGGGCTGCTATGGATCCAAATTTGGAAGATTCTCCTTGGTCAAGTTGTTGTTGTATTTGATCTAAGTTAGGAATCATTGTGCCGGTGAAAGTTTGAACATCTTGACCAAAGAGTGTTGCAAATGCACGTTCAAATCCCATCTTGAATCCAGTTCCCTCTAAAAGTACCGTGAGGTGTGAATGAAGTAGTCAAAAACATTCAATGCAACCGTCCTTTGCATTATCTGGCAATCTAAGTGGCTGAAGAAAGTCTTTCTCATGAGAATTCGAGCACGATGATTCCATTTCAGTGTTATTAGACTCAAACACGTTTACATGTTGTACAGGGTTGGAAATCTTATGATCATCGTTCATGTCGTACAATTTGAGTATTTCAGATATGACTGAATCCGAAGAATTTGACATGATATGAACGTGCACAGGATTTTACAATTCTATGATTTAAACCGGGTAATAGATTCTTTCGCGGGATTTTACAAAATCAAGAAGAAACCGTGAAACACCAAAGAATTGATTTGGTTTGGTTGAAGTGAGTTTGAGTGGTGAAGTAGAATAGGTGTTATGTTGTACAGTTTTGATTTGGATTGGTTGACATGAGTTAACGTCACAACTCGGGAAGAAAAATTCACAACCTTGGATTTTGAAGCTGGAACAAAATCGGTGTCCAAAATAATATCGAGTATTTAGTCCCGAAAAAAAACGTAATCCAAGAATTTAGCACTAATTGGTCACATTAAAAATTATCCAAAAACTCAAACTACCCGTCCTTTTTACTAGTCCAAAATACGCAACCCCTTATATTACTCGTGGCCCAATTGAAGTTTTTGTACCAGAAGCCCAATACTCAAAACACATTAACACTGCCCAACTTAGTGTAATATCCGACGCAGTCTAAACCAGAAACCAAACCCTAAATTATCGGGTATAAAACACTCACTAATCGCCCACTTATACAAACCCTAATCACACTAAACAGAATGCAGCCACCATTTCATTCTGTTATGCAGACAAATACAAACTCAAGATTATCCGCCTCTCTTCTTCAAACAAAACTGAATCACGTAGACTTATATCTCATCTTCACCTCAACCCATGAATGACTATATTGTTTCTTGTTATTCTCTCGTGACAGGTACTACAAGATGCTCGTCTCCAAGTTGTTTAAGAGTCACGGGTATGGTTGTTAAGTCGAACAAAAAGAATAGATGGACACAAGTTTGTTTTATCTTACTTTTGTTTTTCATACAGAAATAAAAATTTTAGCTTCTTAAACGATCTATGATGAGTTGTGTTCACAGCCTTACAATTTTAGAAGATTGGTACAAAACGTGAACCGAGTCTGAGATCTATATATTTCTTTTTGTTGTTATTTGTTTTGTCTGAACTCTGAACTGAATGAGAAGGAAAATGATCGCACTCTTGTTGTCGTTCTTCTTTTTATAAGATTCGAAAAGTGAAGAGAAGTGAAAGATCCTTAAGATTAGTGGTCACTAACTACAAATCTGTAAATATTAGAACCTAAAGTGAACCAAAACTGAGATCCTTTTAATATCACGTTTGCGTTTCCAATATTGTTTAACCGAAAGAGAGATTGAATGAAATGACTATGTTTTGTTCTTTCTTGTATGTTTCGGATAGTTTCAAGTCAGAATCAATGATGATGTTTATTGAACGCAACTGATATCATGCACTTTTCCTTTTATTTCTTGTATAGTTTTATGTAGTGATGGGTTGTGATGGGTTTAGATAAAAAAGGGACAAATTGCTACTTTTACTTTGACAACTAGCTACTTTGACAACTCGCTACCACAAAGCTAACAAATCGATAATAGGGACAACTCGCTACTGCACATATCGCCACTTTGAATACCAAGACAACTCGCCACAAGGAACAAGACAAAACTGTCAATTTTTTAGCATTTTGTCTTCTTTTCCTCTTTTGGTTAGCAGTCAAATCGCTACCTCAAAACTGGACAACTCGCTACCAAACCATACCACAGAAAACACAACTCGCTACCAAGAATGTTATGTCAATACACAACTCACTACCAAGAATAACTTCAAAAATACCTCACGAATTACCAATAACCAGAAGAAACATGATATCCAAACACTTAAAAAGGTTCATATAACACCCCTAATAATGAAGATACAACAATAATACAAGTCTATCCACAAACAAAATCAAACATGAGTGTTATCTTATGAAAACTAGTCGAACCAAAATAAAACACAAAAACCAAATGTGGAAAACTAGAAGGGGGGGTTGAATAGTTTTACGTCTTTTTTCGTTTTATTAGTTTTGTAAAAGTTAGCTTCTAAAGTTTAGATGAAAGTTTCTAATCTTTAATGCGGAAATATAGATACAAGTTTATTTACAATTTCGTATAAACACCACTTATGTATAATGCACAATTTCAAAACTCTTTAATGTGAGAATGGCGATACTAGTGTATTTACGATTTTGTATAAACACTACTTAAGTTTAATGTTGGGAAAGAGTTTATAATTTCGTATATCATATATATAAGCATATATATATGTATAAGTGTTTTAATATAAGTTTGTGTACTTGGTTTGTTTTTGAAAGACTAATATTATGAATGAGTTTTAGTTTGATCTTTATGCGAAATCAATATGTACACAACACAAGCAATAATAATTATGTATGGAATGCTAGTAAGTATGTAATCAAAAAGTGAGAGATGGAAAGATCAAACCGAGAGACAAAGGATTTATAGTGGTTCGGCTACAAGGACACCTTCCTTGCCCTACTCCACTCCCCGAGTCACCTACTCGAGAGTTTTCTTCACTACATCAAAAACCTCCCTTATGGCGGAGAAAACCTTGCACACCAAAATACACACCACAACTTTATCACAACACAATCACAACTTCTACATGACTTCTTCACACCAATTTACTTCACACCAATTCTTCCTCACACCGTTCTACTATGCTCCTAGCTTCTTCACAACTTACTACTTCCTAACTCTTTTTCTTCACGCCACTTGTTTCTTCACTCCTTCACTACTAAGTCCTATCCACTACTCCAAGATATACACTACTTCACAACTACTAGGCTTCAAGGTCTTCTCAACTTCAAAGCTTCAACTTCTTTGTCTTCACAACTATCTCCACTTCAATGAACTACCACAACTTATTTCTTCTATCACTAATCCTATCCACCTCTACCTCTTCACTTCTATTACTACTTCACGCCTTCAATAAATCTAGATCCTATATCTAAATCTATCTAACCAATGTATACACTATATTCACCAAGGAATGAATGATATACAAGATGAAATAATCAAACAACTTAGAAAACAAGATGATACTAAGTTGCAATACTCCTAGTCTTGATCAATAGGAGTATTCTTCTCTTTGCACTTGAATGAATGAGGCTTTGGATCACTTGGAAACAAAGGCTTATGAATTATATGATCAAAGGATTTTTTAAGATTGAAATGGAGGTTTGAATCAGAAAGTTTTAGTGCAAAAAGGTGAGGAAAAAATCCAGGTTTAAGGTGGTATTTATAGGCAACAGATTCTGACAGAGGAGCGTGACCGGTCCCCTTAAATCATGGCCGGCCCCCTTAAAATTAAGGGGACCACCCTTTATAATTAAGGGGGCCGCCCAGCTGAAACGGCCAGATTCTTTGTCTTTTAGTGGGGAAAGTTTATTTGGTGAAAAACTAACTGATTTTGGTTAAAAATTTGAATTCATATATTTAGTATGAATAAAACATTTTTCTTTATTACCAAAAGTGTTTTTCAAAAATATATAATATGTTTATATAATTAAATAAACTTTGTAATACTTAATTAAACTTTCATTTGATCTTATAATGCATTAAACACTATGTTTATTCATACCTTAAGTGATTAGATGGTGAAAGTGATTATTAACTACTAAATACTTGTTTACGTCATTATCTTTGATTTAATATGTTTTCGTTTTGTAATTATCAAAACATAGAGATATCGAAAGATATGAATAACTTTTTAGTTGTTTATTTATATCAACACCAAACTGAAAAATCGAGTACAAACAATCCCTAAAATCAAACCCTGGCTCTTGATACCAATTGTAGGATTCTCATAATCATAGCATGTATGGTTCTTGTGTATATGGATCAAATAGTAATAAGAGAAGTAGAGAGATGAAGAGAATTTGGGTGGGATTCCTAGAGAGAGAAAGTGAGAGAAAAAGAGAGATATTAGATTAATGAAATGGAAGCTCCAACCCTCTCCACATGTGGAGAGGGGTATTTATAGTTACAAATAAAACGCCCTCCTATGGGCTGTGGATCGGGTGTACAGTGGGTAAAGACCCATCCGTCCTCCACAAATACTATGTTAACTAAACTAATATTACTATAACTAAACTAATACTAATAAGTCTACGAGCTACATAAATGCTAAACAATACTCGGGGTGACCGAGTCTTTTACTTGAATATTTATATTCCTAACAAACCATCAACAAATGACCCAATCCTACCCAATCCTCGCCATGGGTGCTCACATTGTGAGCGGGCGGCAAAAATAAGTGAAAGCATTAAGATAATGCTTCACCAAGTCAAAGATGAAACCCGCTTTGCTCTCCAACACATTCTAGAACGCCTAGATGCTCTTTCTCACCCAAATCATTCTTAGAGCATATATTTGGAGGCTTTGCCCCAAATTAAGACTATGTTAGATAGGCTTCCTTTTATAGATGTAGGATTTTATTTTCTTGTTATTTTCCTTTTTGCATTTTTATTTTTAGAAGTAGGATGTTGATTTTCTCTATTTCTTGTCTTTGACTTTTAGAAAAGTTAAATTTTACTTGAAATAAAATCAGTTCTACTATATTGTGTGCATTGTTGGTTGACCATTTAGTTGTTGTGATGATGATATGCTTTCTTATCTACTCAATAACTTGTTGTGGTTGCTTAGTCTTTCTCGACAACTAACGTTTTCTTGTAGGTTCAAAATCCATGATTCCAAATCTTGGCACCCCAACTAGGGGGAGTATTATCCAAGGGGGAGAACTTAGCTTGTATTATTCCGCTACGCAACTCTTCTTTTTGTTCTGACAAAAAGTGGGAGAAAACATATTTAAACTTAAACTAGTTCTCATTCTTCAAATTAAACAAGTTTAAATATAAATTTTTAAAGACTTAACACTATAGTTAGTGATTTGCTTTAAAATAAAGTTTATGTTTTGTCCTCAACAAAAAGGGGGAGATTGTTAATACAAATATCGCCTAAAAATGTTATTTATATTTTACGATCTTTGCTAAGTTTTGTTAACGACAAAGTATAAACTTTAATTCTTAGCAAATCATGAATATAGTTTAAGCTTTTCATAACTAGACTTTATTTAATTTAAACATTACATTTGCTACATTTACATTTCACATAAAACATAACATTTTCATATTTCTATAAATAGAAAATGTTGTATGACATCATGGCATGCATCATGTGTAATCTTAGAAAGATTTTCAAAATCTCTAAGTTGACTTTTGGAAGATCTCTTACACATTTGGAAAGATTCTTGCACAAACTATCTTGAAGTTGACTTTGAGAAGCTTGATTTGACATACATAGATATAGAAAGATTCCTTGAGTGTTTGACTGTCAGGTCTGATGGAACCCTGTGGGTACAAGGGCGGAACTCTCGTTTTGGTTCTGCCGGATCTGCTAGCCTGCTGTCTTGGTTGGCTATAAATAGCAAGTCACACTCAAGAATTCTCTCATCACTTCTCATTATATTTTACACATACATTCTCATTACATTCATCTAACTCATTAACATTTCATTTGTGAGATCTTTTGTAGCAAAGAGGATCACAAGCTCATACCAAAAGTTACAAGTCTTAACATAACGTTGCAAGTCTTGTTAGCTTAGCATTGTGTAAACTTGCATAGTTTACACTTCATTTGATTGTGTAATTTCAGTAGTGATCGGTTAGTATTTTAGTCCTTAAAATACATAGTGTGACGGGAGTAGTTGTACCCTTGTAAAAGAACTAGCGGGAGTGGTTGTACCCTTGTAAAAGAACTCGACATCTAGCTTTGTGTCGGTAATCTTGTGTAAGTGATGTGTAAGGTTTTCTCCGCCGGTGAAAGGAGCTTGTTGACTAGTGAAAGAAACTCTCGAGTTGGATACTCGGGGCGTGGAGTAGGGCAAGGAAAAAGAGTCCTTGTAGCCGAACCACGATAAATATCCGTGTTGTGGTTTGATTGTTTTTTCTTTACTCTTGCGTCTTACTTATCGTTTAGTAGTTACTATTATTGATTACACGTAAAGGTTTCAAAGTTAATCAAGTTAAAAACCGGTAAACTATTCAACCCCCCTTCTAGTTTTCCACAAATATGATTCGTTCTATGTGGTTATTCAAGCATAAATTTCATGCTGATGGGACTTTGAGCCACTATAAGGCTTGTTTTGTTACTAATGTCAGTAGTCAGCAACTATTGACTGTGATGAGACTTTTAGCCTGGTTGTTAAACTGGCTACCATCCATACTGTTCTCAGTCTTGCAGTGTCCCGCAGGTGGCCTATTCATCAGCTTGATGTTAAGAATGCATTTCTTAACGGTGATTTATCTGAGACTGTCTATATGCATCAGCCGTCAGGATTTGTGGATTCTCGGTACCCTCATCATGTTTGTATTCTCTAGAGATCTTTATATGGATTAAAACAAGCACCTCGTGCTTGGTTTCAGAGGTTTGCAGGTTATGACACAAGAGTCGGGTTTTACCACAGTCGATGTGATTCTTCATTATTTATTCTTCGATAGGGTTCTCAGGTTTTTTATTTACTTATCTATGTGGATGATATTATCCTTATAGCTTCTTCTATAGCCCTTCTTCAGCAGATCATTGCATCTTTAAACAGTGAGTCTGACATGACGGATCTCGGGGCACTTAATTATTTTCTTGGTATCTCTGCTACTCGTCATTCTACAGGGTTGTATCTATCTCAGCAGAAGTATGCTCTTCAGCTTCTTGAGCGTGCTCACATGGCAAACTGTAACCCTTCTAGAACACTAGTTGATACAGACTCCAAATTAAGTCCCGAAGGTGTTCCAGTTCAGGATCCTACCTTATATTGCAGTCTTGCAGGTGGTCTTCAGTAGCTCACATTTACACGACCAGATCTGTCTTATGCAGTGCAGCAGATTTGTCTTTACATGCATGATACCCACGAGCCACATTTAGCTGCCCTTAAATGTATCTTACGATACGTTCTGGGGACTTTGGATTTTGGTCTACACCTATATTCATCCTCTATCACTTCTTTTGTTGGATATACAGATGCAGATTGGGCTGGTTGCCCATCCACATGACGGTCTACTTGGGGATACTGTGTTTTTCTAGGTGATAATCTTCTTTCTTGGTCTTCTAAGTGACAGCACACCATCTCTCGTTCTAGTGCCGAAGCCGAGTACCGGGGTGTTGCTAATGTTGTAGCTGAGACTGTATGGCTTCGTAACCTTTTTTGTGAGCTGCATTCTCCTCTTTCTACTGCCACTCTTGTCTATTATGATAATGTTAGTGCCATCTATTTGTCTGCCAACCCTGTTCAACATCAACGAACCAAACATATTGAGATTGATATACATTTTGTCCGTGACATGGTTACTGCTGGTCAGGTTTGTGTTCTCTATGTACCCTCCCGTTATCAGTACGCAGATGCTTTACCAAGGGACTTCCTTTAGCATTATTTGAAGATTTTAGATCCAGTTTGAGCATCCGGCTTCCTCCCGCTCCAACTGCGGGGGAGTGTTAGTTGTCCATTTATTATAATTGATTTGGTCTTATCGATTAGTTGTATATTTGGTGTAATTGATATGGTCTTATCTTGTATCTTTAGCTAGAGATTAGGATGATTAGTAGGTTACCCAAAATACCCTTGTATACTTGGATATATATATATATATATATATATATATATATATATATATATATATATATATATATATATATATATATATATATATATATATATATATATATATATATCCTGTATTAGTGTTATGAGAAATCAATGAAATAAACATCTTATCTTTTACTGTAGATAGAACAAACTATAACAATAAGATGATCCAAAACATCTAAAGATAAGCTTTTTGAGGTGCTTATTGGCTTATTGTGTCGTTGAAACACGATAAGGTTGTCCAAACACCTATTTATTAAATACTTATCGGCATTCAAAAGGGTTAAATATATATTTAGTTTCCATAAAGCTTAGCCTAGAGGGTGTTAAGAATTGCTTATGTAAGTGCTTATCTGCTTTTTTTAGCCGATAATCCCTTCCTAAGGACTTAAGATCCTTCTTAACTTTTAGTAGGTTTTTAAAAAATGGGTAACTGAAAATAGAAAATCCCAAATGATGCATGGGAATTGCACCAGGCTTTACCTCTTGAGGGATCTCGAGAAGCTTACAACCCCCACCAGGCAGTGTACCTGATCGTTGTAGTATAGTATAGTGACAAGTACCGGGGGATTGATCGTTCAACTCAGGAATAGTGTCGTTAGGATTGAAAATTAATCTAACTAGGTCTAAAGGTGAAAGATGATTCTTTTTGTGTTTTTATATTTTATGAAAAGCAAGTAAAATTCTCGGGTATTGGAAGAGTGGGCGGAATTAGTTGCTAATCAACTAACCCAAAAGCTACTAATTTAAACTAATAAACAAGAAAAGTAAACTAAGGTTCTACAAGGGATGTGAAGCATGTCTACCTATGATATGTTACTCCTTGCTAGCTATCCAATTCTACCTATTGAATTGTCACACCTTGTTTTAATTGACGGGTTGTATTCTTTAATACCATTTGTGGGGTGGCGTACGTACTTCCCCAACTCTATAAGCTCCTACTTCACTCCTATGTCAAGCCTGCAAGAAGCTCCTAACATGGGATCATTAGAATTCGCTCATGCATTAAATACAACCATAATAACCTAGTACGCATTGGTTCATTTTTCTTAAGACGTTCAAGCATGTTACCCTATGGATGTCTGCCAGTTTTCTTAAGCCTAACATCGAATATAATCAACAAAACAAGAGACAATAGGAATCAAGAATTATAAGCTAAACCAATTAGATCTATCGAAGTGTCACGCCCTAATTGATGAAGATAGACACAAACATCAACAAGGAATTAATAAGATCTAATCAATTATATACAAGTTTCACATAAACATAAGTAGACACAAGGTGAATTAGCAAAACATAATCAAAGAAGAGCAAGCAACAATGATAATGGAAAACATGATTAAGATAGAATCAACAAACCAATACATGATGTTTCTGGAGTGATTGAAACCCTCTAAGTTGCTGGAAAAACACCCACCTAAACCCAGGAATCGACCTTAGGGTTTAGGGCTTACAAAAAGTGAAGTTATGATGTTATATTTATAGGCTATTTTCTGCCCGGCCCGATCATGACGGCGTCAGACCAACCTTGACAGCGTCACGACCAACTTTTCTTCAGCAAATTGTAGATCTCTTCGTCCTCTTCGTGTGGGCTTTTGAATCACCTAAATCCGAGTTCGTATGCAAAAGTTATAACCAAAACAATATCAGCTACTTCGCGCGCAAGTTTTGACAAGTTAACACGTGACGGCCTACGTGACGCCTTCAGGAAATTTTCTAGGCCATCACTCTTTAATTTTACACGTGACGGCCTTGGGTGACGCCGTCATCTCCAATGCACAAAACTTTCTGGACCGTCACGGACTTTATCCACTTCCACCTCTTGTATTACTCTTGACACCGTCATGTAGAACCTTGTGAAGCCGTCAGGTACTGTTCCCAGCAAGGAAAATTAAGTCTTTGCTGTTTTATTCACTTTTATGCTCCAAAAACGTCCAAAATGCTTCCTTTTCCAGAATTCACTCCAAAAGTACCTAAAATCACAAAAGGAACGATTTAGGGCAATATTTGATCAAATAAATGCAATTCCGGGCTTAAATGACCCCCTAAAAATGGATCATTTTTCACCTTATCACCAAACGCCTCCTAAATACGCTGATAAACCTAATGAGTTTTGCTCTCCTATTAGTAACACCAGAATGTGATAAGCTAATACAAACACTCTCGAAGTCTACCAATTACAAACACCCCTAAATAAGCTTATGTAAGGTTGTATTATAAAAAATCTTCGGACGTAGAAGAACCTTCCAGCCAACAGTAAAATATTGTACAATTTCATCATTTTCTGTACCATATCCACCTCTTAAAAATGTAATTTTACGACGGTTTTTATGTAAAATATTATGAACAAAATAAGAATCTGTAGCAGTTTTACTGATAAGGCGAAAAGTGTACCGCTTTTAAGGGGTCATTTAAGCCCGAATTCGTGATTATTTGATCAATTATTGCCCTAAATCGTTCCTTTTGTCATTTTAGGTACTTTTGGGAAGAAATCTGGAAAATGAAGCATTTTGGACGTTTTTGGAGCGATTGAGTGAAGAAAACAACAAAGTCTCAAATTCTTGCTGGAAAACAGTACCTGACAGTGTCAAGCATTTCTACATGACGGCGTTACCCTTTGACAAAGAGGTGGATAATGCAAGTTACACGTGACGGCCCAGAACTATTTCAAGCGTTGAAGCCTGACGGCGTCACCAAGGCCGTCAGGGAAAACATATGTGACGGCCCAGAGCTTATTTACACATGACGGCTTCAAAAGTGGATCTAGCCAATACGAATTTTATCTTGGCGGCGAGTTGACGGCGTCACAAGCTATAACGTGACGCCGTTAAGATGTAAAATCTATATATAGTTTTCTAGTTTTCATTCATTAGTGTGCAACTTTGAAGAGAGAAAACCCTAGACGAAATTATAGATTTTTTAAGGGTTTTTACCCTTTGTTTCTTCCATGCTTAATTGAAGATAAGTCTTTCATCAAATCATTCAATATGTCTATGTGTTGTTTGATTATATCTTATGCTTATCTTCTCTTTAACATGCTAGGCTAGATTTTTCTTGTGTTTGCTTAGATGTAATGAAACCTAGATGTTAATTATTGGTTGATGGTTTGTTCATAATTGTTGTGGATGATTGAATTCGATGTTAGGCTTAAGAAAATTGGCAGACTTCCAATTGGTAATGATGACGTATAGTCTATATATAGGCCACGAGCCCAAATAATAAACATTACTAAGGCCAATAACCACCATGCGTGGGCTATTATAACTTGGGCCGCATTAATAATGGGATTGGGCTCATGTAGACCCAAGCCCAATTTAACTATATACGGTAAAGATAAGGATCTCCTATCTATGGAATAGATATCCTTAACCCGGATAAGCACCACTTGTGCGAAATGTAAGGAGCACGAATCCTACAAGGATTCTGCACCTATATAAGGAATGACATAATTCTCATTAAAGGTACGATTCTCAAACCCTAAAACTCTTTACGAGAACCTTAAACCGATTACTTACTCTCACGCCGGAGTCTAATCGTGGGAGACAATCCCATGATAAGCCTAATGGTGTTGTTTACTTTCTTAGTGCGCAGGTTTCAAGCATTAAGAAGCGAATTGGTACGAGAGCAAGAGTCCAAATTAGGAACACCCAACTTTTGTATCAACAAGTAGCGCCATCCGTGGGACCCTTACTAAGAACTAAGGAACTAGAATGATGAAGAATAAAAATTCAAGCCAGCAGACTCCACAGTTGGAAAAAACACGTGACCCCCAGAGGAAGAATCAACAAGATTCGACCCCTAGGCAGGCTTCTGGGACAACCAGCGCACCTGGTCATCAAGAGGCGGGAATAACCCAACCTCTTCCAGTGGTAGAACTGCCTATCAGGACTACCCAAGCCACCACACTGGTTCCAAGCGTTGAGGAACTCCAGCGCACCCTCTTCAATACTCCTCACCAAACGGTACCTACAGTGGACAACACTGTACCACCAGGCGCGCCTAACCGAGATAGGGTGCCCAATACTGAGGCAGATATTCTTGCAGCAACTGAGGACACACCTGACCTAACGTTGGGAAATTTTGTATCCCAAAATTATGAAACCCTAACAGCCCTCATGCAAGAAGAAGCAAGGAGAAGGTCGAGTACGAGCCTTCAAGCCCGGCTCAATTTTGGTCCTGAACGCGAATCATCACCACCGCGCCACCCACGAGGAAGACGCGCAGATAACGAAAAACGTACCACTATCTACGATAGGCTAGGTATGAAATCTGACTCACAATATTCAGAGGAATATGAAGACAGCGAGAGGCGCACTAATGTTCATTCCAGACTTGGTAGTCGAGGGATACAAGACAGATTAGGACCTCAGAACTCACCAAGCGAAGGTTCCTCCAGGTCTGTGAGCAAAAGAATTCATGACAGATTAGGGAGAAGAATATCCCCAAGCGAAAGCCCCTCAAGTTCTTCCTCTGAAGGAAGCCGGCGCAAGCGCCGCAAAAGAGACTATTCCTCCTCCAATGACTCCTCGGACAACGAGGATAAGGAAACTGGACACTGGAAGTCTAGAGGAAGACGTCGTGAAGAAGAAGACGAAGACATGTCTCTTCCGTGGCGTCGCCAGAAAGTTGATGCATTTACACGACGCATCAGCGATTACTCCGATCACAAAAGGAGGCGCATGCCCACTAATGTCAAAACATATGATGGAACAGGTGATCCGGATGACCACCTAAAAATTTTCGAGTCGGCAGCCACCATCGAAAATTGGCCACAACATGTGTGGTGCCATATGTTTAATTCCACCTTAGTAGGGAATGCGCGCACGTGGTTTAGCAAGCTCCCACGATGGAGCATTGGCGGGTTTGAAGAATTACGGAAAGCATTCCGTTTAAACTTCACCCAAAGAAAGAAGTGCGCTAAAAACCCTGTTGAACTAGCCAGAGTAAAACAGCGCCAAGGGGAATCAACCAGTGCTTATGTGGAACGCTTTAAAGATGAGTGCATACATGTCAAAGCGTGTCCCGAAGTCCTAAAAATTTCAGGGTTCATGAATGGGATTAATAACCCTGAACTCATTCGGAAGCTAAACGACAAGGTTCCCCAAACCTTCGATGAGCTAATGAAGCGCACAAGATCTTTCATACAAGGAGAAGCAGCCGCTGCGGACAGCAAAAAAGGCTATTTAAATTATAGGCAACAAGAACAGCCTAGAAGACAATCCAACGATCAGAATAGCAACCTCAGCAAGAATTATCGCAGTGGAAGAGACAATGACAAATATACCCCTCTCACAAAAACTCCGAGGGAAATATTTGTAACAGAAGGTGCAAACTTCCCAAAACCTCCAGCAATGCGTACCGCAGAGGACAAGCGCATAGGGAATGGATACTGCGAATACCATGGCCAAAAAGGCCATACAACCAACGAGTGTGTCCAGCTACGACAACTAATTGAAAAGTTAGTAAGGGAAGGCAGAATGGACCACCTCGTAAAAAACATCAAAGAGGGAAAGGACAAGCAAAGGAATGGGGGCAAGAAAGAACCTCCCAAAGACAAAGCTGACATCATCTACATGATACAGTCATGGCAACGCAAGATAAAACAAAAAGTCAGTCAAAAATTCTCTCCAGAAAAAGAGATATCCTTCCCTACTCTAGCTGCGGACAACGCAGTAGTAGAGCCACTAACTATTGAAATACATACGGGGGGACATGATATCCGCCGCATGTATATCGATGGGGGGGGGGGCATCCGCAGATATCCTAAATGATCATTGTTTCAAAAGGCTACGACCTGAGATACAAAATCAACTGACACCAGCCACAACTTCGTTGACTGGATTCACAGGAGAAAAAATTTGGCCTATGGGACAATTGCGCTTGCTAGTAGTTGTGGGCGATGAACAACACTCAACAGCAACATGGATAAATTTCATGGTAACCAAGTCTCCCTCACCATACAATGGCATCATTGGGAGACCTGGAATATCATCCATGCGCGCTGTACCATCCACAGCACATGGGATGCTTAAATTTCCAGTGGAAGGAGGAGTTGTTACCCTCTACAACACCACGGTACCACCAAAAGAGTGCAACGCAGTAACCACTGAGGTGGAGAATATTCCAGAACAGCGCACAGAAAAAACACCAAACCTAAAGGTCGCTATTCACCCCGATTACCCGGACCAACAAGTTTCGATTGGAGGATCTTTATCTGACAAAGGTAAAGCAGCCGTGTGCGCACTCTTGCAAAAGAACCTAGATATCTTTGCATGGGAACCAAAACACATGACCGGAGTGCCACGCTCTATCACGGAGCACAAGCTACAAATCCGACAAGGATATCCCCCAATACGACAGAAGAAGCGCGGCCAGGCCCCAGATCGTGCAAAAGCTATTCTGGAAGAAGTACACAAACTCGTAGACGCAGGCATCATGCGCGAAGTGTACTATCACGACTGGCTTTCTAATCCAGTATTGGTAAAAAAGAGTGATGGCAGTTGGAGAATGTGCGTAGACTTTACTGACCTTAACAAAGCATTTCCACAGGACTGCTATCCATTGCCAGAGATAGACTGGAAGGTAGAATCCCTGTGCGGATATCCTTTTAAGTGCTTCCTAGACGCATACAAAGGGTACCATCAAATCCAGATGGCAGTCGAGGATGAAGAAAAAACAGCTTTCCATACCAGTCAAGGGGTCTATTGCTACACAAAAATGCCTTTTGGCCTAAAGAACGCAGGCACAACGTACCAGCGACTGGTGGACACAGCTTTCGAAAAACAAGTAGGTCGAAACTTGGAAGTTTACGTCGACGACCTTGTCATCAAGAGTCACACCGAGGAGGAATTAGTGCGCGACATTGAGGAAACGTTCAAAACATTGGGAAAAATAAACATGAAGTTAAATCCAAAAAGTGCACCTTTGGCACAACAGAAGGCATGTTCCTCGGATACTTAATAGAACCCGATGGAATCAAACCTTGCCCAGAAAAAAACAAAAGTTGTTATCGATCTTCCCTCACCGCGCACACTCAAGGAAGTCCAGTCATTAAACGGAAAGCTAGCTGGGCTAAACCGTTTTTTATCTAAATCAGCAGACAAATCACTCTCTCTCTTTAAAACACTCACGAAGTGCACCAAAAAGGGAGACTTTCGTTGGACTGAGGAAGCAGAAGAAGCTTTCCAACAGCTAAAACAGCACCTAGCATCACTTCCCAAACTTGTCGCATCGCGACCAGGGGAAGAGCTAATCATGTACTTATCTGCAACCCATGGAGCAGTTAGCGCAGTGCTATTGACAGATAGAAACTCCGTCCAGACACCCATATACTTTGTAAGCAAAGCATTGAAGAAGACATAGACTAACTACAGCGCCATGGAAAAGCTGGTCTTAGCCCTAGTATTCGTAGCTAAAAGACTGCGCAGATACTTTCAAGCGCACCCAATAGCTGTAATCACAGACCAGCCAATCAAACAAGTTATCTCTAAACCTGACGCATCCGGACGGCTACAAAAGTGGAGTGTCTTGTTAAGTGAGTATAACATCTCGTATAGACCGCGCACTGCAATCAAGGGACATATATTAGCTGATTTTATTGTTGAGAAGCCAGACACCGATAGTCCAACCTCAACTACCAAAACAGATCTACAGGAACCCTGGATTCTGTTCACAGATGGATCCTCATGCGTGGATGGATCAGGTGCAGGCCTTAACCTTACTAATCCAGAAGGTATGAAATTCACCTATGCGCTGCGCTTCGAATTCGCAGCCACAAACAATGAGGCAGAATACGAAGCCCTACTCGCCGGACTGCGTATTGTAATCCAAATGGGTGTACGCAACCTGGAGGCAAACTTAGATTCTAGGCTAGTTGCTAACAATGTGCTAGGTGAATATGAAGCCAAGGATGAGCACATGATCTAATACCTAGATAAGACCAAGTCCTTAATTAAAAACTTTGATAGGTTCACAATAAAACAAGTACCTAGAGGGGACAACAGGAAGGCTGATGCGCTTAGCAAGATCGCATCCACAAGCTTTGCGCACTTATCAAAACAGGTATTGGTAGAAACCTTACAAAACAAGTCAATCTTGGAGATGGAAGTATCCACGGTGATAGAAGAACAAGATCCTACATGGATGACACCTATCATTGAATTCATTAGCAAAGGAGTCTTACCACAGGATCATAAGGACGCTCGAAGAGTGCGGCGCACAGCGTAGCGATTTGAACTACGAGACAACATCCTCTATCGACGTTCTTTCTTGCAACCTTGGCTCCGATGTGTTGGACCTCTTCAAGCAGACTATGTACTCCGAGAAATCCATGCTGGATCATGTAGCATGCACTCAGGGCCGCGATCTGTTGTAGCGCGCGCTCTACGGTCGGGGTATTATTGGCCAACTATGCACCGCGACGCGCGCGATATGATAAAGAAATGCAGCAATTGCCAAGTACACAGGCCAATTTCGCGCCAACCACAGCAAGAGCTAACACCCGTTACCTCACCATGGCCATTCCATAAATGGGGCATTGACATCGCAGGACCTTTTCCAGTTACAGCAGGAGGGTTAAAATTCCTCATCGTAGCCATAGACTACTTCACGAAGTGGATTGAAGCAAAGGCGGTGGTGAGCATCACGAGCAACCAGGTCAAACGCTTTGTATGGGATAACATTGTCTGTCGCTTCGGACTACCTGGAGAGATTATATCAGACAATGGGAAGCAGTTCTGCGACAACCCATTCAAAGATTGGTGCGCGCAATTGAACATCACGCAACACTTCGCTTCGGTAAAACACCCACAAACCAATTGTTTAGTTGAGCGCGCGAATTGCAGTCTAGGTGAAGGAATAAAAGCGCGCCTTGACAGGCACAAAGGAAAGTGGGTGGACGAGCTATCACATGTCTTATGGGCGCATCGCACTACAATCAAAACCAGTACTGGAGACACACCATTCTCCCTTGTCTATGGAACAGAAGCCGTCATACCTGCTGAGATAGGAATGCCAACTATACGAACAGCAGAGGTCAACGTCACAACAAATGACGAGGAGCGGCGCATAGACTTGGACTTACTGGAAGAAAGACGTGAACGCGCAGCTATACGCGAAGCAAAGGCTAAGGCAAAAATGAAGAAGTATTATGATGCAAAGGTCAAACACACTTCCTTCAGGCCAGGAGACTTTGTATACCGCGCCAATGATGCAAGCCACGCAGAAGACACAGGCAAGCTCGGACCCAAATGGGAAGGACCCTACGAGGTCACCGATGCGCTAGGCAATGACGCATACAGGTTACGCGATATGGAAGGTCAGAACCTAGCACGCACCTGGAACATTTGCAATCTTAAAAGATGCTATCTTTAGGAAAGGCTACGGCCCATACACAGACACCTTTGCACTTTAGGATGTGCCCAATAAGTGTTTGTTTTTTCTCTTCTTTCTTAGGAATTTTCTTTTACTTTTTCAAAAAACTTGCAAGTATCAATAAAATGTTATGGTTTCTAGCTAACTCCATAACGCATTTCACTTTATTGCGTACATTCTTATATATGTCAATATTGTTATATTATATTTTTTGCCTACATGGCGTGCATGCACTAATTAAGACCCACGAAGGCATAAAGGATAAGTAAACCTACTAATTCACTCGTTGAGTAAGAGGGTTGCAAACCCATCAACACTGGATCACGCATCCTTGCTAAGCGCCTTACTTTTGAGACGTTGAGGTAAGTTTCCCTTGCGCGTCCCACGAAGGATGCGCAAATATCAAGTACACTGTACAAAGCTTAGCAAATAACGAGCCAAGACTCTTGTCAAATAACAAAACTTCGCAAAAAATTAAAGCAAGTTTATTCTCATAATTTATCTTAAGTCACGCACTTAATTTAAATATAAAAGAGTATCTTATTCAATCTTTTTACACACAAAAAGACAACTACTATAACATGAAAAAGATACACTTCGTTATTTATACAATAAATATACAAGCTACAAAAAAAGCCTATATGCTCTGACGATGCTCAGGGCTATCTTCCGGTGCAGCGGAACTTCCTGCCTCTTGAAGCTTTCTCAAAAGCAACGCATCCTTAGGCGATACGGTCGCCACACTTACAGGAATCCCATCAGACCTGGGAATATGTGCAGCGCCTACACCGCATAAGACGGCCTTGCCCTTAATATCCTTTTTCTGGGCAGCTCTCTGTGCGTGGCGCTCCAATACCTCCTTCAAAGGAATCTCCTTCTCAAGAGCAAATGGATTCAGCATGTGGCGAGGCTGCGCAAAAACAGGAACTTGCAGCTGTGACTCGTCAGGCTTAAGGAAGTAGTCTGGCTGCGCTTCTGCATCCTCCAAAACATGGCACCCCAGGGTCAACCCCTCCATAATTACCTTTTATGGGGTTATCCTGGTCACGCTCCAACTGTGCAATATGAGGAAGCTCAAGAAGCTTCATCCCCTCCATGGCCTGCACCAGCTCGTCATACGCACTTGGGTTATAGCCAGGCACCTCAGTCAGGGCTACGTTCAATGACTTGGCCTCATAGAGGTCCTCCATAGCTTGCGCCCTTCCACGCTCAACTGCACACTGCACCACCTTTCTAAAGGTCTCTAACACCTTCGGAGACTCCAAGGTGCCCATAGCAGCCAAACGCAGTCCATGACTGATCAACCACCTACATCAACAAAAACAACTTGCATTAGAAGAAACATACAAACAAATATAAAGGGCAACATTACAGGAAAATATTTAAGGACATACCTGCGCTCAGCTATGGTAGACATCAGATGAGGGTATAATTCCTCATCATAGTCTATACTCAGGCCACGCAGCTTCTCCTCCTGCACCTGAATAATCTTCTCCATGCGCACCTTGAACTCATTAATGTTCGCAAAGTGCCCCTCTTTCTTCTCCTCGAGATACCTTACCGCCCAGGTAAGGTTAGCCCTAAACTAATGAAGATCCCCGTGCGCTTGCTGCAGTTCAGCCATAGCGGTCAACTTCTAAGTAGTGACCTTGTCCGCGTGCGCTTTGAAGGACCCCACCTGCGCTTGCGCTTCAGCCAGCTGCGCACGGAGAAGAGCTATCTCCTCATCTTTTTGGGTGAGAGTGCTACTCTCCCCGACGTACCTCGTCTTCAACTGAGCAACTAGCTCAGTTTGACGCTCAGCAGTAGCAGCCAACTCCACCAACAATTGCTGCGCAGATACGCCTTCATCCACCTTTACTCCCTCCTCCTTGTTCTCATTCTGAGGAGGGACCACCGTCTCCACAAAGGCCCCATCATCCTTCGCGGCATCGTCGCTACAAAAATAAGAAAAACAGTTAGCACATATTACGACAAGTAATAAAAAATACATAGCATGAGACAGATCACTTACAGAAATGGAGAGGCCCTTGCAGCCTCCTTATCCGCGCCAGGGGCGGATGTCTCCTCCTCAGCAGATGACTCCGCATCCGCAATCAGATGGCACCTCCTTTTGGAAGTACCGCTACTACCAGCCTCTCCTTTACGCTTTAGCTTCTGCGCTACCTCCTCCGGCTTCAACACCTCCTCAGGTTTCAGTATCTCCACGCTATCAGAAGATTCAGAGTGCACCTCCTCCACATGCGCAGTCTCCACAATTGGCGTCACGCTCTGTACGGGCGTAACAAGGAGAGGTGGCGAATCTTCATGGCCAACAGGCCCCAACACAGTCAGATGACCCGCAATCGCTTCCAAAAGCGGTTGCTCGTTCTCCCTCAGAGGGCGCACGCCAACAGTCACCTGCTTTGGCTTCTCCAGCTTTACCACCGCAAACAAATCCATTTCTGCGCAACAGGAACAAACAGCAAAAACAGAGATTAGCTATTAAACGTGCGCATAGAGAAAAACTTACATTATTGGAAGCGAACAATAAAAAGGGATGAACACCCACCCCGGCCTTCCTCATCAATGAAGGTTGGTACCTCGTTAGCACCCCCGAAATAGCTGCGACTCAACCCCACATGCACCAAAAACCCCTCAGGATAAGGGTTAATGGGGATGCGGTTGGCATCCATGGTCTGCGCATTTGCCAAACTATATGAACCGGGTGGGGGGCGCCCATCCCTCGGCAACGTGTCTTGAGTATAAAACTCAAAGGGCGATGGAAACACCACATCATCAACCCAGAAAAAATACTCCCTCCAATGCCTCAGGGAGTCTACCTTCTCGGTATAGCACTGAAGGCTCCCCGAATGCTTCACAAAGGATACCCATCCATGTGACCACGTTGTGTGGTAGAATGCGCGGAATAGGTCGACGGTCAGTTCTATCGCAAGTAAACGACAGTTTACTTCAAAATTCGATACCTTCGCCGCACCCATACAGTGCAGCTGTGAGATATGAAGGCGATAGAAATTGAGCAAATTGCTCAAGAAAATGGATATTGGTACGCGATAATTAGCGTACTTAAAAAAGCGCGTGTATAGCCCTATTTTCCCTTCGGGGAAATCGACTATACACGCATCGACGTCTGGAGCCTTTAGATGCACATCCAGAGGAATGAAGTAATCAGATGAAAACTGACGCACATCATCCTCACTCATCGCAGAGCGAAACTCATCCAACTGAGCAACCATTTTTTCAAAAAAGGATATACTAAGAGGCGCACGCTCAATTACCTAATCAAACAGTTACTTTCTGGGAAAAACGCTTTGAAGAAATGTGCAATGGTGAATATGTGTTTTTAATGTGTGTTTTGGGTAAATGGAGGCGGTGACTCTTATATAAGCAATTGAAAAACCCTAGATGAAGCCCACGTGGATCCCACTCATAAAACGTGTGGCTAGAATCCGAAACGGTACATGCACTTTTTCCCGTTTTCCGAGGGACTAGTGGACACAACCCCCGATTTTCGAGGCATTTCTTTGAAATATCTAGGACTAGGTACATTGTCCTCAATATTGGGCGGCAATATTCAAAATTTCTCCTGCCACGCTTACCGCTGTTTTGACTAGTCTAGCATCCGCGGCTACGAGCCGCGCACACAAGACTGGGGGGACATGATGACGTATAGTCTATATATGGGCCACGAGCCCAAATAATAAACATTACTAAGGCTAATAACCACCATGCGTGGGCTATTATAACTTGGGCCGCATTAATAATGAGATTGGGCTCACGTAGACCCAAGCCCAATTTAACTATATACGGTAAAGATAAGGATCTCCTATCTATGGAATAGATTTCCTTAACCCGGATAAGCACCACGTGTGCGAAACGTAAGGAGCACGAACCCTACAAGGATTCTGCACCTATATAAGGAATGACATAATTCTCATTAAAGGTACGATTCACAAACCCTAAAACTCTTTACGAGAACCTTAAACTGATTACTTACTATCATACCGGAGTCTAATCGTGGGAGACAATCCCACGATAAGCCTAACGGTGTTGTTTACTTTCTTAGTGCGCAAGTTTCAAGCATTAAGAAGCGAATTGGTACGAGAGCAAGAGTCCAAATTAGGAACGCCCAACTTTTGTATCAACAGGTAACTTGCTTGAACGTCTTAAGAAACATGATCGGAGGTGTACTATGATTTATTGGTTGTATTTAATGCGTAGGTAACTGCTAGTGATACTATGTTAGGAACTAGTAGTCGGCTCGACATAGAATGAAGTAGAAGCTTATAGTGTTAGGGAATATCGTACACGGCCCTACGACTAGTATTAAAGAATATAACCCGTCATCCATGCAATTGTACCAAGCTAATCAATGGGTAAAAGATATCTAGGGATTAGTGAAATCTAAGTAAACACATTTTATCTCATTATTGTTTTCACCATAAATTAGTTTAAGTTTAGTTTATTTTATTTTGATTTCATTTTTAGTTAATTGGGTTAGTTGACTAGCAACTAATTCCGCCCACTCCTTCCAAAACCGAGATTTTTACTTGCTTTCCTATAAAATATAAAAATACGAAAAGAATCATCCCTCACCTTTAGACCTAGTTCAGTAGAATTTTAATCCTAGAGAACACTATTCCTAGAGTTGAACGATCAATCCTCCGGTACTTGTCACTATACTATACTACAACGATCAGGTACACTGCCTGGCAGGGATTGCAAGCTTCTCAAGATCCCTTGAGAGGTAAAACCTTTTGCGAGGGCGCAATCCCGAGCATCAAGTTTTTGGCGCCGCAGCCCGGGGAACTGTTATTGTCTAGGTTAAATTTCTTTTTATTAGGTCTACTTGCTAGATTCCTTTCTAGTAAGATTTTTATTTTTTCATTTTTAGGTTTTCTTTAGTCTATCTCATTTCTTTGTTCCTTTGTTCGTAACTTTTACCATCCTCCATCATGGAAGGTGGTAATCTCTTTGACCCCATCAACCCACCACAACAAAACCATCCACAAAACCCACCACAACCAAACCAACCTTCTAGACCCCGAACTTTAGGAGAGTATTCCCGTCCTAGCCACCAAGGCTATCGAGACACCATTGAGCTCACTCAAGGAGCCAATGTGTCTTCCTTGCGATCCGACACCATTCGGTTGGTGCAAAGCGGATGTGTATTCCATGGACTTCGTTCCGAAGATCCTAATCAACATCTCAAGGATTTTCTCAAAATCATTGATTCCATAGACCTTGATGTTGAAACTCGAGAGACGACCCGATTGCGTCTCTTCCAATTCTCTCTACGTGACCAAGCTAGTCAATGGCTTGAGCGTTTACCCGCGGGATCCATCAACTCTTGGGATGATCTCACCACTCGTTTCCTTGCTCAGTTTTTCCCACTGGGGAGAACTACCAAGCTTAGAAATGACATCTTGATGTTCCAACAACGCCAAGGTGAAACTCTCTATGAAGCATGGACTCGTTTCAAGGACTTACTCCAAAAAGTCCCTCATCATGGTATAGATCTTTGGCTCCAAGTCCAAATTTTCTATGACCATATCGATCTCTCCACAAGGCGAACCATTGACCAAGCTGCCGGTGGCAAGCTACGTGATCTTAGTGTGGAAGAAGCATGGGAACTCATAAAAGATCTTGCTCTCTATGACAATAAAAGTTGGAATGACTCCCGTGATTTGAACAAAACGGTCAAGAAAATATCTTTGCCTTCGAACAATTCAAGCACTTCTGACCGTAGGATCATGGAACTTGAAGACCAAGTCAAGTTCCTTATGAAATCCTACGAAGCTCCTAAGCCTTCAAGCCAAGTGAACAAAATCACTTCTTCATGCGAATTATGTAGTGGTCCCCATGACACTCGTAATAACTATGGTAGTACCAATAATCTTGAAGGATTGATGTCCAAGTTTATGGCATCTCAAGAAGCTTGCATAGCTAAGTTTGAATCCGAATTCAATCAACAACAAACGGAGATGACCAATAAAATCGACAACTTGTTGAAATCCCTCAACAACCAAGTGCTAACTACACCTAGGAAGGACACTAGGGACACTAGTAGTGGGACCCAAATTAAGGACCCCTCATCATCCAAACACGTCCACTTTGTCAATGTTGTCACCATTAAGCCAATTGATAGGAATGGGGAAGAAAGTAATAAGGATGAAGTTGGAATAGAAATTGTACCTAAGGATGAGGTTAAGGAAGTTGAGGATAAAAAGGAAGAGAAATTAGAAGATGCAGGGGATTATTTCAATAGGTTACCCACCAAGGAAGAGTGGGAATATCATAATAATTTATTTGATGACCCCGAGACACCTTACATCCTTGGTTCACCAATCATTAAAACGGGTGATCCCTCTAACATCAACATACCATGCAACATTAGGCATGTGCATGTGTGGAAAGCCTACATCGATTTTAGATCTTCCATAAATATTATGACTAGGATCCATTACAATTAGGTGATGAAAAAGCAACTTGGACCTAGGATATTTCCCAACACGAGTTGGATGAGTAACTTTGTGGGAAGAGTAAAAGGATTGCGCGTTTTTGTAGGAAACTTTACATACATTACCGACTTTGTGATTGTAGAAGATATTCTTCCGGTAATAGATGGTTGTTTAAGTCAAGTAGTGTTCGGAAAGCCATTTGTTGAGGCCTCTAAGATGAATTATGACCCGTCTATAGGGATAGTTAGGTTCAAGGATGAGAGCGATGAGAAAGCTTACCACATGCCATATAAGATTGAACAATTCCGGCTCTTGTCAAACATCGAAATGGAACACAAGCAAGCGGTCTACTATAGGAATAACAAGGATAGACGTAGAGGAGTAGACTATGTTATGAGTAGAATATTTGGTTTTTATAAGGAATGCTTGCAATTAGGTCCGGAATACAAAACTAAGATTGAGGATGACGTAGAAACCGTGACCAATGACGAGGTCACGTAATAGCCCATGACCTTGAGTCTAGCTATAAGACTCGTAAATAAAGAAAAGCGCTTCTTGGGAGGCAACCCAAGTTTTATTTGTTTTATTTATTTGATTGTTTGTTTGTTTGATTTTATTTGTTTCCGTATGCGTGTTTTATTTTTATTGTTTTTGGCTCATGTTTCAAAGTAATTTGTGAAAATGCTTTATTTTGTTTTTAACTTCGTCTTAATTACATATAAAGGTATTTTGCAAAAGCTAAGTGTAAGGGAGACCCAAATTTGTTTCTAAGAACGAAATTGAGCGTGAACCATAACAATATTAAATGAACATGTATATTAGTAATTGTTTGAGTCAAATGCTTGTATCGAGTCATAATGATGTTTTGCAGGATTTTCGAGGAAGTAAGGCATAAGTTTTTTCAGAAATTTTCCGGAAACTTAACATGAGATTTTTTCAGGAACATTCTGACGGCGTCAGGGGTTATAACCTGACGACGTCAGGTACTAAAATTCTGAAATTTTTTGCAAGATTTGTTTATACCGGAGTCTTAAAGTTTTTGTTGATTCTTTAGTTTTATAAACTCCAGGAAATCTGTAAACATTCATTCCACAAGCATTATATCTTAATTTGCTTTATAGGACTTTAGTATATATATAGATTGCCGCCGATTTTACGTGAGGTTTGCCTTGTTTGTTTTCTCAGGTTTAACAGGTTACATTGGACAAGAGGATGATTTATATTTCTGGAGGGAAGCTTTCAAAGTTCAATTTCTTGGAAGAAGATCTAACCTTGTTGACACATTATCCACACCGAACGAATCAGGGGAGTATTTGTTTTCATTCTTTTACCTTCATTACTTTTACATCCTTTTTATTGAACATTGGGGACAATGTTCAGCCTAAGTGTAAGGGGAGGGTAAATGATGAGACCTTAGAGAATATAATTGCACTTGAGTTTGTTTGTTTGATAGTAGGTGTGTAATAAAACTGAGAGAAAAACTTGTTAGGGCAATTTTAGCGCCAAATTTAAATTTTTTTATAACATTTAGGAGTGAAGCTTTAGCCTTAATAAGCGTCTCATGGATAGGAGTTATATGACTAGCACAAAAACTATACCACTCAGAAAAAATTTCCACCCAAATATGTGAGGTTCGCCTTTAGATTTGTTAGGAAAAGCATTCATTATTAGTGCTTATGAGTGTACCGGTAGTATTTAGATTCTAGAACTTGCGTTAGTGATGCATCCCGAGACCGCTAGTGAGACTACATTCGTATAGTTAGGATTTACTGCATGATAAGAGGCATTAGGATCACCCTTGTGTTAAACCCGTATTATAATTACTTGACAAATAAAGTCATAAGTATTTGACTATAAAGTCAACTAATTTTTCCCACACCTTTGCGATGTACTCATTTTTAGTACACGATACCCCTAGTACACCCCTCCGAGCCTATCTTTTCGTTTCTAACTTTAAGCATCTTACTTAAAGATAGAATTTGTTACAATCCACCCAAATGTGCAACCAAATCGCCTTAGCCTTCCGTGTATGCACTCATCTTTAGTGCATTATTATTATTTGTTTAAACCCTTAGTTAATTATCTAATTGATTACATGGTTGCTAAGTCGAGTCATATCTTTTACATATTGTTTTGGGATGATTGGGACTCATGGGTATAGTACTATTGTTATGGAGTAATGGGGAAGACGTCAAATATTACCCCCATATGTGCGTTAATCTAAAAGTACTCAAAGTGTTTTGATTATCTTGATTCGAGTCATTAGAATAATTTATTGTAAAGTATGTAAAAGTTCAAGTGTAAGGGGGACGTAAATCCCTTATGATGTATTATTTTGTATGGTAGGGCAAGAGTGTATGCAAAAAAAAATAAAAAATAATATATATATATATATATATATATATATATATATATATATATATATATATATATATATATATAGAAAAAGAAAGAAAAATATACGGACTACCATCCCGTTTCATTTTATGTTTGTTTCATAGTTTGTTAGTTTATGATTATCTTAAGTCGAGTCGAGTCTTGGCTTAGCAACGCCATATTGTACATGTTATTAACCAAGATGATTAACTCGCCACCAGTAAATATTGCCTTTATCCAACAAAGCCGTGTTTATCATATCCCTACACCTCACGTTGTAAACTTTTTAAAAGACCTCTTTGATAGTTTATCCTAGGTGCTTACGCCAAGTGGTGGAGGTTTGATCTTTTCCCAAGCCTATGGTAATCTATTTGCTATGACAGGTAGTGAGAGATGTTTTCCATTTCCATATTGTGATATATACTTTATTACACCCGAGAGATGTGAGTATCTAAACACTATTTGTGAGGTGCTAGTGTATAATTTCCGTGCTTGTTTTTGGTTGAAGTGGAATGATTATTTGTTGTAATTACTTTTATATTAGTGTTAAATGACTCCTAGCTTGTATTTTGATTAGAATAAAAGCGCATTTGCTTGAGGACAAGCAAATCTCAAGTGTAAGGGTATTTGATAAGGCGAAAAGTGTACCGCTTTTAAGGGGTCATTTAAGCCCGAATTCGCGATTATTTGATCAATTATTGCCCTAAATCATTCCTTTTGTCATTTTAGGTACTTTTGAGAAGAAATCTGGAAAAGGAAGCATTTTGGACGTTTTTGGAGCGATTATGTGAAGAAAACAACAAAGTCTCAAATTCTTGCTGGAAAACAGTACCTGACGGCCTCAAGCATTTCTACATGACGACTTCACCCTTTGACAAAGAGGTGGATAATGCAAGTTACACGTGACGGCCCAGAACTATTTCAAACATTGAAGCCTGACGGCATCACCAAGGCCGTCAGGGTCAAAACATATGTGACGGCCCAGAGCTTATTTACACATGACGGCGTCAAAAGTGGATCTAGGCAATACGAATTTTATCTTGGCGGCGAGTTGACGGTGTCACAAGCTATAACGTGACGCCGTCAAGATGTAAAATCTTAATATAGTTTTCTAGTTTTCATTCATTAGTGTGCAACTTTGAAGAGAGAAAACCCTAGACGAATTTACAGATTTTTTAAGGGTTTCTACCCTTTGTTTCTTCCATGCTTAATTGAAGACAAGTCTTTCATCAAATCATTCAATATGTTTATGTGTTGTTTGATTATATCTTATGCTTATCTTCTCTTTAACATGCTAGGCTAGATTTTTCTTGTGTTTGCTTAGATGTAATGAAACCTAGATGTTATTTATTGGTTGATGGTTTGTTTATAATTGTTGTGGATGATTGAATTCGATGTTAGGCTTAAGAAAACTGGCAGACTTCCAATTGGTAACTTGCTCAGTTGCTTGAACGTCTTAAGAAACATGATCGGAGGTGTACTACGATTTATTGGTTGTATTTAATGCATAGGTAACTGCTAGTGATACTATGTTAGGAGCTAGTAGTCGGCTCGACATAGAATGAAGTAGAAGCCTAAAGAGTTAGGGAATATCGTACACGGCCCTACGACTAGTATTAAGGAATATAACCCGTCATCCATGCAACTGTAACAAGCTAATCAACCGGTAAAAGATATCTAGGGAGTAGTGAAATCTAAGTAAACACATTTTCTCTCATTATTGTTTTCACCATAAATTAGTTTAAGTTTAGTTTATTTTATTTTGATTTCATTTTTAGTTAATTGGGTTAGTTGACTAGCAACTAATTCCGCCCACTCCTTCCAAAACAGAGATTTTTACTTGCTTTCCTATAAAATATAAAAATACGAAAAGAATCATCCCTCACCTTTAGACCTAGTTCAGTAGAATTTTAATCCTAGCGAACACTATTCCTAGAGTTGAATGATCAATCCTCCGGTACTTGTCACTATACTATACTACAACGATCAGGTACACTGCCTGGCGGGGATTGCAAGATTCTCAAGATCCCTTGAGAGATAAACCTTTTGCGAGGGCGCAATCTCGAGCATCATTCACAAAGATTATTTATTGATTATACAACTGAACATATGACGAAATATAAACTTTTACTGAGTAACTTTTGATAAAAAATTACACCTTCACATACAACTTTGTTAAATTCTTAGATTCCATATTCAAACAATTTAATACATTTGTCAAATTTCATGTTCTAATAATGCTTAACAAATATCTTGGTGCAACATTACTACTATAGAAAATTTAGTAACATATAATATTTACATGAAAACTAAAACCACAAAGTTCATAAGTTACTTATAAACACTAACTCAACAATGCATGGGTGAGATTAAATATATATGTTCATTATATTTCATTTATGTTTCAAGGTTCGTAAGCATACACAGTGTGATATACTTATTGCACAATATTACCAATACTAATTAAAACAAAAACTGCATAAAGTACTTAATAAAAAAAACAAACATAAGAGGCATATAAAATTTTGGTCCTTGACACAATTGTCATAAAATATTAGGTACTTACTAAATTTAAGAGTAAAATACACCTTTCATCCCTAAACTTGTCAAAAAAACATCACCGGGAGTCATATTTTGGCATTTTAGTCATCCGGAGTTCCTTTTTCCAAGGGTTGTGTGTATGTATGCACAAAAGGTGAATTATATTATATACTCCAAATATTAACAGTACAGTACAAGGAATAAAAATCTTCTCTGCTTTGGACATAACCCAAAGACAGAAACAACAAAACAAAAACTAATATCATCCTATATCAGACAAGCCTAACTTCTACTTTTCTGACAAAGCTGAACTGAGATACAAAGCAGAGCATCAAGACAGCTTCACACAACCTGCTCACTTTTTAGATCATTCTGAATCCTTGTAATACATCCCAAATTCACCTTTGATAAAATTTTAAAGCACCAATAACCATCTAGCTACATTTCCACCCTCTTTCCCATCAAGATCATTCAACCTACAACCACAATAATCCAGACAGGACAAGAAGATGACATCACTAGGCACCATAACCTCTCCAAGGGCTCTACTAAAAGTGTTACATTTCCATATCTTGAATGGCTTCACACAATTTGGGAATACATACCTTAAGGGAAGACCACCCATTACCTCCTTGGCAATGTATAGATAGGACCAAAAAGGATCATCTTTCACCCCTCACTATTCCTATCTTTATACATTACCCACCAACTCACTTTACCCTTCACAAAAGGAAACCTACTTTATGGTTACAAAACTAGATGGTGTTCAAATAATTTCCCAAACAGTGCACAATTACCTAACAAAGGCCTATTGTGGAGTATTTGGGGCCTTATAAGAGAGACAACCTATAATAGAACCAAGTTACAAGGCCATCTTTTGTAAGTGAGTCAAATATTATCTTCCAATTCCATTCTTAGAGAGAATTGAAGATAAAAGGTATAAACCTATCAATTGAACTGCAGGTAAATTTGAAACTCAAATCTGCCAAAATTCATACAGAACAAGGCTATATATAATACCAGTCATCTTAGTCTGCAGCTTTAAACCAGGCTATATGGTAACAATCAACCACTCTTCAGCTGTAAACCAAGAATCCAAACACCCCTTAAAAGATACATACTGAAAAATCAATCTCCAAACACCTTATTCAAACTGTTTTTATAGGCTGCAATTCACTTATCAGAAACACATAATCTTTTACACTTGATTCCCCACTTCTTCTCCACTTTTTGGACAGCTATGCTATCTTTAACAGTTATCCCCATGAGCTTGAATTTAACATTTTCAACAATTTTATTGAAAACCTCTTCACATGTAAGCTTATTGTCTCTGAAAACTCTATTATTCCTTTCATTCCAAATCTGATACACACTAGCAGCAAACATAAGTCTCTTAATAACACTCCCAATACTAATAATTACTTTATCTCCAGCCATATCACCAACAATGTTCAACCACTTAGTACTGGTACTCTTAATTTCAGCTTTTTGTTTAACTTTAGCCCATACTTCTTTAGAAAAGTTGCATTGAAAGAAGATATGTTGAAGATCTTCACTATTACATAAGCAGAGATTGCATCAATTAACTGTTTGGATCCCCCATGCCATCAATCTATCTTGAGTGCTCAACCTACCATGAATAGCAAGCCACAATATGAAAGAGTGTTTTGGGATACATTGTGCATACCATGCTAGCTTCCACCATGCTACTTTAGGAACATCATGTCACACCCCGCCACGGCGGAAACGCGCGGGTGTAACTTCATGGATATCATCACAACACATGGTGTCTATATAGAGAATAACTACATGCAATAAAATGGCAAAGTATAGACACAAAGTGTCATAACAATACCCGAAAGAAAACAACATGATAAACTCCAAACACTCAGATAAACCACTTCCAATGCAACTAAGGTCTCGTCCAATCACCTCCTTCTATCATAGCCTTAGAATGCTCACCTGAAAATGATGCTTAAAATGTCAACATAATGTTTGTGAGATTCATAGGTTTAAGACTCAAAAACACTAGGCAACCAAAATCACTGTGATTATAAAATATAGCTGGACAAATAATTATACTTATTATATAAGCTACATGTATCACAAGGTAACATCACACATAAGGCAACCATCGGGCGGAACGTGCCCACCGATCCAAATTCACAACATACCGGGCCGGAACGTGACCCCCGCTCCAAAAAAATGGGTGAATTAATACCCTTCGATCGGACCACACAGAATAAAAGTGAGTAGGGCTGCTACTCTCCAATTAGGTCGTATGCACGAGCAACAGGGTAAGCACCCTCCCAATTGGACCACACAGAATCAGACATCATATCATTACCGTTCACATATAGCATAAATACGATAACATTAAAAGTCCGAGCTCTTTAACACACATACACATAATCACAGTAATTCAAATCATTTAAGACAAGCATCATTCCCATCCTAAGTTTAAAACAAGGTAAAAATATGAGACTATGAACTCACATTAAACTCTGCAGCTTCCACAAAAACAACTCACAATCTATAGCACACAAAAATAATCCACATTACACAAGGCCAAGCTAAAAGCTACAACCCATGTAATACTCATATGATGGATGTCTAAGACTTATATGACCTACCACGGATCTCCTAGACACCATACTAACCATTACCATAACCTCAGTGGCGAAGCTTGGAATTTTTAAGTGGGGGGTCGGGATCTAATTTTTTATTTCCTAAGGCTATATTTCAGGTATACCGAATTTTTCGGGGGGTCGAAACCGAATATACCGAAATTTTTCTAAACGAAAACTATATACCCCTACATCACAAAAAAAATTTCGGGGGGTCGGGGCGCCCCCCCCCCCCCCGCCCCTTAGAAGCTGCGCCCCTGCATAACCTAACACTCACTAAATCCCTTGCACCTTTAAAATCAGAAAACGCAGAATTTTTGGGTACATTCGCCCACATGAAATCACGACAAATAAAGCTCAACAACTCACACCAAAAATTTACCATAATCTCTCATAAGCATAAAAGCTAATCCCAGAAGGCCATGGACCAATAACACACACAAGCACTCAAAAGAAAATCAAACTTGTCAACTACTCAAATTCGGATCTGAACGCACACCAAAAAGTTTTGATTAACATAAAATACTTCCACAAGTTTTTATCGCGAATCCTTTTCGTGGTAGTCTAATATAACTTAATACTTAACTATTCCAGAAGGGCTAGTCAAAATACCACTTTTACAACCACAAAATACCCTCAAACTTTTACCCAAAATCGTCCCGGTTTGACAGCTTTGACACCTTAACAAAGAAAAATCGAAAGACCAACTTCCCGACCTTGAAATCAATCGTTGCTGGACTTTTTGGAAAGATATTTCATTAAACTTCAATTTAGACAAAAAATTTGTGACTTAAGTCTCCACCATCTGTTATTTACACTCACATCTTTACAGCTATAATTTTTTGTCCAAACCCTAACTCAATAACTAGCATGTTTTACGCTCAATTCTGTTCACCAATCATCATAATATTATCATTAATTAATCCCAACATGTTTTAATTTATTAATTTACAGAAGTTTACAAACCCTAGATCCATCATAATTAATATTACATGAATTAGATTAATTAATCAAACAATTGAACCTAGGGTTTAAAGATTTTACCTTGATTCTTGATTTTTAGCTTCAAAACTATAAACCCTAATTTCCCCCCTCTCCTCTTGCCCTTGTGATCGACTCAAATTTATAGAAATTTGACTTTGGGGTCGTTGGTATAGCTTATATGGGTAGGGGTTGGGCTTGTTTGGATTAGATTAGGATTCCTTGGGCCTAAGAGTCATATTTGGACTCAAATTGGGTTTCCTTTTTCCCCTTTATCCCTTCTAGCCGATTTTTTTTTACCATATACATACATATATTTTTATATTTTTTTTATTAAATTTATTTATTACACTCAAAACCTCATACTTTTCATATTTTATAAATACCCATAGCTAATCCTAGCGTCTTACGCGATAAACCTCAACTTTTATGACAACCGGAAAAATTATCATTTTCAAAACAAAGTTTCCAAAAATAGAATTCCACACTCTTTTGAAACATAACTCATAAAAACAAACTCCTCGTAACCCGCTAACACTCAGACACTTGAACGAAGACTCGTTACGCAAAAACACAAAAACACCAAAACTACACAAGTCATTTCTACACCACAAAGGTGATCAAAATGAACTTTCCCAAATTTCAAACTTTCCAAATCAATATAAAACCACTTACGCAAAGGGATTTAGTGCTAAAACTCACCTATATCAATCATATATCACTTCAAACACCTAAGGCACAACAAACAAAAGTCAACCGAGTCAAGACTAACAGTCAAACTGACATGCTAAAACCACGGTTGTTACATCATCCCCTACTTAGGGAAATCGCGTCCTGAGATTTCAACTACCATAGTCACCACTCACAACAGCAAAAAGAAATTTATGGATTTTTTAAGCGGATAAATACCACACCATAAAATCACAGAGAAAGAATCGCAAAAATGTGAACCGACTAAATACTCGAATTCACACGATAGAAAACATTCCGTCACTCCAACGATACACTCAAATAGATACACTCCCCGATCAATAACATCAATGATCAAACCGACTTCTCACAGGTAGGTACGATACCCTCAAACCAAAAGTAAATCCAAATGGTAACCGCAGGAAACACTACCTATAATGGATACACACAAAACAAACATTGATTATATCTGATCCTCACGTTCCCAAGTAAACTCAGGACCACGCTTAGAATCCTACCATACCTTTACCAACGTTATCTCACCACACTTCAACCCCTTAACAACTCGATCCATAATCTCATCAGGTTTCTCGACAAAACGAAGAGTCTTGTCAACCTTAATCTCATCTAATGGCACATCCAGACTATCATCTGCCAACCACTTCTTTCCATTAGATACGTGAAACGTATCATGCACTCTACTTCACTCCTCAGGCAAATTCAACCGATATGTCTCAAATCCAATCCTTTCTGTAAATCTCAAATGGTCCTATGTATCTCGGTGCTAGCTTGCCTTTCTTACCGAAACGCACAACACCCTTCCAAGGAGATACTTTTAACCTCGCAATATCACCAACACCAAACTCTAAGGCTTACAGCAACTATTTGCATAACTCTTTCTGGTGATCTCTTGCTGCCTTAAGTCTTTTCCTTAGTCAGAAAACCTTATTCGTAGTCTCTCGTTCTAGTTCAGGACTAATTCGTTGACTTGTTCCAACCTCTGCCCACAGAACAGGTGACCTACATTACCTTTTACACGACACATACTCCATACTAGAATGATAATTGTTGATATAGGAGAACTCAACTAAAGATAAATGCATACCTCAGCTCCCTCCCAACTCAAACA